>CM057459.1:34977500-36227500 GCA_016271365.2 Neoceratodus forsteri
TTCGACCACTAGCCTATAAGTCAGTAACTGAAATGCTTCCTAAGACCAGATCCTTCAAAGCCAATGATCTTGTGTGGGTCAGGATGTATGCAGGCCCGAAGAGATGGATAGAAAGCATAGTGGAAAAAAAGTTCAGAAATGTTGTCTATAGTGTTCGACTGACTAACCAGAGGAGAGTAAAAAACATGTGGACCAATTATGTACTAGAACTGAGACAGAACAAAAAAGGGATACCCAGAGTCGGGGTAGTTATCCAGCATTATTTGTTCCAGAACAAGAACAGGAAGAGATAGTGGAACCACAATGATTGAGACAAGATGTGGCTGATGCTACTCAGATTCTAGTGCTACAGCCACGAGTCCTACTACGTCGGTCAGGGTGTAGAAGATGTCCACCAAAGAGAATGGACTTGTAGAGATATAGCCTAATGACATACACTAACTAAAAGAGACATTGCAGTAATAACTGTAATAGTTTCATATTACTTCTGAATTATTGATTTCAGTACTTTCTAGCTAAGTCAGGAGGGATTGTTATGTGTAGTACAGCTTTAAGAAATGTTAGAGACAGTACAGCTTTAAGAGAATGCGCACTTTCTGTAAGTGTGCCTGTGTTTGGGGCCCAGTCTCTTTTTGTATGTGCTGCTGAATGTAAGAAAAAGAGAAGGCCTACATTTCAGTGTGGCGTGGTTTTCTTACTACCAAGTGCCTTGTGTGTTTAAGGTACATATTTTAGGCCACCAAATACAGTGACCTTGGATGCTGGCCCAGCTGAGCCCCAGGAGGGGCTTGCAAGGAGTTCTGGTGAAGAGAGTGAAGATGAGGACTATGTATGGCATCCGTGGGGGGGCAAATTCAGACCCAACCTCTTCCTCATCACCCCGTGGGAGTGGTACTGACGAAACTCGGCTCCATCCACCAGTACAAACCCTCCGGACCCTGTGCTGTCATTGAACCCTACTGCAATGCCTTTCATTCAAGAAACCCAGCCAGCTGTCCCTGTTCCAGGGCTTGATCTGGACAGTGCCCTGGACAGTGCAAATGATTCGGGTCCCAACCCAGCAGTTGCTGATGTAACTGCCACTCCAGGCCCAGGCCCAGTCCCAGTGCCTGACCAGATTCAAGATAGTACAGCATTACAGGACCAGGCCCTGGGACTGACTGTAGAACCTAGCCAGGAGGGGGCTCCCCTACTTGATGAGGAGATTCCCATACCTGACACTGCTCTGCCTAGGAGGTAGGTCAGACCACCCTGACCCATTGTCAAACTCACTTATGATACCCCGGGTGATTCCACCAACCTTCCCATCCCTGTCATCCACAAATTTGTGGTCCCTGTCATCTATCCCTCATTGTGTTGTCCTATGGATGGGGTAGACAGATGTAGGTGTATGTCTGTAGTTACCTGGGCATGGTCACTTTACGATACAGAAATAGACACTGTTTATGGAATGGAAATGTGTTTATTGTGGGGGGTAGTCAGGAACCATTTGTCTAGTAAGGAATGTGCATGCTAATTGGTTGGTTATGTTTAAGTGGGTTGTCAGGATGCCAAGCATTCAGCCAGAAAAGTGTGTAAGCCCCCCAGTTCAGGCTTACCTGGTAGGGCTACGGCCCTTCGACCCTCTGCTGGGCATCTTCCGTGGCTGTGGTGGGGCTTGAGCCTGGATGCCCCTCTGTGCCCGCGGCTGCTGCAGCGCCCAATTCAGGACTTCGGCCTGGGATGTAGATGGGCCCGAGGTCTGGCTGGTGTTCCCAGGCATTTTGGAGTTTTAGGGAGGCTGGAGCGGTACCGATAATTGGAGATGGCAGGGCTGCTTGTCGAAGCTACAGTTATGGTGGCCGTGCTCCCAGTGCGCATGCACGGCTAGGGGGAATGAAATTTAAAGGAGCTATGCTCCTGTTGTCCATGTGGCCATGCAGCCATTAGGGAAATGGTATATCCTTGGCCCCAGATAAGCAGAGAAGCCTGGGGTAGCCACAGTTAGTGACCAATAGAAACATAGAAACATAAAATTTGACGGCAGATAAGGACAGCTTGGCCCACCTAGTCTGCCCATTTCCCTACCTAACGGATAAGCTGCAGATCTTAATTAACCAACCGCCTACTTCCTCCTACCCCCCTCTAAAATTGCCTTATGTATGTCCCATGCATTCTTGAATTCCCCCACTATTTTTGACTCTACGACCTCCTCAGGAAGGCTCTTCCATGTATCCACAACCCTCTCTGTGAAGAAATACTTCCTCACATTACCTCTGAGCCATCCCCCGTCTATCTTCAAATTGTGCCCCCTTGTTTTGCACATCTCTTTTTCTAAAAGATGCTACCCTCTTGGACTTTGTTGATTCCCTTGAGGTATTTGAAAGTTTCTATCATGTCCCCCCTCTCCCTCCTTTCCTCGAGGCTATACATCTTAATGTTCCTTTAGACTTTCTTCATATGTCTTCTGATGCAGACCCTGCATCATTTTGGTTGCCCTCCTCTGGACAGCCTCTACCCTGTCTTTGTCTTTGCGGAGATGGGGTCTCCAGAATGGTACTCAGTACTCTAGATGTGGTCTTACCAACTGTCTGTACAGAGGGACAACAACTTACTGTTTTCTACTGGTGATACCTCTCCCTATGCATCCCAGTATCCCCCAGCCCTCCTTACTGCCTTCTCACATTGCTGGCCCACCTTTAGGTCATCTGATATGACTACCCCAAGGTCCCTTTCCATTTTTGTTGTTGTCAGTATCTCACCCCCCATTGTGTACTCTTCCCCTGGGATTTTATTTCCCAGGTGCATTACTTGCACTTCTTTGCATTGAATCTAAGCTGCCATACATTTGACCATTCCTCCAACCTTGCCAAGCCCCTTTTCATCCTTTCCTCCCCACCTTGTGTATCAACCCTGTTGAAGATCTTTCTGTCATCTGCAAAGAGACATACTATCCCTTCCAGTCCCTCTGCAATGTCACTTATAAAGACATTAAAAAGGACCGACCCCAGTACTGAACCCTGCGGTACCCCACTACTAACCCTCCTTTCTTCACTGTGGACTCCATTTACTATTACCCGCTGTGTCCTGTTGTCTAGCCAATTTTTTATCCAGGCTACCACCTTGGGGCCCACTCCAAGGCTGGCTAACTTGTATTAATCTTTTGTGTGGGACTATATCAAATGCCTTGCTAAAGTCTAGGTAGACCATGTCCACAGCCCCTCCCCAGTCTACTGCTTTGGTCACCCAGACAAAGAAATCAATTAGATTTGTCTGACATGACCTTTCCACTGTGAATCCATGCTGCCTTGGGTCCTGTGCCCCACTGGCATCTAGGTACTCAACAATTCTTTCCTTCAGAAGTTATTCCATCATTTTCCCTACTTCTGAGGTCAAACTGACAGGTCTGTAGTTTCCTGCTTCTGTCTTGCTCCCACTTTTGTGAAGGGGAATCACATCTGCCCTCCTCCAGTCCTCAGATACCACACCATCCTCCCATGATTTATTAAAAAAGGTAATCAGCGGTGTTACTAGTTCTTCCCTTAGTTCTTTTAGAATTCTGGGGTGAATCCCATCAGGTCCCATTGCTTTATCCACCTTCAGTTTTAAGAGTTCTTTCAGAACCTTTCTTCTGTGAAAGGACTAATATCAACCCCCCCTATCCAGAGTGCTTCTATTGACCGGATTTGGTATTTCCCCCTGCTTTTCCATTGTGAATACTGAGTGGAAGTATTCGTTCAGTATCCCTGCTTTTTCACTGTCGCTCTCTGCCCAACCACCTTCCTCTTTGTTAAGCCTCAGTATCCCTGCCTTAGTCTTTCTTTGCTCCCTAATATGCCTATAAAAGGTTTTATCCCCCTTCTTAACCGAGTTGGCTATCTTTTCCTTGGTTTGGGCCTTTGCTATTCTGACTGCCTTACCCACTTCCTTCTGCTTTAACTAGTACAGTTCTCTGTCCTGCTCCTTCTGTGTTTCCTTACACTTCCTGAATGCTATATTTTTCTCCCTTACCTTTCCCACCACTTCTTTTGAGAACCATAGTGTTTTTTTCTTTCATTTTGATTTATTTATTTGCTTCACACAAAGGCTTGTTGCCTCTGTGATGGTGGTTTTGATGTTTCCCCATTGTTGCTCCACCCCACCTTCTTGTCTGTTTGCTAGTGCTTTTCTGAGGCACTCTCCCATTTTGACAAAATCAGCCCTCCTGAAGTCCAGTACCTTCACTTTTGTGTGACTTGACTCTACAGCTAAGTTTATCATGAACCACACTGTTTGGTGGTCGCTTGTTCCCAGATGGCTACCCACTTCAAGATCAGAGATCCTCTCTCCGTCCCCATTTGAGAGTACCAGGTCTAAGATTGCTCTCACCTGAGTGGGTTCCAAAACTAGCTGTCTGAGGCATGCCCCCTGTAGGGCATCGAGCGAATGGTCCGCTGCAGCAAGGTGCTCCAGTCAACATCTGGCATATTCGGGTCCCCATCAGCAATATCTCCCTTTCTCTGCCATCCCAAGGATGCCTTCTATCATTTCCTTGTCCATTTCCTCCCTGAGACGGGGATCTGTATACAACCCCTGTGCGGATTGTGGAGCCATTTCCAGTCTCCAGGGTGATCCACAGTGCCTCCTCTCCTCCCTGTTTACCCTTTAGTTCTGTTGCTTTGATCCCTTTCCTTACATAGAGAGCTACTCCCCTCCTCCTCTTCTTCCCCCCATCCCTCCTGTAGATTGTGTACCCTAGTATGTTGACATCCCAGTCATGGTTCTTTGTGTACCATGTTTCTGTGACTGCCACAATATCCAGGCATCCCTCTTCCATCAAGGCCACCATTTCAGGGAGCTTTTTACCTGGACTACGGGCATTGGTACTCATTACCCTCCATTTTTTATGGCTTTATTTCTTTTTGCCCCATCCCTGTCCCTACTGCCTGTGTCTTTTTCTCCATTTACCCCTGCCCTTCTCTCTATCAACTGCTCTATCTTGGTGTTTACCTCACTAATTACCCTGATTTTTGGGGGCCTAGGATTTCCCTTCTCCTCTTCAGTGCCTCCCCCCCCTTGGCTAGTTTAAATGCTTGCCATTGAAGTATTTAAACCTATCACCTAGGATCCTGATTCCCCTCCAGAATAGATGCAGACCATCACGCATGTATAGGCCTGCATCCCTGCAGGTGGAGCCCCAGTCCCCAATGAAGCCAAATCCCTGAGCTCTGCACCAGCTTTTCAACCAGTCATTGAATCCCATGGTGCGGAGTGCCCTAGCCTCATCCATGCCATAGACAGGTAGCACTTCCGAGAAAGTTACCATGTGTGCTACTTGTCTAAGGCCCCTCCCCAACTCCACAAACTCCTGCTGCACTGCTCTGATCAAATTCTCAGCCAGGTTATTCGTCCCTAGGTGAATAATGACATCTGGCTCCCTCCCCCTTGCTGCTGCTCCCACAATCCTGAGGATTCATTTCCTGTCCCTCCAAGCCTTGGCGCCGGGCAGGCACCTTACCTCCCTTTCTCCTCCCTCCCCCAGTTCTACCCCCCTAACAACTGAATCCCCTACCAGGAATTGTTTCCTTCCCCTGTGGGGTCCTGGACCAGAAGGATTCCAGCCCCAAATCCATTAATTGATGGCATGGTTAAAGGGCTGTATTAAATAACATGGGGCATGACTTCAGGGAGCCTGCCAGGAAGACAAAATTGCAGCCCCCTGAAAAAACTACAAAAATGGCAGGCAGCAAGGGGCAGAGAGCATGCTCTGTAGTCACATGGGGGATTACAGCCAATCAGGACAGGGCTGCTGATGGGAAATATAAGAGAGGATCTGGTGCAAAAGGGGAGAGATCGGAGTGGTGCAGTCCAGAGGAGCAGGAGGGTGACAGGGGGAGACAGACTGCCCAAGAAAATCAAGTTTGCCTGGCTTTGGGCTCCCTGGCTGCCCTCACTTTAAGCTGAGCACAGGAGGGGAGACAGCAGTTCGGTGGAACTGCATGCAGACAGGTCCCATCGAAGCTCAGGCAGCTGGACCAACTGGATTGAAAAGTACACTGGTTTGCTGAGCTTGAGTAAGCCACGGGCCCCTGTGGGATGAACTGAGCAGGAACAGGGAAGTTCAGCCAGGGGAGAGACCTGGAAGTCAGGCTGCCCTGCTCATGTCCTGTGGGAGGGGTAGCATTATCCCGGAGGGGTAAGGGAACCGTGCTACGTTTGTTACCCAGACTGAATGAGCTGACACTCCAGAGCAGAAGTATGAACAGGCCTGCCTGAGTGAACACTGTTTATAAAGGCCTTTAGGCGAAGTTGGAAAGGCCAGGCAGGCGAAGATCATCACGCTGCAAACTCCCCCAGTTCTGGCTGTCCACAAGTGGTGTACCCTCAAGCGGAGACCCTCCGAGGTATCTGGCAACTCTTCAGGTGGAGAGTCTCATCCAGTGACCTGCAAGAGAACTGTGAGTACCCCGAGCCGTGGCTCTGGAGAGTTATTGGCTAGTTAGTTAGGGTTTAGGGTTAGGTACTCACAATCAAGATGAAGGTGACGCCCAGGCTGGAAAGACTCGAACTTAAGTACAAGTGTGTTTCTGTGTTATCTGGGCCCCAACAAAAGACCCCAGGCCTGCATCTTAAAGTGGTGAGGTACCCACCATACAGGTACAATCTGGGTGCACTCAAAGGGATAGAGAGGGGTTTATACTGGGACAGTACTGTTTATCTGAAAGTAGGAGGTGATTCACCTTGCCCTCCTTGTGTTGTCCTATGGATGGGGTAGGCAGGTGTAGGTTTATATCTGTAGTTACCTGGGCATGGTCACTTTACGATATAGAAACAGACACTGTTTATAGAATGGAAATGTGTTTATTGTGGGTGGATACTCAGGAACTATTTATCTAGTCAGGAATGGGCATGCTAATAGGCTGGTTATGTTTAAGTGGCTTGTCGGGATGCCAAGCATTCAGCCAGGAAAGTGTGTAAGCCCCCCAATTCGGGCTTACCTGGTAGGGCTACGGCCCTTCAACCCTCTGCCGGGCATCCTCCAAGTGGCTGTGGTGGGGCTTGAGCCTGAATGCCCCTCTGTACCTATGGCTGCTGCAGTGGCTGATTTGGGACTCTGGCCTGGAATGCAGATGGGTCCGGGATCCGGCTGTTGTTCCCAGCCATTCAAGAGCTTCAGGGAGGTTGGAGCGGCCCCGATAATTGGAGATGGCTGGGCTGCTTTTTGAAACTACAATTATGGTAGCTGTGCAGCCAGTATGCATGCACGGCCAGGGGGAATGAAATGTAAAGGAGCTATGCTCCAATTGTCCATTCAGCCATGCGGCCATTAGGGAAATGGTATATCTTTGGCCCCAGATAAGTAGAGGAGCCGGGGGTAGCCACAGTTAGTGACCAGAAGGATTCCGGTCACAAATCCATTAACTGATTGCCTGGTTAAAGGGCTGAATTAAATAATATGGGGCCCGACTTCAGGGAGCCTGCCAAGGAGACAAAACTGCAGCCCACTGAAAAAACTACAAAAATGGCGGCCAACAAGGGGCAGGGAGCATGCTCCATAGTCACATGGGGGATTACAGCCAATCTGGACAGGACTGCTGAAGGGAAATATAAGAGAGGTAAATAACCAGGAAAAGCTCGCACTCCAGAGCCAGGAGCCTGTTGCTTCAGTGAAGTACGTTCACACCAACAACCAAAATCGTGCCAAGTATATTTATTGCTGAAATTAGCCAAATTAACACTAGAGTAGCTACAGAGATTCTACCATAAATCTAAGTGGTGTGAACATACTTCACTGGAGCTACAGGCTCCTGGCTCTGGAGTGTGAGTATTTCCTGGTTATTTTCATGTGAATTTGGGCCGCCGCCTGAGACTCGCACCCTGCCCTGTTCCTAAGTGTAGCACCTTTGTTTGATAAATATAGAGAGGTTCTGGCACAAAGAGGGGAGAGATCAAGAAACACAGAAACATAGAATTTGACGGCAGATAAGGACCGCTTGGCCCACCTAGTCTGCCCATTTTCCTACCTAACAGATATGCTGCAGATCCTAGTTAACCAACAGCTTACTTCCTCCTACCCCCCACTAGGACTGCCTTATGTCTGTCCCATGCATTCTTGAATTCCCCCACTGTTCTTGACTCCACAACCTCCTCAGGGAGGCTGTTCCATGCACCCACAACCCTCTCTGTGAAAAAATACTTCCTCACATTACCTCTGAGCCGTCCCCCCTCTATCTTCAAATTGTGCCCCCTTGTTCTTGCACATCTCTTTTTCTGAAAGATGCTACCCTCTTGGACTTTGTTGATTCAATTGAGGTACTTGAAAGTCTCTATCATGACCCCTCTCTCCCTTCTTTCCTCAAGGGTATACATATTAAGCTCCTTTAGTCTTTCTTCATATGTCTTCTGGTGCAGACCCTGTACCATTTTGGTTGCCCTCCTCAGGACAGCCTCCACTCTGTCTATGTCTTTGCGGAGATGGGGTCTCCAGAACTGCACACAGTACTCCAGATGGGATCTCACCAACTGTCTGTACAGAGGGATAACAACTTCCTGTTTTCTACTATTGATGCCTCTTCCTATGCATCCCAGTATCCCCCCAGCCTTCCTTACTGCCTTCTCACATTGCTTGCCTATGTTTAGGTCATCTGATACAATTACCCCCAGGTCCCTTTCCATTTTTACTGTTGTCAGTATCTCACCCCCCATTGTGTACTCTTCCCCTAGGTTTTTGTTTCCCATGTGCATTACCTTGCACTTCTTTGTATTGAATCTGAGCTGCCATACATTTGACCATTCCTCCAACCTTGCCAAGTCCCTTCTCATCCTTTCCACTCCATCTTGTGCATCAACCCTATTGCAGATCTTTGTGTCGTCTGCAAAGAGACATACTTTTCCTTCCAGTTCCTCTGCCATGTCACTTATAAAGACATTAAAAAGGACCGGTCCCAGTACTGAACCCTGCGGTACCCCGCTAGTAACCCTCCTTTCTTCACTGTGCACTCCATTTACTACTACCCTTTGTGTCCTGTTGTCTAGCCAATTTTTTATCCAGGCTACCACCTTGGGGCCCACTCCAAGGCTGGCTAACTTATGTATTAATCTTTTGTGTGGGACTATATCAAATGCCTTGCTAAAATCTAAGTAGGCCATGTCCACAGCCCCTCCCTGGTCTACTACTTTGGTCACCCAGTTAAAGAAATCTATCAGATTCGTCTGACACGACCTTCCCATCATGAATCCATGCTGCCTTGGGTCCTGTGCCCCACTGGCCTCTAGGTACTCAACGATTCTTTCCTTCAGAAGTGATTCCATCATTTTCCCTACCACTGAGGTCAAACTAACTGGTCTGTAGTTTCCTGCCTCTGTCCTGCTCCCACTTTTGTGAAGAGGAATCACATCTGCCCTACTCCAGTCCTCAGGTACCAACCCATCCTCCCATGATTTGTTAAAGAGAGTAGTCAGCAGTGTCACTAGTTCTACCCTTAGTTATTTTAGAATTCTTGGGTGAATCCCATCAGGCCCCATTGCTTTGTCCACCTTCAATTTTATTAGTTCTTTCAGAACCCTTTCTTCTGTAAATGGACTGGTATCAACCCCCATCTTCAGAGTGTTTCTCTTGTTTGGTTTAGGTACCTCCCCCTCCTCTTCCTTTGTGAATACTGAGCAGAAATATTCGTTCAATATCCCTGCTTTTCACTGTTCCCCTCTACCACATTCCCTCCCTTTATTAAGCTTCAGTATCCCTCCTTTGGTCTTTCTTGATCCTTAATGTACCTATAAAGGTCTTATCCCCTTCTTAACAGAATTGGCTATCCTTTCCTCGGTTTGGGCCTTTGCTATTCTGACTGCCTTCCCAGCCTCTTTCTGCTTTAACTGATAAAGTTCTCTGTCCTGCTCCTTCTGTGTTTCCTTATATTCCTGAATGATATCCTTTTCTCCTTAACCTTCCCTGCCACCTCTTTGAGAACCATAGCGTTTTTTCCTTCGTTGTGTTTTATTGATTTGCTTTACTCAAAGGCTTGTTGCCTCTGTGATGGCTGTTTTGATTACTCCCATTGTTCCTCCACCCCCTCCTTCTTGCCTGTTTGCTAGTGCTTTTCTAAGGCACTCTCTCATTTTCCCAAAGTCAGCCCTCCTAAAGTCCAATACTCTTGCTTTTGTATGGCTTGATTGTATGGCTGTGTTTATCGTGAACCACACTGTTTGGTGGTCGCTTGTTCCCAGATGGCTACCCACCTCTAAATCTGAGATTCTTTCTCTGTCCCCATTTGAGAGTACCAGGTCTAAGACTGCTCTCTCCCGAGTGGGTTCCAATACTAGCTGTCTGAGGCATGCCCCCTGTAGGGCATCAAGAATGACCCTGCTCTTGGATGTGCCTGCAGCAAAGGTGCTCCAGTTAACATTTGGCATATTCAGGTCCCCATCAACAATATCTCCCCTTTTCTGCCATTCTAAGGATGCCTTCTATCATTTCTTTGTCCATTCCTCCCCTGAGATGGGGTCTGTATACAACCCCGTGTCGGATTGTGGTGCCATTTCCTGTCTCCAGGGTGACCCAGAGTGCCTCATCTGCTCCTATTTACTCTTTAGTTCTGTTGCTTTGATCCCTTCCTTTCTACAGAGAGCTCTCCTCCTCCTCTTTTACCCTCCCTGTCCCTCCTGTAGATTGTGTATCCTGGTATGTTGACATCCCAGTCATGGTTCTCTGTGTACCATGTTTCTGTGACTGCCACAATATCCAGGCAACCCTCTTCCATCAAGGCCACTAGTTCAGGGAGCTTGTTACACAGACTACAGGCATTGGTACTCATCACCCTCCACTTTTTGATAGCCTTACCCCTTTTAGCCCCATTCCTGTCCTTACTGCCTTTGCCTTTTTTACATTTACCTCTGTCCTGCTCCCTAATAACTTCTCTACCTTGGTGTTTACCTCACTAATTACCATGTTTTGTGGGGGAGGCTGGGATTTCCCTGCTCCTTTTCAGTGCCTCCCCCCTTGGCTAGTTTAAATGTTTGCCAATGAAGTATTTAAACCTCTCACCTAGGATCCTGGATCCCCTGGACAGATGCAGACCATCGCACCAGTATAGGTCTGCATCCCTCCAGGTGGCTCCCCAGTCCCCAGTGAAGACAAAACCCTGAGCTCCACACCAGTTTTTCAACCACTCATTGAATTCCCTGGTGAGGAGTGCCCTAGCATCACCCTTGCCAAAGACAGGCAGCACCTCTGAGAAGGTTACCATATGTGCTACTTGTCTAAGGCCCCTCCCCAACTCTACAAACTCCTCTTGCACTGCTCTGATCCCATTCCTAGCCAGATCATTTGTCCCTAGGTGGACAATGACATCCAGCTCCCTCCCTCGTGCAGCTCCTCCCACAATCCTGAGGATTCGTTTCCTGTCCCTCCAAGCCATGGTGCCAGGAAGGCACCTTACCTCCCTCTCCCCTTCCTCCCCCATTTCTACCCCTCTAATTATTGAGTCCCCCACCAGGAGTTGATTCCTTTCCCTGTGGGGTCCCATGCCACCCTTCTGTGGGTCTCCTTTGTGAAGGTTCCCATCATCCTCCTTGGTCTCTACTACAGGTGCCTCCATAGAGGAACCACTATCCACCAGAAGAGCGAATGAATTGTGGATAGGTACAGCTGGAGGGATGCAACTCTGTTCCACCACCCTCCCCCTCCCTGAGCCCACCCTGGTCCAGCCTCTCCTCTTTCTTGGCAACCTCTGAGGTAGTGGTATTGGCCCTGGTGGTCCCTGGGTGGGGGAGGAGGATTCACGAATCCTAGCCAGGTCAGCCTGGAGATGGGCAACCTCCTCTCTCAGACCAAAGAGGTGCCTACAAATAGGGCAGCATCGCAGCCTCCTGAATGTCTCCCGGAATACTGCCACCCCACAGCCATTGCACTGCACCACTCCTATCATGTCTTATTTTGTGACCCCTCTCCTCTTTCTCTGTATGCTTACTCTCTCCTCTCCTTACAACTCTCACCCTTCCTGTTCTGGGACAGCAACTTCCTATCTTCTTTAATAGCCTCCTTCTTCCTTGCTCAATGTCAAACCACCAGCAGCTGGGGAAGGGGGAGAGTGAGCTACTTTTTTCCTTTAGGGTTGACAAAACCAATGTTTCTCTATGATCCTTCCCTTCCTACTGCCAAACAGGAAGTTCCTGTTGACAGTCAGATCCAGTGGCTATAAAAGAACTGGTTTAGGGTGGGATGGAGGGCAATTAGTAAGAGAAAAGGGTAGCAACAGGAAGTTGTAATTTGAGTCACCTGCTTTTATAGTGTCTAAGCCACACCCCTAATTAAGCTCTCTTTCCTCCTACTGGTTTAGCAAAGTCAGCTGATGCAATACCCTTCCCAGCACAGAACACACACTGACTTTCTTTCTTTTCTTTCTTTTTTTAACCCTAAATAAGACCCCTTCTACTTCTAATAAAGTATCTACTTAATATCAACAGACACCGACTCATGCTGAGATCTAAGTTTTAAATTAATAACAAAATGTAGCTTTTTTAGTTAACTGCTTTCTGCTCTACAAGCAATGCTAGCAATAGGAAGTTTTAATTTGAGTCACCTGCTTTTATAGTGTCTAAGCCACACCCCCAATTAAGCTCTCATTCCTCCTACTGGTTTAGCAAAGTCAGCTGATGCAATACCCTTCCCAGCATAGAACACACACTGACTTTCTTTCTTTTCTTTCTTTTTTTAACCCTAAATAAGACCCCTTCTACTTCTAAAAAAGTATCTGTCTACTTAATCTCAATAGACACTGACTCCTGCTGAGATATAAGTTTTAAATTAATAAGACAATGTAGCTTTTTTAGTTAACTGCCTTCTGCTCTACAAGCAAGGCTAGCAACAGGAAGTTGTAATTTGAGTCACCTGCTTTTATAGCGTCTAAGCCACAACCCCAATTAAGCTCTCTTTCCTCCTACTGGTTTAGCAAAGTCAGCTGATGCAATACCCTTCCCAGCACAGAACACACACTGACTTCCTTTCTTTTCTTTCTTTTTTAACCCTAAATAAGACCCTTTCTACTTCTAATAAAGTATCTGTCTACTTAATCTCAACAGACACTGACTCCTGCTGAGATATAAGTTTTAAATTAATAAGAAAATGTAGCTTTTTTAGTTAGCTGCTTTCTGCTCTACAAGCAAGGCTAGCAACCTATCAGAGTTCAGAGTTCAGTAGATCAGAGTGGTGTAGTCCAGAGGAGCAGCAGGGTGGCAGGAGGAGAGAGACTGCCTGAGAAAATTAAGTCTGCCTGGCTGTGGGCTCCCTGCTACCCACACTTTAAGCTGAATGCAGGAGGAGAAACAGCAGTTCTGTGGGACTGCATGCAGTCGGGTCCCATCAAAGCTAAGGCAGCTGGACCAACTGGGCTGAAAAGTATAGTGGGTTGCTAAGCTTGAGTGAGCCACGGGCCCCCATGGGATAAACTGATCAGGAACAGGGAAGTTCGGTCACGGGAGAGACCTGGAAGTCGGGCTGCCCTGCTCATGTCCTGTGGGAGGGGTAGCATTATTCAGAAGTGGTGAGGGAACCATGCTAAGGTCGTTCCCCAGACTGGAGGAGCTGACGCCCCAGAGCAGAAGGACGCACAGGCCTGCCTGAGCAGACATTGTTTATAAAGGCCTTTAGGCAAAGTTGGTAAGGACAGGCAGGCAAAGATCATCACGCCGTAAACTCCTCCAGTTCCGGCTGTCCACCAGTGATGTACTCTCAAGCAGAGACCCTCCAAGATATCTGGCAACACAGCAGGTGGACAGTCCCATCCAGTGACCCCACAAGAGAACTGTAAATACCCCGAGCTGTAGCTCTGGGGAGATATTGGCTACTTAGTTAGGGTCCGAGGTTAAGTCCTCATAACCAAGACGAAGGTGACGCCCAGGTTGGAAAGACTTGAACTTAAGTACAAGTGTGTTTCTGTGTTATCTGGGCCCCAAAGAAAGACCCAAGGGCTGCATCTTAAAGCAGTGAGGTACCCACCGTACAAGGACAATCTGGGTGCACCCAAAGGGGGGGAAGGGGTTTCTACTGGGACAGTACTGTTTATCTGAAAGTATGAGGTGATTGACCTTGCCCTCCTTGTGTTGTCCCCTAAATAAAAGGGTTGTGGTTTGCCATTTATTTATTGTCCCTGTGGTTATTTGAAAAGTGTTATGGGGGGGCTATTGTGGGAAAAACTGTGGTTGTGGGGTAAGCCTTGCAGGGGCAGTTCACTTATTTCCTGGGTGGTGGTAACCTGTTCTTTGTCCACAGGAGTCCCTGCCACTACACCGAGTGGAGGCACTGTGCCACCATTGCCACCACTGCCAGAACCCAGGCTGGGCCCCTCGGAGGTGTATGCAGAGTGCCCTGAAGGCCCAAGGACAGCCCAGTTGAGTCTAGGGGTTGTTACAAGTGCCACCATTGCCACCACTGCCAGAACCCAGGCCTGGCTCCCCGGACGTGTATGCAGAGTACCCACAGACCCCAGGACTCTCCAGGTGAGTCTAGGGTTTGTTACATTTATTTAAAATAATAGCAATGCAAACATGTCAACAGTCTTTTTATAAATATATTGACTGTTGATATTTATATAAATAAAACACAATGGGCCCTATTTCCAAAAGATATTTTGCCATAAGCACAGAATGGGAAAAATCCTTTTGAAAATAGGGCAAAATGTAGCAACTGCTGACTTGATTTTGCAAATATATATTCACTTTGTCAACACGTTTGTGAATGTAACCCCCCCCCATAGACCTTTTCACTAGGGTCCTCTGGGGACCACCAGCATCATGCCCACCCTAGACGACAATGATGCTAGCTTCCCAGTCTGCAGCCTAGGATGTGTACAGGGGCACCAGGGCAAAAGAGCAGTACATTCACAACAGCAAAGTGCACCTCTAATGTCCATGTAAGCAGGCCCTCAGCCCAATGCACCTCTGCTGCCACCAACAAGAAAATGATCAGCATGATGCCCATGGCAGAAGTTTGTTGGCCTCAGGGCAGGCAGTTTATTTATTTAGCTGTTGTTCACCAGGTAAGCACACTAGACAGTCAAGTGCCTATTTTCAGGTGCGACCCAGGAGATTACAAGGTACAGGCAAAAAACAGACATAACAGGATATCAATGAAAGGAATTAGTTAGACACAGTATGACTCGATAGGAGGGCACTCAGAAAAGTATTACATGGCAAGGTAAAAATTGACAGTCAGGTTTGAACATCACATAACAAGAACATTTAAGATAACATGAACTATAATCTCATAAACACACCGATCACAATGACGGACCATAAAGTGCAGCACTGTGCAGAAGAGGGGGATAATACCTGAGGTACAATGACAAGATGAGGCAAGTATCAAGAAGCCCCAGAGGGAGTTTCTGAAGCAGGAATGGGAGGGGGGAGGAACGAACATGGGCAGGGAGGGAGTTCCATAGTCTGGGTGCATAGAATGTCGAAAGCCCGATCACCCATTGGGGAACAGGTTTTGTGAACTAGTAATACTTGTGAGCCACTAGATCTTAATAGGTAGGAGAGGTTTGCAGGTGAATAGCTCAGCTAGTGCAGAGGGAGTGGCAGTTCTGACGATACTGTCAATGAAATTGCCCATAACAAAGATGTGATGGTTGTCAGGGGAGAGCCACTCAAGCTTGTTGTATAACTCACTGTGATGAGCAGGGCCATTGGTCAATTGCGGAAAAGGTTACCCAAAATTGCAGAGCGTTTTGCAAAAATTTCGGGAAATTGCGGGGGTTCTACTATAGACCCTGAGTGCTTCACAATAAATCTTTTAATGTTTTCTGCAGCATACATTAGTCAGTATAAATTGCTAAATGAATATATTGACACCTAAATATGTTTAAAACATAAAGAAAAGTTTATGTTCCTAAAAAGAATACTAAACTGATAAGCTATAGTAAACGTTCCCTATCTTCCAAAATTTAAAAGCATCTGCCTCATACGGTGCTAAATAAATTCTATAAAGTGAGCCACAGCAAATCGATATTAAATAAAGCCGGAATAATTTTTTTTTTGTTTCTGGCTGTAGAATAATGAAGCCTAATTAACAGCTGTTTACAGTGCTCTGCCAGCTATTCACCCACTTTGGTACAAGAAAAAATAAGCAGATAGAGTGGTGAATAATTGAGTTTTAGTAAAATGTTAAAGTGTTTAATGGTCATAATTTGTACTGTAGGTACTGTACACTATTTTTGAAATAACATATTTAAACATTAAATCAGGGGGTTATTGGGGTTGGCAGTATAATCTAGAGGTTAGAGTAACAAACTGTGAATGAGCTGACAACATCTAGCAGACCTGGGTTTGATTCCCACAACCTCCACTTGCGTACTGCATGATTCTGAGCAAGTCACTTAACCTCCTCAGTGCTCCTGGGTTGTACCTGAAAACAGGCACTTGTACCTAATGGGCCTTACGTGGTTACCAAAAAATGTAAAAAAAATTGCAATATATTTTTACTGCATTATACAGTAGTCAGGGTACCCTGTAATTTACCTTTGTTTTACTCTGGCTGCAATGATTTTGTTTAGTTAGAGATAAAGTTTCACATACTGTACATTTTGTGTTTTATAAGCTTGTTTTTAGACTTTAGCCAGGTTTTTATTGTAGTCTTTGCATGTGAGTATCTAGGAGGTGGTTGCTAAGAATGAGATCATGGTTAGCAACTAGCTTATTCAAGTTTAAAACTGGCAGGGCCATCCAAAAAGCCTCAGCTGTTTGAATCAGAACTAGTCTGAATAAAAGTATGCTCACAAGGAAAAACCTGTCCTACCACTTACAAAAAGGCTTCATAGTTAGCATCCCATTTAAGTGAATTGGATAATTCGCACCTTTTCTCCCACCTTTTGTTTCAGTCTGAGTGGTAACAAAACGTTTTCTAATAGACTGCTTCAACACAGGACAAATGTTAAGTATTAAAGTGTACTTATGCTTGGCCAGTGGATTTTGAAACCAAACAAGATAAGGATTCAAAAGAAATCAGTGTCACATAAAACCCTTGCCCTACCTTGCACTGCATTGTTTCGGCCAAACCCAAGTCTGCATGCAAAATTGTCAATATATTTGAGAATATTTTTTTTTAAAATGTTAATACTTTTTATACAGTTCAATATAAAAACTCAAAAATTGCAAGAACTTGCGGAACATGTCAGCTTTTGAGGAGAATGGTGAAAATTGTGGATTCCGCAAAAAAAAATGTGGGTGCAATTTTCCAGTGGCCCTGGTGATGAGTGAGATGGGGGGGCAGAGAGAGCAAAGTGACATATATTATTGTATGTAACATCCCATTTTGTTAGACAGGTTTTTGGAACGTGTGCAAAGGAGACCAGTTCATAACAAAGCATGGGAAGTAGAACCCCCTTAGCCAGGGCATGATGCGCTGCTGGGGTGAGGCAGTTTTTAGCTCTGTATGCCAAGCCCAGCTTGCAGTTAGCAGCCTTACATATATTGTGTATATGCAGTGAGAAGTCGCACTGAGGATCAAGGGTAACCCCCAAGTATTCAAGGGAGTCAGCAACTCGCACAAGGGAACCATCAGCCCAGTGACTCTCAGAGGTACAGGACAAGCTTTGGATTTGGTCAGGGAACCAAAGAGCATAGTCTGTGCTTTTTTGTGATTGATGGCTAGCTTGTGGTCCTTTAGCCAGGCTTGTATGAGGTCAAAGTCAGAGTTGAGCCAAGAGTTGATGACACTGATGTCCTGGGAGCTGGTTAGGATAACAAGATCATTTGCATAAAGGGTAGAACGACCATGAGCTAGGACCGGGACAAATCATTGACAAAAAGGCAAAACAGAATAGGCCCTAGAACAGACCCCTGAGGCACCCCGGAGTTAACACACATGGGCTCAGAGAGGACCTTGTTGAACTTAGTGTATTGCTGCCTACCAGAGAGGTAATTAGCGAACTAGGCTTGGACAGGGAGGAGAAGCCAAGGGGCCGAAGCGTAGAGCACAGGAGTGAGTGATCAACCAGGTCAAAGGCTTTTGAGAGATCTGGGAAGATAGCCGATCAGCTTACCTTGATCAATAGCAGCCCTGATCTCAGAGGTGACCTTAGCCCGGGTAGTAGAGGTGCTGTGACCCTTACGGAAGTCATGTTGCACTGGGTAAGAAGGTCATAGCTTTGGATGTAGACTGAGCTGAGTAGCAACCACCTTTTCAAGCAGTTCACTAATAGCTGAAAGGATAGCAATAGAGTGGTAATTTTCAATGCTTTTTGTGTCACCTTGTTTGAAGACAGGGACAACCCTAGCCACTTTCCATTTGTCAGGGATGATTCCAGTAATAAGAGATGCATTGACGATGTGGAAGATGGGCAGGGCCAGGAAAGGGGCCCCCAAGACAAAGAAGTTTGGGTTCTATGTTGTCATGACCAGCACCAGTATGGGGGGAAGAGGCCAGCAGGGAGTCACTGAGTTTTCACTGACAGAGACAGCCTTAAAGTAAAAGGAGAGTTGGGGGGTTATCCCAGACTGAGGCCTACAAGAGGGGCTTGGTTCCTTAAGATCGGGAACTGAGAGGAGTAGGCAGACAGATCTGAGAACTGGGAATTAAATGCATTTGCGATAGCCAAGGCGTTGTTACAGCTGACCCCGCCAATCAACATGTCAGTGACATAGGCTCTGGAGGAACCACTTACAGTATTCGTGATGTTATGCCAGAAGCTCCTCAGGTCCCTAGTTGAAGATAACAAGGTGAATTTACAAAGTTCACTCTTGGGAGAGTGGCTGGCTCTTTTACAAGTGTTTCTGAGCTGCCTATATTCCTGGAAGACACACATATCGTGGGAGGCCTTGAATTTAGCCCAGCATTTGTCCCTTAATTTCCTAAGGGAAAATAAGCCGCCATGTAGCCATTTAGTGACAGTGCCTCTCACTCTCCTTTTAGTGAGAGGGGCGTGTTTATCTTGCAGGGGTGTGAATATTGCGAGAAAGTTATCAAGGGCAGCTGAGGGGTCGTTTGTGGCTAAGACCAGGGACCAGTCTGTTCATAGCAGATCAGCACGGTAGGCTTCAATGTTGAATTTGGAGAAGTCCCTCATTTGGATCACTTTGCAGGAAATTTTAGGTGGGGAGACTCTTCAGATACAGTAGGTGGGGGAGTGAACAGAGATAGCATCTGGGAAAATACCAGATGAGTGTAACCCCTAGATGGCGCTATCCCAGGGGCTACTACCCTTGCCTGATTTGCCACTAACAGGTTGAGGGGCCTGGATCCAATGGCGGATGCCTCCACCCAGAGGTCAGGGTTTGCAATAGTTAAACTAACTTGGTCACAGCCCTCTGGGACACTGCAACCCCCCTTTCTTCCCACTAGTGGCCCACACAATATATCAGAATTACCTTCACAGTATACACTTACCCCCAGGTCTGGTTCCGCACTGGGACCTCCTGTGAAATGAGATACAGTGCAACAATCACAGTACAGTACTTTAACATAGACAAATACCTCAGGCAGTATAACTTTGCTGAAACAAGCAGCTCTGATTTATTTAGGGGGATATAACAAGGACAGGGGGAAATCAGGTTAATTAGCTTATCACTCTAATAATCTACCTATGGCTCTGTGCACAGGCCTATCCCTATCAGTTACTGTCCCTGGGTACCCAAGCCCTAGTGGCTAGTCCAAACCGTGGCAGCTGGTAGGGGCCCTTTCACACAGAGAAAAGGAGAATTAAACAGTCAGCAGTACAGTAATTCCATTTGGATTTAATGTGGCAATTCAACAGGGGCGACCTGAATTAGTACTCACGACCTCCAAATAAGATAGGGTCCTTCAATGTCAGCAGGGCTCACTTGAGGTACACAAACCTCTTCACACATCCATATAAAGAAAGCACTATACCAGGCAGGCTGCATCTGTATCCCAATCGCAATTACTGCACAATACCGGGAGAACACACAGCAGATTCAGTTCCTGACAGACCGAGTGCAATTTTCAGCAATTCCTCCAGTCTTCTACAGGGTGAGCCTGGTTTCTACTCTTAGAGATCCTTTGATTCTTTTCACAGGACGGATTCAGTCCTAACAAGCTGTTACACAAGCTGCAGACCGGAACTCTGGGCCTTACACACGTTTTTTGACTAAAACTGCACACTGAAAAAGCACAGGGCTCCTTCCTTCTTCACTGCCAAAGCTCAACTGAAACTCCAACCGACAAAACCGGGCACTTCCTTTGAGTTCCTCCCAGTTCTTGACTGGATTGGCTGTCACTCTCAATAGACTGCTGCTGTTGGTCCAAAAAGGCACTGAAGTCTAAACTACATCTCCCAGAGTCACTGCCCATACAATCCTCTTGTGGCTGGCTCAGATTATGAGTCCAAGTTCTGATTCGTCCAAGGCACCATTTTAGAGCTAGCTTACCCCACACTGATTGGTCCAGTTCAGCAGTTCAAAACTAGAATGGGGAACTAGCAGACACAGTTCTGACTACAAAGAAAGCAGGTCAGACAAACTGTAATTTCATTATTACTCTAAATAATTTCTGGCAAACAGTTACATCTTTCAGATAGGTTCCCTTGCACCCTAGTGACTGCAAAAATTAAGTGAATTGGCAGCAGCTCGAGTGGTACTCAATCAAAGAAACACACAGTCCCCCATACAAACTAATTATGTCTGCAAGCAGACAGCTCTTAAAGAGACAGTACCAGAGGTTCTAAAAACACTCACTGATAAATGGCTTAAACGCCAAACACCATTCAGGCTTGAAGCATTCAAGCAAGCTCCTGGAAGTCTTTTGGGAACCCCCATTTGCAGGGGGGTTACATGAGGCAATCCGCTCAGGGCAGAACATAAAATAACAGCACCATAGGGTGCCTTTAAAATCATGTGCAATAGTTGTCAAAACTAAAACAGACAGCACAACTCAGTAAACATTGCTATAAAACTATGTGTGTTCCAGGTTTTGTAACAAAAATCAACAATTTCATACTTTTTAGTGTCTTTTTGGTGTGGTCCATTTCTCCAAAGTTGCAGGATACAGAGTCAGCACACCTCCAGACTGCTTATGTCATTTGTAGTGCTATTCTACTGTGCCTGTTGAGAAGTTGTACTGGTACTAGTAGTGTGATACTGGTAACTGCACTGATGTTGATCAGTGGCTGCTTTTGAATTACTTTTAATAGGGACCTTATCTGTGTTAATTCCTACTAGGGATGGATGTGTTGGGTTCCAGTAAGGTGATCATTTTAATGTGGAGTGAACAGTAGCTGAGCATGAATCTAGGTCAAGTAAAAACATGTCCTCGAGAAAACGGGCTGGCTAGTATATAGAAGCTCTCTTTGAAAGGTCAAAAAAGCATTAACTCTTCCACCTCCATTTACAGGCAGATGGGATAATTGCATTAGTGCCATCCTGAGCAATCAGCTCTACTAAATGTCAGGTGTGAAGGAGCATAACAGTCTTTAAAATGACAAGAGAACCCATGCCTTTCACACCTAGGCAGATTCAAGAGTCTGCAGACCTTAAAGCATCTCTGACTTCTGCATAAGGTAAAGTAATGAATTTAAACATTTTTTTGTGTGTGTTACTGGCACTGAACATGATGAAACTGAGATCTGTCTATATGTTAGCTTCTAGCTATAAATCCTAGTTGCAGGATATGCAATACTAGAGAAAGGAAGTGTGTCTCGAAGCCCTAGGTCCAACCATGTGAGCCTGTAGTTCAGTGCTTAGAGTACTGGGATGGTATTCCAGAGGCCTGGGTTCCATTCCTAGTGGGACATATTATGTCTTTCTAACTACAATTTGAGTTGTAAATGATCAAAGTCTTCTTAATTTTAGTTGTAAATGATCCAAAGTTTTCTAACCATGTGATTCTGTGTTTATATTGGTGTTGTTGTTGTTATAGCTTGTACTGCATACTGGCTTCCTGTTTTACTGTGTTATGGTTCCATCCATGTAATTAATTCCAGGTTGCCCCTGAAAAGGGACTTTTAGTCTTAATGAACCTACCCAGTTAGTAAAATTCAGGAACTAAACATAAATCAGCTGATTGACTTTCAGTTCCTTGCAACAGACACAGAGTCAGAAAAAAAATCTTTACAAATCTCACCAAAGTGACAATCTCCCTGACTTTTACACGGATGAAAAAGAATAGCACCACAAATGACATCACCAGGGTAGAGGTATTTTGATTACCACAGGGAACAGCAAGTCTTGGCATCTAACACAGTGTGTGAAGCACACAACACAACACAACAAATGTCTACAAATAGTATGAAATGGTAGAGTTTCATATAAAATACCAGATAGACACTGTTTTTATAACAATATTAACGAATGGTGCTGCCAGTTTAATTTCTGAAAATTTCATGACACATGATCTTTAAAAGCAGCTAGAGGTTGCCAGCAAGAGAAGAACATTGCAAACAAACATGCCTCTTGCCATGTTGCATAACTCTTAACTCCAGAACGTCTTGAAGAGGGAACTTTGCAGCAGGATATGCATGCTGCACACTCCCTACATGGACTATTTTGCCAGCAAATAGTGGCCAATCTTGAGCCAGTGTTCAGAGACACTAAAAGTTTTTGGAGCAAGAGATTCTGGGCTGTTACTACTTGATTCTGAACCAGATGTGCTGCTAGTGTCCTGCAAGGGTCTGGTAGGTCAGACAGTGTAAACATTCAGTTTCAGTGGAGGAAGTATTTCCTCTCTGAAGCTGGCAAGAAGAAAGACTAAACTGTTTGGAGCTGGGCCAGTTTGCCCCAAAGACTATTCCCATGCACTGTATTTTTTCAAACTTCCAGCGACTGAATCAGATTGGTGCCAATACCTATAGGAAGGGAGTACTGCTGGAGACCATATATAGAGAGAGAGAGTGAGGAGAGTCACTATGATGCCCCAGCCATCAGCTGTTTCATTAAGGAAGTCCCTATGTGGGCCAGAAAAGGATAAAAAGGCTCTCCACCATGCGGTAGACAGCAACATCCCCATGTGAGGTGAAGCTGTCAGAAAGAAGAAGGTCACTAGACCATAACTGGGTCCTGCAAGTCCCTCATGCTACAGAGACTGCTATGAGAATGCACAGAGGGATAGCATTTGACTGCAGCTGCTGCACATCACAGAGACCAGCATTCTACATCTAAGAACTTTTACGGTTTGAGTTGGTCTGCAAACCACAAGCTACTGATCAGGGTCTTGGCTCTGCAACCCTTGCTGATAGATAGATAGATAGATAGATAGATAGATAGATAGATAGATAGATAGATAGATAGATAGATGGTGTAGATAGATAGATAGATAGATGGTGTAGATACATAGAGCAAGCATGAGAGCAACAGAAAACACGGGCAGGGCTGTATCTGTTTAGGAGTGCCCAGGCTGAAAATCTGCATTTAGACCACTGGGCCCATTTTTTTGATTACCAATACTGATTACTCTAATTCTCAGTTTCGTAACTTGCATGGTATATATCCTTCGCTAATCCAAGTGATGGGCCTGCAATGATTCAACCACTGGGGTACCCAATAACATTAAAGGAAGCTCCCAAGGTATATTTAGGGAACTAATTCTTGTGCACCTGTCAGTGTGAAAGACATTGTGTAACAAACAGGGAGAGGGGTAAAGCCAGATATTGAGGGTATTTCATATTCTTTGTTTATTGTTTGCAATGTGACTAATAATATCATTTGTATACCCTGAATTTCTCATCCATTGTTGTAATAGTTTTTGCAAGTGCCCTGTATAATTCCTTTTTGCATTTTGTTTCGCAATGTCTGAACACTATGGGCAAGATCCACAAAGAGAAACTTTTAAAGTTTCCCTCCGCAACTGCCATTGCAGACTGGAATCGTCCGCATCTGCAGCGGTTGCGATTCACAGCCGTGGTAGTTGCGGAGGGTGCTACGGCAGGTTCCGCTGTCCGTAGCAGTCTTCTGCAGCTGTGGTGCTGTCCATGCCGACAGCATCCGCAAGCTGCTATATTCCATGGAGCCGGTCGTATTCCGGCTCCACCTACGTGAATACCTGAATACCCGGCAGCTGAGGGCAACTTGCGGCTTCGCAAGTGGTTTCCCACTAGAGCCGAGGTTTTCCCACAGCTGCGGGTCCTTCTCCCCCTTCTGTGGATCCTGCTCTGTATGTATTTCTGCCTGTAACTTTTACTGGGGCACCCTTAAAAATGTGACTTCTTGTTCTAGTGGGCTTACCTGGTTACCAGAAACAAATAAATAAATATTTAATTAATTGATTACTTAATTAATTAAAATTAACCTTACCCTTTCTAACCCCAGATCCTTGTTCCAGCTCTCCCCAATAAACCTTATTCTTCTGTCAAATATATAATTTTCTGGGGTGGGTAACATGTGAAAGAAAAATTTCATTCCTAGATCTTAAAATTAGCATTGTAGAACAGAATGAGGTGGTTACCTCTTTATATCACAAACCAATGGACCGAAAAAAAACATTTTGCTGGCTAGTAGCTGCCATCCCCACCACACCATCGAGAACATCCCTAAGAGTCCGTTTTTTAGAATTAAGAGAAACTGCAATGGGGAGGCAGACATGAGAAAACATCTGGATGCCCAAGAAAGCCAGTTCAGAGAAAGAGGGTATGCAAACAAGGTAATTGTGAGGGCCAGAGAGGCATGTGACATGACCAATAGACAGACCCTGATGGAAGTAAAGGAGGGAGGCAGTAAGGGGAATAAGAGTAATCAGATGCATTTTTTTACTACTTATAATGTTAGATCTGAACTGGTAAAAAAATCATATGCAAACATTGGCATGTGTTGGGAGCTGACTACAGGCTAAAGGAGACAGCAAAATCTATGCCACGAATGGCATATAGAAGGGCAAGCAACCTAAGAGACATGCTGGTCAGCTCCACAACAGAGGTAGAGTGGCCCAGAAACTAGTTACTCCCACTGCCCAAGGGATGTAGATGATGTGGGAACTGCAAATATTGGCCAAATGTATATGAATGTAGTATGTTTAGAAATCCATATGAGAATACAATGCATGATATAAAACAATTTATCAATTGTAATACTACATTTGTCATATATATGGGATTCTGTACATGTGGGGCATATTGCACTGGAAAAATGAAAAGGAAATGGAAGGAGAGAATGGGGGCACACCCATGGGCCATAAATCATAACAATATGGAGTATGCATGGGCTGTGCATATGAGTGGTGTGCCTAACAAGGGAGACCACATTTTACATTTTATAGGCCTGGAAAATGTAACATTGGGTCCGAGATTGGGTGACAGGGAAGGTTTGCTCAGCAGAAGAGAAAACTATTGCATATTTACCCTGGGTGCTTATACAGGCAAGGGACTCAATGGCCATACCAAGCTAAAACCTTTTCTGAAAACAAATGGTAAATATATTTTGGTGTTAATGTG
The DNA here is from genome assembly GCA_016271365.2 of Neoceratodus forsteri. NCBI lineage: Eukaryota > Metazoa > Chordata > Ceratodontiformes > Ceratodontidae > Neoceratodus > Neoceratodus forsteri. The sequence goes on from CM057459.1 coordinate 35,002,826, forward strand.
GACATTTGTCTTCGTTCATTTTTTCCAGGTACATATGGAGATTTTCCTTGTTTGTGCAACCCAAGCGACATAAAAATGCACAGGGGCATCTGCCTTCACTCTCCTGGGACCAAATATACATTGTTAAGGCTAAGTGGGTACAGTACACATATACGGACTTTAAATATAACAATGAAGACAAGGATAACACATTGTTACCATAATGTTCCATGTAAACCAAGACAAGCTAGGCTCTGTGTTCATGGCCAAATAAACCCTGGTGGCAATTGCAATTATGACCCCCTTGCAGGGTTTAACCCTTGATATCCCAGAGGCATGGATGGAGGCATACCATCAGCAGTTTCATCCCCTACCATCTCTCAATCTTTTCCCATCCACCCACCTTTACATAATGCTACATGATGCTTGCTTTTCCCTTAACAACTATATTTATTTATTTATTGAAATGTTTCACCAGGAAGGCACACTGAGCGATAAGTCGCTCATCTTCTGGTGCGACCTAGGGAAGGGGTACATTAGGAATGAGACATTAAACATTCAAGTTATAAGTTCAACATTAACATACATTTGTAAGGTAGAATACAGTGTTACAACAGTGTTGCACATGATAGGTAAAAACAGTGGACAATAATAAGTGCTGGGTTAATAAGTAACAAGTGCTTATGTGAAAGAAAATGGGGAAAAGAGAGGCAGTGGTGAGGTGTGTGGGGGGAAGAGCTGTGTCCCTGGAGACCACTTCAGTATGCGAGGATCCTGCACCACACTGACCAGGGAGAAGGGGATATGGAAGTGTCCCAGAGAGAGACCCCTGCAGGATGGTGGGGGGAAGAGAGTAGATAATAGATACAAGCCCTTTTGGGGGTAGGGGAGGGGCCCATGGAGACCATTCGGGGCCCCTTATATTCCGTGAGAGATCAAGGGAGGCCAGTAAGGAGGAGCAATTTGGGGAAAGGGGAGGAGAGCTAGGAATTTGGGTAGGTGTGCACTGGGTAAAATGAAGGTGATGGTAGAGGGGTTGGGTTTGTCCAGGGCTTAGAGGAGGGAGTTAGGGAGGGACATGGCAGGAGCAGCTAGAAGCAAGGTACAAGGCAGAGAGACAAGGATTAACAAAAATACAATTGCAGTACATAAAGAGATTCAACAGCTGTACAGAGCAGCAAAGCTACATAACACAAAAGTGGAAGGTATACATTACACAATATACGAGGCAGCAAAACAAGGCAAGAGTAGGGGCACTAGGGGATGAATAAATACAAACATGAAGTCATGTAAATTAAGTTTAGCTAGGAGTCAAGTACATGGGCAGAAGCAGAGTAGATTCATTGCATATCGACAGTGCAGATAAACTGGCTAGGAGGTAGGGTCAAGGTAGGCACGGCGATAGAAGTGCTAGACAATGTATATAGGCATGAATCCATGAAGCTAAGGGCATTTACATGTGTCAAGGATTGTGAGGTAACTGAAAAGGGCTTTCTAGAAGGCAGGGTGGAATTTGGATGATCTAAGGTCGAGAGGTAGGGAGTTCCAGAATTTGGGGGCATAGAAGGGGAAGGCAAGTTCACCCATTCTGGTGGATCGATTGGGGACAGAGAGCAGGGCTAAAGTCATGGATCAGAGGGGGTTGGGGAAGACAGCTGGGGAGAACATAGCTGCTGGGGGGGGAGAAGACGTACGAATTTTGTTGTCTGTCAAACAGCCTAAGGAATAGGATCATCGGGAAGAAGGGGATAAAAAGTGGAGGTCAGAGTAAAGTGTATAGTGGTGCATAAGACGAGAGACAGACAGAGCAAACCTACAGACATTGTTGTAGGCGATATCCCACAGCTGTAGTATGTTGGGCTGAGCCTGAGCAAAGACCAGCAGAGCAAAGCAAAGACCAGGGTGCAGAAGTCCTTGTGAGACAGAGATCCTGGCAGTGGGGGTCAGGGCATGTCTGACGTGGTAAGCCAGTCTGATTTTGGCATTGACGGACTTGCAAGCTGTGTTAACATGAAGGGAGAAGTTAAGAGATGGATCAAGAGTGACCTTTAGGTATTTGAAAGATGGGGTAGTATGTACAGGGGGAGCCATTGAGGTAGGAAACTTGAAGTGAGGAGGTCATGGTGCTGGACTTCCTACGGGATCCAAAGAGCATTGCCTGGGTTTTGGCAACATTTAATACTAGGTGCTGGAACGTAAGCTATGTTTGGATTTGGTGCCAATCAGAGGAGAGGCGAGAGTTAATCTCATTGATTGAGATGGAGGAAACGTAGAGAACCAAGTCATCAGTATAGAGTAAGGTGCGACAGTGGGTGGAAACAGCAAGTAGGTTGTTCACGAATATAGAAAAGAGCAGGGGCCCAAGTATAGAACCTTGTGGGACTCCAGAGTGAAGTGGGGCCAGGGAGGAGAGGACTTTCTGATAGGAGACAGACTGGGAGCAGTTCTGCAGATAGCTGGAGAACAAGGCAGTGGTGGTTTGCGAGGTGCCCTGTGAGCCTAACTGATGCAGGAGTGGAGGGTGGTTGACCAAGCTGACTGCCTTAGACAGGTCAATAAAAACAGCCCCTGTGAGTTGTCCTCAATCCATGTTGGTTCTGATGTCATTGGTGAATTGCATTAGGGCCAACGTAGTGCTGTGGCCTGCCCAGAAGCCATGCTGAGTGGGGGACAGCAGGTTAAATCTGGCTACAAAGTCAGACACCTGGTGATGAATAAGCTTCTCCAGAAGTTTACTGAGGGCCGGCAAGAGTGCTATCGGATGGTAGTTAATTAGTCTTTTGGGGTCACTCTTTTTGAAGACAGGGATAACCCTAGCATTTTTCCAGGAAAGTGGCACCATACACGAGTGAATGGAGAGGTTGAACAAGCGTGTGACGGGGTAGCAAGGAGGGAAGTGCCTAGCTTGAGAATTCTGGGTTCCAGCCCATTGGGGCCTGCACTGCCAAGAGGGGACATGGCGCGGAGGACACCTAGAATGTCTGACCTGGTGATTGGGCTGAGAACCAGGGGTGGAAGGGGCAGGGTGGGGTGTGGTGGGAACAGTTGGGATTGGCACAACGGAGGCAGAGCTAGGGGAGGTGAAACAGTGAAACGTGTTTCCAATAGTGTTAGGGTTGTTACAGGAGACATTGTCAACTAGCATGTCTCGGGGGGTTTGGGGAAGGTTGCGACCCATTATGTGGTTGATTTGTGTCCAACACCTTTTTGGGTTATGAGAAGAGGCCTGAAGAAGACCTCTATAATAGTTGCTTTTGGCAGCACGAATCTCTCTGCTACATGAGTTCCATAGGGAGCGACAGGCTACAAAGTCAGAATGAAGGGAGAATGCTTTCCATCTGGCCCAAAGCTGTCTCATGATTTAAGCATATGTAGAAGAGGGCTAGTTAACCATTTAGTGGGCAAACCATGAACCCTGTGCCTTATGGTAGGAATGTGCTTCTACTGCAGGGAGCACATGGAGTTTGTGAAATATTCCAAGGCCAGGTCAATGTTTTCAGTAGTGAATAGGGGAGACCAGTCGATTTTGTCAGACATGGAGATAATTTTGGGCAGGCATGAGGGAGGGAGGCATCCCAGACACAGGTTACAGGAGAATGGTCACTGATGGCGTTGGGCAACATGGTTACTGAGGAGATTCTATCCAGTCTTTTGGTAAGGATCCAGTTGAGGAGGGTATGGCTAATACTATTACTGGAATGCCTTGTAGGTACTGTGATGAGCTGAGTTAGACTGGCTCTGCTAGCGTTAGAGTCAAGGATAGGGGAACTAGGACCAAGCCAGTCCTGGTTGAAATCCCCTATGCAAATCACTTAATTGCTTTTGGTGGCCAGGGGTAGAAATTACAGGAATTCATTGAGCCCTTGGTTGCAGGATGCAAGAGATATGTAAGCACATACAACATGCAGCTTCTTAGCGTCACCCAGCAGAAGCAGTGCATGAAGCACCTCACAGGGTGCCAGTAAGGGGCAAGGTTGTAAGGTTAGGCTTAGGTGATGCTTAGAAAAGAGCACCAGGCCACCACCTGGTTTTGATGAGGACCGATCAACATGGATCATACTGTAGCCAGGGAGGGCACACGGAATCAGGGTGTGGGGGCCGAAGCCAGGATTCAGTTATTCCAAGGAGGTCAGGCTCGTGAGTGGCAACCCAGGCCACTAGCTCAGCATGATTAGCCACGAGGCTTCTTGTGTTTAGGTGGCCAATCTTTTTTTTTTTTTCATATTCTTATTGCAGATCAGCAAGTCATTACATACGCAAAAAACATAACTGGTAGGGCATTACAACATCTGCCCTGAACTGATGTGGATGCAGTACAATCAAGTGTAGTTCAAACATTTAGTACTACAAGGTTTGTTCACAGGTGAGGTTCTGACCTGACAGGTTCAAGTGGATCCAGCATTTTCTTTTTACCAATACCCACCAATTCAGCCTAGGTCTCAAACGTTTTTACTAGAATGGGACAGTTTGCCTTATAGAAATATACCTGACTCAAGTGCCCCATCGAGTCTGCTCCATGTTCTATCAAACTGGATACTACAGTCTGCTATCATGATCTGAGCCTTTTCTATTTTTAGACAGCTTAACAGGTTGTTTGCCCACTGCTGTATGGTTGGGGGGTTCTCTGATATCCAACATTGTACAAGAGTGTTACTGGCATTGACAAGTTCCAGTGACCACAAAGGCAGGTCTCCTCCAAGATAACCCTGGCTGGGGTCAGCACCCAACAGAAATTCCAGTGGAGATTTAGGAGGAGCTCCCCCAAGTACTCTTGTCATGATTCTATGTGGTAGCACATCATAACAGCGAGTATTAAATAATGACACAATATGGGCAACTCAACAATCGCGAATGCCATTATAGCGCGTTGTGTGAAACAGCGAGTGGCACAATATAGTGAAAACATACAATAGCGACTGCACAATTGAGCGATTGGAGATGGCTGATACCCCACCATCAATGACTGATGTGGAGTAGGAATCCTAGAGACAGGGAGGATGGGGGGCACAGCCCCCGCGTTAAATACAATACAAAACAGCTGGCTGGACTGGTGGGGGCTCGGAGGGTGGTGAATGACATTCGGGAGAGGGCCTGTAGGAGTGTGGCAGCAACAGCCCAGGTTGTGCTGCAGAGTGTCACTGGTACAAGTAATGCAGTTGCTGTCGGGTACCGTCTGTCCGGTTGTTGAAGCGTACCATTCAGCATGTGTAACAAGTTGCTCGTGTTGTTCCTGCAATGCCTGCTACAGTGGAGCTGTTGGAGTATACAGTGACTGCAAGTGTGAGCTGCCGTAGCTATTATGTGCCGCGCTATTAAGTGCATGTGCTGTTTTTGTCGTTGCTATATCTGATTCACTGTTCTGACGCTCACTCATTTAGATGTGCTATTATTACATAGAACCTTCTATGTATCTCGTGCCAGAAGGCCAGGATATCTGGGCACATGAGAGTCACATGTAAGAAACTACTCTCCTCTGACTGACACTTGGGACACTTTGAGGGCTTGGAGGTCCATGGCATGCCTCTTAACCAGAGTAATATATGTCCTATGTAGGAAGTTCAGTTGGGTTTGTCTTACCCTGTTGTTCCTTGAGCAATTGTTAAGATGGCGAGTTGCCCCCGACCATATCTGTGGTATAATCTCCATGCCTAGGTCCACCTCCCAGGCTTTTTTATGAAGGGTATGATCAGACCCCCCCTTCAGTAATATATTATAGTAAACAGATAACGGTCCTGTCATGGGATGGTGTCTAAACATTTCCTCCAGGAAAGGGTTCTGTCCTCCCGCCTCCTGTGAAGCAGTGTCCAAGGCTGCCAATCTTTGACGTATCTGTAAATATTGGAAGAGGTCAGCAGCTGGCAGTCGCCATATGTCCTGCAGTTCACAAAAGGTGCAGAGTCTTCCCCCATAATAAAGCTGATGAACATGTCCCAGACCCCTTCTCTGCTACCTAAGGAGCCCACCATGCAAAAATACATTATATTGGGGAGTCTGTTTCATTGTGGACCATATGGAAGCATACAATGAGGGGCCTGGGTCAAAGCTATGTAGTCGTGCATTGCTTTCCAGACTCTCAACAGTGTTTTGGTGAAGGGATTAGTACATGATCTTACTGCAAGCTGGGGTTGGAGTTCTGAAGCCAGTACATGCCTTTGTATATCATCATGCCTCCCACTTTTCTCAATACCCATACAAGGTAGATTAGTTGGAGCTTCACCTGTGGGTATGTACGCAAGGTTGGTTGCCCAATAGTAGAGTTTGAAATTGGGTAGCCCATTCCCTCCCCCTTATTTGCAGGTTGTTGAAGGGCTCTCCTGCCTATTCTGGCATTTTCCTGCACCAGATAAACTTATGTAAGAGGGTATTCAGTTCCCTGAAGAACTTATCTGGGACATTGCAGGGCAGTGATTGGAACAGGTATAGGCACTGGGGCAAAATGGTAATTTTTACAGTGGCCACCCTGCCATACAGTGTGAGAGGCAGGTTGATCCATCTATGACATTCCAGTGTATGTTTGGCCAGTAGTGTTTCATAGTTGAGAGAGAAGAGTTTGGACACCTGGGCCAAAATATTCACCCCCAGATATTTAGTTCTTGAGACTACCTGTACCCCAAGATCATTCTTTACTAGTGCCTGTCTACTCTTTGCCCCAATTGGAAGCAATTCACTTTTAGACCAATTGATCTTATGTCCAGACAGGGAGGCGTAATCTCTTAATAGGGCGTGGACACATGGCAAGCTTTCTCTGGGACTCTTGAGGCACAACAAGAGGTCATCTGTGAACAGGGCCATCTTATGCTCGCCATGTGGCCCAAATCCCACTATCCCCAGATGGTTGCATATGGCGGTGGCCAGGGGTTCCAAAGCCATTACATATGGGGGGGGGAGAGTGGACACCCCTGTCTTATACCTTGTTGCAGACTAAATGCTGAGGATAGAGAACCGTTTGTCAAAATCTCCGAAGTAGGCAACTTGTATAGGGCTTTAATGAGGGATAGCATATACCTTCCCACCCCATAAGCCCAGAGGGTGGCAAACATATACTCGCATTCTACATGGTTGAATGCTGTTTCAGCGTCCAGTGTAAAGAGCGCAGCCCCATGGTCAGCGTGTGTTCTTGCCCAATGATGGGTAATGTTAATTGTTTTCCTGATGTTATGCTTACGCTGCCTCTCCTGAACAAATCCACTTTGATCAGGGTGTATAACTGAAGGTAGAACAGGTTCCAGTCAGGCTGCTATGGCTCTGGCCAAAACCTTATAGTCTGAGGTAAGCAGGGATACAGGGCAGTAAGATGAGCACATCATAAGATCCTTACCCGGTTTGGGAAGCACTGATAGTTGCAGACTGCATGGAAGGTGGGAGTTGCCCTTTCTCCATGTACATGTGGTGGAGAGGATCCAGAAGCTCAGCTAGAAAGGTTTTATAGAAGTCTATTGGTAGGCCATCTGGGACCAGAGCCTTTCTGCTTTTTAGTTGTTTTATTGATTTAGTTACATCTTCCGCTGAAAGTGGGGCTTCTAGTTTGTTGGATTCTGTTACCTCTACTGGGGTGACTGAGGCTTTGTGGAAGAAATCCTGCAGTTGTTGAGGTGTAGGCTTAGCCTCTGATGCGTAAAGGTTTTTATAAAATTCAGTAAAGGCCGAGCCTATTGACACATTTATTTTTTTTTATTTATTTTATTTAAAAATGTCACCAGGAAAGGCATGCTGAGCTGGGAGCTCATTTCCAGATGCATCCTAGGCACCCTTTAGCCACAGAGGCCAGTTGGAGAGGTCCGTGGGCAGAGCAAATGTGTATAGAAGAAGGACGGGGTGGTGGAGGGGGTGGGAGAACATTGAGCCAGAGAGAAGGAGCCCAGCAAGGAGCACTTGTATATGGGCACAAATCTGTAACGCGCCACATAAAGGTGCCAGAATTTAAATCTGAGAGGGTCCCTAGGCAGCTTCTCCAAGTTCTATACCTGTGCTGGCAAGTTCGGCGGTGATTTGATCAAGGAGGGGTTGGAGAGGGCTCCTGATTCCAAAGCCCTCAAACCCTGAAAGGTAAAAGAGAGAAAATGGAGATTAATCAGCAGATTAAAAGGGGGAAGTTACTGAGGCTAGATGGAGGGGGAGGAGGAGTAGCAGTAACAAGGTCAAAGGCAGGGGGTAGGGATTCGGTCAAGGGGGCAGTCAGGATCTCATTAAAATCAGCAGAAAAGACTGAAAAGCCGAAGAATAGTACAAAACAGTAAGAGGCAGCAGTGTTTTAAATTTAGTTGCTCGTTTGAGTTTCAAACATTTAGTTGCTTGCTTGCTTGCTTGGGTTTCGAAGAGATAGGAAAAAGAAGTATAATGCATAATGTTTTCATGTACAAGAAGATACAGTATGTGTTGGAGTCACATGATGCACTCAGTCTGCATGGAAGCTCTCCTCTCAGCTCCTGAACGTCAACATTTAAAACATGGTTAAATTTAGATTTTTGACTTAAACACCCGAATATACCAGTTGTCTGCTAAATATGACAGGTACAGTTATCACTAATCTTAGGCAATGCATGGCAGAAGAGAGTACAAAAATGGACCCCAGAAGAGCACTGGAGGCACTGCCTATCCTGCCACACTCTCAGCCCTATAAGTGGCACAAGCAGAACTCACCACTGGAATCATCACCCACAGCCACAGGCCAGAAAAGCGTGACTGAAAAAATGGTAGATTTTTGAGTGAGCTGGCATCTATTAAAGTAGCCATGATAGATATCGCCCAAGACCTCTGATCCTTCAAGCCTGCTGTGAAAGTACTGAGGACAAGGTTTTGACACTGAAACTCAAATTAGCTCCATTGAGCTTTATCAAAGATAAGTAGATGACAGATGACAAGCAGCAGATGGAATTAAAGAAAAAAGTAATAAAACTTGAGGATCTCTAATCGAGGACAAGGTGGGACAGAACAGGCAAAATAACCTGGTCCTTGTGGGGATCCTGGAGTGAGCTGAAGGCTTCAACATGATGATATTAATCCAAAAACTATTGCAGGAAATGGCTAGACCCCCAGAACACAGCACAGAATATCTTGCTGAATGGGTACATCGGACTCGGAGGCCTCCCCCATGGCAAACTTAGGGCAATCATCTGAAGATGCCTGCATTTTCAAGACAAACGTTATATTCTATCCCAAGCAAGGAAGCAGTCATCCCTATCATGGGAAGGGCAGTGGTTTTACATTTTAGGTGACGTAGCTCCCCAGTACGGGACAAACCATCAAAAATATTTTCCACAATGCCAACATCAAATTTCAAATGCTACACCCAGTGAGGCTGGTAATCCATGAAACATGGCCAGAAATAATTCACAAACAGAGAAAACAATATACCCACTACATCCCTAGAATGTGCTCATCAGTCATATCAGATTATATCTTTATGACAGCAGAACATCTCTGGGTCAATGCTTCTTACCAATTAAGTGTCATCAGCAAACTTTAGAAGCCTGCTGCTGACTTAATCTGTCAGGCCATTCATAAATATGTTAAAGAGTAAAGGACTAAACAGTGACCCCTGGAGTTCTTCAATAAGAACATCCCTCCACTGAATGGTGACCATCTGCTATGACTCAATGCTTCCTTTCTGTCAGACAAGTGGTTATCCAATTGTGCTACTTGTTTCAAGAGTTTTCCATGGGGTATAGTTTCAAAGACCATGCCGAAGTCCAGATAGACAACATACACTGCATGGCTCTTATCCACTCCCACAGTTACATCCATGAAAAAGGCAATCAGGTTGATTTGGCAGCACCTACCCTTTGCAGAACCATGTTATGTGCCAGAGAACAGCCCATACTCTTCCATTTGTTGCTTCATCATGTCTAACGATTGGCTCAAATCCTTTGTCAAGCACCAAGCTGAGGTTCAAGTTCTGTTGTTTTTTTTTTCTTTTTTTCAACTCTGTTTTATTTCTTTGACATGATTGGCTCAAATCCTTTGTCAACCACCAAGCTGAGGTTCATAGTTCTGTTGTTGTTTTTTTTTTTTTTTTAACTCCATTTTATTTCTCCTCTGTGTGGCAGGGGATGGTACCTTGTCCCCCCATCGACCCTGTATGTGAAACCTCAACACTACCCCGGCCAGGCCTCCACCTTAGCGGCAAGGTGGAGAGAACCATGGCTTGCCCCCCCCCATGGAGGCCCCCCCAGAGGGTGACGGGAGGGAGACCGAGGACAGCCTGAGCCCCTGCCCCAGCTTAAGCGAGGCTTTGTTCAGGCCAGAAGAAAGGGAATTCAGGGGTGTCCTGAGTGCACACATGGAGGGGTTTTCCAATGTGAACCCCTGGGGCCACTGACATGCAATGACATCCAGTGCACGGTGAGCACTCTCCCGCACCCACCCCCAGGATGTCCACCATTGCCCCCACCCATTGCATGGTGTCTACCGGCTGCAGCACACCCAGTCTCCACTGGGAGTCGCAAGCCACCAGGGATCCACATCCCACCCCTTCTCAGAGAGGAGAGCAGTGCTCCAGACACTCGATCCTCTCCTCCCTCGGCCGAACCCCAATGACCCAAGCTGGCTCCCAAACCCAGGTCATCGACGTGGCATGAGGTAAGGCATCCAGTGCCTCAGCCTCTGTGCCACCGGGCTGGCTCCCACAGTTTTGCTGTTAATTGGGTCTGACCTCATCTTCTTCTTGAATTGTGGATGGCACTGGCTATTGTCCAGTCATCCAACACTATCCCTGTCATTATAAAAGAGTCCTGAAAGGTATCTGCAAGAGGCCCAGCCAGAAACCCTCCTTTCTTATTTTGTCTGTCATGCAGTGAAGGCCTGTGTTTCTCTCCTTCCCTATTTTGGTTACACCTGGCCTAACATTTTCACCGTCCTATACTAGACAGGGACATGGTTGTTCTCCTACACCTACACCTACCCATCTCTATCCTAACTGAAAGCCTTCCCCTCTTCTCTGTCAACCCTGTGTGCCTGTATCCCAAACTCTTATGCTCTCAGATGCTTTTAAGCATACAAGGAACCAAAACCCTTTCAAGCCCTTCACCAAGCATTTCCTTGCCTAATCTCCTGCTGCTTAATTGTTCCTGTGCATGGTACCAGTAGTATTTCAGAGAATACTACTTTTGAGCTCCTGCTTCTAACTCTCCTGCCCAGTTCTCTCTATCTCTACTGCAGGACCTCTGGCCTGCCCCTACCTCCATCATTGATGCCAACATGCACCATGATGGTGTGTTCCTCTTCCCTCCTGCAAGAGCATGTCCACCCAAACTATGATCTCTGTAACCCACACAAGAGGTAAGCAACAGAACAAGCAGTCCGGTTGGCTCCAGTGTCAAAGCGATATACCCACATTGCTAACATATCTCACACAAGTGTCCTAACACTACCAAATTCATGCTTTCCTATCTTGCTTCCCTTCTCAGACTCTGTTCTGCTGTGGGAGCCCCCTCGCTCTGGCCCCAGCGGTAACCCTGCCACCTTGATGTCATCCTTTACCTTTCCTGCTTACTCAACTCTGTCCTTGTCTCTTAACAATTACTCCTATTTTATTTATTTAGTTATTTACTGTATTTTACTTATGTAAATATGGATTTATTTATTTATGTAGTTGTTTTATCAGGAATTGACTGAGTCATTCATCCCATTTTCTTCCACGTCTGGGGAATAGAAGGAAAATTTACAAATTTTAAACAAACGTAACAGAGGTGTAATACTGTAATACATTTACAAGTTTTCTGTAAGGTGAACGTAGGGCACGGCTTCAGTACATGGTCACTTTATACATTACTGCAAATGTGCAAGTGAGTCTGTCTCTGAGACGTTTCCAGAGCTCAGTTTAATTTGACACTTGGACATGACATAGTCAGAGAAGCAAGTAGACTACTTCATAATCTAGGTCCAAGGCTCGACAAGGAGCGCTCCCTAGCCTCTGTCTTGCAGAAACATGCCCCTCCCATCCAGACCATCTCTCTTTCCCACCCCTGAATCCTGGAATTCTGCTAACTGCCCTTCAGTAGGTGGACTGGGGTCTTCAGTGCCACAACAATTTGCTGAGATCACGTAACAACCCATCCATAGCCACACCCAATAAATCTTAGATTTCTTCAGTTCTTGCAACACACCAGCTGACATTGTCCTGGACTCTAAGGCCCTGTCCACACTACACCACTCCGACCCAGTAACGGTTGCAAACTGTTACGGCTGATGAGCAGTAGAGTGTGTCCACACTGCAGCAGTGTCCAGTACGGGACCGTTACCGCCGGTCCACACTGTGGGTACCGGGTGACCATTACGGCGGCACCCGATCCCACAATGCAGCTCGTACTACGGGCACTGCTGGAGACCGTACTCACGCATCCACACTACAGCCGGTAATGGTACAGGGATGGATCCGGTTCTGTAACCATTGTTGAAACCACCTCACGAGTGGTTTCGACAACGGTTACGGAAATGCCTCCAGTGACATTACAGGTGTAAACACAAACCACTGCGGAAACGGTTTGGACCCCTGTAACATTACAGAGGGGTGGTTCTGGTGTAGTGTGGACAGGGCTTGAGGCCCTGGACACACTGGGGAACTTAAAATGGTTTAAGTGCCTTAAAATGGTTTAAATCCCCCTAGCACTGTTTGCAGACAGTCTACAAGCCCCTTAAAACGTTTTAACAAAAGTGTTTTTAAACCCTTCTAGATATCTAGTCTTAAAACCATTTTTAAAAATGCTTTGGAGCTAGCATGGTTTTACTCACAGGTCTGTCCAGCAAAAATGTTTTAAGCTGTAATGGTTTAACTAAAACAATTCTAGCTGCAGTGTGTCCAGGCAAGCACAGTTCTGTGTGTTGGACTTAATACAAAATAATTACAAGAACAGGTTTAACACTAACAGTGTGGCCATACTAAACCGTTATCAGAAATGGTTACTGAGTAGTGTGGCTGCACTGAAATGGTTTAGCTAAAATGGTTTTAAAAAACGTTTTTTCAAAAACAGTTCTGTAGTGTGTCCAGGGCCTAAAAGTCCCACTTTACCTAGTTTGAGGAAACAGTCCCTAGCCCCTTGCCCCACTTACTTGTGCCTAGCTCCCAGTTAGTCAACGCCTATTTGCCTCATGTATGCACACCATTTTGTTGCTGGCTCATTCGGTGTTTGCCTCAAATGGCAGTGGGTGTCTTTGTCCCATTACTATCATCTGCGCTATGACTCACTCAGGGACGCACTATGTTTGCTCAGGTCCTCCCCCAGTCAGTCACTTCCTTCTCATCTTGGAATCCCTCACTCTGCCCATTACAGATTCTAATAGTTTAACCAGCTGTTAATTTCACACATTGTCTTTTAAGATTTAAAGAGCTGCCTCAAAAACGCTCAGAAGAAATTATTCCTACCCACCCACTCTGCTACTCTTACCCTTTCTCTGCAGCCTCTGTAACCCACCCCTGCAGGCTTGAGGGAGTTAATGTTTTAACAAACCAAGCCTCCTCTAAGGGAGGTCTGAGTACAGGATGTTCTGTGTTCTGATCCAAGTTTTGTAATAATGTAAACAAGGAGTCCCAGGCAGGAAACAGATTGCTATGGCATATAAAAGGCAGCTATGACTCAGAGGGTACATAAATAGGGAGCCCAGGAAAATAATGGTTTAATTTTTTTCCAGAGAGTAAGAAGAGATTTTTTTTTCGTAGAACTAGTTGTAACTGGCCAGGGAATCTGCTAGGCCTGGGAGGAGTGGCTCTGTGTGCCCCGAGTCAGGGATGTGACACAGCTCTTCTACTGGGTCCAGTCTCCAGTTGTCTCTATGTGAAAGAGAGCACCATGAAGCCCAGTGGTAGGCCAGGCCCTTTGTGAGGGTTCACCCTTGCAGGGTTCACCTGGATGGCTGCTCCACAGTCCATCCGGATCCTGAAAATCAAAGGCTCCATCCAGGTCTCTGGACTTTGCAGGAACTGAAGTACATGCCCTCCCCTAGCCAAGGAATCAATCTGCACTGTAGATATAAATGAGCCATGCCATGAATGTTGCTTGGGGACTGTGAGTTGGTATCCAGTGGAGCTACCCAACGCTCATTAAATGTTTGCCTGCCAAGTGAGCTATGGGGGAGAGACTGGCTGATCAGGAACCAGACACTTATTGGGTGAGTGAACCGAGAAGAAGGTCATGTATCGGGTGCTATCTTGGGCGTCATCATCACCAATGACCTGAAATCATCCAAGCAGACCACTAAAGCAGTAGGTAAGGCTAGAGGGGTGTTCGGGTGTATTAGTAGGGGTATCACAAGTCAGAAGAGGGAGGTAATAATTCCTCTTTACAAGACACTGATTAGGCCCCCTCTGGAGTACCATGTGCAGTACTGAAGGCCACACCTTCACAAGGACATTAATCAAATTGAGGCAGTCCAGAGGAGGGCAACCAAAATGGTGCAGGGACTGCATCAGAAAACATATGAGGACAGATTAACGGAGCTCAATATGTATACCCTAGAGCAAAGGAGGGACAGAGGTGATATGATTGAAGCATCCAAACACCTTAAGGGCATTAACAAGGTGAAAGAGTTTAACAAGTTTCAATATAAGAAAAATAGCAGGACAAGAGGACACAGCATGAGATTAGAGGGACGCCGATTTAGGTGTAATGTGAGGACATTCTTTTTCACAGAAAGGGTGGTGGATGCATGGAACGGCCTACCTCAGGAAGTGGTGGATATGAATACAGTGCAGAGCTTCAAACAGACATGAGATAGGCATAAGGGAGCAATACAGATGAGTATGAATAGATAGGCCATTGACAGAGCAAAGGCTGATGGCACATTCATAAGGCAGAAAAATAAATGGGCAGACTGGATGGGCCTTGCGGTCCTTATCTGCCATCAACGTCTATGTTTCTATGTTAAAACATTTATAATAACTGGCCATCAATTTTTTCTATCGAGATGCAATTATTATTTTTCCGTAATGACCAACTGGTTATTACAGCATTCACATGCACATTCGGTGCTGTGACTGTATGAGAGACAGCGCCCGCTTGTTTCGGCTTCCCTGCAGCTGCATAGTCAAAAACACTAGTACGCTGTAAAACTTCACAATTGCAGCACAATAGATTAATTTATTGTCAAGGCACATCAAAATTAAAAAAAAAATCTTGCTTTGTACATGCATAGCAGACAAGAAATCAGGTCCCACAATTACAAGAAAAGTGATACTGCAGTTCAGTTCATCTTTTGCTGTGAGTTCCCCCTCAAAATACTTTTGGCATGACATCCCTGACCAGGGGTTACACATATTTTCTTCTTACCCTTCTGTGTAAGTTCTCTCAGCCTGATATAATAGATATGAATGGGGGTCCAAAAAGAAGCAGACAGACGTTCAGGTGAACAGTTGTTTTGAAGAGTCTGGGACCCCAGCATCCACATTTTTAAGGGTCCTACTAAAGTCTTCTCATTCACAGCAAGTACCTTATTTACATACATGAAAACAATGTATAGAAAATGAAACTGAGATGGCTGAAATAAACACACGATCTCAAGAGAAAATCTGGAGTCTAAGGATCCTTACTTTGAAATTGGCAGAAGCTCTACGTAGCACATGATTTTTCTGTACTGCCAAGTAATAGTCTTAGACTTACCGGTTTATTAATCCAAAGGATATCTGCATTGTCAGCTAGGGTTTCATCAGGACCAAAATCTGTAACAGGTTGGGCTTCCACCCTTGAACTCTGTTTTCGTTTCAGCATGCTGAATAAAGTTATCTTTGGTTATTTCACAGTAGGAACACCTCCAAAGGAAAAGCAATATAAAATGATTAGACACTATTATACAAGTCAACTTCATGCACAGTTATTATTAATAAAATCAAGTCAAAAGCCATGATATTGTAAGGTTGAGGATAGAAAATCTGAATTTCTTTTGGAGATAACTGAAATACCCTTTCAAAATAATCTAAAGTAATCCAAAATATTTTTCTTTTCTAAGATGAAGTAGAATCTTGATTTGATAACTTTTTATTTACAAAAATCTGTATGTGTCTGTGTATGTGTGAGATTGATCCACTGGGATACCTGCCTAACCAGCTGGAATACCCAAACTGACCCACAGGTGCCCGTCCTCGATGGCTGGGGTTGGCAGCCTGGCATGCTGGGGATTTCAGCTGGACTACTGGGCATTCCAGTGGGTTGTGTGCAAGTCCCAGTGGGTTGTGTAGGCATTCTCTTGGGCTGGGGACCAATATGAAGGATCTGGTGAGCACAGGTTCTGGTGCTGTTTCAGCTGAGCACTCCAGCAGTTTGTGGTGGTCATTCTGGTGGTTCAGAGCAGCCATTCTGGAGAGTCATGATGGGGGTTTCCAGCAGATGCCAAAAAGAAAACTGAAATTGCTCCAACTCCAGGCACATTCAAGTTTCAAATCAATTACATTTTTTGTTTGTTTATAAAGCCATTGTGTGGTCAAAGATGATCATCAGCATCCCTGTAATACTTCCCCATGTGGTTGCCAAATTCTAATGCTAAGGTCACAGGTGGGCATGCAGAGTTGCATTACTTTCATAACACTGTTGTGAGCATGGTTAAACTTCATCAGCTTTGCCCTTATTTTCCAAACAGTACTGCTGTGCACAGTTGTTAGTGTAATAACCTTAACTGGTGGTGTGGGAGACAGACAGACATAGTGCAGACTTGGGTTAAGCATTCACCTTTAATAAGGTTCTCAGCCTAACTGCCAAATGTGCCCACTGGCATGACAGGAATAGCTCTGGGTAACAAAAGTCCCAAGCAGGTACTACAGCCAAAATTGCATCCCAAATACTTCCTTAATGGTAAGTACTGTATATGTATTACAATTAGGACAGAATTACACAGGTTACCAGTAATTAGCCTTATCAGTAGAATGTTAGGGTAGGGTTCACATCATAAAGTAAAGCTGCTGCTTAAGTAAACAATAAACCAAGACAGAGTGTGCATTGAGGAATTTTAATTCATGCCCCATGGGAATGAGGCACGAGGCCAAAAGCTGAGTACCCTTACGCCCAAGTGAAGTGCATTCAAATCCTTTAATGCACACATTGGAATGGCTTATTGCAGTTATAAAATGGCTTGGTGCTCTTATGTAGTATATGTAATGTGTAACATTTTTAATATTTTTTATTTAGATAATCATGTGTCTGAATACATTTTAAATGGCAAAATTATATACATTAAATAGTCTCTGGTGATGTTGTAGGTAATGATGCTTTTTGGCCTTGACAATGAGATCTGGCATCTAACCATGCATCAGTTATCTTTCTAAATCACAAATAGGTAAGGTCTCTTAGCCAGTGATATTTCAGGATTTTTCATTGTCATTTCAGGAAACCAAATACTGTACCTTAACCAGCAATTTTGTTTATAGAAAATAAAGGGCAGCATATGACCTGGGTCATACACATCAGTAGCATGAAAGCAACAAGTATGGCAGTTCTCAGTCTTTTGCAGTATCACATGTTTCAGTATCACATTTCTTACACCAAATAGGAAACAAAAAATACACATATTTCTATAAACCAGCCGGCATGTGAAGCTGAAAGCTTATGTATGAATACAAAGCAGCAATAACTGGACCATTTATGAGTAAATTAAACTACCTAGCCGCAACAACAGTACATCCCGTTCTTCTTGGGAGGATGATGGAGCCTGAACTGTTACCATGGTAACCATAATAATTGCCATTTTTTTATTTTGCAACAATATTTTTCTCTACACAATAACTGAAATGGTGTTTTCCATTCACACCAAGATATCTGTAAAATACTAAAGCAATCCTACCATGTTTAATGCGTGTGCAAATCTGTCTTTTGTTTCAGGTTTTGGCCCTGCAGCACCCAGACGTCCCCTTACACCCCTCTGCTAACTGTCCCGACAATGGACACAAGTCCAGCTGCGTCTGCCATAAAACGATTTATCCATATGCTTTAGAAATAAATCATTATAATATTGCGACGAGCCTGACAGGTGTATAGAATTGAGCCTTCCACAGAAAACCGACGTCCATCTATCGAAGCGCGTGCACGCCAGCTATTCCTTGCTCCAGGTCCCGCGCCGAATCCTAGCCTCTGGAAAACACCCGCGTTCCCAATCAGTCATTTCCCCAGATCGATGAACGCGCTCGAGCTACAAGAAATACTCGAAAAGAATCACTGGTGGTGATACGTAAGCTGTCTGCTGGAAGTCATGCCGATCTCCTTTTTTTGTGAACATCTCGGGGAACAAAGGACTTGTTTGTTAAGGGGCCCCTTGGTTGTATGCTGAAAAGCGTTGTTTTCTTTAATGATTTTAAAAGACAGGATTTCGGCTGTGCGGGAGTAGTGTGATTACTTGGTGCAGGCACATCATTTGTATACTGTATCTTTATTTTACCGTCATTGTTTTTGAAGGGTGTGGGGAGGGGGGGGGGCCTCAGATGTAGAGTCCCGACCCCAGGTCGGACTCTCGAACCAGCCTGCACCGGCTTCCACATCCAGCCAGGACCTGGACCCATACCTCTCAACCTCTTGCTTCATAAATCAGGAACAAGGCGTTAAAAAATCAGGGACAAAGGCCCCAAATCAGGGACACATTTAAAAATGGTTAATATTCACTCAGAAAGCTGATATAATGAGGGGGTTAGTGTAAGATGCATTTTCCGAAAAGCAAGTCTGTAACTGTAATATCAGACACTATTTTGTGCTTACTATTTCTGTTGTTTAGTCACAAACATGAATTTTAGGAGGGACATGGGAAAATGTTAAGGCAAAATCAGGGACAGTTGAGAGGTGTATGCCTGGACCAGCCTCCAGCACTGAGCCGACCACCAGCTTAGAAGCTGCCCCCACCTCCAGCAGCTACCCTTCCTTCAGATGGATCACCCTCTTTTTAATTGGTTGGTAACTGGGTAAGGCCCATTGGGCACAATGCTTGTTTTCAAGGGCGACCAGGAACACGGGGGAGGTTAAAGAACTAGTGTAGTGCCTAAAACTAACATAAATTTTTAGAAGCAGTCAACCATTACCTTTTATATCTGAGGCACTTTTTATTTCCCTTTGGTTAATTTGAAGATTATTTAACTAATATTAGGCGTGATATGTGGCACAGCACTCTGTTTGGCAGCTGACACATCTGTCTCTAGCCACCCCCACTACATCCTCAGCATTGGGACATCAATGCTGCTTAGAAATAGTCGCTCAGTGGCTGCCAGGTCAATCACCTGTGATGTCACTGTCAGTGAGATCACAATGTTGATGATGTAGTGCGAGGATAGAGATAGATATGTCAGCTGCCAGGCTAACAGCTATTCCACATGTCCAACACAATATTATCATACAGAAGACTTTTCTAATGAGCAAACAGAAAAATAAAAATACTTCAGAAATAAAATGTTACAATTGATGACTACTTCTTAAAATTTGTAGTATTTTCCTGTCTGCCTGTTTTGACTTCACTAGCTCTTTAAGTGTCTTGCTCAGAGTCACACAGTATGTAAGTGGAGGTTTTGTGAATCAAATCCAGGTCTGCTGGATGTACCAAACTCATTCACAGCTTGTGACTCTAACCCCTAAGTTACACTGCCAGCCCAACCCTTTCAGTCCCTGGACCAGCCCCCCCCCCCAGCCAACCGCCCTTCTGCAGCTGGTCCACCCTTCCAGACCTGGAACCAGCCTCTCCCCACCCCAATTGACCACCCTCCTGCAACTGGGTCACCCTTCACCCCCCCCAAACCAGATACATATCCCCAGCTGACCAGCTTCCCTGTGCAGCTCAATCACATTCCTAGACACTGGACCAGTCTCCTTGCTGTGGACAACCCATCCAGCTCTGGACCAGCTTTCATTCACAAACCGACCACCCACTCTGCAGCTAGGCCACCCTTCCAGCCACTGGACCAGCCATGACTCCAAAGCCAACCACCCTCCCTGGTAGTGAGTCACCCGTCCATCCTCTGGACCAGCATCCGACTCCCAGTATGTCACCCTCCCAAAAGATGGACCACTTTTACAGCCCCCAGACCAGCTTCCTCTCACCAGCCGACCACTCTCCCTTCCACTGGACCACTATTCCAGAACTAGACCAGCTCTGACCCCCAACTGACTACCCTCTCTGCCACTGTATGACCATTCTAGGCCTCAAACCAACCCTTGCCCCCACAGCCAACCATCATTCTGACAACCAAACAAAAAGTAGTTGCTAAGCAGGTAGGTAACAATACAGTGACAGTAAAAAGTGGACTAACAGAAGATGCTGAAGAGTTGATACTGATTTGGTATTATGATTATTGTTTCAAACACAATACCGTCACAATACCATCACCTTGCTGAAATTAACAGCACCGCAGTCTAGATGTCACGGCACTTTGATCAAGTAGATCTTCATCAGGGTCACTCTTCTGAGCCCTGGACCAATATTTGAGCCCCCAGACCAGTCTGTTCTCAACAGTCAGCCACACTTCCTGCACCTGGACCACCCTGACTAGCCCCCCTCCCCCCCCCCAGTCAAACACTCTTCTTGCAACTGAGGGTGGCAGCTGGGTTTCAATGTCAAGAAGTGCAAAATCATGCACCTGGGGTGGGGAAACTCTGTGGTTGTGTATAAGATGGGGTGGGGAGTTATTTAATAGTCACCAAGCAAGAGAGGGATGCACGAGCGGGACCTTGGGATAATCATATCTGATGATCTCAAGATGACAGGACAGTGCAACAAGGCAGTAGACTAGGCTAACCAGATGCTAGGGTGCATAGGAAGGGGGATTTCTAGCAGAAGGGAGGTGGTGTTGCCACCGTATCACTCACTAGTGAGACCCCACCTGAAGTAATATGTCCAGTTCTTGGGGCCACACCTCCACAAGGACATTGACAGGGTGGAAGTGGTCCAGAGAAGGGCCACCAAAATGGTGCGGGGATTGCATGAGAAACCATACGAGGAGAGGCTACAGGAGCTCAACATATGCTCCCTGGAGGAGAGGAGGGCAAGGGGATATGATTGAAACCTGTAAGTACCTCACAGGGGTAAATAAGGTGCAGGAGAGGAGTCTCTGTCAGAGGAGGAGCACCAGAACATGGGGGCATGCTATGAAGCTGCAGGTGGTGAGTTTTAGAGGTACTGTATGTAAGGAAATACTTCTTCATGGAAAGGGTGGTGGAAGACTGGCACTGCTTACCAGAGCAGGTGGTGGGAGCAAAAACAGTGGGGAGCTTCAAGCATGTGTTGGCTATGTACATGGGCATAATTGGTAGAGGAAAAAGAAGAGGGAGGGTCACACATGACTGGATAGGGTCCAGGATATAGTAGTAGGCAGGGAAAATAGGGCAGACTAGATGGGCCTACTGGTCATTTTCTGCCTACACATCTATGTTTCTATGATTTCTTATTCCATGCATCTGTAGTACATTCAAACTCCTCAATCCCCAGACCAGTCTACTCACAGTCAGCCACCTTCCCTGCAGCTGGACAACCCTTCCAGGCCCTGGAGCAGCCTCCATCCCACCCAACCCCCTGTAGCTGGACCACACCCCTGACCCCAGACCAGCCTCTCTGCACCTGGACCACCCTTCCAGGCCCCAGACTAGCCACCTCTCATCACCCAAACAGACTCCCTGCCACTAGACCTCCCTTCCAGTTCCCAAACAAGCTTCCACTGCACAGACGACCACTCTCCTTGCAGCTGGACCACCCATTCAGACCCAGACTAGCTTCCTCTCCACAGCTGACCACCCTTCCTGTAGCTGGACCACCTGTCTCATGTATCCTTCAGACCAGCCTCCAACCCCCCAGACGAACACCCTCCAAACAGTTTTACCACACTTCCAGTCCAAGGACAAGGCTCCCCCTCCACAGATGACCACCTTCCCTGCAACTGTACCACCATTCCAGCCCAGGAACAAACTCCATCCCAGTGCACCATCTTCCCTGCAGCCTCAGTCCCACCTCTCCTGTTCAACTGACAAACCTCCCTGAACCTGGACCACACTTTCAGCCCCCAGACCAATGTCGGACCTCCAGTTCACCACTTCACCTGCAGTAGAACCACTTGTGCAGCCACCATACCTGCTTCTCCTCAGCTGCTGGCCACCTCCCTGGCATGTGGCTCACCCAGCTCTAGACCAGCCTCGAATACCACCTAACCACCATTGCAGCAACAGGACCACCCATCCAGCACCCACACCAGACAATCCTTGACAGCACGCCACCCTTCCTGCAGCTGGATCATCCTTCCTGCTCCCTGTCCAAGCTCTCCTCCCCAGCTGATTACCCTCCCTTCACCTGGACCTTCCCCCAGACCAGCCTCCCCCTCCAAGCCTCCCAACCTCCCTACAACTGGACCACCATCCGTCCCCCAGACCAGCATCCCTGCACCAGAACTACACTTAGTAAAAAGCAGTGCCACACACACCAGGCACAGCTAAAGGTGCTACACATAACTGAGAAACCAGACTTATATAAACTGAAAAAATAAAAAAAAGGGTGCACATACCATACAGGTTAGAAGGCTAACATAATTTATGTAGTAATCTTATCCAGCACTCCAGACACACACTACATAATCCCAAATGGCTTAATCGGGGGATAGGTGGGATTCATGCAGCTAAGTATACACACTCATAAATATTCATAAACCTTTGTGTAACCCCCTACAAATGGGGTTCCTAAAAGTCTTCCTTGGTGTGCCTAAATGCCCACTGTCAGGTTGGTATCCTGTGCCTTAGCATTTTAAAAGTGTTTGTATGAGACTGCCTTAATGCCTCTGTGCTCTGTCTGTTTAAGAGCTGCCTATTTGTGGTGTAAGACTAATCTGGGTAGGGGCCGAGTAGTTTCAGGCTTGAATCCCACCCGGGCTGCCAGATAATCGCTCTGTTCTGCCATCGCTATTTGCGCAGAGGGAGCCCTGTTAGAAGCTGTACTTATTTGCTGATTATCTACTGTAGTAGTAATGACATTGCAGTTTGTCTAACCTGCCTTCTTTGCACCATGGACAGTTCTGTTTATCACCGCCATCTTGGTCCTGGACTGCCAGAATGGGCCAATCTGTACCGTTGGGGCCCCTAAAATGGAGTCTGTCCTCAGGGGTCTTGTGGGAGTGAGTTTCTGTAGGAATTGTAGTTTTGAGACTTTGGTGCCTAAATGCACCTGGAGAGGAAGATCTTACTTTTGACAGACAGATGAATCAATGAATCGAACCTTTTGGACCAAAGGGAAATTCCCAAGCTGCCTGCTGCAGTGAGTCAGTCTGGAGGTAGAGTTTGGAAAGTGAACAGCTCGAGAGATTCGAGTAGCTGCTTCTGCGTAGTTCACGTGGGAGATTGGTGGAAAGGCTGAGTTTGGCCTATCTGCCTGCTGTCCCTCGAGAGGGAATCCTTTGAAAAGGTTTAGTAATCAGACTGTATCCAAGTCAGAGTGTGACAAAGCCACTGAAGAGTGACCAGATTTAAACCTGAAGAAGACTGAAGATTTGCTGTACTTGATTGGCATGTCAGGAGATCCATTCACCACAGAACTCGCGGTTCTGCTCAGAAGCACTGATATTGCTGCTGGACTGCTATCCGCATTGTGGTATGCTTTATTATAAATGTGCTGTTTGCTATTAGTGGGTTGCAATTTGGTTCCCCACTGTTTAATTGTGCCACGCTTGCTGGAGGCTGCATACAGCCTTCCTGGACTGATATCTGAACTGTCTTACTTGGCCTGGGCCCTGCCGCGCTGGCCCAGCCAGCTACTTCAGGCGCAGAGAATGCCATCAATGAGAGACCTGCCTGGGGATCAGCCCCCTGCTCAACATCATGAACAGGAACGAAACCACAGTGAATTATGTGGGCCCTGCTTCTCCTGGCAAACCAGCAAGTCATCCTACAGTCTCCATTTTGTCTATCCTAGGTCTTGTACTGGGTAGCCTGAGTAACAATCAGGGTAGCTCCCTGCAACAACAGCTGAATCAAAGTGTGTCATCTGATTTAATTGTTTTGTTTAATTATCATGAACTGAGCTTCCTGGCTCCAGATTACAAATTGTGTGTGGTTGTGCATGCCTTTCTTTTCATCACAGGGCCCCAACTAGCTGCGATGCTGGCCTACACCAGGCAATGTTCCAGGCTAGCCCACCTTACTTCTAACTGGGTACGCAGAGTGTGTGACTGTGCAGGGACTAAAAGTGCATGCATAATTGCCTGACTAAATCAGTTTCAGAATCAATTAACCTGATTACTCCCCTCCCTTGTTCAATTCCCCTGAATAAATCAGATCTAACTCTTTTTGCATTTAATCTGACTGTGGTTCCAGTTTGTATCAAAAGCACTGTACTGTTGTTATTTGCTGTATCTAACCTTGTTTTACAGGAGGTCTCCAGGGTCGAACTGGTGGAACCAGCTCTGGTGGTAAGTGCAAACAGTGTGGAGAATTGTATGCTGAATAGGGGCTACTGTGAAAGTGTTTGCTGCATATTGTCTAGGCCACTAGAGGGAAAAGAAGGGGGTTACAGTGTCCTGGAGGGCTTTACCCAGGTTAGCTTTGCTACTAACAACTGTGTCCTCCGGGTGGAGGCACCTGTTTCAGTACCCAGGCCCCTTAACCTGCTACTAGTCAAGCAGGCAGGGGTAGTGGCCCTTGGGATAGTGCCGCCTAGGGGTTACATGTGCTATAAATACACCAATCCATACAGAGCATTCCAAAACCATCCTTGTGCATACATTATTATGGATAGAATATGCATAACTATGTGTTATAAATCCACAAAACCAAATAGAGCATTACAAAACCATCCTTGTGCATACATAATTAATTATGGACTCAACAAACAGTACTAATAATGATTAAAATCACAACCTGTGGCATTTAAAAACAGTTACGTATGCAGTTTAAAAACCTGAATATTTTCATTCTTCTGCAGTCCTCCAGTCCACTTAGTCCCAAAGACCATCATGGCTGGTTTGATTTCCATATGTAACCCCCTACAAATGGGGGTTCCCAAAAAGTCCTCCTTGAGCTTGCCTAAATGCTCACTGCCAGGCTGGTGTCCTGCATTTTAGCAGTTTAAATGTGATTACCAGAGCCTATATAGCCTCTGTGTACTGTCTCTTTAAGAGCTGCCTAATTGCAGCTTAAGTAATCTGAGAGGGAGCTCTGTTGAAAGATGTAACTATGTACTGAAAAGCATTTAGAATGATAATTGTAATGTAGTTTGTCTAACCTGCTTTCTTTGTAGCAAGGACTGTTTGGTTTGTCTCTACTATCTTGGTCCTGGACTGCAAATTTGACCAATCAGTACTGGTGGGACCTAAAATGTAGCCAGACTACAGGAGCTGTCTGAATTCAAAATCTGTAGCAACTGTAGTTTGAACTTTTTACGCCTTTTTTGCAACTGAAGGGGGAGCTCTTGCTTTGACTGACAGCCAAATCAGCCAACCATATCTTTTGGATCTTGGGAAAGTCCTGAGCTGCTTGCAGTTTTCAGTTAGATCTAAGCTGGAAGCAGAACAAGAAGGGGCTGAAGTGATTCTGACCAGCAATCCTGAGTGGATTTGCATGGGAGCACTCTGAAAAGGCTAAGTTTTTGGCCTGCATGTCGGTGTGCTGCTCCTGAGAGGGAGAGAAGAGAATTATTTTGGACTAAATCCAAGTTTGTGTGACTAAAGTAAGCTACTGAAGTGGGCCAGGCTCAACCTGAAGAAGACCAAAGATTTTGCTGAATGCGATCAGCCTGTCAGGAGTTCCAGCTACCCCTGAGCTCCCGTTGTGTGCAGAGACTTTGCGACTGTGACTGGGAAGCGCTTTGCCAGGTACAGTAGAATTCCCTTACATGTAAATGTGCTATGAGCTGCTAGTGGGTCGTGAGTTAGTCCCCCACTGTGTGAACTGTGTTCTGCTTTCTGGAATCTGTATCCAGCCCAAAACGGACTGCATCCAAATTTGTCTCCATGCAGTCTGGGCCTTGCCAGACTGGCCCAGCCAGACTACCCACTACACAGAGAAGTCATTGACGAGAGACCTGCATGGGGATCAGCCCCCTGCTCCACACTTGAATAGGAATGACGCCTAGCTCCCTGCAATAACAGCGTAATCTGAGTGTGTCCTCTGATTGTTTTGTTGTTTCATTTCCTTTACGAACTGAGCCCTCTGGTTCTGGATTACAAATACTGTATACTGTGCATGTTGTGTTTTCCATTACAGGGCCCAAACCAGCTGCAACCCTTGGCAACGGTCCTGGCTAGCCCATCTCTCCTCCACCTGGGTACCCAGAGGTGGACTGTGTGGGGGCCTCAAAGCGCATGCATAACTGCTTGATTGATATGACCTTTAAGCTAATTAACCTGATTTTGCCCTTCCCTTGTTCAAGTCCCCTGAATAAATCAGATCTAACTTTTTCTGCATGTAATCTGACTGTGGTTCCAGTTTGTGCTCAAAGTACTGTACTGTTGCTATTTGCTGTGCATAACCTTGTTTTACAGGGGGTCCCCAGGGTCAAGCCAGAGGAACCAGCCCTGGTGGTAAGTGCAAACAGTGTGGGTACTTGTGTGGTGTACCAGGGGTATTGTGAAAGTGATTATTGTACAGTGTTCAGGCCACTAGAGGGGAAAGAGGGGGGTCACAGTGTCCCGGAGGGCTGTGCCCAGGTTAGCTTGACCACTACCAACCCTGATCTCCAGGTGGAGGCATCCATTTCAGAACTCAGGCCCCTTAACCTGCTACTAGCCAAGCAGGCAGGAGTAGTAGCCCTTGGGATAGCGCCACCTAGGGGTTACACATATGTATAGCTCTATTGCTATGTCTATCAGCAAACTAGGGGAAAAACGAATGGCAATGAAATTAAAAGATACCAGGAAAGGGAAAAGAATAAGGTTGAGAAATAAAACAGCGAGTGAGGTGCTAGAATGGGGGAAGGGGGGACAAAGGGGAAGAACTCGAGCAACTTAAAAAAAAAACATCAAAATGATGTCATTAATAAATAAAGATAGAACATTATACATATAGGGCCAGATATTCAGAAGGGTTGCGCCATGCGCAATAGGGTTGCCGCCTGGCAAGTCCAAACTTGCTCCATTCTGCGATATTCAGCAGGAGGCAGTTGCGCCACAGAAAACATGCTGAGCAACAGCGCAATGCAAATGAATGCATGCTGAACTGGAGGGGGAGGAACCATGCATAAACTGCACAGCCCGATATTCAGCCGGGCTGTACAGAGTTGTGCAGGTGCAACCCCCAACCTGCGCCTGCAGGACTTTGAGCCAAAAAAGGCTTAAATCGAGGGCCACCACACAGGTGAGCTGCTGTATTGCAGGATGCAACACAGCAGCTGCCACCTGTGGCTGGCCTAACCAGTCCTGTGCCCCCCCCGCGGCCGATCGCGGGCATAGTGTACTCCCCACCAGCGATCGCGGGCATCAATGTGCTCCCCCCTCCCGTTCATATCCCTGGTGGTCCAGTGGACGCGAAATGCCCGATGCGCGGGCGATATGTATGATAATTCCCTCCCCTCCCGTTCACATCCCTGGTGGCTACTGTCCCCCACCCCACCCACCCACGAAGCCCCACCACCGCTTCCCCAGCAGCCGGCGGGAGCGTGCAGCATCCCACCCGCTTGCTGCTCGGCCACCCACTGATCCCAGACGGCACGCCCATTGGTGCAGAGCAAGAGCCACGGGCGTGCAGCCCATACCGTACCTGACAGTCCAGGGATGTGAACAGGAGGGGGGGGGAATTATTATACATACCGCCCGCGATCGGGCATTTCGGTCCACTGGACCACCAGGGATGTGAACGGGAGGAGGGTGGGGAGCCACATTGATGCCCACGATCAGGCTGGTGGGGGAGTACACTATGCCCACGATTGGGCTGCAGGGGGCGTCGGTCCCCGACAGCTGCTGCCTGGCAGGCGCCAGGCGCTAAAGTCCTCGGGATCAGCCAACCTACAGTTAATGCATGATGAATCACACTGCAAATGGCCCCTGCATGAATTATTGGCCCATTTTACGTCACCTTGAATATCATGATTTTGCACATGGCGCCATCGGTATTTCGGCGCCACCGCAAGCTGAATGCTCCACTCTGTCAACTTGGCGTATGTAAGTTCCCAGCTGTGAGTTGGTGATATTCAAAGTGAGTTGCTCAACAGCAACTCCTTGAATATCACCCAGGACACACCTCCATGCAACTATTTTGCTTAGCGTCAAGGGCTTGGCGCCTATGAATGGCGAGTTTGGATATCCAGCCCATATTGTACTATCTGTCTTAAACTCTGCCCAGCATCGGAGACTGAAGGTCAGGGATTGCCAGAGCCTGTAAGAGATAAAGTGTCCTGCACTACAGCCTGACTGTTGTGAGGCACTTCACCACCACCACCACGGTCAGCACTTAATTTATTGCTGCTGACAGGTCACGTGTCGCATCACGTGACCTACCAAGTGTCCACTTTCCCATTTGCAGCTTATAGACACCAACCATTAGGGGTCGCTGCACTCTCCACTCTAGCTCCTCCTTCAACTCTCTACCCCTCCTAGCTACTGCCTGAAAGCTGACCCACTAGAAGTCACTGCAGTTCCCTTTGAATCATTCTACCACCTACTCTCCTCACATCAGCCTACCACTAAGCACCTGCCAGCATCAATTCTGGTACCCTTTTGTCCAAAGTCTACTGACTAGCCACTAAGCCAATGAACCAGACCAACATCCTTCTCTACTTTCAAACTCTTAACCCTTCCTCCCTCCTTTTCTGAATTAAAAAATACTTTCTACTCTCTGTCTCTGAGCTGTGCTCAAACCCAGTTCTCTTGTAGTCAGAGTCAGCAGCTCTACCTCTGGACCACACTGCCTACCTATTTTATTCCTACTTTCTAAGCCTTTTAGTCTCTTAACCCCCCCACCTGCCAAAATATAAGTTTACCACTTCTTTCTTGTTGCCTTTGAACCCTGCACCCTCACTTTCAAAGTCAGCAGTCCCACCACTCAGCTAGCACACCTGTCTATTACTACTGCAGGATTTCAAATCTCTAAAAACGCTCTAACCCTCAAACACTGCTAAAGTGTTATCTGACTGCTTCTGCAGACCTTGAACCCAGCTCCTTGCTGCTACAGCCACTGGCTGGGCTCCTTCCCTACTCTGGTCAAAACTTGAACCTAGTACTTTGTGCAATTCAGGAACCAGCCCTGCCACTACACCATAGCAGCAACTAGTTTTAGAGGTGACCTTTCACTACTATCTCCCCTCTATCATTCTAGTACCCCCATTCTTTCTTCACTTCAGCTCCCCCACCCTTACCAACTATGCTTGTGCACCCCCTGCTCGCCAGCCTCTCTCTTCTCCTCCTCCTTCTTTTGCCTTCCACCAACCCTATTGTCCCTATTAACCCTCAGCCTCACTATTCCAGTGTTCCTACCTACCCTCCTGTCTTCCCCTCCTCCTTTACCACTGCTCCTCCCCCTCCCTCCTCCTCCACACACCCCATATGCTCCTCTCCACCTCACCCCCCATCCAGACATTACCTTTCCTCCCCCCCAGCTCCCTTGAGCTTCTGATCACACAAGCCTTCCCTGCCTGTGCTGCCCTACCCACCCTTGTGCTACAAAACCCTTTCTCATCCTATCGCCTCCCGCGTAAACTCTCATCTGCCACCCCTGACCAGAGCACTTCTCCTCCTTCTACTCCTAACAGGGAACATACATCCCAATCCAGGCCCTGCCCCCTCCCACCCACCCACCCAGCCCATTGGTCTTCAAGTAGCCTCCATGAACATATGCAGCCTGCTGAAGAAATTTGACACCCTACAGTGCAGGGCCTTGGCTCATCAACCAGACATCATAGCCCTGGTTGAAACATGGCTGTCCAAATCCACCCCTAACTCATTTGTTTCCCTCCCAGGCTATACCTTATACCAGGAGGACCAAGTAGGCAAACGAGGGGGAGGCTGTGCAATCTACACTAGGGACACAATACCTGGGCACGCACTCCCCACCCCTGCCCCTATAAATGGGGCCCAGGCTCTTACCCTCAAACTCACCCCAGACCCCTCTAGGAGCCCTCTCTATCTCACCACGTCCTACGTTCCCCCAAAGAACCAGCACCCGGCCCTGGTATCTTTAACTGACTACCTGGCAACCCTCCACCATAAGGCGGAGCAAATCCTAGTTGGAGACCTTAATGTAAATTGGCTCAGCACCTCCTCATCTGCGATCAGAGACTCATTTGCCGCCCAAGACCTGACGCAACTCGTCACCCAGCCCACAAGAATAAACCCTAAGAGAGGTACCAGCACCCTTCTGGATGTTATTATAACCAACCGACCCCATAAAATCCAAAACATCCAGGTCCTCCCAGACTCTCTAAGTGACCACTCCCCTATCCTATTTCATTGGGCAGTCTCCAATCCCAAACCCAAAGCCCAGACCACCCTCCGCAGGCACCTCCGCCCTGGTGGGCTGAAAAAACTTAAAAGTATTCCTCACCCAGATAAACTGGTCCCCCATTCATCGTGCAACCGACATTGACACTGCCCTCGCCTTCTTCACACACACCTTCAACATGGCCTGTGATCTCTTTGCACCCTTCACCAAAATCCGGTCCAAAAAGCAGAATGCACCTTGGGTTAGCCCTGCCCTTCTACAATCACTAAGAAATCGGGATAACCTCTGGCACCTTGCCACTGAAACGGGTCGCCTGTCTGATAGGCAGGCTTACAATGCAGCCCGGAATAAGTGCTCATGGGCCATCAGGAAAGCCAAGGCTGACCATTACCAGGCCTCCCTTACCTCCTCCTGGGGCTCGGCCCGGACTTTCTGGGATAATCTTAAGCAACTTAACGGAAAAGCTCACTCCCCTGCCCCATCCCAGCTCACTAGAAATGGCACTACCACCACCGAGCCTGCCACCATAGCTAACTGGTTCAACACTGCTTTCACTGACCTTAGCTCAGTCCTCGCTAGTAATTTCTTTGACCCTCCCCCCAACCAACCTCCCCCTGCCCTCCAGCGCCCCAGCTTCCACCTGTGCAAGATTTCCACCCGGGAAGCCAGACCCATCCTAGTCAAAGCTTTGAATGGCAACAGTCCCGGCAGTGACTCACTGGACCCCAGTATCCTCAGGCTGGTGCTAGATGAAGTCCTTGCCCCACTCACCAGCCTAATTAACCAGTCACTCTACCTGGGACAATTTCCCACAGCGTGGAAAACAGCCATTATCACACCAATTCATAAGGGGCAACAGGTCGCTGACCAACAACTACCGGCAATCTCCATCCTCCCCCCATCTCTAAAGCCCTGGAGAAAGTGGTGGCCATTCAAATCACTGATTATCTGGCTAAGCATAACATTCTATGCCCAGAGCAGCATGGCTTCCATGCTGGTCACAGTATCAACACTGCCTGTTGGATTTCTCCAACCCCTGCACTCCTCCCTTGGATACCAGCTCCTAGCTGGTGCAGTGTTCATTGACCTCTCAAAGGCCTTGACACCGTCTCCCATCCACTTCTGCTGAATGCACTCTGCCACACTGGTCTCTCGGCTGGCCCCTTAGCATGGTGCACAAGCTATCTTGGCCATTTCGATCGCGATATGTAAAATCAATAGCACAGTCTCCGATGCCCGTCCCATTCACTCTGGGGTCCCCCAAGGCTCCATCCTGGGCCCCTTCTCTTCTCGCTCTATCTGAACACCCTGCCCAGTGCATGCCCTGGCAAAATTCTACTGTATGCAGATGGCGCTGTTCTTTTTGCCACCGCAATCCCTCTCCCTCAGGACACCCCTACAGCAGTCTTTCAAGAGTGCGAGAGCTTAGTTTAAGGAGCACAGACTCGTCATCAATCTTAAAAAGACCAAAGCTATGCTCTTTTCCACCCCCAAAACAAAGCTAGCAACCTCCCACTCTGTATCCTTCCAAGCACCAATCAGCCACTGGAACAAGTCTGCTCCTACAAATACCTTAGGGTTACCTTTGACTCAGCCCTGACATTTCCACAACCACATGATGCCCCTAACATCCATACTAACATACGGCTTGGCATTCTCTTCCATACATAGAACCCTGCCTTCCCCAAATGTTCTCCGGCTCGCTGTTACATCATCCGTTCTGTCCCTTGTAGACTATGGCCTCACAGTCTGTGGTGCTGCCGACACCACTGCACTCAAAAAATTCACTTAACCCTGAACAAAGCCTGCAGATTGATTACTGGTGCCCCAGGCTCCACACACCTGTCAGCTGTATATTGAGGCTAAATTGCTTACCCTGGATGAACAACTCCAATACCAAACCTGTCTCCTCACAAAACCCTACCTGGCTCCCCTGGGGTAACGGCATCCATCCACCAGAGCCTCCCACTATTGCAACACAGTCTTCCAACAAGACCACTCTAATGGTCCCCAGATCAAGAACCAGCCATGGCCAGAGGTCCTTCTGCTATAGAGCCCCAACCTGGTTTAACTCTCTCCTGCCCCCATCACCAATGCCACCACCATCTCCAAGTTCAAAACCACCCTTAGAAACCACATCATCAACACTTCGTAACTGCTCCTGTCTCTGAAAGTAGCCTCCACCTCTACTTCTCTTGATACGCCCTCCGGGCGGCCTCCACCTAGCCATCCCCACCACCACTTCCTGTACACCGTGCCTATGTTTAACCTGGCCAGTGCCAGCTGTTTCAGTGTTTACCTATTAGATTGCTCACTATTGATACCAACTTGTATAACACCTGTCCTCAATTTACATGTACCCTGTAACCCAAATGTATTTGTCTGACCACAGTGTGACGTGGCGCCTCTGTTGAATGCCTATTGTTTTGCAAACCTCGCTTATGTAACCAAAAACACAATGTATGTCTTTATGTGACGGCACCTTTGGAAGCGAGCCTCTGGCTCAAAGGTTGTAAACTGATTTTACAAATAAATAAAATAAATAAAATAAATACAAAATTGCAACACTACCTATAAAGTGCCAAGTGCACATTTCAAACTGCCGTGCTTAGAGTCAGTCATGCAGCTAAGTCCTGCCCATATCTTTATTAAACTTACACATGCCATATTAAATAATAAAATGGGCATAGACAAACGATGTGGATCATTACAATCAACAACTCTTGCCTTCACAGTTACATAACAGATTACGTTACTCAAGCCCCAAATGGGAAGCTGAAATAACAGCTCACCCGTGTCGATGATGCACACTGCCCACTTAATTTTTACTTTTCCTTTTTTCTGCAGTCTCATGGGCAGATGTGATGCCACAACCAAATAAGGTTTGAATCACTTGTAAAGCAAAGGACACCACAATATCTGATAAATTTAATACTCCTGAGCACTTTAACCTTGACCAGAAAAAGATACACATTTAAACATCAATTGTGTCACCCAATCTGTACTTCCTGTATTGCGATTAAACATTGTTGCACTTATTCCTTTCCATGCATCTACATTACATTCAAACCACATAGATATCGCTACTCAGGTATAATGAATTTAGTTAAAATTCCATAGCTTTCCTTGCTTTATAAACAATTCAAACCTGATTTGGATGTTCTACCACATCTGCCTGTGAGAATGAAGAAAAAGTAAAATTAAGTGGGCGGTGTGCATCATCGACACTGGTGAGTTGTTATTTCAACTCCCCATTTGTGATTTGGCAAATGTAATCTGTTATGTAATTGGTACAGCAAGGGTTGTTGATTGTAATGATCTGCATTGTTTGTCTGTGACCATTCTATTATGTAATATGACATGTGTAAGTTTAATAAAGATACAGGCAGGATGTAGGTGCATGACTGACTTCTGAGCACTGCAGTTATGTAGTTTTGAAACTTGCACTTGCCACTTTAAGGGTAGTGTTGTAATGTTATACTTATATAACACAGATTGTACAATATGGCCCAGATATTCAAAAGGGTTGCGCCCCGGTGCGATATTTAAAAGGGAAAAGTGCGCCGCACAAATCCTGATGTGCATCAGTAATGTATGCAGGCACAGGTGAGGGTGGGGGGCGTGCCCATGCATAAACTGCACAGCCCGATATTCAGCCCGGGCCGTGCAAAGTTATGCAGGCGCAACCCCTACCTGCGCCTGCACAAAATTACGCCTAAAAAAAAAGGAACAAGTCGAAGGCCACCCACAGGTGAGCTGCCGCATTGCAGGGTGCAACACAGCAGCTGCCACCTATGGGTGGCCATCACCTGTTCCCGCGGCACCTGGTGGTGCCCCCATGCCCGATCATGGGCATCAGACATCCTCCCGGTCCAATATCCCTGGTGGTCCAGTGGACTCGATTAGCCTGATCGTGGGCATAACTGTATCCCTCCCATTAGCCCAATCACCGGCATAACTGTATCCCGAGTCCAATATCCCTGGTGGTCCAGTGTGACCATGATCAGTCAGTCGAGGCATCAGTATCCCCCTCAAAGTCCAACATCCCTTGTGGTCCAGTGGACCACACGGAGTCGATCCAGGGCGGCATTCCTCACCCGCCCAAGTCCGAAATCCTGGTGATCATTGGGCCCCCACCACCCGCCCGCTGGCCCCACCACCCCGCTCCCCGTCGCCAGCGGCGGGCGGCAGCACCCACCCGCCTGCCACCCGTCGCCGCCCGACTGACAGCTCAGATGGCTGCATGCCCATTGGTTCAGGCATGAGCCAAGGGCGTTGCAGCCCATACCGTACTAGTCAGTCCAGATATGTGAATGAATTGAATGAATGACTTGGGGATACTGATGCCCGTGACTGGGCTAATCGCAGTCCACTGGACCACCAGGGATAAGGGACGTTCTTTGTCCCTTACGGGACGTCCTGTGATCGGGCTGCAGGGGCGTCATTCCCTGATAGCTGCTGCCTGGCAGGCCCAGGCACAAGTCCTCGGGGATCGGCGCACCTGCATGCTAATGGCATGCAAATGGGGCCATAATCAGGCGTAATGGTCCCCATGCGACTTGCATAAATTATGGCCCCATTTGCATGTCACCCTTAGAATATTGCAGGTGCTGTGCATGGCGCAATGGCACTTGCGCCACCGCATCTCATTGCTCCACTCTGACCACTTGCGCTGGCACAGTTCCACTGTATCATGCACAGTGGGGGTGGGCAGGGGGCGATAGTCAAAGCAGTTGTGCCATAGCGCAACTCCGTTGATTATCACCCTGGCCACACCCCTGCACAACAAATTTGAGCAGCGCACAGGCTTGCGCCACAGAATGGTGCAGTTTGAATATCTGGGCCTATATGTATAATGTTTTATCTTTATTTACTATTGGTTTATATCATTTTTGGTGGTGTTTCTGTTAAGTTGCTCCAGGTCTTCCCCTTTGTTTCTCCTTCCAGCCTCTCCATTCTAGCACCTCACTCCCTGTTTTAGTTCTCAACCTTATTCTTTTCCCTTTCCTTGTGTCTTTTAATTTCATTGCTATTAGTTTTTCCCTAGTTTGCTGATAGACACAGCAATGGAGCTATAACTACTAAAATCAAACCAGCCATGAAGGTCTTTGGGACTAAGTGGACTGGGGACTGTAGAAGAATAAGAATATTCATGTTTTTAAACTGTGTATGTACAGTAACTGTTTCTAAATATGGGTTGTGATTTTAACCATTAGCACTGTTTTTTTGGAGGAGCCATCATTAATTATGCATGCACAAGGATGGTTTTGGATTGCTCTGTTTGGAGTGGTCAATTTATAGCACAGCTTTATGAATATTTCTATCCATAATTAATTTACATATGTACAAATTGTTTTGAAATGCTGTGTTTGGATTGGTATATCTACAATGCAGATTTATGAATATTCATGAGGGTATATACTTACTTGCACGAATACCATTCCTAGTATTTCCCCCTGGTGAAGTTGTTTGCAATTATGTAAGGGTATATGGAGTGCTGCAGAGAAGTACTAAATAAATGAAGTTTTCCTTCCAACCTACATGGTGTTTATGCCCTTTTTTGTTTTTCAATACCAGGATCACATTTCCAGTCCCTGGGCCAGCCACCATTCCTCAAGTCACCAGTCTCCCTGCAGTTGGACCACCCTTTTAGCTGCCAGACCAGCCTGCCCTTCACAACCAACCAACCTCCCTGCAGCTGGACATCACTTCCATCCCTCAGACAAGCCCCGACCCATAGCCAACAGCCCTCCAAGCAGTTGAACCACACTTCTAGCTCCTGACAAGACTTCCTTCCCCAGTGAACCATCCTTCCTGCAGCTGGACAACCCTTCCAGCTCCCTGAACAACCTTTCCTCCATAGCCACCACTCTCCCTGCACCTGAACCACTATTACAGCCCCCAAACCAACCTCTACACCCCAGGCAAACTCCTACTTCACATGGAGCACCACCCAGCCCCCAGATCAGTCTCCGCCCCAGCCAACCACCTTCCTGCACCTGGTCCATCCCCACCCCCGAATAATCCTCCCTCTAGCCCCCACCCAGAGCTGAACCAACCCTCCCTGATCAAACCTCCTTCTACAGCTAACCACCCAGTTTGAAGCTGGGCTACCCTTTCACACCCCAGACCATCTTCCCTCTCAAGATGACCACCCCTGCAGCTGGCATCACCCAGACTAGCATCTCAGAATCAGAACTACTACACCAGCCCCTGAACTGCCTCTCCTCCCCAGGCAACCACCCTTCCTGAACCTGGACCTCCTTTCCAGCCCTCAGACAAGCCTTCGTCCCCAGCCTACCACTTTCCTTGCATTTGGACCACTCACAGCCTCTGTACGTGCCTCTCTTCTACAGCCAACCATCTTCTCATCACCTGGACAACCTTCCAGCCTTGGACCTACCTTGGACCCCCAGCCAACCACCATTGCAGTCCCAAGACAATCCTATCCCTTCCTAGCAGTTAAAATGTACTGACCAATTGTAAGTCATTCTTAGAAATGAGTGTGAACAGCTAGATACCAGTCAGGGACCTTGTAAGAGAAGAATATGAGCATATTATTTGTAGTGTCCATGTACACACCAAGATGTGGAGCCAAGGGGGGACACATAGACAGAAGGAGGTGCCTCATCCCACACAATATACTGAGTGCATAATAACAACGATTCTAAACAAGTAAAATGTGTAAATACATATTTTGTACACAATCTTTGTGGTGATATGTTTAAGTAGACTAACTGAAGAATTTTTTGCACAAGCTTTTAAGACTTCCAAAGTCCTTTCATCTGGTGCTTTGTGGAGTAGGAATGGCCACTGAATGTGTGTAACTATTTGCCCTGGTGGTTCAGTGGTCATATTTGGGGCCAGCCAGTAACTGCCATAAGCAGTAAGTTAATGTAAAAAAATGCCTTTGTGACCATTTTTAAATAAGATTGAGAACCTTAAGAGAAACATTTTTAATTTGCAGAATGGCAGCAGCATAAAACACGTGCAGTTTGCTCTATGGAAGTGAGGGCCAGAGTGCAATCACAGTCACACAGCATTGCAGAGAAATCTCCAGTATGATGCAGCAAGGTTGAGAGCATGTACTCTGAGTGTGGTTGGAAGTGCAGGCTGAGACCTGCTGCAGTGAACAAGATCTGATGAGTGCACCTCATTCACAAGCAGCAAGGGACTGTTTCCCTGTTTAAAATAAATATTGATCTGGCAGGCAACAAGCGCCAGGGCATTGCCTAGGGAATGGCCCATAGGTGCCGGAATGGGGGGGGTTACTATGGCCACAGCCCTACCTTAAGTGGTAGAGCCTGGCCCTATCAGTTTTTGCAGTCATGTTAATTTATTTCTTTGAAGGACTGTGCTTTTAAAATTCAACATGTGCAGTAAACAGTGTCACTTACTAATCACTCTTGTTGTAGTTTGCAGAGTGTCAGCAGAATTTTTGTAAAGTAGTGCTGATGGGGTTGGGCTGGGTTCATGGTTTACTGATTTAAGGCACAGTGGTCAGACTTTAACAAATACTGGTCAGATCCACCACGGCTGCATAACGAAGGTTAGTGAAGTTGTCTGTGAATTGTTAAGGAGGTATGGAGAAACAACAAAATGATTTGTAAGTAGTAAGACTTGTATTAGTTTCTGTTCTAAGGAAGGCATACATTATTAGAAAATATATGGAGGTATACATTTTAATGGAAGGAATAGGAAGCAATATAGGTTTACAAAAGAACCCTCAGAGCAAATGCTATTGAGGTATGTGTTATCCCGGATGATATTGGCCGGACAGCCAATTTTAAAGAAACACAATTCCACATACCCCAATAATGCAAAGTATCATGGGAAACATATGCAAATCCCTATGATGGTACAGAAGGTGGCAGTACATGAAAAAGTAATGGCTGGGATACGTTCGGCCTTGGGATTATTTGCACAGTTTGTTTTTTTTTGTTTTTTTTTAAGAGAAACAGGGTTTTAGTCCATGAGGTGAAGTAAATTATATTTAAGCAATGTGTTGATGTCTGGAAGTCAGGTATAATGATGGACTGTTAGCAGAGAAAATGTGGTAGTAACTTTCAGAGGGGGTCACTTTTGATAAGGGTAAGGTAGTTATGCTTGTGATAATGGGAATATTAGGAAAGTATGAGGTCTATGCAGAAGTGGAGTACAAATATGCACAGTTTCATAAGTATGTGCTCAGAGTGCAGGCACATGTGATATGCAGGTTTGTTTTAGAAATAGGTAAAAATAGCAATACATGCAATTAGTAGAAAGATAGATAATTACATAGATATATAGCTAGAGAGAGACAGACACAGACAGACAGACAGACAGGCAGATTAGGAATGGCAGTGAAGTATTGAAGTGACGCCAACCCCACCCCCACCATTCAGAGATGGACAGGCATTGGGGTGTGCCTTTGGGTCATTGCCCATAACGCTCACGCCATTTCACCTCACCCTACCCTGCAGACACAGACAATTGTCGAGGTGTGCCTTGGGGTGTTCAAGCTTTACACTCACCCCATTCCATAAGGAAATACACTGAAATGGGTACAGTATTGTATAAGAAAATGGAGTAAACTTTGGGGCTGGAGTGTCAAAGGCACACCTCAATACCTGTCACTGGGTGCAGGGTGGGGATGGGGGTGGAATGGCATGAGCATTACTGTTGACAATCCCAAGTCACACCCCTGATGCCTGTCAGTCCCTACAGGGCAGGGTGTTATGGTCAGAAACCCTAATGCCCTGGGTGTTGTTATGTGACTTCTTAACCTATCAACAGCATTTACTGCATTACATTATAAGGACAAGTAAATGTTTTTAATACATTTACAGATAGTTACATAAACTTAATTTTCTTCATAGAATAATCTGAATTTATCAACAGTGGTAGTACAAAGCAATTACCCAGACAACTTGAAAACTATAACTCCTTTATATTGTACATTGACACCCCATAAGGACCTCCTTGAAACTGAGATGCAAATGTCACACATTTATCAGTTTTCTAACAGGAACATTTTACTATCCTAAATACATTTCTTGCTTCAGTAACTGCTCAGCACATCTATTGCATGACCTACTTATTGACATTTTACACCTGCTATGCAATGTACTGCTGCTAACTACACCAACATTATGAACCATAAAACAGATGACTGCAATAACTAGGGAGGTAGTATAGCATAGTGGTTTAAGGCTCTGAGCTGCAAATCTGGAGATCTGTGTTTGAATCCCACAGCCCCCACTTGCATACTGGGTGACCCTGAGCAAGTCACTTAACTTCCATGTGCTCCCAGGTTGCCACTGTAAACAAGTTTTCAGCTTAGTGTGCCACCCCTGGTTAAACAATCGAAAGAAAAAAAAACATAATATATTATTTTCTAGCTTTATTTTGCTGCTACAAGCTTTGACTAATACATCCATCCTTAAATGTACTTTTTATAGTTTATGTGTCTGTGACTTAGGCAGAACTATACTTAAAATCTTACACATAAATAAATAAATCATCAGAATAACATTTATTTCAGTAGTATATCCTTCCTTTTCAGGTGCCCATGACACAATGTATATATATTTATGTCTTTTACCTTCAAAACACTAAACCTATTCAAATGCACAAAACCCAAGACTTAATTCTTTTCACACATCACTGCTAAACTTCAGGTCACAGAAAGATAAACATGTAGAGCTTCCCCTAGCTATTTGGGTGGGCGCTTCAGCTGTGTGTGTGGGGGGGGGTATAAAAAGCTTTTAAGAAACAGGCACTATAGTATCCAATATGGGATAGTCTTCTTCGGGTGACATATTTTACTCCTTTGTGGGCTTACACCTTAATTGTCATTCTTGTGTTGCAAGAGCTTGCTTTCCTCAAGTGCTGTAATTTCAGGATGCAGATTCACAAGTGCTGTATAAGGAGGCAGTTTCAGGCACTCCTTAATTACTTTTTCTTTCCTTCTGAACCATAAGTTCTGATGCCCCAGGCAGCTCTGATAGTTGTTCCAACATGATAGATCCACCTCATGCCACTCCCACAGGAACCAAAAAGAAAGATGGGGGGAGATCTTTTAGGAGCTTTTCAGGTGGAGGTGGGGGTGGCTGTTACCCCCCCAAAAAAACTAATGCTGCCTCCCACTAATCAGGTTCCAGTTGTTGTACCTCCCATTTAAGAAAGAAAATAGTGCCCTGCAACCATTGATCAACATGAAAGTGTATTTATTTGAGGGCAGAAAGCATTTCTTGGATGAGGGTAAGGCGGAGGAGACTATTTACACCTTCA
Organism: Neoceratodus forsteri; assembly: GCA_016271365.2. Classification (NCBI taxonomy): domain Eukaryota; kingdom Metazoa; phylum Chordata; order Ceratodontiformes; family Ceratodontidae; genus Neoceratodus; species Neoceratodus forsteri. The sequence goes on from CM057459.1 coordinate 35,043,367, forward strand.
GCCAGTTCCACAGACAGAAAACATGACACCAGCCCTTTTGTACATGCAAAAAGTCTGCAGGTTCTGCCCACTGCAGCCATAAAAATGAAAATGAAGGACCAGCCCCTCTGCAGGGGGAGGGAGCATCAAGGAAATAGGCACTGGGTGATGCTGTCAGTTGTTGCTGGTAGGGGGAGGAGGTGTTACTTCACATCTTACAAACTTGATTGAGAACAACATAAGGGTGTGGGTGAACCCACTCAACTGGGGGGGGTGGATTTGCTGTTTGCATCTTTAGCCCTACCACTTTTAGACCCTTCTACCATCTATGGATTGGTCAGCACGTAAACTACAATAAATGATTACAGAGGGTACAGTAAAGTGGGATGGGAATTCCCACAGAGTGCAGCTAAGGTGTCATTGTCTTATAAGGTACATACCTGTCATTCCACCTGAACAGACTGAGACAGACAACAAGCTTTGGAGAAAATGGCCACAGCCATGTATTTATTAACCATGATTGAACAGTTATAGCCAAAATCAGCATGACATGTGCAGCAAGGTAGTCTTGGTTGGTAATCTTTAGTCATATCATTAAGAGTTATTAACTGCTATCCCTCACCCCAGGGGAGCCACCCTTAACCAATAACAACCACAAGAGGTAACCTGCCTCCAGGACAAGAGAGATGGTTCATGACCAGGTGCAGAAGCATCCTCTCCCATCAGAGGACTCTGCAGTGTTGCTGGCGAGTGCCCAAAGAAACTGCCCATTTATCGACAAAAAGTCACAGCACTCCTGCTCAGTATCTCAAAGAAGATAGTCCAAGCTGCTGGCCCGGTGGCATTGGAGGTTGAGGTGCTGGTCACTACACCTCGTGCCATGCTGGCAACCCGGGTTCAGGAATGAGCCTGGGCCACCAGGGGTCGACAGAGGGGAGAGTAGATCAAGCATCCAGAGGACTGCTCTCCTCTCTCAGGGGGAGGGAGACCTGTCATCCTGCTTATTGAGTGCCTCTGTTGGCAGCTGGAGGGTGATACAGGTAGAGGGCATGTCACCGATATCAGTAGGTCGGTAGGGGGGGATGGGAAATATGGAAAGGGAGCCTGGCAGGGTTCCATGATGGTCCCACATCCCCGAGGGCCAACCCCAGTGTTTGGATTGGGTCTCTGGTGGGAAGGGGGAGCCAGTGCCCTCCTCCGTGGCCCCACCGCAGGGGGCAATCCATGGGGGAATTTCCAGGATCTGCAAGGGCGGGGACGTGTGGGACTGGAGAAGTGAGTTCCTCCATGAAGAGGACCAAAGCCCCCTGCCAGGGCTCACAGAGAGACAAAAATCCTGTATGGAAAAAAAAAAGAAGATAGTCCAAACCAAATGCTGCAGTTGCAGGCTGCCCATTCGACTGCCCCTTGAAGGGGGAATTCCAGCCATCCATCTCAGACCCTGTCTGCCTCTGGGTGATCTGGCTGCAAAGATTCATGATACCCTGTTAACCTCTCTATACAGACCTTCCAAGACTATCATGCTGCCACTTATACATGACCATGACAAGTCTAACCTGACCCTACCTATCATAAACTACCTATACACACTGGAGAAGGCAAAACTGGAAAACCTTGTGGGAAAAAACAGATATTCCATCTCAACCGCTAGGGTGATCCCTATATTGGACAGCAAGTTGCCACCACCACTCCCACTTCTCCCTGCTTTAACAAGGGTGGGGTTCAGGTGGGTTCTAACCTGAAGGAGAGAAGCAGAGAGGAACACCTCTCAGGTACTGCCACTTTATAGACTATGCTCTTCCCTCTGGCTCTAAGCCACCCTCCCCAGGGAACACCTACCTGCCTAACCCCTGCACCTAGTGGGTGGCTGCCTAAAACACCTGTCTGCTGCCCAGGTGTCACTCAGGGATATAGCCACAGAGGCCTGCCTGCTGCTATGCCTTGCAGGCTCTCTCATAAGTATACACAAGCATGTAGTGCAGGCATCACAAGGGCACAAACAAATAAGAGAAAACACACAAAAAGGCAAAATAAAGGCAGATAAAATCCTTGAAGGAACAAATAATAGTCCATGTGGGCACAGATAACATTCTTGGGACCTTGGCAGAGCAGACAGCAAAAATGGAGTTAAGAAGTCCAAATGAATCCAGATAGCCACCACATAATTTTAGACTGCATCAAAAGAACACTCCCCCGTGAGGATAAATAGCCTAAACATTGATGGAAATGGGGGGGGCTAGCTAGACTTGCAAGGAGTGGTGTCTGTAGTGTGAAGGACTTGAGTGAATCAGCCATTTTGATTGAAGGGAACTACAGAGAAGCAGCCTAGGGGCTGATGCTTAGTGCCTAGGTTAGATTTCCAGTCGAGAGCCTTAGGACAACCTCTGGGTAGAGCTAGGTAAATGTAACAGCTGTGTGCATAAACAAGTGGATTAGCCTTCACAGTAAAGAGCTTTACAAGACAGAAGATGCCATTTTAAAACAGTATGATTTCTCACAGAGTTTGTGACAGTGAGAAAGGATGTCAGACTTACAGTAGACACAGAGACAGGGAACTTCAGAAAGGAGAGACATTAAGGTTCTCTGAGGGCCAATGTTTCTACATGTGGTGCTTAGCAAACACCAACTTGTCCAGCTGTACAGCCAGATATGTGTGAAAGTGCTTAGAGGAACTTTAATGTATGGTCCTAGTACCTCCTATGTTAGGTTGACAGCCTGTATTCTTTCTTTAGGCAGGAAAGAAAACAAGTGGATGAGGAGACACTTTTACAGAGAGGTGGTGGCTGGGTGGAATGGTTACCTGCTGAAGTGGTATGCAGTAGAACAGTGGACTGCTTCAAACGAGGATGGGACAGGACAAGGGAGGGTTAATGAAAGGGAAGGGTGGAGGGAGGGGCAGCTGCAGAATAAGGGTGCTAGCTGCACATTCGAGCAGACTTGATAGACCTCTAGGCCTTTATCTGTAGGCAAATTTCGTATGTTCGTATATATTTAAACATCAGTGTACATTTTTTTTTCCATTTTTCCAGGGAGAAGGGGCAGAGCCTAAAGGCTGTTCCTCAGGAGTATACAATTAAACATTATATTGTGGCTTATGCTTCAACAGAATTTAAGCAGAGAAGGAAAGTTAAATAGTGCTTTGGGGAGGGAGAAGGATTTTAGCCTCCACAGGCCAGGATTTAATTTTATACGGCATGGACTGCAGCACTAAGGTGGATGGCACCATTTTAGCCCTACCTTTAACTTTCAAGTGTTGGAGAGGAGCCGCGCTTTGCTGCAACACCGCAATAGACTGGTCACCCACCCACCCCAACCACCCTCCCACCCAAGGCTAGCATTACCTTTATTGACACCTGATTCCACCAGAACCAATCAGTCAATTCCTACACCCTTTTCCTTTTAGCTTGGTTGAATCCTGGCTCAGTTCACAATCCCTCCTTCCCATTTCACAGGCAAAGGGTACCTTCTTAACCTGGGTTACAAGAACTGGTATTATAGTCCATTGGGAGTAAAGATCTGATAATGCTGCAAAGGGGTTAGCCTTCTAAATAAGGCTCTTAAACCTGAACTCTCCTGTCCTACTGCCTACCCTGGTTGATGAGCTAGGACTCCTTGTAGCACCGTGCTTCTTGAATCGGAAATAAACTGGGTCTAAATGACAACCCAGAGATTAGGGCTATAAGGCAAATTATGAACAACGATGCTTGGACCTTATCACCTCAGCTTATATACAAGACTCTTCGAGGGGTTTTTGCACGATCCAGTGATAGCCACCCAGCATTCAGAGGACTAACAGGCTACTACACTGCAGCCTAATCATACTTATTCTCGTTTTACGGTTAAACTGTAAAAGCGTCCCAGGTAAGTTGTCTTGGAAAACTCTTCTCCCTATATTTGCTCTCAGGGCTACTCCAGTGGGCAGTAATATTGCCCTCTGGGCAGTTCTCCTATACCCATAATCACTTCTGCAAGTATGCTGTAGGTCCTACTTTCACATTACTTGGGCTGTATTGCTAATGTCAGTCAGAATTTAACACAGGTGATCTGTATCACAGATTCCTGTTACTTTGTTCTTCTGTTCTAATGAGCCATTTTTAAACAAACAGATATTGCAACTCCTCCTGTTCTCCTGTGACATCCTTTAGGGACTCTCTCTCCTCAGATAGTTACTCTCTTCATCTCTGAGGGGCTACACTCTCACACTCAGCCCAGGGATATTTTCACATCCCTTGGCCTCACTAGCTTATCTAGACCAAAAGTATGGCAGCTTAGATTCAGTGCAAAGAAGTGCAAAGTAATGTACCAGGGAACCAAAAGCCCAGGGGAAGAGTACACAGTGGGGGGGAGGTATAAACAACAACAAAAATGGAAAAGGACCTCGGGGTAGTCATAACAGATGACCTAAAACATAAACAAGCAATGTGAGAAGGCAGTAAGGATGGCTCGGGGGATACTGGGATGTATAGGGAGAGGCATCACCAGTAGAAAACAGGAAGTTGTTATCCCTCTGTACAGACAGTTGCTGAGACCCCCTCTGGAGTACAGTGTACAGTTCTGGAGACCCTATCTCCGCAAGGACATAGACAGGATGGAGGCAGTCCAGAGAAGGGCAACTAAAATGGTGCAGGGTCTGCAACAGAAGCCATACGAAGAAAACTTATACCCTTGAGGAAAGGAGGGAGAGGGGGGACGTGATAGAAACTTCCAAGTACCTCAAGGGAATCAACAAAGTCCAAGAGGGTAGCATCTTTCAGAAAAAGAGATGTGAAGCCTTCTTAGAATACCCCATGTGGCTGAAGGTCCTTACATTGGAGGGCACCAAGAGATTCGAAGAGATCGAGGAGGCAGGGGATTTCTTGAAGGATCTGGGTATTTCCATAAAGAACACGTTACCCAGTTTCCCAGAGAAGGAACTACAGTCCTCAGGATGGCAGCATTCAACAGGCTCCAGGAGAAGCTCCAAAACCAAAAACAAGGATCTATGGAAAGACGTTCAGAAGGAGAAAATCCAGGCGCAAGGTGACTCGGCCGCATGCAACTGCAGAGACCAGAAAGAGGGGCCTAAAATGAGACTGGATAACTTGAACATTAATTGCTGAAGGACTGCTGCAAGGTGAACTGGTGGCACAATAATTTAAACCCTTAGCAGACTGGGTCAGAGGGTAATGTGGTTTCAGTACAGATTTGGGGTGGAGCAACAAGTTTGTCCCTCATCACTGTAAATTCAGGGATACCCCCCACCTTTCAGATTGTAGGCCTGCAGGCACCCGGCTGGCTGCCCAGGTAGGTGATGTTCTTTTGCCGCAATGAAGGGTAACAATAATAAAAAGTATCTACTACCTGCTTTGGAAGGTTAGGGATTTTGGGGCAACTGCATTTGACCTAGAGGGCCCAAGAGCCTTTTCCGGGCGACCCTCTACCCCTAACTGGCTCTACTGCCAAAGAGGTGATAGCTTTTACTAGATCGATTCCCTGCCCACTGCCTATCTCCTTAAAAAGGAGTGGGGTGGAGATGAGGTAGATGGGGGTAATATCACCTTGGGATCATTGGGAGGAGTTTTCTCTCTCTCTCCCTGCTAACCTAACAACAAAAAATAAAAAGTTAAATCTTCTCATTAAAAGGTTTAATATAAGTAAATATTATGAGATGTGTTTTGAACAAGTTAGTTGGAATGTTAACTTGTGTTCAACAGTTGAAATTTTTTTGATTTGTGTGGTACTACTACGGGTCCTGGTGGGACCTCTCTGACCCAAGGCCTTCACGATGGGGGGACTTAAAATAGTTGCATATAACATTCAGGGTATACATAGTCGATTAAATGGACCAGAGTGTTGTAAGAATTAAATAAACTAAAGCCGATGTGGTGTTTCTTCAAGAGATGTTTCTTCAAAGAGACCCACTTAGGGCTGGAACATAAAAATTAAGGAAGTCTTGGGTTGGGAGGTCTACACCTCTGCTACATGAGGACCATACTAGAAAATAGGGGTAGCTATTCTGTTGCGGAGGAATATACCATTACAAGTTAAGAGATCCAGACAGAACCTGAAGGAAGGTTTGTCAGGGTGGTTGGGGAACATGTTGACAAAGAATAAACCTGCTTAACATTTATGCATCAAGCAGGAAACCTTGAGACATTCATTTTTCTTGAACAAGTTGGCTGGCGGGCTTGAACCCACTGAGGTGAACAATTGTGGGAAGAGACTTTAACACAGTCCTCAACCCACCTTAGACAGGTCGGGTAAGAATAATAATGCACATAGGTCTAAGTCAGCCTCCACCCTGCAGAGAATCATGAGAGAATTCGGGCTCTTAGACATATGGTGGTACCATAACCCTAGAGTTAGGGATTATAGCTTCTACTCACCCAGACACCACCAATATTCAAGACTGGATTTTTCTTCCTACAGTATCATCGGAATGGGCCTACACAGCAGAGGACCCACGCATTGAAATCTCTACAATTTCAGATGACACGCCAGTCAGTGTGTCTGTTTGTTTTAACCCACCAGAGAGGGGGACATCAGGCTGGCTTAACGTGGGCCTCCTGAATAGGGAAGATTTTAAAGATATGTTACTTAAAGAAATGAAGTCCTTCCTTGTACTTAACCAGAATGATTCCACCTCCCCCTCAATTTTATGGGACGTGCTGAAAGCTTATATGAGAGGGAAGATTGTGTCTTATGCTTCTTATTTAAAGAAATCAGCCCAACAACTCCAAACCCAGCTTGAGTCAGAAATAGCTTCACTAGAAGCTCAACATAAACAAAACCCGGATTCTACATGTGGGTCAAGATTGACAGACGCTAGAAGAAAATTGAGTGAACTAATAGATAGAAGAGTAGAGGGGAAAGTTAGATATGCTTGGCAAACATACTGTGAGCATGGGAATAGGGCCGGTACTGTACTGGCTGCACAGCTAAGGAGGGAGGCAGTGAACCATGTGGTCCTTAGGATTAGAAAGGGTCCTGGTGAGGTTCTGGTAAACAAACTAAAAGAGATAGCCAAGGCATTTGCAGCCCTCTTTGAAGCACTATACAAACAGGAAAGGGGTCCCCAACATGCCCAGAGGATACATGCCTATCTAAAGAAACTTATCTTACCATCATTGGAAGTAGCAGAGGCTGAGGCCATAGGTGCTTCAATCACCCAGGCAAAATTAAAACAACCGGTGTGAAATTTGAAAAATCGAGAAGCTCCAGGGTTGGATGGATTTCCCTCGGAGATTTACAAGGTCTTCCTCCCAGATCTCTTGTTCACCCTACTCGGGGTTTTCAACTCAGTTATCAAGGAAGGGGCCTTAACCCTCCCCCCCATCCTGAGCATACGCCCAAATTTCGGAGTTACCGAAACCCGGGAAAGACCCTCAGGTATGCGATTCTTACAGACCCATATTGTTGTTGAATACAGATCTTAAAATATTCACTGAAATCCTGGCCAGTAGATTACAAACAGTAATTGGTAAATTGGTACACCACAATCAGACTGACTTTATTAAAGACAGGCTAATCCAGGATAATATCAGGAGACTCCTAAATGTCATTACTTCACAAAAAGGCAAAAGACAATTCCAAATTGCCATAGGGGTCGACGCTGAAAAAGCGTTCGACCATGTCAACTGTTATTTCTTACAACAAACCTTGTTGAAATTTGGCCTGGGGGATAAGTTTATGGGGGCAATTAAATCCCTGTATACAAAACCAGAGGCGCTGGTGAGGGTCAATGGCTGCGCCTCAGTAAGATTCAAATTAGGCAGGGGCACCAGGCAGGGCTGCCCCCTGTCACCACTTCTTTTTGCCCTCTTGCTGGAGTCCCTTGCAGCTACAATCCAAAATCATAAATCGATAAAAGGGGTACAGGCGTGAGGCATTGAACTTAAAATTGCATTGTACACGGACAACGCCTTGATCTTCCTGGCTGACCACCTTAATTCTCCCCCCGCGGGAGGTATTAAATACATATCAAGATCTGTCAGGTTATAAAATAAACCAGAGTAAGTTGGAGGCCCTCCTTCTAAGTGGAACTCTCCCGGGAGGGTTTTGGCTCTTCCTTCCCATTCACATGGGCCCCTAAAAATTCTATTAGGTACTTAGAGGTGCAAGTATCAGTGGATACCTCCCAGCTTTTCACAAATAATTATAAAAAACTCCTGCATGCAGTTAAACAAGACACGGTGGGGTGGAAAGTCCTTCCCTTATCCCTCTACAGTAGGGTACAAGTATTTAAAATGAATATTTTACCCCGCTTCCTGTTTTTCTTTCAAATATTACTGATTTCAGTCCCTGAGAACTTTGGAAGGATCTCACTGTCTCCTGAGGAAGTTTATCTGGAACAATGGCAGGCCTTGTCTGCCAAAAATTAACTATTACCAATGATAAATGATGGAGTATAATAAATAAAAACTTGTAAATAAATTTTATATTATAAATAATAGTAGAACAGGGGAACACACCTGTTAAATATCTTCTATTTATTCATTAAACTCAAATATATTTATATTGCAATTCCAGACTGGTGTGGCTAAATAGGCAAGAAAGAAAAAAATCATGTTTTAGTCTCCCATTCCCATTCAAATATGGAGACACCTTAATTTCAGCTTCTCAAAATCAACTATTTTAAAATACCTTGGAAGTAAAGTTTGTGGTTTTACTTAGTCCAAAAAATTTTGTTTCACAACTTACGATTATCTGTAAAGAGTTTAAAAAGAAATTGAAAACCGGATTGTAATGGTTAAATAAAGATTCTTCATAAGAATTTGCCATAGACAAGATATAACATGTGGAATGGCAGTCCTATATAAATAAAATCTTAGTTTCTTACCCCAATCAAGCGATGGGTTTCTCAAACAAAGAGTAAATCAGATTTTAACTCCAAATAAATTGGTACTTTCGGACTGACTGCAAACTTCCACAAACGAAAGTTACCACGTTCGATTACTTTTTTAAAACCACCGCCATTGTCTGGAACGCCAAACTTCCTCACTGTGAGGTTGTAAGGAAAAGAAGGGACTGGGTTGCTTATAATCATGTTCCTGAATGGAGCGTGATGATGTCACAGTATTGACATGCTTTGCAACCCAGTCACTATGGAAATCAACATTGTAAAATATGTTGATCCCCCTTCAATTCGTAAAAGCTCACAAGGCTGAAAATTCTCATTCAATATTATAATTATGATTCAAAAGGGTCTATTTCTTGAATCGGAGTAGACATGAAACTAGAAGTATGACTGCAATTGTAATCAAAGGGAGACTGTCATAATAAGTGGTTGTGGTGGGAGTCGAAGCTCGACCACTAATAATAGGCAAATGAATCAATTTTAAGGAGCTTATGATATCAATTGTAAGAGAAAATATTTTAAAAGTAAAACTTGAGTACATAATAAGAAAGATGTCCATATCCGTTACAAAAATGTGTTCTAACAGGTAAAAGTCCAAGTCAGTCACTATAAAGCATAAAAATTCTGTCAAAATGATGTCCATATAAGATTTTCATTGGTAATAGTTATTTTTTTTTCTTAGAAATACATCACTTGTTCTGTGGTCTGAGGAAGGAACACACTAGTTCCAAAAACGTTCACCTAAACCTAAACTTAAAGAAATATAAACACAAGTGCATTTGTACCTGGAAGGACATTGTAACATAGGATTTTTTATATGGAATATATGGAATGAGATTTACTCAGTAAAAAATGTTCTGGCAACATTTTTCTTGGTTGAGAGTCTCTGTTTTTCACTGCTTCACACATGTTCTGATTCCCCAGCTGGAGAACTCTCCCTGATACAAATCATTGATAAATTAAATACTAACAGACTTTTAAAAGGGAACCTAGGGAGGACCTGCTTTACATTTGCTTTGATTGAAATTCTCAGTGGAGAAGTGAATGTATCTGGTTCCCCCTCAATTGTTATTTGGATTGATTATAACTACCTATTAATCTATCAACATCATGGCTTCTTTCTCAGAATTGGGTAGCGTGACCAAAGCATGCTCTACATCTTTAAGTATGAATCAAGAGGACTCTAATAGAATAATGAATCTTGATAAAAGTAAAAGAACCATTGAGAATGTAGAGATACAAAAAGCATCAATTAACAGACTTGAAACATTAAAACAAAGGGAAATTAGATTAGATGGGCATGCAGAGACATTGTTGGAATACACTAAGCAAAAAGGAAATCCTAGGGGGTTAAGGGTTTTGGTAGAATCTCATTTAGGCTTTTCTCCTGAGGGTTCTCAAGATAAATGGGACAGCATCAGAGCAAAATGCTAATTTGATTTTATGTTGTTATTAATAGAAACAATTATTACAGAACAATCATCCCTACTAAAAAAAAAAACTCTTTAGAGAATGAAATACAGAAGAGCACAGAAATCAAATTTTGACCCTATTTCATTACAACCTCCCAACATTATGGCTTTTATAGAAAAAGTTGATAGAGAAGTTGAGAAAATTATAAAACAAAGTGAAAACATAAACTTAAATTTAACATAAATTTCAAGAAAACAAAGCCTTACAAGTCTTAAGCAGGATTCCAACATCGTTATTAAAGAGGCAGATAAAGGGGGAGCTATAGTCATTATAAATTATGTGGACTATCAAGCTGAATGTCTGAGTCAATTACAGGACACGAAAACATACACAGAAATACAAAATATACCATGGGAAATGCTACATTACAATATACAAGAAATAACACAGAAAGCAGAACAACAATTTATACCGGACTTGATTGCTACAGCACTTAATAATAAATCCCCATGTATACCTCTTTTTTATTGTCTACCAAAAATTCATAAAGATTCTACACAACCTCCAGGAAAACCTATTATCTCAGGAGTTAACTCCATAACTGAACCACTCTCAATATTTGTGGACCATCATTGCAACAAACTCATAACAACTTTCCCAGCGTACTTGAGAGATTCTGAACACTGTATACAGTTCCTGGAACAATTAAACTCACAAAATATAGATATTAAAAAATGTCTTTTAACAACATTGGATGTAAAAAGTTTATATACCAGTATCCCACATCAAGTGGAATTAGAAGCTATGAATTATTTTTATCATTAAGAAATGAAAATATCCCAATAAAGTTAATTTTGCAACTTACAAAGTTTGTTCTAGAAAACAACTGTTTTCAATTTGAGAATAAAATCTATCACCAAATAACTGTGACAGCTATGGGAGCAACAATGGCCCCTACTTACGTGTAATTTGTACATGGCTTACTTTGAATCAAAACACATTTACAATGCTGGAAATGAATACAAACATTCATTATTACTACATAAACGCTTCATAGATGACATTCTTATTATCTGGTCTGACACTGAAGAACAACTATTTCAATTTAATGAATATATTAACTCCATTTATCCATACTTATAATTCACACTGAATTTCAATGAAAAGGAAATACCGTTTCTTGATTTGAATAATATTAAACAAGGAAATAAATTAAACACGGATTTGTAGAGATAGCCCATGGACAAAAATACAACACTTCATGCTTCAAGTTTCCATCCTCCAGCATTAAAAAACAACATTCCCTACAGTCAAATGTTAAGAATAAAAAGAAACAGTGGAGATGAAGAAAGATTTCAAAAAAATCTGGGGGACCTTAAGGAACATTTCAAACACAGATGTTATACATCTGGAACACTAAACAAAGCAGAAATAAGGACACAACAAAGGAACGTACAGAATAATTTAATAGCACTATCAGGAAAAAAAACACATTTGGGAAACTCACATTTTCAACCCAATATTCTCCACATTATGATAAAATCAAGAAAGTTATTATGGGGAACTGGAATATTTTACAAAGTACTAATAATGGACATATGGTTTTTCAACAAAAACCATGGGTGACAGCATGCATAACCAAATCCTTAAAAGATGAACTTGTCAAGACTCAACACTGGAAACCTACATTACAACAAGGAACTTGGCTTAGAAGTTATATTAAAGGTTTCTTCCCTTGTGGTAACTGCACGCATTGCAACAGTGCAATGAAAAGTAAACAAATTAGAAGCACCAATCAAGATAAAAGTTTTCGGATCAGAGACTTTATTACTTGTAACACTGATCATGTTATATATTGTATAATTTGTCCCTGCTATTTATACTACATAGGTGAAACTACAAGACCATTGAAAACCAGGATAACAGAACAGAAGAGTAATATAAGAAGAACCAATTAAAAGTCCCGCTAGCAAGACATTTTACACAACATAACCAAATATATATATATATTTTTAGTTGTTGAACCAGGAATTGCACACTAAGCCAAAAGCTTTTACAGGAGTGACCTGGGAGCACAGGGAAGTTAAGTGACTTGCTCAGGGTCACACAGTATGCAAGTGGAAGCTGTGGGATTCAAACCCAGGTCTGGTCTGCTGGATGTCACCAGATTTGCAGCTCAGAGCCTTAAACCACTGCGCTATACTGTCTCTCCTTTAACAGGTTGTTCCCCTGTTCTACTATTATTTATAATGTAAAATTTATTTATGAGTTTTTATTTATTATACTCCATCATTTATCATTGGTAATAGTTCATTTTTTGTCTTAGAAATACAGAACTTGTTCTTGTGGTCTGAGGAAGGAACATGCTAGTTCAACAGTTCACCTAAACCTAAACTTAAAGAAATATAAACACAAGTGCATTTGTACCTGGATGGACATTGTAACATAGGATTTTTATATGAAATATACAGAATGAGATTTACTCAGTAAATAATCTTCTGACAACATTTTTCTTAGTTCAAGGTCTCCGTTTTCATTGATTCACATATGTACTACTTACTGAAACCATTGTAATTTGTTATTCTTGTGACTTGACGTGGAACCTCTGTAAAAGAGCCTTAGACTCAAAGGTCTTTCCGATTTATTAAATAAATAAAAAATAAAATAAGATGCTCCAAATCCCTGTAAATTACTGGAATCCCTGTAGATCTGGGAGCCCTATCACTCAGCAGGACTTGTAAAAACAAAGCACGTTGCCAATTAAATATTGCCATGTATCTCATTGAACTTCATACAGAAATCTGTAGAAACGGATGGGGAAATGTAGGGCAGATCAGTTTTGTCACCAGTTTTATGCAGTAGGAAATTCTAATTTATAAGAAAGATAGAAACATAGAAACTGACAGCAGATAAGGGCGCTGGGCCCACTCAGTCTGCCCATTTTTAGTTTCTTCATTTTTGCTAAAGACTCTACTAGATCTATGGTGCTGTCTCTTCCTTCCTCTTCCTTACCCTGATTCCCTTGCACCTTTCCCAGGAATATTTGAACCCCACCACACCAGATAAGGGCCACAATCCAACCACACAATAGCAAGAGGCCTGGACTTCAGTAGAGCTGACTTTATAAAGATGGGTGAATGCCTCAGGAATGAACTGGTGGGAACGGGGAGGGAGGGAGGACAACTGGTGGGGGGTGAAGAAACAGTGGGCCAAACTATAAGAAGGCATAGTGAAGGCAACAAACTCTGTGGCAAGCATGTAAGCAAGAGCAAAACGGAAGAGATCACTATGGTTCTCAAAACAAGTGGCAGGAAAGATAAAGGCTAAAAAAGTGGCATTCAGAAGGTGTAAGGAGACCCAGAGAGAGGAGGATAGGGAAGTGTATCAGGAAAAACAGAGGGAGGCAGGGAAACCAGTAAGGAGCGCAAAGGTGCAAACTGAAAAAAAGCAGGATCCACGACGGGTGCTCGACAAAATATTTGTCGAACGTCCCGTCAGCAACACCAGCAGGTCGACCACATTCTGCAGTTGGCTGCCAGTTCTCACTGTCCGTCTGTGTTTTCTACGGGGTGGGTTTCGCCCCAAACCCCCACATCACCCCACTTTTAGGATTATCAACTCTGAGTCGGAGCTGATTGGGGTGCAGGACCCTGACAGACAGCGCGCCAGGTTCCAGCAGGTTTCCACAGTGACATGGTGCTGTAGTCGCTGTGGGACCTCGCTGTCGGAAATGTCATTGTCAGAGGTAACTAGAAGAAAGCATAGATCAGGCAGTCTCAAAGGTGACAAAATATTTTTAGGTATTTTAGTAAGAAACAAGGAAGGCAAAGGGTGGGATTGTACAGTTAAGGTGGGGACAGTATGGAGAGGGACCAAGAAAAGGCAGACATCTTGAACAAATACTCTGCTTAGTGTTCACAGTAGAAGGGAAATGAGGGACTGCAAAAAGGCACCAGGGGCTTTGATTGGAAGGAAATTGACACAAGTCATTTTTCTGTGGAGAGAGTCAGGAAAACACTCACTAACCTGAAGGTGAACAAAGCTGTGGGCCAGATGGGGTGCATCCAAGGTGCTGAGGGAGCTCAGGGAGATACCAGCTACACCTATGATAGCTCTATTTAAGAGATCACTGGAGACCAGTGTGGTCCCGGAGGACTGGAGAAGGGCAGATGTAGTCCCACTTCACAAAAGTGGTAACAAGGAAGAGGTGAGCGTTATAGTCCTGTCAGCCTGAACCTGGTGGTGGATAAGTTAATGGAAATACTACTAAAGGAAAAGATTGTGGAATATCTTGAATCCAGTGGATTACAGGATCCAAGCCAGTAGGGATTCACAGGGAGTAGGTCAGGCCAAACAAAACTGGTAGATTTCTTTGGCTGGGTTACTAAGGAGTTAGATCAGGGAGGAGCAGTGTATGTGGCATAACTGGATTTAAGCAAGGCTTTTGACACCATTTCACACAGGAGACTGATAAGCAAGCTGGGTAGCTTGGGAGCAGGCAATAAGGTGGTAACCTGGGTAAGAAACTGGTTAGGGATAGGAGACAGAAGGCAGTGTTAAATGGAGTTTGCTCCAAGGAAGGGAGGGTGAGCAGCAGGGCACCTCAAGGATCAGTGCTGGGACCGGTCCTCTTTAATGCTTTTAAGTACATATCATAAGAGTTGGGGATGGGCAGGCATCTGAAAAAAACTGGAGGAGGGTCAAGGATATGGCAGCTGGGTTTTAATGCAGAAAACTGCAAAATAATGCACTTGGGCCTTAGAAACTTGAGACAGAGTACAAAATGTGGGGAAAAATATTGACGGACCAAGAAGGAAAGAGACCTGGGCTAATCATATTGGATTCCATACCCGTTCTTATGTTGAACCACACTGTATAATGATCACTGGTCCCCAGATGGCTTCTCACCATGACATCTACAATACTGTCCCTATTAGTAAGCACCAGGTCCAGTGTTGCCCGATCATGAATGGGTTCACTAACTAGTTACCAGAGGAACAACCCCTGCAGTAAGTCCAGGATGTCCCTGCTTCTAGCTGAAGCTGCAGCTGGGAGGCTCCAATCTACATCTGCCAGACTGAAGTCCCCCACCAGCAGCACTTCCCACTTTTTAACCATTTTGCCAATTGTTTCCAGGTACCAAAACATAGAAACATAGAAACTGACAGCAGGTAAGGACAACTTGGCCCACCTAGTCTGCCCATTTTCCTTATTGTAACACTGCAGACCCTACTTGATCTCCAGGTCTCCTCCCCTTTGCTTATCACTAAGGTTCCCTTATGCCTGTCCCATGCCTTTTTGAATCCTGCTACATTTTTTGCCCTCACCACCTCCACTAGGAGGCTATTTCAGGCATCCACCACTCTTTCTGTGTAGAAGTACTTCCTTACATCTCTCCTGAGCCTACCCCTCCAATTTCATAGCATGTGTCCTTGTTCTTGAGCATATGTTTCTTTGAAACAGGCTTCCTCTTATGCCTTATTTATACCTAAGGGTATTTGAAAGTCTCTATGATATCCTCCTTTCCTTTCTTTCCACCAGGGTGTACATATTGGGGTCCTTTATTCTCTCCTGAGAGGGCTTTTGATGCAGACCCTGCACCATTTTAGTTGCCCTCCGTGGATCCCTCTACTTTGTCTATGTCTTTCTGGAATGTGGTTTCAGAACTGGATACAGTACTCTAGGTACAGTCTCACCAGTGATATATACAGCGGCATCACCACTCCAGTTCCTGCTGGTGATCCACCCCAGCATCCCACTGCTCTCCCCACTGCCTTGTCACACTGTTTGGCAACTTTTAGGTAATCAGATATGATTACCCCCAGGTCCCATTCCTGTTTGGTGGGTGCCAGTACCACTCCCCTCATTTTGTAATCCGCACCTGGGTTTCTACACCCCAAGTCCAAGGGGACTGCTCCATCGCTCGGTCTCCCTGGAGTGTGGACCTGCTCTGGATTTTGCTGTGCTGTGGATGCCTGTGGACTGGTATATGGCCACTCCTTAGTTGGAATGCCAACTTTGGTGTCCCGGTCAGACTTGGATCTTTCCGGCAAGTTACGTGCTTGACTGCTTCTTTTCTTTGCTGTTGTACCATTTGTGGTTTAATGGTAGACTGGTCTCACTACCAGTTTGGTGGGATCACTTCCAGCATTCAGGCAACTAAAACAAATCCTTGCTTCATCTAAAGCGTTCTGATCCATTTGGGGTAAAAATATTGCTCAGATTATAGGGACTCTGGCAGTGAGGTGCCAAAGTAACTTTATCATTTTTTAACACTACTATTTTCAGTTGCACTCTGCTTGCAACTGTGTGAGAGCTAAAAGCCTAGTGTTTTCTGATTTTACTAAGTTTGAGGAGGTGAGAGCTCCTGTGACTTTCTCATCACAAAATATTCTTGAACTGGGGTGTGAGTCCATCTATTAAATGTATTTCATAAAGCAAGGAAGACTGTCTATACTGTGGACATTGGGCTATATACAGCTGCATTTTTCTAAACAAGCCAGATTATCCTACTTGCTGTGATTTATGAGAGGGGGGGGTTATTTCTTTGTTAAACTGTTTAATGTGAATTTGTGTGATGTGTGATTGGTGTGTGCATGCTGTTTGTGTGTTTTGGTGTATTTTGTTTTCTTTTTTATTGGTTAGGTGACTTTGATCATGTGTAGAGGTGTGCAGGCTATAAGGCTTACCTACTCAGTGGACTTTCTGCGGTCGCTCCATCCCTTTTCTGGGCTCCCGTTGCTTTTGCAGAAGGGCTGCTCAGCTGCTGTTGGGAGCTGGGAATCTTAAAGGGGTGGAGCAATTACCGCAGTGAGGGTCCCCAGTTTGGTAATGTGGGGTAGGATCATGTAATGCAAACCAAGAGATGCCCAGGGAGGAGGAAGAACCAGAATAGAGGACCATCATACCTGGTGTCCCTCCCTAGGGCTCTGCCAGATGTCATCGGGCAGCAGGTAGTTTTTCCAGCCTGCTTGGCTCATCCCCTTCAGGATGTTCTTGTAACGCAAGGTCAATGAGGAATAAGACAGTGGTGATGGAGTCCTTCATCACCAATTCCTCAACTAACCTTGTCTGCATTACTGAGACCTGGTTGGGCGATGGCTGGCCCAGTGCTAGCTGCTTCTGTTTCTCCTAGGTACTTGGTTTTGCATTACCCAAGGAGGGACTGCAGAGGGGGCAGGGTGGCCATCTGTTTTAGATCTGCCCTGGACCTCATCGCTTTCCCAGTGGGAACACTGGTGTCTTTTGAGTGTTTCATCACTAAATGTGCCCTGGGAGTCAATGGCAGAATAGTTCTCATCTACTGACCTCCGGGGTGTGGGAGTCTATTTCTGCAGGAGCTGGCAAACTTCATCGCTGAACAGGTGTTGGAGTCTCCTAAGATTCTTGTCCTGGGGGACTTTAATGCCTGGGTTGATGATGAATCCTGTCATTTTGGACAAGAGCCCTTCAGCCGATGTCTCAAGTGGGATTGTCTCAGGCAGTTGCCTCCGGGACGCATACATATGGCCACACTCTGGACCTGGACTTCTCACTTGGACTTGACATTTTGGCAGTCAAAATGATCTGGTCAGTTGGTCGATCATTATGCAGTGGAGTTCCAGTGCGGGGGCCCCCTGTAAATTAATCCCTTCTGTGGAGACGGTCAGATGTCACCCGAAGAATAAATTGGAGCCTCACCAACTCCAGAAGTCACTGGTTGTCTCGAGTCTGATGCTAGCCTATGCTCAAGGTTCAGAAGCTGGAGTTGAGGCTTATAATACAGTCTTGACTGAGGTGCTGGACCTGACTGCACCTATCTCATACACCGACTTCCTGGTGTCGCTCGCCATGGTATTGTGCTGAGCTGCACTGGTTGAAAACTAAGGGGCATGGGTTAGAGCATCCTGGGTGGTTGCACTCTCAGGACAGGTTGGTGGTGAGACTCCATTATTTGTAGTATCAGTGGGCAATCAATTTTAAGAAGACTGAGTTTTTGTCTCAGTCGGTTGCTGCAACAGGAAATTGTCCAGCAGCGCTGTTCTGCACTGGCAGACGTTGGCTTAATCCCTCCTGTCTGCAGTCTGGGCCAGCATTTTCTGCAGAAAAGTGTAACAAATTTGGGTAGTTCTTTGCTGATAAGGTGGCCTCTATCAGGGCATGTATTATCTCCTCTAGTCCAGTTCTTTCTTGGGAGATCAATCTGCTGGTGAAGATCTGTCTGCCGAGTTGGAGTGAGTTTGGCCAGTTTGACAGATGAGGTTCTCGGGTGCTTGCCATCATGCGTCCCAACCACCTGTGCCCTGGAACTGGGTCCAACATGGTTTGCATCAGCAGCTTGGATTTCCTGGGTTCAGTGTTTGTGGAGATCGTCAATGGGTTATTAAGTGAGGGGTCTTTCCTGCATCTCTTAAAGATGCTGTGTGAAAGCCCTCCTTAAAAAACAGTCTAACAACCCTGACGTTCTTTTGAACTATAGGCCCATCCTAATCTTCCATTTTTAGGAAAGCTTATTGAGAAGGTGGTGGTTGACCAGTTGGTAGAGTACCTGGAGACTTTGTCCATCTATGAACCTCTCCAGTCGGGTTTTCAGCCCTGGCACAGTACTGAGACGACCTTGGTCAGGGTGGCACATGATCTCTTCATGGCGAGGGACCAAGGACACTATACCATTCTGGTGCTCTTCGACCTGTCTTCATTATTTGACGCAATAGATCACGGGGTGCTTCTGGACCATTTGCAGAACTATATGGATGTTACTGGAGCAGATCTGCAATGGTTTCGCTCGTACTTAACCAGAAGATCGTAGCGCATCGTCCTTTGGAATTATTCCTCTGGGCCTTTCATGCTGCCTTGTGGTGGCATTCCACAAAGTTCTATTTTGATGCCCCTGTTGTTCTCTGTGTATATGCTGCCATTGAGAGATCATTAGATGGTACAATCTGGGGTTTCACTGCTACGGATGATACCCAGTTGTACCTGTCCTGTGCCCCAGATGACCTTTCTGACCCAGATACACTGCGTCACTGTTTAGTTGAGATTAACAACTGGATGTCTGCCAAATGGCTGTGTCTCAACCCCAGCAAGACATAAGTTATGGTGATTGAGCCAGGCCGTAGGTGTATTTTCACTAAAGGGGGACTCCCCGCCTTAGTGGTTGATGGATGTCCCCTGTCAGTGATAAATGTGGTTAAGGATCTCAGCATTATTTTTGATGACTGTCTTGACCTTGAAAACATTTTTCTTCAGTCATCAGAACTGTTTTTTTTTATATCTCCGGACCATTGCCAGGATTTGTCCATTCCTGACTCCTACTGACCTGACAATGGTTGCCCATGTCTTTGTTACTAGCAGACTCGGTTACTGTAATGCCCTATACATAGGGTTATCTGGAGGTTTGATGCATCAACTACAGCTAGTGCAGAATGCCGTGACCAGGATGTTGATGGGTACCTCTATGAGGGATCATCTCACTCCTGTTCTGCAAGCTCTGTACTGGATGCTTGCGAGTGCACACATCACTTTCAAGATAGGCTTGTTAACATACAAGGCATTATGTGGTTAGGGACCTGACTACCTTAAAGAGCTTCTGGTTCCATACTCTTCTATCTGCTCCTATGCTCCTCGAGGCTGGCCTGTTGGTTGTACCATCGTCCCGTCTCAGAGATCAGGAGATAGAGCATTAGGTGTGGCTGCACTGTTACTTTGTAACTCTCCCATTGTATATTAGAGATGCCAGCATGCTGGAGGCCTTTAAAGCCTCTTTTAAAACATATTTATTTGAAAAAGCTTTTAATCTTATATGACTTTATGTCATATAAGATTATGGGATGTTTTATTCTATTTTATTATTGTTTGTTAAGTGCTCTGAGCCCCTGGATAGGGCGCTATATAAATAAAATTTGCCTTGCCTTGCCAAGTGAATGACCTTGTATGTCTGTTTTTTGTTTTTTTTTTATGCTCCTTTTTTTTACCCCCGAGTGGCCACTCCTTCTGGCCTCCAAGGTGCACTCTCAGCACCACTTGTCCCCTTCCAGCCAACCGCTGCTCCCAGCCACCCAGGTAATACAATGTTTCCCTTTGTTGGGAGGGTCCCTCCTTTCTTGGGGGGAAGTGCCTTCCAGGCACAACTTTGTATCCAGGCACTGTTAGGTCGTACTGGACACTTTTCCAGGGCTTCATGGTATTGGGGAACCGGAGGCTGTCATCCAGTCACTCTGGAAGCACTTTTTCTGGTTTTCTGCCCTTCACACCCTCCGCCCTAACTTGCTGAGTGTAGTGACAACCTAAGGTTGGGACATACAGGGGATATGTTGAGGCCTCATGCTCCCAAGCTATGTCGCCCAATCAACCATCAGGTGCCAAGGCCTTGCTCACCCTCCTGGGAGGGAAGCATCCAATGGACACTTTTATACTCCCTTCCTGACGGTCTCCGCTCCTGGTATAGGGTCGCTAGCATGCCGAGCAAATCCGTTTGCTTGGATCTTCACTTCTTTGTATTGAAAATTAGTTGCCAGTTGACTTTGGTGCTAAAGAATAGAGGGGAATCCTTCTATGGAGAATGGGCCCCCTTTCTGGCCTCACTAGGCGGAGAGGAGGAAAATATATTAAGATTGGGCTTGGGTTTGGAGATGTAGGGTAAACAGAGAACCTTAAAAGGAAATTGGTTGTTGCTTGCTTGCTAAATTGGAAAGGAAAAAAAAAAGGGGAACAAAACAAACAAAATCCAGTAAAGAAGGAAATGGGAACGGGACATACCGGAAATGAATAAACTGATAGATAGTTGAGCTGGGCTAAAAGGATAAGATGAATAATATTAATTTATAATTTATGTATTGTTAGGTTATTAAGGTCTGTGTCTGAAATATGTATGGAATGCATCTGTCTGATGTCTGTTACCTGTATGTTAATATGTCGTAGATATGTGTTGTTATTGTGTGTTTAAAACAGTCTTTGAAATCAATAAAAAGATTATACAAAAAAAAGAAAATTAGTTGCCACACGCTTGACCACTCCTCAAGCTTTCATGGGTCCCTATTCATTTTTCCACCCCCTCTTGAGTTTCTACCCTGTTGCAGATCTTAGTGTTGTCTGCAAAAAGGCATACCTTCCCTTCTAGCCCCTCTGCAATGTGGCTAATAAAGACATTAAAGAGGACTGGTCCTAGTACTCATCCTTGTGACACCCCTCTGGCTACCCTCCCTTCCTTGAAGTAAACTCATTTACCACCACCCTCTGTCGCCTATCCCCCAACAGATTTCTTACCCAGTTTGCCACCTTTGGACCCACTCCCAGGCTGCCCAGCTTGTTTACAGGTATCCTACACGGAACGGTGTTGAATGCCTTACTGAAATTTAAGTAGGCCACATAAACCGCCCACCCTGATCTATTCCCTGGTCGCCCAGTCAAAGAAATCTATCAGATTTGTTTGACATGACCTCCTCAGTGAATCCATGTTGCCTTCGATCTCGGAAGCCACTGGATTCAAGATATTCCACAATCCTTTCCTTCAGTAGTGATTTTATTAATTTCCCCACCACCGAAGTCAGGCTGACTGACCTGTAATTGCCGACCTCCTCCCACTTTTGTGAAGTGGGACTACATGTACCCTCTTCAATCTCCCAGGACCACTCCTGTCTCCAGTGAGTGGTTGAATAGGACTGTCAGAGGTGCAGCCAGCACCTCTCTGAGCTCCCTCAATATCCTTGGGTGCATCCCATCAGGCTCCATTGCCTTGTTGACTTTCAGATTTGCAAGCACCTTCAGGACTCTCTCCTCTGTAAATGGACTAATGTTCTCTCTTCCTTTGATGCCCTGACACTTATCTATGGCCTCTCTCCTTCCTGTTCCTCTGTGAACACAGAACAAAAGTATTCATTCAGAATGTCTGCATTTTCTTGTCCCTCAACACACACTCTCCCTTTCCCTTCTTAGTCTTACAATTCCTCCCCATGTCTCTCTCCTTTGATTACATACCTGAAAAAGTCTTGTCCCCTTTGTTTACTGCCTGAGCTATTTTCCCTCTGATGGTGCCTTTGCATGCCTGCCTATTTTCCCTGCCTATCTCTGCTTCTCCTGACAAACCTCCTATCCTCCTCCCCATCTCCTTATACTCCTGAATGGTAAGTTGTTTGCCCTACCTTCTCAGTCACCTCTTTTGACAGTCATAGCTGTCTCCTTTTCCTCTTGTTTTGCTACTTCCTGATACAGAGATTTGTTGCCTTCACTATCCCGCTTTTGGTTTTGCTCACTGTTCCTTTACTCCACCCAAGACCTCTCCCCTGCCAAGGCATTCCTGAGGCATTCCCCCATCTTTGTAAAATGTGTTTCCTCCCCATGAGACCATATTTCTGCCGTAGTTCAGTAAATGGTAATATGCTTTGGGTATCCATAAACTGGAATATATGGTAGAGGCCCGACTGCTGCCATAAAAGGAACCTATGATTTGTGTAGGTGGGCAAAAACTGAAAGTTATGTATTTACCACAACTGTTGATCTTTCTGAATATCTTCTCCAGAAATTACCACTAATGAGTGTGAGCCTGAAGTGCTTGGACCCTGCAGGAGCCAGAACTTTTCTGGGGACTAGTGGCATGAGGAGGCCCTGGGTGTGTGTCACTGAAATTGCCACTCAGCACTTTTTGTGTTTCCTTGCACTTGCACAAGAAACACCTTGGGACAATGCGCCTTGAGTGGTGTGCTAGGGATGAGTGCAATGGTATGCCCTGTGTGGTTACACTATTACAGTGAAAGCGTCCAATGCCGACAACATCAGTGTTTCGCTGTAATAGTCGCCCAAGACCCCAGCACTCTGTCTCCCAGTCCTGCACCCTACCCAATCCAACTCTGACTTGGAGTTAGAATCCTATAGATTGGGGGTACATGGGGCTGAGTCCCCCCATAAGGGGTTAGGAGCAAAGCCCCCAATGAAAAAACAGCTGGAGTCTCCAGCTGGACTTATATCAATCATGAAGTTGCAGTGAACATAAATCCGTCACCGTGGTGGCGGTCAACAACTAGTTGTCAAACTAGCACCATAGAGCCATCCAATACGAGAGCACTGTACAGTGGAGCTTGACCCTGACACACCAATGACCACTGAAACCATGTTGACAGCCATCGGAATTTTACAGCGGGGAGCCGGCCTCGAGAGAAATGAAACACACCAATAAGAGAGTGCACTTCATTCCTCTCATTTGCATTGCCAGCATTGCAACTCTGCAGACCCTCCTGGTCCCTCCCACTGCTTGCAGTCCACCCAAACCCTCCATTCCTCCACCGGTTCAGCGTCTTTCATTAAACCCTCCCGCTGCTTCTGTCCTCCCTGCTTCCATCCCAGTACCAGACATCTAATTAAACCCTCCTGCTCACTCCCACTGTGTGCTGTTTACCCCGCACCCTTCATTCCCCATTGCCATGCCAACATTGGTGTGCCCAATCCCCATGTCAGCATTATGAACCCCCTCCCCAACTCATGTGGCACACTGGGAGCCCACCCCAGCGTGCCCTAATTTATTTTTCTTTTATAGTACCTGTAAATAAAGAAAACAGTCCCCCCCAACCATTTTTTTTGTTAACCTGTAAAAAAGGAAATGGTCCCTCGTCATCTCCCCAGTCCCCTTCCCCATCCCTGCTCCCTCCCACTGCTGTTGTCCTCTCCACTTCCAACCCAGCCCTGGGCATCTAAGCAAACCCTCCCACTTCCCCCCACTATGTGCTGTCTGCCCACACCCTCCATTCCCATGCTGACATCAGGGTGCCCAATCCCCATGTCGGCATCATGTATCCCAACTCATGTGGCACACTGGAAGCCCTCCCAGTGTGCCCTATTTATTATTTTTTGTAGTCCCTGTAAATAAAGAAAGTCCCCCACCACTTTTATTTTTAACCTGTAAAAGAAAACAGTCCCTCGTCGTCTCCCCAGTCCCCATCCCCACCCTCCCACTGAGCACAAACCTTCCCACTCCCCTTTATCCCATATTTACCTCCAGAGGTCGGCATTGTCATCTTCTGTGGACCAGGACACATCTGCACTCTTCAAAACCGACCAGAAAACTGAAGAATCAAAGGTAAGTGCCATATAATGGCAGTCAATGTGATTTTCAACTTAGCTTGATATCTCAACTATTTTTAGGAATTTTGATCCCAAATTTTCAACATGGGGTTCTTGGGACCCCATCTCACGAACACTGGCAATGTCATTTCATTACTCGGTCTCGAAAGGTGATTTTGCGGTCACTGCGCAGAATCACCTTTCTGGACCGACATGAAAATGACAGTGCCATTGTTCAGCAGGTGGGGTCCCAAAAGTCCATGCTGCAAATTTGGTGAAAAAAGACCCAAAAATGACTGCGTTACGAGCGTATGTTGCGCAGTTTCTATGCACGTTACTAACTTTGCCAATTTTTTATATTTTCGCTGCAGATTTTCAACATTGCCTTTTTTTCACACCTCCTTATGAACAGTACAGCTGTCATTTTTCACATCCTGCCCAAAATGTGTTTTCGCACCTGTGGCGCAGAATGGCACAGTCGCTCTGCAAAATCACCTTTCGGGATAAGTAAACGAAATGACAGTGGCAATCTTCATGAGGTAGGGTCCCAAAAAAGCTATTTTGAAAACTTAGTGAAACAACTCCAAAAATAGCAGAGTTACACCCGTTGTTCAAACTTTTCTACATGCATGTAATATTGGCCATTTTCAATATTTTTCCTCCAAATTTTCCATATAGCCTTTTATACACCACCTCATGACCAGTACAGCTGTTATTTTCACATCCTGCCCATAATGTGTTTCGCACCGATTTGAAAATTTTCACCTACCGGGTTCATGAGGTGGGGTGGTAAGAAGACTATATTCAACATTTAGGGTCAAAATATGAAATAATAACAAAGTTATGCTCACTTGTTGCAATTTCAGTATCCATGCGGAATGCAGAAATCTTAAATATTTGCACTCCACATTTTTTTTTTTATTATTTTTACTCCTGCTCCACGGTCCTCTCTGTCTGGAGGGAGCCCCAGCCCAGCCCTCCGATGTCTACCAGCCGATGCCGACCAGCTACCCCCAGGGCTTACCCCCCCCGGTGGGGTCAGCAGGGGGCCCCCTCCACCAAGACCAGATCCAGTACAGGGACCGGCACCATGACTATTTGGGGAAGGGACCTGCGAGCTCCTTCCATCATCTACCATGAGCTTTTTTCCTACTGGTTTCTCCCCTTCAGGGGCAGAGTGTGCAAGGACGCTGGCAACAGTGCCACGCACACTCCCATGCTCGCACCCTGTCAGGCGTCTGCCTCATCTCTGACCAGATGTCTGCAGCGTCAGTGTGCCAACCCCCAGCCGCCGCTGGGGTCAGGCATGCATAGACAACTGGTCGCCCCATCACCAGAAAAGGAGAGCTGTCCCTGGGAAGCTTGATCCTCTTCCTCCCCTGTTGACTGCCAGCAGCCTGCGCTTGCTCCTGAACATGGGTCGTCAGCATGGTGCGAGGTGTGACATCCAGCTCCTCAACCCTCAGAACCACTGGGTCGTCGATGCACCCTACATTTTCAACATAGCCTTTTATTACCCAAGCTTCTGTATTCAAATGCTGTCCTAAATATGACAGCTTGGTAAACATAGTTCAGGCAGGCTTTTCCTCCTGCCAGATAAAGTTATGCCCACTTGTTGCCAATTTCGGTATGCATGCTAGTAACTCTGAAATCTTAAATATTTGCACCCCAAATTTTTTTAATTATTTTACTTCTGCTCCACAGCCCTCTCTATCTGGAGGGGCCTCAGCCCCACCCCACCCCGATGTCCACCAGCCAACACTGAACAGCTACCCCCAGGGCTTGCCAAACCCACCAGACCAGATCCAGCATGAGGGTCAGCGCCATGACTACTTGGGGATGGGACCTATGAGCTCCCTCCATCATCCGTCATGAGCTTTTTCCTCTGGTTTCTCCCCTTCAGGGAGTGGAGGCAAGAATGTCACAGTGCCATGCATGCTCCCATGTGTGCACCCCATTAGGCGCGCCTGCCCTGCCTCTGACCTGATGTCTACAGCATCGGTGTGCCAGCCCCAGCCACCCCTAGGGGCCAGGCATGCACCGACAACTGGTTGCCCCTTCCCCAGAGAAGGAGAGCTGTCCCTTGGATGCTCACTCCTTCTCCTTCCATGCTGACCCCCAGCGGCCTGCGTACATTCCTGAACATAGGTCGCCAGCATGGCGTGAGGTGTGGCATCCAGCGCTTCAACCCTCAGTGCCACTGGCCTGGTGATGCACCCCACATTTTCAGCATGGCCTTCTTATTACCCGAGCTTCTGTATTCAGCTGCTGTCCAAAATATGACAGTTTGTCAAAACATAGTTCAGGCAGGCTTTTCCTCCCACCAGAAGTTCAACTAACACAATACACACCTGCCACATAAAGCATGCAAGAAAACATTCGGCATTGACAAATGCTTGTTTACTTAGTAGGTGTGAGCAGCATTAACTCATTCTATCCTATTGTCACTTAGAATGTTCAGGTGCCCTCTGCCTGCTGCTAGAACACCTGTGTGCCTGAAGGGTTTTAGATCTGCAGCATTCATGCAAACACACTGTGCTTAAACCTACATATCTTAAAACCATACATCCAATTTTAAAACTGTAAAAGAAAAGTTTTCAGGACAAAAGTTTTTGAAAATGATTGAGGTTTGGTAATGTCTATTTAACTGGATTTAATGTTGTGTAAGGTTGTTTTCATATTTTAATAAATTCTGATGATTTTATCTTAAATATAATTATGCTCTATTTAGTCATGCAAAATATTAAATTTCTGTAAAATTATTGATTAAAATTGTTAAAAGTATACAGTAAACATCTGTCATTGTCTAAATATAAATTTTGCAAGTTTTTTACCATTTTGTAGTCAGAAATCAGTATCTGAATCTCTTATTATTACAGTTTGAGTTTTTGTTCCACTCCACTGGTTTGAATGTTTGTACTGTTTAATTCTTCTTACTCACTGATTTTAGTTTATGAATCTGATTATCAATATTTTTGTTTTTCCCTAGTTTAGTAAGAACTATTTACACATTACCTTAGAAGGACATATCAGGAAGTGATGCAGGAAGGAAGTGCTGCGAGGTCAAGTGATGTAAATAGGAAGAACCCTTCCAGTGTAGGTCAGGAGCTGACACAGGAAATGGAGACATTTGTTAGTGCTGGAGGCTCTCTATGATTAATTGCATATGTGCTGTAGTTAAAATGTATAATTTTATTGAGATAAACTATTTTATTTTATTTTGCAATAAAATCCCATGATAAATATAGGAAACTGTATTTTATTTGTGCTGTTTGCTTTATCATACTGTAAATGAAGCATGATGTTGTTCATGTAAAGGTTCAAAGTCTTTCAGTAAACATCATGTTACATAAATCCGTGTTATTTAACTTCCTGGCATAGTTTATTTTTGAGGGTTGTATTATGGGATGGTTTAAGGTGAGGAATGACTGTATGAGGAAGCACTGTGTGTTAGTGGTGGTGGTGGTGGGGGTTCCTGCATTCATAATACAGGCTCAGATGCACTTCATATGTTCTGGGGAAATGAGAGGGTCTGTATGCATCTAATAATGGTGCTAACAGACACTGTGGATACATCATGGGTATACGTATAGGATGATGAAATTGCTGAAAAGGCACTGGTAATTTGGGGTATACTGTGTCATGGGGAAGGGGGTGGGTGTGCCGGTACCAAGGAATGATGCTCATAGGCACTGCAGTCATTTTGTGTCATGAATTGGCACCTGTCCTGGGGTATACTCAATTGTAGGGAAGCAGGTGGGCTGCCTGCACCTGGTAATGGTGTTCATATGCCATGCAGAAACATTGTGGGTACACATACAGGGTGATGACATGTACACCTGTAAAGGTTATGTACTATGTGCTGTGTCACATGGTTTGCCTGCATACGCATGTAATATGTTGCAACATTCAGTGGCGCACTGTGTGGGTGGGAAGGAGTGTGGGTGTGCCTGCACCATGGAGTGATGCTCATTGGTGCACATGTGTACTGTGCGCTATGTTTCATTTGAATGGACTGTATACATCATACACTGGCACTGATCACATCACAGTGCATCAGAGGTAAGGGATGGTCTGAAGCATTATGAGCACAAGGGACTAAAGTGGTTGTGGAGCGATTTGAACTTGAATAGAACATTACAGTGCATCTGAGGGTAGTGTTGGAATGAATCTTGATGTGCACAATGGACTACACCATGATGACTGAGGAGGGATCCATACAGTAATGCACATCACAGAGTGTCAGAGATAAATGTTGGACTGAAGACTGATGAACAGATGGACTAAATCAGTGACTCTGGTGGGATTTGAACCTGAATAGCACTTTACAGTGCAGTAGAGGTTGGGGCTGGACTGACACCAGATCAGTCAATGGACAACACCATTGGCTGTGGAGGATCTGAACCTGAAATGCACTTCACTGTTCACTACAGTTTGGGCTCGATGGATGCATGATAGGGAGATAGATTTTACAAGTGGCTGTGGAGGTTTGAGCCTGAAGAATACTTTACAGTGCATCAGAGATTGGGGCTGAACTGATGTCATATGAATTGATGGGCTACACCAGTGGATGTAGAGGGTTTTGAACATCAAATGCACTTCACAGTGCATTATGGGATTGGTCTGGACTGATACATGGTAAGTTGATGGACAACACCATCAGCTGTGGAGGGATCTGATCCTGAAATGCACTTCAGTGTTCACTACAGTTTGGGGCTCGAATGACACATGATAAGGAGACAGATCTTACAAGTGGCTGTGGAGGGATTTGAACCTGAAGAATACTTTACAGTGCATCACAGATTGGGGCTGAACTGATGGACTACACCAGTGGATGTGGAGGGTTTTGAACATGAAATGCACTTCACAGTGCATTATGGGATTGGTCTGGACTGATGCATGTTAAGTCGATGGACAACACCATCAGTTCAGGAGGATCTGAACCTGAAATGCACTTCACTGTTCCTACGGTTTGGGAACACGACTGATGCATGGTAAGGAGCTAGATCTTGCAAGTGGCTGTGGAGGGATTTTAACCTGAAGAACACTTTACAGTGCATCAGAGGTTGAGTCTGGACTGACGTCACACGAGTCGATGGACAACACCAGTGACTGTGGAGGGATTCAAAACTGATTTGGCCTTTACAATGCATCAGAGATTGGGGCTGGACTGATGCCAGATAAGTTGAAGGCAGCACCATTATTTTTCATTTTAAACAATCAGCAACTCGCATTAGGGAGAAAACTCAAGTGCGAGCATGAGACAAACATGCTACTGACCTAACCCACTTATCATCCATAACGAGGAGCAACATGCCACATAGATTTTAATATAGCCATAATCCGAACATAAACTCTTTAAAAGTAACAAAGGTGCTGAATTCATGTGACCTCATCTAGTACATGCACAAGAAACTCTCTCTCCATCAGGAATGCCAGCGGATCCATGATGTGATCACACAGGATGACCAGAAATTATCCCAAAATGAACAAAGTAACAACTATGAAAACTTTTATCATAAATAAAAATAAAAACAAATAAAGTAAATACAGATTACAAATCGAGGTTTTAGCACGAAATGAAGTAGTATTTTAGGATAAAACAGCACCTCCATCTTGAAACTAAGTTTCTAGTCACCATGCTCTTTCTGCACCAGTGTGAGCTCTGACTGGTTAATGGAAATAGTAGCGTGTACAATAAGCATAGAGCAAGCATGGCAACAGTGAGGATCAATATGACCAAATGGTGGCGCACTACAGAGCCGAAGTGCGAGTGAGGGCTGTCACCCCTACACTGAACATCAAAAATCACTGTACACTCCAGAGCCCAGAGAGCCACTTTCCTCCAGTGACGGTTGTAAAAAATACGAGTCCTTGCTTGAATGCAAAATAAGGATTTAGTCTAACGTTTCAGGCACACACATCGAATAGAATCGTGGAAGACACAACAAAAGATCTGCTTGCAGGTTCCCTGGCGCTTCAACAACTAAGGCTTTGTCAGTGGGATGGTGCCTGCATCTAAGACAATCCCTTTATACCAGTTAAATTCAGAATTGATGATGTCACAAAATCCGACCAATCACAGAGCTCGATTTTTAAATACAGAAATATTCAGCTCACTTAGTGGTATAAATGGACTAATAGTTATAACAATCATGATATCAGTGACAACATGTTATTGTAGAAAAATACCCCAAAAGACAAAAAAATACATCAAAGTGGTGACGGCCAATAGGATTGCTCGAATAAAAAACAAAAATAAATAAATAATGAAATTAATTATAGTGTAAACCTGATCAGGTTAACATGTTACACTAAAACAAGATGACTTGCTGTTACGATACAAACTAATGGCAGAATGAACATAATACATTTTTCACAGCACATGCAAAAAATAGCAAATTTATTTATTTATGTATTAAGGCTTGTTTTCTCAAAAATAGCCAATGGGAACACATATTATATTAGGTAAAATCAGTAAGGGTACGATGTCCCCTACTAGCTGGTACAACTCAATTCATCAAATGTAAACAAATGCTTGAGCTGCACCAAGAGAACGATATGAACGCCAATTGGCGTCATCAGGCACTACAGCAAATGATTTAGGACGCCATATGG
Source organism: Neoceratodus forsteri (assembly GCA_016271365.2). Taxonomy (NCBI): domain Eukaryota; kingdom Metazoa; phylum Chordata; order Ceratodontiformes; family Ceratodontidae; genus Neoceratodus; species Neoceratodus forsteri. The sequence continues at coordinate 35,074,244 of CM057459.1, forward strand.
CGTCATCAGGAAAAAGAGGTATGTTTTTTTATGACGCCATATGGCATCATCAGGAAGGAATGAGTTAACCTTACCAGTAACCTGTGCACTTAACCTAAGGGAATAAGGCAACCATGGTGGATCAGGTAAGAAGGGCCACCAAACCCAGTAACACAGCATCTTCACTGCCCAAACCAAGTGCAAAGGTCTGGAGACCAACATAACAGTACAGGAGTGAATACAGTAGATGGTGGATGGGTATGGTAATCTATGGAGAAGATATTCAGGAAGATCAATAGTTACTGTAAACATGCAACTGTCATATCTTCCAAGACTCAATCTCATCCATAGACTACCACTAATGGGTCAGTGTACCAAACTCAGAGAAAATCCCTGGACTAGGGAGACTGTAGCTCGGAGTTCACTTCAGGATAGTAATCCATTCAGAACTGTCCTGCCAAAGGTGACAGGCATGGAAGTCCAGGGCATAGAAACATGGAAACATAGAAATTGTCAGCAGATAAGGACTGCTAGGCCCATGCAGTCTGCTCATAAGTCCTACCTTGTTTGTAGCCTCTGACCCCACTTGATCAACGGCTTTCTCCTCCCCTCTCCTTCCCACTTCTAGGGTTCCCTTATGCCTGTCCCATGCATGTCTAAATCCCTCAACTGGGCTCACTCCTACCTCCTCCTGCTTGGCAGACTGTTTCATGCACTACACGGCCTTTCCATAAGAAAATTCTTTACATTTCCCTTATCCTGCCACCTCCCAATTTCATATCATTCCCCTCATTCTTATACTCCTCCCATGTTGGAAGATGTTGCCTCCTGCATCTTGTTTATGTCTTTAAGGTACTTGAAGGTTTCTATCATGTCTCCCCTCTCCCTCCTCTCCTCCAGTGAGCACATATTGAGGTTCTTCAATTACTCCTCATATGTTTTCTGGTGCAAGCCCTGTACCATCTTTGTTGTCCTTCTCTGGACCGCCTCTACCCTATCAATGTCCTTACAAAGATGCAGCCTCCAGAATTGTACACAGTACTCTAGGTGAGGCCTCACTAGTGTTTTATACAATGGAATCACCACCTCCCTCCTTCTGCTAGTGATATCTCTGCCTATGCACCCCAGCATGCCACTGGCCCTCCCTGCAGCCTTTGTAGTCTGCTTAGACACCTTTAGGTTGTCTAAAATGATAAACCCATATCCCTTTCTTCCTTGGTGACCGTCAGCAACTCCCCCATCCTGTAGCTCTCTCTAGGGTTTCTCATCCCAGGTGCATTATTTGCACTTCTTTGAATTGAACCTCAGCTGCCAGACCTCAGACCACTCTTCAAGCTTCCCCAGGTCCCTCCTCATTTTCTCCACCCCATCTGGAGTATCAACACTGTTGCAGATCTTGGTGTCATCTGCAAACAGGCAGACCTTTCCCTCCAGCCCTTCCGCTATGTCACTGATGATGAGATTAAACAAGACTGGCCCAAGGACTAATCCCTGAGGCACCCCACTGGTCACCCCCCTTCCCCGGACCAGATTCCATTTACCACCACCCTCTGCCTCCTGTCCATTAACCAGTTTCTAACCCAGTTTACCACCTTGTAGCCCATGCCAAGACTACCCATCTTGACACCAGCCTTCTATGTGGGACAGGGGTCGAAGGCCTTGTTGAAATTGAGGTGGGTGGCGTCCAGCTTCCCCCTGATTTACAACCCGTAGCAGTCAAAACAATCTATCAGATTCATTTGAGCAGACCTTCCTACTGTGAATCCATGTTGCCTTTCATTTTGGGCACCTTGGATTCTAAATGTCCCACTATTCTTTCTTTAGGCAGTGCCTCCATGATCTTAACCTACTACTGAGGTGAGGCTGATTGGCCTATAGTTTCCTGCCTCTCCCTGCTACTACTTTGGGAAGAGGGATTACATGCCCTCCTCCAGTCCTCTGGAACCACTTCTGTGTTGAGTGACTCGGTGAACATGGCTGCCAGAGGTGCTGCAAGCTCCCTCCCCAGCTCCCTTAATATCCTTGGGTGTATGCCATCTGGCCCCATTGCTTTGTCCACCTTCAGTTTTGTGAGCTTCTCCAGAACTCTCTCCACAGTAAATAGACTGGTGTTCACCCTCCCCCTCGTATCTGTTGCCCAACTGTGGTCCCTGACCCTCCCCCTCTTCAGTGAATACTAAACAGAAGTATTTATTCAGTATTTCTGCCTTTTCAGGTCTCTCTCCTTACACTCCCCTTCATCCCTCTGAGCCTTGTCCCGGCACAGGGTCGTAATGTCATGAAGACATTGTGCCCGCATAACATGCCGGCGCTGCCAATACAGCATGATATATTGCAAACAGTATATGTCTTGTTTTGTGGGGGCTCTTGCCCCAGACCCCCACAACTAAATTATCTAACTGGGGTATCAGTAAATATCGCACAGTGTGAAAAAGTAAAATTCCATGTGTCTGGGACCGGAATCAAAACCCAGGCCCAAGCGCATTGCCTGCCTCCTTGCTGCCAGTGGCTCATCCTGTCGAACCCACGGCAGCTGTTCGCAGACCCGTATCCCAGCAGGATTCTTATCCTGCACTGAGAAAGTGAGAGGATGCACTACAGTGTATACTTCCTTTCTATGGTTTTGCACCCTCTTGCTCTTCCCTACCGTGCTGTTCTCCCCACAGTCATGCGATGCGTTGTAGAGCGATGACATGTTGACCCAGTAGGACAATCCTCCCACCACTTTCCTTCTTTTGCTGATGTACCAATAGAATGGCTTGTCTCCTTTCTTCACAGTCTGTGCTAATCTTTCCTTAGTCTGTGCCTCTTTGTGCTCCTAGCAGCCTTCCCACTTCCTTAGACACTTTAGGTACACCTCCCTGTCTTCCTCCTTTTGAGTCTCTTATATTTCCTGAAATCCACCCTTTGGCCCTTACTTTGTATACCACCCTTTAGAGAACCATAGTGGTTCCTCCTCTTGCCTTCATTTACCAACCTGATGCACTGGTTCATCACCTCCTCTATGGTTCCTTTTAGGTGTTCCAACTGCTCCTCAACTACACTCCCTCCCTCCTCACCAAGGCTTCTTTGATACCTAGACTTCTGTGATTCTGTCACCATTGGTCAGTACTAGGTCCAGCATCGCCCCTGTCTCTGGGGGGATCAAGCACTAGCTGCCTGAGGCCTGCCCCTGCCATGGTGATCCAATCCACATCTGGCATATTGAAATCTCCCAGCAGCACAACTTCCCCTTTTGTTGCCATCTCATGTATTTCATTCACTAGCTCCCTATCCACTTCCTCCCCTGTGCTGGAGGCCTGTAAATCACCCCTGTGTAGTTGCTGTGCCATTACTAGGCTAAGGGGTGACCCACAGTGCTTGGCCTCCTCCTGTCTAACTGTACCTCCATTGCCTTTATATCTTCTCTGACATACAGGTCCACACACACCCTTTTTTACTCCCCCTATCCCTCCTGAACAGAGCATAGCCCGGTACATTTATGTCCCATCCATGATTAGCGGTGCACCAAGTCTCTTTTATTGCTGCTATGTCCAGGTCTGCCTCTACTAGAAAAGCCTTCAGGTCTGGGATTTTATTTCCCAGGCTGCGGGCATTTATAACCATGATCTTCCATGTTTGGCTGTCTAACCTCCCTCTACTCTTGTTTTTCTCTCCTGCTTCTTCCCGCTTCCCCAGTTTTATTTCTTTATGCTGCTTTGATTCCTCTGCTTTTCCTTTTACTCCTGGTTCAGGTGTCCCTGTCATCCACTCATCTTCCTGCTCCTCAGTTGTGGTTTCTCTGCCTTCTGGGGGTGGGCTGCTTGAGTTTTCCTGTTCCTGTTGGGCCCCCCACTTAGTTTAGCGCTCATCAACGAAGCATTAAAACAGCTCATTGAAGATTGCTTTCCCTTCCTGGATGGATGCAGTCCATCACTCTTGTACAGAGCCACATCATTCTAGGTAAGTCCCCAGTCCCCAGTGAAACCATACCCTTCTCACTGCACCAGCCTTCAACCATGTGTTGAAGCTTCTGATGTAAGATTCTTATCTCCACCACTGCTGTGGACTGGCAGCACCTCAGAAAATGTCACGGAACTTGCTACCTTCCCCAGGTAACCTCCCAACACTATGAGTTCTCCTGTACCTGCTCCAAGCTTGCCCTGTCATTGGATAGGTAATTTGTTCTGAGTGGACAATGACCTTCAGTTCTCCTCTCCTTGCCATCACTTCAACGATCCTCTGGATCTGCTCCCCCTAACTTCGAGCTCTGCCTCCTGGAAGGCACTTGACCTCTCTTTCCTCCCTGCTATCTGTGCCCAGATCCATTCCCCAGATAACTGAGTCCCCGTGGTACATTTGCACATATTCTATGGGATTGTCCTAGGTACAACCTCTATGGAAGAAAATAATAACATTATTAGATTCAAATATGGGAATTAAAGAATTGTTTTCTAAATCTAATTGTATTTTGGGGTCAGATGATCATGATTTAAAAGGAATATGCACTTTTATTTTATATTATTACCATGGTAGCCAAGAAGATTACACTACGGCATTGGATGGATCAATACTCTTTCCATTATAGAATGGTATAGAGAGATACTCAGTTTTTAAGACTGGAAAGAATGCTTGCTTCTGTGAAGAATACTCTCTAGTTATGTTAGCGAGATGGGGCCCTTCAGAACTCTGATTATCTACTATAGTACTGTAATATTGTTGCTATTGATACTTGGTTTATATCATTTTTATATCTATTTATTACTCCTCTGTGTAACTCAGTGTACCAAGGTCTGGTTTGTTTTGTTGGTGGGGGGGGGAGGGAGAAATAGTCTGCCCATTTCCTACCAATTGGATAAGCTGCAGATTCCTAGTGAACCAACAACCTACTACCTCCTACCCCATTATAATTGCCTTATGTCTGTCCATGCATTCTTGAATTCCCACAGTTTTGACCCCACAACCTCCTCAGGAAGGTGGTTCCATGCGTCACCACTCTCCATGAAAAATATTTCCTCACGTTGCCCGAGGCGTCCCCTACCTGTCTTCAAATTGGTGCCCTTGTTCTGTGCACACTTTTTCTGAAAGATGCTCCTCTTGGACTTTGTTGATTCCCTTGAGGTACTTGGAGTTTCTATCATGTCACCCCTCTCCCTTCTTTCCTCAAGGGTACACATATTAAGCTCCTTTTAGTCTCTCTTCTTGTGGCTTCTGTTGCAGACCGTGCACCATTTTAGTTGCCCTCCTCTGGACCACCTCCACCCTGTCTATGTCCTTGCAGAGATGGGATGTCCAGAACTGCACACAATACTCTAGATGGGGTCTCACCAACTGTCTTTACAAAGGGATAACAACTTCCAGTTTTCTACTGGTGATGCCTCTCCCTATGCATCCCAGTACCCCCAGCCTCCATCTACCTTCTCACATTGCTTGCCTACATTAGGGTCATTTCATATGATTACCCCCGTCCCTTTCCACTTTTGTTGTTGTTAGTACCTCCCCATTGTGTACTTCCCCTAGGTTTTTTGTTTCCCAGGTGCATTACTTTGCACTTCTTTGCATTGAATCGTAGCTGCCATACTTTTACCATTCCTCCAACCTTGCCAAGTTCCTTCTCATCCTTTCCACCCCCACCTTGTGTATCAACCCTGTTGCAGATCTTTGTGTCGTCTGCAAAGAGGAATACTTTTCCTTCCAGCCCTCTGCAATGTCACCTATAAAGACATTAAAGAGGGCCGATCCCAGTACTGAACTCTGCAGTACCCCACTAGTAACCACCTTTCTTCAGAGTGTAATCTATTTACTGTTACGCTCTTCGCGCCCTGTTGTCCAGTCAATTTGTTGCCTAGACTACCACCCTGGGACCCACTCCCAGGCTGGCTAACTTGTTTATTAATCTTTTGTGTGGGCTGTGTCAAATGCCTTGCTGAAGTCTAGGTAGCCATATACACAGTACCTCCCTCTGTCTACTACTTTGGTCACCCAGTCAAAGAAGTCTATTAGATTTTTCTGGACATGACCTTCCTGCTGTGAATCCATGCTGCCTTGGGTTCTGTGCCCTACTGGCCTCTGGGTACTCAACAATTCTTTCTTACAGAAGTAATTCCATCATTTTCCTACCACTGAGGTCAAACTAACTGGTCTGTTGTTTCCTGCCTCTGCCTTGCTCCCACTTTTGTGAAGGGGAATCTCATCTGCCCTCCTCCAGTATAACATTACTGTAAGAAAATGATTATATTCTTTTTTCGATAACATATATCTAATTTCAAAAATTGAGTCCCCCAACATGAGTACCTTCTTCTTCCCTTGTGGTCCACTTTCTCCCACCACTGGGTCTTGCTCCTGGAGGACCATCACCTCTCACCCTAGTCGCAGCCTCGGGTTCCCTTGTGAGACTCTCCCACTCCTCCAGAGCAGCATAGGAGTTCTTGATGGACCAGATGGGGGATGTGCTTCTGACCCTCCTCTCTGACCCTTCCTGAGCCCACCATTGTCCATCCCGCCATCTGCCTGGGCAGCCACTGTGGCAGTGGCTTGGGACATGGTGGCCTCAAAGTGGGCGCAAGGTCGCCAGTGCTCCTGCCAGCTCTGCCTGAGACTGGCCACTTCTGCCCTCAGCCCAGAGAGGTGCCTTCAAATAGGAAAGCACTGCACCCAGAATGTTTTCTCAAGACTGCTGCCCCACACTCTGTGCACTGCACCACTCCCCTGCATCTTCCTCTTCTGGTTTATTCCTCTCCCTTTACCCTCTGGTTGCTTTTTATCTCTGTAAAGTGTTTTTTTAAACACCCCACCATACTCTTTACTGCCTACCGCGTTTGTACTGATCTACTGAACAGTACACCCTTTGTATTGCTGTCTGTATATCAGAGAGGTTGCTTTATATTACTGTGCTAGTAGAAGTATGCACTGTGCTCCAAGTTGCAGCTCTGCAAATTTCTCCATTGGCACAAAGCATATTTCTGCCAGGGAAGTGGCAACTACTGTGGTGGAGTGGGCATGTACCTTGCCCTCCAGTTCACCTGGGCCAAGACATAGCAGTAAAATGCACTTGATTGTGACAGAGTGCCACTTACAATTAGGGTTAAAAGAGACAAAGAGCTGTTTTAACTGTTTGTGGTCCTTAGACCTGTTCAGATAAAAACTAAGGACCCTATTGATGTCCAGTGAGTGGAGAGTCCTTCAGCAAAGTATGCAGGCAGGATTATAGCCTGATTCTGATGGAATGCTGACACAACCTTAGATATAAACTGGGGTGTGTACAGAGAACTACCTTATCTTTATGGAAAACAGAATACAGAAGATCTGTGACCAAAGCATGGATTTCAGATATTCTGTGTGCAGTGGTGACAGCCACCAGAAATGTTGCTCTCCAAGTTAGAAACTTTTATGTCACAAGTTACAATAGGTTCAAAGGGCTTGTGGAGTGAGCATCTCTAGCACAAGATTAAGGTCACAGGGAGCCACTGGCTTCCTGATAGGGGCCTGGTGTACAGGATACCCCAGAGAAACCTCCTAAAGAATGGTAGCTGTGCCAAGGAGAGGGTGCCTACAGGTTCATGGTATGGTGATTTAGCACATTGATCGACCTTCATGTTTATTTATTGGATTTTGGTAACCAAGTTGGCTCACTGAGGCAAAATTTTCCTTTTTCAGGAGTGACCTGGAGTTATCATAATTACATAGAACAAGTAGAACAGTAAATAGTGCCAAGATCTGTGTTTCAGAGACATCATCCCTGTACTCCAGAGAGGGGAGTCGACAGAACAAGTAACTGCCATGCATTTAGATACCTCACTGTTACTGAGAGAATGGTACAGTTGAAACTTTGCTATGGACTTGTGTACAGAGAATTCCAAGGTGCTGATAAGAACAAAGAATGTCAATTGTTATCTGCCAAGCTTCACAAGCACATCAGGAGAACCTTGCATGAAGAAATGGGATATTTAGTTCTGGACAATATACTAGATCTAATTTGCCAGGGATTCTATTGGCCCAGGATGGGAGTGGAAATTAAGAGATACTGTCAACAGTGCATTTGTTGCATCCAAAGAAAGATCTTGCCCAAGTATGCAGTGCCACTTGTCAACATTACAGCTAGTGCTCCAATGGAACTAATTTGCATTGATTTTTCTCAGCCTTGAACCTGACAGTAAAAAGGTGTCCAATATACTAGTTATGAGAGATCATTTCTCACAATATGCACAGTCCCTTCTGACCAAAGACCAAAAAGCATCAATAGTAGCTAAAGACCTGATGGAGAAGTTCATTGTTCATTATGGTGCATCACAAAGTAATTATTTGGATCAGGGCAGAGACTTTGGAAGCAAACTAGTGTTGTCCCTGCGGGGAATTTGAAAGTTATTAACAGCTCTGTATCACATGCAGGTGACCCATAGAGCTGAACAGTTTAACAGGACTCTTTTGAACATGCTGTGGTTCTCTGGATCCAAAACAAAATTCAAAGTGGAGCCAACAAGTATGCAACCTTGTGCATGCATACAATTGTATAAACAATGCAACTGTCTATTTGCCATATAATTTCATGTTTGGAAGAGAAGCTAGACTGCCTATAGATATCTGTTTTGGAGTTTTTGCTGATGGTTCACACCTTGAAACCTATATGCAATATGTTCAGGGTTCAAGGACCAATTTAACTGTGCAAACAAACTAGCCTCTGAACCTCTGGGAAGAGAAACCAAGCCAACAAAGCAAGATATGACTACAGCGTGAGAGCCCGAGGACTGTTGCCAGGAGACAAGGTCTTTATGAGGAATCTTGGTTTGCCTGGAAAACACAAGATCGCTGACCATTTAGAAGTAATCCCTTATTTTGTTGTGGAACAATTCAGTGACATGCCCGTACAGAATACAACCTGAAGGACAATCAGAGAAACAAGGATGAGCCATGGAAATCATCTGTTGCAGACTGACAGACAGAGACAAATGCAAATCAGGAGGTGCCAGAACCACAAAAGATGTCAAACCAGACCTGTAACTCTCAGAAAACAAAACCCACCTTGTTTGAGTGATAAGCATAAGTCACATGATTCCACAAGTAAACAACAACCTGCAGTCCCACAAGTAATGCCAGAGGACTCATTTGATGATGAAATGGAACCTGTAAGGTACAATTCCCTCGTATTACAACATCAGCTACACTCTTCCCATTCATCAGTACTAAGTCCAGTGTCAAAATTCTTCTGGGGGAGACCACCCATGAAGGAGGCAGGAGCAACATGGCAAACAGCTCTGAGAGTCATAGGTGCTAAATGCATTCGCTAACTCCCCAGAACATCCTCCTGGCTAACAAATTTACTTTCTAACAAGACATGTTCAAAAGATTTGAGCCGTTAACCTCCCTAACACGAGCCGATAAGAAAAACCACAAACCATTTTTAAGATTCCGGCATAATGACGCCAAAAAAGACTTTAAGAACACAGCAACTGAAGCAAGGCCCAAAATGTCTAAAACCACCTTTACATCAATGTCTACAAGAAAATCAGGAGTTTTCTGCCAAGATTAAAAATAGCAAAGAACCACAAGATTTAACTTACTGACTATAAAAAGACCAGACAGGACCTGAGCTCTTTCCTCTTTTCTTCACAGCAAGGCTGACATCAAAATGGATACCAATACAACTATTCTTGAGTCAAGCCTGATTGCAGAAACAGAGGTCCAGTCTGAACACTTCAGAGTGTGCTGGGATATCCCAGTGGGAAGATTTGGAGGAACAGCCATCTCAATCATCAGTCGGTGTAACCTCGGAGCAAGTAGACGGGCCTGTGACCACTGAACTAATAGAGGAAGACCACCTACTGATGGCCTATTGAACTTGCCTGCCCCACAGAAAGATCAACCTCATTAATGAAAATGGGTAAGAAATTTAACCTCCATATCCAACTCACCAGATGTTGATATTATAAATCCTCTGCTTACAATTATATCGGTATTACCCTGGCAGAAGCAGATTGGTATTACCCTGGCAGTGGCAGACATCCTTGAATCACAAAAGTTTACAGAGACAAATATTACAAATTTAAAAACATTGGATGCGACATCTAAATTCTTGCCGACTTATCAAACAGTCAACATAAATAGTGACTGTGATCTTGAAAATACAGGGGAAAGTTCTAGTGATGATAGCTCTGACGAACCTCCACCAAAACGGGCCAAAAATCTCTGTTTACAAATAAACAAGATAGCCCAATAAATAATAAGATGCTTAACCAGCAGAATAAGTTAGAACACTATTTCAATACAACTCAAACACTGATAAAGGAAAATGCTAAACTTAAACAAGAAGTCACACATTTTAAAAATCCAGTTAAGCATATGCAAGAAGAATTTAATCCAACTGTAAAAAGAATCATGGATCTAGAGAATTCTAATGTCGATCTTAAATCAGAATTATTGGACTATGAAACCCGTACGCTTGGAAAAACATTTGCATTACTGGTGTTCTCAAGTGTGGACCATAATAAAACACTGCATGAATCTGCTAACAAATTGCTGTGGCCTTTTTGGACGCAGATCCTGGTGACATTAATTTTGAAATTGACCATATTCACCGAGGGTTACACCAAAGACCTGATGACTCGGACCTTCCAAGATCAATTATATTAACATTTATGAAAACAAAAGATAAAGAGGCACTGATATCAGCAGTTTATAAAAAGAAAAAAAGAAACTTTATGGGGCAACAATCTCTATCTTTAATGACTTTTCTCCTGAAATTATAGTGTGTGTGTATCTCCTTAAAATTAGTTAGCCCCCCTGCATTATGGGGATGTGGGGTGGGGTAGGTGTATTGTGTGTTAAGAGGAGGAGAGAAATTAAATGATCTCTTATTCAGATTCCTTAGACACTTCTGGTACATCAAGTTGTTATACACTGAGAATTTTTTGACATCAGTACATATCAGGCTGCATGATCTTAATTCCTTGGTGGTCCTCAAAAGAGTCTTTTGTTTGACACTAGCACTGTCAATTTATATTTAAATTATCATTTATAAAGTCCTGTCACTACGCTTAGAGGTTTTTGAAGTTTATGGGCATGATATCTAGCTGGAGAGTATAGCTGGGTAATGGGTCCAGCTAAGTTTTACACATCATACAGTGTGCACTGATCTTTTTAAGGCAGCTTTACTGGTAATTTCCTGTTAGTAATACATACATTGAAACTTCTTGGAGTCCTAAGACAATCTTAGTATGTCTTTAATCTGGGCGGGGGTTGTTTTTCAGTAATCGCATATTTATACACAGTGTGACACTCATAGCTTGATGTAAGAGTCATCTGCTTGAGCAGTGTTATCCTATGTCAATTAAATTTATATGCAGTAGGATTCTTTGTATGTGTTTTGCACCAAGCACCTTTGACCCTGGGACCCTCCCAGCTTAAGGTAACATGGTACTGTTAAACTTCTCTGACATCTTCTGTTTTTTGAAATTAGTATTTTAAACCAATGGGGATTTTTCTGTTTTTTCCTGCATGATCTAGCTGTTAAAAGTATTGTTTTCTAAATAACTGAATTACGCTTCTGAGGAAGGACTGGTTGGTCTGAAAGCAAAGTACTTTGTTCTTGCTGTTACATCTGTGTTGGTCCATTAAAAAGTATCAAATCATTTACTTCTGGATCTGTTCTTACAAGGACCAATATGGCAAATACTAAGTCTAGATTTCAGGCTAGGAGGAAATTTGACTGACTCAGGAATAAAATTTGGGTGAATGGAGTTTGAGCTATGATGGTTTGCCCTGCCAAATTAAGAGTTGTGATAAACAATGTTCACTATACGTATGAATCAGTTGAGGAAACCACTAAAGAGTTAAAAACTAAGCTTCCAAAAATTTTTAAATAATGGTTTATACTGCCAATAGACTACGGGCCGGATATTCAGAAGGGTTGCACCCCAGTATGATATTCAAAGGGGGATTGAGCCTTGCACAAATCCTGATGCGCCGGAGTGCATCAGTAATGTATGCAGTGCAGGTGGGGGGCGCCATGCATACTCCCGCATCCCGATATTCAGCCCGGGATGTGCTGAACCCATGCATGTGCAACCCCTACCACGCTGCACACAGGTGAGCCAAAAAAGGAGCAACAGCTGGCCACCCACAGGTGAGCTGCCGTGTCGCAGGGTGCAACACGGCAGCTGCCACCTGTGGGTGGCCACTGGAGCTCCGCCTGCATCTTCCTGCTGGCACCCCCCATGCCCAATTGTGAGCATATGTAGAATAATAAAAGTCCCAAATCCCTGGTGGTTCAGTGGACTGCTTGCAGCCCAATCGCGAGCATAAGTATGTTTCAAAATATTAACTCTCTCCCTGGTGGTCCAGTGGACCGCTTGCAGCGCAATCGCAGGCATTTGAAGTAGAATAATAGTCCTATATCCCTGGTGGTCCAGTGGACTGCTCGCAGCCAGATCGCGGGCATTTGAAGTAGAATAATAGTCCTATATCCCTGGTGGTCCAGTGGACCGCCTAGCATGTCTCAGCGGGCATTTGTTATACAAATTACACCCAATCAAACCCTGGTGGTCCATGGTACCCCCTCCCTACCCTCCCACTGATCCCCACCGCCCGCCCCCGGTCAGCGGCAGCTCCACCCACTTGCCACCCGCGTCGCCCGACTGATACCATACGGTGGGCTGTCGCCCGATGGTCCCACAGCATGAGCCAATGGATGTGCAGCCTGTACTGTACTAAATGGTCCAGATATGTGAATTCACATATCTGATTGGGTAGATTTGCACGGAGGCTGCACGCCCATTGGCTCACACTGTGGACCAATGGTGTACAGCCCACCGTATGGTGTCAGTCGGGCGGGCGCGGGTGGCAAATGGTGGGAAACTGCTGCCCGCCGCTGATTGAGGGAGCGCAGTGGGGCCCAGGGCGGTGGGGAGGGGGACTGCTGGACCACCAGGGTTTGATTGGGGTGTCATTTTGTATAACAAATGCCCACAGTCGGGCTGCGAGTGTCCACTGGACCACCAGGGATATGGGAATATTATTCTACTTCAAATGCCCGCGATCGGGCTTCGAGTGGTCCACTGGACCACCAGGGAGAGGGTTAACATTTTGAAACATACTTATGCCTGCGATCGGGCTGTGAGCAGTCCATTGGACCACCAGGGAGATGGGTCTATTATACTTCAACATATGCCCGCGATCGGGCATCAGGGCGTGTTGCCGCTTGTGCAGGGGGCGTCGGTCCCTGACGGCTGCAGCCTGGCAGGGTGCCAGTGCAACTCGCCGGAGATCGGTGCACCTGCATGCAATGGGACCATAATGACATGCAATGGCCCCATTTGCGCTCTGCATACATTATGGCCCCATTTGCATGTGCACTTTTGAATATCATGGTTGTTGCGCCTAGCGCCAATGGAACTTGCGCTAGCGCATCCCCTGCTCACTCCTGGCCACTTGTGCTGGCGCAGTGCCACTGCGCCATGCGTACTGTGGGTGGCCAGGGTGCGATACTCAACAATGCTGTGCCATGGAGCAGCTCTGTTGAATATCACCCTGTCAATGCCCCTGCGCAGCCAAGTTGCGCTGCGCCCAGGCTTGCGCCACAGCCTGGCGCAGTCTGAATATCCGCCCTCTATGTTAGATGCAATGTATGCACTGCAGATGGGGAGGTGAGCATCGGAACTCAAGATGCATTGGGGTGTTCTCTGTGTATACCTATTTCTAGCAAATGACTTTAGTAAATCTTTTTGTTTGGAGATACCATTGCTACTGTAAGCTAAGTTTGTTCATGATTTGTTTCCACAGAGTTTGGAGTGGGGTGTGTGTTTGTACTATACAGGCGGGAAAAATTATTATTAGAGGTATACATTATGATTGTTCTTTGTTATTGGTACTACTCAGCAGTTCAAGTACGGTGTGGTTATAGTCACATGTGTCAAGTCACCTCCTTATACTTATTATCTAACTATGCAACGAACTACAGTAGTTTAATCAAAATGGTTTCCCTGAATGTCAATGGAGTTAATTCTCCTATCAAATGAGCTAGACTATTAACTTACTTTAAAAAATTTCCACACGGGCAGTGGTCCAGTTAATAGGTGTACTGGCATATTTCATGCCTGTTTTTAATGTACTCACACGTAGACTCCTGGATCGACCGTCATGACCTGCCCATCTAAGCCCCACCACTGATGCAGCCACCAGAAACACTTTTTTTTTGTGTAATATTTTATTTGCATTTTCAACAAACAAATAAATGTATGCCTTGTTCAGCCACTGGCAATATACAATATAAGAATCCTCATACCCATTTCATCACATTCTTACACAGTGTAAGTTTAAACATTTAAGCTAAATTAGATAAACGATTCTCCAGTGGCATAGACCATTTCCAGTCCTAAGGAAGAAAAAAAAAAAAAAAGAGTTTTATTCCCCCCCCAAGCAAAAACCAATTTAATCAAGAAGGGTATAAACAACTATTTACAAATATCCACATCTACTAAGACATATGAACTAACAAAAAAATTAATTACAGTCACCACAAGGTTACGCATTCATTATAGATGGTAGGCACAGATCATTAATGTTTCAGTTAATCTACTTGGGGCTGGGATTCGAGATACAAGCACTTATTGCACTATTCCCACTTCTCAAAGCCTCCCTTCTCAGAGCCCCAAATCTTGCTGCGAGAGAGCCGAGAGGAGTGGGCCCCATATAATACCAAAGATCTCTGCTCTTTCCTGGATCTGATAAGCCCTCCTCTCCATATCCAGAGCCGACACTGTCAATGTTTTCCACTGGACGAGAGGGGTCTCTTGCCGAGATCCAAGTGTTTAGAATACATTGCCTGACAATTACCAAGGCCACCCTCAGCCACTTCCTATGCATACTCAATCGTCCCCATCCTCCCAATCGATTCCAAATAGGAGCTCTATCGGATGAAGGGATACCTGGCCTCTGTCTTCCCATTAAAACTCCACTAATTCCCCAAAAGCTCTGCAGCAGGAGCACTTCCAAAACAATGTATATATGTGCCTACTTTTTTGCATCGGGGCATACTTCTGGTATCTCTGGACTGGCTTTTATGAACCATCGCTGGGGTAAAAAGTCTATGAATGAACTTATAGGCTGACTCCTTATATCTATTTGATAATAGTAGGCCCATATGTGTTTCCATATCAGCTCCCAGTTCGACTCTGAAATCAAGATCCCAAGGTCTCTCTCCCATAGTGCTCTCCTACTAGGCTTTCCTCCACCAGAACCTTTCTAAAGATTCACTTGTGCCTATTATCCCTTAGGATTATGCGGGCTTTACAAATTGTCAATTCTAGACTCGACTGATAGATGGACTGAGAGCCTGGTTCACCCAGACTACGGGCGAAGTCTCTAGCCTGCAAGAATCTAAACGATGGTTGCCGGAATCCCCTCCTTGCCTTAACTCCTCGAGGGAAGAGATATGGACCATCATGCAGATCCTTCACACACTGTATACCTCTCTCATCCCATTCCCTAAAACCCTGGTCCTCCAGGCCAGGGAGAAAGAGGGTTACCACTCAGGGAAGGAGTAACGTCTCTGCCTTACCATCACTAACCCTTGCCCTCATCTGTTCTCACCCCTCTAAAGTCCATACTACCATCGGGCTGGGATGCGATAGGTGCAGATATGTCCTTCTGCCTCCCTTCCTCAGATAGGCTGAAAGCCGGCCCTTCGCCCCCTCCCCCTCCAGGTCCAGCCAGCTTGCTGACTCTGGGCGCGCTACCCAGTCCTTAATTATCCTTGCCTGCGAGGCCAAAAAATAACTTGACGTCTGGGAAACTTAATCCCCTCTCCTCGTCTCCAATTTCAGTCTTTGGAGGCTAATTGAGGCTTCTTCTCTTGCCAGAGATAGTCAAAGAACCCCTGTCTAGTCTCTTCATATCCTTTTGGTGATGCCCAGAGGAAGAATCTGTAGGAGATACAAGATCCTGGGTAGGATATCATTTTATAATATTCATCCGACCTAGCCAAGATACGGATATGCCTCCACCTTTTCATATCTCTTAACACGCCTTCAGTCATTGGCGTATAGTTTAACCTGTATAGAACAGCCAGTGATCTTCCAATACCTACCACCAGATACTGCAGAGACCTTTCCACTTCCATAAACCCCATTTCCGTAGGTCCGCTGGCTTCCCCCCACCTAAACACATTGCCTCTGATTTCACTAAATTTATTTTGTAGCCAGAAAACAATGAGAAGCTCTCAATCAGGTCCAGCACAGCAGGAAGGGAGTCTTCTATCTGACTCAGATACAGGATCATGTTGTCAGCATATTAAGATAATTTATGCTGCCGTCCCCCCGTACCCAACACTCCTTTCACCCTCTCACATTGTCTAATAGTGGTAGCTAAGGGTTCCAAAGCGAGATTAAACAGGAGAGGAGAAAGGGGGCAGCCTGCCTAGTCCCTCTAAACAGTTCAAAGACCTGTGAAAGGCCACCATTAACCACCACTGCAGCCTTTGGTGAATGATATAGGACCCCACCATGTTAAGAAACCCTTGACCAATCCCAAATCGCCCTAAGGCCTCCATCATATATTCCCATTCAATGCGGTCAAAAGCCTTCTCGGCGACAAGTGCCAAAACAAGAGTGGCCCCTGGACGCCGAGAGGAAACGTGCACTACATTCAACAACCTCCGCACATTATGATAGGAATGTCTCCCTTTTATAAATCCAGTTTGATCTGGGTCTACAAAACTAGGCATCAAAATCTCAAGCCTACCAGCCAATATCTTAGCATATATCTTCACGTCCACATTCAGTAATGAGATAGGACGGTAGGCAGCACATTCCCTGGGATCCTTACCCTGCTTGGGGATCACGCATATGGTCGCCATTTCCATAGAGGGTGGCAGAGCGATTCCCTCCGTAGTACCTCTGTACACTTCCCAAAGCAGGTCCACTACCTGGTGCCCCACTGCTTTATAGAATTCAATAGGGAACCCATCTGGTCCAGCCACCTTGCCCGACCTAATACCCCTAATGGCCTTCCCTATTTCATCCCTAGTGATGCTGGTCTCTAGAGTTGCCCTTTGCTGCTCGCTCAGCTGCTTCAGCCTGATCCCATCAAGAAATTGCCTCATCCTGTCCAGTGTCCCCTCCGCTTCTCTTTGATACAATGTACTATAAAATTCCCTAAATCTTTCCCTGATAGCCTGAGGGTCTCTCTGTATTCCCTTGTCTATTCCTTTTTCAACATCCTAGCTTTCCTCTTCTGCCTTTAATCAGGTTAACAAGAAGGGGCTAAACTTGTTTCCCATTAGTAAAATCTCTGTTTCACCATCCACAGATGCCCCTTGCTTGCTCCTCCAGCATGCTATTTACGCTCCTCTAGCTGCCGCCAGTCTTGGCCCACTAGCTACGTCTCCTTTGAGTACTTGTCCCTCCAGTTCTTTAACCCTTTGGAGTAAGGTCTCATATTCCTGTTCTTTCTTTTATAACCCGATACAAAGCCAATAACAGCCCCCTTAGGTAAGCCTTCCCTCGTCCCATAAAATCTGTGGGGAGGGGCTGTTTCTTGTTCAACTCACATATCTCCTCATCTGCTCATCTAGAAACACCCTAAACTTCTCATTCCCCATCAGGCATGAAGGAAAACGCCACATATTGAGCCTCTCCTCACTCCTTCCAGTTCTATCGTCAAGGTGACCATAGCATGATCGGATATGTGGATGGGTTCATGCTGCACCCCACCACCTTTGATACCACCCTCCCTCAATGTAAATATGATCTATCTTGACCAGCTCTTATGAGGGTTAGAAAAAGGTATATTCTCTTAGTTTTGGGTTCCTCCTCCACACATCAATTAAATCTAAATCCAGCAACCCTTCCTCCATTCCTTCCAAAATCTGCCCCTTTCTCCCTTCTGAATGGTCCATCACCGTGTCCAGGGTGCAATTAAAATCCCCCAGTATTAACTTCTGAATTGTTCCTTCATCATTACTTCTATTAAATGCCTATAAAACTGGGGCTCAGTGACTGCAGGGCGTATACACTGCCGAATGTAATCGGAGTTCCCAAGCACACCTTCCACAAACACAAATCTTCCTTCCTCTTATCCAGCACAACTCTAGTTACCTGGAAGGAGATTCTTATGGATAAGAACTGGACCCCCTCTTGTCGAGGAGAAGGAAGATGCGTACCTCCCTACCCAGTTCCTAACTAACTTCCTATGCTCCGCTGGAGTCAGATGAGTCTCTTGCAAAAGGGCTACCTGTGCTCCAACCCTCCTTAGGGCAGTGAGAAGCAGAGTCCTTTTAACTGGGGATGACACTCCCCTGACATTCCATGACACGACTTTCAGTTTTTCTTTCAAAACCATCTATCTTGTAAACTCCTACTTTTCCTTTTCCTTCCCTTTCTCAACTCTTCCCTTAGCCCACTGTGCCTAGTAACCTGGTGACTTTTCTCTTGGAATGTGGATCAGACGTAACAAACTTTAACATAGCAAACCCCCCACCCAACAATTAACCCCCACAACTTATTTACAATGTACTGCAAGTCAAACCCATACAAGGCGTACGTACTCGCTCGCCAGTATGTTCCCTCCCCCAGAAAGCAAAGTAGGGCTTGAACCATAGAAAAATCTCTATGTTCAACCTTCCCCCCTTCCCTCAGGCAAGTCAAGGCTTCTTTCCACCATCAGTATCCACTTCCACAATTAAGCACATTTAAGTTCCCCTCCTCCTCAGATGCTGTGGTACAACAAAAGAAAAGTCTGGCGCGTATCCTTGGATCCCCCCTTCAAAAGAAAAAAGAGGAAAAAAAATTAATCAGGGCAAGATGGTACCCTAAGTATCCCCCACCCAGCACCATATATAATCTTGCCTCCTCTTGTATATAATGCGCCATTAGTCACCCCCATAACTTTAACTTATAAAATTAGGAGATCCGCAAGTCCTCAAACCTCTTAACAGTCCACAATAGTCACCTTCCATTTCCAGCTCCAGACTCCACCGTTGATCCATGAAATGAGGCCCACCCGAGGATCTCAGGCTAGGCCGCGAGCGAAATATCCAGCCGGCCCCGGAGGCCCGTGTGCCTTTCTCCAGTCAACGAGCCAAAGTCCACAGTTTCCACAGTCGACCCCTTAAGATGGGGTAGGAACTAGTCACAAATCATGGATGTAGTACAGCTGTCCCGATTGAACTCAATATAACGTAAATCAAGCAACGGCCATTTATTCTTCTTGCAGCATGCTGCCAGACACCACCAGCTCTCGTAGGCTTCAAAGATATCCGCAGGCCACTTCGCCAGTTACCCAATTTTCTTTTGCAGCTCCAAAACGAAACTCCGCCTTCTCCACCTCCCAGAAACTGTAGGTAGCTCCTTGTGCTTAATTTTAAGTATGGCTGGGAACACAATAAACCATTCCACTCCCATCTTCTGGCAGGTCGCAATCACATCGTTGAACTCTCTTCTTTTTTCCTATCCGAGCGAGTAGTCTTGGGACAGGAATAATCGTGCCCCCTCATTACTGAAGCTCAGGAGAGATTTATAGGCCCGCCACATCTCCTGCCTATCCTGGTAATTATGAAACCGGAGGATGCTTTGTCTAGGCGGTTGTCCATTCTGCAGTTTGGGCAGGACAGCCAGTGTGCTCTCTCAAGCTTCAACCTCCGCCCTTTAGCTGCATCCCGAGAAGTGTAGGCAGTATTTTAGCACAGAAGCCAAGAATGTCAGGGCCTTCTTTCCCTCCGGTAGCCCTCTCAGCCTCAAGTTGTTTCTTCTCAAATAGTTCTCTTGGTAATCGAGCACCTCTCTCATCTCCGCCACTTGCCTCTCAGCTCAGTAACCGCGTCTGCCAAGAGGGCTCAGCATATCTTCTGCGGTCGAGTTGACCTCCACTCCTCCACCCTCTCATTTTGCCTCTCAGCTTGCGACTCCACTAAGGCCAGTCTCCCCTCGATTTTATTCTCCAGGCTCTCCAGTTTGGGTGCAAGCGCCGCCATAAGCTGATCTTTCAGCTCGCGACCCAAAGCCGACATCTCTGCCGCCGAGAGGGAGATGGGGCCTGCACAATTTATCGCGGGGCCGGACGAAGCCTTCTTGCTGTTTTTAGCCGGCGTTCTCTGCGATTTACTTGCCGTGGTGACCACATAATCATCCATTATGATCTCCCAGGCACACCAGTAATACAGATCGGGTATTAAATGAGAGTTCAAGGTGGTTTTTCCTTAATAGTTCAAGCCCGAGGAAAGGAGCACTGAAAGGCACGTCTCTACTCCATCTTGCGGTCACGTGACCCCCCCACCAGAAACACTTTAGTTTTTATATATTTCCCCATTTCTCTGCAGTGAGTGCACGGCCATGACAGGCATCCAGCTGCCCCCATGGTAACCACCACGGACATGCGCCAGCTTGCCTGTGACCCCTGGAAGCAGCTGCTGCCACCAGGAAGATCAGATCTGATTCAGAAGAACATGGCAGTGGATGGCGGCTGCTGTGGCATGAGGTACGCAAGGTTAGCCTTAATTATACAATGGCAAGAAAGAAACCTGGACTCTGACTGGTCAGTGTGTGCCTGAAACAGTGATGTTATTACACAATAACATCACTGTATTGATATTCCACTAAAGATACTCTCTTTTTACATTTTAAAAATCTACTAAAACATTTACATTTTTTATTTTGTATAACATCGAGCCATTGTATAATTGCAATAGAGCACTCCAAGGTGTGTGTTATTGTGTAATAATATCACTCCTGGGTGGTGGAAGCACTCGTGCTTGCCTTGTGCTTCAACCCACCCAGAAGTATGTTATACACGATAACACACCTTGTCATGCCTACTGCTTAATCAGTTAACAGGACGAGGAGGAAAGAAAACCGGGTTATGGGGAAGTCACACCTCACATTTAGATGGTATTTTATAGGTATGTGTTTTTGTTTGATAGAATGAGTGACTATGACTATGCCTCCAAGTCTCAGCACACATTTTCCAGCCCATCAGCCTGAGTTTCATCCATCACCCTCTGCCCCAAACCCAGCTTTCTTGCTGAAATAGCAGCCATTACAGTCAAGTGAGTACTGCAAAAAGAAGGACTGCACTCTGGTAGATAGAGAGGGTGGGTGCAAGATTAGGGGCTGAACAAAACAAAAAAATCGATTCTGCACACCGTAGGCAAGTAAACTTGTAAAGGAACAACTCCTAGACTCCAAATTCAGCTGCTGAATTTTTATGAACAATTATAAAACATGTTCCTACAACAAGTAGGTCAGTCACCGGCATTAAATTCAGCAGCTGAATTTGGAGCCTAGTACGATGTAGTTGTTCCTTTACAAGTTTACTTGCCTACGGTATGCAGAATCTAATTTTTCTTGTTTGGTTGCAGTCAGTGACTGCATGAATGGGCCTTCTGGTAGTCTTGCAGTCCAATGCCATTTTCCTGTGAGATGGACTAGTGTCTCTTCTACTGTCCAGAGCCCCGACTGTCAACCACTCACCTGAGACTCACTCTTTTTACTTGTGCCTGCTGATCCCAACTACTGACCTGTCTCTGCTAATAATAGATGCAATGCACCTAATTTTGCCACTCTTGGGGGAGAGACACCAAGTGAAATAAATTGCTGCCCCTGACTCTGACCCAGAAAACAGTGTGACTCTGCATCCTGCCAGACAAGTGAGACTGTCAGCTTGCTATGCCACTAGAATGGGGAGAGTGGACATTATAGGTCGGTTGTTTGTTGGTTGGTATTAACATTTGATAAAATAAAGTTGTGCTGTTCTCCTGCTTGACCCTGACTTTGCACTGGGCTGAAGCTGCAGTGCTGAAGCTAAAGCAGCTGCTGCTGGACTGTTCCTGATTATAAACCCAGTAAATACATTTTGTGGTTGGAGTGTGTTTTTTTTTTAAGAAAGAATTTCTGCTGATCTGGGGTGAGGAGGTTAAGTAACTTGCTCACAGACACTAACACAGTATTACAAGTGGATCTTGTGGGAATCGAACCTAGTAGGTCTGCTGGAGTGAGTGAAGGTTAAGTGACTTGCTCACAGTCGCATAATATTAGAAGTGGAGCTTTTGGGAATCAAACCTAGATCTCATGGAGTGAGTGGGTTAATTCTTTGGTACCCAGGTGTGTAGTGTAGTCTAATGTGAGTGAGTGTGTGTGTATGTGTGTGTGTGTGAGTAGTACGGCTGCTCTGTGTGGTTGGTAAACAGCCCCAACCCCATGCAAGCTGCCTGGCTGTTAAGCAAAAAATAAAAGCAAATCATAATCATCTTAATCTATAGTGTATCATGTCTGTTTGTATTATTTCATCATTAAATAAGAAATGTATTGTGTTCATCATAGCCTATAGTGAACACAATACTTTTTATTAATGATGAAATAATGCAAACAGACATATAATACTATAGATTAGATGATTATGATTGCTTTTTATATTTAGCTTAACAGTCAGGCAGTTAGCTATTTTAAATGCACAAACTCGAATGTCCGATTGTCCGCATCGTCCACTGTAGAACATTGTGACCCGTCAAAAGGTAGCATGAGATATTAGCGTAGATGATTGGGCACCTACAATAACAGCGACCCAATCCCTGGTGCATGTCTGCAGGGCTACGGTAGGGTAGGGTGGCTGGATTGGGGAGTCAGCGGACTAAGCGATGGGATGTCACTATAACGTATATGCGTGGGGAAGCGAGCACACACTAATGAGGGGCAGGAGGGTATGTGAGGGATGGTACTAGGGTGGGTTGCAGAGCCAACCCCATGGCATAGTGGGTGGGTTAAGCGGGGTTGGTGGGCAGGGTACTGGGTTCGGGTCCAGGTGCTGGTGCATTTTCTTGTGCCCAGCCCAAACCTTTTTTTAAATGTTTTCACCCCAAATACACCCCCTGGAGCTGAGAATCCTTAAGTCGAGAAGTGCAGATGTGCCAACCTCCCCACATAAAACATTAAAAATTAAGTCCCTGGCACGTTTGCTGTGCACGGGGTATCCAGTGATGAAATAAATTTTGGCACTCTGACTTGGCGATAATGGCAATCGCCTTAGGCTTTCGCCATTATCCATAAACCCATTGCAAAATACTACCTGGTATACCAAAATGCTACCAGCTTGGAAAACTAGGAAGTTTTTACATCCTGGCTTAGAAACATATCTGCACACAGGTCATGTTAATTCAAAACTCATTTTCTGAACAAGAAATATTGAAATTTAAAAAAATGGATATCCATATTTTTCAGCACTGGAACTAAGAAAAGTTGTGGTGTAGCCATCTTAATTAAAAAAGGATTGGCCTTTAAACATATATTGTAGATCAATATAAAGACATGAAAGGTAGGATTATTATGATTAAAGCATCGATTAACAATCAAAATATTTTAATTGGATCTTTATATGCTCCTTTTGATAATTATCCTATCTTTCTTGCAAAAATATCTGAGGCCCTTCAATCCTTACAAGCATCTAATATTATTCTGGCGGGTGATTTCAATGCGCGAAATAACTCTACCCAAGACAAAACTTCAACTCCTATAAGGGTAACATATTAATTTCTAAGAAATTACAAAATGTTTACAATGTTGATATTTGGTAGACATATGAAGACAGTGAACCCCAAAATTAAAATATAAGCATTTTGATAAAAATCTAATATCTTTTTGAGAACTGACTTTTTTGTTTAATCAAATTTAGTACAGTACACATTTATTGCTGAAATTGTTCAGTTTTCATCTTGGATCATGCATTAATATCTATAGAAATCTTCCTTGAGAATAAGGATAGAAAAACAATGCTCATTTGGGTGAACCTTTAATAACAATTTTTTAAAAATAAAAATTTAGAGAATTAATCCACGATACAATACAGCAGTACTGGTTTTATAACTATTCAGGTCAATCACCCATAGTTAAATTATGGAATGCCTTTAAAGTAAACTTAAGAGTCGTAATTATATCCTACTAGATTAAAATAAATTGTAGCAGAAGAGAGAACTAATATGGAAGTAGATAGAAAATTAAAGGAATTCAATGAACTTATAACAGACTTTAATAAATATTAAAAACTGGTTCTATTACAAGACAAAGAAATTAGAACTAATCCATCAAAAAAAAAAAATGTTCTATGCCTTAAAGAGAATTAAATATCATAACACTGATAAATCTAGGAATCTCTAATTAATTTATTAAGAAATGAAAAACACAAAATATAATAACCTCTATGAAAGATAATGTTGGTACTTTAAAACATTCAAATGAAGAAATTGCTACAATCATAACTGACTATTATAAAACAAATTATCAAAACAATTTCATTCCGACCCCAAATTATTGTCTGAATTTTTACTAGAATAAAAAGCTCACAAAGTTTTACATATTCAACTATCACCCCAATGAAATTAAAGGAATTCAATGAACTTATAACAGACTTTAAAATATTAAAAAACTGATTCTATTACCCATAAAATCCCTATCCAAAAAGAAAATGCTAAGTTTAGATGGTCTCAAAAACTAATTTTATCAAGCGCTTGCTGATGACTTGGCACCTTGGATAGCCAAAATTCTGTCCGAATTGTTGGATTATTCTAACGATTTACCAGTATCAATGAATCAGGTCAAAATCATATTAATAACACAAGATGATAAACCCCAGAAACTGCAGACAGTTATAGCCCTATTGCTATTTTAAACACCGATTTTAATAGCCAAATTAATAAACAATAAAATTCAACCCCACATCCCCACCCTTATTCATAAAAATCAATATGGATTTATCAAAGGCCATAATATTTCCAAGCCAATAAAAGATTCAGGCCATTATACAATTAATAAATATCAAAGCTAAATACAGAAATGACACATATACATGATAGCAGTTGATGCCAGCAAAGCTTTCGATCTAATAAATAAGAATTATAATTTTCATATATTAAACCAATGGAAAATTTCAGAGGAAATAATATTAATAAAACAACTATATAAAACCACAACCATAAAATTTCAGGTTAATAAATTCATAACAAACAAATTTCAAATGTTCAATGGTGTCAGGCAAGGCTGTCCCTTGTTACCTACCATTTTATGTTTGCTTGCGCATGTGCAAGAAACATAATGCCATAATCCGAGTTTTTGTAGGTGTGGCACCCTGTCTTCAATTTAGTCCGTAGTGTTTGCAGGCATGGCCACAGTTCACCAATGAATGCTGTAGCTGACTATGACAGCAATTGAAAATGCAGTGCTGCAGACAGTTGAAAGGGAGAGCTCTGCTTCAGTGAGCAGCGATAAGATAGTGCATGCTCATGCACTCCCCCAAACACACATGCATATTGCATGCTCATGCACGCTCCCCATGCACACACACTGTATGGCCGACAGGGTGCCCAATCCCATTGGCTCTGCTGTGCTCCCCAATAGAGTTCCAGGTGCCACACTGGGAGCCCATCCCAGCGTGGCAACAGTCCATAGGGCTGACGGGGTGCCCAACCATCGGCTCCATTGTCCTCCAACAGACTACCGGTGCCATGCTGGAGCCCACCCCAGCATGGCAACAGTCTGTATAGCTGACGGGGGTGCCCAATCCTCTGTCGGCTCCACTACCCCAAAAGCCTTCCAGCTGCCATGCTGGGAGCCCACCCCAGCGTGGCACAAGTCCCGTGTTGTCTAAGAAAAAACCTGCAAGAAAAAACCTTCCCTGGCTGACTGTCCTGACCCCTCCCCACCCGCCCACCTCTGCACACCCTACCTCCCCACCCCCTCACCTCATACTTACCTCTGGAGTCCAGTGCGATGATTTCAGTGGACCGAACACATCTGCACTCTTCAAAGCTGACCACAAACTGAAGAAATGCGGTAAGCTATATAATGGAAGGAATAGGGTTTTCAACTTTGATGCATATTCTCAGGCATTTCAGAATTTTTCACCAAATTTTCAACATGGGTTTTGGGACCCCACCTCATGAATTCTGTCACTGTCATTTTGTTAATCGTCCCCGAAGGTGATTTCACAGTCACTGCATGGAACCACCTTTCGGATCAGTTTATGAAATGACAGTTTACAGTCCATGAGGTAGGTCCCCAAAACCCTATAATAGTATTGGTGAAAAAATTCCCAAAATGACTGTTTTACGAGCATACCGCTATGCTGTTCCTATGCACGCCAGTAAGTTTGTGAATTTTCAATATTTCCATTCCAGATTTTTCAACACTGCTATTTTACCACACCTCCTTATGAGCAGTATAGCTGTCATTTTCACATCTCACCCAAAATGTGTTTATCGCATGTAGTGCACAATGGTGCAGTCAGTGTGCAAAATCAATGTTTGGGACAGATTAGGAAAATCACAGTGACACTGTTCATGAGCAGAGGTGTTAAAATGGCTATGTTAATAATTTGGTGAAAAAAGTCCATAAAATGACCGTGTTACGAGCAACCATTGCGCAGTGTCCATGCACCTCGTAAGTTCATGGATTTCTAATATTTTAAATCCAGATTTTCACCACTGACAATTTTCCACACTTCCTTATGAACAGTACAGCTGTCATTTTTCACACCATGGCCGAAATGTGTTTTCACACTTCCAGCGCAGAAATGCGTGGGTCGCTGTAGGAATCACTGTTCGGGACAGATTAAGAAAATCACAGTGGAGGTTCCAAAATGCCTGTGTTGACAATCTGCTGTAAAAAATACCCAAACTAACTGTATTACGGATTGTAGTTGCACAGTTTCTCCTTTACTTGTGACTTCACCAGTTTTTTAATATTTTCCTGCATATTTTAACATTGCCATTTTGCACCTCCCCATGAACAGTACAGCTGTCATTTTTCACATCCTGTTTGAAATGTGTTTCGAACCTGTGGTGCTAAATGGGCGAGTCGCTGTGCAAAATCAGCATTTGGCTAATGAACTGATATTGCCACTGTTCATAAGGTGGGGTCACAAAACCCATGTTGAAAATTTGGAGTGAAATGCCAATGAACGCCTGAGGCGTTAGCATTTCTGACCATAATGCCCCACCCTGTAGAGACTGACAGGCATCAGGGGTGTGACTTGGGATTCTCGCCTGTAATGCATATACCATTCCATACCCTGCAGCCAGTGAGAGGCATTGAGGTGTGCCTTGGACTCTTCGCCCCAAAGTTCACCCCATTCTCCTATACAGCACCCATCTCACCCTTATTTCCTGATGGAATGGGGTGAGCATAAGGCCAAAGATCCCAAGGCACACTGTGACACTTGTCGGTGTCTGCAGGGTAGAGTGTGGTGAAATGGCATGGCTGTTATGCCCTGATGACCAAAGGCACACCCCAGTGCCTGTCAGTCTCTGCAGGGTGGTGGTAGGGTTGGCTTCAGTTCAATACTTTACTGCCATTCCTATTATGCAGCTCTCTAACTCCTACACTACCAATGCCAATGCCAGCAAGCAAACATTCAACATTGACAAATGCTTGTTATATTAGGCCTTGAACCTTTACTATAAGCAATAAGGAACAACCCCTATTAGAAGGCATCAAATTAACACAAGAACATCTTAAATTAAGTATATTTGCAGATGATATACTATTGATAGTTAAAAAGATAAACTCATCCTTGAAAACCTTTCTACAGAAATCAATTCATATTCTGCAATATCGGGTTATAAATTAAACAAAAATAAGTCTATAATAATGAAATTATCAAAGTTATAAAAGCAAGAAACAAATAATCCTATAAAAGATTTCTCTACCTAAAATTCAATAAAATATTTGGGTATTTATCCCCGGACCCACAAAATAATATAAAGATTAACTATAATAATGTTAAACAAAAAATATCCAACCACCTTGACACTTGGAGAAACTTATCACTATCTTTATGAGGGCCATATAGATACTTTAAAAATGATGGCTGTGTCACATTACATTTATGTTCTTCGAATGTGCTGGGTTTCCCTTCTAAAACATGGTTTGAAGACTTAAAAGAATTTTCACAGAATTCTTTTGGTGTGGTGGGAAACCAAGGATTGCTTGGAGGTGTAACTATTCCTTGAGAGAAAGATGGTCTAGGTGCCTGACCCTGACCTGTCTCAAAGCACATATATTAACAATACTTTATCAATGGAGCTTTGAGTTAGACCAAGACATTCTAATTTTCCAAGAACTGGTCAATTCCTCACAAAACAGTATACCATCAATTTACATAGTGTTTTTGAAAAGAATGATAAAATCTGAAGTTGTATCCATTCAGTTCTTGTTTCTCAACTATTTATAAGAGAATTAAAATAGGAAGTCTTGATATCTCCTGGTTATTTCTACATATACATCCCTGTAACATTACTGGAGAGACAACTTGATTTACATTTTTGTAAGTTACTTCAAAGAAACAACATAAATTGTTGGTATGATTTACTTATTGACGACAGTTTTCCAACCTACCAACAGTTATGTACTAAATTTACAAAAAAACTTAAATATTCTAACTTATTACTCAATAAGGAGTAAATTCCAAAAACTCCTAAGTAAATTTCATTGTAAGAAACAAAATTTAAACAGATTAGTTTTATTACAAAAAAAAAACATGATGAAGAATGGTTCAAAGAAACTGTTAGCAAAATTGTATAAAGTCTTGATCACCAGGAACAGCTCCAACTCTAATAAAATAAACAATAAATGGAATATAGAGGCCTCTCTGGATCTGTCCCACCAACAATGGGAATCTTTAAGAATAAAAGAAACAAATGGTATGTTTCTGCCAAAACAAAACTATTCAGCGAAAAATCCTGGATAGAGCCTATATAACTCAATATAAATTTCAAAAATCAGCAGTGAATATTATGATCAATGTTGGCATAAGTGTGGACATAGAGTAACTCTCTTCATTGTTTATGGAGTTGTCCACAAATAAACATGTGTTGGTAAAAATTTAAACTAATAATGCAAGACATAGTAAAGGTATAGCTTCCATTTCAACTCAATATATTTCTTTTTTAATAGTATCTCAATATCAGCTTTAAGTGACATTCATAATAATATTTTTGCCATGGCCACTATGTCAGTCAAAAGGTTCATACTGTCCCAATGGAAAAATTCAACATTACCATCCTTTGATATGTTCAGTTGGTGGCACACATTCAAAGAGACCCTTCTCTTAGAGCAAATCATCTATGATCTTGATGAAACAATTGATGATATCTATGGAACTAACTGACATGAATTAGAAGATAATATGGCACCCTTAATGACTTTAACCTAATTTGAGGTTGGCTTGACCATTTTGTTACCATGATTATTATCTTACTCGATCATTAAGTTACAGCGACAACATTATGATTGGTCCCTTATTAAGTATCATAGGTAAGGGGTTGGAGGGAGGGAGGAGGAGGTCAGAAGGCTCAGAGGATAGTGTGACAGATGTTGAAAATGTATTGTAATCAGGTTATGTCATTCCATTATGTTATAATTGACTCTTGACCATACTTATAAGTGTGTAAGTAATTTAAGAAATAAAAATATTGATTAAAAAGGTACTAAATCCAGTGTTGACCTACTAAGTGGGGAGCAACACTGGACTATACTGACAAATGGGGAGAAAGTGTAGCTTATGTTGCAGTGGGGAGACAGTCAGAGTCCAAGTGACCACAGTGCTGTAGGTTCAGGATTAGGATGGGGACAGAAGTGCGTTGAACCACCACAAGGGTACTGGACTTCAGGCATGTGGACTTCAACAAAATTAGGAAGATCTCAGGAGGCTATGGAGGACTGTTGTCTAAACACTCTTGGTGTGTAGGGTAAACAATAAAAATAGTAAATACTGATGTGTATTAGGTGTGTAGCTGTCCTATTGGGAAGAAATTAAAGAGACAAACTTAAATTGTCTGTATGGATATTAAAATAAGTAAAATGGAATAGCAACAGTGTTTGGTGGAAGATCATCACGGCTGCATAAAGATGTAACAGTTTATAACAGTTTGTATGAGGTGCCAGCCAGGCTTAGAGAAAACAAGCAGGGAAGAAATGGATTTTGTGATTGTAGTTCAAATGAAGAAGAGTCTTTTTGCTGAAGTTAAGGGATTGCCCCACCCCAGACTAGCTTCATAGTATGCATAACAATGAGCTTGAGTGTAGAATCTTAATTGGCTGGACTGAATACAGTTTATTTGAAAGTTTACAAGTGGAAGCCTATTTTTGGTTATTAAGCCAGTATTTACAAGTTGGTAAGACAAGTTGGAAGATGTCACATTTGCATAAAAGGTAATGTTCCTTTCAGGTATGACATTTAATGTTTAGAGTCAGTCACGATTTTAAGACCTCATGGTAAGCAAGGAAAGGAGGTAGTTTTAACCATTGACGATAAAAGTTTTCATTAAAATGATCAATAGAATGGACAGTTGCCAGACGATCAGAGATGGATGTTGCCAGATGAAAATGTGGCAATGACACTTTGAGAGCCACAAACATGACTTCCTGGATTGTGCAGGAATAAGTTTTAAAACATGTAATACTGGTGTGTGTGGTGACATATTTAAGGTTTCTTGCCATTGACAAAGGAACAGTGCTAGATTTAAATCAACATTTGTTAACACATGCAATAGAATTGCAAAATGTGGCAATGCCACTGATCCATACGTCTGTCATGTATGAGATTAAGGATGTATTTTAATTTTAGATTTTGGAAGAGATAACCAAAGGGTTGTAAGAACATAATAGCTGTAGACAGTGCAAAAGACTTTCCTAGCTGTGTGATGCTCATTTGCTTCCTTAATGTGAGCAGAAATTAATTCATTAACAAGAACATTTGTCAGGTCAAACCCCTTCACAATATCCTTAATATTGTAAATGTAAATCACTCTTAATGAGCAAAATTATGTGTACCATGCAATTGGGGGGGGTATGATATATGTCATACTATTATAAACCTTTAACATATGTGCTTGAATAATGGCTATATTAACCCTATTTTAAATAGATAATCAGAGCCAAATAGACCTGAGTCTAAATTTGTGTTTTTTTTTTTTTATAAATAAGAAAAACAAAATAAAACCAAAATGCCTAGTGCATTTGGGTAGTTTACTGTCATAAGATGTACAACTAGCTGTCAGGATGTGAAAATCCTGTGTGTGTGTATGTGTGTGGTGCTATTAATCCCTGTATATACGTAACAGGGCAAGCAGGCTCTGGGGATGTGGAGGAAATGTGGGGAATTTGAGAGCCACCGACATTTACATAAGGAAGGTAAGCAAAACAAAAGAAGAAGGAGGAGGCTGCTCTGTCTCACCAGAAAGGTGATAAGGGCAATAAGTGAAAGGAAAAACATTCAGGACATATAAAAGAACACAGGGGAAGGAGGATAGAGAGGTATAGAGAGAGAAGCTCAGGGTGGCAGGGCAGAAAATTAGGAGGGCGAAGGCAGATACAGAGGAGAGGATAGCTAGGGAGGTCAGAAGGGGGGATAAAATGTTCTACAGGTATGTCAGCAATAGAAGGAAATCCAGACAGGGGATAGTGAGACTTAAAGGGAAGGGGGGAGTTCTGGTAGAGGGTGACTTTGAGAAGGCTTACTTACTTAACAGGTACTTCTGTTCACTTTTCATGGTGGAAAGGAGGGCAAGAGACCAGAGTTGGGGGCACAGAGGGCAGCGGGTGGACTCTAGTCTGCTGTAAAGAAGACAGGGTATGGGAGGAATTGGGAAAGTTGAAGGTAGATAAGGCAATGAGACCAGATGCCCTACATCCTAGAGTGCTCCAGGAGCTAAGGAAGGAACTGACAACACCACTGACTAGAATGTTTAATCTGTCACTGGACATGGGGAGGGTTTCAGGTGACTGAAAAGGGCAGATGTGGTACCACTACACAAGAGTGACAGCAGGGCAGAAGTGGGTAATTATCGCCTGGTCAGCCCTTACCTCAGTGGTGGATACGGACTATGGAGGCACTCTAAAGGAAAGAATTGTTAACTACCTTGCAGCCAGTGAACTCCAAGATAACAGAGAGCAGGGATTCACAGAGGGCAGGTCATGCCAGAGGAACCTGATCACATTTTGTGACTGGGTGATGAGGGTGGTCAATAGGGAGGGGCAGTGGATGTGGCCTATTTGGATTTCAGCAAGGCCTTTGCACTGTCCCTCACAGGAGGCTGATGAATAAGTTGGGCAGTTTAGGGGTGGGGCAGAAAATAACAAAATGGGTGGAGAGCTGGCTTAGCAACAGATGCCAGAGGTGGTGGTAAATGAGGGCTCAGGGAGGAAAAGGTGACAAGTGGGTGCCCAAGGGGTCAGTATTGGGTCCTATCCTCTTAACATCTACATCAGCGATATTACAGAAGGACTGAATGTGAAACTGTACCTATTTGTGTTTATCACCCTTTCCTCCTCCCTTGCTGTTTCCCATCTACCACATACCCAACACAATGCCCTCCCATTTCTCCCTCCTCCTCTCTCTGTCTCCCATACCACCCCATACCACCACTCTTCCTTCTCTTTTCCACTAACCCACTCCTAACAAAGCTTCACTGAGCCGCCTATGACTTGTACTGTATAATTAACTCGCAACACAATTCCTTGACAATGCCTTTGGCTGCTATTATTGTAACCTTATTTGTTTTTTGGTTTTTTTGTAAGTTCCATTGTAGTGATCATGTTATGTTTTGTACCTTATTGTCCTTATTGCCTTGATGTGGAACTTTGTAAAAGAGCCCTCGGCTCAAAGGTGTCATCTGAAATACAAATAAATAAAATATTTGCGGATGTTACAAAAATTTGCAATAGGGTGGACACACCATGGGAACAGGAGAGGGATCTGGGGATTATCATTTCAGTCTAGTCCTAACTATCTTGATGCTCTATCTATCTAAAGGTGGCCAAACAGTGCAATAAAGCAGTAGTCAAGGCAACTCAAATGCTGGCATGCATATGGAGGGGTATAACAAGCAGAAGGAAGGAGGTGTTAATGCCCCCTACAGGTCCATGGTGAGACCCCCACCTAGAGTATGGGGTCCAGCTCTGGAGACCCACCTTCGTGAAGGATATAGATAGTGTGGGAGAGCCCAAAGGAGGGAGACAAAATGGTGCAAGCAATGCATCGGAAGCCCTATGAGGAGAGGATGGAAGAGCTTGATCTGTATCCACTGGAAATTAGAAGGGGGGGGGGACATGATTGAGATGTTTAAATACTTGAAGGGGATTTACAAGGTGAAGGAAGGGAGCATATTT
This sequence comes from Neoceratodus forsteri, assembly GCA_016271365.2. Taxonomy (NCBI): domain Eukaryota; kingdom Metazoa; phylum Chordata; order Ceratodontiformes; family Ceratodontidae; genus Neoceratodus; species Neoceratodus forsteri. The sequence continues at coordinate 35,107,339 of CM057459.1, forward strand.
CAGAAGAAAGTAAGTCCAAAAACTAGGGGGCACAGTTTGAAGTTGGAAGGAGGAAAGTATAGAGGTAAAAGGAGAGGCACTACTTCACAAAGAGGGTGGTGGCCCTCTGGAACAGACTACTGGAAGAGGTGGTGGGGCCAAAATGGCAGGGGAGTTTAAGAGATCATGGGATAAATACAGGAATAACCAGAGCGGGAGGGGATGAACCTGGAAAAGATAGGGACTGGAGTCTCCATCAGGAGAGGGCAGTGGAGGGTGCAAGAGTTGGGTCTAGGATTAACTATGGGGATGGGATAAGGGCAGACTGGATGGGCCATGGGGTCATTTTCTGCCATCAGATTTCTGTTTCTGTTTCTATTCGACAGTGGACATTTCTGGTCTGCTGAGGGAGGCTGCTGCTATGTTATCACCCAGCAAAGATATCACATTGTCAAACCCTGAAGTTGATCCATTGGTGCCTCAGGATTTACAGCCAGCACCTGAGAAGGACAGTGTTCAGCTTGCAACTGAGAAGCCTATTGCACAAGAGGAAGTGTTACAACTCATCCCAACTGAGGGTTCCCCCTTGGTAGACAAGGAGGAGGGGATTATGTACCTGAGTTCTGAAGAAGGAGAGACTATTCAACTGAGATGCTCAGAGAGATCTGTGAAGCCTATCTGATAGCTTTCATATAGATGCCCTTGTGCCTCCACTGACTTGCCTATGCACATGGTTCATAAATAAATATTATGTATAAATAAGGACTCTTTGGCATTTTAACTCAACCTTGGATTAATGGGGATGCCAATCTGTCAGCAAGAAGTGTAAACTCCCCCCTCAAAAGATGGGGCTTACCAGTTGGGCCATTGATGGCTCAGGGTGAGTCCACCAGTGTGCCTCCAACCTCTGACTGGAAATGGGGATGGAGGGCAGGTGAACAGGATTTGGAGTTGCAGTATTCTTTGCTTCATGTCACCAGTGATAGGGGTGCCCAGAGGACCACATGACTTACTGTTGACATTATCACCACAAACCAGATTACAAGTACAAGTGGCAAACTGTAAAAAGCAAAGTAATGCAGCATCTAATAAAAGAAATGGTGTGCAAGCAGCAGTAGGTATTGTGGGGAATGTAAACAGATGGATGTCACCATCATGACGAACTTTGACCATCATAAGCAGCCAAACAGAATCTGTGGAGTCCTGTAAAAAAACAAGGGAACTCTGGAAGCAAAGTAGCAGAGTGCCTGGTATCCTTTTATGTTGGCGGCTTGTGCAGCCAACATCTTGGCAGTGCAGATATGGAGACGCGGTCGCTGTTATGCAATGAACAGGCACGCATCAGTAGGTGTGTCCCTCATTCCCCAATCAGCCTGCATTCCAGTGCCACACCACCCAGGTGAACACATCTAAGAAAGGTCCACTGTAATGCAAGAAAAGCTCGTCACATGCAGCGGACCTCCGACATGCTTACCTGACACAAATATGGTGGCACACTACCCACAAAACTGCCGACTTCGGGGTGCCCAATCCCCTGTGTCACACCCTCCCCAATGTATGTGCCGATGGGGAGCCCACCCCCATCGGCATAAGAACTCTCCCCATTTGTTATTATAGTCAGGGGTGCCCAATCCCCTTGGATCTTACCCCTCTCCGGTTTCCTTGTGTGCTGATGGGGGTGCCTTCAATTTACGTCGGCATAAACTAACTGCTGTTGTGTGCCAACAGGGTGCCCAATCCTATCGGTTACAGCTGCCGCCCCAAAAACCTCAAGTTCGATGGCAGCTGGGAGCTCACCCAGCGTGCAACATGCCCCTGTAAACATAAAATGTTCCACAATGTCATTTTATTTTTTTACCTGTAAAGAAGAAACGGTCCCTCGGCAGTCTCCCTGCCCCCCCACAACCCGCAACCTCACCCACTGCGCACCCTGCCTCCCCACACACACCCTCACACCCCATACTTACCCAGAGTCTGGCGTGATGATCTCGTGGACCGGGAACACGAAATTATGCACTCTTCAAAGCCACCAATGGAGGAAATGCCGTAAGCTGTACAATGGAATAAATAGGGTTTTGCAACTTTGATGCATATCTCAGGCATTTTTGGGTTTTGACACCAAATTTCTAACATGGGGTTTTGGGATCCCTCCTCTGAATTCTTGCACTGTCATGGCATTATTCGTTCCGAAGTGATTTCGCGATCACTGCGGCGGAATCGCACTTTGGACTGAGTAATGAAACGACAGTGCCACTGTTCATGAGGGAGCCTCAAAAAGCCTATGTTGCAAATTTGGTGACAAAATTCCAAAATAGCTGTTTTAGTAGCGCAGCGTTGGCGCTTTTCTATGCACGCTCGTAACGTCATGAATTTGTAATATTTTCCTCCAGATTTTCAAACTTGGCATTTTACACCTCTGATGAACAGTACAGCTGTCATTTTACATATCCTGCCTGAAATGTGGTTTCGCACGTCTGGCACAGAATAAGCCTGATCGCTGTGCGAAATCACTTTTCAGGACAGTTTGAGAAATGACAGTGGCACTGTTCATGAGCAAAGGTCTAAAATGCCTATGTTAAAAAAATGGTGTCGAAATCCATAAAATGACTGTGTTGCAAGCATGCGTTTCGCAGTTTCCACGCACCCTTGTAACTTCGCAAATTTGCAATATTTCCATGCCAGATTTTCAACACTGGCATTTTTTCACACCACCTTATGAACAGTACAGCTGTCATTTTTCACATCCTGCCCAAAATGTGTTTCCGCACCTGTGGCGCAGAATGGCGTGGTTGCTGTGGGAAATCAACTTTTGGGACAGATTAACAAAATCGTAGCGCCATTGTTCATAAGGGGAGGTCCCAAAATGCCTATGTTACAAATGTGGCTACCAGACTCCCCAAAATAATTGGGTTACGGACGTGTGTTGCGCAGTTTGTATGCATGCTCATTGCTTCACCAATATTTCATATTGTCACTCCAGATTTTCAACGTTGCCATTTTTTACGCCTCCTCATGAACAATACAGTTGTCATTCCCCACATCCTGCCCAAAAATGTGTTTTCATCCCTCTGTGCCATAATGGCACAGCTGTGCAAAACCACCTTTCAGCTAACAAAGTGATTGTGCAGCTTTTCATGAGGTGGCCTGACAAGCAGCCCATGTTGAAAATGTGGAGTGAAACTACCAACATACGCCTCACGGTGCGTAGGGTTTCCAACTGTAGCACCCCACCGTGAGACTGACAGGCATCCGGGTGTGACTTGGGATCACTGGATGTAATGCTCATGCCATTCCACCCCTCCACCCTGCAGCCACTGACAGGCCATAGTGTGTCTTGCACTGTTAGGCCTGCAAGTACCCCACCTCTGTATACTGCTGCACCCGCGCATTTCCTTATGGAAAGGGGTAACTATAATGCCCAAAGACCCCAAAGCACACCCCGACACTTGTCAGTGTCCACAGGAAGGTGAGGTACAATGGCATGAGGGTTATAGCTGACAACCCAAAGGCACGCCCATGCCGTTGTTTCTCTACAGGGTGGGGTGGGATTGTTGTCATTCAATACTTCACTGCCATTCTTATTATGCATCTCTAGCTCTGGCACTCTAATCCCAGCGTGACAACATTCAGCATTGACAAATTGTCGACCGAGATTACAGTGTCTCCTTTATGCCAACTGCATTTGCGGTCAGCATAAAGGGAGTCACATCAGACTTTGTTTTCTTTGGGGGGCTCTACCCCACACCTCCCGCTACTTAAATAATCAACTCTGAGTCAGAGTTGCTTCGGGGAGGGAGTGCTGTTGTCGCTGTGGTGTCGGTCACAGTAAAGTTGTCACCGTAGCATTGGTATACCCCCTTTTTCCACCACTAGGGGAGTCAGAAAAGTGACTGACAGCCTGGTCAGTCAATCAGGTGCTGAAATGTCTGTGTGCTGTGCTGCAACCTTCCCATCAGCAAGGAGGGGTTTCAGTCAATTCTGCACAGGCATGTGGAGGAGAAAGACATGAGGAGGAAAGATAAAGGCCTGGCCAGCCTTAGAGTCCTGCTTGGTCATTTGGAGGAGAAAGACATGAGGAGGAAAGATAAAGGCCTGGCCAGCCTTAGAGTCCTGCTTGGTCATTTGGAGGAGAAAGACATGAGGAGGAAAGATAAAGGCCTGGCCAGCCTTAGAGTCCTGCTTGGTCATGTGGAGGAGAAAGACATGAGGAGGAAAGATAAAGGCCTGGCCAGCCTTAGAGTCCTGCTTGGTCATGTGGAGGAGAAAGACATGAGGAGGAAAGATAAAGGCCTGGCCAGCCTTAGCGTCCTGCTTGGTCATGTGGAGGAGAAAGACATGAGGAGGAAAGATAAAGCCTGGCCAGCCTTAGAGTCCTGCTTGGTCATGTGGAGGAGAAAGACATGAGGAGGAAAGATAAAGGCCTGGCCAGCCTTAGCGTCCTGCTTGGTCATTTGGAGGAGAAAGACATGAGGAGGAAAGATAAAGGCCTGGCCAGCCTTAGAGTCCTGCTTGGTCATGTGGAGGAGAAAGACATGAGGAGGAAAGATAAAGGCCTGGCCAGCCTTAGAGTCCTGCTTGGTCATGTGGAGGAGAAAGACATGAGGAGGAAAGATAAAGGCCTAGCCAGCCTTAGCGCCCCTGCTTGGTCATTTGGAGGAGAAAGATGTGCTAAGAAGGAGAGCTGAAGGACTAGCTAACCTTAGAGCCAGAAGTGACTGGCTGATCCTATTTAAAGCTGCTAGTGTTCAACCTGAACTGTCTGTTGTTGCTCGTGAATCCTGCTAAAGCTGCAAAAGAATTGCTGTGACACCTAAGTAAGAAACTGCTGTTCTCAGAGGTAGGAAATAGCCTTTTCTGCTAGGATCAAGGGAAGAGTGTAGCAAGGAACTGGTCTCTGGGTACCTACTACCCTCAATTGCAAGAGCACCCACAGTGTTGAGGTGAGGAGCCCTCCAGTTGTTATGTACCTATTTGAAAATTTTGTTAGTGGACACTCACAAATTCTGGGGCTCACTTTTACTTTTTGGTGTGTACCCTCTTACAGAAATGGGAATCTGATAACTTATGGGTTATTAAGTGAACCTCAAGACCCTTCCCTCACATGTTTTAAAATGATCAGACAATGGAAAGTTACTGCACGCTTGCTTCAGAATAACACAAGGAAAGCAAGTGTGTAACTTTATAATCGTTCGATCATTTACCACAAACTCAGTTTTGAGAACTACAGAAGTGTTCCTGCATAGACCATTGTGAAACAGTTATTATACAATGGCTTAAGAAATACATCCTTCTGATTGGCTGGCACCTTCTAACCATTGTAAATCCTGGTATGATCCAATGGAAAAGGTGCCAGTCACCAGTCAACTTCATCAGTAACCCCCTCTGAAATCCCTCTGACCATGCCAAACCTAGCACTGGCAGTCTGGCAAACAAGGTGACGGACGGCGAGATGCTCACCCACATAACGCCACCATTCACAATGCCAACTGTTCTAAAAAACTATTAACAGATGCAAACCCCAAATTCTAGCTGCTATTCTCACAGTCAGAAAATCATACGCATTCATACACACTGAACAAAATTGATGCCAGTTGCCTCACAGGAGTTTGTGATGAGCACGCAGTATCCACGCTCAAAACTAAACAAGCACAAAACAGGAAACTCTAAAAACTAGAAGGTGTGAGAATCTATTGCTTATCTCTGCACACTGCTCTGAAATACTCAGCTCACTGTTTACTGTACTACATGCCCTGTAACCATGTTTTGTGAGTCGGTGGTGCAGCTGTACCTGTGCTCGATCCCCGCCCTGCACCGTCTACTTCGGTCCTGGAGCCGCTGTTGTGAGCAAACAGATGTGGCTGAGCAGACTCGGGCCCAGGACTTACCCAATCACTAAAGCAGCGTGTAGGCGCTAGAGCGCTGCACTGGTTGCCACCATTGGCCCCTCACTGGATCTCTGCCTCGCTGACGCTCTTCCTGTCAACACTCCAATGAAAGACTCACATACACAGCACACACTCTCTTACCTGGTGCACGAGACTATTCTCAACATTGCTTGATATTTCTTGCTTCATAATTTTTTTTCCAGAGGAGGGAAACCCATCGAGTGTGCTCAATTAAACAAAAATCCATACACAAGAAACAACACAGCACTTACCTGTCCTTGAGGTGGGGGTATAAAACTAAAACAAAACAATAAAACTAAAAAATTAAACTATGCTGGAAACCTTCACACCTCAACTTTCTCCCTACCAATGCACCCTGTGACCTCCAGCTCCACCTGCCTAGCAACATGGAACTGTTTTATGTAGTGGAGCAATAAATACCATGAAAATCATTGAAAATAAAAAAAAACACTTTATTACTTTTTCTTACAAAATAAAGGGGCCATTGTATAATCACAATACACCACTCCAGGGGTGTGAGTGATGCTAAGTTACACACACCTGTTGTGTTTGCCTACTCGGCTCAAGCACTCAAACAACACACCAGGCGTGGTAAATCCTAGTTTAATCCACACCCTGTCATGGTATATTGCTTAACTGAACACCGTGGCTCTGTACACATGGTCACTTCAATGTGAAGGGAAATAAAAAGCACACGAGTCCACAAGACAGATACCTTAGCAGGGAACATTGTGAACAGCAGAAAGAGCCAATGGCCTCCAGAAAGGCTCCTCTGTTGCCCTAATGGATGAACCCAGCATAAATGGATCCTGAAAAATGGACATACTAGTCTACTAGACTACTATAATGAGTTTCTGTACTGGCTCATTCATGAAGCCAACCACCCTTGTTTCTGTACGGATTAGATATAATGCACCATACATTTGGACCTGTGCTGTTCTGGGACTACCCTGCACTTATACTTGTCTAAAAGTTTTAATAAAAATATTAGTACAAAAGCAACAGTCAATGGAAAACCTTTTTTGCTTGCCTTTTGGCACAGATTTGTGCACTCTAGTTGAAGTTCCTGGAAAATTCCTTTTTCCAAAATATGTCTTATTAAATATTGGTGCTTGGTGAGGAAGGAAGGAAGGAAGGAACTTTGCTGTTGATACTGGCTTATTTTAAGTGATATGTCTAGGAGTCAAGATGCTAGTACACACTGCAGCAAAGGTGTTCACACTTGACTACATTCTAAGGAAAGTAACAGAAGAACTTCAGATGATCTAGGACTACAAATATAAGAAGTTGCCTAGACATCATTTTTTTCACTTTGGAAAGGCATCACTTGGTTGTCTGATGGGGCAAGAGCAAGTCGGTAGCCTTTCTTGATAATGGGTATTTTTTTTCCTGATGTTTATTTGGTCGTATTCATTTTTATTTAGTTCTTTTGGTAATGAAAACCATTTAAGGAGCTGGTTGAGTTAACTTTAGTTTAGATGAGTTTGAATGTTGGTAACATAATGAGTGTTTTTGGTGTATCTGTATGATATTTTATCTCAATAAAAATTCCCTTACTGTCCTTCAATAAGTGCAATGGGATCTTCAATTCCACATGGACAGTGACCAGAGATGAGCAGAAGGCACAGCGGTTTAAAATCTCATCCAAAGCACGACACCTCACCAATGCAGTACCATTCCCCAACACTGCATAGGTAGGTAAAATAGGCAGACTAGGTGGGCCACCACGGTGCTTATCTGCCGTTAACATCTATGTTCTATGCACTACAGTGTGAGTTGTGGTATTTCCCCAAGTATCTGGTGTGGGGCTAGAATCCATAGAAATGTTGCAAAATTAAATACCATCAGCTGATCACCAGTCATAATTGAATAAAGCCCCCTCCAGTTACCCTGGCCCCCTCATTTCCCTTTCTTAAAAATATAATAAAACCCACACTCCTTGGTGTCTAGTGGACCCCCACCCTGCCTGATCAGGCCACCGGCACAGCCCTCCACTCACCTCCATGGCCGGCAGCCCGACTGAGCACTTGAATGAATGAGCGCATGCTTGTACATGGAGGTGAGTGGAGGGCTCTGCTGGTGGCCCAATTAGGGGTAATGGGGAGCAGGGTGGTGCTAGCTCATCATGATGACAGGGTGGGAGGTCCACTAGACACCAGGAAGTGTGGGTTTTTATTTATTTATATTTTATTTTTAAGAAAGGGAAATGAGGGGCCAAGGGTAACTGGGGGGCTTCATTTCATTACGGTAGGGTGATCCGACGGGGGGACCACTAGACACTAAGGAGTCAGGAGAATAATTTGTTGGGCAGGTGAGCGTGCTGGGGACCTGCAGAGAAACGTACCCACTTCGGCCATGGTGGTTAAATTTTTATTTCAGGTAGGTGAAATTTCACCCACATGTGTGAAATCTTGCCAGTTTGGCAGGCACAGTTTCATTCACTCCAGGGTGAAATTTCACATTTCGCTTCATAAACATTTCGTGTAATGCACAAATTACACAAAATTTTTCAGTTTCACACAACTCTATCCATGACATGCTGATCTTCTGGCCTCAGATGCGAGCATGCTACCTGCTGAGTCACTGACACTGTGTTAGGCAGATTATGTACAATATCAATTAATAATTCATTGTTATTTATTATATTGATATTGTGATAAGCTCGAGCCAGGGCAGTAGTATAAAAGAGTTATAGTATACCAGCATAGTTGCAGTTATCAATTATTTAAATTATTGGTAACTTTAGACATGTATTGATATTTATACAGTGTTGGAAAGAATCAAACTTAACAGGTAAATGATTTATTCTAGCCACTGAAGCATTCTAAATGAGAATATGCCATCATTGTTAGGGTGGTCATCAGCATTTATTTTCACTTCAGTTGAGTAAAACAGGAGCTATTAACCAATGGGAGAGCAGCTTGAACAATGTCTGATGACATCTTAATGACCTTTGCTGCACTCAATACAGAACACTAAATTCAGACAGAAACACTTAAAGCAGCAGTGCAACGAAATTGGGCAAAACATTTGACCCTATCTTTTTTCACTAGAAAAATTCCAAACATCTTTCAGTTTAATTTGGTGGTAAAATTTTGATTATTGTTAGTTTTTTCTTATGAAAAAAAGATGAGTGCCACATTTGGCTTAGAAATACAGTTGTTGACTGAGCAAGGGTTAGGGTCAAGAAAATAAAAAAAACTTATGGTGCTCAGCATGGGAGGCACATAGAAAAGTAAATTTGACAGGTACACTAAAATTTTTATTAATTGTAGCTGAAAATAATTTTTTGCAAAAATGTTAATTGCACTGCTGCTTTAAGTCTTTATTAAATAACTACTGTAATCTGAAAGCTCTGCAATGTAAAATACATTATATAGACTGGACACATGATGGCACAAAATATGACATTTAGCATCACTTGCTAGGGGGCAGGGCTTTCATAACTCACTCGTGGCTCAGCCACTTATAAGTTATAGTCCTGCCCTCTCACTCATATAGATATATCACATATTCAGAGTTAGGCCACTGTGTATCTCTATATGTTTCCATAACATTTCCAAAGTTATCCTCTTTCTAAGAAATTATCTTTAGAAGAGGCTAACTTTGGAGCTATTACAACCAGAAATGTATTTTTTAATAAAAACTTGGTGTCCGGACAGTATTATAGAATATTTATAGTCACACAGTTTTAATTATTAATCATTAAAAGTATTATACTTTTATTATTGCTAAATATTTTAAATGACTTTTAAATGTTTTGGAATAACTTCTGTGAAGATTTTTGGATTTTGGTTCTCATTCAGACCAAATACATACTGGGTGCTTGTGGAAACAGGCATAATACTGCTCATCAGCCTACCAGAATAAACACTAAAATGAAAATTAATAAGATTTCACTAGTTTTTGTCATCATAGTCCCTTGGTAAAGTGCAACAACCATGCCACACAAATTACATAACTCTTCATTTCATGTTATGGGGCCCCAACATCTTCCTTGCTTTTCAAGATTCAGGATCAAACACTGTGGGAGCATTACCAAAGGGCTGGTACTGCCTCAAAACAAACAAAATATTCTGAGTAGCATATAGGCTAAGAGCATAATCAACAGTAATCTGTCAAATAATTCATTTATTGTGCTAAAGGCTGATGAACAGTGCTACAACCACTGAAGTAACCATCAGGATGCCTAACATTTTCACACAGTCTGTGCTTCAACAGGGGACAGGGTCCTGCAGGGCTTTCTGCATGTAAATATACATACATTTAAAGGCACAGTACTCTGTTTATAGGGGCCAGACTTTGCAATGTCAACAGTTATAAATTTATATCAGCATCATTATCCCTAAGTACACTACTGCCTCATGTGCCTTAAGGAGGGCATAAAGTGCCTAACAAATAACAATTAAAACATGTTAACAGAAACAACAGGGAGAAAAGAGGGAGGAATCCAGTTGTTAATCATTAATTAAAGTGCAATAGTGCTACCTTCATAACAGCTAAACAGCTGATAACAAGCACATAAGGAAGAAACGCCAATTGGTGAAGGTAAGATGCATTAGGAGGGGGGGATGCACCATAAGGATCCAATATTCCCTATAAGATTTAAAGATAGGATAAAGGGGAGTGTTTCTGAACAAAGAGAGAGAGACAGAGTGCATTCAGCCAAGGATGCAACATTCAAATACAGAGTGCCCCATGGAATCCCACGCTAGTCAAAGCACAGTGCATGCAAAATGTTTGGGCATACTGCCCAGTTACCTTGATGGTTGTATCATTGTTCTGAGCCATTTTTCCACAAAAAAATGAATTCTTCAGCATCTTCCTCAGTCTTGACCTGCAAAAGCTGTGGAAGATAACTGTTTCATATAGCAATGTGGTCCCAAAGCAGCACACAGTAACTCCCTGAATATATAGACTGACTGTCCATTCCTTACTTTTATACATAGGGTACATTACTCCATAGAATTACACACAGTCACTTGTTGAATCAGGCAGATCAGTTTTACAGTGACTTTTTTTCAGATCCACAATAGCAGCATAGGTGCAACAAAAAGCAGGATATTGCCTGCTGACAGAAACCACCCATTTTAATTTTAGCCAACAATCAAAAGAGTGTATCAATCACATCATTCTTTATTTAACCACAGTGAGTAAAAAAAAAGTGAGAAACCATGAAGTAATGTAACATAAGTCTAAGTAATTTAATTATGGTTTTACAAATGATTAAGGTATAAATCTAAAAGTGATGCACTGTGATTGACACTTCCTTTGAACTTGCTGGTTAGACTGAAAATGGTCAGGGTACTATGGGCAGGCTGTGTCCCATTTTTACCTCCACCTACAGTGGTGCCAGCCAGAATGCAATACAGTAATGCTGCACTATGTCACAAAATGCTGCAGTATACTACAGGGAACAGTACGAGTTCGATGGCAATTAAGCCCTACAGTCATGCAGTGTTTTCTGACATGTCATTTATCACAGGTTACTAAGTTACACTGTGGCTGGCTCCACTGTATGTCATATTTTTTAACATACTGTATTAATATTCAGAAAGAGCAAATACAACTATACAGCACAATACAGAACTTCTACAAGTGTACAGAAAACATTAAATAAGGTATTGTCTAATGTTCATATATACTCATAGGAAGATCAGTACCCCCCTCCCCCCACAGTACAGGAGGAAAGATCTGACCTACCCAGCAATTATGAGTGGACACCACTCCTCATCACCACATGGAGGTAAACTGTCCCTGATAGCTCTCAAGACTAGAAGTTACATAGTGTATCAAGACACACCCAGTGGACAGTACCTGAGAAGCTTCAGCTGTAATTCCAGCATAATAGTACAAATCAGATCTGAATCTGAACAAGAGGAAAGGACTAGCCAAACAGGAAACAAAAATAAAAAGTAAAAAGAAAAATGGTCTCGATGTCCATCTTTTACCAAAATAGATAAACAACATTATTAGTAGAATCATGTTGAGTCAGGAGGGGTCATAGCCATAAAGGCCACCCACTTCTCCCATTTCTTAGCGATGGCATGAAAGTTGCCTCAAGACCAATAAACAATTTTTTCAATAAAGGAGCAAAATGCCAAAGCAGCTAGATCCTGTGACAACACAGATGGCTCAGCCTGTTCCCGTTATCTGAAAATCTACTTTTTGGCCTTAAGAACTGCCAAATAAACAAATTGTTCCTCCCCATATGCCAATTCTCGTGTTTCAAAGTATGCCTTGGAATCCAACAGACAAATTTGTTAGGATGACAGCTGAAAAAGTAATTGTAAGCTGTCCCCTGTGGATTTCTAAATGTCACACCAGTAATCAGTGAGATTATTACAGTCATAGATCATATGTAATGAGCTATATTTCCCAACCCACACCTCAGACATCTTGAAGTATTATCTGAACCTTGAAATTTAACCTTCTTCTCCAGGGTATAATACATGTGTAGCAGGGTTTGATACTCGGTAAGTTACTGACTCATTTGCATGGGAATGTGAAAAGCATCATGACCAAACTGCTCCCAATCCTCTGTTTTATATAGGACTCCACAGGTTCTCATAAAAGACTCATCTTTAAAAGAATCCCCTGAAAAATAAATTATATATTAATGAAACTGCACCTTCTCTGCTTGGTAGCCAGAAGAGCACTTTCTACCGCTGAGGGACAGATAATTGTAGAGATGGTAAAGTTTCAAACAAACATGTCTCATCTGGTAGTATTGGGGGAAAAAATGGTGAGAGGTAAATGATATTTTTTGCAAAAATCAGCAGGAGATACATTTATTTAGTGTTTGTTGACCGAGTAGGTGGACTAGACATATTAATATTTATTTTCACGCACGACCCAGGAGAATTACACCACACTAATAAAATGAGTGCTATGTAACAATAAAACACCAATGCAGATACAATGAGTGCAATGTAACAGTAAAGCAGTAAGATTAGGCATACAGTCAGTATACAGACCAGTAGTACAGAGTATCAGAATTAACAGTCACTAACAATGATCGCTGAAAATTGCAGTGTTATTAAACAGCAGAAATAACTTTACAACACAGCACAAGGAAGACTGCAGTCATCAGATTAGAAGGTACAAGTGTCAAGCACAGGAACATGTACAATTGTCAGTGGAGCTCCATTTTAAAGATGGAATGAGACAGAAAGGAGCATAGGGATAAGTGAAGTTCCAGTAATGAGGAGCAAAAGTAGGAAAAAGCCTAAGTACCCATATCAGTGACACATTTAGAAGTGGTAAGTAGCTCAAGGTGGGAGGACCAGAGGATACAGTTGATCAGACTTTTCAAACATGACCGTCAAGGTGGCAGGGATACCTGACATAATGAACTTGTCAATAGTACACCCCAGTGCATAGTGTAAATGAGACATATGAGATAGCCACCTAGGTTACTATACAGATCAGAGTGGTGTGTCGGCAGGTGCACAGATAAGGCTAAGCAATAAATGCAGTGTATGCAATGGTCCATTTGGAGAGAATACTTGAACTGGCCTGGGAGAGGGTACAAGTCCATAAGTGAGACTGGGCAGCAATACTCCATGAGCGATGGCAAGTTGAGTAGAAAAGGTGAGGGTATCCTTAATTCCACAGGCAAGCCCTAATTTGGTGTGATCTCTTTGTACACATTGGTGATATGGAGGGAAAAATCTAAGGTAGGATCAAATGTAATGCCCAGGTACTTAAATGACTTGACTTCAGTAAGGGGGTTACTGTTAGAGCACAAGACAGCTAAATCAGTTGGGTGAGTCTTAAGTTTAGGAAGAGAGTCAAAGCACATGGAGAGGGTCTTACTAGTGTTCAGAAGAAGCCAATTTCATGACAGCTAAGACTGAACACCACCAAAGACAACATTAGGCAAAGAATAAACCACATCAGTATTCTTTGAGCTTGTGTAGATAACCATATCATCAGCATATAGCAGTGCAGAACACTTTGAGATGGCTTTAGGAAGGTCATTGATAAAAATGGAAAATAGCAAGGGCCAAGGTAATAGTCTGAGGTAGAATTTTTAATTTCACAAACTGTTGCCTGTCACTGAGATAATTAGTGAACCAGGCTATGACAGCGTGGGAGAAACCAAGTGCAGTAAGTTTAGATAAGACAAGGGTGATCTACCAAATTGAAGGCCTTAGTTAAATCGATAAAGACCACACCAGTGTACATAGCCTTGTCCATAGCTATTTTAATACAATTACTGAACTGTATAAGGGCAGTAGATGTGCTATGACCTGACCTGAAGTCACGCTGTGACTCAGATAGCAGGTTATGTGTTTGTAGGTAGCCAATAACCTGCTGGGCAACTAATTTTCCAAGGATCTTATTTAGAGCCAGTAGGATATGATTGGGCAAAAGTTGTCTAAGTTTTGGGGTCTCCTTTGTAAAAACAGGGACAACTTTTGCTACTATCATACCTTAGGAACCATACCAGTTCTGAAAGAGATTATAAATCTGGGTAATGTGAGGGGCAAGTTGGAGCCACAATTTTCAGCAACCTTGGTTCCAGACCATCATATCCAGGGCTGCTATGAGGGGAAATGGCTCCGAGTTATCTAACCACCTCCCTACTGGTAAATGTTCTGAGATAGAAAGGAGGGGAAATAGGTTGTGAAGCTAGGGAAGATAGTTCGAGAGAGTCACAACTGTCTTTAGTGTACTTGGTCAGGTCAGTGAACAAGTTGTAGGTCTTGGCAATGGTTAGTGGATTATTGCAATTGATACTATTCACCAACATGTCAGATCGGGGCTCTAGAGCAGCCACCAAGGAAGTGGTTCTAAGTCATAACAGCAATTGCTGTTAGGGCGAGAGTGTACATCGATGAAAATAAAAACAGCGATGTACACTTGCCTGCGAACAACAGAGGGCAGACACTTGTAACAAAAAATACTGACCGCAAATGTCGACCTTCCCCAGACCCAAACCCTGCACCCTCCCACCGTAGCCAGCCACCTCACCACCACACCACACGGCCAGCTCAGCAGCCTTCCACTGCACTGACTCCCACATACCTCCCTCCTCTTCAATTCCATGAGGCGGTTCAGTCGCCTTCCTTTTAGCCTGCTCATTGCCTTCCTTTTCACCTGTCACTACCCTTTCAGGGTAGCCACACAGGCCTGAGACTGAGTCGCTCATATTTGAGTCACTCAATCTTTTCACAGGATACCCCAGGAGGCCTTAGATATGGCTCCAGAAATGTTGGGGTTGCCCACGGTTGACTGAAGAAGTTCTTTATAATAGGTATTCTTACTGACACGAATGGTCTCTGCACTCATTTCTTTACTTCCTATAATCATGCCAGTCTGCTGAGAATCAGAGGCTTTGAACTTATGCCAGCTCTTGTCTCTATCCTTGACTTCAGTTAATAGAGCCCTATGAAGCCATTTAGTGGCAGTGCCTTTGACCCTGTGCCGTATAAACAGAATATGTTGTCTTGGAGAACCTGGATTTGAGAGATAAAATAGGAGAGAGCTTCATCTACACATGTGTAGTTATAGATAGGGGACCTGTCAACTTGTTTCAGATCAGCTAAGAGATCTGAAATATCAAGTTTAGTGAAATTACAGAAAATAAGGTTTTTGGTGGGATGGATGGTGGTACAAATACAAAAAAATAAGCAAGTGATCACTTATGCCATTAGGTAATATACCATTAAGCAGGGATCCTCTCCTATTAGTCAGAATCCAGTCAATAAGGGTCTGACTACTACCCCTGAGTGCAATCCTGGTAGGACATGTAACGGTAAAAGGTAGGTAGGTAACATTTTTATTTTTATACAGGATATCACATGTCATTAGGGATGAAATCCCTGTTTACAAGAAAAGTCCTGTTTGGTTACATAAAAGTAATAAATCATGTATTACAAATACTAAGATTTTTACAAGGTTTGTTAAATACAGCGACATTCACTATGCACTATGCAAAATGCATAATAACAGTCTATCAAATACAACAACCAACAAGTACAAAATGTACAAAATACCAACTGGCCTAATTACATTAAACTACGAATTTTCAACGAGGACAAAAAACTAAGACAAAGTGCATCATGGTATATGGTCTAGATTTACAAATCCCAATAGTAAACCAAGCAGTTAACAACTACATACAATCTAGATTGAGTTCAAACCCAGTCTACATCCATTACATTATAAACATTTCTATTGACTAACAAACAAAGCTAAAACACAATTAAATCACATATCAGAATTGCTAAACACAGTAATAAACCAAACAACTAACAATTACACACAACCTGGAAGATTGATTTCAATCCTGTTTTAAATACATTTCTGGATGCCACTCTCATTGAGTATGGCAGTATATTCCACCATATTGCCACTTGATGTTTTAATGTTTTACCCCAAATTTTGTTTATTATAATTACCTTTTATTTTATTAACATATACAGATATAGTCAAGGTCTGAGTAGGCTCAATCTTTTTCAATGCATTAACTGATATGTAATGAGCGGTTGCTTTATAAAAAACTGATGCAATAATTTCAACCATATCTCACCATTTCTCTGTTCTAGGATAGTCTATCCCAGAGTAATTAATAATGTACAGTGGCATGTTCTATAATGACATCCCAAAATAAACCTAGCAAGTTTGTAATACATTTTATGTAACAACCCACATTAACTTAGGTGCAACCCTATATATAACATTTCTATAATCAATGGTTGGCATTACCATCTGTTCCACTATGTTTTTCTAGTCTTTAAATCCAAATGTCTTGATGTTTGTCTAAGGGCCCCTAGTTTCCTACTAACTTTATTCAATAACTCCTTAATATGTTCTTGAAAATTTAACTCTACATCAAATATTACACCCAGATATCAATATTCAGTTACCTGATCTATTAGAACATTTGACAAAGATGTTATACCCAAGTTGTGTGTGCTTCTATTCCCAAAGTAAAGGACTTTAGTCTTCTTTATATTCATAGCCAGCCCTGACCTGGTGAACCACTACCTTATGCCGCTGAAGTCCCTCTGCAAGTTAACTCTCAGGTCTGCAAAGTCTGACCCAGTTACAACAAGAGCCGTATCATCAGCATACAGCTGGATGTTTGATGTTTGAATTGTCTGGGAAGATCATTGAAGAATACTAAGAATAACAAGGGCCCTAGTTTAGATCCTTGGGGACTCCTCTTCCTACTAATTTAACTGTTGACAATGTCTGGGACACACATACTCTTTGAGATCTTCCTGTTAAATATGATTTAATCCATGTCCACGGTCCCTCAGTAATGCCCATAACTCAGAGTATTCTCATCAGCAGGAGTGGTCCACCAGGTCAAAAGCTTTCAACAAATCAGTGAATAGAACTGCAGTCTCCTTTCCTTCATCCAAAGTTGCCACAAGATCATTAAATTCGATCAAAGCTGAATTTGTGGAAAGTCCTTTTCTAAAACCTGCCTGATATGGTGTAAATCGTTATTTGTTTCTAAATAGTCCATTATTTGTATATGTACTAACTTCTCTAGGCATTTAGATAGTATTGAAAGCAGAGCAATTGGTCGATAGTTGCCTGGATCACTTTGGTCGCCTTTTATATATTGGAATAGTTTTACTCTGTTTCCATATAGTAGGAAAAACCCTGTACTTAAACTCAATTAAACATATATACTTTTGTTGGTGCTATATAATCAGCCACCATTTGTAAAACCTTCCTTCAACCCATCTATGCCAGGAGGTTTATAAATTTTAATTTGTTTTAAACATATTTTTACCTCCTTTACATTCAAAACTCTAAATCGAAAGGTGGATATAACTCTTTAAATTCTGGCACATCCTGGGTCTTGTTTAGTGGGACTCTTACCTCTAGATCTGGGAGATTAACAAAAAAAAACATTTAACAAATTTGCTATTGCCCTGGGTTCTTTTACTGCCTCCCCTCATGAATCAATTGATTAATGGTTTATTTTATTGCCTGAACTAATAATAGCGTTAACTGTTTTCCAAATTTTTGGATCATTATTCCTTTCTATTTTCATTCTAAAATAGTTCAATCTAGCCCTCTTTATCTGTTGTTTACAGTTATTCCTTTTATTTTTATAAATATCCCAATCACTAATTGTTTTTGTCTTTTAGCCAATTTCCACAATCTATTCTTAATCTTAATACTTTTAATAAATTATCGTTTATCCAGGCTCCTAGCTTTTCTCTTACTTACTTTTGTTTTTGGTGCATGCTTATCACAAATCTCCAAAAATCTAGCCACAAAATACTGTACAGTTTGATCTAAATCTGGAATTAATTTGCATCTCTTCCAATTGTCTGTCTGCATGTCCAAATTAAAGCTGTCAATTGAAAAATGTTTCATGTTCCTAACCCATCCCTCCCTCAATTATATCCTTGGTTGTACCATACTACCTATAATTGCCCAAATTAAATGATGATCTCCCAATAATGGGGGTTCAACACCCTTTGAATGGACTTTTAACTGAGGTGAGACTAGCAGCAAATCTAATAGCGTACCCTTAGTCATAGAGTTTGTGTATCTAGTAGGTTCATCTATCAGCTGGATTAAATCAAGGGGTGCCAACATTTCTTTTAATCTATTGCCCTCTGATTATGCCAATCTGAGTTTAAGTCTCCCATTAAAATCAACAATTTATCTTTTACTTCATCCTGAATTATACCAATGGTCGATTCCAAATCCACCATCTTTGCATTAGGGGGAGAGTACAAAATCCCTATAGCAACTTTTAAGTCACACAAATAAAGTACTATAAAGTCTATATTTCCTGTATTACCTTTTATAAACTTTAACTGATCCCAATGTATTTTTATATAAAGAATACCCCTCCCTTTCTATTCTTCCTGTCTGAACAATATATTTAATATTCTACAAACCTATTTCACCATCCTCTACCTTATTTAGCTAGGTTTCAGAGAAGCCTGCTACATCCACTTTTGGGCTTCAAATAACATTTACACAAATCCATTTTGGGGGCAAGCTCCTTGTATTGTCAAGCATTATTTTTAAGTTAATACTCGACTTCTGAGTCGGCCCAGGGTTCAGTTCTATGTCCCCCCAATATTAAAAGCAAGGTAAACATAACATTATCAGAACACATACTTCTAAGTATTTTATATGCCTCCAGAGGTTTAAATTGACTTGCAAAATAATAAGTCGTCCAAATTCTTGTGAACTCATTTCTGTAATTTTAAACTACAACCCCATGGATCCTATTTCTGAATTAATTGGCCAATAATAACACAGTTTACTAAGGACATCCTCAATTATACAGGAATAGTTAATTGAACATACCTGAACAGCAACAAACATATAATTTTGCCTACATACAATATAGCACCTTAAACCTGTTGGGGCTATGTTTCAAAATAATATTTACCTTACCAACACTTAAATATTAAATACTATAAAAACAATCCCTTTTAGTACACCATTAAAAATACAGCCTATTTCCAAGTTATAATATTTTGCTGTCTAAATTTAAATAACATAACCTACCCACCTTACTTTTCACTTATTTCTATATAAACACTACTAACCCTTCAAACTGCTTTTCAGATTCTCCTCGCTACAAGTGGTGCTCGCGCTACTCTCAACGCTCGTGCTTGCGAGTGGCGTGAAAATTTAAAGGTCTCAGTCCCGCCTTTGATGATGATTCCAGACAGCTGACTCTCCCTGAGCCCCCTGCTCACAACAGTGCACAGATAAAGATAGATGTTAAGTCCAGGCACAGAACATAAAATCACATGGTCTCTCACCCTTGCGATTCTCTGCGATGTTACTGCAGGCAAATTCCTCTAGTAGCAAACAGCAGGCAGCAGGTAGCAAACAGCACAGTAATGAGCTGTGAAGGTGACATTACTTAAAAGCGATCCATAGCTGCCAGATTTCTTGCTGAGGCGGTCTAGATTGAAGTCACTGAGTATTGGAGCCTCATGTTTGCCAGTGCTCATAGATAGATAGTTGATAACATCGTAAGGCCTGCAGGTCCATTTTAGGTGGATTACAGACAGTTATAACATAAAGTTTCTTGGTGTTACCTAAGGTTTGGCAGGGAGGTAACACTTTGCAAGACAACTGTGGTTGAGCTGGTAGAGCCATGAGTTGTAAGTGATCCTGTAAAGATCAAAATACCCTACCCCTCTTTGTGGTGGAGTGATCATGCCATAACAAACTATACCCACCAGGGAGCAAAAGAGTCAGGGATGGATGGTTTTAGCCACATTTCAGTTAGGCACAGGATGTCAGGGCCATAGCTAGAGACCCAGGTTTCAAGGTCAGCAAAGTTAGCCATAAGGCTATGAATATTAAGGTGCACAACCTAAGACCCTTGGGCCCAGTCCACTGTTGATGGGGAATGGGGATCATTCTTACAAGTAATCAGACCAAGGCTGAGCTCAACATCACCAGACCGAGTAATACATAATACTGGCAGCCAAGTCCAGAATAGCTGTGGGACTGACCAGCAGACCAGAGACCTTCTAAAGGAAAATTCTGACAGCCAGCTAGCAATTAGAAAACTATGCCTTGGGTGTAGGCACCAAGTAAAGTTTGGCAGTTTAGTGGTGGAAGCAAGCTGGTTGGAGAAGTTAAAGTCTTTTGCCTAATAAGGGAAGGGCTTAGCCCAATAAGGGAACAGTAAGACAATATCAGTGAGGTAAAGTAGTAAGGTGAGATCCATTGAGAAGGGAAGTGTTTCTTCCAAAATGCATCTGGAATTTTGCACATTGCACTTTGTTATATTAAAATGAAGCACCTTTGAGAGACTTGCTTGAGCGTCCATTATTCTGGGGGGTGAATGTGGGATTCCTTTTGGTTGTATATATTGTAAGGAGAGTACAAACCCTTGGCCTAGTAAAGAGAACATCATTTCAGTATGAGTTATAGTAAGGCAGATAATAGGATATGGACTTCACATCGGTGAGCGATGAGTTGCACCAAGAGTAAAGGCAGGTTAGAAGACTAGGTATTAAGGGAAACAAATATTAACAGTCAGTAATGTTACAGACAACCAACTTTATGTAGGGTGTTGGCCCATCCCAGTTACTGAGACACAACCTTATTAGTAGGCAGTAGGCTGAAGTTACAAGATAGGCTTATACCAAATAGGGTGTTAGTACATAGTCAGTGATACTAGGATACTCAGAGTCTATTCCATAAAAGCAGGCAGAATACAATAATAGCAAAGAAAAGGCTTACCCAAGATAGGGTGTTTTGGCTACAGCCAGTGATATGGGAGATTCAGAGTCTAGACAATAGAGGAGGCCGTAGGCTGAAGTAGTATGAAAACTGCAGAGGTACTGTATAACTGCCATCCGAAATAACTGAGCAACACAGTGAATATCTTTGGATTTACAAAATGTAAACTGATTGTTTGTCCTTCGATAAATCAAGCAGGCAGGGATTATTCCATAAAGGTGTGAATGGTGAAATAGGTGCCCCCAGCCCAGTTTGTTGTGAGCTCAGAGCCAAATGTTACTGCTGTGACAAGCTACCCTCCCCTGTTCTCCCTCCCAGTGCTTAGCAGAGACATAGTCAGAAAGATCCCACAGGTGCCCCAGATGTGAAAAAGCAAGTTCTAATTGCACCTCAGTGGTAGTAGGGACAGCCGCAAACCATTCCCATAATGCTGCCATCTGGGAAACCCAATAGTACAATTGAAAATTTGGGATCTCAGCACCTCTCTTAGAGATTGTAAGCATTAAAATAGAGGATTTAACTCTGGGAGTCTTTCCATCCCATGTCCAATGCGTAATCAGGGAATTAAGCTTTTCGAAGGAGTCAAGGATCCATACTAGAAGCACCTAAAACAAGTACAAACATTTCAGTAAAACTGGCAGTTTTAAAATGTTAATTCTCCCAAAAAGTGAGATATTAGTTGCTTCTTCTATCATTGGGGTTCTTCCCCACCTTTTTCAATATGGGAGAAATTAGCCTGAAATAAATCCATATATTTATGAGTGACATTAAATATCAAGGCCCGGATATTCAAACTGCACCCAAAATGTGCGCAACAGCAGGAGCAAGCACAAATCAATTGCGCATATGCGCAACAGACGCGATATTCAAACATGGAGCAGAACAAAGTGCACAAGCAGCCAACGTCTGAATATCGCACAAATTGCGCCATAGCGCAACCAGGAAGGGGAAGCTGAGCAGAAAGGTTGCGCCATAGCGCAACAGGAAGAAGAAGCTGAGCAGAAAGGTTAGCGCTATAAGCGCAACAAGGTTCAACCAGCTGAGCAGTCAGAGGTGCCATAGCGCCAAGCAAGCCCCCTGCAGAGCAATGGAACTGCACATCCAGGGAGGCAGGCTGGGGCCCGCAGCCATGCCACACATGGGCACAGGAACACACTGAAGAACCAACAAGACACCTGCACCCCAAGCACAGCATCACTGGGGTGGGACGGATGATCCACTGGCCCCAGGGGACAAGCCAACAAAGCACAGCAGGGCCATGACACCCCAGCACAACCACTGGCAGGCTGAGACTGCCACACACAGGGGATGACAACCACAGTGCACATCTCCCCCCGTATGCACAGCACACCTGCACCGTGACCCCAAGACACCAGCCATGTGCAGTGACTGGCACTGCAGGAAACACCATGCATCCCACCCGGCACACATCAACCCCGTGTAGCAGAGAAGCATACAAGCCAGACCCACCCTGTGCACCCAGCAGTGGGCGGCAGCAGATGGCAAGACCAACAGAAAGACACTGCCACACTGGAGACACCTCCCCATGCACACACACACACACACACACACACACACACACACACACACAGGACCATACCACCCCAGATGGCATGCACACCACTGCAACTGAGCAACCATAGCCAGCTGCAAATCAGAGACCACCACAGTATTCATAACAAAATATATATATTTGTAGAAACAATAAAATACAACAACAAGAACAAGAACAACTATATACAGTCATGTACAAGACAAGGGGTGGGGTACAAAGTAGGGGTGGGTAAGGGGTGAGGTGAACAACTGGGAGAGGGAAGGCAGGATGGGAGAGGATTGTTGAAGTGGGAAGGAGAAGCACAATCATGGTCTGGCAGGCTGGTCTGCCGCTGCCTGCTGCCGTCGTGTCCCTCCACCGTCTCCGGATCCCATGGCGGTAAATGTCGGTCAGGATCCCATGTGTTGCAATTGACACACGTGTAATCCGCTGAAGGGCACGCTCCATCTTTCTTAGGATGCTGAGACCTAGGAAAGGAACACAGTCAAAGGCTGTGACTGTCAAAACCCTGAACACCACCCATCCTGCAAGGCATAAAGCCTAGTGCCCCGCACCTGTGATAGTATGCACCCACCCACAGTGACCATGCACATGACACGCCCAACCAGGCAGCACCAGCTATGTGCACCACTGCACACACACACACACTGGCCACACAGCACAAACAAGGCTGTCAAGTGACGTGGCAACGTGGTGCGATGCCAGTCCCACAGCCATGTGCCCAGTGCATGCATGGACCACCAGTGACGCATACACAGACATGCTGTGACACTGGACAGTGATGAATGTCGCCTGTGTCGTGCATAGTTGTGTTGTGCATGGCTGGTGGCCATGCCCCCCCCCCAGCATGCAATAGCATCCATGAAGTAATGATACTCACACTCCTCAAGCAGCTGTGTCTGCCACTGCTGCTGCTGCTTGCTGCTGCGGCGCACCACCCAAGCACCACCGACCGGCACGGGGCCCTGGCACCCTCCTCACCCGTGCCTGCATCCTCTCCACCGTCCCGTGGGAGACAAATGTTGAAAAAACATCAGTGTGACTCCAAAGCAGATTGCCCCCTGCCCCAGTGAGAGTGCCTGCCACACAGCCAGACCCATGCATCTCACACCTGCACACACTGACACAGCCAACCATGGCAGAGCCATCACCTATGCACAGCCACCAAAACACACTCACACCCCTACAGAGAATACAGGTGCATAGATGGTACACCCACCTGGCCTAGGCACCACGCCCCTCCTGGCATGTGACGTAGCTGCTCATGAAGCTCAGGATCCCTCCTGTGGAGGTCACTGTACAGTGCTGGCACTGCTCAGCTGACCAGGCGCCGCCCAGTGACCCCACCAGATCATTGGCCACTTGCAGCCAGACCTGTGTTCTAGCTATGGTGAGGGCTCCTCTCCATACAGTGCCCCATAGTGGGCGCTACCAAAACCACCAGGTTGGCCACCTCCACGAGCTCCATTGCACTGCCCTCCGCATGCCATGCTTCCAGGTTAACAGCAGGCAATATGGCCCTGCAGTCTGATAACCCATGTGGAACTGTTGCGCAATAGAACACCATAGGTTGCAAGCGCGCTGTTACGTACAGCGCCGTTAGTCCACATAAGCTGTCACTGGAACAGGCGCAATGAAAGCGTACACATGGCGCCCGAATAGTGCAGGGGGCAAGGTTGGCACCAGGTCATGGGGCAATGGCGCAAGAGCCACGCGAGCTATCTGACATCTCGTATCACCGTGACCCGACCACCTGCGTGACAGTGCCACAGTGTACTATTGCGCTGTAGTGCCACAGCGCCATATAGTGCCCAGTGCTGTAGCGCCACTGGCACAATGGTGGCCATGGCCTGAATTGCCGATCGCGACTGTACGTCAGCAGCGTGGCAGGCGTCCGCGTAAGCTACCTGGGCATGCACATGCAGTGCACGCTGATCACAGATCTGCGCTATTGGCTCAGCCGGCTCAAACGAATTGCGCAAAGCGCGCGGTAGCGATATTCAGGCGACACATACAAATCATCTGATTAGCCATCCAAACGCAGTAGCGAGATTAGCATGTCATTAAAGTTGCGCAACACCTCATTTACATGCATTGCGCTATAAATGGCGACATTGTGCTGTCGCTGGCCAGATTCGGTTACTGCAGGTGAGAGGTGAGTTGCATGCTGTGTGATGTTCTGGACAATGGTCATGGGAAAATGCTGTAGACTGCACAGTGACAGGTGTCCACTTCCCCCATACAGATCGCCATGACCGAGCAGAGACAAGGTGAGGGTGAGGATGGTGGGCATAGGAGGAGGCCCAACTTTACCCCAGCAGAGACAGAGGCCCTCTTCCAGGCCTACCTGGAGGAGGAGCCACTACTGAGTGGACGGCAGGGCACCCCTCAGTCCCGTGCGGCTGCATGGGAGGGGGTAGCTCGGGCCGTGAACCTGCAAGCCACCAGCACTCCGTGCAGAGATGAAAGAAGATGAGGGATAGACCGCAGGAGGGTGAAGAGAGGTGGCAGCCTTCAGGCGACGTGCTGGCACTGGCGAGGCCAGCCAGTGGTGTTGGAGCTGACCCGGCTGAGGACAGACTGGCTGCATCAATGCAGTGGGCGTACTGAGGCGTGCCAGGAGGTGGATTCCAGACAGGTGGAAGCCATCACTGCGGTATGACATGGTGGTGGTGTTGGGGGAGGTTGTTCACATGCACTCCATGTACTCTCTTTCTGTTACAGATCCTGTTAGGTCTTCAGGAGCGGTGGTGGTGGGTCAGGCAGTGATGATGACCTGCTGGACATGGAGGAGGTCCATCCACCTCTGTCACCAGCCAGCATGCACTGCAGCAGCATGCACGGCGCCAACTCTGGTGTCGGTGATTGGTGTGGGGTGCACAGCCTGTGTCTCAGCAGTCTGGCATGCAAGCATGCCAGCACGCTATGACTGTGGCTGTAGCACATACCTGCACCATTGATGATACAAGGACTGCAATGGGCAGTGATATGTGTGTGTCCCATAGCGGACACACAGCAGGCCAGCACGTGCCCCTGGGCCCTTCTGGTTCCAACTTGTGTACCAGCATGTTGGCACAGTCCCAGTCTTTGCCTGTCAGCACCGGTGGGGCAGCACCGGTGGCTGTGCAGGTGTCTGGCACTGTTGCGGCCACAGCGGTGGAATGAGTGGACCCTGGGGCACAGCGGTTGGAGGGGCAGCAGCAGCAGTCACCCACCAGGTCTGGGGGTACAGTGTCAAGTGGTGGCACATGTCCGCCGCCCTTTGATCTGCCCATTCCTGGTCCTGGTGAACAGCGCCCACCCTCAAGGGGTGTTGTGCATCAGGACCTTCCACACCCTGGGGGACAGGATGCCGTTGGGGCACAGTACCCATTGGATGAGCACACACCGCCTGCAGGAATCAGTACAGCAGCAGGGCGGGTTGCAATGTCGTGGAGGCACTGTCTGTGGCTGTGGGCGGCACAGCAGGGGTGTGCTCTGGACCGTGCAGAGCTGGTTCGTTATCGCGGACGGATGTGACGCCCGCCATTGACAAGCTGACCCAGGCAGTGGTCTCTGTCATGGGCGCTTGGGCACACAGTCAGGTGCCCTGTACCGCACACCCACACAGTTCACTCTCACTCCCCATTCCGGCGTCGTGCAACACCAGGCCTGTCGGCGGGTTCTGCTGTGGGCATCCGAGCACCCTGGTGCAGGTTTGTTCGGCATGCTGCAGACCCCTGTGCAGGCAAGGTCGCTTTTGCGAGGTGGGACCCCTGGTGGTCCAACAGTGCCCCCATGTGGCCCCTGCTCAGCCTGCCAGGGCTGTTGGGTCACGGCGGGGCTGCCCATGCATCCGTGGTGGCCGTGGGACAGTGCTACATGACTGACCTGTCTCCCAGTGCGGGCCCTGTCTGGTGCTGCCCTGTGTGCAATGTGTGTCATGGTGGGCAGTGCACTGCTGGGTGCTCTGCTCACCACGCCGACACACGGACCACCTGCACACCCTCCCAACTGCTGTCCACAGGTGCGTGTGCATGATGATGCCTGCACTGTACTGTACACCAAGGTGCAAGGGTGCCCAGCATCTGACACACGTACTTGGACAGTACAGGTGGTGGGGGTGGTCGGTGGTTCTGTGTGTTAGCAATGTCAGTTCTGCTGTGCTGTGCATCTACCCTTATGCGCTCTGTGCCTGGTGTGTGTGTGTGTCCATATGAGTGTTCACCCTCCCTGATGGTATGTTTGTATGCTGGACCCTTCCACTCTCCTGGCGTCATGCACCCCTGGTGTGTTACCCTGTTTGCCTGTGGTTTAGCATGGACAGTGTTGGTTGCACATGTCCCTTGACTTACCTGTGTTGTGCATAGTGCTCCTCTGTGATGGTGTCCCGGTGCATCTGGGCCTGCCGGATTAGTCGGGGGTCCCGCCATCCTGGGGGGGCTGCTCATCACCATCAACACCGGTGCCACTGGCGTCCCCATCGCTGTCTCCCTCTTCAACCTGTAGGGCTATCCCACAGTCTTTGGCCATGTTGTGCAGGATGCAACAGGCCAGGAATATCCCACAGGCCTTTTGGGGGCTGTACTGTAGGGCACCACCAGAGGTGTCTAGGCATCGGAAGCGTGCCTTGAGCATCCCAAACACCCGCTCTATGATGTTGCGTGTGGAAGCATGTGCCTCATTATAGCGTTGCTGCGATGGGGTCATGGGGCGCCGGTACGGTGTGAGCAGCCAGGGATGGAGTGGGTATCCGCTGTCACCTGTGTGGAGATAGTGGAGATCAGTATCATGTTCAGGTCCATATTGCCCATATCCCTGTGTGCCACTACCATGGCACCTGTGGCATTCCCACCCTTGCCCCGAGTTTGCATTCCATACATGCGTACTCACCCACTAGATGGCCTGTGGGGATGTCCCCACTCTCGAATCGATGGCACAGTGCGGACTGATACCATATGAAGGCATCATGTGCTCCACCAGGGTGTGTGGCACAGACATTGATTATGCGCCCAGTGGCATCACACACCACCTGGCAGTTGACACTGGAGAAGCCCTTTCTGTTCCTATATGCAGCCCCATCGGGGCCGGGTGGTATGCGAATGGCCACATGGGTGCAGTCTATGGCCCCTAGCATGCCAGGCATACGTGCTACCCTGGAACTCCTGCATGTTTGCTATGCGCTCTGCCGCGGTGCTGAAAATGGATGTGCTCCGCGGCATGTGGCAGCAGTGCGCTGAGGTGGGTGAGAATGCATGGCGTGGCCGACTGTGTGATGCCTGTGGTGTCCCCTGTCGGCCTCTGGAAGGTGCCGTGGTGAGCAGGCACATGCAGGCTGTCACCTTGGTCTCCACTGACAGAGTGTGACTCCGTTGTGAGGGTGCCTGCATCACATCACTGCACAGCTCACAGAGCCGCCTCAGTATTGCCCTGTTCAGGCGGTACCGGCCCATGATCTCTACATCTGTGTACAGCTCATAGCTGATGCGGGCACGGTACTGCCTGTTGGGGGCGTACCGCCGACGGGCCCTTCCACGGCCTCGTCCCCCTGCAGCTTGCATTCTCACCCCCCTCATTACAGCTTCCATGTGGAAGCTGGCACTGTCCATCTCCCTGGCTTCTGACCCCCCTGGCTGGTGTTGCTGTGTTACCCCCGCTGTCCTGACTGCTACTTCCACTGCACCGGGCACCCCCCGCTGGCATCTGCAGCCTATGGCCCACGCTTGCCTTGCCTGCCCTAGCCTGTCACTGTCTGTCTGTCTGTCTGTCTCTCTCTCTCTACCCCACTTGGCATCCTTGTAGTGTTCTTGCGCCGCTTCCTTGAGCCTTTTTATTTTGGCTCATTTCCGCTAGTGCTCAATTTCCGGCAGTTCCGCTATTGCGCAATGCGCAAGTCTTTCAATTTCGCATTGCGCTCTTTATGCATGGCTCCACCCATGTCGGTTGCGCATGCCTTCCTTTGCATTGCACTGTTGCTCAGCATATTTTCGGTGGCGCAACTGCCTCCTGCTGAATATTGCAAAATGGCGCACTTTTGGACTTGCGTATGCGCAACCCTATTACGCATGGTGCAACCCTTTTGAATATCCGGGCCCAAATATTTAAATCCTAAAATGTACCATTTGAATGGAAATAATTTATATAGCTCTGAGAAATCAAAATATGTTAACAGCATCACTGCAGATTTACCCCAATTTATTTTGTATCCTGCCATGGCAACAAAGTGCTCCACCACTTCAATAATCCCAAAGAGAATCTTTCAGACATTTTAGTATGAGTAACATATCATCTGCATGAGAGAAGTGGTGGCAGTGGTATGTCCTGCAGAAAACTCAGTTACCAGGGGACAGCAACATAAGGTGATAGTTAGGGTTCCATTGCAAAACCAAAAAATTGGGGCTAACAAACATCCTGATAAGTGCCCCAAGTTAACAAAAGTTCTTGACAAAATGGAGTTGATTAAAATTCTGGAACAGGGTAATTTATAAATTATCTGTATCCAACTAATAAAGGGAAGCAAAATTAGTCTTCTCCAAAACTGCCTAGCGGTGGTCCTACCACTCAACACGGTCAAAGGCTTTTTCCGTGTTGAGTGAGGCCACCAACATTTCCTCCTCCCCCCTCCTCCAATGCCAAAATATTAGTCAGTGTGTCTAAGTTAAGGTATCCCTCCTTGGGGCAAAACCCACTTGATCTGTAGTAAATAACTTGGGGAGAACGTTCTCCAATCTGTTTGCAAGCAGTTTAGATCAAATTTGGAAATCTGCATTTAACAATGCAATCGATCTGTAAGAGCTGACCTCCTTGCTACCTTCCTGGCTTTGGAACAACCCCCCCCCCCTTTGCTACAGAAAAGTAGGCATTGTACCTTCTTGTAACACTCAATGAAACAACTCCTATAAGGGTAGTAAAATGACTTCCTCTAATCTTTTGTATATTTCCACAGACAGGCCATTCAGCCAAGAAGCCTTACCCGAGGCCAAAGAGAACAATGTGGTATGAATTTATGCTGTGGTAATTGGGGCCTCTAAGGTTGCAGCCTCCAGAACCAAAAGCGGGGGAAGATCAAGGTGGCCAAAAAAATCATCTACTCCTGGTGCCTTGTCTGGTTTATTGTCTCTTTAGTGCAGAGCTTTTGAAAATCCCACATACAGGCATCATTAATAGCTTGAGGGTCAATGGTAACTTGTTGATTAGCCTGTTTAATCAAGCTGATATATCTATCCTGAGTGTCTTGGTTAAGTTGTCACACCAATAACTTACTGCCTTTGTTCCCAAACTCATAATACTTGGCATTATAGTGTGCCAGACTCCATTCCACCTCAACCAAATTATGCTCCTTACAAGCTGCCTTTTTAGCTACACTTTGTCGATAGAGAACTTCTGAGGGAGTTGCTTTATAGGCTTTTAAAAGATCATTTAGCTCACTTTCCAAAATTGAGCCTTCTTTAAGTGTTATGAATAAGCTATTTCCTTAGCCCTCAAAGAAGCCTTAAAGGCATCCCTGACAACCCCCATGAAAACCTCTGGGTCCTCATTCAAAGAAAAAAAAAACTTTAATGTGGGAAGCAGTATTTTCCAAAATGTCTTCTCTAGTCAAAATTACCAGGTCCATGCACCAGTGTTCCAAGCCAAAGGAACGCCCCAAATCTAGAGTAGCTTTTAAAGGAGCATGATCCAAAATTAAAATGGGCAAATACTGCAAAGCTGTTAAATTCTGTAGTAAAGATTTGGAAAAAAATAAAATAATCAATCCAACTGTAAGTCACATGTATGGAAGAGTAATAGGAGTAATCCCAGACAGTTGGATAGTGAATCCTCCAAATGTCACAAAGACCCAAGATGGGACTGAACACCAACTAATTGGAACGATTTGCTAGTTGCTAAAGGGGCTAAAGAAGATTGAGCCATAATAACGTCAAACACTAAATTCAAGTCTCCCTCCAAAGAGTATCCCACTAAAGTGGAGCCAACCTCAATAAAAGTTTCTGATAGAAATGGAAGTCATCAAAGTTAGGACCATACGTGTTAACCAAGTGAACAGGTCTGTTGAAAAGGAAGCCAAGAAACCATCAACTATCTGCCCGAAGTGTCTTTAAGATTTAACTGGCATGTAAAAGCAACCTTCTTATTAACTAAAAGTGCAACCCCATGGGCACATGAGGTGAAAGAGGAATAATAAACTTCTTTCACCCATTTCCTCCAAAGTTTTAAATGTTCTGCATCTGTGAGGTGCATTTCTTGAAAGAACACCACTCCCACCTGTTTCCTTTTCAAACATGCCAAGACACACTTCTGTTTTATTGGGTGATTAGACCCTCTAATATTGCAGGTGACAAAAAACACAGCTAGACGCCATGGGTAAGCTGGAAGTTAATAGTTAACATCAGCTCCCATCCCCAACTCCCTCAGTCTCCCAAAGAACCCCCCCCCCCAACAGAAATGGAATTACACTGTGAAAGACATCTATAAAAAAAGGAAAAAAGGAAAAGAAAAGGGAAACTACAAACAAACAGTATGACAATAACATGTGAACAACTCCAAAGAGATTCACCCTGCAACTGGCAAAGGAAACCCACTCGTATAACAGGAACAAGTCAGCATTGACATGGATTGCCGACAAGACAGTCTGCAAGATTCTGCACAGTTATCAAGCAGGAAACCCAATAAGTAAATGATTGCAGTACAGCCTTTGTGAGTAATATAAGGAAACAAATTCCAAGAACTGTAAAAATATATAACCAGTAAAGACGTGCCCTCTCTGGGGCACTTAACACTTATCATATGTATGATCCTATTATATCACAGAGGCACCATTAAGAATTCCAGACTAATATAATAAAATAGCCAGGCTTGATAGTTACAGGGCAGTGCCAGTAATACCAGCCTAAGAGCAAAGGGCTCAGTAAACCCAGAATACCTGGGAAATGAAAAGACAGCACAGCCTGAAGAACTAGAATCACCTCCCCCAATTTTTTTATCAGGGTATATCTCAGATGATGGGTGGTGTGCCCCCTCTGGAAACATGACAGAGGTGAATATACCCCCTACAACAAGCCAAAGACTGTGGATCCAAAAATACAGTGGGGAACACAAGACCAGCCCCGGAGACAGGAGACCCTGCTCCCCAAGGTCAAGAGATATGAACCCCCGAATTACGCAATCCTGATGGGATGGCCTCCCTTCCCCACACCAAAGAATAGCAGCTGATGTACTAGCCCTCCTGCAGCACTAAAACCATACCAAATAAGCATAGCTAATTAATAACATGGATAAGGACAAAGGACAAATGTTCAAAAGTCCAAGCCTATGACCAATCACATGTATTGTTTAAACAAAAGTTCCTGCACAACTCAATATCTTGAAAATAGCAGCTTCACAGTCGGTGCTTGATTTAAGCAGTACATAAAAGTAGAAACAAGCATGTCATTATGATTGACCCAGAAGCAAGCGCAAGCGCGGGGGTCTTCCTAGAGGAGGGGGTTTTGGGCAGACTGGATGGGCCATGGAGTCCTTTTCTGCTGACAGATTTCTGTGATTCTATGATATACCCAAAAATCAAATCTGCTTGTAGCATAGAAGGCAGTCAACCCACCAAGAAATCATAAACTCAAACACAAGTTTATAGTTACAGTAGGCTACAACTGTACCAGCACAAAGTTCAACCTCCAAAGAATGAAGAGTAGCAAACGTAGAAAGCAATTCCTTCACTTATCTGGCAACAAATCTGAAAAGTCCTTGGTCTTGTCTGCATCTGTAAAAACTGTGGTGCCCTATTAACAATAATTTTAAACTTTGCCAGCATTAGTAAA
Organism: Neoceratodus forsteri; assembly: GCA_016271365.2. Classification (NCBI taxonomy): domain Eukaryota; kingdom Metazoa; phylum Chordata; order Ceratodontiformes; family Ceratodontidae; genus Neoceratodus; species Neoceratodus forsteri. The sequence goes on from CM057459.1 coordinate 35,139,777, forward strand.
ACACATACATAGTTATTCAGATGCAGTAGTTGTTTAGTTGCATCAAATGCTCTCCTTTTATCTGTCAAAGCTGCACTGAGATCTGGATACATTGAGATAGAGGAGACCAAGACTGAATGTTCCCCTCTCTTCTCACTTTATGCAGGAACAGTTCTTTTTCTCTAAATCTGTGAATTCTAATATAAATAGAGAGGATTGCTCACCTTCTGTCCCCATGGGATTGGGGTTCAGTGTGCCCGCTCACAACTGAATTTTTTATTACCAGTATCAGCACCCACAAAGGCCAGAATTAATTCTGAAAAATATGGATAGATATAATAACTCTATTCACCTTCTGTTACTCCAATCAATTTAATACTGTAGCGGCAGTCATGGTTCTCCATTGCATCCACTTTGTTTAACAAAAAAGTAATGTGTTTTTCATGGGGGGAGGACCACGACCTCCAATGGAGCCAAACTGCCCTCCACTCAACTTACCAACCTCCTCCACCTTCTCAACCCACTGGGTCAGATCCATCACCTTCTTTGGCACAAAATGTAAGTCTTTTTTTTCAAGCCAGCCAAAGATTCATTTACCAGTACTGAGGGACTAGAGAGCGGCTCAGCTTGGTCAGGCAGAGCCACTACTTGCAAGGCCTTCTCTTGTCAGGGTGGCTTTGGGACACAGCAGTTAGCAAAATCGGCAGAATTATCTTCTGATTTCTGATCACTTGGTTTCCCCATTTAGTGCATTGGCGAAAAATCACCAGATCTATCAAACTGCAACTATAAGACCTCTGAGTTGTTTATATTAGAAAAGAGCCCAGAGAGATGTATGTTACTGCACGATATCCATCTTGGAATCTCTCCTATTGTATGTCATCATTTTGAAAATAAAGCCATTTAAAAACTGAAACTTGCCTGACTTAGTGAATCCTGTAAGTGACTGCGCATTATTCTATGGGATAAAATTGTACCCTACAGGCCAGCCCATTGGTGCAGTAGGTGACTGCTAACAATGCTGGCAACCCAAGTTCAGGAATGAGCAAGGACCACCAGGGTATGGCCATGAGGGAGAAGGATTAAGCATCTCAAAGGATGTTCTCCTTCTCAGGGGAAGAAGTTTTTGATCTGAGACCTTACTTTTCCCTCTGGTTTCTATGAACATTAATTATTTATAATGTATAGGGAGCCCTTGTTACTGTCTGAATTCACTGAATTCAGACAGTTTACCACGTAGTTATGGTATTGATGTGAAATCAAGAGGTTGTTAACCCCTCTTGACCACATCATATCAATACTGTAACAACGTGATCCCACAATGCATGCTCAAATTCAGGGCCATGGCAGTGAAGCCACTATAGAGAGCATGGAATCGGCAGAGCGAACAAAAAAAGTAAGTTTGTTTTAGCCTCTATCATGGGGCTTCTGACCAAGGGCCGCAGCAGTTTCTCCATTACCTTTTATAGTGTATTTAGCCCCATAAACTATAAAAGCAAATGGATGGGCAACAGACAATAACCGCACTGAAATCGCATCTCTCAGTTTCCATGACAACTGTAAATCTCTCTAGCTGCGCTCTTGAGGTTTACCTAGTTGTCACGGAAACTGCTCGATGAGATTAGAACGTAGTTATTGTCTGTTGCCCATCCATTATCCTCTACGTGTTTGAACTATATAGAAGAATTCTATGAATTATTAGGTGCACTATACTGTGCATTTTAGGAACAAATGTATCTATGCTGTTGATACACCAGACGTTTATATGTGGCAGTGGTGGTTTTCCCTCTCTAATGGGCTCAGAAACTACATTGGTAGTTTTCCATAGCTGAAGAGTAGATAATATGAGGGATTCTGGGGGCACTCATCACCTGTATTTTAGATGTTCCCATTATGACTTAATTATTACTTACAATAATCCATTTGGGTTAGTCCTGCAATGATTGGTTTGCAGATTAGTACAAATAGATAGATAGACAGACAGACAGACAAATAGATTGATTCCTCTCTAAAGTAAATGATTTTAAATGATTTGGCCCCCTTATGATTATCTGCACAGTGAAAAATGGGTATAGTTCCTTTTTCTCTGGGGGGCAACTGCTGGTCTATCTCGACCTGTCTTTGAATGATTTTTAAACAATGGTTAAAACTGTTGTTATAGATTCCTTTCAGTTATCTCTATTGTGCATATTTGCACATACATTATTATATTGCAATGAATTTACAACTACATTTTGATGTTCACTAGGTGGAGTATTAAGTTATACTGTATGTCCTTATACAGTTTAATGACGTACCTTTGAATATTCATTAGCATAATTATAAAGAAGCATCTGTGAGCACTAAGCATCACCCTCTGATGAAACCTGTTTGAGGCGAATGCACACTGGGTGGTTACCTGCGGTGTAGTCTCAGTTGATAAATTCTCATTCACTGCTCTTTGGTGCATGCGGCTGTTTTGTTATTCCCTGTCGGAGGGACAGTCACTGCCTACACCACAATGCAGCCACCTAGGTGACCATAGGTGGAAGTGCAACAGAGGCAGAGTGAGAGAACAGACGTCAATCAGGCTAGAGGATGCCAAGCCATCATGCACATGTTCCAGTCTCATGTGCCCCATGCCCTACGGAACCCAATAGAGGTGGAAGCAACTAAGGAAAAAAAACACTCTGAAGAAAGGTTACCGCCAGGCTCCACACCATCAACTGCAGCACTCACCTCCTGAGGCTGGTGAGGATATCATGGGGAACCCTGGGGCAGGCCCTGATGACCAAAAGTCCCACTGTGGGGGGACACCATGGGAGTCAAAGGAAGCAAGGGGTAAGTTTCAGGAAAGACAGGAGACCAGACTGGGAAGAAGACTGGCAGAAGTAGACTGACCAGAGCAGAAGAGGCACAATGAGCCGAGTTAGGCTCCTGATTGGCTACTGGATCACTCATTAATGTCTTAGAAACTAACCCTCCAGCTGCCAACTGACATTGTGTGGCTTGCAATGTCTTCAGTGTAAGACATACTCATGCCAAACTGCTCGCTCCTTACCAGTCTATAACAAAACAAAACAGAAAAAGTAAATTTAAAAAATCCAAAAACAAAGGATATTATTGCGACTGGACTTATAATTGCAATAACTAACTTTAAGAACTGCTTCATAGATGTGTATGCGTTTTATAGTTTAATGCATCTCTACAACACAATTAAAATGAGGGTTTGCTAATCAGGCAATAACAAGTGTTTAATGATGTTCTACTGTATTCATTTTTTATATTTATTTTCATCTGTAATCCCATTTTTATTTAAATTGTGATAGTATCAATGTAGGTTGCCTGATTGTTGAAGTAATTTATAGCTGTAACTTGTGCAATGCAGAAACATGTCCACCTTGTAAATATGATTAAGTTATGCCCTAATGGTGTAACTGTCCTCAAAACCTGTCTAAAAATAAAGATTTTGTTATTATTTTACTACTACTTTAAGCCAGTCATTTCCTTGAATTAATGATTGTCTGGAGGGAGGGGGCTTGAGGCTGTGCCTTGGGCCAATCATCCACCCAACAAGTCCTTAATCCCTCAGAAATGACCATCTTATTGGTCATTATTGCTTAAATAATAACTGAGACAGTCCACACATTCAAAGATTTCATTGTAACAGTGTACTGTTTCAGGGCTCAGTGTAGACCACACATTGCTGTTTCAACTGACTCACTTACCCAAACGAACAGAGAGCAAACCCTGTGATGAACCAGACTGATTCCTCAACCCAGGTTGTCGGCATTACAAGCAATAGCTCTAATGTTGCGTCGCTGGGCCCGGCCTCACAATACAATATTCTGGGTGGGGCCTGGCTATGGATCTGTATTGTGGTAAAGATTACTTCCATTGATCTATGCTCCTCTCGCTTTTTATGCATCCAAACACATACTTTTGTGACAGCTTCCGAACATTTTTCTTGTGAGATCTGTGTATTATGACCCCCAAGGTCTCTTTCCTAATCCATCTTTGTCAGTGTTATGCCATTAAACCTGTAATCCCTCTGCTTGATCCCTGTCCATTAATTCATTACTTTCAATTGGTTTAAAATGAACTGAAATGTCTGCCAACTTCCCTAGCTCATTTGGGTTTTCCTGTAGGTTTTCCCCACCATGCCATTTATAAAAACATTGAGCAGTAACAGTCCCCCAGCATTGTACCCTAAAGGGCTCCTTTCATTATACCTCTCAAGTATTTCCCATACATACAGACCCTCTGTCTCCCATCACCTGACCAATACCTCATTCATCTTAATAAATGTCCAGTTATACTCAAGATATGATGAACCCCATTCTTGCAGAACACTGAGGACTTGTACCAACACCAAGTGCTCACTTTGTCCTGTTATTAGTTGTAATTAAAATGCTCCCTTCAAGTGTCTTATCTATGCTACTGTTAACCTGTCATGGCTAAACCTATCTGCTCTAAAACTGATTCACTGCTGTTGGAATATATAAAGTGCACAGACAGAAAACATTTTCCAGTCTCATTCAGTTGTGAAAGACATTATAAAACCTGCTTTATAATCTTTGAGAATAAACTATCAGAAGCTTATATACAGTACATGCTACTTTTTTTCTGCCTCATGCAATACATACAGAATGTAGAATGCATTTACTGATTATAGATATCATTTAAAAAGTATGAAGAAATGCAAATTAGCTTTTATTCAATTTTAAACCTTTAAATTGATATCAAAACATTAATTTGAAGTCCACATAGATGGAATGAAATGTGTTTGGCACAGATTATGCCTTTATTAGACTGATGCCAAATCGGAGCTGAAGGACAGGATTGCACTGGGAATTAAGGGAACAATAAACAATTCTTTTAGTATGCAGGGAACAAAGGATAATTAAGTAGTAGGTCAGGTCTCTGACTATCAGTGAGGACAGAGAACCTTTGAGAGACCCATGAGATCTGACAAAATACTAAACAATTGCTTTCTTTCAGTGTTTAGCTGAAAGACATGTAATCAAGTCCATCTGGTAGGGTAGGAGAAAGGAGTGGTTAGGACAATCAGAGCGCGGTACTGATCATGCCAGAGCTTGTGATTAAGAAGTAATAAAACAGAGTAAATCCCTAGGACCAGAGGCATCCACCCAAGGGTAAGGGTGAAGTTGAAAGGCATTATAAATAAATCTGTTTGCAAAATATATTTTATAATAGTAATTTTTTATTTATATAACGCATTTCCAGTTTCAAAGTGCTGCACGTACAAAACACTTCACAATAACCTAAAAACTAACACAAATTCAACTTCAATTTAAAAACTTCCCCAATCCTAAATATCAGTCATTAAAAGCTTGCTGGAAAAGATGTGTTTTCAGGCTGGTTTTAAAGCTCTCCACGGTCCTGCACTCTCTAATCTGACGAGCTAGAGAGTTCAACAGGGATGGTGCCGCAAACATAAATGCCTGGGCACCAGATGTTTTTAAACGCACCCTGGGAACCTCCAACAACACCTCATCAGATGAGCAGAGAGGATGGCCGGGGCTGTAGGGAACCAGGAGCTCTTGCAGGTAACTCGGTCCCTGTCCATGCAGGGCTTTGTAGGTCAGCGGACCGATCTTAAAGGTGATCTGCCACTGTATAGGCAGCCAGTGCAGAACACGCAGCATAGGAGTAATATGACTAGAGCGCAATGACCCAGTCAACAACCGAGCCACTGTGTTCTGCACCAGCTGCAAGTGGCAGATATCAACCCCTGGAAGCCCCAGGTAAAGAGAGTTACAGTAATCAAAGCGTGAGGTCACTAAGGCATGGATCAACGTGGGCAAATCATCGGATGGAACAAGGTGTTTAATTCTGGCGATGTTCCTAAGATGGTAAAAGGAGGACTTGGCGACTGCCGACACCTCGCACCTGGCGTTAGTCCATCACCAGAACTACCCCAGATCACGCACCCCGTTCAGAGGTGGGCAGTTGTACACCATGAAGCCAAAGTCCAGATGGTAAACCCACCACCCACCTCTCTGTCCGGTGCCCAGGATACACTACCAACACCTCAGTCTTCCTGAAGTTCAATTTCAACCAGCTATCCTTCATCTAGTCATGGATCTCCACCAGACAGCTGTTAAGCGATGATACACTAACTTATCCTGGTCGGGCGCCAAAAGACAGATAGAGCTGGGTATAATCAGCACAGCAGTAAAACCTCAGCCCATATTGTCTTACAAATGTCTCTGAGGGTAGCAAATACACTGTGAACAACATGGGGATAGCACCGAGCCCTGAGGGACCCCACACGGCAGAGAGAATGGTTCAGAGGAAAAAAATCCCAGATACCACCCTCTGAGACCTGCCGGCAAGGAAAGAGTGAAACCATCTGAGAACTGGACCAGCCAGGCCACAGATAACCCTCAGGCGCTCAAGCAGCACCCCATGGTCCACAGTGTCAAACACTGAGGAGAGATCCAGAAGTACCAAGATAGAACAGTGTTTCTGGTCCCTCGCCATCAGGAGATCATTGAGCACCTGAACCAGAGCAGTCTCGGTGCTAGGTCTCTTCCAGAAGCCTGACTGGAGAGGACTGAAGATATCATGGATGGTAAGATGGTTCTCCAGTTGCAGCGCAACCACTTTCTCAATCACCTTCCCAACAAAGGAAAGGTTAGAGATAGGTCTGTAGTTGGCACAGTTGTTCGGGTCCAAAGAAGCTTTCTTAAGAAGTGGTGTTACCACCACCTCCTCCTTCAGGGAGTTAGGGAATTCTCCCGAGTCTAAGGAGCACCAAACAATCTGTGCGAGGATTGGGCCAATAAACTCAATACACCCCAATAATAGGCATGTAGGGCCCGGATCCAAACTACAGCATGTCGGCCACAAATTCTGGACAATTCGCATGATATTCCCCATCTCCGGCCAGTCAAAAGAACTCCAGGTTGACCGAGAGGGAGTGACCAAATACCGACCACCATCAACTCCCATAGAAGACGTTGAGTGGATCTCGGCCCTGATGTCGGCCACCTTATCCACAAAAAATCGAGCGAACTCCTCGCACTTAATTTGTGAAAATGCTCTTCGAACTTGCAGACAGGATGGGTTGCACAACCTGCTACAGTTTGAAAGAGCTGAGCTGGTCGGTTTTGAGCAGCAGCAATCTCGTTGGACGGGAATTCTGCCTTCTTACCCGTGATTGCTGATTGATAGCATTGATAATGTTCTATCAATCTAAAGTGGTCAGCCTCAAGGGACGATTTCTGCCAGTGATGTTCTAACCTTCGTCTGACTCATCTCAACTCCCTCAAAGTTCCATCAAACCAGGGGAGCCAAGGGCAGAGAGAGAGCGGGCGAACATGGACAGGGGCAATGGAATCCAGAGCCTCAGTGATGGCCCTATTATAGGCCAAAACTAGACTCTCTGGGTCCTCGCCTGCCCACAGAACTCCCAATAGGTCTAACACCGCCTGAAGGCCTTCAGGGGTTACTCCCCTCAGTGGGCGGTATTTGACCATCTCCACAGGGGAAGGCCTATGGGGGGGGCTTCTTAGAATGAGAGTTAATGCCAGAAGACTGGAGAACAGTAAATGTTCCACTCTTCAAAACAGTATTTAAATCTGAACAGGATAGTACAGGCTTCTGAGATGCACGCCAGTGTTTTCTAAGGTGCTACAAGCAATTAGCAAGGATATGAACACTGAGCATGTGGAAGAGCAAAACATGTTTCCCAATACCAACCATGGTTTCATGAAAATCAGTATCTGACAAACCAATATGATTCCTTTTTTGAAGCAGTAACCAGAGAGTATGACAAGGAAAGGGTGGTTTACATCATCTGTCTTGACTTCAGTAAGGCTTCTGACCCTATGCCACATTAGAAATTAATGAAAAAGTAGTTAATTATAGGGACAATTACTCTTGTATGAGGGTAGATAACAAATTTACAGAAAACACAAGGAAAATAGTACAAACAAGAGATGTAACTTAAGTGATTAAAATGTTTTATTGAGTCAAACGGGACCAATGGCTCCTAGTAACCCCATGCTTTGACATGTGTGGCATCTTTGTCAGAGGCTCTTTGACGAAGGTGAAGCATACATCGCAGTTCCAGGGTTACTATGAGCCATTTTGTCCCATATGCTTCAATAAAGCACTTCAATCACTTATGTTTCATCTCCTGCTTCTACTGTTTTTGTGTTTTTCTGTTACTGTTGTGCCTTAGACAGCGGCACCAGTTGATTCACTGAGAATGTCCTGCAATATTCATATAGAGATAACAGATTGGCTAGCCAACATGAAGCAAAGGATAATACAGGATGGGTAGTTCTCAGAATGGAAGTATGCCACAAGTAGAATCCTCAAAACAACACCAATTGAGACTATCTCACTAACCCAATCTTTAAATATATTATGATGCCTTATAATGAACCCTTGCTCTGCCTCGGACTGATATATCTGTCCAGATTTCCTATACATTCTAATTCTATCAGCAGTCTAAAGTTTAAACATTTAACATTTCATTGCCACATGGCTACTTCATCAGGAATATGGATTTCTTCTGTAATTAATCTGCAAATGTTCAAAATCTGTTCTAATATTTACATATGTACATGAAATAAAGTAACAGAACTTTTATTAATATATAAATTCATGGGTCTGTGTGATAACGGTGATCGCAGAAAGGCAATCGCCAATTAGGGCAAATGTACATCAGTGAAAATCCATTTCGCCGATGTACCCTCCCGGCCACTGCAAAAAGGCACTGGGAACTTGATTTTTTTTTTGTTTATGCGGGGGAGCTGTTCACCCCCTACTGAAGATTCTAAACTCCAGCGGGGTGCATGTCGGGGGGGGTGAAAAAGAAAAAACATTTAATTTCTTGGACCGGCGCAAAAATCCTGATGCGCCCAGCACCAAACTTGCCACCCTCCCAACCACAGCCTGCCAGAAACTCACTGCAAGCCGCACAGCCAGCAGCCCACTAATAGTTCTACATTTCACAAACCCTCCCTCCTCTTCCGCCTGTGTCATGCGAGTGTGCTCACTCTCCCCTTAATAATAATAACACGATACATATAGCAACAGGATGTCGCTATACCCACATTGCCCCCCATCCACGGCAGCCCCTGAGAATAGGCACTGCCATACCTCTCAACTGCTATGAATTTTGCATAGTGCTATGATTTTCACACTCAAATTTACCCTTGCTCTGCAGGGATTTACTGATGTTCCTCATAATGTTAGAGCTATTTCTGGACATACAAACTATTAAATCATTGAACTAAGTTGATAGAAACATTCCTTATAACTATGTGGGGCCTAATACCTGTAGACATATTATTGTTTAAAATAAGAAAGTGCTCCACATTCTGGCCCTTTGCTATGATTTGTGAAGGCCAGTGCTATGATTTTAATGCTAAGAGGTTGAGAGGTATGGGCACTGCTATTGAGTCCCTTTTTGTAGTGCTTAATGAGGTTACCCTTCTCAGAGGATACCTCAATTCATTGGTAATATATATTTTATCACTCTTTGAGCATCTTTGTGTAATAGTAAGGTAAATAAACACATTTTAGTAGGAGGATACAGCAAAAATAAAACCAAAGGAGGTTAAAATGTTAATGTCCTTAACAAAATAATATCCTTAATTACAGCAGCAGTGCAGCAAAAATGTTTTCCACAAAAGCTAGTTTCAGCTACAGTTAATAAAAATATTAGCATACCTATCAAATCTACTTTTCTAGATACCTCCCATGCTCTGCACTATGACTTATTTTATTTTCTAGATCCTACATAAGAACATAAGAAAGTGCGGCAGAAGGGGACCGTGTGATCCATCTAGTCTGCCGTGTAGGCTACCCCCTCCTAGTCTCTTAAGTTCCCTAGATTTCCACAGTGCCTATCCCTTATAGCCTCCTCCTCACTGTTTTTGGCCACAACCTCTGGGGTAGACTGTTCCAGGGCTTCAACACCCTTTCATTGAAGAAGAACTTCCTGCTGTTTGTTTTGAAACTACCTGCCTTGAAGCACATGCTGTCCCCCTTGTTCATGTTGACATGTTTTTCTCTGAAGAGGTCTTGTGTTTTACTAGTGGATTCCTCTGAGGTATTTAAATGTCATGTCATATCCCTCTGTCCTTCTCCTTTCCAATGAGTACATGTTGAAATGGTTTAGTCTTGATTCATAAGGTTATTTGTTTGTTTATGAATCATCTTGGTAACTCTCTCCTCTGCCTCCAGGTGATTCCTATCCCTCTTGAGGTGCAGCCTCCAGAACTGGATGCAATGCTCCAGATGTGGCCTCACCAAGGAACTGTATAGCGACATCATCATTTCCCTTTTTTCTACTTGTGGTACACCTATCTATGCATTCGAGGGTGCTGGTAGCTTTCTGAGCATTGCATTGCCTGGTTGTCTTTAAATCATCAGATATGAGTACTCCCAAATCCCTCTCAACCCTTGTTTCTGTAGCTGTTTCCTTCCTGGGGTATATTTCATGCCTGGGTTTCTTCTCAGGCATAACCTTACACTTCTTGGTGCTGAATTTCAGCTGCCATTGTTTTGACCATTCTTCCAGCTTTTGTAGATGAGGGCCCATTCCTGAGAACCCCTCTGGCATATCTACTCTGTTGCAGAGCTTGGTGTCATCCATGAAACAGGCATACCTTTCCTGCAATATCTGCAATGTCACTGATAAATATATTCACATAGGATTGGCCCCAGCACTGATCCTGGGGGACTCCACTGGTCACCTAGAAACATAGAAACATAGAATTTGCGGCAGATAAGGACCGCTTGGCCCACCAGTCTGCTCATTTCCCTACCTGATGGATAAGCTGCAGATTCTAGTTAATCAACAGCTTACTTCCTCCTGCCCCCCACTAGAATTGCCTTATGCCTGTCCCATGCATTCTTGAATTCTCCCACTGTTCCTGACTCCACAACCTCCTCAGGAAGGCTGTTCCATGCATCCACAACTCTCTCTGTGAAAAAATACTTTCTAACATTACCTCTGAGCCATCCCCCCTCTGTCTTCAAATTGTGTCTCCTTGTTCTTGAAAGATACTACCCTCTTGTACCTTGCTAATTCCCTTGAGATACTTGAAAGTTTCTATCATGTACACCCTCTCCCTTCTTTCCTCAAGGGTATACATATTAAGCTGCTTTAGTCTCTCCTCGTATGTCTTCTGGTGCAGACCTTGCACCATTTTGGTTGCCCTCCTCTGAACAGCCTCCACTCTATGTCTTTGCAGAAATGGGGTCTCCAGAACTGCACGCAGTACTCCAGATGGGGTCTCACTAACTGTCTGTAGAGAGGGATAACAACTTCCTGTTTTCTACTGTTGATGCCTCTCCATATGCATCCCAGTATCCCCAGCCCTCCTTACTGCCTTCTCACATTGCTTGCCCACCTTTAGATCATCTGATATAATTACTCCTAGGTCTCTTTCGATTTTTGTTGTTGTTGTTATTAACTCACCCCCCATTGTGTACTCTTCCCCTGGGTTTTTGTTTCCCAGATGCATTACCTTGCACTTCTTTGCATTGAATCTGAGCTGCACGTATTTGACCATTCCTCCAACTTTGCCAAGTCCCTTTTCATTCTTTCCACCCCACCTTGTGTATCAACCCTGTTGCAGATCTTTGTGTCATCTGCAAAGAGGCATACCTTTCCTTCCAGGTGCTCTCCAATGTCACTTATAAAGATATTAAAGAGGACTGGTCCCAGTACCGAACCCTGCGGTACCCCCTAGATTACCCTCCTTTCTTCACTGTGGACTCCGTTTACTATACCCTTTGCATCCTGTTGTCCAGCCAGTTTTTTATCCAGGCTACCACCTTGGGACCCACTCCAAAGCTGGCTAACTTGTATATTAATCTTTTGTGTGAGACTGTGTTGAATGCCTTGCTAAAATCTAGGTAGGCCATATCCACAGCCCCTCCCTGGTCTACTAGTTTGGTCACCCAGTCAAAGAAATCTATTAGGTTCATCTGACATGACCTTCCTGCTGTGAAACCATGCTGCCTTGGGTCCTGTGCCCCACTGGCCTCTAGGTACTCAACAATTCTTTCATTCAGAAGTGATTCCATCATTTTCCATACCGCTGAAGTCAAACTAACTGGTCTGTAGTTTTCTGCCTCTGCCCTGCTCCCACTTTTGTGAAGTGGAATCACATTTGCCCTCCTCCAGTCCTCAAGTACCACTCCAACCTCCCATGATTTGTTAAAGAGAGTAGTCAGTGGCGTTACTAGTTCTACCCTTAGTTCTTTTAGTATTCTTGGGTGAATCCCATCAGGCCCCATTGCCTTGTCCACCCTCAGTTTCAAGAGTTCTTTCAAAACCCTTTCTTCTGTGAATGGACTGGTATCGACCCCCTATTCAGAGTTTCTCCCTTGTTTGGTTTAGGCACCTCCACTCCTCATCTGTTGTGAATACTGAGCAGAAATATTCATTCAGTATCCCTGCTTTTCACTGTCACCCTCTGCCCACATTCCTCCCTTTATTAAGTCTCTGTTCACTCCCTTGGTCTTTCTTCGCCTCCTAATGTACCTATAAAGGTTTTATCCCCCTTCTTAACAAGTTGGCTATCTTTTCCTCAGTTTGTGCCTTTGCTATTCTGACTGCCTTCCTACCTCCTTCTGCTTTAACTGACAAATGTCTCTGTCCTGCTCCTTCTGTGTTTCCTTATATTTCCTGAATGCTATCCTTTTCTCCTTAACTGTCCCTGCCACCTCTTTTGAGAACCATAGTGTTTTTTCCCCCTCCCCTCCCTTGACTGAATGCCATTTACCAGAACCTTCTGGGTTCTCCCTTGGAGCCAGTTCCTAATCCAGTTGACAATTTTATGTCCCACTCCTGTGTGTTCCACTTTATTTATTAGCCTCCTATGTGGAACGGAGTCAAACACCTTACTAAAGTCCAGATACACTACATACACTGCTCCCCCCAGGTCCACTGTTCTGGTCACATATCAAATAAATCCATCATGTCTGTCTGGCATAACATCCCTGCTGCGAAGCCATGCTGCTTTGGATCCAGTTGGCCAATTGCTTCTAGATGCTATACTATCCTTTATTTCATTAATGTTTCCATTATTTCCCCCACCACTGAGGTGAGGCTGACTGGACGGTAGTTTCCAGTGTCTTCCTTGCTCCCGCTTTTGTGCAACTGTACCACCGTGGCTTTTTTCCAGTTGTCTGGTACTATACCTCTCTCCAGGGACTTGATAGAGGGTCTGCTAATGGGGTAGCAAGTTCATCTCCGAGCTTGTTTAGTATTCTTGGGTGTACACCATCCGTCCCATTGCTTTGTCAGTCTTTAAGTTTTTAAATTCTTTCAGGACCCTTTCCGTTGTGAAGGATTTGTGTGACTTCGCTGGTGTGGTGTCCTTTGTTTCTTTTTTTTTAACCAGGAGAGACACACTAAGCTGAAGCTTGTTTACAGGCGCGACCTGGGAGCACAAGAAAGTTAAGTGACTTGCTTAGGGTCACACAGTATGCAAGTAGGGGCTCTGGGATTCAAACCTTGGTCTCTAGGTTTGCAGCTCAGAGCCTTAAACCACTGCATTATACTGCCTCCTTCTTTGCTGAGTACTGGCCCTCTTCCCTGCTCCTCTTTTGTGAAGTCTGAGCAGAAGTATTCATTTAGAACCTCTGTCTTTTGTTTGCCAGATTCAACATCCTGCCCCTCTTTAGTCTTTAACTGAACACTACCTCCCTTAGTTTTCTTTTTCTCTCTTATAGGCCAAAAGGAGTGATAAACCTTTTTTCCAGTATATAGAAGAGAAGAGGAAAGCAAGGAGTAAAAGTGGAAGGGGATTTCGAGAAGGCAGAGGTGCTAAATAGGTACTTCTGCTCAGTCTTTAAGGTGGAAGGGGAAGAAAGGGCACCGGTATTAAGGGAGAGGGGAAGGGATGACATAAAGATGGATCCTAACCTGATCAGTGAGGACAGTGTGAGAGAGGAATTAGGCAGATTGAGGGTGGACAAGGCTATGGGTCCGGATGCCCTGCATCCTGGGGTACTCAGAGAACTAAGGGAGGAGCTGGCGGCACCTCTAGTGAGGTTGTTTAACTTGTCCCTGGATACAGGGTGGGTGCCAAAAGATTGAAAGGGGCAGGCGTGGTGCCACTTCACAAGAGTGGCAGCAGGGAGGAGGTGGGCAATAATCACCGGTCAGCCTCACCTCGGTGGTGGGCAAGGTAATGGAGGTGATATTAAAAGAAAGGATGGTCAGCTACTTGGTGGAAAGTGGGCTGCAGGATGTCCGTCAGCATGGCTTCACTCAAGGGAGGTCATGCCAGATGAACTTGATCGAATTTTTCGATTGGGTGAAGACAGTGGTAGATCAGGGAAGGGCAGTGGACGTGATCTATCCAGATTTCAGGAAGGCATTCAACGCTGTCCCCTACAGAAGGCTGGTAAGTAAGCTGGAAAGCTTGGGAGTGGGACAGAAAATTACAAGGTGGGTGGAGAACTGGCTAATGGGCAGAGGCCAAAGGGTGGCAGTAAATGGGGTACATTCCAGGGAGGTAGGGGTAATGAGTGGGGTCCCCCAGGGGTTGCTGCTGGGGCCCATCCTATTTAACATCTACACCAGTGACATAGCAGAGGGGCTGCAGGGGAAGGTCTGCCTATTTGCAGATGATATGAAGATCTGAAATAGGGTGAACATCCAAGGGGGAGTGGAGGCTATGAGGGAAGATCTAAGATTGCTGGAGGAAGGTCAGAAACCTGGCAGCTGAAATTCAATGCCAAACAGCGCATAGTAATGCACATGGGGTGGAATAACCCACAAGCAAATTACACACTGAGGGGGATTTAATTAAGGCAACTGAGCAGGACAGGGATATGGGGATTTTAATTTCAGATAATCTTACAGTGTGGACCCGATGTAGTAAGGCGGTGGGCAAAGCGAATAGAATGCTGGCATGCATAGGGAGAGGTATAACAAGCAGAAGGAGAGAGGTGCTGATGCCATTTTTCAAATCCATGTTGAAGCCTCAGCTGGAATATGGGGTCCAATTCTGGAGATCTCACCTATGCAAGGATATAGATGGAATTGAAATGGTTCAGAGAAGGGCCACTAAAATGGGTACATGGGTTGAAGGGGAAGTCCTACAAGGAGAGGTTGAGGGAGTTGGATCTGTATCCTCTGGAGACTAGAAGGAAGATAGGGGACATGATAGAAAGGTTTAAATACGTAGAGGGGTTTAATAAGGTTGGGGGGAGCTTATTCATAGGAAAATTAGGTGCTAGAACTAGGGGTCATAATCTAAGGTTAGCAGGAGGAAGGTTTAAGGGCAATGTGAGGGGGCATTACTTCACTGAGAGGGTGGTGGAGCTCTGGAACAGTCTGCCAGAGCAGGTGGTGGGGGTCGAAACAGTTGAGGGATTCAAGAGGTTATGGGACAGACACAAGGGTTTGAACAGGGGACGGGGAATCTCTGGATGAGGGGGACAAGTAGGGAGGGGTGTAAGGGACAGACTCAATGGGCCAAAAGGGTCCTTTTCTGCCATTACATTTTTATGATTCTATGATATCTGTAGAAGGTCTTGTCCCTCTTTATTATTCCCTTCGCTGGTCTCTCTTCTGCTTGATCTATGACTATCCTAATAGCTTTACCCATTTCCTTATCCTTTCTCTGTATTTTTCCCTGTCACTGTCCTTCTTTGTTTCTTTATACTTCTGAAAGACCTTTTTCTCTTATACTGACCGCTGTTTGTCTAGAAAACAAAGAGGTTTCTCCTCCTTTTAGTTTTACTTATCTATTTGGTGCATTCTGCTGTTGCCAGATTGATTGCACCTTTTATAGCCTTCCAGCTTTCCTCCACACTTTCCCCGTTACAACTTTGAGATTGTTTTAATGCTTGTTTTAATTTGCCAAAGTTGGCTTACCTGAAGTCTAGAATCTTCAGTTTTGTGTGACTTGTTTCTTCTGTTCTATTGACTGTGAGCCAGACCAACCTGTGGTCATTTGACCCAAGATTTACTGACTACATCGACGTATGTGATCCTGGTACTGTCATAAAAGTACAAGGTCCAGGATTGCATTTTCCCTGGTGGGTAACCACACCAGCTGTTTTAGTTCTGCTTCTTTTAAAGCCTTGAGGGAATTCCATGCTCCTGGCTGAGGAGGCCATGGAGGAGGACCAGTCTATGTCAGGAGACTGAAGTCTCCGACGAGCAATAAGTTGCCTTTATCAGCCATCGTCAGGATGGTTTCCATCAACTCTTTATCTGTCTGTCTGCTGAGACAGGGTTCTGTAGATCAGTCCCATTCAGATGGGGGGATTTTTCCCCAGGTCCTGAGTGACCCATAGGGATTCAGTCTCAGTGCGTGCCATCTGCACCTCTGAGGCCTTGATTTCTTCACTCACGTAGATGGCCACACACCCTCCTTTCTTCCTTTTGCAGTCTTTTCTGAACAGATTGTACCCGGGATAGCAACATCCCAGGAATTGTTCTAGTTAAACCAGGTCTCTGTTATAGTGAACCAGTCAAGGTTAGCCTCTGTCATTAAGGCAGTGAGGTCTGGTACCTTATTAACCAGGCTATGGGTATTGAGACAGAGTGCCTGCCAGCTTTGCTTCTGCCCGCTAATGGTGTCATTTTTTTTTTCTGTTGTTTGTTTTAGTTTGGACAACACTTGTTTTGGCCTGGTTGGTGCTTGTCACAAAATTAGTAGGTGATGGGGACAACTGCCACCTCTGGTGTCACAGTGAGCACTGTGCCTCTCCCTTCCACTAGTTTAAACAGTTGAGAAATACTTGAACTTCTGACTGAGTGCATGGGTCCCTCCTTTGTGAGGTGTAGGCCATTGAACCAGAAATTCCTCCAGTCTCCCACAAAGTGATGGCCATTTTCCTTGCACCAGTCCTTAAGCCATGTGTTTAATTCAGTGATTTCCTTTTCTCTTACTTTCTGTCTGCTACCTCCTGTCCCCATACAGTCAGAATTTCAGAGAGGAGACAGTGGACAAATAAAGTTAAGTTATCCCCTAGGATGATTAGCTGCACTTTTGTTTCATCTACAGTTTGACTAGCTAAGTTGTTTGTTCCTATATGTATCAAGACATGTGCGTCCTTAGCCGTGTTTCACACAATGTTTTCAATACAGCTAGTGTCCGTTCAAACTGATGTTCCAGGGAGGCATCTGAACGTGACATCAGAGTGCCCATTTGTTTTAGTAAAGATTCTACTCCCCTTATCATAGAGTCTCCAATGATCACGAAAGGTGTTTTGTTTGTTTTTCTTTGCAGACTGGCTTTTGAGGTATGCTCATTTGTTTTATGCGTCTGGTTTTGAGCTGATTCATCCTGTGTCCCTGCCTCTGCTGAGGCTCAGATGCAAGTGAGTAATATCTGTTTGATGTATGTGTGCACTTTCATTTGTGCTTGCATGCTGTGACTATGTAATGTGGGTATGTCTTATAGGTTGTTGCTGTCTGCTAACCCCAGGTCTGGTTGTCCTTTGGGGTAGTGGTGGTGCTGTGTGTGGGTGGTGTTTTGCTGCCGGCAGATTTCTGCAATGTTCCATTGCACAGAGATTGGTTCTGAGGTATAATATTTCAGCCCATGCGGTGCTGAGCTGAGAATGTACATCACCAAGTGTCCAGCATGCTGGACAGTGTCTAATTTTCTGAGCAATTTGTCTGTTGAATAGGGTGCCACAGTGTCTGCAGTCAACTATGTCCATGGTTTAGTTGATTTGTGTAGGACAAAAATGGCAACAAGTGGTCAAGTAGACCATAAGAGCTGACCAAGTGGACCACAGGTGTGAGCAAAGATTTTTATTTTTAATTTTTATTTGACCCTGCTCTTCCTATGCGTAAGAGGAAGTATGAGGTCATGGATGCAAGAAAAACATGTTCTGAGGATGATCTGCCTTGTAATCAGTGTAGGCAGGAAGTGGGCAGTTGTGACAAGGCTTCCCCTATAAGAGCCGAGTACCCAGGGGTCGGTGGGAATTGGGGGGTGGGGGAAGGGAAACACCTTTGTTAGCCTGTCCATCAGAAAACAATCAGGTATGCTTGCACAGAAACAAGCCAGGAATGTTTAGTTCAAAAGAAACACAAGCCCCTTGTGTAAAATATAAGAGCAATCAGGTTACAGTAGAGTTCAGAGTCCTACAGTCAATATTCACCTTGAGGAATGATAGGACCACCTGCCCTTCTAGGAGAGAAGGTAAGCAGAGGTGTTGGGATGATTTCTTAGCCAGAAAATGCCTGTGGGGGGGGCTAAAATGGTGTGTTTCCAGCCCCCGATCACTGTTTTACTCAGTTCCTTGCAGAGAAACAGCGGTAGTTTAGAGCAGTGTCAGTGGCTCAGTAGGTACTTTTCTGCCTCTGAGGCGGGAGATCAGAGGGCTGTGGGTTCAGTTCCCACATCTGGCACTTGGTTAATATCCCAGTACTGACACTGTAATGCAGCATGAGAGGGTGCTGCATTTCTGAGGTGCCATCTTCGGATGAGACGTTAAACCGAGGTCCCATCTGCCTGGATTGGTGGTAGTTCAGGTGGATGTTAAAGATCCCATGGCATTTATCGAAAGAGTAGGGGAATTTCCCGGTGTCTAGTAAATTTCCCTCATTCACTAAAAATACCACCAAGAGCTTAATCTGGTTCAAGGTCAGTTGCCATTCATCTGTATCCCCCTCCCCCCGGGTCGTGCCTGAAAATAGGCAGGATTTGTCTAGTGCACTTATCCGGTCAACAAAAAGCTAAATAAAAATAAAAAAATAAAGTTTCCCCTGCCTATCGCTAGGATATATGCATACTGTGGCTATTTAAAAGACCCCATGGCAGCTGTGAGGGGCAGAGAAGCAGCATATGTCCTCAAGCCCCAGCCTGTTGGAGGTACAGGTCCATGTTCTTTAGCCCACAGCCACTGGTGAGGTACAGGTCCTGAATCTGTGTGCAGTGAGAGAGAAGCAGCAGAGTTCTCTATTCTGCAACCACTGGTATGGCTCTGAGAATCTGCACTATTCTTTGCCTGTTGCAAATACTAACCACTAGTCAGGGAGAGCCCAGCTGCAGTCCTGATGTGTCCTAACCCTAGCCAGATCTAAAATATTATTTGTAAGTCAAATGTGGCAGACATCTCTTTTCCTGAGGAGAAAAAAAATCTGTAAAGTACTCAAATTGTTTTGAAACTAGAAAATGTTGCCACCAAATAAAATTGGAAGATGCCTGGAATCTTTTATAGTAAAAAAAGGTTGAGTCCAATTTATAACCAAATGTCATTGCTCTGCTGCTTTAACTATATTATTTTTTTTTTATTTGCAGAGTCTCTTTGCCCCAGGATTCTTTTGGAACAGAAAAATAAATTTATTATAAGCAAGTAACTGTCTTTCATGTGGAACCCCCAATGGGTCTGTGCTGTTTTACATTTCATCAAAAATGTAAAGGGAGTCACCAACAGTCTGCTAAAGCTTGCTGATGAAAGAAACCTGGCCAAAAATGAAAATTATGCTCAGTATAATATCTTCCTGATTAATTAATATTGTAATATCCTTTTAGCTCCTTTGTCCAAGGTTCTGGAAAAAATTGTGTATGATCAAATTATTGAGCATCTTGGTAAATATGGCCTTTGGACTCCCTCTCAGCATGGATTGAGAGATGGTCATAATACAGAGACTGACTTGGTGAGGTTCACCGGCTGTGCATGAGCTGCCCTTGATTAGGGCAGTCTTGTGGCAGTGGCTTTTGTGGACCTCACCAAGGCATTTGATTTAGTTGACCATTGGGTTTGGGAAAAACTATTGGGTAAAGTCAATTTCTTGGAAGAGGTGATTGGATGGCTTGGTCAATATCTACATAGTAGAACACAGAAGATGTTAATTAATGGGTCCCTTTGTCAGGAAAATTTATTTAACTATGGGGTTCCAGGGGTCCATTTAGGGCCCTGTTGTTCTCCATGTTTATAAATTCATTACTGGAAATTTGTTTAAATACAGAAATAATTTTATATGTGTATGATGCTGTATTATTTTGTTCTGCTTCTGATGAACAGAAACTTCAAACTGACATTGGAGAGATTTTGAGGCCTTACATTAGTAGTTTAATTTACATAAACTTGTGCTTAATTCAGTTAAAACTAAATTCATGATTTTCTTTGGTATCAGGAATCAAAGTACCTGGGATTTCAAATTATTTGATAATTTGGGCAACTTAATTGAAAGGGTTCCCATTTTTAAGTATTTGGGCAAAGTTTTAGATCAGCACTTAACTTTCGATTTGCACATTGTTTCTTTAATTAAAATTACACCAACAATTGGGTATGTTATTCCGTATTAAAAGATATCTCACTCGAGAAGCAAGGACTTTATTGGCTAATAGCTTTCTGTTTTCATTATTAACGTATGGCTCTGCTGTCTATTCATTCTTCTCTGAGAAAATGCTGAATAAATTAAAAGTAGTATTTTACACTTTATTACCTGTCTACCCAGGATGGTACATCACTGTACTTTATATGAGAAATCTGGATGTTTACCCCTTGGGGCTTTGTTTAATTTCCGAGCATTGACATTTTTACATAAAATTCAGTTACTATAGGTTTTGCTCCAAATAGTGTTGCAAGTTTGTTTCCCAACAATATGTCTTCCACCCTCATTAGATCCAGTTTTAAAAATCATTTTAAACTACCTTTATTTAGAACAAATTTTGCATAAACTTCTCTACAGCTTAAAACTACTAGGTTATATAATCAATTACCTAGTTATATCATTAATTGTTGTAGAGTTGTTGGTTTTAAGGGATTACTTGAACA
Organism: Neoceratodus forsteri; assembly: GCA_016271365.2. Classification (NCBI taxonomy): domain Eukaryota; kingdom Metazoa; phylum Chordata; order Ceratodontiformes; family Ceratodontidae; genus Neoceratodus; species Neoceratodus forsteri. The sequence continues at coordinate 35,160,492 of CM057459.1, forward strand.
AAAGCTATCTGCAGATTCTGTCTGTAAATGTTTCAAATGATTTTTATATAAGTGTTTGTACAGGTATTTGTCTTGTAATCTGTATGTAGTTGTATTTTGATGTTTGTGTATTTTGTTATTTTGAAACTGGACATCTGTGAAAATGGGCACTTGTGCTCACAGACCTTCCAGTATAAAATAAAAAAAAATGAATGAATGAATTACCACCTATGGGTCTGTGTTAGAGGTGCTAGGACCCTGTGGGAACAAAGTCTTTTGCACTCTGCAGCCTGGGGGACAGATGGTGCTGGCACCACCCATGATGCAGACATAATGATGTGTTGCTAATGGGCTGGCCAGTAACTGATGCCATCCTCCCACCTTCCTTGGTTCTGTCTGCCAGGAGAGACACAAGTTGGAGAGAAGAGATAGAGAGGGAGGGACTAAGAGAGTTAGCCCAAAGAACAAGGAAAAGTCTGTAGGATATAAAATCAAAAAAAAGAATAAAACCCGACTACCAACTTAGAGAAAACTAAGAGATGGGCCTATGGACACAAGGGTAACATGCAAAAAGAAAGTAGCCAGAGCCTACAAGCCACCTGACAGCAGGGCAGGAATAGGAACCCCCAAAATGGGTTTTTTCTCCTCTATTCCCCCTTCTTTAAAAAAAAAAATTAGAGGGACAAGAGCCCCCCTGAACAAAGGAAAACTCTTGTAACCATGAAAGGGCATGGCAAGAGGATAAAGATAAGAAGAAAAACACACAGGGTGAGCTGTCCAGAGGCCCTGGCTCCTATCTGAGAGGGGGGATGGTGGGTGGGCGTGGTAATAAATGATGAAGATATTCTGGAAAGTTATGAGTAACAGCAAGTATGTAATTTTATGTCTTCCAAGAATCAGTCTTCACCATTTTTTCCAGCTATAGGTCAAAGTACCAAGCTATCCACGAAGAAGGGCAGAGTTGACTCACCCTGAGGTTGACTATTACTTTATCCTTCTGTGCAGGGTAACCACAGAAGGGCACGGACTCCTCTTGGGTCTGGTGGGACCAGAGACTGGTCAGGGGCAGGCAGAGAAGACATGTTCTATGATGAAATTAGACTATGTAAAATTCAGTAACTAAACATAAATCCTACTGTACAGTTTAACTCTGTTGAGCACAGTGTTACACATGTGGAATGCTTACTTGAACGTGAATGGTCACCCCTTCTGTCCCTCTGTGATTGAAGTTAACCATTAGGCAAACTGTTTTCATGTCCTCGGTATTATGTCCTGGGCTGGGAACTATGTTTATTCTGTCATTACTCAGTTTCTGAAGCCATGCATACTCATTCTTCTCCCAAGGGACTGACCAGTTTCATAGAGTTTACACAAGAGTTCTATGAGATAAAAGAAGAACCATGGGTGGTTCAGTCCATCCCTCTGTTGTTCTAGAAGTTATGTCCTGCAGTTTTATTCCTCTGCAAGAACTCAACTGTTTTGCTGCATAGGTGTAGAGGCCCTATTCATTAAAAGCCTGGTATGCACCAGTAGAGGACAGCGCAATTGTGCACCACATAGTTGGCCCCATAGATGCCCAGGGCCCAGATTCATGAACTCTGGTCAGCCTGATGCAAGGCTGCATAGATTTTGCTGAATGGCCCGACAGGGTTGGACTAGGAGCTTTCAATTGGAACTCCCCCCGGCAACAACCAAAGTTGCAACTACCACTAACCCTCCATAGCATGAAGGGGACTGGAGTCTGTGGCTGTGGGGTGCCATGTGGCATTTGGAGCTCTGATCAAGGGGGTGCACAGCTGTTTCAGTAAGCCTTTGGTTGACATAACAGAAAGCACCCCCCCAACACTGGCCCAGCAGAGCGCAAAAGGCATTGTGCGTGCCACACTCCATTTGCCCTCCATGGGCATGCCCACACCCTGCCCACTGCCTGGACCAGCCACGTAGCTGCAAGGGATCCCTGCACATGGCTCCAGACAGGGTGCAGACTGAGTGTCTTGCCATTTGTGCATCTGCAGGTGTTTGCCAGACACCCGGGATGTGCATATCCTGGCCCTACTCGTCACTTATCAATATGTGTAGGGCTGTGATTCCTTTATGTCATAGGGCCCTTAGTGCACATGATTAGATAGTTTAAATTAAAGAAATGGCAACTGAATGATTCCTGGATTCTATGGTACTGTTTCTTGTGTGGTATGGGGGATTTGTTTCCATTGTCTTTAAATGTGGGCGCAGGTATTGTATCTCTTTTAGGGACATGAGGATGCCCTAATTCTGTTATGAGGGTCACAGTCTGCACCACACAATACTTTACATCAGATTGTGGGGTTACCTCTACACCAGCAACAGAAGTTCTAGAAAAGTAACTCTCAGTATGTCATAAAGGATACAACATTCTAGAGGTCCTTTATTGCCTTGTGAAGAGGCTACAGATGATAACTAAAGAGATGAGATAATTGTGTAACTGTTCCTGACTCAGTGGCAGATCCAGGTGGAGCATGGATATATTCAACCCATTTTTTTTTTTTAGAGTTCCAGTTTAAAAGCCTGGGTTGTTGTGGTGATGTATGGATGGGGCTGCAATTTAAAGGCTTGGGGTGCTGTGGATGATGTTTGTTGGGGGATGCCACGGTGCTCCTTCTCTAAATTCCTTGATCTGCCACGGTGACTTTCTGCTGAAGTCCACATTATCATTATGCATGTTTTGCAGTGGTTTCCTTCCTTAACAAATATAAAATGTTGTGCTTCATGAATATCTGTAAAAATACAGTATTAATAGAATGACAAATTGTGAGCTTTCTAGATCATGGTGAGTGTAATAACCAACTGAGTGCAAGATATTCCTGTGTAGCAAAGGACAAACTGGCTTTCCTAATGGGGTTTTAAATAGCCTTAAACACCTCTTATGTCTTGCCTTTTAAAGCAGCTTGAGTAGTACTTGGGCTGGCAGTACAGAACAGAAAACTGGCACTCTTCATTATACTGAACTAAAGCGAGATTTCATCTTGAAATGTGTTTATTTATTTATTTATGTATGTATTTATTTAAAAGAGTTTTACCAGGAAAGACATACTGAGCCATAAAGCTTGTTTCCAGATGTGTCCTGGGGGAAGGGGGAAGGGATAATTACATAATAACAAGTAAAAAAGCACAGTAATATGATAATGCAATAAGGCACAGCAATGTACAGTAACACACAGTAACATACTGGCATAATTAATAACAACACAAACTGAATTACATTAGGAGTGTGAGGTACCAGACACTCTCAGGCTGTAATGTGAGGAACAGGACAGGGTAGGAAGAAGTCAATTAAACCAGGAGAGGGCCACAGGTAGGAGACAGGAGGAGGAAAAAAAAGAGAAGGGGGAAGATGGATTTAGGTTGGGAGTAGCAAGTATAGAGGAATGGAGGAACAAATTGATAGGGATACAAAGGGGAGGGAGAGATGAGGAAGAAGTGGATGCAGGAAAGATGGAATGGAGTTGAGGTAGTAGTGGAGAGGGAGGTAGGAGAGGGAGATAGAGGATAGGTTGAAGGAGGGAGGGATTTTAGAGTAGGAGGGAAGAGGAAGGGATGGTTGAGATGGGGAAAGGATGAGTGTAGATGTTGGAATCGTTAGTAGTGGGACATGGAGGTGCAGAGAGGTGTAGGAGCTTGGGGAACAGGTAGTGTGTAGGAAGAGGAATGGGAGGCAAGACATTGGGCTATGGACATTTGCAGGAGGAAGTGGTGTGTGCTTGGAGTAGAAAGGAAAGAGAACATTTGGAGGAGGCAGAGCAAATTGTTAGGGAAAGAGAGTTCCAGATACTAGGAAAATGGAAAGAGAAAGCATTCTGTCCAGCAAGAGATTTACGAGAAGGGAGCAGTAGGGAGCAAAAGCCTGAGTTACGGAGAGAGTAAGTGGAAGGAGGCATGGGGGAGAGAAGCGAGCTGTGATAAGGGGGGAGTGAAGCCAGCCAGAATTTAGAAATGAAGGAGGCACTGTGGGTTAGGTGGCAATCTCCCAAGGGGGGGAGGGAAAGAGCAGAGTATAGACAACATTGGTGAGTACGGGGAAGGCAAGCCAAGGTAAAATGGCAGAAGGAGTGGAACAGGGGGTCTAATCCAGCCAAGGTGGACTTAGGAGCAACACAGTAGACAATGTCACCATAATCTAAGATGGTGAGGATCATCTTAGAGATGATATCTCGGCAATCAGGTATAGGGATGCAGCTTTTGTTCCTATAAAGGGCATCGGGCATGGGTTGGAATTTTTTGTGAATGGCGTCTACGTGCTGAGAGAAGCCAAGGTGTCAGTCAAGCCAGACATCAAGATATTTAAATGAGGGTACATTGTCAATTATGCCCCAATCTAGAGTGTGGAAGGTGGGGTGGGGTGGGAGGGAGCCAAGACAGCCATGCCTAGGGCCAAAGCATATGGAGACCATTTTCCTAGCTTTTAGGGATAATTGCTTTGATCTGAACCATTTCTGGACAGTGTCAAAATCAAGTTGAAGCCTGAATGTTAACTGAAGGAGAAACCCTGATACAAACAGGACTGTGCCATCTGCATACAGTACATGTGGATGGAAGCAGAGGAGCAGGCTGAGGGGAGGTCGTTTAGGAATATGGAGAAGAGCAATGGGTCAAGGACAGAGCCTTGGGGTATGCCAGTGAGAATGGAGAGAGGGGACAGGGAAACTCCAGTTCTCAAAGATTCAGATCTTCCTTCCAGGTAGGAGTGGAACCAGTTAATTTCTGAATCTGTGAGACCCAGTGACTCGAGTTTGCCAAGGAGAAGAGGGTTGGAGACAGTGTCAAAGCTTTGCTAGATCAACAAAGATGGCAGCAGTGAGGTGGCCTTGGTCCATGTCAATATGAATGGAAACAGTGAGCCTGAGGAGAGGGGGTGAAGGGTGGTGTTTGCAAAGCCGGACTGGAAGGGGTGAAGAAAGAGGAGGAGTCAAGGAGAGGAGAGTTGAGACAGAACTATGCTTTCTTATAGTTTGGATAAGGTTGGAAGGAGAGATATTGGGAGGAAGTTGCCTTAATAATGTTTAAATATATATAGAAGGATGGAATACAAAATGGAAACAATGCTACTGTCACTATCAGATGTAAACCTTGCACTTAGAACTGACTGAAACTGCTAATTTTGTAAATGTTACTATTCAACACTATTTTACAATACCACCCCTTTGGCTAAGCAGTCTCTCATTAGTTAACGTCTGAGTACAGTACATTTTGCAGGACAGCTAGGAAACCACCATCAATGTTATAGGGCCTGAGTGCTCTAGCAAGTGGAGGCACATAATGCATGTCCAAGGAAAGGCTCCCTCCTATGCTATCCCCAAATCTATCTGGGCAGGGAGCTGCAATCCATGTAACCTGAACTGGTATACCGTGATAAGGGTGCTCGCTATTGAGGACACACTAAAAAGGGTGACTCAATAGCGACACCTTATCAAATGGCTAAGTGGATGGGGGGGCAACTACAGGTATAGCGACATTCTGTCGCTTTATATACAAGTGCACGTTGTGGGGGAGCGAGCACGGTGGAAGGGAAGGGCGGGTTTGTGTGCTGTGTTTTGGCGCCAGGCTGCCAAGCTGCCCTGTAGCGTGGTGGGTGGGTCGCAGGCTTCAGCTGCGAGGGTGCCAGGTTCGAGTCCGGGTGCGCATACATTTTGTTGCACCCGGACCAAATTTTTTTTTTTTATTTGCACCCCCCCAACATGCACCCTCCCTGGAGTTCAGTATCCTATAGTAGGGAGGTGCGGGGGGTGCAGCCCTCTGCATAAACATTACAAATGTAAGTCATCAGTGCCAATTTGCTGTGCACCGGGGTATACATCGGCAAAACTGATTTTTGCCAATGTATCATTCTCCATAACAAGCGATCACCTTTGTGTGATTGCCGCTATGACAGAGAACCACCTGTACTTAGTCTTGGGAGGGTAGAAAGACCACCACCTGGCATACTGGAGCTTTAAAAGCTCTTGCAGAGTTGGTGCAGTGGTCCCAATGTCAGTGAATCAGGTATTGAACCAGCTGGGATAGCGGGGCCAGCCAGGGAAGGAGGACTGAATATCCTAGAGAGGGCTGGCGTCCTTGCTGGGATACAAACACCTGGGTGACTGCAGTGGCAGTGCAGCTGAGGGTGCTAAGTGAGGAGGTCAAGATGTCAGCAAAGGACCAGCTGTGCATGCAATGTGGGCACACACATTGGTCCCACTAGTGAGCAATGACTTCCAAAGTTCATAGTGATACAACTGCCAGAGCAAGGATATTAACTCCAGCGCCATCTTCTTGACCCTGGTATAGCCGGGCTAGTCCCCATCAGCTTCTCCACCGCTCAATGCTTGGAAGCTTGGGAGGTACTAGAGGTGAAGAAAGTTTATGAATTTCACTTCAGCGGAACTTCCACAAAATTTCTGAACTTTCGTGGAAGTTTCTAAATTTCCCAAAGTTTTTGGTGAATTTTCGCCTATGTTCCTGTTAGATGTGTCCAGTGCCCCCATCCGAAGCCCTGCTCAAAATAGAAATAAAATTCCCTGGTGGCTAGTGGTCCCTCCCCACACCTGATCACTTGCTCAATTAAAAGAAAAATACTTCCCTGGTGACTAGCGGTCCCTCCCCACCTATGACTCGCCCAATAAAAAATACTTTCCTAGTGGCTAGCACTCCCTCCCCCACCCGATCACCCACCTAATGTGTCCAATTTTTCCCATCCATCCCAATCCCTCATATAGTAATTATCTAAACATTTTTTCCATGATGGTCTAGTGAACCCCGTCCCTATCCCCAATCCCAAAGTATGTAAAGTTGTTCCCTGGTGGTCTAGTGGACCCCTTCCTACCCGGCATTTTGTGTCCCATCACCCCGCTCCCGCATCCTGAGACCCGAGACAGTGACTGGCCAGCTCTCCTCTCACCATCACGTCCAGCTACTGACTGAGCTGCCACTGAGCACGTACTGTATAGTGCTCATTGAGTGACAGCTCAGAGTGAGCTGTCAATCAGTGAGCATGTACTGTATACAGTACATACTCAGTGAGAGTTCAGTCAGCGGCTGGCCATAGTGGTGAGAGGAAGGCTGTGCCAATCACCAGTTCGGGATGGGGAAGCAGGGTGGTGGGACACCACTACCTGCTGGGGTTTGGGTGGGGGCGCTCCACTGAGACCACAAGGAATAGCTTTATATTCTGTGAATCAAGGATATGGAGGGGGGGTCACTAGACCACCAGGTGAAATATTTTTACATAATTACTATACATGGGATCAAGATGGGGGGGGTTACACTGGACATGTCAGGTGGGAGATCGGGTTGGGGGAGGGACCACTATCCACCAGGGAAGTACTATTTTTTCTTTTGGAGTGATGCTAGCCTCTGATATTTAATCCCTAGATTAGCAAATAGAGTAGATTTATCTGAAACAGGACCTTTGAGGAGAGAAGAGCGTTCATGAATAGCTCTTACTTGCTATTCCTGTTTGACTAAAAAGTCTGCCCAATGGAAAAGGGCATTGTTGCAGCTATACTGCCAAACCTGGGCTCTAGCACGAATTAGAGCAAGGGTCACTTTGGAAGCTGTTCTGCATCTGAGAAGGTGATGAACTACTGCCTTCTGCTGCTATTAGGATTTTATCCTGACAGGGGATCAAACCAACTGAGGTCCTGAGTGACTGCCGGAGAGGGTGAAAGTTAGTCCCCTTGTGGAATGAAGGGAATCATCATCGTCTGGAGCATCACAGCCCACATTCCTTGCCACCAGAAGTGCACTGGTCTGCCGCACCTGCAACCAGCTTACAGAAGAGAGCTGCAATCATCCAAAGTTATCACGGCCCACACCCTTCATCACCAGGTGCACACTGGGTCTGCAGCACCTATATCCAACCTACAGAAAAGACCAACCAGCCATCATCCGCCTAGGCAGGGGAAGCATCCCTAAGGAAACAGCACCGGCCTACCATCCAAAGGTTGTGACTACTGTACTGGGATTTACCAAAAGAACTTATCATTCCTATTGTTTAGCTAGCTAGATACTTTCTGGGCATTCCTGTGCAACCTTAGAATCAACTATGTTATTCTGTGTGATTGTATTCTGTACATATGTTGACTTTGTATGTCCTCTCTGTGACGAGGTACCTTTGTAAAGCCAGTCTCTGGCTCAAGGTTGTAAATCCGATTATACAATAAATAAATAAAAATAAGCCCACAGCTACAGCTTACAGCCAGGAGCAAATGTTTTACTTTCTATCCAGTTGTGTAATTTGCCAGTCAGCAGCTGCAACGAATTTACCTGGTACCGAGCCAAAGTTCAGGCATCACAGGTCTGCAACTCTGCATCTGAGTGCACACTCAAACTGTAATTGGGAGCTCCCAGAGGGACTGTGGGGAGAGGTGTTGAGACACACCTTACGGTGGGAATGAATTCAAAATACTCTCTTTGTTTATTTTTTCCTTTGCTTCCCTTGTCCCCTACTTTGTTCTCCCACTCAAAAATAAACCCATTAGTAATTTATTTGCAACTGCTGATGTGTTTTGCTATTATTGCCTTACTGTTTATTTGCATGCTTACAGTGATACGTAGAAAGGGAAGTGTGTTACTGTGTTCCCTATCACAGAGGGTGGGGGTTGTATTTATTTCTTTACCCACTTGGCTTAACTTGTCCACAGGAGACCACACATTCATTTACAGGTCCTCTTCACACACCCTCACTAGGAACACAAAACCTCATAGAAGCTGGTGCACTCCCAGACAAACTTAGGGACAATTGCATGGTCTATTGTTTGCATAAAAGCATCAAACCAAAAGTTCCCTAAGGTCACTCTCCACATATATTTCAGGGCATTTAATCAAAACTCTCAGCTGGCTGACCCAAACAATGTAGACTGGTGTCTTATCTCTACTTGATAAGGATTTGGATGATACACTGGACTATTTCAATTCTAAATTCATCTGGGATATCCATGCCTATCAAGAGAATCATGGACAGGGTACTGACTCCCTGGGTCTCAGATAATCTGCTAGATAGCCTCAAGGCTTGAGATGCTGCCTGGCACCACTATAAAGCCATTCATTTACAAGTGGACCTCTTTAGGTAGAGACAGTTCAGAAATTACTACACAAAAGCTATACAACTGGCTATGGCTGATTACATTGCTTCAGCTTTCTAAGACAACACAAATTGCCCATCTATAATTCTGGAAGGTAGTTCACTCTCTTTTTGACCTCCCAGTCAGATCCCCCCAGTACTCAAGCCAGGCAGTTCTTCAATTTCTGAACACATGGATGCTGCTACCACTTTCAAAGAGTATTTCTTTTTATGTGCCCTTTCCCTCCTTCCTACCTCTCCTCTCCTCTCCATACTCTCCCCCCTTCATCTTTGGCATCCCTTGCTCCTCCTCCCCATGTCCTTCTTCTTTTTGTTCCCTATTTTTCCTGCAACTGCCCTGAGTCTCAGCAAGCCTCTCTCTTGATCTAACTAAGGGCAATAGACTTGATGGCTCTCAACCTGAGACCACTCTGCCTTGCTGCTTACTCCTGCTATAGCAGCTTCTGTCTCCTCCCTTCCCAAACTATCCTTATTTATCGCTAAGTTCCTAGTAATTAGAAGTGTGCCAGGGTCTTTCCTCTCAATAGAAGTGGGGATCCTACTATACCTGGCAACTACTGAGCAATCTCCTTGACCCTGCTCAATCTAAACTTCAAGAGAAGGTAGCTCTGCCCATCTTGCCACCTTTCTTTATTCCTCTGCTTTTCATAGCTCCTTCAGTTGGGCTTCAGAAAAAACAATCCACTATATCCTTCTTGCTGAGATTCACTGATCATATCCTGAAGAGAATGGGCAAGATTTAGTGACCTCTACAATCTTTATTGATTTGGTCAAGACACTCAGCATTGTTGCCCACCCTCTCATACTCGACAGATATGCAGGTGCTGGAGTCTCTGAACTCACAGCTGGTTCTGCTCCTTCTCAAACAGGTTTCAGTCAGTCTTTGACAATGATGTCCTCCCCCCCCCCCGACTGTCTCTCAGGGATACCACAGGACTCTGTTCTGGGACCTGTTCTTTTCTCAGTTTTCCTTAATGATCTCACCACCTGCTCCTCTGCATACATACATGTGTACGTTGATGACACAGTATGTTTACTCATTGGTCTTTTGACCTCTAAGTTGGAAGCAGGCTTATAATGGATCTTTGACAGTGTCCAATGTAGGTTCCATGCCAAGCAACCCTGAATGTTAAAGGATGGTCTCTATGACCTTTGGTAGTAGTTAGCACCTGGCCAAGACCTCTGCCCTCACTGTCTATGTGACTCTGGATAGTGTCCATTTGTTGGATGTTGTTTTTTTCAAATAGCTCATGGTCTAGCTAGATCCAGACACAACTGAGCTTCTCTAGACATATTGATAACACATTCAAAATTTCTCCTAAACTGGGTGCACTATACGGAGTAAATCCCATATCCTGATTTCTATGTGTCACATGACTGTACTCAAAATGATCCTCCTGAAATGTAGCTATGGGGATGGGATGGAATGTTATCTATAGTGCTGCATCTAAATCCATCCTTGCCCAACTAGACCTTGAATGCCATGGCATCTGCCACTTTGCTCTAAACTATCCTCCATGCACTCATCATGACTCTCTCTACTCTGAACTCTTCCTCCTCCTCTCTCTCGAAGGCAGATGCCTCCTTCACTTTTCTTCCCTCATATCTAAATATTTGGGATCTATTTTCTTCTCTGCATCTCCTTTCCTGTTTCTCCCTTTGTCTCTACCCCTTATTTGCACAGAAATTCTGATGAACACCCCTTCTCAATCTCCTCTTTTTAAAACAAATGCAGGACAAGTTTCTACATCGTCTAGACTCCCTTCCATCTGGAACAATCTCCCTTTCACTATGTTCCCTTTCCTCTCCCCTTTGCACTGAAGGCTCTACTCCATGATCACATAGCCCACTTCTGTTATTGTCTCTAGTGTACATTGGCCTACCTCTCCTGACAGGCCCAGTTTGTACTGCAGCCATTAGCCACTGCTATCTACTGTATCTTTTTTCACATACTGTCCACAATGGTGGACAGTTTTTCCAATCAAGACTTTTAGGCCTGCCTTGTCTGCACTGCTGTAGTCCTTCACTGTTACCATCACACATGATCATTTATTTCTTGACAATGTATACAATAATGGTTGGGATTACTCCTCCTCATACTCACCACTGTTCCCTATAGTCTCCTATCCATCCACCCCCACCTTCGTCACCAGCCCATTGCATGCCTTCATCTCCAAATTCTGGTTTGGTACACTGCCTTCCTGCCTCACTCCTCTCTCCTATCCCTCTGGTCCATACTCCCCTCCACTCCAGGGTCCTTGTAATTTCTCAGTTCCCCACCCTCACTCCTCTTCTTCAAAATGCATGTGATAGGCATGGGAACCATAGCAATAGGAAAGAGAATAAAGTCAGAGATCAAGCAGGGTCTGTGTTTTTTGCAGCAGGCATGGGAAATGGGCCTAGCCTAGTGGTCCTTATCTGCCATCAGTTTCTATGTTTCTGGGCAGTCATCAGTCTCCTATCATCTTCTCTCCTCTGGAATCAGCTTCTCTACTCTCTTCATCTCTCCCCCTCCTGTCTCCTTCAGACCCCAGCTAAAACATCTTTCTGACCCTCTTACTCTTGTCATTCCCTTCCCTGATCCTTAGCCTTTGTATCCTCTATTATCTCTGCTGTTGGGTCACCTCCTGGGTTCTACCTCAGCCTGTATTAGGCTCCTTTCTAATCTTCCTCTGCACTGCCATTCATTCTGCCTGTTTTAGACTCTTTATTTGTATGTCAAAGCTGTTTATTTTATCTTTACTTAGCTCTGTTTACTTTTTATATGCATGTGTACTATGCTAAAGCGTACTATGTTTATACTTCATTTTGTACCAAACTTTAATACTGTGTGTGCTTTTATTATTGTATTTCCTGTTCCGTGCTCCTGTATCGCACCTGGAAGCGAACCTTGGCTCAGTGTGCCTCTCTCGGTTACCAGTTTTCAAATAAATGAATACATTTTCTAATTGTTGTGACATGTTTATTGAAAATTTCTGGGCTGTTTAATCTCATCCCACACCTCACCCAGGAGGAACCTGAAACCAGCCTCGGATCACTGTGCTTTTCCTGTTCAATTTTTCAATAAATAACTAAAAATGTAGGCTATCTAGTTTATGAACTGGTCTCCTGTGATGTACAGAGTCAGACACTTTACTGAAGTCCTATACAACATCCACAGGCTTCCCCACATATACTTCCATGGTGACATTTTCAAGACGTGCAATAATATTTGTTTGGCATGATTTTCACTTACAGAATCAATACTGAGCCACTGTGTCAAAGTTGTTTTCCTGCTGAGTGTTAAACAATTCTTTTTTTTTTTTTATTTGTACAGTTGTCTCTATCAGCTTCCATGGTATGGATTTCAAACTGACTGACCTGCGGTTCCCTGGTTGCACCATGGAGCCTTTTTGAAATACTGGCACTGTGTGGGCCACTCTCTAGTCATCAGGCACAAATGCAGTTTGGACAAACTACAGAAACCAGACACAACTGATTGTGCAATACAACACATTAGAAACTGGTTGCAGAACAGGAAACAAAGGATTATAATGATTCAAATTTGTCATTTGATGTGCACCTAAATTCAGTAACAAAAAGTACACACCAGAAAATTAATACCTTTTATACAGTACAATAGAATTCAGAAATAAAGTACAGGACAAACAATGCAAGTAAAGCTATTGCTCAGAGTAACCTTTTTGCCTGTTATAGACTACAGCTCTCTGCAATAGGATAAAGCTTCTGCAAAGTACAGCAACAGAAACCTGTGTTATACAATCTAATTGGAAGATGTACTCTCAGCTAATAAAACTAAGCAACATTGCCATCTCTAAACTGGAATAGCCTCTCCTTGATAAAAACTACACTCTTAACATGGTCTCCTTGGTGCACAGAGTATATGGTGCTGCCCTGATTCATTAGTGCGGATGTTAATGCCCTCTGAAACAAACACTAAGCTGAGATCAGTAAACAAAAACCTCTTAAAAGTTCCATTTATGAAAAGTAATCTGGGCAGAAATGCTTTTGCATACATGGTTTTAAAAAACTTGGAATCAACTTCCAGTGTGCATAAGACAAACTGAGCCCCATATTACTCTTCAGACAAAACTGAGGGAACATTGAGGTGTGAACTCTTTCTGTTCATGCTTTGCATAACTGAAGTTTCCTCTGATGTCCTCTGCTAAGAAATGTTCCTGTTCTGAAGTATTGCATTTTTCTGTCCCGAGTTGCTTCTATAAAAGGGAATTTTGTTCCCAAATGAGTTTGCCCAGTTATCAAATGCTTAAAAATGAATTGACAACATGTTGAAATGGAAACAAGTGACCAGTACAGCCCTACAAAGTGGTGTGCCATGAACAAGGAAAGTTACTTCTCGGCAGGAGGTTAATGAAATGCAGAGGGACAGGGGCATGTTCTGGGAGTGGAGAGAAAATAAAAGATGAATTTTAAAAAATAAAAAAAAATACAAAGTGATGTGTCTAGGTGGGAAGAACCTGAAAGCAAAATGTTACTTAGAAACAAAGAGACTGCTGAAACTTGGCAGGTAAAGGACCTGGGGGGAATGGTCAGCAGTGACTTTATATGAGGGCAACAATGAAGGGAAGCAGCTAGAAAAGTAAATAAAATTATGGCATGAATCAAGAGAAACTTCATAAGCACATTAAGAAATATTGCAATGCCCTTGAATACATCATGTTTCAACCCTCCATCATGAGTATTGTAAGGTTCTGTTCCACACATCTGAGCAACAAGATTGAGAAAGTGAAGAGGACAATGACCAAAGTGGTTGAAGGCTTGGAAACCATGGACAATGAGAACCAACTGGCAGAAGTGGGACTGTTCTCCATGCACAAGAGGAGACTCAGGGGTATGATAACTACAGTGTTTAAAAATCTGAAAGGGATAACATTGTCAGACTAAATTCACGATTGCATCTGGGGGTTATTAAACTGAAGATGAGAGTACAACATTGCATCTGGGGGTTGTTAAACTGAAGAGGAGAGCTCAACGTTGCATCTGGGGTTTATTAAACTGAAGAGGAGAGTACAACATTGCATCTGGGGGTTATTAAACTGAAGAGGAGAGTGTAACATTGCATCTGGGGGTTATTAAACTGAAGAAGAGAGTGTAACATTGCATCTGGGGGTTATTAAACTGAAGAGGAAGGAGAGTGTAACATTGCATCTGGGGGTTATTAAACTGAAGAGGAAAGTGTAACATTGCATCTGGGGGTTATTAAACTGTAGAGGAGAGTACAACATTGCATCTGGGGGTTATTAAACTGAAGAGGAGAGTGTAACACTGCATCTGGGGCTTATTAAACTGAAGAGGAGAGTTCAACATTGCTCTGGTGGTTATTAAACTGTAGAGGAGAGTACAACATTGCATCTGGGGGTTATTAAACTGAAGAGGAGAGTGTAACATTGCATCTGGGGCTTATTAAACTGAAGAGGAGAGTGTAATATTGCATCTGGGGGTTATTAAACTGAAGAGGAGAGTTCAATATTGCATCTGGGGGTTATTAAACTGAAGAGGAAGGAAAGTGTAACATTGCATCTGGGGGTTATTAAACTGAAGAGGAGAGTGTAACATTGCATCTGGGGGTTATTAAACTGAAGAGGAGAGTGTAGCATTGCATCTGGGGGTTATTAAACTGAAGAGGAGAGTGTAGCATTGCATCTGGGGGTTATTAAACTGAAGAAGAAGGAGAGGGTAACATTGCATCTGGGGGTTATTAAACTGAAGAGGAAGGAGAGTGTAACATTGCATCTGGGGTTATTAACTGAAGAGAAGAAGAGTGTAACATTGCATCTGGGGGTTATTAAACTGAAGAGGAAGGAGAGTGTAACATTGCATCTGGGGGTTATTAAACTGAAGAGGAAGGAGAGTGTAACATTGCATCTGAGGGTTATTAAACTGAAGAGGAGAGTGTAACATTGCATCTGGGGGTTATTAAACTGAAGAGGAAGGAGAGTGTAATATTGCATCTGGGGGGTTATTAAACTGAAGAGGAGAGTGTAACATTGCATCTGGGGGTTATTAAACTGAAGAGGAAGGAAAGTGTAACATTGCATCTGGGGTTATTAAACTGAAGAGGAGAGTGTAACATTGCATCTGGGGGTTATTAAACTGAAGAGGAGAGTGTAGCATTGCATCTGGGGGTTATTAAACTGAAGAGGAGAGTGTAACATTGCATCTGGGGGTTATTAAACTGAAGAGGAAGGAAGTGTAACATTGCATCTGGGGGTTATTAACTGAAGAGGAAGAAGAGTGTAACATTGCATCTGGGGGTTATTAAACTGAAGAGGAAGGAGAGTGTAACATTGCATCTGGGGTTATTAAACTGAAGAGGAAGGAGAGTGTAACATTGCATCTGGGGGTTATTAAACTGAAGAGGAAGGAGAGTGTAACATTGCATCTGGGGGTTATTAAACTGAAGAGGAAGGAGAGTGTAACATTGAATCTGGGGTTATTAAACTGAAGAGGAAGGAGAGTGTAACATTGCATCTGGGGGTTATTAAACTGAAGAGGAAGGAGAGTGTAACATTGAATCTGGGGGTTATTAAACTGAAGAGGAAGGAGAGTGTAACATTGCATCTGGGGGTTATTAAACTGAAGAGGAAGGAGAGTGTAACATTGCATCTGGGGGTTATTAAACTGAAGAGGAAGGAGAGTGTAACATTGCATCTGAGGGTTATTAAACTGAAGAAGAGAGTACAACATTGCATCTGGGGGTTATTAAACTGAAGAGGAGAGTGTAACATTGCATCTGGGGGTTATTAAACTGAAGAGAAAGAGAGTGTAACATTGCATCTGGGGTTATTAAACTGAAGGAGAGTGTAACATTGCATCTGGGGTTATTAAACTGAAGAGGAGAGTGTAACATTGCATCTGGGGGTTATTAAACTGAAGAGGAGAGTACAACATTGCATCTGGGGGTTATTAAACTGAAGAGGAAGGAAAGTGTAACATTGCATCTGGAGGTTATTAAACTGAAGAGGAGAGTGTAACATTGCATCTGGGGGTTATTAAACTGAAGAGGAGAGTGTAGCATTGCATCTGGGGGTTATTAAACTGAAGAGGAAGGAGAGTGTAACATTGCATCTGGGGGTTATTAAACTGAAGAGGAGGTGTAACATTGCATCTGGGGTTATTAAACTGAAGAGGAGAGTGTAACATTGCATCTGGGGTTATTAACTGAAGAAGAAGAGTGTAACATTGCATCTGGGGTTATTAAACTGAAGAGAAGTGTAACATTGCATCTGGGGTTATTAAACTGAAGAGGAGAGTACAACATTGCATCTGGGGTTATTAAACTGAAGGGAGAGTGTAACATTGCATCTGGGGGTTATTAAACTGAAGAGGAGAGTGTAACATTGCATCTGGGGTTATTAAACTGAAGAGAGAGTGTAACATTGCATCTGGGGTTATTAAACTGAAGAGGAAGGAAAGTGTAACATTGCATCTGGGGTTATTAAACTGAGAGAGGAGAGTGTAACATTGCATCTGGGGTTATTAAACTGAAGAGGAAGAGAGTGTAACATTGCACATCTGGGGTTATTAAACTGAAGAAGGAGAGTGTAACATTGCATCTGGGGGTTATTAAACTGAAGAGGAGAGTGTAACATTGCATCGGGGGTTATTAAACTGAAGAGGAGAGTGTAACATTGCATCTGGGGTTATTAAACTGAAGGAGGAGAGTGTAACATTGCATCTGGGGTTATTAAACTGAAGAGAGAAGAGTGTAACATTGCATCTAGGGGTTATTAAACTGAAGAGGAAGAGTGTAACATTGCATCTGGGGGTTATTAAACTGAAGAGGAAGGAGTGTAACATTGCATCTGGGGTTATTAAACTGAAGAGGAAGAGTGTAACATTGCATCTGGGGGTTATTAAACTGAAGAGGAAGGAGTGTAACATTGCATCTGGGGTTATTAAACTGAAGAGGAAGGAAGTGTAACATTGCATCTGGGGTTATTAAACTGAAGAGGAAGGAGAGTGTAACATTGACATCTGGGGGTTATTAAACTGAAGGAAGGAGAGTGTAACATTGCATCGGGGTTATTAAACTGAAGAGGAAGGAGAGTGTAACATTGCATCTGGGGTTATTAAACTGAAGAGGAAGGAGGTGTAACATTGCATCTGAGGGTTATTAAACTGAAGAAGAGGAGTATAACATTGCATCTGGGGTTATTAAACTGAAGAGGAGGTGTAACATTGCATCTGGGGTTATTAAACTGAAGAGGAAGGAGGTGTAACATTGCATCTGGGGGTTATTAAACTGAAGAGGAGAGTGTAACATTGCATCTGGGGTTATTAAACTGAAGGAAGGAGAGTGTAACATTGCATCTGGGGTTATTAAACTGAAGAGGAGAGTAGCAACATTGCATCTGGGGTTATTAAACTGAAGAGGAAGGAAAGTGTAACATTGCATCTGGAGGTTATTAAACTGAAGAGGAGATGTAACATTGCATCTGGGGTTATTAAACTGAGAGGAGAGGTGTAGCATTGCATCTGGGGGTTATTAAACTGAAGAGGAGAGTGTAACATTGCATCTGGGGGTAATTAAACTGAAGAGGAAGGAGAGTGTAACATTGCATCTGGGGGTTATTAAACTGAAGAGGAAGGAGAGTGTAACATTGCATCTGGGGGTTATTAACTGAAGAGGAAGAAGAGTGTAACATTGCATCTGGGGTTATTAAACTGAAGAGGAGAGTGTAACATTGCATCTGGGGGTTATTAAACTGAAGAGGAGAGTACAACATTGCATCTGGGGGTTATTAAACTGAAGAGGAGAGTGTAGCATTGCATCTGGGGGTTATTAAACTGAAGAGGAAGGAAAGTTTAACATTGCATCTAGGGGTTATTAAACTGAAGAGGAGAGTGTAACATTGCATCTGGGGGTTATTAAACTGAAGAGGAGAGTGTAGCATTGCATCTGGGGTTATTAAACTGAAGAGAGGAGGTGTAGCATTCCATCTGGGGGTTATTAAACTGAAGAGGAAGGAGAGTGTAACATTGCATCTGGGGGTTATTAAACTGAAGAGGAAGAAGAGTGTAACATTGCATCTGGGGGTTATTAAACTGAAGAGGAGAGTGTAACATTGCATCTGGGGGTTATTAAACTGAAGAGGAGAGTACAACATTGCATCTGGGGGTTATTAAACTGAAGAGGAGAGTGTAACATTGCATCTGGGGGTTATTAAACTGAAGAGGAAGGAAAGTTTAACATTGCATCTAGGGGTTATTAAACTGAAGAGGAGAGTGTAACATTGCATCTGGGGGTTATTAAACTGAAGAGGAGAGTGTAGCATTGCATCTGGGGGTTATTAAACTGAAGAGGAGAGTGTAGCATTCCATCTGGGGGTTATTAAACTGAAGAGGAAGGAGAGTGTAACATTGCATCTGGGGGTTATTAAACTGAAGAGGAAGGAGAGTGTAACATTGCATCTGGGGGTTATTAACTGAAGAGGAAGAAGAGTGTAACATTACATCTGGGGGTTATTAAACTGAAGAGGAGAGTGTAACATTGCATCTGGGGGTTATTAAACTGAAGAGGAAGGAGAGTGTAACATTGCATCTGGGGGTTATTAAACTGAAGAGGAAGGAGAGTGTAACATTGCATCTGGGGGTTATTAAACTGAAGAGGAAGGAGAGTGTAACATTGCATCTGAGGGTTATTAAACTGAAGAGGAGAGTACAACATTGCATCTGGGGGTTATTAAACTGAAGAGGAGAGTACAACATTGCATCTGGGGGTTATTAAACTGAAGAGGAGAGTGTAACATTGCATCTGGGAGTTATTAAACTGAAGAGGGGAGTGTACCATTGCATCTGGGGGCTATTAAACTGAAGAAGTGAGTGCAACATTGCATCTGGGGGTTGTTAAACTGAAGAGTGGAGTGTAACTGCATCTGGGGGCTATTAAACAGTGGTAGAAAGGGGAATATATATATATATTAGAGGCAAAAAAAATCCATTTAATGCATCTGTTAGGGTTGTTCCACAGCAACAAAAAGTAAGGAAATTCGGTGTTAGGGTTGAACCCCCCGGCCACCTCAGCCCACCCCAACCGGCATAGGGGTGTGCATTGGGGTCGTCGGCCGTAACTCTCACCCCATCGCATGTGTAAAGAAGCAGGGGCATAGGAGAATGGGGGCGAGAGTTGGGACCCGGCGACCGCACTCCGATGCTGATTGAGGCGGCTGGAGGTGTCAAGGTTTCAACCTAACACCGAATTTCCTTACTTTTATCGCTGTGGAACAACCCTAACTGATGCATTAAATGGAGTTTTTTGCCTCTAATTTCCCTTCTTTTTGAGAATGATGACGAGAAATACTGAATGTAATCCGGCGGCGGGAGCATGGGGCCTAATGTCTTGTGACATAGTAACAGGAACAGCAATGCAAACACAATGTGGAAATGCAAATGGTAACAGTAACGAAAACACAAGGGCAAATGACAATGCAAAGGGTAACACACACGGTGGCACACACGGGAACGGTAACACTAACAGGTACATAGACGCAAGGGGAAACAGTAACTGTAACAGTAACAGAAGCGCATGCCCTGTTTTTGCTGGACAACTGCATAGAGAAACACAGTGTGTACAAAGAATGTATGCATTGTAATGGCAATGGAAGCTTAAAACGAGCATTGGAAGTACTTAATTGCAAATATCTCAGCAACCGTATGACGTAGAAAAAGAATTTAAATTTCACAGAAATCATTATTTTCCTGGCTATCATTTTGTATTGTATAGCCCATAGGGATATACATTTTGTGACAAAAAATCTGTGTCTTGCACTGTTTTGCGATCAGACCGAAAGCGTGGACGCTACACCTATGTTAGTCTATGGAAAAAGCATCAACCGGTGCTGTAACTTTGGAGCCCGTACAATATTTTTTCACCAAAAGGCACATGTGTGATATGTTGGCTGCCCTACCTCCAAATTTCGGGCCAAAAGACCTAACCGTTCTTTTGCAGCAAGGTAGCAAAGAACTCCTGTCATTTTGGCCATAGTGTTGCAAAGTACTTTCGTGATTTGCAAAAGCTTTCGCACAGATTTGCAAAAGTATCGTGCGTGCGAAAGTACTTTGTGAAAGTACTTTTTCCAGAAAGTTGAAAAACGTATTTCTGGGGTGTTTAACCCCAAAATAAAGACATGGCTAACATCCTAGGCTCCGACTAGGTGAACACAAAAAATTGTTTACCTAGATGGTCCCAATTTTAAATGCCAAGCATTTCTCTGATCGCTACCTGAAAACAAAATGATGGATTTGAAAGTAGTAGGGCATTTGCAGTAAAAAGTACATTTGCAAAAGTGTCAAACTTTTTGTTAACTTTTCCCATTGACTTATAATGGGAACTTGTTTTAGAATAACTTTTGAACCATTTAATATTTTTTCACGAAATCTTCAAAAGGCACATCGGGCACCCTGACTGCACGTTCCCTGAAAATTTCGGACCACTGGCGCAAAACGTGCGACCTTTAGGCAACGGCAAAGAATTCACCAAATAGCATAAATGCGCATGCAGATCACACTTAATGACTCCGCAGCCATATATCTGACCGACACGACACTTGGCAGATCCCAAGGTGTATGATTCGTGATTCTGCATTCCAAATTTCAGGCAAATCCGTTAAACAGTGCCAAAGTTATTAAGGTGCAAACTTTGACCCTTTAACCTTAAAAGGGCTCCTCTACCATACTATATATATTATAGTGGCACGGTAGTGCTACTATGAATTAGGAGTTAGTACCCCATTTAAGGTTAAAGTGTAGTATTCACCTTAATAACTTTACTATGACGAATTTTGCCTGAAATTTAACACAAGAGCAGTAGCATAGATCTTTGGATCTGCCAAGTTTTTATGCCGGTCGGATATACGGTTGCAGAGTTATAAAGCGACATTCCGTAGCACATTTATGCTTTTTGCGCATTCTTTGCTCATGCCTACAGGTCGCATGGTTTTCGCGACCGGTCCAAAAACTTCAGTGATATGCAGTCGAGGTCCCCGATGTGCCTTTCAAAGATTTCATGAAAAAATATTGAACAGTTCGAAAGTTATTAAAAAAAAAAAGTTTCCCATTATAGTCAATGGGAAAAGTTAACAAATGTTCGACTGTGTCGCAAATGCAGTTTTAGTGTCGCAAATGACCCTGTAGTGTCTTGAGTCAGCCATTTTTTTTTTCATCTGCTGATCACAGAAATGCTTGCCATTTAAAATTGGGACCCTCTAGGGACATAATTATTTTTGTGTTTACCTAGTCGAGCCCTGAGGATGCTAGCCATGTCTTTTTTGGGGGTTAAACACCCCAGAAATATGTTTTTGAAATTTTTGGGAAAAGTAGTGTCACAAAGTAGTGTTGCACCTGCGACACTTTCATGATTTGTTTTGTGAAAGAGTCATGTTTATCAACACTACTTTGCAACACTATGGCCAAAATAACAGGAATTCTTTGCCACCCTGCTGCAAAACACTGGTTTGCTCTGTTGGGCTGAAATTTGGAGGGAAGAAAGCCAACATCCCACAGATGCCTTTTGGTGGTTTGGTAACCAAATATTGCAGGGATGCAAAGTTACAGTACTCCGAATTTGACGCTTTTTCCCATAGACTAACATTGCTGCATGCACCGTGCCTTTCAGGGCCCGTATCTCGGAAGCAGTTTGAAGACGGACTTTTCGTCGGAAAAATGCTTAGCCCCCTGCTAGGGGGCTAAGTGCAAAACTAGCCAGAAAAGTAATAAATAATATGAAATTTTAATTTTTTTCTACGTCGTACGGTTCCTGAGATATCAGCAATTTAGTATTCCAAGTGCTCATTTTCTGCTCCGAGGCCCATTATTATGCATACATTCTTTGTACTCACTGGCTCAGATATTCAAAAGGGTAGCACATGGCACAATGGTGTTGCGCCATGCACAACCCACTGATGCGCCCCGGTGCGATATTTAAAAGGGAAAAGTGCACCGCACAAATCCCGATGCGCCGGGGTGCATCAGTAATGTATGAAGGCACAGGTGGGGGCATGCCCATGCATAAACTGCACAGCCCGATATTCAGCCCGGGCCATGCAGAGTTATGCAGGCACAACCCCTACCTGTGCCTGCACAAAGTTGAGCCTAAAAAAAAAGGAAGAAGTTGAGGGCCACCCACAGGTGAGCTGCCGCATTGCAGGGCGCAACACAGCAGCTGCCACCTGTGGGTGGCCATTGGCTGTTCCTGTCACACCTGGTGGCAACCCCCATGCCCTGATCGCGGGCATTACTGATCCCCAAGTCCAATATCCCTGGTGGTCCAGTGGACCGTGAATAGCCCGATCACGGGCATAACAGTATTCCCTCCCCGATTAGCCCAATTGCAGGCATAACTGCTGAACACCCCAGTAGCCCGATCACGGGCATAACATAACACCCCAGTAGCCGATCACGGGCATCAGTACCCAAAGTCAATATCCCTGGTGATCCAGTGGACCGCCACGGAGCCAATCGCGGGCAGCATTCCTCACCCCCAAATCCGAAATCCCTGGTGATCTAGCGGACCCCATCCCACCGCCCATGGAGCCCCACCACCCGCTCCCCGTCAGCGGCGGGCGGCAGCACCACCAGCCTGCCGCCCGCCGCCCGAGACGAGCTTGGTATGGCGCCAAGCCAATTGGTTCAGAGCATGAGCCAGTGGGCGTACAGCCCATACCCGTGCCTAGTCAGTCCAGATATGTGAATAACTGGACTGACTAGTAGCATGATAGACTGCCGCCTGTCATCTTAGTCAGCAGCCATACCAAGCTGTCAGTTAACGAGCGGCGGGGTGCTGAGCAGGTGGGGTGCTGCCGCCCGCCAGCTGGCGGGGGAGCAGGGGTGGTGGGGCTCCTTAGGTCGGGTGGGGGTGCTGCTAGATCACCAGGGATTTTGGACTTGGGAGGGTGAGAATGCCACCAGCGATCGGGCTCCGT
Organism: Neoceratodus forsteri; assembly: GCA_016271365.2. Classification (NCBI taxonomy): domain Eukaryota; kingdom Metazoa; phylum Chordata; order Ceratodontiformes; family Ceratodontidae; genus Neoceratodus; species Neoceratodus forsteri. The sequence goes on from CM057459.1 coordinate 35,183,508, forward strand.
GCGATCCACTGGACCACCAGGGATATTGGACTTTGGGGGATACTGATGCCTGCGATCGGGCTACTGAAAGTGTTACGTTATGCCGTGATCGGGCTAATGGAGAATACTGTTATGCCGCGATCGGGCTAATTGAGCTACTGTATGCCCGCGATCAGGCTAATGGGGGGGATACTGTTATGCCCGCGATCGGGCTAATCGTGGTCCACTGGACCACCAGGGATAGGAGACATTCATTGTCCCTTACGGGACATCCTGCGATCGGGCTGCAGGGGGCATCGGTCCCCGACGGCTGCTGCCTGGCAGGGTGCCAGGCACAAGTCATCGGGGATCGGCGCACCTCCATGCTAATGGCATGCAAATGGGGCTGTAATCAGATGCAAATGGCCCCTGTGCGCCTTGCATAAATTATGGCCCCATTTGCATGTCATCCTTTGAATATCGCAGGTGCTGTGCATGGCGCAATGGAACTTGCACCACCGCATCTCAATGCTCCACTCTGACCACTTGTGCTGGCGCAGTTCCACTGCATCATGCACAGTGAAGGTAGCCAGGAGAGCGATATTCAAAGCAGGTGCACCACAGCGCAACTCCACAGAATCGCCTGGCCACACCTCGCAACTATTTTGAGTGGCGCACGGGTTTCGCATACAAACTGGCGCGAGTTTGAATATCTAGGCCACTGTGTTTTCTATGGAGCTGTTGGGGAAAACCAGGGTGTGCTTCCGTTACTATTACAGTTAGCGTTTCCACTTGTGTTTATGTACCTGTTTGCATTAAGCGTTCCTGTTATGCGCCACCATGTGCATACCCTTTGCGTTTTGTCTGCGCTTGCATTTGAGTTACTGTTACCATTGCGTTTTCACTACTGTTTCTGTTTGTATTTCGATTTGCATCACCATATGCGTTTCCATTTACGTTTGCGGCCACCCTTCCATTTGCGTTTGTGTTTCTCTTTCGTTTGGTGTCATCGTTGCTGTTACCATTACCATTTGCTTTTCCTATTGCACTACCGTCACTGTGCGCATTACAGTTTGCTTTTCCGTACACGCTTGCATTTGCGTTTCTGTTTCCTTTGGTGTTAATGTTGCTGTTACCGTTAGTATTTGCATTTCCAATTGTGGTACTATCACCGTGCGCATTACCATTTGCGTTTCCACACGCACTTGCGTTTCCATTTGCGTTACTGTTGGCTTTGCCGTCATCGTTGCTGTTACTGCAACTGTTTGCATTTCCAATTGCATTACCATTACTGTTTGCATATTTGTCACCATTTGCGTTTCTGTTGCCCTTAGGGTTTGTGTTTTCAGTTGCGTTTCCATTGTCGATTGCGTTACTGTTTCCTTCTCTGGTGCCGTAACCTTAACCATTTGAATTTCTGTTACTATTTGCATTTTCTTTTACCATTTGCGTTTCCATTTGCATTACCATTTACGCTACTGTTTTCGTTAATGTTTGCGTTTCTGTCACCGTTACCGTTTGTGTTATCATTTGCGTTACCATTTCTGTTTTCATTAATGTTTGCACTTGCGTTTCTTTTACCATTGGCATTACCATTTACGTTTGCGTCACCATGTGCATTACCATTTTGTGTGCGATTGATTACAGTTACCATTACTATGTGACAAAAAAATCACATGGTGGGAGCATGGGGCCCAAGGGCCATGCTCCTCTACCATTCAGTCACTATTTATAGTCCTCGTTCTCAAAGAAAATGCATGGCAAAAACTCCATTTAATGCATCAGTTAGGGCTGTTCCACAGCAACAAAAGTGAGAAATTTGATGTGAGGGTTGCCATCCCCCTTCACCCCACCCAACAGGCATCGGGGTGTGCATTGGGGTCATCAGTCTAACTCTCACCCCATTCTCCTACACTGCACCACCTCAGCTTGTTTACAAATGGAATGGGGTGAAAGTTAGGACCGACGACTAGCACACCCGATGCCTGCTGGTGGGGTGGGATGCAGGGAGGTGGCAACCCTAACATCAGATTTCCTCGCTTTTGTCACTGTGGAACAACCCTAACTGATGCATTAAATGGAGTTTTTGCCATGAATTTTATATATATATATATATGTATATGTGTGTATGTTAGTGGGTTAAGGTCTAACAATAGATGAGGAGCTATGGGAGTGCTGCAGTGCATTGGCTGTGGGGCAGCATCTTCAGGGAGAAATTCTGAAGTCTGTAGTACTGTCCCATCTACATGCACATCCCTGGGCTGAGGGAGAAGATTGCCAGACTCAAGGCTGAGGTGGCTTGTGTTGGGAGGACCTATTCCCACAGCCAGGGACCATCTAGTCCACCCCACTGTCTCAAGGGATGTCAGAAAGGAGGAGTGGCTGAACAACAGTTGGCTGGAGGAGGATTAGGGTGGTAGAGTGCAGGCACATCCAACATCAGATACCACCACAATACTCTTATATCGCACTGTTCAGGTTGGACTGTCCCACAGAGGCACCTGAAGTAGTGACCAGGATGGAGTGGGGTCTTCCATAGTGGAAACCCCAAGGAGGCGGTGGCAGTGGACCCCAGACGAGGAGGAGGAAGTGAATCCTGGTGGGGGACTCAATAGTTAGAGAGATACAGTTAGGGACAGGTAGGGATGAGGAGAAGAAGGTAAGATTCCTTCCTGGTGCCACAGCTCAAAGGGATGGAAGGAGGATCCTTGGGATCACTGGGGAAGCAAGAAGGGAGAGAGCACTGGAAATTATTGTCCATTTGGGGACAAATGACCTGGCTAGAGATCAGCCAGAAACAGTTCAGTAGGAGTTAAGGAAATTTGGGAGGGGTCATAAGCAATTAGCACAATCTGTAATTTTCTCGTAGGTGCTACCTGTCTATGACAGGGGAAAGACAGGAATCTCTGCACCTGGAACTTCAAGTGCATGGTTGTCGAAATGATGCAGAGAGGAAGGGTTTAGATTCATTAGGGACTGGGGCTCCAGCTAGAGGGATAAAAGACCTGTACAGTGGTGATGGCCAGCATCCATCCAGGAGGAACTGTGATCCTCAGTAAACAGTTTAAATGCTACATTGACAAGCATTTAACCTAGAAAGGGAGTAGGCAGAATGAGAAAAGGAAAACATAAACTGCTCTCTCCCCTACAAAAGGTCACCACTGGGAATCATGAGGAAAGAAATCCCAAAAAACAAATAAAAAAGAATCCAGGGAGAGGAAAGGGAAGAGAGAAAGGGGAATAGTGGAGAAATTGAGGACGGGCAAACGGGCAAAATGAGAGGAGGGGCAGCACAATCTGTAGAGCCATACAATATGTGCAAATACTCGAAGTCTGGGCAACAAGACTGCAGACCAAGAGGCCACCATGGCAGTAGTGGACCTGGATGTAGTCACAATTATGGAGTTCTTGGAGTCCTGGTGCAATCAAAACCAGGAATGGGAAGTAGCCATACCAGGTTATGCTCTATTCAGTAGGGACAGGATAGGAAAAAAGAGAGGAGTGGTTGTTTATGTGAGGGAAAGCATAAAAGCTATGGAAATCCAGGGGGAACAGGGTGAAGCAGAGGTACTGTGGGTCACCCTAGAAATACGGAAGGGGGCTGCTATTCACACAGGGGTGAACCCTGCATGGGGGTGGATAAGATAATTATGGAAGAAATCCAGAGGATGGGAAACAAGGTGGAAGTATTGCTGGTAGGGACTTCAATCTACCTGACATGGATTGGAGCCTCCCAGCTGCAGCAACAGGTATAAGTAGAGGCATCCTAGACTCCTGCAGGGGGCATTCCTCAGGCAACTAGTTGAGACCCACTTGAAGGGTGATACTAGACCAGGTACAGTCAAATGGGATAAACAAAAACAGAAAACACTGCTAAGGACAATCTAGGGAGGTCAAAATACAAGTAAATAACATAAACAAAATAAGCAAACTCTCGGCTCACTCCCATGGACCCGAAAGAAAAGCCACAAGCTAGCGTACTATAAAAGATTTATTTGTAACAAATAGCGCTCCACCTTCACAAAAACAATCGACATCGTTTCACGTTGCACTGCGTTTTATCAAGGCGTCACACAAGTGCTGCTGCTTCCCTTTATAAAAAAACTTCAAATTAGGTTGCTTACATGTATAAAGTTTTGTATAAAAGGAAGCACTAACTATGACTTTTGTGAAGTGGTGCTCTGACTAATAAATCTTTTATAATCTTAACTAGTGGTTTCTTCGGTCCAAAGCGAGAAAGTGCTCTGACTGTTATGTTACTGTACTCCCAGTCGGTAACCCATATCTCTGTTTTTGTTATCACTGTTGTAGTGGCTTGGACACAGGCGTGGTGCAATTGTGACAGCCTGGAATAATGGGGTCAGGCATGCAGTCGAACACTGAAAATGTAAATAGCACTCCCCTTCTTTTGAATTCACATGATGATGCAAACATGTTGTACAACCATATGGGGTCCATTTTGGGTGATATTTTATCTACTTCTCATGCAGACAATCCTTTTTTGATACAAGATAGAAATGGGTCTAATAATATTGAGAATCCTTTGCATAGACCAAGTGGTGGAGTAAATATCACAGACATAAAGCAAACGTACATAATGCTGGAATGGAGTGCCCTGAAAGCCCGTAGATTATATTGGCAAAGAGTTATGATGGAAGCTTATCTACAGGTTAAGAGAATACCAAGGGGACTTAGATGGGTTATGCAGCGGTGTCTGGAACAGACCAGCTAGCTTTCTTAAAGGACTGGCAAGTACACTTATTGGAATCCTCTGCAGGCATTATACTCATCATTTTAAAACATGCTGCTCCCTTAGAGGATGCAATGAAAGCTGAACTGGAAAATATGAAAAACTTTTTCAAACATTTCACACACACTCTATGTATCTACTTATGTGACCAAACTTAAAGAGACAGTAAGAATTCATTATGAAAGAATTAAGAAGTCCAAAATGAGGACATTTGAAGCGATAGGAGGGATTATGAGAATGGACACATCTTTCAGTGGAATAAAAATAATAATGCCATTAAACCTATTTAAAAGAGACCAGGATATAGTGATATATATACATGAGTGGGTCTGAGACAGATGAGGACAATATAGAGATGGAAAATAATACAGTAGAGCCTTTTTTGCTAGGCAGGACAGCACAACTGCTGTGGACCATGAGAGAAATTCAACAATCATATGGCAATATACAAAGAGAGCCCAAGACGCACATGGCGATTTGCCACCCCTTCCCCGATTCTGTTGGGGACTCAATGACTACTCCACCTCTGAACCAACAAGGATTGGAAGTGGGTCAACAAATATCAGAAACACCACAACAGACCACAGTACAGGTGAATATGGACCAAGCAAAACAACTTCCCAATTACCTATTCTCCCACAGCGAGGACTGAGATGCAGCCTATGTCTAATCTGCTTTGCGATGAAAGACAAGGAGGGCACAAGAGGAAAGGAGAGGCAAGGAGAGAAAGAGGCAGATATTTGGAGACAGGCCAATACAAACCAATGAGGAATCAATAGAGGGCAGGGGACAACAACGGAAGGGCAAATAAATGACAATGCGAAAATTAAGACAGATTTGGTGATTAACATTTCATTGTATGCTCTTATGGAGGCTGAAAAGAAGATCTTGAACAAAGGACTGACATTCATACCCACTAACACTATTAACCATTTTGAAACTATGGTGGACCTACAGGTGTTTGCATGAAAACTTAATTAAAACATTTTTTTTGCTAAGAAAGAGAGTTGGGAGATAGGAGAACATTGGGAAAATGACTCTATTAATACACTAGGAGCCCTCAGGAGAAATAGGAGAGGTGTGTTATGGAAATTTGAAGAAAAATCTAGTTTCATCCCCACTATGAATTCAGCAGTAAACTTCTTCTTACATGCCTGTGAGTGGGATATTGACAGACTGATTAAGAACAACCCCAAACCGGACTTCTGGAATTGTACATTAGAAGAGTATGAGGCCATTAAACATTTGCAGAATAATAACATCATTACCATTAAACTGGCAGATAAAGGTGGGGGCCGTGGTCATAATGGAAAAGATAAGTATCGAAGGATTGATTGGACAATTACAGAATGAGAAATTCTATAAAAATTGTCAATCGATCCTACGATAACTTATAAATGTGAAATTGATGAATATTTGAAGGAGACGGTGAGGTTAGGGATTATTTCCCAACAGTTATGTAATCTCCTGAGGGTAGAATTTCCTGTAAGATCAGTCATTTATGGTCTCCCTAAAGTGCATAAAAACCTGTGGAATCCCCCTACTAGACCTGTTTCTAGCAATGGCTCCCTAACTGAACCACTGGCACAACTTGTCGATATGCATATTAAAGATGTGGCACAGGGTTCTAGATCCTTCCTGAGGGATAGTATGCAGTTTTCAGACATTATTGAAGCTATAGCTATTGAGCCAGATGATCTTTTAGTAACATTGGACGTACAGTCCAGGTACACTAATATACCTCACAATGAGGGGTTAGAGGCCCTTAGATCAGGTCTATGTAGCAACACTTCCCTGCCCACTAGATTTATTGAATTTCTGGTGGGGTTAACAAAGTTTGTTCTGAAAAATAATGTTTTACTATTTGATAATGACATTTACCATCAAATAAAGGGAATATACATGGAGTGGCAATGGCCCCCAATTATGACACTATTTATCTGGCCCAGTGGGAACAAGAGTTCATTTACAATTCAGAAGTTAATGAGTTCTTTGACAAGACAGATATCTATAAAAGATACCTGGATGACATCTTTATAATATGGAAGGGTAGTCTGGGAGAATTGCACAATTTTGTCTCTTATTTAGAATCCACAATCAGAATTTACACTTCACCATTAACACTAGTGTTGAACAGATACCCTTTCTGGATATATTGCTATCTAAGGATCAAAATGGGGGCCTGGCAATGGATTTATATTGTAAGAGCACTGATAAAAATAGTATGTTACATTTTTCCAGTTGCCATCCAAAACATGTGGCCCGCAATATCCTACTTGGCCAGTATATGTGGGCCAAAAGAAACTGTAGTAGTCAAGAAGCATATGATAGAAATAGCCAAACCCTGTCATGTAAGTTTTAGGAACGGGGATATAGTCAGAAATGTTTGTACATTGCTAAACAAAAAGTGGATGGTATGCCTAGGGAGTCATTATTACATGTCAAAAAGAAAAATGAGAATGGCCAAAATATTAGTGAACATAATCTTAAGTTCATCACTGTTTTTAATATACAGGCAAAAGAATTGGAGAACATTGTCAAACAAAACTGGCATTGCATACTACTAGAACCTGTGTTGAATCAAATGCTATCTGAGAAGCCTAACTTTACATACAAAAGAAGAAGAAATCTTAGAGATCTGTTAGTACATAGCTGGAGTGGAAAGAAAAGAAACACTGAAGAAACACAAAAGACTTCCAGTGGGAAATTTTAAATGTAAGCAATTGTGCGCTTGTGTTTATATTAAAGTGGGAAGGAGATTTCATTACCACACTTGAACAGGCCTTTGGCTCAAATTGCTTTATACCTTGTAGTACAAAAGCAGTCATTTATGCAGATATTTGTAGTTGTGGATGTTTTTACGTTGGTAAAATTGTTAGAAAATTTAAGGAGAGAATACTTGAACACATTAGGCATATTAGACTTGGTTAGGATGAAAATGCTCTTGCAATGCATGTGAAATTAAGTTGTAACGGACAATCTTTTCTGTTTTTGGATAGGAGCATGTAAAACTGAACAGTGGGGGATTTGAATAATATTCTGATGTGCCAAGAGACATACTGGCAGTTTCGCTTAAAAGTTGAACTCCCATACATATGTCTCTTTTCAGTTAGCACTGTATTGAAAAATAGACGCTCAAAATGACACAGAAACTTGAAAAACTGATTAGGCTTTCAGGAATTAATATTTATAGTTTGCATATGTATTGTCCTTATTAAGGGAGTATATAATAATAGATAGTGTTTGAACACATCTTCATAAACTTAGTATGTGTGAGAATATTTTTCCAATTCTATACCTTTCTCCTTGTCTCTTATTTCTATAATTATTTTTATTTTGAGTAGTCATTGCTGTATTTATTTATTGCACTTTTTAGTAAACATTTATGTATGTAAGGTATCTATTTATGCCTTATTAGGTGCAGGCTATTGGTGTGTGCTCACAATAATTGTTATGTATTGTTTATGCACTGGCACTTTAAATTAGGCTGCTTACGTGTATAAAAGTTTTATATAAAAGGAAGCAGTAGCACTTGTGTGACGTCTTGATAAAGCGTCAATGTGACATGAAACATCAGTCGACTTTTTTGTGAAGGTGGAGTGCTATTTGTTATGAATAAATATTTTTATAGTATGCTAGCTTGTGGGGAGTTTCTTTTTGGTCCATGGGAGTAAGGTGAGAGTTTGCTGATTTTGTTTACAGTCAAATGGGGACAGTATCACTGACGTCACAGTGGGTAGACACCTGGGGATCAGTGATCATTGTTTGTTGTGGTTCAATATAAGAACTGGGCCAGAATCAAATCACACTAAAATGAGGGTCCTGGACTTCAGGAGGGCCAATTTTAATAAAATAGGAGAATACCTCAGGGGCGCCCTAGCAGGAAAAGGGAAACTGGGTGGATTCGAAGAACAGTGGGCAAAAATAAAGGAGGGCATTGAGAAGGTAACAAACCTCTGTGCCAGGCAGGTTAAAAAGGGCAAGAGAAAAAGAGATCACAATGATTCTGTAAAGAAGTAGCAGAGAAAGTAAAGGAAAAGAAGCAAGCATTTAGAAGGTATAAGTCAACACAGAAGGAAGAGGACAGGGAGGGTTATCAAGAGAAACAAAGGGAGGCAGGAAAGCGGTTAGGAGCGCAAAGGCACAAACAGAGGAGAATATTGCCAAGTTAGTAAAAAGAGGGGGATAAAACATTCTTTAGGTACAATATATAAGTGAAAAGAGGAAGAACAAGGGAGAAATAATAAGGCTAAAAGGGAAGGAGGGATCTGTGTGGAGAGGACCAGAAAAAGCAAACATACTGAACAAATACTTTTGTTCAATATTTACGAAGGAAGGGGTGGGTGATGGGCCACAAATAGGGGAAAAGGGCATTAAACGAAGTGGGGCGAACACTAGTCCTTTTACAGAGAAGAGAGTCCTCAAGGAACTGGCACAACTAAAGGTGGACAAGGCAATCAGGCCAGACAGGTACATGTCAATACGCTCCCGACAATTCGCTCCCATGGTATTCACTCCCAACAATTCACTCCGACGAACATTCGCTCCATTGTTATTTCACTCCTGTCAATTTCGCTCCCTCATACAATCATCTGACAGTAAACCGAATGCTACTGGCAGCTCCCGCATACAATCACCAGACACCCACAGAACTGAAAGCTACTGACAGCTCCTGTCAGTTTTGCTGTAGCATGCAATTACCTGACAGCTACTGAACTGAAAGCACAGTGTTACACTGAGCCACATTATTGGGCAAAGGACACCAAGAACACCAATTGGCAATGACTACATGCAATGATGTGGTCCAACCAGAATGGGTGGCTAGCAGTATAAATCATCCTAGTCTGTTTCTATGGCTCTGTTTGCGACTACCTTTAGTGAGAATGACTTGCCACTTCATCACCTCCGGGCACCAAAAAAGAAAGCTTGTGGATGAGAATAATTTTATCTATATGTTCCACAAGCGGGGAGCCGAGAGAAAAGGAATATGGCAATGTGAGCGTGCAGTCCAAAAAGTAAAGGTTTGCAATGCATGCGTTCGCACAGCCTCAATTGATGACCCAAGTATTATTAATCTGTTTTCCACACTGTGTCTCAGAAGATGTATCGAGACAATGTGGAACGGCTTGCTTGCATTATTGCTAAAAGTGAGGAGCGTACTACGGAGGAGTTTCTTAGGGGAAATCGCATATAGCTTTGAATATTAGACTTTTGACTGACCTAACTGAATGGATTTTAAACATTTTTAACATTATCTTAATAAAGTATTGCATTTTAACATACCTGGATCAACTCAGGTGGCGACTGAACTATTTTTCTTCCTGCCTACACATGGTAACTAAGGGGTGACTAAGTCGGCGACTTCACTTCCTGTCTACACATCAGTATGGTAAGTATATTTTGTTACTTTCTGCTGCTATAATGTCAATTTGTTTCTGCTGTTGTAATGTCAATTTGTTTTGGGAATGAAAAGTGGCACTAGGAGTGAATTACACTGTGTCGAGTTGATACAGGCGAACTTTGTTGGAGCGAGTTGTTGGGACAGAATTTGTAAGGAGCGAATAGGCAGGAGAGCGAATCGTCATGCTCCCCAGACAGACACACCCTAGGATATGAAAGAAACTTAAGTAGGAGCTGACTGCAACTCTGAAAGCCATGTTCAACCTATCACTAGATCAGGGAAGTTCCAGGCAACTGGAGGAGGCGGATGTGGTCCCAATTCACAAAAGTGGAAATAGGGAGAAGCAGGAAACTACAGACCTGTCAGCTTGACTTCAGTGGTGGGCAAAGTAATGGAATCACTACTGAAAGAAAGGATTGGGAATACCTTGTGACCAGTGGATTACAAGATCCGAGGCTGCATGGGTCCACAGGGGAGATCTTGCCAAACAAAGCTGATCAAGTTCTTTGACCGAGTAACCAGGGAAGGGATCAGGGCAGAGCAGTGGATGTGGCCTACCTGGATTTCAGTAAGACCTTCAACACTGTTCAACACAGAAGACCGTAAACAAGCTGGGCAGCCTGGGGTGGGTCCAAAAGTAATAAAATGGGTAAAGTTTGGCTAAGCAACAGGAGTCAGTGGGTGGTGTTAAATGGTGTCCACAACTGAAGAAGACAAGGTGACCAGCAGGGTGCCACAGGGGTCAGCATTGGCACAGTCCTCTTCAATGTCTTTATAGTGACATTGCAGGAGGGCTGAAAGGGAAAATATGTCTGTTCAAGGATGACACAAAATCTGCAACAGAGTAGAGAGTGTGTGTGGAAAAATGAAGGATGATCTGAAAATGTTGGAAGACTGGTCAAGGTTTGACAACTGGGCTTCAATGCCAAAAGTGCAAGAGTGCACATGGGGCACAGAAACCAGGGCATTATACCATTTGGGAGGTATTGAAAACCACAAAATGGGAAAGGACCAGGGTCATCATATATGATGACCTGAAGGTATAAAGCAGTGTGATAAGAGAGTGGAGAAAGCTAGCAGAATGCTTGGGTGCATAGTGAGGGATATCGCCTGTAGAAAGAGGAAGGTAGTGTTACCCCTGTATAGATCGATGGTGAGGCCCCACTTGGAGTACTGTGTCCAGTACTGGAGGCCCCATCTCTGAAAAGACATAAATCGAGTGGAGGTGGTACAAAAGAGACCAACCAAAATGCTGCACCACCTGCACCAAAAGCCCTATGAGGAAAGACTCAAGGAATTAAATATGTACTCTCTAGAGGAAAGGAGGGAAAGAGGGGACATGATAGGAACATTCAAATACCTCAAAGGTATTAGTAAGATACAGGAGGGTAGCATTTTACATAGAAAGAGAAGCTCAAGGACAAGGGGTCATGATATGAAGCTGGGGGGGACTAAGAGATGAGAGAATACTTCTTCATGGAAAGGTGGTAGATGCCTAAAACAGTCTCCCAGCAGAGGTGGTGGGTACTAAAATGATAGCAGGATTCAAGCATGATAGACACAAGGGGTCTAAAGTAATAGGGCTTGGGGATAAGGCCAGAGATCAAGTAGGGTCTGTGGCAGCATAGTAGAGTAGGAAAATTAGGGCAGACTAGGTGGGCCAAGGGGTCCTTATCTGCTGACAACTTTTATGTTTCTATGTTTCAATGCTCTTCCAGATGAACAAGGATGAGAAGAGAAAGGGAATGGGGCAGTACTGGGCCTGGTGCTCACAGACAGGGACTGTATTGCAGATGTCAAGGTGGAATGCCACCTGGGGACCAGCGATCACTGTACAGTTTAGTTTAACACAAGGAAGTGAGCAGAGACAAAGCATACAAAGACAAGGATCCTGGACTTCAGGAGGGCAGATTTTAAAACAAATGTGTGGATGCCTCAGAGATGACCTAACAGGGGTATTGCCTGGGTAGGGTGGAGAAACAGTGGGCCAAATTAAAAGATAGCATACTAAAGGCAACAAACCTCTACATGAAAGAAGTAGACAAAAACAGGAGGAAAAAAGACCACTACACTTCTCGAGGGAACTGGGTGTCAAAGTAAAGGTTAAAGGGGTGGCATTCAGGTAGCAAGGAGACACAGAGGTAAGAGGACAGGAAGGAACACCAGAATTAGCAGAGGAAACAGATAAGGTAGTGATGGTCAGAAAGGTTCAAATGGCAGAAAGGATAACCAAAGCAGACAATACTTTTTTCAGATACATAAGCAAAAAGTAGAAGACAAGGGGAGGGATTGTGAGGTTAAAAAGGGCAAGGACAGATTGTGCACAGGAGGATCAGGAAAAAAGTAGATATCCTGAATGGATACTTCTGCTCAGTCTTGACAGTGGAAGTGGAAGGTAGCATGAGATTACAGCGCTGGAGAATGGGTGCCGACAGTAATGGTGACCCAATCCCTAGCGCATGTCTCAAGGGCTACCATAGGATAAGGTGGCCTGATTGGGGGCAGCGAATATAGCCACAGGATGTCGCTATACATCGCACAGAGGACGAGCATGCACAGCGAGAGGTGGGAGGGAATGTGAGGGGTGGTGCCGTGGTGGGTTGCTGAGCCAACCCAGTGGCATGATGGGTGAGTTGGCAGCGCTGGTCGGCAGGGTACTGGGTTGGTCTGGGCGCTGGTGCATTTTTTGTGCCTGGCCCAAACCTTTTTTTATGTTTTCACCCCTCGACATGCACCCCTGGGTTGATAATAATCCTTAAGGTAGAGGTGTAGGGGCATAGCCCCCGCACATAAAATACTAAAAAGTAAGTCCCCAGTGCCGCTTTTGCTGTGCCAGAGTCAGGTGTCAGAGTGTCAGAGTGCCGGAAAAGTTTTCGCACTCCTGACTTCGATAACGGCAATTGCCTTTGTGGTTTTCGCCGTTATCACATGTAACCAAGGGGAAGGGGATAGACCACACAGAAGTAGCAAAAACACTGGGAGGGGAGGTGGACATAAGTCCATTCACAGAGGAAACAGTCAAGTACTTGCCAATCTGAATGTGGATAATGCTATTGGTCCAAATGTGGTACATCCAAGGGTGCTGAGGGAGCTCAGAGAGGTACTGGCTGCACTATTGACAGCCCTATTCAAAAACTCACTGGAAACAGGAGTGGTTCTAGAGAACTGGAGGAGGGCAGATGTAGTTCCACTTCATAAAGCGGCAGCAGGGAGCAGTCTGGCAGCTGTAATCTGGTCAGTCTAACACCAGTCGTGGAAAAATTAATGAAAACACTACTGAAAGATGAACAAGGTGCAGAAGGAGAGATTTTTTTTTTCAGAAGACAAGGTGCACCAGGAAAAGAGGGCAGGCAAAGAAGCTGGAAGGGAGGACATTTAGGAGGGATGCGGGGAAGTACTTCTTCATTGAAAGAATGGTAGACACTTAAAACAGTCTTCCAACAGAGGTGGTGGGAGCAGAAACAGTGGAGGGCTTCAAGCATGCATGGGATAGGCAGAAAAGAAACTTAGTAGGAAAGCAGAGAGCTGGAAGTAGCCAGAGATCAGGTAGAGTCTGTGGTGACCAGCTATGCAGGGACAAACTGAGCAGACTGAGTGGGCCAAGTAGTCCTTATCTGCCGACAAATTCTATGTTTCTGTGTTTTAATGTGGCACTCACTCACTCACTGTCTTTCAAAGGAGAACTCAGGGGAAATATCACGAAGAAATATTTCACAGAACAAGTGGTGGACACCTGAAACAGACATCCTTGGTGTTAGTAAACACTGTTTCTTCCTTCAAATACCTTGAAGAAAAAGGGTTAACAGCATATTCCCACTGAGGTTTTGGGGGACAGAACGTGATGGACTGTTGGTCTTTCTTTCCTAAATTCATATCTTCACATGATCTATAACCTGTAAAGAGGTTTACATGGGATGCAGGTTGGGCTGGGTTGAACAGGTCAAGAGAGTTGAACTTCCCCCATCCCCTGCTGTAGAAGGCATTTAATAGATCAGCCTGGAGTACTGCATCGTGTTCTGATCACCACAGTACAAAAAGGATATTGACAAGGTCAAGGGGGTAAAGCAAAGGAACACCATGCTATTTAGTAGCATAATTGGCAGAAGCTCCAGAGAATGATTGGATATTATCAAATTATTTAGCCTAGAGAAGAAAAGGTTGAGGGGGAACATGATCGCAACGTTCTGAATACTAAAAGGATAGACAAGGTGGATCATACACAGTTGTTTGAGCTGTTCAGTGCAATCAAAACTTGAGGACATACCTTGAAACAAAGGGGGGGGCAAAGGAAACATTAGAAGGTATTACTTTGTTGAAAAAAGAAATTAACTTTTCATATAAAATGTATTACTTTGCACAGAAGGTAATTAGCATGTGGAACATATGTAATGAGGTTGTGGAAGCTGGCGCCATTCAAGCTTTGAGATTGCAGTAAGGGTTGCACAGCAAAAATGAAGGTAATATTACACAATTCAAGTCTGGAGGTGTTTCAGTACTTAAATTGGTCACTGTCATTGCCATGCAGCAAGAGAGGAGGACGAGATGTAACCAAAGTCCTTTTCCTCACCCCAGTACTGTTGCTATGTGCAGTATGTTATCATATTGACACTGAAACTAAATAAAATAAAATATTGACACTGCAGTGCAGTGCTGAACAGAGGTGCTGAACTATTGGAAGAGTCATCCCCTTGCATTAAACTCTTGCATTACTTCAGCTGTACCAAGGCGAATGCTGCAACTGCAGCCCATTTCATAATCTTGAATGCAGTTGTGACATTTCAACCTAGTTTATGGCAGCTTGTGGCAAGGTTTTTGGCAAGCTGCTTGCAAGAGACCCCAGCACTGACACATGCTAAACCAAGGAACAGTGATCCTGCAGGAAGAAAAATGATGCACAGGATGAAAAATCTGTTTTGGGGTGAGGTTGCCACCAGTGCAGTACACCAGGTATCTAATGCACCCAGGGCTTTCTGCAAAAGCAGCTTTGAAAATCCATCTCAAGATGTTAAACTGGGATCCCTGCTCCCCAGTTTTGGTAGGTCAGGTGAAATTAAACTCTCTTTGGAGCTATTTCATAAGCCATTCGATATTGCTACAGTATCCAGGCCAGCATTCCTTTTCTCAGTCTGTAAAACAGATACTAATGCACTTGAGTAGTTGCATGTGGGATATTGCCAGCACACAGTAGTGACTATTCTTGCCTGGATATAATCACTGCACAAATGGTACAGTTATCTAACTCACTACTTTGTAAAGCACTTTGAAATCGTGTGTATAATAAAAGTACTCACAAAAGTAAAACTGCATTTTATTTTGCAAAAGACAAAATGAGCTTTTGATGCATGACTTAAAATGGTGGCTGCAATTTTATATGGAGGCCCCAGAAAGAAAATAAGAGGACTGGCATAGCGACCAGTAGCAGCACTACTGCTGCATCATGAGACCACAAGCAGTCAGTTTTACAGGAAAAAATTCACCCTGAGTTTTCTGGAGCCAGTTCCCCAGCACCATCTGTTGCATCACTCAGTAAGGGATCAAGGCAGCAGAGGGGAAGTGTTCATCTTTTCTCCGATCCATCCAGCTGCTTTATCCACATGTGTTACAATATTCATCCAGCTTCGGTCTGCTACAGGGGTGTTTACTACTGATGCCACCCTAACGTATCTCCAAAAGCAGATTACTTGAGTTCTTCCCTGTCTTGTGAAGGAAATTCCACTCCCGCCAATTACCAAAGACCTGGTGCTGGGTGTGGATCCTCAGCAACCCCAGCTCTGACTTTAGTGCAGTTGTTACTCCTTCCACAGGCCCTCTAGATTTAGTATCCCTCTTCTTGCGTGCCCTGGAGAGGCACTGTTGACATTGCTCTGGTAGAGTGGTGCTGGACTTTGAGAGGGCAAGTATCTGTCAGAGCACCATGGCACCTACCACCTGCCGCTGATATGGGAGGTCTTTTTTGTGAAGGCCACACTATATTTCATACCCAACTCCTGGAAGGATGGTATCCTGTCTATTAGGCGACCACGACTGAGCAGTTTCAAAAAGGGTGACTCAATCACGACACTTTTACACAGGGCTACCGGGCAGGAAGGGCAATTGGATAGGGGGTTCAGCGACTATAGTGACGGGATGTCGCTATGTATTCATGTGTGCAGGGGGTGGGAGGGACCACACCATGCAATGGTCGAAGGGAGGAGGGTTTGTGGGGCATAGTGCAGTGCTGGGCTGCTAATTGGCTGTGTGGTGTGGTGAGTTGGTGGTAGGTTGGGGTTGGGAGGTGCTAGGTTCAGTTCTGGGCGTGTTCATTTTGTGCGGGTCACCGGTTTCTTTTGTTTTTAGTTTTGCAATCCCCCTCCAACATGCATCCTCTGGGTTGAGAATCCTTTATTGGAGGGTGCAGGGCGGAGAGGTGCAGAGGGCTCAGCCCCGCATAAAAAAATAAAATGTAAGTCTCTGGCACCGTCTTGATGTTCATAGTGAGTCTACATTGCCAAAATTCATTTCAGCAATGCAGTCTCACCAAACAACAATCCTATTGTGCAGTCCCGTTATTACATGGAATAGGAAGGACTGTTTCATAGCGTAAACAGCACCTATTTACTAGGACATTGGCCAAGATGTCCTGATGCAGGAGCATCTTGTGTCCTTCCTACAACAGAGTGCCCTACCCCATGCCAAATGAAGCAGATGATATTTTACATTATACCTAAAAAAATAAGCAAGGTTTAGCCAAGGTGGCTTATCCACTTTAGGTTTGGGGCCAGAAACCTGTGTCTCTCTCACTCAGTAGGCAGTCCCCTCTGTAACCCAGCAGTTTAGGTAGCTCAGCTTGGAGGAAATGTATCATTGTCTTATTCTGTGTCCTTAAGTAAACAACCCCCTAATGCTGTTGCCATACCCTGTATTCCAAATCATCTACCTTTCCCACAACACATAAATCTTTTGTGGAGTGCTGCTATCATGGTATCTCTTCCATCTTCTTGCTGATCCATTTGGCAAAGTACAGACTTGCTGCCATGTACCCTGAGCATATCCATCTGGTTCTGTAGTGAGGAAACAGTGTTTTTCACTCCTGTCATCTCCAAGAGTTGTGCATATGACTGGGACTGTCGACAATTCCTGATTCCTGCCATTGTTGCCATGAGCTATGATGACATGCTCAGTAGGCTCAGATTAGCCTTCCAACCACACCACAACTATATGATAACACAAAGTCCACCAGAGAGTTGTGGAGACTTTCACCAATTGAACTGTACCTACAAGAGAGTGCCAGAGGTTCATTTAGTGTAAGATTAAGCCTGATACATCTACTCAAGAAGCAGAGCTATAATCTCTAGTGTCCATATTTGTTGGGCTCCAACATTGATCTCCCAAGTTTGATGGCCATAAGTCTCTGGTCTCAGTTCTTCCACCATCACAATGCAGAATCATATTTTAGTCGTCTATTAGAATTTATTTAAGCCAGGAAGGCAAGCTAAGATTAGTTACACAATCATGTTTCCAACTTCTAGCTCTATCCTATTAATTCAAGGATATAAATTGGACAAGCTGGATTTTTGTGACTCTTCCACATATCTGCAACAAAATCTTAAAGAAATGGTGCCATATGTCAGATTCTGTAAACTTCCACAGTACTGATTTTCTAAAAAGTATTAAAATAGAGAAAGAAAATTCCACATACACATTTTCATTTTCTGAAAACATTTTTCTGGAAAGTTGTCATTGTTTTCTGAATTTTTCACCACTTCCAAATCGTATTTGTGCCTAGCTTGCTATTTCATTATTTTTGGAATGTTAATGCATTTTCACATTATTAAACAGAATCCTTGGGCACCATACACAGCCCCTTTCCGTGCGCCCCAGTGTGCTATACACAACGGAGGTCACAAACCTTTCCTGTGCAATCCCAAAGAACATTGTGGCCATGCAAAGAAGGGAAAGGGCATCTCCATTCACAATGCATGGCATCCTTCACAAACTCCACCACAGAATTTCTGCAGTACTCATTGCCCCTAGAACTAGCACAGACAGACAGTAGGGGCGTTAAAACCCTGAGTAGAGTTTGGAGGAGCTGGCTGAGACACAGATTACCCTGGTACCAGCCTATTACTGGATGTGCAACAGTATACTGCATTCTTGTTATTAAAGGAATGGAAGGTGAAGCCTATTAAGGTTGTCCCCAACTGTTCAGTGGTATTTACCCATAATATATCTTGTTTCTATAAATGCATCTAGCTACCTTGAATCCACATAATGTTGGACTCCACCACCTCTGCGGTGAGGGCATTCCACAGCCTCACCAACCAGTTAGTGAAGAAATCTTTCCTAGGTCCAGCCTAAATCCAGCAGTCTCATTTTTAAATGCATGACCGCTGTTCTGTCCAACCATATGAAGTGACTAGAACTTGCTGCTATCAATTCCACCCTGCTCATCCATGATCATGTAAACAGCAATCAGATCCTCACTCAAGTTCCAACACCTAAAGGAATACAAATCTAAGTCTGCTAACCTCTCCCAGCTTTCTCATACTACCAGTTATTCTGGCAGCCCTCCGCTGGAACCTCTCTAATGCATCGATATTCCTCCTTAGATATGGGGGAAAAGCTTGCACACAGTTCTCTAAGTGTGGTCTCACAGAGGTCTTGCGGCACAATCACATCGTTGGCCCTGCTAATGCAGTGCCTCTTTTTATTACCCAGGACCATGAACACTAGCCTACCAATCTTATTACACAGTCTCGGTATGCTTGAGATCCCTAGTTACAATTACTCCTAGAATGAGCCAATACCAGATTAATTTTGGGCATGTTTACTTTTGATCTGAGGCAGTGGTTCCTTACAGCAGCTTCATGATCACACTGGCCTTTGGCCAGTTCATCAGAAAAGCACTTTAGCCTTTCGGGTGGCCAGGACTAGTCTCATGACCACCTTCACCACTTCAGTCATTCTCCTCCTCCTCCTCCTCAGAAATTGTTTTATAAAAATAAAACTCTAGCTCCTGACACTGTGCCAGGTGCTGACAAAGTTTATTTTGTTTTTAAATCTGACTGGAAGAAGGTGAGCTTGACTGTTGGGAGCTAAAGGTGCCACATATCCTTTGTAGCCTGCTAAACCCCTATACCAAGGACCTGAAGTGTCTTTGGCTAAAGTGTTATAGCCAAATCTCAGACAGAGGTTCAAGCTGCCAATTTACACATTTGCTCCCTCTTACTCTTATATGGATTTCTACAACTTTAAAAAATCTTCAAAAATCTTAAAGAAATGGTGCTATATGTCAGATTCTGTAAACTTCCACAGTACTGATTTTCTAAAACTGTTAAAAAGAAAACAATGTCCACATGTTTTCATTTTATGAAACATTTATAGAAGTCAGTCATTGTGTTATAAAATTTCACAACTTCCAAAAGGTACCTGTGCCCAACTTACCACTTTTACTAAGCCCCAATACCAATTTCCACATTTGTTCCCCTTTACTCCTAAGTCAATTATTTCCTCAGCTCACTCCAACCAACTTCCTTTTCCTAGACTCTATTTGTAACTCTTATTACCAAAACCAGAATGTATAACCTTGCACGTAATCCACACTAATCTTTATACCCATTATGTTGCCATCTGGTTTACTCTATCCAGGTACTTTTCGAAAACTTTGTGCATCGTTATTTGTCACCACACTACTGTCCCTATTGTAGTATCATGGGCAAACTTTGATAACCAACTTCCCACACCCGTGTCTAAGTCTTTTATGTATATTTTATTTCACTGATTTCAGGAAAGACCACTGAGCAAATGAGTGCCCTTTTTTCAGAGATGTCCTCAGTCATACAAACAAAGTTACAAAGAATCATACAAAAGTACTCGTCATGTAAATTATTAAAATATCTGGCTTGTCAAACACTCATTACAACACAGTCACTGATTAAAGCACATTCTAAGTGTCACCTTGAAAGGATCATCAGATGAAAGGTCTGAGAGTAATGTATTGCAAAGTTCAGACTCACGTAAAATAAAGGAGCTAGTGTAAACAGCTGTTTTACGCACTGGTAAGTTAAACCTTTATTAGTCACAGATCTTGTACCATGCACATTATAATAGAAACATTTTCAAAGATTAGTTTGGGTATATGCTGATGAGGATTGGCCCCAACACTGATCCCTGGGGTTATCACTGCTCACCCTGTATGGGGGTAGGAGGAGGACTCCACTGGATGCCAGGGATCTAGGTGGGGACCATGTAGCTGGTGGGACCATTGGTCCACCAGGAAACTAAATTTGTGGATGGGATAAATGGAAATCTTTATGGGCCAAAAGCAAGCCTGCTGGTATTGGGTGGGGAGCATCTGGCTGTAGAGTCAGTTCCCCACAAGCATTCAGTATTGTGCTATGTCATGCTGAGGCCTCAGTGTGATTGCCAGAGATCAGCTGGTTAGAATGCACAGACTTTATTTATGCCCTTCTTCTACCACACTACTCTACATTGTGACATAGTTGCGGGGAGGGGTGCCCCTCTGTGCCTTTGAGCACTGTTTTGTATTGTAGAAATGGGTGGTGGCACAAAGGGGCCTGCTGCACCCTGTGTTTGGGACACCACCTACTGTGACTGTTTAAGTTGCTTTTAGAATTATGTGCAGACATATTGATGAAAAATATGACAGCAAATGCAGTTACATAAAACTGGAAACAAACACATTTGCTTTGTTTACAATGGCTTTATAAACAAGACTCAATCCCATGCTGTAGTTCCATTTTTGGTGCCCCCCCTCCCACCACCACCACCACGTTGCCAGCTTAAAACTTGCCCTTGTTTTCCTTACATGTAAATCACCTTCACCCTCATATACAGGTCTCTTACTGGTACAAGTTTTTTTCTGCAGACTTTTATGATATTTTATTTTCTGCTCTTTCCCATCATATAATAGCTGATTCTCCTGTAAAAAACCCTCTCCCCCGGCTGAGGATTCTCAGCCATAGTCTTTTCCCTTAAGCTTTGTTTCTGCCCCTGCACTTGTCTTACTTGGTTTCATCCAATTTCTCCTTGTCTACCCTCAAGACCTGCACTCTCTTCAGGCAAGAAATTTATATGACAGTTATTTTTTTTATTTTGTATGCCCTGGGCTAGCCGATGAGGATTCTCTAAATCTTGTTTTCTCTGGATAATTTCATCATCTGCAGAATTCCACTTCCATTTATAACAAGCACAATAAAGCTCACTTTCTAATTCACACTCTAGTGTACTAGTCTTGCTTTCTACTTTAGAGCCTCCTCACTTGATCTACAAACCCAATGCAATTACCCCACTGTCAGAGTTACACTGATCTACTGTCCCTTTCAGAATACATTTTCAAATTACACTTAACATATTTAACATCTTTCATGGAAGTATCCAAACTACCTTGCTAAGCCTTTTCATCCATACTCTCTGACTTTGCCCTCTATGCTCCTCTAGAATTTATCTTTCCACAGTTCCTGCAACTAAACTATTCACTGTTTGTGGTGTATCATTTACTTCTTCTGATAATTCCATTTCTGTCTTTGCATGTTGCCATTTTTAGACCCTATCCCATAGCTACCTCCCAGCCTGACAACCACGTCTCCAACAATTCCACAGCTTATCCCTCATGATGAGGCCTTTGGAGGGTGCCCACCTCAGTAGCATATCCAATACTGTGAGTGGAAACAAAGGTCCCTAGAGCTCCAGACCATTATTCTGCATACCAGAGAAATGTTTCGCTAGTTTCTCCCAGCCCATAGTACATCAGCGGCTGGGCACAAAACACATGCATGCCACTGTTTGCCATGTGGAGTCAACAGGCAGCCTCCACCCACCCATAATGCTCAAGCTGCACCACCACCTGTGGTCATCTAGGTGACAGTATAGCAGTGAAACCTGCAACCGTAATTTGTCCTGATTTGTTGGTCAAGCTCCATCAAGACTTTGACAATGGACTGGCCACTAGGGGCGCTAAATAGGATGGCAGCTTAAAGATCAGCTCCACAACCCAGAGGGAAATATCCTTTAAAATCCTTTTTCTACCAGCTGGTATTATATCCTCACTCTACTGTAACTTGTGGGGTAATACTCAAGCTACACTAATTTAGCTTCATTGGTACAAAAAGCCTTCATTTGCTGTGTGGAAATTGCTATTTTACTGAAGAGCCTCCTGGACAAGGTAGGCCTGAAAATATGGCTGAAGGCCGCTTGCCACAAACCTGGGAGCAACTGTCAGTTGAGGCGATGTTCGGCCAACTTATGGCCCAGATGGCACAAGTCACTATGGCAACTAATCGAAACACCCAAGTGGTTCAAAATTTAGAAGCCAGGATGCTGTACACCGAACAACGGGTCTCAGTGACGGAGGGGCATGTTCAAGACTTAAGGGCAGAATTAAGAGATCAACAACAGACCATACAAATGCTGCGCAGTAAGACAGATGACCTCGAGAATCGAGTCACTGTAATAATCTTCACTTCCTGGGCTTCCCTGTGTAGAAGGCAAAGATACCAAGGGATTTCTACAATTAGCCATCGCTGAAATGCTGCAGTTGGACCCATTGATACCGCTCCAGGTGGAACATGCACACCGTACATTAGCCCCCATGTCTCAGGCCCAGGACAGACCACAACCTGTCATAGCCTGATTTATTGATTTTAGGGACAAAGAGAAGGTCCTAACTAGAGCTTGTGAGTTACAGCATGTAGTGTGGAGATCGAATAGGATCCATATCTTTCAGGACTTCTCTAAGGATCTGTCAGACAAACGCCGATACTCTAAGGCAAGGCATAAAATGCACAGTATTGGACTGTCCTTTCCTTGCGTTACTCAGCCATGATCACGGGTTATGCATAATGGGGTCCCAAACAGTTTTGAATCTCTTGATGCACTCATGGATTTTTCTGGCGCAACTGGCCACAAGAATTCACCACCACTACCCCGGAGCCCTTGACAAAACTGCTACCGACAGGTTGGATTGCAGCTCCTCTCCATCCAGTGAGCAGGCCTGCAGTTTGGCAAGACCTCAGGAGCAACACAGGAACTCCCCAAAGCACACAGAAGAGCAATCCTCAAAAACACGCCCATCAGAAGCATCCTTCGAGAGAGGGCAAGGCGACACAGAGGAGGCCACAAGCATGGATACTGTTGCTCCAGATCCGTTACAGGCCTACCATACCACTAATAGATATGAGCTTTATGCTAGCTCTCCAGATCATCACCCAACAGTGGATTCGACTGTGGAGGCAGGCCTACTCTATGTGGCAGCCAGCTACCTGTCCCTATCAGCAACTCCTCATGAGCCACATGAGGCAGACTACAGATGGCGAGGGCAGCGTCCATCAAAAGAGCTATGAAGAGCCTCCTCTACCAACAAGCTCATCTTCAGTGTGGACTGCCCTGAGTGCTCTACATCTCCAGGGCAATCGATCAGAAGAAAACCCAACAGCGTGGTCAGATAAGTAGTCATCCTTCTATTTTCTTTCTATTCCTGTTCTTTTAATCCCCGGGGAGTTGTAGGTATGGCGGAGTTGGGGTGTCTAAATTGACCATGATGGACAATCTCTCGGCTGACCCATCTGCTGCCTTTCTCCATGTTACCCATGTAAGGGAACTTTGAGCCCCTTTTCACCCCAACCTTGACCCAACACTGCCACTATGGCAGAAGATGCCTCACTCCTGTACTGGGAGGGAGTTCAGAGGCCTACCAACAAGCTCTCAGTGGATGTCCTGATCAAAGGTCAGAACACGTCCAGATGGCAAAGAGGCCTTTCTGTACCATCTGATTAAACAGCAGAACTTTGTGGGTTCTACCTTACTTGTGTGTGTGTGTGGGGGCGCTGGGAAGCTGTGACATATAATATAAAGTATTTGTCAGCATCGTAAACTGCTGTGCTGAATGGGTAGCCAGGATGTGTTTCGTGAGGCCCTAAGTGGTGAATAGCACAGGTCTGTGCCCCTCTGGCATGTTTTTTTTTTTATTATTTTTCTATCAAGGGAGATCTCCCAGCCCCACATTGAGTGGCTTACAGTACACTCTTCATAGGTGATGAGCCTGACCTCAACAAGATTTTGTTGTGAGAACACATTGGCACCCATCAGCAATAACCTTAGGCTTGATGAAATAGTGGGCAGTTCCTTCACTTTCTTTCCTGCAAACCCCCACCTCATTAGAAGCGTTGTGTAGTCCCACTTTAACTACCCCAGCTTCTGAGCTACACCGCTGGAGCAGCTCTCTCAACCCTCTGGGTTGCAATGAGCCACATGGTCCAACCTTCTTATTGGGTTGCTTGATTCTCTCGGGGGGGGAACCTCCCCCTCCTGCACTCACCGTAGTGCTAAGGAAGGATGGATACCACTTGATAACACCCTGGGAATAGGGGCTGGCCTACAGCAGGGCTTTGTGGCCAAAGAGACGCCTCTATATCCCCAAATTGCATGGTACACTGCACAATGTATATAGTTTGTTAATGTGTTTATGTATGTTTGTTTCACAAGAGACACACACAGATGTTTCGTTATTTGTTAGTATAAGGTCATCTGGTAGGGGCAGGGTATATGGGCTTTACCCACTCTCTCCATATCTGGTGGCGCTCTATAGAAATGTGTCTCTTCTGGTTGGGCTGCCCTTGCCCCCTATCTGCTGGTTGTTCTTGATATATCTCTTAATTAAATATTTGCTCCCTATTACTAACAGGTGATATTACTTGTCTGACATGGAATGTCAGAGGCCTCTTTACCCAAACAAGAGGAAGCCAGTTTGGGCCACCTTAAGTGACTGGGAGTGAGGTCACCTTCCTGCAGGAGACAAAACTTACGGGGATCCTGAGAGACTGAAGAGGGAGTGGGTAGGTCAGGTCATTCATGCCTCAGCCTCCTCTAGAAAGAGAAGGTGGCGATTCTGCTTCCAAGCAGCTACAATGGAAATTACAGAGACAAGTGAGACCCTGAGGGTAGATGGGTGGTGGTACTCATGGATAGGGGAGGCCCTCTGATCCTGGGTAACATATCGCTCCAAATGAGGACTCACCCTCCCTCTTTCACAAGTTGGCCCAGGTGCTGGGATCCACAGCTCGGAAGACACCCCATTTTATTAGGGGGCGATTTTAATCTTACTCTGGACCCTTTTCTGGAGAGATCCCCTTCCAATACTGAGCCCCACTCCAGGGCTGTAATGGCAGTGGCTCAATTACAACAAGATTTGGCCCTTACGGATATCTGGAGAGTATTTCACCCCTCCCAGCGGGACTACACCTTTCATTCCCCAGTACATAGTTCTCTTAGTAGAATAGACTTATGGCTCACCTCTCCTACTATTACTAGTAACACTGTTAATACCCTTACTCATCCCTTAGTTATCTCAGATCATACCCCTGTGCATCTTGCCTTCACATGGGGCCCCCCTCTCCCTAAGTCTCCGGCAAGGAGGCTGGACCCATTGCTACTTCGTGACCCAGACTTTCCCCCTTGGCTTCAAAGGAAGCAATGGAATTTTTAGACATAACTTCTATGCAGATACCTCTGCAGGTACCACATGGGAGGCATTCAAGCTACTCTAAGAGGGCAATAATAGGGTATGTGAGCTGGCGCTGAAAGGAGGAACAACGTTTGAGGGCTTGAATGACACTCCGAAGCGGAGCTTGCTTTTAAAGCCCTTCGTGTCCCTTCCTTTAGGTCAGAGGCAGGTCACAGGGTTACCTCTCTGAAGATGCAAGTGAGCAGGCTGGTCTCTAGAAGGCAGAGATTTCGATCATTAGACTCAAGCATAAATATTGGGAAGGGAGAAAGGCGGTAGCTGCTGGCATACCGCCTCAAAAACAACAAACCGAAGGCATATAGGGCTTTAGAAGATGCAGAGGTAGGACCCAGACCTCGTGCGCAAGGTATTAATCAAATAATGATGGATTTTTACTCCTCGCTATATAAATCCTCCAGAGCCCCAGACCCCAAGGGGGTCCACCCATTTCTGGAGTCCCTACACCTCCCCAAAATCTCGGAAGCCTAAGCTAATGCCCTAGATGCCCTGATCTCAACCCAGGAGGTGGCAGACACCATCCTCTCCCTTAAAAAGGGAAAGGCCCCAGGAGGGGACGGTTTCCCTATTGAAGTGTGGTAGCTGTTGCATCCTATAATCTCTCCGGCATTGCAACAAGTATTTACTGAGTCATTGCAAACAGGGTCTCTCCCTTCATCCCTTAGGGAGGCGACTATTACTATCCTACCAAAAAAAGGTAAAGACCCTCTTAAAGCATCCAGCCACCGCCCTATTTCATTATTGAATGCTGATAGCAAGGTGCTAGCTAAGATACTAGCTAATAGACTTAATCCTCTCCTTCCCAGGTTGATCCACCCATCCCAAGTAGGCTTTGCTAAGGGCCGCTTTTGCACGGACCATATTAGATCGTTGGTAAATTTAATCCATAAGGCCCAAACATTATCTTCCCCCGCTGCTGCCATTACAACAGATTTTGAAAAGGCCTTTGATTCCTGGGTGGGACTATGTCCAACAAGTACTTTGCACTATGGGCTTGGGGGGGGGTTTGGGCCTGGATTGGGGGCAACTATATTCATCCCAGCTGCGGATACTCTCAATACGATGCTGTCTCCCCCATTCATACTGGGTAGGGGTACCCATCAGGGCTGCCCACTTTCCCCACTACTTTTTGTATTGGCAGTAGAACCCCTGGTGGCCGCTATTAGGCAAAATCCTCTAATTTCCAGTGTCCAGGTGGGAACAAGGGCATACCCTACCCTTATGTATGCGGATGACCTGTTGCTCCCTATAGCCAATATCATCACCTCCCTCCCTCCCCTACTGTCCACCTTCTCAGATTTCTCTACATTTTCAGGGCTCAAGATTAACCAGGCCAAGACAGAGGTCCTACCTTTAAACTCTAAGTGTACCTCTCAAATGGTTACTCAGCATGGGCTCCGATGGGCCCTGGAGAGGATTACCTACTTGGGCATTACTATCTCCTAATCTGCATAAAATCTGGGACCTGAATATGAAACCACTTTTGCGTCCATTCATACAGAACTGGACAGATGGAAATCTCTTCAACTGTAAACATGAGGTAAAATATCCGCTAATTAAAATGGTCACAGCACCAAAAATTATGTATCTCTCCCACATTCCTTTGAAAATACCTCGTTATTGGTTTACTAAGTTAGACTCCCTGCTGGGATCATTTCTGTGGGAGGGTAGGAAACCTAGGTACAGTAGAAATAAGCTCAGAGCTCATTGGTCGGAAGGGGCTGGGGTCTTCTGTGGTTAGAGGATATAAATGGGCCTTTCAACTGGCTCAGGCGTAAAAATGGTTCCTTTTCCTGAACACAATGCTCCCCAGTGGCTGGATATGGAGAGAGGTATGTCAGTGTACTCACTTGGTACTATTGTTATTTAACCATCCCCTAAGGGCACTCGCTCTCATCCTACTATAGGTCCCTCTCTGGAATATTGGGCCAAGGTGCATAAGAAGATGGACACCTCCCAACTCCCCAAGACTTACCCCACTATGGGGCCATAATGAAATTACCATCAATAAACAACCAACTGCATGGCCCTCATGGGAAAGTGGTGGTATCTCACTGCTTCGAGATATGCCCATTCCTGGTACAGATACCTTAATTCCTTTGAGGGCCTCGGAGCTCTTATGGGATCTCTCCCAAAGACTTCTGGCAATTCTTTCAAATAAGTGCCATCCTTATATCAGGCATAAGCAGCACCAAGAAGCAACAAATCTCCCAGGTAGAGTCATGGCTGGCCCTAGAAGAGGACAGTCAAGCCGGGTATATCCGACCATTGAACACCATCCGTCCCAAGCAGAGGAATCCAAGCATAAATGGGAGAAAGCACTGCATGCCCTATTATGAACCTGGGTGGAAGTCTTGTCTAAAACTAGCTCACAAGGCATATCCTGACACCAATAGTCAATTAATACAGAACAAGATAATTCACTCCTGGTATAGGACTCCTGTAGTCCTCACCAAGGCAAAGCTGGCTCAGTCTGACCTGTGTTGGAGGTGTCAGGAACTCCCAGGTGACCTGCTCCATATACTTTGGTCCTGCAGGCTGATCCAGCCCCTATGGCAGGCTACCTGTGAGATGGGGTCCAAAATACTTAGGAAGCCTGTGCCTCAGTCCCCTGAATTGCTGTTATTAGGACTCCAGCCCCCGGTCCCTCACCTTTGTCTCTCCGAGTTGAAACTACTTCTGACACTCAGTATGCAGGTTAAAAGACTCCTAATGTGTAAATGGCGGTCCCAGATAATCCCCTCCATGGGGGAAGTACACCTCCATGGCTCAAGTTGCCAACTGGGCCAGAATATCACATATGTGACCAATACCCTCTTTAAATATACTGCCCTCTGGACTTCCTTCCTTCTGTTTTGAAACCTAGGGAGGAATCGGCTGAATAGCACAACCATGCTACTATATCGGTCATCTCTCATGGTGCATTTAGGGGCAAGTGCTGGAGAGATTGTTATTGAGTTATAGGGACCCTGCTCTACGGATGACATGGTATAATATCAGTAAAGGATAATATCTTCTCTGACAATGAAGACCTGTTTGCTTTGTGAGGCGTAAAGTAAGGTCAATGACCCTGGGCCTCTCATAATTTCTGATGTTTTATCAAATACTGCAGAAACTAGCAGGATCGGGCCAGGTAAGATATGTTTGTATGAGTTAGCCATAATGCAATGCATCAACTGCTAATACTTTCAAAGTTAATCTCCAGCTGGATAGGAGTTGTACATCCAGGCACAGAGTATTATCAACTGCTTACCTGGCTAGTATATTCAGTTTGTTACTATTTGGCCAGCATGTTCCGTTCTCTGCTTCTACAGACATATGTAACAGTCTGTAAGATCTTTGCAATGTATCTGACTGTTTTAATGTTTGCATCATCTTAATAAGTCAAATCAATAAAACTTATTAACCACAAAAAAAAAAAAAAAGACGAACGTCCAGCTCTGGTTCCATTCAAATCAGCTTTTCCTCAATGCCAAAAATGGTCTCCACGACCTTTGGCATTAGGCTAAACTCTAAAAGCTTACTGTCCTCCCTCCTTCCACACCTAGATGGGACCACAGTCGATGATGTTTCCCACCTATAAGTACCTCGAGGTCTGGCTCAATTGACACCTTGACTTTTCTGGATATGTGGGTGCTATCCACAAAAAACTACACCCTAAACTAGGAGCATTATACAGGAACCGTGGTGCATCCTCCTGATGGCTCATAGAGCCATAGTCCAACAAATAAG
This sequence comes from Neoceratodus forsteri, assembly GCA_016271365.2. NCBI lineage: Eukaryota > Metazoa > Chordata > Ceratodontiformes > Ceratodontidae > Neoceratodus > Neoceratodus forsteri. The sequence goes on from CM057459.1 coordinate 35,212,866, forward strand.
TCTCTTCATTTTGACCATAGAAAAATGTAAACAGCGCAGCTCCTAAATCCACCCTCTCAGACTGGAGTCCCTCTTCCACTACTTCTGTCACTTGGCTTTAGACTGCCCATCCTTCACTCACCATTGCTCTCTTTATACTTCCTTCTCCCTTCCTTCCCTTGAAGCAAGACATCTCTCTCATTGTTCCTCCATTATTCGCTAAATTCTTTCTGGGCTCCCTCTCCTCTGACTCACCTCTCCCCAACCCCTCCTTCCCAATACAACCTTTGTAACTCCGGTTTCCACTGCCTTGCAGTCCCTACTAAGACATCCTCAGCTGACCAGGTTGCCTTCTCCTGCTGCTTACCCAAACTATGGAATTTGCTCCCCCTCTCCATCTGCTTGGTCTTTTCCCTTCAATCTCTCTCCTCTCCTCTCTTCTCCTCAAGTTCTCATCTCACCCCTGCAACTGCCCTTGACCCCCCTCTGTACCTCTCTTCCCCTCTTTCCACTCCCACCTCCTCTCCCTCGCCTTTTCTCCTACCCTGTCTACTTTAACTTCTTGCCTTATATCTTGCTGCCAATCCACATTTCCCACTTCCAATTAGACTAATCTCTACTGGTCAAGCTTAGCTACCATGCCTGCATTTCTGCACTATACATAACTGCATCCTCCTGATGTCTTCAAGATATACTGTAAAACTGGTAATTGAAGCATAAAGCAAATTTTGTGGTTATGGCTTTGCTGAATAAAAATATGCAAACTTGAGTTTCTTTCAGCTCTGAGTAAACTACAGTAACCCGCTCCTGTCACCTATCAGTCGGCAGCCACTTACAATTCATATTAGACTGCAATTAGACATCTATATACTGCTATGTACCCCTCTAATAATCCTTGTTGTGAAACATGGTACCTGTCAATCAGCAGCCACTCATATGTAGTGGTTGCCAGAGATATGCAGACCACAGAGAGAGAACTAGAAATAAAGAGACACAGACTGCAGAGAGAGAGAAATCAAAGAATGGATATTCAAACTGCAGAGAAGAGGTAAGCCAACTGCTGGCCGACTCTGACTATACAGTTGTTTCTGTTTTTTTAAACAGCTTCTTACTGCGGTCTGTTTCTTACAGTTACTTGAAGTACGGCAAGGGACTTAGTGAGGGATTTAGCAGCAAGTAGCACGTAGTTGTTCTTTCCTTCACAGGCTACCAGGTTCTGCTTAAGTGAAGACTGCCTACAGCAACACCACCTTATGCTGCTTAATGCTTAAAGTTTTTTTTTTTTTTTACTGTGTTACTTTTACAAATAAAGATGCATGATCATTAATACAGGCATCATTACTTTTGTGCTGCAAAACTAAGTTTCGCTGGGTAAAGGACCCATGAACATAGCAAGATTTTATTTCATTATTTATTACTCATTTTACAGTATCTTGCTATATCTATCTATGACAGTGTACATAATTTGTTTTAATGCCTCAATGTTGCTTGTTGTATGATGTGTATGTAATGGTTGTATGTTTTTATCTGCTATGTAATTCAGTTACAATTGTTTTTATGTAGCTCCTACCCTTCCCCAGGACACATTTGGTAACAAGCTGTTAACAGCTCAGTATGTCTTTCCTGGTGAAATGTTTAGAAATAAATAAATAATTAATTAAAATAAATAACCCTCCCTCCACTGGCTCTCTAATTCTCTGGGCTCATTCCTGAATCCAGATTGCCTGTATCATGAATAGCAACACTGTCAATGCACTGATGGGCAAGTGGTAGAACATTTTCAGCTGCAGCCCTACAATATGGAATAAATTTGCTACATCTTTTCATGTGTCTGATTCTCTTCAACTCTTTCTATCACAAATACAAACCTGGGTGCTTGCATGCATAGCAACACTCAACCCTCTGAGGTTCTGGGTTCTAGTTCTAGTCTAGAACTTTTGAAAAAGTTCTAGGGTTCTAATCTTTTAGAACTTTTAGAACTGAACCCTTTTTTAGTGTGCTTCCAAAATGAAGATAATAGTGATATACATGTCATGAAACTGATAGCAAAAACAACTAAATCTGTTCATTATAACAGGAGAGAGAGATGATCATTTGTGACTTTGACATGACTCTAGCTAGGGTTATCTGTGGTTTCTTCTCCTTTTTAGTAGTAAAGTCAGTCACTAACAGGTGCTTACAGAACAACCGACCCACCCACACATATTAGATGCCACACACTTGGTGCCATTTGGCACACAGTCACACATTGGATAAAGTGCAGTCAAATGGGGCAGCAGCAGCACAGATGGAAAGTACACCATGCAGGATTCACAAATATTTTTAACGAAAAACAGATTTTCTCTTCCCTCTGGTCACCTAAAATATTTCCAGGATTTATTTATTTAGCAAAATTCCACACACTTAATGCTCGGTGGCAAACACACAGACACACACACTGGGTAAAGTCAGTGTAGTCCCAGAGGTCACAGCAAACATGATAAAGTATACCACACAGGGTGTGACAGATATTTAAGCAATAAGGCATGACAAGGTGTGTGTTATGGGTATAATAACGCGTCACTCCTGGGGTGGCTTGAAGCACAGGCTGGGTGCTTCCACCACCCCAGGGTGACATTATTCTATAATAACACATCTTAGAGTATATTACTAAATATCTAATATTTCGATGTTATACAAAATAAAAACATATTTTAAAAGCGTTTTAGTAGATTTTTAGTGTGGCAATATATCTTTGTTTCTGAAAAATAAGAGAATCGACATCTGCCAAATCCATACAGTGATGTTATTGTGTAATAACATCACTGTCTCATTACATGACCAATCAGAGTCCGGAAATGTTCTTACCATTGTATAATTTTAAATAAAGGATTTTTTCTACCCTGCCTTTGTACAGTATCAACATCATCTGATCCCACAATCTGCTGCTACCCACTTGCCCTAGTTCTAACATCCCTGCCTTCCTATGTGCCCCAGTTCTCACATTTCTGCCCCTTCAAGCCCCAGCTCTCACATATCTGCCCTGTCCCTGCTCTAGATTTCACTTAGTGTATCTCACTCCCTGCCCCACTTCTTACATTTTTCCCCTCTCTACTCCAGATTTCTCATTTCAGATCAACCTCATGTCCTAGTTCTCCCATTTATCCACTCCTCTCTGCCCTAGTTAATACATTTCTGCCTCCTCCCTGCCCCAGTTTATATATCTTCATCCACCCCTTTCCTATGCCTTACCCTCTCACAACAGATCTCATCCTGTCCCCCATTATGGGTTTCAACTCTCCAGTGCATATAGGTTACTGCATATACTGTAGGTTGTTTTGTTCCAGGTTCCCTCATCCAGCCTTTTATTTCCTCATTAAAAACTAACCTTTATATCTTCTGGACATCCTGGTCTGACTGACTGAAGAGTTCCTGCAACCGACTGCTTGCCTGCTGCCTCAGTCGCTGACTGCACCTGAGCCATTTCCCAATGCCATGCCATGGCTGACTGCTTTCTCCTTTGGCCATCCAACCAATGTTACTATCCTTAATCCGGCATACACATAGTGCGCAAACATCTTTCCTGCTCCCTTGGCTGGTTGCATACTGCTGATGCAGTTTGCTTGCTTCCCTGGCTGCTCCCGCACTTTGTCAACAGCAATTGAGTGGAGAGTGGAAGTGGAAGCAAGCGGCAGTCTTCAGGACTGTGTTTTATTTCTTCATTGGGGCATTTCTGTGGGGATTTACTAGTGTGGCCAGGGCTAGATTTACATAGGTTGCGCCCTGCCTGGCACAGTCTGAATATCCGGCCCCTGGTGTTTAGGAGGTAAAAAGCTTCTAAAGTAAAGTAAAAAATTAAACCACATTGACTAGTGTATGTTCAATCTTAAAATAAATGGTATCTCACATTTTATTTATTGGAAGTGTTTCACCAGGAATGGCCTATTGAACCATAATAGCTCAGTTTTCATAGGTGTTCTGGGTGAAAGTAAATGACGTTTGTCAGATGTAAGAATACATTTCTGAGCATGCTCGGTGTGATCACAATGAGTGAGATAAATTTCTGAGCATGCTCAATGACTAGCTTCTTTTATCATGTTTATGTTGCTCAAAATAACATGTTTATCTTGGCAAATATATTGTCACACCTGTTTGATCAAGATGGCTGCCATGACCACTGCTCACTGATTCGATGAGCCAGGTTATTGCCATGCCTATATACACTCACAAACACACAGTGCTACATTTTCTAAGCTAACATTTTCAATACTGGGCCTTTTTATAAGGACAATACCACACTAGAAGGTGTTGCTTTCTTTGGAACATATAGGTACTCCTCTGGTGTGTGATGAGGAGCACTTTGCCTCTGGCCTCGTGCCTCAGCCTTCCCACTGAAATACTACCTATATATCCCAATGAGCACGCACCCTGTCTTGTGTTATTGCCTATATAAACCATTAGTAGGTGCAGTTAGGGTTTGTGCAGAAGCACCATGCCAGTGGGTTAGAATGCCCATTATGACATAGCATGGGAAAACACCAGACTCTAGATTCTCGTCTTGTACATGACAGCCCTGTTGCCCTCCCCCCAAAAAAGCTGGATGCCATGCTTGAAGTCCTCAGAGCACCCAACAACTAAGGGTCCTGATAGGTCCCAAAGATAGTGGGGCCAGCTTACAGGCTCTTTTCCTGCACCTGTGATTCTGATTGACAATTAGCCCATGTTGCAAAGAGACACCACCTCGGACCCATTCTCATAGCTGTGAGCCTGGATGCATGCACCTCACATGCCTTTTTGCTTTGTACTCCTTATTTGCTGCTGGAGCAGGTGCCCATTATGGGTTGTTTCTTCACCATAACAGCAATCCATTGTGTGCCAAACTGTACTGTGGTTATTCATTTTTAATCAATGAGATCACATACCTACCTGGATTTTACACACCAGGGGAAAGGGGAAAGCTGCCACAGTAATATACTGCATGTTCCAGCTTTCTAAATTTAAATGCAAGTATCCATGCTGTCAAATAAAATCAGCCATGGAGAAAAGATTTAATAGCAAAAGTTAACGAGCAAGGCAACTGGTGCCCCTGGGGTGTAGAAATCAGGACATCCCTTTCATCATGTCTTGAAAATGTACTGATTTCATGCACTAAGGTTGGAACTATTTCTGGATATAAAACTATCAAAAAAATAAGCTAACTTTGAAGAAGCATCATTTAACGCTAAACATATGATAACCAGAATGTGTATCTTCATTATTCCTTACATTAAGAATGTGCTGCACAGTCTACGCATTTGCTCTGCATTTTACAGATGAGTACTATGCATGTTAGTTCTTAAGGTTGAGATGAATGATCATGTCTTGGAAGACATGATAAACATGTAACTTTTCCTCCAGGGGTATGTGAGTAGTGCAGAAGCCAAAAGCATGCAGGTGTCTGTAAGAGAGTGAGCACCTTGGTTAATACCTGAAGCATTTTCTCTCCTTCCCTTGGATCTAAAGGGTAAATGGCCAGGGGTATCTGCAATTACATGCTACCATTTCAGACATTAAGGATGGAGGATTAGAAACTGAAAGCATCTGTGGGCCAAAAGGCTTCATCCATGATGCCAAAGGGGAGCAAGAGGATCCATGGTTATGTAAAAATTACAAATTCAGTATATTTTACTGTAGATACAATGATATATGCTTACTATATTGTATCACAACAAGATTGGTATATGAACACATTGCACCTTTAAAAATGTAGAAATAATCTGGAAGCAGTTCGGGGGAGAGGGGAGGTTGCATCTCAGCAGCAACATACTCCTTGTACCGTGAAGCACGTACAGCTACTGTGAGACATCAATAAAATTTATGATGGAAAGCAAAATATTGATTCAGGACATGTCAGGAAAGGTCACAACAAACTTGCACTGTTCATTCACAGTGCTATTTGTGTAGACCTATAATGAGACAGCCTATAGTAATAAATCTAATACATGAAACATATTGTGTGTGGATTAATCTAACACGCAAAGATTCTATCTGCCACTCTTTACTAATTTTTTTAAGTGGTCCCTCAGAACACATCTTCAGCCAGCTGAACACTGATAAATAAAGTAAACCCAAGAGATAGAAAGAGAGGTGAATATTTATTTATTTAAAATTTTGGTAACCAGGAAAGGCACACAGAGCCGAGGCTCGTTGCCTGGTGCACCAGGGAAAGGGAGTAGGGTAAGCACAAGATGTACAAGTAAAGTATCTAACACTTGCATTAGTACAAAATGAGACATACACAAGTGGTCCCAGACAGAGGAACAGTGGGATCTCGATTACAAATATACAATATGAGATTACAATAAGTGCATAAACACAATATGAATTATAAATAGTGCAATCAGAAGGGGTGGATGGGGGCATCACACAGCAGGACATGAGGCAGAAGTGCAGTGCAAATGTGCCAGAGCCATTTGATGAGGCTAAGGCCGGCAGCATAGAAGAGAAGTGAAGAGGTGGGATGGGGGTAGCATCAGAAAGTGTTACAGAGTAGCAAGTGAGTCAGGACCACAATGTCCAACGTGGCAGTGCCAGTTGATGAGGCTAGGGAAAAACATACTGTAGAGGAGGAGGTAGAGGTGAAATAGTGGGGAAGGGAATGGGGTGACAATGGCCGTAAGAAGCAATCTGAGTCTTGCTAGCTTTTCTTTGCTGGAGGTTTGGCATTGAATAGCATTTTAACTCAGAAGCTGTACAAGTTATGCTTTCACAGGAGTGACCAGTAGTTCACATGGCTAGATCACTACACACACAATTAAATATCACTCTCATGCAATGCCACAGTTGTAGAATTGTAAGCTGAGCAAATCCTTACACAGCAAGCATGGACTAGTGACTAGATCACTTGCTGAGAAAGTAGAAGACTAAGGTTCAGATCCTAGCACGGTTACTTACTGAGTACGTCCACTAACCCTTCAGTATTTCAATTCACCCAGTATAAACAAGGATTAAGCAGGACCCCACTGACAAGATAACATATCTCAGCTGGGTTGTCTTGGTAAATAAGTTGTAAAAAAACCTGTAAAAAAAAATCTTATCTAAGATGGCAATATGGAGGAACTGTGACTTAGTGTAGAAATTAGTCTGGCTACTAAATGTTGGGCAGAATTAGCAAGCATTTACTTGTACTACTGTATGGGTGCTGAAGTTGACAGACTGTTCTCTTTGCTTCCCTCATAAGGGTTTCTGTTACCCTTGCCCCCTCCCACCTAGAGGGCTCCATTTTCTGTGCCTCACCCACTCTCATGGTTCTGTTCTCTGTGTTCTGCATCTTAGGGGTCTCTGTTTTTCATCCTCCCCACTTACGGTGCTCTATTTTTGTCTCCTCTGTCTAAGGTGCTCTATTCTTCATGCTCCCTTATTTAATGGTTTCTGTTCTTTGCATCTCCTTCCACTCAGTGGGTTCTGTTCTCTGTATCTCCCCACCCAATAAAGTGGCTCAGTTATCTGTATGGCTCCACCCCCACATAGGGAGCTCTGTTCTTTTTTCCCACCTTCCCATTCAGGGGGCTCTATTCTGTGTGTCCACCCCCACCCCAAACTCAGGGGACTGTGTTCTCTGTATCCCTCCCATTCAGGCAGCTCTGTTCCTAATGCCTACCACTTAGTGTGTTCTGTTCTCTGCTGTGTCCCTCCCACACAAAAGCCATTATTCTACATGCCTCCCAACTAAGGAAGCTCTGTTTTCTGTATACCTCCCACTCATGGGACTCTGTGCTCCATGCCCATCATGTGGTCTTTGTTCTATGTGCCTCCCACTCAGTGGTCTCTGTACTTTGTGCTTGCCTTCCTCCCACTTGGGGGACATTGTTCTTATTGCTTCCTACTAAGGGACTCCATTCTTTGTGCCCTACCTACTCGTGGTTAATTTCTTTAAAGAAAAAAGAATAACATTTTCTGAATCTTAGAATGGTCTTTATTTATTCTGAAATGTCTCCTTTTTTAGTTTGTGATTTAATTGCTCAGGTTAGCTCAACTGAGACACAGCACCCTGTGTTCAGTCACATCCTGCCTATACCAGCTTTTACAGCTAGGAGGACTGAAGTACAGGAGGTCAAGGGAATTTGCTAAAGATCACATGGTAAGCCAGTGGCTATGGTAGGACTTAAATCTGTGAGCCTCTAATCTTCTGGCTTACATGATAAGGCTCTAACCCCTAGACTACACTGCAATCCTACAAAATAGGAACATACAATTTTAGGAAAGAAAGACCACTAGTCTATCAAGTTATTTTACTCAACTCCCCTTTCTTCTTCAATATTGTTATCCAGTTTCAGTTTAAAGTTATTTTCAGAACTCCAGGAAAACTTTTTGAAATATAATATCTAAACAAAATACAGCGCACATTTCATTAAATTTCTATACTTATAGGTTCATAGGTTCATAGGTATTTATACCAAGTCAAGAGGCCACTAGAGTCATATGAGTCCCACACATATCAGTGGTGTTTATCCCACTTATTCTTTATTATAGAGGACATCTGCATGAAAACAGAATCTGAGTCCCCTACAATTCATGCCATAACCTTGCTGCCCACTCATAATGCTCTGCTTGTGACATCATAATGACTTCCACAACAACAGACTGTAAAGCCACCAACAGCAGATTGTGATAGAAAAGCAGGAGCATGAGGCAATGTCTGGGGGACCAAGATCCTGTTTTCATGCAAATGTCCATAGTTATAAAGAATGAGGCAGATGCATACAAAACATTATTAATGTAAGACATGTAGCATCTAAATATTTTATGTTTATTTGTTTTCCTGGATACTGGGAAATAACTTTAAAGAAAGAAACTCTGCCTGCTAACACTACTTGTTCAGGAAGTCTAAGACTCTTGTTCCTCAGAAAAGAGCAATGTGTCAAAAAGCGTTATTACTGTGTACCATATAACTTTCTTAAAGTTGGATGATATAATATTTGACCGTGTGAATATACACTCATTGGCATGAAACAGTAATTTAACATTTAGGGATAATCTTTGATAATGACCTGCACAATGCAAGTCCTTGCAAAACTCTAGTGCCAGTATTTAGTGCAGGACAGTACTTCCTAGAGGACTGTTGTGCATATAGGCATACATTCAACAATTTCACTCAGAGCACTAGATAAAGGGGATATACAATGAGCTAACTCAAAAGATGCAATTTATCTTCACTTGTGAGTGGAAAGACCATTACTCACAAGTGGCTGAGCCATGGGTGAATTATGAAAGTCCTGCACCTTCAGAATTGACCATAAGCTGCATATTTCTGAGTAACACCATGGTACAATACATGTGAATATTTACACCTTAACTGATTCTATTTTACCACTGCTAGAAAAGTAATTCCAAAGAGATATATAGGGAGAACAGCTGAATATACTCAGAACCTATGTAGTGTAAACATCTTATCTAATAATGTTATTATAGTATGCATTTATGTATGTATTGTACATACATAAATTCATAATGCTGAGTTACTCTTTAAAGAAAACTTGTAACTGCTTCTCCTAAGAATGCCTTCTTCCTGTAGCTTGACCTTCATATCAGATTACAGCACCTGCTCCTCTTGTTGACAGTCCTTGACTTTATGCTCCTCCTCAGCAAATGGTTCTGCTCCGCTGGTATTCTCTGAACTTTCTCCCTCTCGCCCTCCCCTTTCCCCTTTCAGTTGTCCCCTTCCACCTGCTCCTACTATGCCTTCTCTCCCCCTTTTTATTTGCTCCACTAAGCTCTTAAATTGACTTGTTAGCCTATTCTGTAGTGTCATATTGCCTCATTGCACTTAACTCACCGGCTATTTGTATAGTCTGCTGCCAACGTAGCCTATGATGATCATACTGTTCTTATGTATCATGTTGTTATATAATGTCCTTGAGTCCTCTCAATTTGCTGGCTGTTTCTATATTCCTGTTGCAATGGTATGTTTTAATGTTCTTATTGTATTTATGCATCCAGGACAACCTTGTAAATGAGTCCTCTCAATGGTGTTTTTCTGCTTATATGGATCCCTGGTAATGGTTTTTATTATAATATGAAGCTTTTTTAAAAGTTAGACTCTGCTGCTATGGTTCTGAAGGATGAATGTTTGTAATGAATGAAGTTGATATTCTTTTATCTGTTTATATGTAATGACCAAATGGTCAATCATTAAATAAAGTAAGTAAGTAAGAGTAAGACCATTATATACTTGGTTTATGCAACATCAGGCTGTTAGTTATAGCTTTTAAATTTGCTTCTTGCATGAAGACGTACTGTTTTCTCTTTAATTTCAACTGCTGGCTTCTGTGCTGTACAGTGGTACTGTGATGTTATCATTGTGCAAGCTGCTTTCTGGTTTAGTGTGCATTGCGACATATCCAGCTTTGCAAGATAATGTTATTTTGCTATGTTGGGTCAAGATAACACTTTCTGATCTTGCTCTTCATCAGTACAGCCCTGTTATATAAATGCAGTTCTCTAAAACTGCCTTCATACATTTGGGTTCACAGAGCTCCCCCACTTAATTTCTGGAAGAGAGGTATGTGGATTAATAGCCAGTTACTGTGCTATTGTTCTTTCACCTTTCATGCATGAAATACAGACACCCATTTTAAATTGAAAACTATGTCTAAGGTTAGGTTTCACTAACAAAGCACAAAATGTCAGGAAATCCAAAGCCAGGTTCCTTGAGTAAATACCCTGAACTGTGCTTGATCTATATAAGTATAGTAATAGGATTTCAAAATTAGCTGGATTATATACCTTTTGGTAAAGGATCCTACCAGCAGAATTTAGTAGAACAGGGAGAGATAGGGTTGTTGATCTGAGAACCCTAACTTTCTATTCCCTGACTTTTTGCCTGTGTCATAAAACTATAATATTATTGTAATGCAGATCTTTATAATAAATGTCCATACTTTTTAAGTAAAAGAAAGAGAGATTGTAGCCAGATTGGTCTGTGGAAAATAGGAGTCTCTGGATAGCTTGATACTTTTCATTGGACCAACATATGCCTTGTACAAAGATGATGATGTACACCAGGTTTCGGGCAACACCGGTCTCTTCATCAGGCGCAGACCTGATCAAGTGACCAGTGTAGCCTGTAAAATGTGTACTATAACATGGTTGTACAAGACATATGTTGGTGCAATAAATGGTATCAAACTATCCATTGACTCTATACTTTGAAAGAAAAGACTTGATATTACGTGGGATGATATACTATCTTCAGATTACCCAGGATAATTGCAATTGTAAACTAAGTTTATTTTGCCAGTAGCAAATAGGTATCCATGTCACTATCCAAATAAAACATCTAGATTACCCAGGTCTATCTGGCAAATTCTCCATTATCTGGGTCCGTCTGGCTGGATATGGATACTTGAGCCATCAGCAGATAGTGAGCTGGAGTGATTATATACTGCCTGAGCATCTCTAATACATACCCAATTCCCCTTTCTCACCCTAGGTAGCACCCTTATTGCCCATGTCTGCCCCACCCAACCCACAAATTGAGCTATCTCCTTCTCAAACCCTCAAACAAAACCTGCCTATACCAGTCACCCACTGTCAATGCCTCCCCTTCCATAAAAATAAAAAATCCTCAACCCAAGTGAAATAAAATAAAGGTGATCCTGTTTCCCACCCATGTGTTATCACATGCCATGCACATAGAAAATCCCCTACCCATGTCCTTGCCATTGTGTATTCCCTTCCATATCCCTTCTAATAGGTTCTGCTCCCTGCATCCCTCCATTGGTGCAATCCCAAATCCCCCTCTAACACAACGATTGGTCTTGTATTGCAAGCCCATCCCCTGGTGCTGGCAACCCCCCACTTAGAGACAATCACTCTGGCATATGGCGCCAATCTCCAGTGCTGGTATTCAAGGTCCCTTATTTTATTAGCTTTTATTGACCAGATGAGTATAATACATACAGTTGCACCTATTTTCAGGTACACCTGGGAGGTTACAAGACAATCAGTACAATAATGGCAAGCAAGATGCAACACAACAAAGATCAGTGCAGCAAATTAACAAGTACAACAGAGCATGGTTGGGAATAAAAAGATAAAACCACAATATAAGATACAAAAGTTCAAGCATTCATGAAAATTCATGGCGAGCCAGAAATAGAAATGTGGGTTAGGTAATATAGAGAGCTAGTAAGCTACGGGCCATCTTGGGTGTAGAGACAACAAAAACTGAGAAAGCAAGTGGAGACGATCTACTGGTTCAGCTTTGACCATGCTGATGGCAAGACTGAACAGATAGACGCAGGTGATGGCTGGCAAAAATCATGTGCAGTTACAGCTAGAGTTGGCCTTAAGGTGAGCCCACAGATAATTTTTAAATTGAAGGTAGAAGGGGAGCAATGGACTATAAATAGCAGAGTTCCAATGTTTTTAGGTGCAATAGCACTAAAGGCCAGGTTTCCCATGAGGGTGGATGTTTTGGGGACAATGCAAGAGGATTTTCACTGGATCTGAGGGGAAGGACAGGGGAGGACTTGAGGCACAATAGAAATTGGAGTGCCAGTACTAGTTATTTTTTTCTCAAAAAAACAGCCTAAAACAAAGAGACAACTATTTACAAGGGATAGCCAGCTTAGGCAGTTGTAGAAGTCACAGTAATGTGTTGCTTGATTTAGCAAGAGGGAAAATCTGCAAATGTTATTGTAGGTGGTCCTCCACTTGGAAAGCAATAATTTGTAGGAATTAGTGAAGGATATAAGCCCATAACTGAGGGAGGGAAGGGGAGAAGAACTCCCCTGGCAGGGGCTAAGCAGGCATTGGGCATAAGGCAGTTCTTAACTCAATATGCCAGACCAAGCTTGACATTCACACTCTTGCAAACATTGTGGATGTGGAGGGAGAAATCAAAGTGGAGATCAAGTGTTATCTAGCACCTAGGTTTTAACAACAACAAACTCACCTATTATTTAGGTAAAAACAAATTGATAGAGACAATACTCAGGAAAGATCTCAGGGTATACATCAAAGTTAAATTATCCAAGCAAACTAATGCAACAATAAGTAAAGCTAGCAAGATTATATGGACCATAAAAAACAACATCAGGTCCAGAGATGAAAATGTTTTAGTTCCATTGTATAGATCTTATGTTAGGCCACATGTAGATTACTGCCCACAATTGTTTCCCCAAAACAAGTAAAGCCTTAAGAGATTTAAATATTGAGGAGAGATTGCGATCATTGAACCTTATGTCTTTTGAAACAAGGAGATGCACGGACAATCTTTTTATATGGGATGTTATAAATGACCCCTACTTATTTAATGAAATGGGTTTGCCTTAAACAGGATGTTATGGGAATCAGCAGACAGCCCCTTCAATTGCCCTGCTTCAGATAGAGGACGAACACTAGAAAGTTTTTTTTTTACACACAGAGAGTCATGAATGAATGCAACAGTCTCTTCCTCAAGATAGCTGTCAGTAAAAACAAATCAATTTACAAACATAGGTTGGATAAGTGGCTTTTGGCAAAGGTGAAATTACTCTGATAAGGGTCTTTGGAATGGGAATTGTCAATGGGCATCATGCCTCTAGTTCCCTATCCTGCCTTAGCATGAACCTCAGTGTAAGTGTAACCCCATGGTATTGAAAGAATGGTGCCACCTTCAAGGGATTCCATCTGTGGACCTGATACACAGGGGAATGGGTCAGTTTCTATGTTTGGTAGGGGACCTAAGAAACATGGTTTGAGTCTTCTTAGGGTCCATACTAACTTATTTTTAATAAGAACAGGCACAAAGGCAAAACTCCCAAAAACTTTAAGAAGTTAGGTTTTTTAAAGTAACAAAATTTAACACCCAGTAGATGGAGAACAACCAAATCAAGCCCACAGCACTAGCCCCAGTGCTTCAGGTTTTGCGTTGACTCTTCATCAGGGTGTGTGGCTATGTTGCTTGGTACATAACTTTTTTCATACATTTAAAGTGACATACACATTTATCAAACATGCACCACAGCTATCCGGTGCAGGCACCAACACTTGAGAAAATTTCTTTGTAAAACTGACATGCCTAATTTTATATATTAGACAATCCAGCAGGGCATAAACATCAAAACTGATTTTAACAAATATCTTATTTGAAAAGCACAAATAGAGCAGGCTTGTAGTTCATGGAAGCCCTATGTAAGATAGGAGTTGCTAAGATTTACTTTCTTTGAACTGTGAAGGAGCACCAGGTCATCAGCATACATTGTGGCACTACACGAAGTGTTGATGGCAGAGAGGCTGTTTATAAACAGTGAAAAGAAAATAGGCCTGAAGATCGAGCCCTGGGAGACAGCAGGTTTAATGGGCTGATTCAGAGATGGAACCACTGAACTTGACAACTTGTTGTCAGTTGGACAGGTAGTGCCTGAACCAGGCAACAGCATGTGTGAACAAGCCCATGGTATGCAATTTGGAACACACGACCTTAGACAATCAACAAAAATGCCCCAAGGGAACTGTCCCTGATCCATGGCAGATTTAATGCTGGTGACTGGCAAGCTGTGAGAAACTATTTATCTTGAATGCTTTTGAGGTCATGAGGGCATGAGTGGAAACTGAAAACAGGGAGGTTCAAGCAGAAACACACAAAAGTATTATTTTACAGAAAGGGTGGTGGAGCCATGGAACATTCTACCAGCCAAAGTGGTGGGGCTAAAACTAGTTGATGGTTTCAAACATGATTGGGACAAAGTGAAGGGGATAGTGGTCACTTTGGGAGACAGAATCGAGAAGGAGAATGGAAGGGAGGGGGAAGGCTAGGGCACTGGATGCACAGTAGGTCCTAGGGTTAGATAAGGACTCAGGCAGACTGGATGAACCATTAGTCTTTTTCTGCCATCACTGTCTATACTTTCTGTGTTTTCATGCCTACTGTTGTTAGAGCAGTGGTGGTGCTATGGGCCTTATGGAAACCATATTGCTCAGGGGATAAGCTATCATGGGTGTAGGGGTGTTCAGTAAGTTGGTCTGCCACAACACCTCAAGTAGCTGGGGACAATAATTTTGAAGACATCTCATGTCCCCAGCTTTTGGGACAGAAACAACTCTGGCAAGCTTCCAGCTGTCAGGAACAGTAGGAAACATAAGCAAGAGGATAAAGATGTGGTTGACTACAGCGTCTATGATGGAGGCACCAATTCTCAGTAGCTTAGGTTCAAGGCTATCACAACCAGCACTCACATATGGAGAGAGGCTAGTTAAGAGCTTGAAGATGACTTTGGTCATCACAACCATGAGAGAAAAAGGCGGGCAGTGTGAGGAGGGATTGGGAGGGCTTTACCTGTCAGAGGAGTCTGCCTCCCTGGAGGATGGTAACTGGGAGGTGTAAGCTGTAAGGTCTGTGAGCTGCCCGGTTGAAAGCGTCAGCAATTGTCTTTGCATTGCTGCAGTTTACTCCACCTACCAGTATGTCAATGGAATGCTGCTTAGAGGAGTATCCTACCAGGTACAGCACTAAGAGCCCATCCATAGTGCCAGTATGTAACACCCTCCCACAAAGATCAGTTTGGTGCAGGGAAACCATCTCCGGTTCCAGTATACAACACACTCCAAGTACGTCCAGCACTGAAAGCCCACCCATTGTTCTGATACACAAGCCCCCTCAGAATATCAGATTGGCCCCAACAGCCCATCCCCCATGCCAGTATACAATGATGGTTCCTTTTGCAGGCATAACCAGTACTTAGAGCCCACTGCCAGTGCCAGAATCCCTCCACACACACAAAAAAAGCAAAACCCTCCACCTGCATCTCACTCTGTCACTATGCAACTGTGCAACTCCAACCCAATGCAGCTTCACAGCCTGTGCACTGACCTAACTGAAGTCTCCAATCCATCCCAGGGGGCCGGTCATCATCCTGCATAAGCAGAAAGATAAGTAACACAGGCTACCTCCAGATCTATAATTCAAACCAAGTGGGCCACAGAGGTGGAAGCCTAATACAACGCAGCCATGATATACTCTTGGGCATGCATTGCAGTGTACTATTCCAGGTCACCTACTCCATGAACCACTAGTTTGTGATAATGGAGCAGGAGCCTGTGTTAATTCATATTTACTGCTCATAATGAACTGGTACCCAATGATGGATAGATCATTTCAGTTAGATTAGTGTGGGGAGCTTGCAGTAAGGTTGATGGTAGGATTGCACATTAAGTGGGATGCAGGGGGTATCTACATTTAAGGGGGAAGGCTTGCTGCCAGCAGAGGCAGGTACCTGGTGGTGGCCTAGTATGTAAAAGGGGGGAGCACTGTCATATAGTGGCAAAGGGTACGAACTGCTGTGCCAGCTTGATTCAAGGGGCCTTGACTCCATCATCAGAGGTGGGCTTCAAGTGCCAGATTGTTTTTATGGAAGGGTGAGGCTCAGTGCTAGACCAGTCTTTTGGAAGAGGTGTCTTCCAGCACTTGGGATGGTTGTTTTCTAGCATCAGGAATGGATTCATGGTGCTGATAGGATGATTTATTGTGTGTGTGTGGATGTGCATATGTGTGCATGTGTGTGCATGTGTGTGATGGATCTTTTTTTAAAAAAATGTATATGTCCACATGGAAGTACACCTAGTGACATATTCTCAACGATTGGGTCATTATGAGTATCAAAATACACAATATGCAGCACAATATTTCTTTTAGATGAATGTTGGTGTACCTAGCACACCCAGAACATGTTCATAAAGTATTACTCAAAACAAAGTGAATTGTTTTAAAGGAGAATATCAACTGTACCTATAGGACGTTGAGTCCTGCTGATTTTTATGACATAATGTTTTGTAGTTCAGGCTGCAGTCCATTTGGACAAAAACTGCAACATTTTTAAAAATCTTTAAAATGCTATGATTTTGCAACATTTACATTATAGCAATCATAAGTTTGATCATACTGCAATATAGAGATGTAACCCCCCTCCCCAATATCCTGAAGGATTCCTAAAAGTCAGTAAGGTTGCCTGATGACACTGCCAGGCTAAGGTTTGCGACCTCCTGTTGCTGTGTGCTGTAGTGCATGTGAAGGGGGAAGGGCCTGGTGTGCTGTATAACTGCAACTCAGAGGAGAGTCAGTCATGTGCTGTGGTTGGAGACTGCAGTTGCAGTTTGGAGAAGAGCTGCCTATGCCACAGCTGTGAGGAAGATTTCTTCAACTTGTTACCCTCATATTGCTTGTGTTTCTCTTGAAGTTTCAGTCAAGTGGTGGAGATCATTGGATTTTGTCCAGGTATTGAGTGCCTGACCTATGGGGTTGGACTTTGTCTGCAGGATTCTGCCAGGATTGCTGTCATGACCATGGGGCTGCCACTTTAGCATGAGGGTGCTGTTTACTGTATACATGTGTCACCAGCTATCACCAAAGATCTAGAGTAACATCTTTTCTGCTACTAACATAATACTAAGGTTCTTACTAAATTTGCCACTGCATGAACTGGGACCACTTACTGTCGTTCATGCTTCAGACTAGAATGGGGAACTGAGCTCTGTTGTTGTTGATGCTGCTGCTGTTTGAAAACGTTATTGCATCACCTTCACCTAAAGCTGTCACTATTTACCTCCAGCCTAAGCTGTACGTTTGGATTAGTTGTTGTGATGTGGTATGGGTCTCTCCACTGACGTTGCCATGTATAGTGTCTGGAAGGTTGCCTAATTTCCTGTTTGGGTCTGATGGTCACTCAGCGGTGAGGTAAAGTCTACAGGTTCCAGTCCTTGAGCATGGGGATAGAGGATTTAGGTGTTAAACACTGATGCACAGGTGGGCCTGAACCAACCCTTCAAATATTCACAAGCATGGTAAAGTCACACAACCGTTACCATTGCTAGTGTCTTTGCTAAATGTTACAATACACAACTACTTCTGTTATTTGCTGTGACTGCCATTCTCTGCTCAGTAACGGCTGGCTGCCTTAAGACCCAAAGTAAAGGACATTCAGTCGGTTATCCTGAGGACTGCAAACTGAGAGATTCAAACTGATTACTAAAGTGTCATTCTACAGAAATGGTGTTTCCTTTGGTAGTTCTGACTCCCATACCAGCTGGACAGTAAACTCCATCTTTCTTAGCGTGCACATTTCTGTGGTAATACCTTTTATTAGATTAAATGTAATTTAAACATGTTGCTGTTTTCTATTTACATTAACACTCTGGGTAGCAACATCCATAACTCCAAGTTACACTTTTTTATGGAAGATACCTTGCTTTACACCTCAAAGCCCTCCTTGGCAGATATGGAAATTGAGTTGCAGGCAGACTTTGACCAGCTGTAGCATAACCTCCTAAACTCTAAACTCCTATTAAATGCAAACAAAAAAAGTAAGACCATGTATTTCCTTCCCCACTCCAATACATCACTGAGAATTGACGCCAATCACAACCCTATTAGGGGACACCCTTGAGGTTGTGAATAAATTTAAGTACCTAGACATTTGACTAGACTGCAAATTATCCTTTACTGTCCACATTGAATCTACAGTATATCTAAAAAACTGAAAATAACATTAGGTTTTTCTTTAGGAACAAATCCCTATTTCCTGAGGACATCAGGAAAAGGTTAATACAAGACATCTTGCTACCGCTTATCGATTATGTGGATATTATCTACAATAGCAGTACCACATCAAACCTGCACGACTCGATATTCTGTACCACCATGCCCTGTGCTTCATAACTAAAGTGCCTTATGAACACACCACTGTGCCCTTTACTTGACAGTGGATGGCTCTTCTCGCAATAACAAGGCACTTGGGCCTTGAAAATTCTGCTGAACAAACTTCCACTTTACATCACCTCACTCGTTTTAGGTCCCACAGTGGCTATTCATTGTGAAAAACAACTATATCCTATTAGACATTTCCAGAACCCGTGACACTTCATGGCAGGGCTGCATCCCAGCTTCATGGAACAAATTACAAGCCTCCTCAAGCTTACAGAACTAGTCACTGTTAACCCTTAAATCCTTGTTCAACAAGTTTATCAAAGAAACCTGCCACTGCAGCAGCAGGTCAACACACCGACTGACCCATTTCAGACAATGTGTCAGCACTCAGCACTTATCACCCCCCATCAGCCAACTATATGCACTTCACCACCCCCGGCCATTTCCATCCATCCAGCACCCTGTCGTATGACTTACTTTTCCTTGATTCACCCCCATAATGTGTTATTGTTCATTGCTGTCCCCCCCTGTCATGTTCTGTCCCACCCGCTACCTATTGCCTGTATGTAGACACCCCATGCCCTCCCCAAGTTCCCTGCTATTGATGCCCTCTCTACAATTTGTTATGTCAAAATACTGCGGTGTAATTGCCTGCCTCTTGCTTTGTAGCTTTCAGTGTATTTTACTGCCTATGTATTACAGTTCCTGTTACTTCTAAATACTGCACTGAAATTACCTGTCTTTCTTTGTACTTACTGCCTATGTATTGCATTGTCAAAAATTTAAATTATCTGTCTCTTCCTATGTACCTTCCATGTATTATCCTGTCTATGTATTGAATTTGTCCTACTAGGACCTCCTTGTAAATGTGCATGTTCAATGGAGTTTTACTGAAAAAAAACTTGAACTTGAACTTGAATTTCTGTTCCAAAATGCCTTATGAAGTTTGCTTTCCAGAGTAGTCTTGTATGAATGTCTTTGAGGTTTTATCTCAAAACTGCCACTTTAAGAGCCCTCAGAGAATGGTTATTCTGGGAAATGTGTTCAACCTCAGGTGTCTGTTTGTCTGAGTCTTTGATAGTGGATATGTTTGAGACTTTGTCATCAAATGTTCCTACTTAAATCTGAGCATCTACAATGTTGTATACCTGCTATCATCTGTGTGTTTAATAAAGAAACATCTAGACTCTGCAGACAGTGTGGACATTAACTTCTGAAACTATTATACAGTAGCAGCTAACAGTGCCTGGTTCATTCTTAGGTTTCAGTCCCCAGGACCACAGTTTTCATATACTATAATATAATATACAAATTCATTCAGATGTGCCATCCCTCTTTTAGAGTCATGTGTCCATGTTCAAAAGTCCCCTAGGCTGGGGACAGGGGTTTATGCAGTGTCCAGAGATTCTGGTACCATGTACAAACCCTTCAGTTGTCAGCCAGGTCTATCAAGTTCCTGTAATATGACAGTGTGGCTTTTTATAGACATTACCTAGTATGTATGGGATAAGCATGGACTGCAGCTGTGCTCCCATAATTGGTGAGTCATATGGAGATACACAGAGAGAGAGAATGAGAGAGAGAGAGAGAGAGAGAGAGAGAAAATAAATGCCAGAAAAGTGTGGTGTAAAATGAAAACATACCAACAAGGGAATATGAAGAGAATAAATCATGAGACAGAAGGCCATGTGACTTTATGAGCTCTTTGTCTCTGAAAGATGGTATTATTTCATGAATACACAGCATCTGTCTAGCATTTGTTTTATATAATACATTTGTTAGATGCACAATGGTTTACTTTTACAATGTTCAAGCACTGCAGAAGTCAACATAATGTAAGTTAAAGGACATATAATACTGACGGAATGTATCACGGCTGCCACTCACTGCTAAATTACATGTGTAGATCAGATCTGCTGCAATGCCTGCCTGCTTGCTATTGTCTGAAATCAGTAGGTAAGGCTCTGAAACATTTGGTTGCAGTTCAGTTTTAAATGGGTCAGTTTTAAAGTGCCTGCTTGTGTCTGGAATGCATAGCTAACTCTCTGAGAATGTTCATTAGGGATTCAAAATGTATGTGTTTAAAAGTCCCTGTTGCTTCTTTATGACAAAGGATATGATTTGAAAAAGGTTTATAGGGTACACTGAAACTGCTGAGACTTTTTTATTATAGTGTGTTTTTGAGGTTAAAGTAAGTAGTAGGGTGGTGGTAGTAGGGTAATTACCCTGGTATATAGGGAAATAAATGGTGGATTGTTTTACTGGAAAAGAGGCTAAACAATGTAAATGATAGCTAGCTAGCCAGATAAAATAACTGATATGTAAGTGTGGTGTATCAGGAAATATACCATTGAAGGAGGCTAATCGGCTTAATATATTTTAACCCCTTAAGATGGTACACTTTCCTATGGCACACTAACCTGCAGTTTATTTTAGGGAATACATAGAGAATACTGAATAAGCAACTATACACAACCTGAAAAACACAAGAAATGCAGTGCTACACATTGTGGGCCATCCAATCAAAAGTTTATTGTCCAGAGTTCCACATTGAACAAATTCCCCAGTGCTTTGAAGAAACAATCCTTCTTCATCGGAGGGCTTCAGTCAGCTAAATTTGTCTCGGAGTGCAATACCTTTTAATCTCTGGGTAATTAATATTTACAAGTGCATGGCAGTGCAATGGGTACCACTTTCTCACCCAATTTTGCAAATCTATATTTAGGTTTGAAAGAAGAGAATTTTATTTATGATGAGAATGTCAACCCATTTCTTGAGCAGATTTTACTATGGCGTAGATATATTGACGATATACTAATGTTGCTGTGAGGCACAGTGGACAAATTGCATCAGTTTGTACAAAATTTGGAATCCAGCAATAGTAATTTGCATTCTTCAGTGACTCATAGTTATGAAAGTATTTTTTTTTTGGATGTGACACTGAGCAAGAATGGTGACAATGGAATAAATACTAATTTGTTTTGTAAACCCACTGACAGAAAGAACTTGCTTTTGTCCAGTTCCTGTTTTACCCACCACACCATTAGAAATATTCCAACTAGTCGGTACTTTAAAATTAATTGGAATTGCAGCACTGATGCTTTTGAAGAAAATGCATCAGACTTGACAATGAGGTTTAGGGAACGTGGCTATTCAGAGAAGTGTATTGAAAAGGCATACATTAAGGCTAAAAACACAGATAGGCAGACCCTTTAATCTCCTAACCCTCATGAAAATCATTGATGACACTAAGAGGTGTAACTGTCACAACATACAGTACTCAGTCTAGTGCGATTGAAGGCACAGTATCTTATGTAAAATCTGGCACATTTTGAATACTAAGCCCAAATTATCTATATGGGCACAACAGCCCCACAGGACGGTATACAGAAGGGCAAAGAATTTGGCTTACATTGTTACACATAGCTTGCAACCTGTACCACATCTCACCACTACATGGTTACCCACCACTCCACCTGTGTGTCATCGTTGTGGTAGGTGTAAATTTTATGAATTTATTACACCTTCTAAAAATGTTTTTAATCCTCACACAAATGAACAGTATATGATCTCTTAGTTGTGACACCACACATGTGGTATATCTTTCCATGTGTGCATGTTCTGTGTCTTATGTGGGTTGCACTAAAAGAACATTTAAAGAAAGGGTGGGCAACCATGTTAGAGCCTTGGCACATAAGGATGAAGAATATGCCACTGCTGCCCACACTTATACTTTTAGGCACTCTGATTTTCACAAATGATCATTTATTGCCATTGAGAAAAGCAGTTTTGGGAGGAAGGGTGGTATTTGGTTAAAGTTCTGGCAAAAGGGAAGGCTTCTGAATACATAAGTTGGGGTGATAAAGATAACATAGAATTGACCTCTAATTTTAAAAAAGCCTTATGTTCAAGTGGCCATCATTGCTGTCTTGCTTCTGCATTTCTAAGTCATGTGAGCATATTGTAATAACATGTTTGTTCTGCTTTTGCAGGTTTACTTGTGATGTAACAGGAGCTTTTTCCTGATACCAGATAATTTTACAGCCAATCAGAATCTTTCTTTAGCAATGAATATGAATTGTCCGATAAAGTTGATGTTTCACTATATTGTTGGTTTATGTAATGTTAATTGTTAATTGTCTCACCTATCTTTTTAAGTCACATGCATTAAATAGATGATAGTAGGTGAGAATCTGTGTCTATTGACAAAGAACACTTGTGCAAAATGTTGAGGCTTGTTTCTAGTTGGGTCAGCAGTTTATAACTCCTTTAGCACATTAAAACTTTTGGAGTACCCTTTTTCTGGCATTGAGTACATTTTTTTTTTGCTTTTCATCTTCCTCCATTCAAAAAAACTCTAATGTTGCATTTCCTTACTTCTGTTGCTCTAAAACCCCTTTTGTGCATCAGTGTAGGTTTTTTTGCAGTAAATGCATATATTTTATGCCGGACAAAAAGACAGATATATATATATAAAGAATGGAATGGTCTTTAATTGGTTTGCATGCTCCATCCACCATAGCAATGCTCTGTGCAATGGAGTTGTAACATGCACTATTTGGTCCAGCTCAGTCAGCTGATCCCACTGGACCCTTAGTACCCCCTGAGGGATCCTCATAAGTAAGATGGCCAGTGGCACAGTTAATGATAGCTGCAGCCACGAGTCCCAGAAGACGTAACATAGTTCTGACTGGAACACAATGACTTCTGTATACAAGTTGTGCTTGGGCAATCAGGTTTTCTGCTCTGTCTAGTGGCAGGAAAGAACACCCCTTCTCTGTGTCCAAGACTACCCCTATGTACTGCAGTCTCTGGCATGGCATCATAACAGACTTTGGCACATTCACTGAGAACACTAAGTTGAACACCAGCCATGTCCAAGACAGGGTATGAAGCAAAGCTTCCCTGGAGCTGGCCTTCAAATGTCAGTCATCCAGATAAGGGAAAACACATGGCCTTCCTGCAAGGACTGCTGCCACTACCACCAAGCATTCAGGAAAAACCTGTGTTGTAGAAGACAAGCTAAAGGACAATACTCTGAACTGATAATGCCCCCCCAACATAAAGTGGAGGTAGTGCCTGTGAGCTTTTCTGATCTTGACGTGGAAGTATGCATCCTTCATGTCCAGAGAACAAAGTCAGTCCCCTGTTTGCTGAAGGGGAATCAGAGGTTGCAGGGATACCATTCACAACTTCTTGTATTCTATGTAGATGCTGAGGTCCTGAGCTCCAATACAGGACACAGACCCCTGTCCATTTTGGAACCAAGAAGTATCTGGAGTAAAACCCTTTGTTTCTCTGATGAGGAGAAACTGGTTCTATAGTACATTTTAGGATTAATTGCTGCACTTTTCCTTCAGAAGGGCAAATGGCCCAGATGATAGCTGAAAAGAGGTGGCAGATGATCTGGAGGGGTTTCTGAAAGCTACAGAGCATGCCCTCTTGTAATTATCTCCAGTACCCAACTGTCTGTTGTGACCACCCCCTATTGTCTTAAATGCAGGGAGATTCTGCCCCCAACAACCACCCCTGGAAGCAGCAGTGGGGTTGCAGGAGTCTGTAGTGAGTCATGCAGAACTGCTAGAAGCAGCGCCACTGGCTTCAGTTGCTTTGGGTGCTTTTGAATCGGCACTGGGGGTCTGGCAAGGAACCACTACCCTTACCTCTGCACTGCTGACAGCAGGGACAGCCACCTCTGGCAGCAGGTTGATGGAAGGATCCCTTCCACATCCATGGCAGAAGTGGATAAAGGGATCTGTCAGACCTTAGAATCATTTTGGATGTCTGAAGGCCTCTAGGTACCTCTTCAACATCATAGCTAAACAATTTGTTCCCTCTAAAAGCAGAATTTAAAACTGCTTGCTGCACGTCATTTGTAAAATCAGCAACCCTTAGCCAAGAATATCTTCTCATGCAAATGCCAGAAGCAGCTGCCCAGGCAGAGGCATTAGACACAGCATATGGAAAACGGAGCAAATGTTTGCAAACTTCAGCCCCAGAAGTTAAAGTTTGATTCATTCTGGCAGAACCTTCAGGCAAAGCCCGGCTACAGCTTTGGCAGCTTTCCACTGACTGTTCTGATATTTAATCATATGAGACTGGTAATTTGCAATTCTAGGGCCTAGTGCCACCAAGGCATAGGTACAGTTGCCCATCACATCTAGCCTCCTGAAGTCTTTGTCAGGAGGCAAAGTACACATGTGTATCAGTGCTCTAGACTTATCATGAGCAGACATAATGACCAACAAGTCAGTTTCTGCCTGGTTATCATAGTGAGGCTTAGTAGATGGGGCAAGATACTACTTGTCAGCCTTTCTTGAAACTGAAGACAGTGAGTTAGGTCTGTATCATGCAGCAAAGGTGGCATCCTGTAATGCAGGATATATTGGTTGAATAATAATGGAGGGAGTGCAAGAGACCTCCAGAAATTCCATAAGGTTCCTTTTCATGGAGTTCCTCCTCCACAGCCAAGCCCACTGTAGTTTGCATTTGCTGCATCATAGACTGAAAGATAGGGTTCTCAGCAGAACATCTATGGGGTATATACTATGGAGTCCTCACTACAGGAGGAGAGAGTAAGTACATGCTGTTCTTCATCATATCCCTCCTCCTCAAAATCCTCCTCCATCATGAGGTCATGAGCGTATTCAACGTCACTGTTGACATCTCTGTTGGCAACAGGAACCATTGCCCATGCCAGTAGTGGCTGAGAAAGAGAGAGAGATTGGTTGTGTACTGGAAGATGTCAATGATGGAGGCTGGGAGCCAAGAAACCTTGTCAACAGAATAATAGCCTGCACAAGCAAACTAGGCAGAATACGTTATATCATCTCAGAAAAGTATACCAGCACAGCTTGAGTGTTGGTTGACCACTCTCTGGTCAGGGGCTGTGATTATATTTGTCGATGACAGGCTTGGCCTGATGACAATGGCGTTGTACCATCCAGAGCAGGTATGAGTGCCTGAGCCAAGACCCCACCTTGGTGTCTCAGCAACTGTCATGGGGCTGCTGCCAATGACACTGGAGCAGTCAATGATGCATTAAAATTACCTTATGTTCTCAGAAGTGACAGGGATCTTGCCGGGGAAGAAGACTTTTCTTTATCCCTGTGCTTGTTCTTAAAGGCCAATGATGAGGAATTTTAAAGAGATGAAAATTTTCCAGAGCCTTCTTGTGGTGTCACTTTGTAGGTTGGTTAAAGCTCTGTAGATCTCACAATCAATCAATCAATCAATCAAAATCTTTATTTAGTCAGGCTAACATCATTGAGCGTAGCTCTATTCACAAGATGGACCTGAGTGGTCATACAAATCAGAGTACAAGTATTTTTTTTTTTTACATGGACAAGAAAATAACATAAACAATAGTACAATGACATAAAATGATAGTAAACAAAAATTTACATATATTAAGGCACAGTAAAAATCACTTAACCTGTAAAAAGTAATATAGCAGGGATAGTATACAAATAATAGGGCCTTTATGGCTTTTATAAGAATATAGCAGCTGACTGGATAATAGAAGGAGAACTAAACAGAATGGAATAGGGAAGGGGGAATGTAGGTTGGATGGGAGATTAGGCCTTATGGAAGCAGTTGCAGAACTCTGGGAATAGGGTGGAGAATAATCTTTGAAGGATGATAAGAGTAAGAGGGTATTTAGATTCATAGATTTTGGAGTGAGTTCCAGTAACTGCTATGGAGTAGCTGATAGCAGCCCTCCCAAACCAGGTGCAGGCATTAGGAACCTTTAACATGATGAGTTTACTGATCCTTAAGGTGTATGGCCTAGAAGTAATCTCGGATAAAACAGTCTGTGATATAGGAGGGAGTTTGCCTGATAAAGCTTTGAAGATCCAGATTGCAGCATTCCTATTTCTTCTGTGTTGTAGGGATGTCCAATTAACTGCCATGTAAAGAGAGCAATGATGGGTGCTGGAGGAAGGTCAGTAATAAATCTGATGGATCTATGATACAGGGTGTCCAGCTTATTTAAGAGTGAGAGTGAGCAATGACTATAGAAAGTCAGCATAATCAATGAGGGATAGAAATGATGCCTGGATTAATCTTTGTTTGGAGTCTCTGGTAAGGTAGTGTTTTATTCTGTAAAATAGGCCAAGCCTTTGTCTCAACTTTTTAGTAGCTCTTCAATATGGACAGAGTAGTCAAGCTTATTATCAATCCAGACTCAAGATATTTGAATTTGTCCACAAATTCCAGCTTCTTCCAAGTAAGGTGAATAATTGTGGGGTGGTGGGTGATGGGGTAATGGCAGAGCAACTCTTTGTGGCAAAGAACATAGCTTTTGTTTTTGGCATTTAGAAGTAGTTTTTTTCCAATAGATTGTGTTGTAGGATGGAGAATTCTGACTGCAACAGTTCACAGGCTATTGATAATGAGGGTTGCTGACATATAATACAGTATCATCAGCAAATAGATGAATGCTAGAGTGAGAGATTGGCATCAATATTATTAGTATAAATGGCAAAGAGGATGGGGCCAAGAATAGAGCCTTGCGGTACACCTCTTAGCAGTGGTTTAGAGGTGGATAGGTAATTTCATTTTACCAATTGTGACCTATCAGTTAGATAGCACTTAAACCAACTGAGTGAGAGAGAATCCAGGCCTAGAGAGCTAAGGAGGTGATTAATGATTCATGATCCCTGAATCAAATGCTTTACTCAAATCCAGGAACACAGCACAGGTACTATTCTTCTTATCAAGGCAATCTGCCAATCATTAGTTACTTTGGCTAGGGCAGAAATGGTGCTATGCCTTGATCTAAATCATTGTGCTGGATTTAGAGGTTGTTTTATCCAGATAGGCCCTTAATTGTGAATTTACTAATTTTTCAAGCATCTTGGATAGTACTGGTAGGATGGAAATGGGCCTGTAATTGTTAAGGTCCATAGGATCACCTGATTTAAGTAGTGGAACTACTTGAGCTGTTTTCTCAAGTGGAGGGAATGGATCCAGTAGCTAGGAAAGATTGAAGAGATGAGTGAGGGGGGCAGATAAGGCGTGTGATGCTATTTTCAGAAAGTAGGGATCCAGGAAGTCTGTACCTGCACTCTTAGAAGTATCTAAATTAGATAGGAGGTCTTCTACTTCTTTCAAGGATATTGGGTTGAAGGAGACGGTTGAAGTAGCCTTTTGTCCCACAATGGATTGAAGGTTTAAAGATGATCTCAAGAGACTTGCAGGTGAGGAATCAAATGCAAGGCCAGCTGTGAAGTGATCATTGAAGGTATTCAAGATTTACTGCTTGCCCGTGATTTCTGTGTCATTCAGTAGCAGTTTGGAGGTTAAGGCAGGGTTAGAGTTTTGGCCCAGAATTTCCTTTATAGTACCCCAAAGTCTGGATGGGTTATTGTAGGAAGCATCTAATTCAGCTCTATAATAGGCAGCTTTGGCAATTCTTATTTGCTTTGTACATGAATTTCTTGCTTTTCTGAATTGAAGCCAGTCTCTGGTATCCTTTGTTTTTCTTGCCTTTTTCCAGAGTTTGTCTCTGGCTAACAAAGCTGATTTAAGATCAGTAGTGAACCAAGGACAAGATCTTGCTTTAGTTCTGATACTGGTGATAGGTGCATGAATATTGAGAGCATTAGTGATGATGTCCTTTAATATCTGGAGAGCTGTTTCAACTGAGGATGTAAGATAAAAGTCTTGCCAATATGTTGTATTGCACAAATCATGGAGATATCCTGAGATGTTGAATTCCTTTGTTGATCTTTTGAGGACAAACTTTGCAGGATTGGATGGTTTGAATGTAGTTCTTATGCCAACTATAGGACAATGATCACTTACATCACTGGGTAGTACTCCTGCATGTGAATATAAGTGAGGCTTGTTTACCAACATAATATCCAGGAGTGAGCTGTTGATAGAATTTTTTAGGTTAATCCTGGTTGGATCTTTGATTAATTGTGTGAATCCATAGGTGTCACAGAAGGATACTAGTGGTACAGATGCATTAGATAGCCAGTTTAAATTCAAATCACCAAGGATGATGGTATCTTCAGGGCCTAGATTGAGTATTGAACCTAGGTGGGATAGGAGTTTGAGGCCTGCAGAGGGGGTCCTATAGCAGCCAATCAATTTAAATAAAGACAAGTTTGAAGGATATTTTAATTGACAAACATTCAAATTCCTTTGATTCGGATGTATTGATGAGGCAGGATGCAGAGATGGTGTCCTTAATGTAGATGGTACCCCACCACCCCTGGAAGGCGATCTGATCTGAAAAGCTGATAGTTGGGAAGGTTTATATCACTGTCTTTTGCTGTAGGTCTGAGCCAAGTTTCAGAGATAACCAGGAAGTCAGGTAGAGTATGTACAACCCAGGCCTGTATTAGAGAACTTTTTAGAAGGCTGCAAGCATTGAAGTGAAGGAAACTTAGGCCGTTTATAGAGGTTAGGTCAGCAGGGGATAAGAAACTTTCAATGGGGCCAGGATTTATTTCAATAGTACCAATACAGATCAGAAGGAAGAAGATTAGTTTGAGGAGGGCACCAAATGAAAGGAAAGAGAGTGGTCAGAGCATTTCCTTCTCTTCTTGGGGAACCACTGTATAATAGGTGAGGACCTGTTATATAGGTATGAGGTTTATCACAAAATAATAATCAAGTCCTCATGCTGTGAGATAGGTTCTAACAACACACACAAACCTTGTGTGTATCTTCCTTGTAAATTTTATATCCATACTTACAGTACTTAAAAAAGCATCTTTAGATTTAGGTGGCATGCAGACATGAAGAAAAGCACTTTGTATAACAAAATAAAGGAGAGATGGCAACTGCTAGGTGATGACGTTTCAAGCAGCAGGCCGGGAAAAGAACTGAGGAGTGATGGGGCCACCCACATTTATATAGATGCTCACACATGACATCATCATGGGTGGCCCCTGGATAGCAAAAGGTTCCATGTGGTCCTAGCACTGATGCGGTTATAGATCCAAAGGTGTGGCCTAATATAAGAGATAAGCTCAAAGAAGATATAAAGTTTGTTCAATGAGCATGCACAGAAATGTATTTCACTCATTTTGGATGCACTGAGGATGCACAGAAATATTCATGAGTAGTGTTGTGCGAAACTGCAGAATTCCATTCCACAAAATATTTCATGAAATTTTCGAAATATTTAGTGGGTGTGAAATGCAAAATTCCACTGGCAAAATGCAGAATTTCACTCACCCATGAAATGCAGAATTCCACCACTCATGAGCAAAATTCCTCATTTTGTGGGTGAAATTCCTAATTTTGTACCCACAAAATAGTTAGCAGAATGAGTGGAATTTCGTGAAATATTTTGCATGATGAAATTTGAAATTTTGCCAGAATTTCGCTGGTTAAATAAAAATTTGCTGCATCTCTACACATGAGAGATGCCATTTATTTATTGATTGAACAGGACAGTAATATCAATTAGTTAGTCTTTTGCTGAGCCAGTGAACAGAGAGACACAGATTCCATTTTGTACTTTTTTACTTTTGTATCTTTTTACAATTTATATTACAAAACCACCTACACACCTTTTACATAAATTTAATATGACATGGCCTGACCTAAGGTATTCCTAGCTTCATTTGAGGGTATTGATCTATTGTTATCTTACTTGTGGCTTCACCATTCATGTTCTAAACAGATTAAACAACTCGCATGAAGATAACAATTTTTTAAGTTAAACCCATGTCATATCCCCATATATTGACTAACTTTGCTTTTTCTCTTTAGATATTTCCAAGAAGACACATGGTCAAATGTCGATTTTAACTCTTATTTTCTATTTTCAGCATGCATTTAATATAACCATTTTGTTTACTTTTCAGACCACATGTTGATTCCTAGGGATGGGCGTAAGGGGAGTGGAAATTCGCTATGTGGAGTAATCTGTAAAATTCCACTTATTTCGCGGAGTGAAATGAGAAATTTCGCCTGGTGGAGTGGCCAAATTTAGCCCATTGTAATGGTGAAATTTCACCTTCTGCAGTGAGATTTTGCCTTCCACTGCAAATTTCTTCCTTCTGTGATGAAATTCCATCTTCCATGGCGAAATTTCACCCCTAGAAGGTGAAATTTCACCTGCAGAAGGCAAAATTTCACCATGGAAGGCAAAATTTCACACATGGAAGGTAAAATTTCACCTAGGCAAGATTCTGTCTTAGGTGGAAAAATGTCAAGAATTTGGTCACTTTGCTGGCACTTCCCTGGCAGAATTTAAATTCGCTGCATCCCTAGCTGACACAGCACCTTGTTTTTGTTTTTACATTATGTCCCCTATATATCATGTGCTTCACAGCCATAGAAAATCTGGTTTTGCAAAACATATTCCTAAAAAAAATAACAGCAACCAGAAACTCACTTTTTATCCTTATTATATCAAATTACTTATCCAACATTCAGGTCATCATTCCCTGTACAGCCAAGGGCTCATTCACTAGCAGATTTGCTTTATGTTGAAGCCTCTCTGCCATCACTGTAAAAAGCCCTCTTAAGGGTGAATCCTACAGCTCCACATCCTAAGAATATAGCCACACATGGCAGACTTATGAAACTATTTTTCACAAAGGACAGTATCCAAAACTGGGGAAGTTGCTACATAGAGCAGTGAAATTGGAAGCATGGCATCACCATTTTAAATAACACCAGAGCCACTGAATCACTGTGTCTGCCTAAGCATATCACATAACCTCCTTTGCTTCCATTAGCCTAGTCATAAAGTTGAGTATAAGTAGGAGGCCTCTAAAAAAAGAGGCCTCACTCTCATTTGCTAGCAGCAGTTTAAGTTGTCACAGTGACCACTTAGTGCCACTGGCGACATTGCAATCCCATTAGGTTATGCTCAGTGGGGATCACTATGCCTTCCTGAGTGGTCACAAAAGTATTTTCATTCAGAGAAGGGGAGGAATGAAACACGAGTGGTCCACAGAGCCATTTCCAAATGCATGGTGGCCTGTAAGCCCAGTTGCACCTGCTTTACCTCCCCTGGACTACCACATTGTAGGACTAAGTGATAATGTGGATGCAGTGCTGTGGCCAGGCACAGCTCCACACAAGCAGGGCAGCATTTGTGAAGGCACCAGTGAACTCCTAAATATGACAGATAGGCAGGACCATCAGCTCAGCAGTAGATCTAACACCGGTGAAGATGGTGACCCAGGTTAGGGAACGAGCCACCTGAGGCATCAGTGGCCAGCAGGGGAGAGGAGGATTAAGCCTCCCAGCAGGTAATCTCCTCCCCTGTGGAGGGTGGAGTGCTGTCCTTGCTGCATTACTTCAACCTGGGCAACCACAGGTGGGAGTGTAAGCAGAGCACTGCATCAGAAGAAGAGAATACTGACTGGGAACCTGTGTTGTTCACGCATGGTGTGTGCTTGAGCATTAATCTCCCTAATGTGTTGGCATCCTCCACAGGGAGGGAACTTGAACATGGAAAACCATGGAGTGCAGCATGATGAAGGCCATACTAGGCCTTGTCCCAGCTGACCAGCAACTCACTACTCTAGAAGTCTTCATCAGAAGACCAAGTCCTCACCTGGATCACTCCCCCTGCCAGTTGAGCCCTGCCTCAGTGGGTAAGCTGGGGTTGAACAAGAAAAAGAAGTGCTGGAGAAAGCTGGGTATGGGACTGGGTGGAAGACACCTGAAGGAGGTAGTTCCAGAGAAGGAGCATAAACTGTAAGTGAAAAAGGATGACAGGCAGCTGGAGCAGGAGAGTCAGAAACTTTAATAACAATTAACTTGCCTCATTTGATGGGGTTGGAGGGGGGCTGACTGAACCATAAGGATGTCTGGCCATTGGCCAAAGAAGGAGGGAACAACTGGACTATAAGGCATATGGCTTGGGAAGGTTAGGAAGGGAGAAGACATCTGAGTGGGAGGCCTGTGTTTGTGCCCCACGCCAGATGGGGCACAGTACAACGTTGCACCACTAGTCTGGTACAGTGTCTAGCTGCTTCAGATCAGAGGCACAATGCAGCCTGTTAATGGGTGACAGACCATTTTTGTACCCTCTAACAGCTATATTAGTAATTTGCACTGTACCTGTGTTGCTTGCCTGTTTCATTTAGTTTGTCATCTGGGTAAATTCACGAGGACAGGAGTTCCTTTTTCAGGCACGTCCCAGTGTACAAACACAGATATTAAAACAAATTTAAAAAATATTTCTTTCTTACAGAAAAATATAAATGACAAATAGGCAATACAAAGAAATTAAAACTAAACAGAAGCACATTTGTTAGAACTAAAATAATTCCTGGGGGACTGCTCCCTTGAAGGCATGCACCTGCTTTGTGGCTGGCATGGGCAGGTTCACATTCTGCTTACAGTTTGCACCAGTCTGTTGCTGTCCCCGCTCCCACTTAGTGATTGAAAATGGGGCCCCAGCTGTACATCTCAGTTGGGCTCCTCAAGGTAAATAAATAAACTAGAAATTAAGGTTCGTTAAAGTTAGGAAGTGTGCTTGTTGTTATACTACATGTGCATTCTGAATAAGGGCTGTAGGAGAAAAAGAAAGCTCCTTAAATTGTCTTAGAATTCTATTTGTCTTAGAATTATAGTACAGTATGT
The DNA here is from genome assembly GCA_016271365.2 of Neoceratodus forsteri. NCBI lineage: Eukaryota > Metazoa > Chordata > Ceratodontiformes > Ceratodontidae > Neoceratodus > Neoceratodus forsteri. Next base: position 35,246,059 of record CM057459.1, read on the forward strand.
GCTGGTAACCTTAACCAAATGTTTGTAAGGAGACAACAAAAGACAGAATTATTATCAGTACACATCAGAGCAGAGCAATGGGTAGGGCAAGGGATCCTTTTCTCCCAACAAATTCTATTGTTTCTGTGTCTAATGAATCACAGATTAAGGCTTCCATTTTCAAGCCACACAAACAGTGTTCTGTCTTTTGTCTGTAGTAAAATCCCTTGTGGCATAGATTTCATAAGTCGTTCTGATGTAAGCTGATAATAATCGTGTCATTTGGTATCTAATCTTTCCGTTTTCTCACTGAAGCCCCTGGCAGCACTTGAGCAATCCTCACAGAACACTGAACTCTGCTGACATAGCCATAAGCTACTTTACATCCAGCACTTGTAGAGTGCGCATCAGTGAGCTGTGAGTAGAGAACTCCCCAGAAGGAACTCAAAATGGAACACCAGGCTTCTTCCCACTTCTTTTAGCCAAAACACTTATCAGGCCAACAGCAACCCACGGTGACATATTAAAAGGGGACAGGAAATGTACAATAATTATTGCTGGTAGTGTTCCTCTTTTCAGAAAAAGAATTCATATCACTAACTTATCGACATGTAACTGTACCAAAATAAACAGAAATGTAAAACTTCATATTTGGTAGTGGTTTGTTTTTGTGGGTAACTCTATACAGTTCTCTGTATGGAACCAGTGAATGCAGTTTTGCATATAAACATTTCAAGTTTTCAAGTTTGCTTTATTAGGGATGATGACATTGAGGAAATGTTCATTCACAGTGATGTCCCTACATACAGTTATACTATTCACTCATCACAATAAAAAATACATTATACAATCATGAGCTAATAAGCTCTGAGAAACACAATAATAAAATGCATAGTAATTAACATTTAATGCATAGTAATCAACATTTGCATTAGGCACATCAATTTAAATGCAGAGTCCCTTATACTGAAGATCATTTCTCAATGAGACACAACATGGACAGATATCACAGCATTGTTATTAAGGAATGCAAATGTTGTTATCACCTCACTACATTTGTCACAGCTTTATGGAGACAACATAACCCATGTTTTATTTGTTTTGGGGTCTGCAATTCCTTTCTTGGATTCTGCCGATGTCATTACAGTACAACACATCAATAGGAATCATGTGGCAGTCTGAATATCATTTCTGAAAATGGGAACATTAGAAAAGGTGTCAGAAATAATAAAACAAAAACAAGCTAAAAGACAAAGAACTTTAGTGCTAAGCACTGTGGCAAGAGTTACCCCAAAGTACAAGATACTACATTTTGCTTCCAGCACCATAGCAATAATATATGCAAACCGGATGGCTCAAGCAATCAAGGCCCCTGGAATTTGTGATTCTGTGATTCTCATGTTGCAGAATTTCTATAGAATTTTCATCATGCCACAGAATATATGTATAGTGCTGCAGAATTCATTGTTCTTGGTGAATTTTCATTCAAATACAGTTTTTCATAGTGCCTGACTCCTCTCCCATCTTGTTTATTCTGAAGCGCCCTCTATGCTCAGCATGTAACATCACCAATGACATCACATCATAGTTTAACAAACTGCAGGACTGCAATCTGCCACAGGAATGAATAAATCATGCATGAAATCAGAAAATACTGCTACAGAAGCCTACAAGGCCTGCTGCAGAAATCAGAACAAAATGCCACAGAGCAGTAGAGACCCTGCTCACATTCACATCTTACTTAATGGCAAATAGTGTCCCCATTGGAAGGCCACATAATGAGCGGTGGCTAAACAGGGATTTTAAGACATGGGCCCATACACAGTTGCAATTGTGTGACTGACCACTTTGCACTACTGGTATATGTTGTGCCACACTGTAATATAAAATATGTGCAAGGCTTTCCTTGCACTGTTGCAGGAGCATTGTGATAGCACCAAGACAGGGGCAAGTGCTGGCATACTAATTAAATGCTATGCTATGCATAGACTCTTGCTGGCCCCTGCACAGGCTGTTTTTTTTTTTTATTTGATGGGTTTTTTTTTTACTTTTTATTTATAACATTTACATCATACATACAAAATTTATACATCAAGAAGAACCATACATACTCCTATCTAGGACATGTTACAACATTATTACACTAAGAACTGTTTGCCACATCCTGCATCAGTTAAGTCCTTCAGGAGACCTAACAAATACAGTTCTTACTCATGAAGTTCATAACTTTTATGGCTATGTGCTGTGCAGAGCCCATTCTGGCAAAATTCAGTTTATTTTAAAGTCTAAGGAAGGAACAGCCATACTGACTGTGTGGTGCCAGCATTTAATTACAATAGTTGTAACTATGAAAATCTGGGCTCCAAAAGCCTGTTCTGTCAGCACATTCGAGACTGCACAGATCTTGTAAAGTAAGCCTGTATTGAAACAAGCAACATCAGTAAAAATAAACCCATCTTATATAATTGTGACCCAAGGTACAGCATTTTAATAAGTACTAAGAGACTGAGTAACAAACACCCTCTTGGACTTAAAATAAGAATCCCATTACAGAAACCCCTCTCCCCATATACAATACATCCCCATATACATATTAAAGAGACACTGTCAACCTCCTTAGGTCTCAAAGTGTCCCTAATTTAAAAAAAAAACATATGTTATGATCGTTAGCATTCTGTAGAATATGCTGATGTGGCTGGTAGTTTGATTTTGATTCTTTTTTCTTTTAAAAAGTGAAAAACAGATGCATGCCCACCATACTGATGTTACCACACAAAAATGTTTGTCTACACTCATTGAGCAACACCTACTGCATCTTTCCTGGACTTAGGAACACCCCCAACACAGTCTAGCCCCCTCATTTTGCAGATGGAGTAGAGAAGACTATTACATCATGAGTGGCTGCACTGTGTGGGGAAGTATGCAGTAAGAGTAGATCAAAGATTTGAAACAAAACAAGGCAGGGTACACATGTACATTAGTATGCATTTCAGTTCAACCAATCATGGAGGCAGACAAAACAGCCAGCATTGTCAATGAGTTTTAAAGAAGATAACCAATCATAAAGATGTGGGGGTATAACAAGAGATAATGAGATGCAAAAAAAGAATGACAGTGTCACTTTAAGAAAACTTTCATGCTCAAAGATACAGAAAAAGAGCACCAGTGCACCATTTTGTACTGCCTTATCTAGATTTAAATCAGTACCAAAGTTGACAAAAATGTGGTACAAATGCAGTAATGAGCAACTGAAAGCATATGGAGGCAGGATAACAAAATGTAAATGTGCTGCTCTCCTGGCTGAAGTGTACCATCCCATTTCAGTCCCCTTGCCCATAGTAAAAAACATAAATATATTTAATTTCAAGAGAAAAACTTTATGGATTAGTAAACTTACCAAGCTTAGTCTATGTTAAGTCTTGTCATTTTCATGCCTCAGGAAACATGTAAGCAATAATACCCGACAGGGTGGGTGGTACTGGGGAATACCAGGCCACCAATGTGCATATTGAGGCCTGACATCACAGGTAGACAGCCTTACAGCTCCTGGAATATCCCAATATTGCCCATTCTGGAGGGTATTATTGTGCTGAGAAAATGGCCCATAAGTAACTTTTTAAATAACATAAAATAAAATATTATAAAAAAGTGTAGTAACTGATGAAAAAAGAATAAAAACAGAATTTTCTGGTAAAGTAGTCCCTGTACTGTGCTATATTTGCCAATAGAGGGGGCTGCTGATTGGGAAACCCTGTCTGAGTGAAATGTATAGGTGCCCCATGGTCTCATGGGAGTTGTAGTCCTATGTGACATACATGAGTAGGTATCTTAGGACCCAGCATGAACGCCAGAGTCGGGTCCATTTAAAAAAATAAGAGGAAAAGTAACACTTGGGTGATTGAACAGTTGATCACTTGTCTGGTTCTGCCTGCAATTAAGTCTTTATCATTCTTTATTAGTTGTATGTTTGTTCTGAGAGTTTGTTGGAGGAGTATGTTGACGGAACAAAGGAGTAGGACATGTTTGGAATGGGTCTCAGAAATGGAGTTGTGCTGCCAGGTAGCGGTGTTGTGAGAGCGGGCGGGGATCAGAGGTCAGGAGTGGTTGGAGTGGTTATGTCAGGACCGTTTTTCTGAGGGAAAAAAAGGTAATTTATATTATGTTGTGTTGTAAATTATGTAAGCCTTTGAATAACTTTGTGTAGGGGCTGATCTGGGGACTGAAGGAGGGCCTCTCGCTCTCTCTCTCACTTAGCAAGCGCAAACAAAATGGCAGCTAATGAATCTGAAAATTCAATCTGGCACTTGAATATCACTTTTTTACATTGGGCATAGTTGCCACTTGTTTTCCAGAGGGCTCTATCAAAAAATAGAAGCACACCTTTGGAATGATGCCAGTCAATCAGTGTACAAATATTTTATTTGCAATTTTTAAGTTTAAGAGTACTCATTTAACAAAGTAGGCATAGACAGACATAGTCTTTTACTTGTCTTCTTTAAGTCTGAGTCTTCTGTACTTCCAACTCTACTCAGGTTGCCTGAATTTGTTTTTCAAGTTTGCCTGCTTCAGCCTGATCTGTGTACAAAACATCTTCCCCTTCATACTGAACCTTCTATTTGGCCAGAAAAGCAAAAGATATGGGTATGTCTATGCCTGCCACTTTCTGATGTACAGCATCAAGATTACTTTCTTGCACCAGCCTGCCGGCACGACAGTGGAGATTTACTGCTTGTGGCGCCAGTGACCCTGGTTCAGGAACTATTCAGGCGGCTGGAGGGTCGGCCGGGGGAGGAGGATCGAACACCCAGAGGCTGCCTCTCCTCCAGGGTGGGTGGATTGCTTGTCCCACCACTATACCACCACCTGGGTAGCTATGGGTGGAGGTGCAGTGGGTTGAAAGGAAGAAGGAGGAGGGAGGATGTCTGTCAGGTGCCAGACCGTATGCACATCCTGATGTGCTCCACCCCAGGCTCTCCCAGCAAGCCAACGTCCTGGGTGGACCAGAAAACCAGGAAAACACCCTGCAGCACTCCCAGTAGACACAGCTCCCGGCTACAATCTTCCAATGCTCCTACCAGCTCCAGTGGCAGCATCCCCGTCGAAATACAGACACGTTGGGGTGTAAGGGCCCCACCCTGTACCCACCTGGAGGGTATAACCAAGGCTCCATGGGGGGATGGCCTGCACTGGTGGCCAGCTAGAGGAGTGGAGATATACAAGGCCACAGGAGTCTCCCGAAGAAGGGGAGTACTGCAGCGAGAAGAGGGGCATACAGAGAAAATAATAATAATAAAAAAAGATTACTTTCTTTGCCATGAGACAAACCTCAGATCCAGAAATAGCCTTACCATGGATCCTTAAGGTTGCAGGGCCCCATATCTCCATGACACTCACAGCATTATGTCCTATTCTGTGGCCAACCCAAAAATGATCAAGATTGTCTGAGGTTCTGGGTCCACACCAGGTGCTTACCATGATGTGAGCCAGTACATTTGGTTATGGTCACTGACTCCTCATCTTCTTGGTTCCCCTGCAATTCAGCATCAAACTGCTGCAGCAAGGTTTTGAGATCTGGTCCCTCTGCTACCTCCAGTACACCCATCATCCTAGAGTATGTCTTCCTGATTAAATTTTCTAAACTCTCGTTCCAAAGCTTTAGGACCATGTTCTCTTTCACTAGGCCTGTTGCCTACTCCTGTGCTCTCTCTACCATTCCAAATACAACTGTGTCTGTCTTCTTGTTGAGGCCAGCAACCATCTAACAGAGGAGCTTAACACTATGATTCTCAGTCTCAATCAATACATCATAGGTCTCCAATCCTCTCTTCCCTGCAGCGCTCCCATAGCATTGTGGTCTGTGGAGCCACGTTAATTTTTCACTTTAAAAAAATTGTTTAGTCATAGCTTTTTTGAGGTGTTGCTCACTTTGACAATCCTTACAAGTATTCCACTTGGAATGTTGTAAATTCCTTGGTTGCTGTTGTAAAAATGTAATTAAATTAGCTTTTATGTGCTGTAAGATACGGAGCACTCAAAACTACATCTGGTTCTATCCTCTGCTCTCCATACCTCCCCTGCACAGCCGGGTTACAGGCCACAATACCTCCCAGCTTGCAGCAGTTATACAGGGGAGGCACAGGTGTCAGACTTTGTGCAAAGAGAATTTGTGTAGTACTGAGATCAGTGAGAGACCTAACATAATAAATGGCTGGTGTAAGGGAACAGGACTAGGGAAGGGGGGTGCCATTGGTTCACTCCTATCAGTGCGACAGTCATCTTGTCAACACCAGTACTGGTGCAGGCATATGCCGCCTGGCTCTAGAAAGCAGGCATTGTATCTTCCTGGAGCCAGACTGCCAAAGTGCTGTCCAGGAAAACATTTCTGTTTTGCAGGGGGCTTCGCCCACCACACCCCGTGCAACTAAATATAACAAACTCTGGGGTGGGCATGCTCCAAAAGGGAGGAAAATTGTTAGGTTACCAAAGGTGATGTGACTTCAGGTTGATCAAAAATCAAGATCGCCCCTGTCATTCTCACCCTTTTTGTGGAACCCTAATTGCAGTGCCAAAATTCAGCTGGCAACTTGACCGGATACATAACTAGGGTCAGTGGTGATGGAATAGGCAGGGACAAGGGGCAGACTAGATGGGCCTAAAGGTCCTTTTCTGCCAAAAAAATCTATGCTTCTATGGACCACCAAGGAAGACCAGTGAAGGACTGAAAAACAAAATTCAAAATAGCCCACAAGTGGGCCTTATGGTACCAGACAAGGGTTGCAGATGACAGAGGCAACAGCACCTCACACTATGGCCTCTGGTCATGGCATCACACCATGCAACTGGCACTGTGCTATGCTCAGACATCTGTGGGTGGTGCACATCAGTATTTTAATGGGTAAGCAAAAATGAATGGGGAATAAAAAATTTGCGCCCAACATCTGGCAGCACACACTTGCACTGCTCCTCCACAATGAGTAAATGAAGGCTCTGTGCATGCCATATTTCACAGGTGGTGTAAGCTCTTGCACTTGAATTTGCGCCAGCATTGACTGTGAATGTGTATGGGGCTCCTGGTTCTTAATTGGTGGCCATGACTGTGGTATTCATCTCTCTCTTGCTCTCTCTATCTTTTTTTTCTGTCTCCTATGAAAGTACAGGCTTGCTTTGAATACTCATTTTGCCGTTCAGTTTCCATTTCTATGCAACCTTAATCCAGTAATTCCCCCTTCATGCTCTTCAGTCCAGTCACTGTAAAATTGTTTAGGAGCGGTGGTGGAAATGGAAGGGATGGGTGACTGAGGTCAACTCAATTCCAGGAGTAAATTAAGAGCCTGGCTCAGTTTCCGGGAGTAAATGAGGAATGACTGTTCACGGTAAAATTTACCCACTAAAAGACATAAAATAGTAAGAAACATTTCTTAAAATACAATACATAATGAAATGTGTCCCTGGACCCTTGGCAGGTACAGTATGTTCAATCCTACATGAAACAAGGTGGGTTCCAGAGTGAATTTGTCCATTTCAGCAATAGGTAGGAGTACTGCAAATGTTCGTTGCATCTCAGTTGAGGCAGATCCTGGATAAATACTGTACACTAAAGAAAGCAATCTATGATGCCTACCACAAAGTTTCCATCACCTGTTACCTAATTTTATTTTATTTATTTATTTATTGAAATGTTTCACCAGGAATGGCACACTGAACAAGTTGCTCATCTCATGGTGCATCGGGATGGGGTATAAGGAAGAACGCATAATAGAGTATATATGCAGAGCAGAATAACAGTTGACAGTTTAAGTGACTAGATTAATGGTGTAGACATACAACATACTACACAATATATACATCGGCCATATTAAGACCGAGGACATTATCACATTATCAATATAAAGTGCAGAGTTTACACAACTGTACATTGAAGCGCTGTATAGAAAACAATAATACATAGTGTTAAGAAGGCCATTATGCATAGTGTTAAGAGAAGTGTAACCTGTATATGAACAGCTAGCTGAGTAGGAGATAGAAAGCAGTGAGCCAGCTTGAACAGGAGAAAATAAGGACTAGCCACGGATACAGTTTACTGCTAGAAAGATTTGTAGGGCTAGTGATATGGAGTGTGAGGAGGAGGAGTGGCGAATCTGTCGTGGGAGGTTATTCTATAACTTAGGGAGGCAATGTGAGAAAGCCATCTGTCCAACTGTGGTGGATTGACGTGAACCTGCTAGCAGTCGAGAGTCATATGACCTAAGGGAGTGGGCCAGTGGTAGAGAATAGTAAGGGAGGAGGTGAGATATGGGGGGAGTGAGCCAAACCAAAATTTTGACACAAATTGGGCACAGTGTAGGAGTCAACGATTTTCTAGGGAGGAGAAAGTCAGGGAGTGGTAGAGAGAACAGTGGTGAGTGAAAGGAGAGGCATCAAGAGCGAAACAACAGAAGGTGTTAAAGAGAGAATCCAATCTGGTCAAGGAGAACTTGGTAGCAGCACTGTAGACTACATCACAGTAGTCAAAGATAGGCAGCATCATCTTCTGGACCAGTTCATGCCTAGCCAGTAATGGGAGGCAGCTACAGTTCCCATATAATGCTCCAAATTTGGGGTGCAACTTCTTCAGGATGGCATCAACTTGCCCAGAGAAGCTGAGGTGTTGGTCTAGCCAGACCCCCAGATACCCAAAGGAGGAGGTGCCCTCCAGAATTTTCCCTTCAAGGATGTGGAAAGAGGGTGAGGAGGGAAGCCAAGAGAGTCTCTGCTTAGTGCCAAAGGTCATTGAGACTGTCTTCTTGGCATTGCATGAGAGCTGGTGGGAGCTGAACCAGAGCTGGACTTGATTGAAGTCATGCTGAAGTCTGGTTTCCACATCAGCAGGGGATTGGCCTGAGATGAAGGGAACCATATCATCAGCGTACATGTGGATAGAGGTGGTTGAGCAGGCTGAGGGAAGGTCATTTAGGAAGATGGAGGAGGATAGGGCCCAGTACAGAACCCTGGGGTACGCCAGTGTTGATAGGGACGGGAGGAGATATGACATCCACTATTCTCACTGACTGGGTCCTACCTACTAGGTAATATTTGAACCAACTAGTTGCAGAGACAGTTAGGCAGCCAAAGAGAGGGAGTCAAGAAGAAGGGTGTGGGATACAGTGTCAGAAGCCTTTGCTAGGTCAACAAAGGTGGCAGATGTGATTTGACCATTGTCCAGATTGGAATGGAGTGAAAACATTAGTTTCAGAGAGACAGGTAGTTAGTTGAGTGAGGACTAGATACTCCTGGAGTTTAGCAAGGGTAGGAAAGAAAGAGAGAGAGAGATGGGATGGTAGTTGGCAGGAGTGGAAGGGTCGGCACCCTTGGGCAAGGGAAGGACAGTGGCATGCTTCCAGATAGTTGGGATGGAAGCTGTGGCAAAAGACAGGTTAAGTAGGTAAGATAGCAGAGCAGAGATGGCAGGCGCCAAGAGGTACAGCAGTTTGGAGTCCAAACCATTTGGTGAACTGCCTTTGGAGGGGTTGAGGGCATATAGTGCCTCCACAGTGGCATTAGAAGTGATGTTAGAGCAGTAGAAGGAAGGGGATGGAGAGGATAAGTTGGGAGGGGAGGGTGACTGGGGTGAAGAGTTAGCATAAGAAGGCAGAGGCAAGAAGGAGAGGAGAGCTGAAGCACAAGTGGTGAAATATTAATTAAATTCAGAGGCAATGCTAAGGTGGTTGGCAACTTGGGTATTGTTTATTTTAAGGATGGGAGCAAGAGGGAGGAGTGGCAAGAAAAGGAGTGGACTACCTTCCAGATAATAATAATACAATATATATCATCTAATAATATATGTTATCTAAAAAGACAAAGAACCTCAGCAGAAAAAGCACTCAGGCAAGGGTTACTCAAAATGGGCTTTGGCAACAAAGCCAGGTTTCAAAAAAATGCAAAATTGCACATACCCCCATAATGCAGAGCATCGTGTGATGTACTGTTTATGCGAATCACCACAAACATATAGGCTAGTTCTGCTTTTAGCAGGCATGCATGATGCAAAAAGGATTCTCACACAATCTGCAAAGGCTGAGTACAGAAAACACACCCTACTCAGAACTCAGTGTGCCTCATCTGTAGCTCACCCTGTATGAAAACAAACTAGCCCTTTATGTGGGTTTAGGTCATGGTGAGCCCCAAAAAGAAAGTAAGCTAAAAAGAACCTCAGCACAGAAACACAGAGGCAAGAGTTGCACCAAAGAGGAAATGCAACAAAGTCAGATTCAAAGACACGCAAAATCACACATACCCCCATAACGCAAGATATCATGGGATGTATATGCAAATCACAATGAACATGTAGGCTGGTTAAGCAGAAATGTGTGATGTGAAAAGACCTCTCACACAATCTGCAAAGATAACAGAAGACACAGACACGTTTTGTCCTACTCAGGACTCATCAGTGAGCCTCATTTGTATCTCACCTTGGGGGAAAAAACAACCAGTCCTTATGTGGTCTTAAAGGCTGGGTCATGGTGGACCCAAAATAAGAAAGGAAGCTGTATGTGATGCTGCAGTGTAAGTAATATTGCTGCATAAACATCTTGGGCTGACAAAATGCTACCATTTAAATGATAAGAAAGGAAATCCTAACAAACCGTAATCAAGAGTTTAAATGCAGGCAACATTTGATAAACACCCAATATTATGGATAAATGACAGTGTCAATGTAATTAAGCCTTTTTCTATACAACATCATTAATACATGTCTGCTAAGATCACAGTATATTCCAAGTTGCTCAGCACCATTATCCTTTGATTAATGATTCAAGAGAACCTGTAGAGACCACAAAAACACCTTGGGAAAAGGCCACTGCAAACAGCACACCGTCAACACCACTTAATTTCTTCAGTTGGCCTACATAGTGAAATGCAGATACATTACTCTCCAAAAGAGGAAATGCTCACCTGTTTGTACAAGTAATTCACTGAAACCTGTCACACTATGCAGATAGCAGCATATCTAAATGATTTACCTTTCTCCTTTTTCTCTCTTTAAAGAGCTAAATACAGTATATTAAAACAAAAAGTGTAACAGGCCAGAGGGTCCCAGTTTTTGTCTGCATTTTCCTTGATAGAAACATAGAAACATAGAAGTTGACGCAGATAAGGACCTCAAGGCCCATCCAGTCTGCCCTATTTCTTTTTTACCTTATAAATGTGCCATCGGCCTTTGCTCTGTCAGTGACCTATCTATTCATAGTCATTTGTATTGCTCCCTTATGCCTATCCCATGCCTGTTTGAAGCCCTGCACTGTATTCATAGCCACCACTTCTTGTGGTAAGCTATTCCATGCATCTACCACCCTTCTGTGAAAAAGAATTTCCTCACATTCCCCTTAATCGGCCTCCTCTAATCTCATGCTGTGTCCTCTTGTCCTGCTATTTTCTTATATTTAAACATGTTAGACTCTTTCACCTTGTTTATGCCTTTAAGGTGTTTAAATGTCTCGATCATATCACCTCTCTCCCTCCTTTGCTCAAGGGTATACATATTGAGCTCTGTTAATCTGTCCTCATATGTCTTCTGATGCAGTCCCTGCACCATTTTGTTGCCCTTCTCTGGACTGCCTCAATTTGGTTAATGTCTTGTGAAGGTGTGGCTCCAATACTGCACGCAGTACTCCAGATGGGGCCTAACCAGTGTCTTGTACAGAGGGATTATTACCTCCTCTTACGACTTGTGATACCCCTACTAATACACCCTAACACCCCCTAGCTTACCTACTGCTTTAGAGGTCTGTTTGATGATTTTAGGTCATCAGTGATGATGATGCCCAAGTCTCTTTCTTCCTTTGTGACTGCTAGCAACTCCCTCCAGCCTATAAGTGGCTTCAGGGTTTCTCTTCCTATGTGCATGATTTTGCACTTCTTTGCATTAAATCCCAGTTGCCACTCTTCTGACCATTTTGCTAGTTTATCCAGATCTCTTCTCATTCTGCCCACCCCATCTGGATCATCTACTCTGTTGCAGATCTTGGTGTCATCTGCAAACAGACAAGCCTTACCCTCTAGTCCATCTGCGAGGTCACTAATGAAGATGTTGAATAGGACTGGCCCCAGGACTGATCCCTGAGGTACCCCACTTGTGACTTGCATCTCTTCTGACTGTATACCATTTACCACCACTCTCTGTTTTCTGCCAGTCAACCAGTTTGCCACCCAGTTGACCAACTTCGACCCACCCCGAGCCTACCTAGCTTATTTATCAATCTTCTATGTGGAACAGTGTCAAAGCTTTGCTGAAGTCAAGGTAGGCACATCAACTGCTCCCCTTGGTCCACCACTCTGGTTACCCAGTCAAAGAAATCTATGAGATTAGTTTGACAGGACCTTCCTTTTGTAAACCCATGCTGTCTTGGATCCTGTGCCCTATGGATTCCAGGTGTTGCACTATCCTTTCCTTAAGGAGTGTCTCCATAATCTTGCCCACTACTGAGGTAAGACTGACTGGTCTGTAGTTCCCCGCCTCCTCCCTGCTACCACTCTTGTGGAGCGGGGTCACATGAGCCCTTCTCCAGTCTTCTGGGACCTCTCCTGTGCTCAGAGACTCACTAAACAATTCTGCTAATGGCTCTGCTATTTCCTCCTTTAGCTCCTTAAGTACCCTGGGATGTATGCCATCAGGTCCCATTGCCTTATCCACCCTGAGCTTAGCAAGCTCTTGTAGGACCCTTTCTTTTGTGAAGGGAGTAGTGCTCACCTCCCTCCCCTGTGTCCATGATGCTGAGCTGTGGGCCCTGCCCTACCTTCTCTTCAGTAAATACTGAGCAAAGTATCTATTTAGGATAGATGCCTTTACAGGGTCCTCCTCACATGCTCCTTTTCTCCATTAATTAGCACACCCTCTGGACTTTCTCCTTTCACTAATGTATCTATAGAAAGTCTTGTCACCTTCTTTACTGTTCGTGCTAGTGTTTCTCAGTTTGGGACTTTGCCTGCCTTACTGCCTTACCTGCTTCCTTAGGGCAGTTTGGTATGCCTCCTATCTTCATCCCGCTGTGTTCCTTTATATTTCCTGAAGGCCAGCCTTTGGCTCTGACCTTTTCTGCTACTGTATTTGAGAACCAAAGTGGTTTCCTTCTTCTTTGCACTTCCTTTTCTGTCTAACACAATGGGATGTTGCTTCAAGTATTGTATCCTTAATGCTTGCCCACTTTGCCTGTACCTCCTCACCTGTGTTTCTTTTGCCAGGGCTAGCTTAACTCTGTTGGCCATCTTATCAAAGTCAGCTCCTCTGAAGTCCCATATTTTTGCCTTTGGAATGGGATGATTTAGATGTAGTAGCCAAATTGAACCATACCATGTGATGGTCACTGGCCCCCAGGTGACCTTCTACCTGGAGATCTGTGATCCCTTCTTTTTAGTCAGTACTAGATCTAGGATAGCCCTGTCTCTTGTGGGTTGCTGTACCAGTTGTTTGAGGCCCTCCCCCTGCAGGGAATCCACTATGAGTCTAGTTCTGGCAGATGTTCCTGCTGGTATTGACCAATCTGTATCTGGCATGTTGAAGTCTCCCATTATCAGAACCTCCCTTTAGCTGTCATGTTTTGTATATCTTCTAACAGTAATGTGTGTGTTCTTCTGGCTCCTTATGTATTCTGAATTTCTGTAGCTTTGATATTTTCATTGACATACAGGGCCACTCCTCCCCTTTTTGCACCTCGGTCTCTTCTGAACAATACATAGCCAGGTACTGAAGTCTCCCAAGTGTGGTTACTGGTAAACCACGTCTCACTAATTGCTACTATGTCCAGTTTAGCCTCTGACATTATTGCCTGCAGGTCTGGGATCTTATTTCCAGGCTGTAAGCATTTGTGTACATGATTTTCCATTGGCCAGATTTTGGTGTGTTAGTTGTTGGGTGAAGTTTGGCATTACCCCGTGCATCATTGGGGAGACAAACCTTTTTCTTACCTGGTGATGCAAATGAACGGCAAACACGCTGAATTCCTGTTTGACCACTAGCTGAGGGGGAGGGTGTTCTTCCCATTCACGTATGGGTGCTGCACCCCTCCCCATTTGCTAGTTTAAATATTCTGCAAAGACGCCAAACTTCTGCCCCAATGCACTGACTCTCTTTAGTCAGATGCAGTCCATCAAATTTAAAGAACTTTCACCCCAGAACTGTTGCCAGTTCCCACAAATCTGTGTCCTTTTTCCTGGCACCAGTCCTTGAGCCACGTGTTTAGCTCCCCTATCTCCCTTCTCTGACCTTCCTTCCATCTGCTCCCTTCTCCCAGACTGGCAGGATCTCAGAGAAGGAGATGCCGACTAAATAGATGATAGTTTGTCACCCAGCTTAGTCAGGTGTTCCTTGGTCTCCACAACTGACCGGCTGGCGAGATCATTAGTCCCTATGTGTACTAGGACATCAATGTTTTCTCCTGCTTTGTGAACAATTTTAGCAATGCGGTCAGTGTTCTCCATGCTGATGTACCTGGAGACATCTGACCATCACCCTGGCTGGAGATGGGTATCAACTCCAATCATGGAGTCTCCTATGATCAGAAGTTTTTGGACTATGGAGAACTGTAAAGTGTATGTTATGGTGAATATTTTAACCTATGCTTTTTATTCAATTTTACATTGCCCTTACTCTACTGTTGTGCAATACCCTTCTTTTCCCATTTTAAGCCTGCCTTAGCACCATTTTGTACATTCAAAATAATCAGGTGTGCTCCTTTAATAAGTCTCTGATGTTTTCATCAGTATTTCAGCTCTTTTTGTACACCTACCATTCCCTTGGGTCGGTGCAGTGTCTGCTGCATGCTAGTCATTCTAGTTGCAAAGACAAGTAATGTTTAATAAAAGGATGACCAAAAACAGCAGAGAATATTGATGAAAATACGGACAAAGCCATATTAAAAGTAGCACTCCTTCTATCATATCAGAGTTCAAAAAAATGCTGAAGCATACACAAAAATAGAGGAAGGTATCCTACAAGACAGGAGACAACTAGCAGTCTGTAACAGAAGAAAAAAACATTAAGTCTAAATTTTCACTGCTACCCTGTACAGTTACTGCAAAACGATATTTTCCATTGAAGATGTTTTTCAAATACTGTTTAGTGCTCTGATAGTATCCTGAAGTATTGGCCTTTCAGTACATTTAGTGGGCATTTTCACTTATGTTAATTAAACAACTTGCACATTAAATTACAAACCTTCAATTCGTAAACAAAAACTGTTAAAAGCACATTTGATGAAGTCAAACGTGTCAAAATCCTCCTTATACTGTACATACAGTAGCAGCCAATATCTGGAACGACTTGCTTCTTGATTGAAAACAGACTGAATCCTATTACCAATTTAGGACCAGCTTGAAAACAAATTCTTTCCCAATACCCTATATAATTGTTATTGAGCTGTGTTGTTATTAGTTGTATCTTTAAACAGTAATACACAACAGGATGTGTGATATCATGGGATATCGTCCTATCTCAGGTGTGCTGTGAGGCATGAGACCATAGTCCAAGTAACTTCAACTACCTGAAAAGGGATGATACCCCATGATACTGCATACCTTTGAGTGTATTATCGTGATTATGAAATGGATCCATTTTTATTTCTTTGACCAATGGCATAACCTACTTTTTGACAGATGTTATGTACTGAGATATCATTCCAGCTGAAAGAGGTCATGGCCAATCACATTTGAGGATTTTGACCATCAATTTTGCATATGAACCTAAGAGATATGTACCATCTTACATCATATGTTCTTTACTTTGTGATTCTAACTGACCTTAACACCTGGATTGCTCCTGTACCATTCTGGTCCTTCTTTCTCTCTCTGCTGCATTTGACACTATAGACCATGGTGTGCTACTGGAGCGCCTGTGGCTTTTTTGAGGGCTATGTGGTACAGTTCTTAAATGGTTGCATCTGTTCCTCACTGGCAGGTCTCAGAGAGAGTTACCACTGGAATTTATTCCTCTGGTTCTCACTCCTGCTCTGTGGGGTGCCGCAGGGCTCCATTTTGGCCTCCATGTTGTTTGCAGTGTACATGCTGCCATTGGGAGATATCAGGTGATACAGTCTGAGTTTTCACTGCTATGCAGATGATACTCAGCTGTATATGTCCTTTCTGCCCTGACAGAATTATGTACTCTCTGTGCTAAATAACTGCCTTGCTAAAATCAGAACTTGGATGAGTTCCAGTTGGTTGAAACTAAATCCAGATAAGACTGAAGTACTGGTAGTGGACCCAGGTCATCCAGGGGTGGCTTGGGGTTGGACAACCATCAGGCTTGTTGCTTGGTGGTATATAGCTCACTACCTCAGACCGTGTGCAAAACCTGGGCATTATTCTTGATGATGGTTTGACTCTAAAGCCTCAGGTTTCAGCAGTCATTAAATCATCTTTTATCATCTTAGGAATATCGCCCAGGTGGAACACCTGGTTCCTCTGGATGATATTCCAACATTGGTTCATGCCTTTGTCACTACCCGCCTTGACTACTGCAACTCCTCTATCTAGGGCTACCAGGGGTTGACGTCCGCTGCTTGCAACTGGTGCAGAATGCGGCAGCCAGGCTTTTGACTGGGACTTCTAGGACCAGTCATATTATGCCTGAGCTCCACAAACTGCACTGGCTGCCTGTTCAGTGGCAGACCACCTTTAAGGTTGGTTTGCTAACCTTGAAAGCCCTACATGATCAGGGACCTGGCTACTTGCAAGATCTCCCTGTACCCTACTGCCCCCTCTGCCCTCTCTGTTCCACCAACGAGGGATTGCTGGAGATTCCCAGGGTATGACTGAAGACATCTGGTTCTCAAGCTTTTTCTTTCTCGGCTCAAACCCTGTGGAATTCTCTACCTCGTCGGTTGAGAGAATGCCTGACTGTTGATAGGTTTAAAACTGAGTTAAAAATGTACCTGTTTGACTTAGCCTTCCCAATATATGGGTAATTTGTTTTATTGTTTGATTATTTTATTTATACCACTGTATTAGTTCTGTACAGCGCCTTGGTTTGGAAAGGCTAATAAAATAAAGTTTGACTTGACTGTACAAGTAACATTTCAATCTTCAGTGAGCTTTTATACTGTAAACATATGAAATAAATAAAGGACTTACACCCTGGTGCTAAAGACCATTTTAGAACTGTATGATACAGTTTATGTCTTTGCTAAGCTCTTAGATTGCTGGCACACCCCATCTGTGTTCTACTGCAGAATTATGTGGTTGAAAGAGTCATACATTAGATTACAGAAATCTAAAATAATACTAAGGCACAATTGTGTAAATCAGAAACACCTACTGAATTGAGGAAAAGACCAGGGAAAATGTAATGATAGTAGAATTGGAACTAGTATTTACAGGATCACTTTTTTACATATTCAGAGTAGACTCATTTAAAGGGATGTAGTGCACTATGTATATCTATCTACTGTATCTATCTGTCTGTCTGCCTGTTCATCTATCTTTCTTCTAGTATGTTATCCACCTTTATTGATTTATGTTTATTAATTACAATCAGGAAATGGCTGAAGTTTTTATACTATTGATCTTGAACATTAACATCAATCAGTGTTACAAATGACTATGCGGTATTCTAGTATTGATTAAAATTTAATTCAAGCCTATAGTACATGTTTACTAAAACATCTTGCAACACGCTCATATGGGGAACAAGGAGTCTCATAGTGAAAATAAAACTTATAAAAGGCACAGAGAAATCCTGCATAGGATTGTCGCAATCTAAATATGACAGTACAGTGATTCAGTCTGCTGCTACATGAATATGTAAGCAAACGTCTGTATCTTTTTATACTGTAGATCAAGGGGGTGCACCTGACTAAATAGATGCTCCTTTTCCCTGCACATGCAACACTTTCATTCTGTAAAGAGTTTCTGATGTGCAAATGCCTCAGAAATTGCTATATTCAGGGAAGGTTTTATACTTTTTTTTTAAATTACTGCTTGATCATGATCAATAATATGTTAATACAACAACTGAGGATACTCTTGCTGTTGTAAGACATGTTTTACCTGTATTAACAGAGTAACTGAACTGCTCACCAGTTCTCATACCCTAAGACTACCCTTGAGACTGTTATTACAACAGTAAGAGTGACCCTGACAGCCATATTAACATACAGCCTGCAGTAATGTGCTGCCACTTTTTTAACAACCACCCACCACAGTCACTTGACAAACTCTTGCTCCCCCCCTCACTCCCACCCCTTGCCCCACCTTCCATGTGCCCCACTTCCAATATTCCCACACTGTGGCCTCAGTCCTCCCACCGCAGCACTGCTATTCATGCATTATCACAATGATAACCACAACTTTAGTAAGGCTTATGTGACCTGCTGAGCACTAATGCTTTCTACCTGAATTAGTAGCTTTCTAGACCTTGTTATAGCCATGCTATGAAACCTAGCATGAAGAAGCTGTTGACACACAATCAATTGTTGAGCTCTGGGATTCTCTTGCCCTCCCTTTATTAACACACACATGTTCAGTTTTGAATTGCTGTTAGCATAGCTTCAGTGCTCCCCCCATCATGTCAGACTGTTCACAACTCACAGTTCAACTGAATATGTAAAAGTTTCCCATAGAGTCTTTGTGCTTTTTTTGGCATATTCATTCCCCCATTGTTGACACATTCATTTCAGATCTTGTTATTATTCTCCAGTGCCTGCTTTCAAAGTGACACTCTTCTTTCAAGCAGTTCTGTTTGAGTCCAGTACTCCACAAGGAAAGACAAAACTAAAAAGTAAAGCCTCAGTGCCCTCCCATATCAAACCATATCAGAAATAGCAAACTGCCAGTTTGGAAGTTTCCCTCAGACTCCTGGTGTTTATCACAGAGACCAAGCTGTTTTATTTTCTTACCTTGCTTCTTGCTAAGTTACTATGTTATTAGGTGGCCTGAGTTAGCCATCCCAGACTGTCAGTTTAATCAGTCGATGGCTCAGCTGTGCCAGTCAATTAAATTATGCTGCCTATTCTGCTTCCACTTCTCTTCAATCCATGATATAATATCTGAAAAAAATTCTTCTTCTAGTGATGCAATCCTTTCCTCTGATGGTGACCAATGGTGCCATGGCAACTGACCTACTTCACTTACTCTTGCCTGTGGTGAAGAACTGGGAAACTGTTGTTAGCATTGCACTTGCACCCACTCCAAGCCAAAAGAAAAAAATTTCATTTAAGCATAGCAGTGCAGCAGTGGTGGACCTTCTTCGAGATCTCTTCCATTTAGCCACACCTGTAGAACTCAGACGGCTCAGCATCAGAACTACTTGGAAATGTTTGCCTAGCTCAGGCTGCCCCCAATAATATTCATCATTGGTACCTATATAATGTGGACTGCCTCCAACTCCTCAGTTCTCTCTCTTCCACCATCAACTCTATGTCAGAATCAATGAGCACCATACTCAAATGTGGTATGGCGTTGCCATACTGGTGTTCAGCAGCTGCTATGCTCATTGCCGGGCTTTGCCTGGTCAGCATCCTTCCTGTCTGGGTGACTCCGTATTGCTTTCTCATCAACTATTTTGCCATTGTTTGGTGGTGGAGTCTTTGCTCTCCAGCTGAAGGCCTCCATCCTGATTTATGCTGTTGCCGCTTACACTTCAGCATCCAGCTTCTGTTCTCTGCTTTGTCATGATGTTTCTGCCATTTGGTTGTTGCTTTGCCATCACCATTCATGGCGCTGCTTGCTACTGTGTGTCTACAGTTGAGGCTCATGGATCTGCCCTGGAATGGTTATCGCCTGTTTCTTTCTGCTCCATGCTCCTCTACTTATTGATTTGGCTTTTGAATGGGTGGCTGGCCCAGTTAGTGCCCTTATCTGCCTCTCTCTCTGGCTTCTCTCCGTGCATTACTGTGGTATTGGGAATCATTCACAGGTGTTGCTTAATGGAGGGAGAGATCCTCAAAGATAATGCAGTTATTTGCTGTAACGGTATATCTTTGAGAGTATTCTCCACATTGAGCCACAGCTCACCCCTCCTGCCTTCCCCTTGTCTGCAGGTGTCATTGTTTTGGGTGCAAGATGTCTCTTTTTAAACATGATTTGTCCTGTTTGTCTTATACCCTTTAATGGGTTTATTATAGTCACAATCTGTTGATGCTTCTGTTCATAGGGCATTAAGAGAACCTTTCCATTCTTCCCAGTCTCACATGACAATGTATGTGCCACTAGTAGGTGGAACAAACAGAAGAGATATGAGCCACTCACATTATATAGGCACAAATGATGCATGAGTCTACTTTCTACAGGTATGGCTCAATGGAGGAGAGTCTCTCGATGGTTTTAGTAAGTAACTGCACTTTTTGATGCCAGACAGCAAGTACTGACATCCACTCACTCATGCATGTATCATGCTGTGATTTTTGGGAGATAGGTGAGAGTTATCACTGGAACTGATTGGCCAGCACTGCAGGTCTATGGGTGGGACAGCAAACTAAAATAGCAAAGAAAAGAGCTAGGGCAGTTCTGGAAAGCAATAGTAGGGGGAATTCCTCATGAAGTTGGACACTAGGGCACAATGCAGCTGCCTATATGTATCCCTGCAATCTGACTCCACTCACCTCAGTCTTCATATTATGGCTGTGCATGCCAATGTAATGGTCCATGCCTGCTAGTCTGTCTCACGTGACCAGACCCCTCCAACCCAAGAAAGTACCAGCACCTACCTCTCATTACAAAACAGTCACAGCTAGAAATGAAAGAGCCAAACTGTAAGTATTGCAGAAGTGCTGACTGTTTGCACTTGGCAATGCTGTTGAGCTACCTACATGTTCCCATGAGCTGGCAAAACAGCTTTAGAGAACTATCTACAGGCTCAAGTAAATAACAATCCCAGAGTTCTATAGAATTCTGTGGTGAAAATGCACTTTATTTTAGAAAGGCCAACAGTTATGTTCTACCAACATGAATATGTAACCATCAGCATACATTCTAAAAAGATAAACAAAATTATACCATTCCAATGTGAATAAGTAATGATTCTCTTTTTTCACTCAGCATTTTCTGCACATCAACTGCTGACCAGCCCCTCATTTGAATGGTTCCCGAGCCCCATCACTGGACTCCTGGGACTTACCATGCTCCTTGGTACTCATCTGCCACAGGATGTCAGAGATGCCAAGACACCACCGTGGGACCAGCAGAGGATTGTGCTTTTATCCAGCCATGATCTGGATTTTCTCCATGTTCACCCCTGAGCCCATAATGCAGTGCAAGCTCTCACTTCATGGAGATCCCTCTTGGCATCAAATGGGAGCCCTTCCCTGGTGTCCCACTGCAATGCCATCCAGATCATCCAGGTGACAACTGCTGAGTGGGATGCATATACTTCCCCCCGTCCCCAAGGGAGGACAGTTGTCCTTGGGATGCTTAATCCTCCCTCCCTTGGCAGGCCCCCGAGTGACCATGTATGTTTCCAAACATGGGTTGCTGGTGCAGTTGGAGGCACTCAGCACCTCAGCCCTCTCCACCACTGGGACAGCGATGAGTCTCTTTTTAAACTACTTTTAGAAAAGGTTTTTGCTTTTTTTCTTAAGCTTTGAGCAAATACCATTTTATATGCACAATAAGATGCCTGGGATGTAGGTCATGCTGAAATCATGCACTTTCTGGGTATGTGAAGGCACTCAGCTTTGCCTCATGCCTTACAACACACTTAGGAAACATAGTTTAGCTGTATATACACCTTTATGTGCACTGTTACATACTGCACAGCTCATGAGTCACTATCATACAACCACCCCAAAGGTATATCAAGGATCCCACCAAGAAGACAGTACCACTAGAAACAAATATCCTAATCATGACCAAGGTACATTTACAATATAAACAAATATCATTACACATTGAAATTACAAAACGGTCATAATGTACAGTCACCCTAATTACAATTCACCAGAGAAAAGAAAACAAATCATGATATACTTTATAATCACCTTAACAGCAGTTTAGCCAAAGGTATGTCATGATTCACCCTCCACCAAGAAGGGTTACTGATTAATAACATTACTAAATTGATAGTGGCTATATTGTCCTCAGCTATTTGATTATTTTGCAGAAACTACTGGTTGAACAAAACTCCGATTACTGTTTTTAATTTAGCTTTTTTCCTCTGTTGCTACCCGCCAGTTCCAGTGGCCTGGGGCATACTGCCACAGTAGCACCCAAGCCCAGTCTTCCCAGGCCTACCACTCCCACCAGTGGGATCCATGCAGTGCCTGGCCCAAGGATATCAACAGATGCCATCCTGGTGACAGTGTGTTTCTCCATTCATTTTGTTATCACTCTGTCAGACTTGGCCAATGCAGGGGCAATTACACAACCCTCACAAGGTTGCAGGTTCTCCTACCACCATGACTGGTCACTGCGCATGTGGTTCCTGATGCCATCCTTTCTGGGCTGGCTTGTGAAGCCTTCAGCAGCACTCCCTAGCCCTGACTGAAGTGATCCCAGCTCTGAGTCTGCTCCTGAATGCGGGGTCACACTGGCACAAATATGTGATGTGTTTCTGATGTGCCAGTTGGCCCTACACATTTTAATATAAACCTTTTTGTTAAGCCAGAGTTTGTCACCCAACACTGTTTTGTATGGTGCACTATATTTCCTCTGTTCTTCCTCCCATATTATGGTTCCCAATTTACTATCGGGTTTTTGCATATCATAACGAAATGCAGACAGAAGAGATCTTCCATGGCCTGGGAGCTTGTGGCAAAATTGATGGTCAGCTTCAGGATATATTAATGTGGCAATCTGCAGACCGAAAAGCTAAATTTTATAAACAGCTGTGGAGCACTAATTTATGTCTCAGTTGTAGCAGTTATGAGCAGTTGTGACTATTTTATGCTGCAGGGCTCAAAACTTATTAAACAGGGAAAATGCATGTAAACACCAAGATATTCTGTATGCATACCTAAATTATAAGAACTATATTTTTAGCTTAAAAATCAGGGGACTAGATAATGGACTGGAGATTGCAAATAAGCAAACCACAGAATAAAATGGTATGTGTCTGAAACACTTCCACCGTCATAGCTTTAAGTCCTATTTTTAAGTTATAGTTTGACTTGGAAAATAAGTTTCAAAAGTACTGAAAAATAAAACTGTGTGAACAATGTATGCAAGCTGTAAGGGACTTTCCTTTGGAAAACATATGTCATAAAATCTGCCTGTGACACCATCCCCTGTACATTATACCTTCTACAGTTTTGAGGGGCTTCAGAGATTCAGCTTCCCCCCTTGTTCATTATAGCAGTGCCATCCAGTGATTTCAAAAGAACCGTATGCATTAAAAATCTAGTATACATCTAGTAGATCATTGTTTTACTTGTAAATTGGTTGCATTTTTAAACACAGTGCTAGAAGTATACAGGGCATGTTAAGATGTAGTTTGATGCAAGTAGTCAGCCCCTCTGAGCTTCCAGTGCACTGCAATCCCAGCATTAGTATTCAGCAGCATTATGTATGCATGTTTTAATTTGTGTTACAGTGCATGTTGCAGCTTGTTGCATGTGAAAGGTGACACAATGAAAATGCTTCAGGACTGAAGTTCGTTAATTAATGGCTAGAGATTAGAATCTTCTTTGAAGCATATTTCTTGATGGAAAGCATGCCTCAAACAAGCCCCTTTCCCCTGATGGGCAGGGTTATTGTAATTATTTTCTCAAACTAATAAATACAGCAGCCCAGTACTGGCTTCCTAACCCTCTCCCAACTCTGTTATGGAAAGAACACACCTCAGCTTTGAAGCAAACAGTAAAGGCTTAGACACAGTGCCAAATAAGCACTCATAGTATAGATGATTAATAATCGCTGTGGGAGGATGTGAAATGGGGCTATAATTCATTTCAGTTACTTCTACAACATCATGGAAAAAATGAGAACTAATCACACTACCATTATACATGTTTATGTAGCAGTTGTTATTTAAAAAGTATTTTGGCGGTGGGCAAATCAGGTGGTCAGTGCAGCCTACCTTGCTGCCATGTGAGAAAACAAGTGTGGCCATATTTTTTTTAATCTATTGGCAGTGTGTGTCCCAGTGACACACCCAAGAGGGCAGAACTAGCAATTCTAACCTGCATTCCATATATATTATACTGTTATTATCCAGTACTAGTATTTATCCCAGATTTCCCATTCACATAGTTTATAAGGTTTACCTGTGTAATAGTTTGCAATTTACATACTTTTTTACATTTTTAAAAAGAAAGTGTGCTAAAAGCCATAACCTCCAATGTAAGAAACCCAAAGCAACATCCGTTAGCAGGCTGTTGGGGGTGGTAACACAACTGCAATCACTTGAGCTTTCTGTATCATACTGCTTCAACATAAGATGACTAGCCACCACAATGTAAGTGATAAAATCAGTGGTAATCCCTGCAACAAATGTGAGTATTGGAACCTTAGATACTGGCAAAAGTAAATGGGAAGGCAGTGCATCTGGTCTTAACAAGAGTGTTGGATTGGGCAGCAATCATGGGTTCACATACCACACTGCACAGAAACAGGAACGTAGCAGAGTGCGCATGGATCTGATTGTTCAAAGTTCGGTTAATGCGGACAATACCCAACTTCAGCTTGGATTCTAACCTTTGAGTTTTTGCAGACTATGATGGATAGCCCAAACAGAGATCTGCTGCTGTCTGGAGGATGTTGGTCATTTGACCTTAGTCCTATCAGAATCATATCGGGGGGAAAATAAATAAAAAAGTCCTTCTACCCCCCCAGAAGGATATACAACACAAAACGTACAAACCTACTCAAGTGTATAATGGTACTAGTACTGCAGTGGAAGGTTTCCTTCCTGTTTATCCTTCCCTTCTATGTTTGTCTGTTTGAGCTTTGACTACTTGCTGAGCTTTTCATTCATTTATATTTTGCAGTTCACCCAGGATAGCACAAACGAGCAGCACCATCTTGTTTTTAAATTGATTCCTTTTCTCAGAATTTGTATAGCTGAGAGCTTGAAACACGTGCAGTTAGCGACTTGCTTAACATTACACAGTGAGCCAGCAGACATTGTTAAATTTGAACATGTGTCCAGTGCTTTGACAAGTACAGGGTAGGTATTGCTGCTTTACAGCTCCTCCTTTGCAAAGGCCTGGTTGATGCATTTGCTGCTCTAGTTCTGCCTCCTGGAGCCATTGCTCCTGTGCTCCTACATCATAGTACTGTTCTCTCATTACTGGCATGGGCATCCATTTGTAAAAGTAATATGCCAATATCAGCTACTACTGCTCCACCTAGCATTCACTGTCTCCAAGGCCCCTAGTAATTGCTCAGTGAAGGTTACCCTAGCAAAAGCTGTTGTTTGTTGGCAAAACAGGTTCCTGAACCAGCACATTTGCACAATGTTCTTTGCTTGATTAAACAGACTTTGAATATTGGTAATATTCTGGCCCCTTATAGAAGTATACAGATCTTGTTAGCGGGCCTTTTCAGTAGATAAGTTAATAGGGTCTCATACCCCACATAGGCCCTATGAATTACTATAAATCACTCAAGTTAGCTAGAGTGATTTATGATAGGTCTTAGTAAACACTTTGGAAATTGGGCACACACTACCTCAAAATTGGATCCCACACACTGTAATGTTTTAGGCACATAAGTGCAATCCTTTATTCAGTGGCTCAGGCAGCATGGCAGGGTCATGCTAGGGCACCTGAATAAGGACAGGACTTACTGTATGCATTTTTAACTTTAGAACATGTGGCATCTGTTTCTCAGGTAGCGCGTGTCTGATTTCTAAAGTGTTTATTCATTTAATTTATATTATAAGCACCTATCCCCTTTCGCACTTTTTTTGTTTTCATAAAAAGATTTAAGTATTTTTTTAAATGCAAAATTTAAATAAGGCTGCTGTCTCCTGAGCTGTAAATCGAAATGCCCCACTCGTAATGTTCCTTTACAGGAGAACACTACGTGCAAGCTAAGAGGTACAGTGACTCTTTGTGACGATTGACTGAAATCATGTGAGCAATATATAATAGATATGAATGTCACTTTGGACCTTCTAATGGTGAGAGAACTACAAACTGAAAGAGAGAGTGACACTCATATCCATAAGAGGCCCTTCAACCAGACCCATAACTTATATATTATAATTTTTTAATTAACATTTTCCTTCAAGTATTGACAGCATGATTGGCCAGCAAGAAGTCAATTACTGTAACACAGTGCATGAGATACTCCTAAGGAAATAAGAGCATCTCATACTCAACCAAAGGCAGTACTAGGATTGGTCAGGAGCCTCACATGATGCTCCTGCAATCTGAAATCAGGATTTTAAGTACAGTGTGATGGAAATGAAAAGTTTGGCATCTGGCACAGCTCAACTTTAAGAACCTTACTTTGATTTTCACTCTTTTTGGCCAAGCTTTCATAATAAAATCTACAAACACAAAATGAAGTACAACAAAATAATTTTGAAATTAATTTTTTGTTCAAAAAGGGTTGACAGATGTGTTCTTATTTTTGGGTGGCTCTCTGCATTCAGGGCAGCTTGCCCCAGCCCTAGCTATAACCTTAGCCCAGGAACATATTGTAGTACATACTGCAAGCCCGCTGCAGGGATGGGTCTAGAATTCTGTCAGGGCAACACTTTCCCTGAAAATATAAAATGTTCCCAGTAAAGCTCAGACAGGGCTACTGTTTGTTGGTCTAAGGGATAGTTGGTGCTACTTCACTACATAGCTTGATCCACTAGTAAGCCCTGAGATAATGTGCTCAAGCTCAAAACTTTCTCTTGTACTTTTCTCGCATCTTCCAACTTCAAGGCAAACTACTCCATGTGCCAGCAGATGCCTTGGCATTGATTGTATGCAGTGGGCATCGAACTAGGCTATAGTAGTAACTAAGGTTCAAGTCTATAGAAGTAATGTTTTATCAAAGGTATAGATAAACAAAGAAGAAGAAGAAAGGAAGGAAATGTGGTGTTATGTAACATCTTTTATATAAACTATATCCCAAGGTATTTTGCAACCAAAAAAGGGCTGAGAATGCTGCTACTGTTTTCAGTAAACAAGAAAAAAAAAACACAAAAGGCCTATGTTTCTCAAAATGTTTACTATACTAGAGAAAAATGCAAAATTGCCAATTGCCAATTTTGCATTTTAATTTTGCAAAATTGCAAAAACATTTACTTGAAATAGTTAATGGCACTTTTTCCCAAACTGGATATTTATTTCAAAATAATGCATTTTAATAAGTTTGCAGCCTCAACTGATTTATCTATTGCATATTTGCATATTTTATCAAATTGCATTACAACTGTTATTGATTTACTTAATTTATCTAGTTGGCACTGTGCCAAGAAGTGCACAATTTAAATATGCTAACTGCACAGTTCTTAATGATGAAAGCATGCCAGCTTCAAGAAGTTGGTGTTAGAATGTTTACTAAAACAAATTGGTGGCAAATACCAGGAATGCATGAACACTGTAGGATAGCCTTTTTGGCTACAAGAGATACTGCTACTTAAACTGCTGTATCGGGTATTAAATATATACTGGCACAGAGAAAAATCAGTCCAATCCTTTGATGATACAATACTTAAACTGCTGCCCAGCATAAACTGATAGCATAAATCAGCATCAGTATGTACACCGTATGATATCCAGAAATGCTGGAACTCAGCAAACTACTGCATCTAAAATAAATTGGTAACATAAACTGCAGCTACTTTTACTTCGAGAGGCTGCTAGGCAGACTGCTAGTTTAATGCTGATGTTGTTATTGACCCTAATATAATCAATACATACACATATGAAAATTTTATAAAATCAGTCCCTTAAAGGGAAAGTTCCCTCAACCTATTTTCTGTACATGTGTGTAATTAGTACCTCTCTTGCATCCCTCTAATTTCAGCCTAATTTAAATATAAATGAGGTAGCTTTACTCTGTTTTGCCCAGTGGTGAAAATCTGTTTCCATTCCAAAGGTCATTACCCCACTCATGCAAGGCATCATGGGAGCTGATGATGCATACATGCACAAGCCAGCAAAAGTTATACTTTCATTGAGTTCTGTTGCATGTCTTGTGAAGTCCCTGTATTCTCTAAAAGCATTTTTTTCCAAACTCAGATACACTTTAAACTACAGAAAACAGAAGGCCACTTACTATGCATTGAAAAGTCTCATGGCCATCATTAGACAAGAACATAGGGACTGCAGAGGACAGCAACATAACTGTCTAATACAGTATAACTACTGCAGGCTTCAGCGCCAAAACATAAAACTCCAGAATGCCTTACATGAGTCAGGTCATAATAACCTTTGCAATAGAGTCAGGCAGATTTTCACACCAGACTTAAGTACCCTCATTTACATTTAAGTCCTGAGGAAATTAGGAAGGTGCAATAGAGGCAATCATTGTGCATGCCTACAAACTATACAGGTAAGCAGAATAAAAGGCTGAGGGGACTTTCCCTCTAAACAGTAAGTCCAACAATAAAAAAAGTACACCCTTTCCCCAGCCCTCTTAGCAACACATCCTGCCCTCCTGCCAGACCACTACAGCTGAAACTCTTTACTTCCACAAGCCCTCGTAGCACTCCATTTCACCCTTCACCCCTAGTCACCCCACTAATCTGTTAAATGACCCCCCTTTTCCTTACCCTCATAGCACCCCCTCTGTCCCTTCTTCCCTTTGGCCCCCATTTAGATAATAAAAAAATTGATGGTAACTGCCTTCAACACTCTACACACCACCTCAGCTAGACATTGTCTAAATGAATGAGACAGCACATACAAACAGTGAAAGTGATTGCTTGCACAATTCACACTTGCTCTCATATTCATACAGATGGCAACAAACTATGGTAGTGTGTAGCTGTTTAGAGCAAGTCGCTATTGAAATTGTTTTCTTATTAAAAATGGGAAAATGGGTGCCGTAGCAACTGCTCTGCATTCTGGTGACATGGATTCATGCTGCACACTCATGATGACTACAGCAGAGTCTGGCAGGGATGGTGAGTAGCATCCATGCCAATGCTTTCCGCTCCAGGAGAGAGAGAGAGAGAGAGAGAGAGAGAGAGAGACTGGCATGCAGTGCTCCAAGAGTGGCACCTGGCAGTGGCCCAGTTGAGGGTAAACTTGGTGGCATGGATGACCACATGCTGCCATGAGCCTCCAAGGTGTTGCAAAGTGTGGCAACATAAGGTAGGTGGCGGAGGGATGGGACAATTAGGAAAAGGCCCACCTCTGGTGCACAGGATGGCGGCACTCAGTGACCTCCTCATGCCACCCAACCATCTTAACGCCCTAACCAACTCCCCTGATCTTCCTCCTTGATGGCAGAAGGGAGTCCCTACTAGCAGAGATAAGCTGTAGTTGAAGGGGTGGCAAAGGACAGTGGTGGGGAACCTGGTGGTAAGGAATGGGAGTGAAGATTGAATCTAGTTGGCAAAGAAAGTCCATATGAGGAACCTGAAGGAGAAGGGCACTAAGGGGGCTTGGAAAATAGCAAAAATAAAAGGGGTTCCATGGGGAAAGGAGGGTAGAATGGGGTGCTACAAGGGCTGGAGGTGGGGGCAAGGGGATTGTTTAACAAATTTGTAGACTGGCTGGGTGCCACGGTGGGATGAGTTACCATGACAGCTGAGGAAAGGGGTGTGGATGGAGTGTTAAGTGTTCCTGGAGAAGGGGTTATTGTATTAATTGTATTGTGGTAGAGTTGGTGGAGGGATGAAAGATGGTAGGACTGGGAGCTATCAGGGTAGAAAAAGTTATTTTTACTTACATTTTTGTAGGTTTTACCCCATTTTCTCCTCTGTTCCCCAGGGCCCCAGCACACAGGCATCGAGCATGTGTGGAAGTGCATGCATGCCCCGTGATGCCAGCTCATCCCCTTTGGCTACTCCCTGTGGCTATCACTGGAGCTCCCTCAGGTCAGCACCACCATCCATCCTCCACTGGGTGGCATCCAGTGGCTGGGGAGCCTCCAGTCCCTCCCAGAAGGGGACAGCTGCCTTGTGGTGGCTTGATTTCTCTCTTGCCCTCCCTCAGCCAACCCCAACAACCAGAGCTTGTTCCTGAACACGGGTCACCAGTGCAGTGCGAGGTGGTGTCCAGCCTCAACCTCAGCGCTACCAGGCCAGCTAAAATGTTTTTAACCTTTAAAAACTCTGCAAAGTGGTGCTTTATGTGTGATGGGGCCACACAAATCAATTGACACTTCAAAGACTTTTCTCCTGCTTCACTAAGCACTATGCAAAATAATCATTGAAAATCAAACAGTCATGAATGCCCTATGAGTAGCTAAGCTAAGGTCCAATAATACTACATTACAGCTACTCCCTCCCCGTAAACTGCCAAGGATCACATTAAAACATGTAATGGACAGTCAACAAGTAATTTATGGATTTAGGTCCGGAGTAAGGAATTACTTTCCTCAAATCAAGTAACATCACCAAGCAGAAATCCTTCACCTAAATAATATCACCTAAACTCAAAAGGAACTTTACATAATGATTTTAAAACAGTACAAGTGACTGTCAACTTTCAAATAGTAGCTTGTCTTCATCAGAGTGATATCTAATTGTGCTTCTAAAAAAACAAAAGAAAAGAAAATAGTACCATTGGTTTTCTAGCATTGTTAAAAATCAGATCATGCTGGAAAACTGTATATCACTAAAGAACATGAAGCACCCCCCCCCACACACACACACACGCTGTCCAAGCAGCATGTCATCATACAGTATGTGTCATTTTTTAAACTCTTGCTCAATTAATTGTCTACTAGTATTTTTATCAGCTTTCTATGGAATCATATGTACAGACAGACTAGGATAATGTCTTATTGCCTTTAACTGGGTGTTCTGTACAGCAGTATATATAAAGATTTTATTTAATGCCATAATATTTTTACAAGGTCATGTTTATACTGTATATGAGAGTTCACTTCAGTTGTTGACCTTACGTTAAATCAAATAATTTATGTGTAGTATGCTCAATTAGCAACACTAATAATATACTAAACATCTCAAACACAAAAGCTGCTAGTTTTGTCATGCTAATAACAATTTTGCTGCCAAACTGTTCTAAAATTATAAGTGTTTACCTACTGCCAGAGCCAGTTTGTTTCACACTGAGACTGATAGGCTAAGTAATTAGTTTGCTCAAAAGAAGCTGTGAGATTTGCAGATACAGTATGTTTTCCTGCTTAAAGTAGGGTTAAATCAGGCAGGAACTCAGTTCCCACCCCTTACAAAGTTGTAGAGAGTTCCTGCACCTCTGTTATCTTTCTCAATGATATACAGTACTACTGAAGAGTTCCACCACTGTGAGATGACAATTCTACCACCTACAAATTTGGAGGTGAGAGTTCCCTCACCTAAATGTTTCCAATTTAATCACTAGCTTAAAACCCTAACAGTACAGCACTTCAAAAACACCAAACAAATTGCATTTTTCTTTACATTCAATCAAAAATCAATCGATCAATCAAAATCGTTATTTATCCAGGGAACATCATTGAGCA
Organism: Neoceratodus forsteri; assembly: GCA_016271365.2. Classification (NCBI taxonomy): domain Eukaryota; kingdom Metazoa; phylum Chordata; order Ceratodontiformes; family Ceratodontidae; genus Neoceratodus; species Neoceratodus forsteri. Next base: position 35,277,523 of record CM057459.1, read on the forward strand.
GTGCTCATTTGCCAGATGGACCTGGGTTGGACAAGGTAATTTACATATTCAATGGACAATGCAAAGTATACATGGAAATAGACAAGGTATTACAGCTTCATTCATGGTATCACAACAAAACATATGAGAGGATAAACCCTATCTCGTTTACAAAATTGCCTATATATACAGTATATGTACAAAGCAACAAAGTGGAATTGTACAGCAGCTTCAGATGTGGGGAAAAGTTTAAGGGGTGGATGGGATTAACTACTCATTGTGTAGTCCTTTCTATCGCCTACGGATATTATCCATTGGGGATGGGAAGGGGCTGTCAGGTAGGTGTGGGCAGGTCTGGGGAGGGAGAGCTATAAGAGAGGGAACTACTATTAAGGAGGGGGAGAAATTAGATAAGGGGACAAGAGGGTGAGATGGTAAGTACAATGTAAGGAGTAGAAATAAAGAGCAATGAGAATATTGCTAACCATCAGGGTAAGGAGACATCTAGACTAATTTTAAAAGCAGGGTTGGGAACACATAGAAAATTCCCATAGAGAAGGCTAAAGAGAATAGCAGGAGGAGAGTTGCAGAGTTATACGTCTGGACTGAAGGTACTAGTCAGGCATGGTGGTGGTGCAGTGGATATATAATCAAGCTAATGATGCGGGAAGCATTTGCAGTGTTCCTTGATAAGGTGTGAATAAAGGGACATAAAGGAAGTAATGGTTATGGGTATGCTCAGTTTCATTGTTTTTTGCAATTTGTTCCACAAGATGGGCAACGTGAAACTAATGGCAGTCCTGCCAAAGTGAGAATTAACTTTGGGCACTTTTGACATGATATAGGAGTAGCTTCTTAGAGCATACTTGCTTATTATGTATTGCTGGAGACAGTCTGAGACATATTGAGGTAATTGATTAGATATTGCTCTGAATGTCCATATGGCAGCATTTCTGTCCCTCCTAAACTGAAGTGAAGTCCATCCCACTGCTGCATACAGGGAGTAATGATGTGTGGTAAATGGAAGTCCTATAATAAACCTCAAGGCTCTATGGTAGGGTGTATCCAATTTTGCAAGGTAGGAGGTGTGGCAGTGGCTGTATAGGAAATCTGCTTAGTCAATTACAGAAAGAAACGTTGCCTGGACCAACCTTTAACTTAGCATCACTTGTAAGAAAGTGGTTGATCTTAAAGTAAAAACCAAGCCTCTGGCATAGTTTTTTTTAGCAATTTCTCCATATGTTACATTCTACAATGGGACAAACACACTGCAGGCTGTGTGTCACTGGAGACAGTAGAGGTCATAGGATCTAATGCAGACACCAGGGAAAAAAAGCATTTGATTACTCTTCATGCCTTCTTAACATCAGGAGCATACATTAAATATGTGCATCATGTATTATCTCCCTTTATAACATGGGACACAGCCAGCCACTAATAGTATCAGTCGACTACTTGTGGTAAAAAGACTCTATAGTAATAACATGAAGTGGTAACCCAGGGACACAGCAGACCTAATTTCACAACATTCCTGCTGATCTGGTGATGACATGCTGTTCCAGTTTGCTCACCTGGTCAACAAAATAAGTAAGTAAATCATTCTATAACAAAGATATCCACAAATAAACTTTGCTCACTTCAAAAAACGGTATTATCAGATGTTCTGGCTTTTTCCATGAAATTCAAAATGACTTTCTAAGCAGCATTGCAACCGAGTGAAATCACATTTTTTGGACAAACTGAGATCACTGTACATATGAAGGTGGTATGCTCTTGGTTTTGAAGAAAAATCATGTGTTTTCTTATTTTCAGGTACACAAAACATAATACTCCACCCCCCTCAAAAAAAATTCAATTGAATCTTCAATCAAAACAGTCTTATTAGAAATCTGTTATGTCTTGCTGTCTGACTATAATTTTCTCTAAGAACCATAAAATGAAGCGCATATTACATAAAGTAAATTGTGACCAACACTTGCCAGTTTTTGCATTACTATGGTTACACCTAAGCCAATCTCTGAATGGGCCGACTCATCATTTTCTGGAGATTCGAGTAAATATAATATAATATGGGCTGAGTGACTCAAGGCTAAATTCATTTCCATGAAATAGTACAATACAGGAGATGACAGCAGATGAGGGCTCAGTGGCACAAGAAGCTCAACACATTTTGTGTAACAAATATTAAATGTACGTATGCAAAAGTCTTATCTGTTTGACAACCAAAACCAACATTTCTTGAATTAGTTTGGAAACTGAAAACATATGTAATATACAGTACTTTATACATAATGCATGTTTATAACAACTTAGCAGAAATAGGGCCGTGGACCTTCTTAGTAACAATAAGAAAATCTCAAAGATTTTTTCCTGGTTAAATGTATATAAATTAAAAAGAACATGAATCTTGTTTATTATGAATTTATGATTTCAGTATACAATAACTAGAACTTTGGACATGTATGAAGTTTAACACCTCCATGGTATTGTTTTTTGTGTTTGTTTTAGAAAAGTCTTTTTTTCTTATTTAGAGCCTCTTGCTAATTCTGCTTTTTTCCCTGCCTAATGTTATTATTTTTCACTTCTGAGTTCCAGAACCCAGTGACATCAGTTGAGCGGAAGCCTAGAGTAAATCATTCCATGCACGTCTTCTACTTAACCGCTATCATCAGCTTCCAGAACTGATCAATTAATTAAGAGAAACATGATTTATCTTATCTTTATCTTAAATGGTAATTCTTCTATCTGGCATGGTAGATTCCAGTTCTGGACTGCTCTGGAAGAGTTACATGCCTTGAAGAATGGGTGTAGGAAGACAAACTCTAAGAAACCACCAGACACTCCTCCTCTGTGCAGATTAGCCTCTGCTTGGCATTATAAATCATGCATGGAAATGAGAAAGGAAAGTGTGCCCTACTGAGAATTGAACCCAGACCCCTGGTAATACCATTCCAGTGCTCTAAACATTAAGTTACAGGGCTCACACAGCTAGAAAGTCATGGCTAACATGTTATCTGGAGAGGGACAGACCTTCTGGGCCCTGACCATTGATTTAGGTTACTCTTGCAGTCTGATATCCACCATCTGTGACAAAATGGAGATCCTGGATGCATTAAACAACCACTTTGCCACTGCAGGGCTGGCATTTGACAACTCCCCTGCATGTTCTTTATGCTCCCAGTTGGGTGCGCAAAACTCTGACCCTCTTCTTACCAACTCAGTCTTTTCTCTCCAGCCTACTTCATTGAAAGAGATAGAAGAACTTCTATTACAGGATACCAAAAAAAGTGCGGGTGCTGACTGTCTAGACCCATACTTTCTAAAGGTTGCCTACCATGCTTTAGCTGTACCAATTATCCACCTATTCAATCTCTCACTGTCTCTCAGAATCCTCCCACCCTTATGGAAAACAGCTCATGTTATCCCTCTGTTTAAATCTGGGGACCCCTGTGATCTTAACAACTACAGACTGATTTCTCTACTCTCTATACTTTCCAAACTGTTGGAAAAAATGGTAAGCAAGTAGTTCATAACCTATGTAGAAACTATGAATCTTCTAAACCCAATGCAATCTGGCTTTAGAGCACAGCATAGCACCATTACAGCCCTGGCCAAAGTGACCAATGATTGGCAGCGAGACCTGGAGAATCGAAACTTCATCTGTGCAGTGTTCTTAGACTTAAGTAAGGCTTTCAACACCGATCATGGCCTGATCCTTTCCTCCTGAGAGTGATAGGACTGGACTCACTATCCTTGCATTGGTTTGCTGACTACCTCTCTGACCGGTGGCAGCAAGTCAAGGCACAAGGTGAACTTTCTCCTCTTAAACCTCTGCAAAGAGTGGTCCCCAGGGATCGATTCTTGGTCCCTACTGTTTGCAATTTACATAAACAACATTGACACCAACATAACCATTGCCAATATCCATCTGTTCGCAGACTCTACATGTTCTTTAGCTAAGTCGCCCTTCGCCAGAAGCTACCTGTGAGACCTACAATCTGAATTCAATCTACTTCAGAGCCAACTCCAAACAAAAGCTCCTATTAAATGCCAGCAAAACCAAGGCAATGCTATTTTCTCCACTTCTCCATGCTGCAAACCCGGCCAGTGATGGCTCCATTCCACAGATCACAACAATCCTGAGAAAACATAGAATTTGTCAACAAATTCAAGTACTTGGGAGTATGGCTCGACCATAGACTTTCCTTTATGGACCATATTGAAGATCTGTTAAAGAAAATGAGGCAGAGGCTTGGACTTTTTTCAGGATTAATAACTTCCTTACTAGCGATTCCAAGCGGCTGATACAAACAATGTTTCTCTCTAGGTCAACTATGCTGACTTTCTTTATAGTCACTGCCCTGTCTCTCATCTTGCTAAACTGATACATTGTATCACAGGACTCTGTGATACATTATTGGCCTACCTTTTCCATTCATTATTGTGCCCTTTATGCTGCCATGGGTGTCCCTCCTTCAGTACAGGAGAAACAGAAATGCTGTTCTCTGGACATTCAGAGCAATTATCAAAAAACTACCCCTATATGATTGTATTCCACTATGCAAGCTTGAGAACTATGCACTGAGCAGCTACTCCTTTATTTCCTTAAAGGTACCCAAGCTAAAAACAGAGAATGGCTATAAGCTTTGCGCTGCTGTCTCTATGGAACAAAATACAAAAATTGCTAAAGCTTAGTACCCCGGTCTGTCTAGCCTCCTTCAAGACACTATATGACCATTCGGTCAAGGAAATCTGCAACTGCTTCCCCCGATCCTAAACTTCCCTGCACTTATAGCGTACCATGATGGCATTGTCCTCTCCACTATGCCTGACCTTGTGGCCTCTCCTTCACATTTCTCTAATACCTAGTTGTGCTCCCCACCCTCCTGTCCTGTGTCCTCTCAGAAGCTTAATCTGTCCCTCGTTTATCCCCTACCACCCTGCCTGTACCCTATCTTGCCTCGCCTACCACACACACCTTTCTACCCTGTTACACTGTTTGTTTTTTTCTTTTTCTAACTCACTGTCTGTCTTGTTACTTATGGCATTGTATGTAATATACCATTACCTAACAATTGTTCTCATTAGTACTTCCAGCTACTCTTACTAAACTCATTATACACCACGAAGAAATTGAACCACTGTTTCCAAACTGTTCTCCACTTATGACTACATTTAACTATTGTATCTCTGTATTGTATAATATTACTGAGGTGTTATGTTGTGACTGTTCATATATTGTATATCCAGTGTTCCTGTGCTAACCCGGTCCATCTTGTAAATGAGCTATGCTCAATGGTGTTCACCTGGATAAATAAAGATTGATTGATTGATTCATATCTACTCCTACTGCTGCTATAAACTGGAATAAACTTAATAAATTCATATACTGCTTCCATGTCTTTCCTTGTTCTGTCCATTTCTGGGCAGTGACATGCATTACAACTAGTACCTGGTATAGCAAGGTCAGGTGTCACCTAACACAAGAGCTAAGCATTTGGGTATGTATAAGACCAGGAGGAAACCTTATAGCTTTTGGGTTAAGGTGCCCCCCACCCACTGTGGGGGGGGCACCAGAAGACAGTGGGTATTAGCTGTTTTAATTATCTGTTAACTCCACAGTGTCTTCCCAAAGAAGGATTTCTGGGGTTGGAGAACAATGTACTTTCAAGATGAAATATCCACATATGCAAACCTGGCCATGAAGACTTACTGCACTGATTTTTTTAAGTTGATGTACAGTACTTTTTTGTCATCAGTGTTGCTGTCATTATGAAAAATAATTCTTCAACATGCTTTCATTAAAAATCATAAACGCATAAGACTATTCAGTGCTGTAGCTGTAGCACTTATTATGCAGTTCCTGAAGTATAGTATAAGGTGTACAAGGGGTCTGGGTAACAAATGTAAGCATGTTTTCAAGGGGTGCAGCAAAGAGGCACCATAGATTTGGGTTACAAATCTTATTTTCGTAGCTATACCACTGAAGGTACCAAACATTTCACTGCACTACAAAGACTAGAGGGCTGCAATGGGATTCATAACTTTACCAACTAGAGAGGAAAGATCTGGTAGTGTATGGGTAGCAACTGAGTTATAGTATCAGAAGCAGTATCTATCACATAGTGCAGTCTATAAAGCATATTATAACAGTTTTGTTTATTTTATTAACTTACAAGGATATAGATTGAGACTGGACAAAAGTTAATAATACAATAATGAGTTTGACTAATACAATAGGCACAACATTTAAACAGTATAATAGGACAACATGAAGACCATTAAATACAATTGACAAATTAAATTTTTTAAATTAACAGATTATTCTTCAATGATGCCTTTTGTACCCACTCACCAAGATAAGCTGGCAGCAAGTTTCATAACCAATGACCATAAAATGAAAATGGAGGTTCCTCTATTTTTGTTTTACAAAATGTTGTTGATAAAAAAAGTGATTCTCTCAAGATACAATATAGACATTGACCTGAATTTCAAATGTTTGGACACAGGACTTGCAGAGTTGTTCTTCCACATCTGCATCACTGCAAATGTACAAAAACATTTTGACACATTTGTATGCTTATATGGTAAAAATAATTATGCACGAGTCTAATTCTGACATATGCATCATATCTGATGTTCACCTTGGGGTCCTTGCAATAAGATGTTAAGTTTGGCCAAATCTGCCACAAATCTCTGAAAATCCAGCCCATTTTCTTTAGGCCTTAACTTCAATACAAACTCCACTGGCTATTCAATTTTCTGTAATCTATGTAGCAAAATCAAGTTTATACATTTTACTCTCAAGACAGAGGCAACAGTTTTAATCCATTAATGGGTAGGAGTGTCCTGCATTTTGATTAGCTGGACTGGTCAACAATAAAGACACAGCACATAGATATATCAATGCTTCCCATAACAATTTCTGATTGCCATCACAAACATTCCCCCCTCCCAAAATAAAAAAAAAATCAGAGGCCCTTAAAAAATAAAACTCCTTCAAATTAAAAAAAGTTTTCATTTCATAATTCTCTCTTTACACATATGCACACATTTAAAAAATGAAGTACTGTACTAGTCACAGTTGAATTTTCTGGTGCTCCCTAGTTGAGCATGAAATATCCCCCATCTATCATTACTATGCCAGCTTGACAGGGAAATATCTGCTGTTTGCTCTGCCACAAATAAACCTGAGAACCTGGCTGTATATGAGACCTCTAATGTGTTAAGGCAGATGACAGATAAGTGAAGAGGATATACTGTTCATAAAGTACTTTTAACAAAGAAAATCCCTGTTTTTAATTTAAACAGCTGTCATTTTATTTATTTGTTTCTCTCACTACTCATTTTATAAGTGCAATAGGACACTCCATGGTGTGGATTGTTATGCAATAGCCACACATCGAGGTTCAGAAGGCACTCAACAAAAATCTCATGCCTCAAAACACCCCAGCGTGTGCAATTATCACATAACACCCCACACCCTGTTATTTTTACTTCTGTAGTTTTCTTTCCAGCAAGAATAAAAATGTTGATTTACATTTCTGCAATCCTAGTAATGGCATTAATTTCGTAAAAGGTTGCCTGCTAGGATTATTAAACTAGTAACACCTTGTTAATTTGCATAAATGCTTTGCCTTTGTACTTAGATTTCTTTCCTTTTCCTATCCTATTTTACTGTCAAACCCACCATAGCTGACTAAGCCAGGTGCGGTGGTAGTGCAGAGCTTCATGGAAAGCTCATTGGCACTGCCCTAGGGTGGACACATGTGGGCTGCATGTGGCAGAAAACAAAACGGCACACACTTTTTGGTGAGTTTAATTTTTGTGACTCAACAAGCTTTTTTGTTTTATAGGCATAATAATCTACTCTGAACTGTACAGTAAACCAAATTGTTGCCACACTTCCCAGTGTTTGAAGACACTCTACTTCTACTTATAACTCACAACATTCTCAGGGATCATGGTAAGAGGTGTTACACAAGACCAACCCAGCCACAAAGTGTTACCGTATGTTGCCATTGACAGACCACAGTTAATGTGTGTTCTCCCGATTATGAAATGGGTATAAAAAAGTCCAGAAATCTGATGGCTGAGGAGCTTTCCCAAGTAAGGGAATAGTAAGGTGCTTCTGGGAGTCCCAGGTTTCCAGTCGCCTTGGTGGTGCAGCTGGTACAGCAATTGGAACAGTATTCTGGACAACCTGGGTTCAATTTCCAGCTAAGGCACTTATTTCCTTTCTCTCTATTTGTTTGGGTTCCATATATGTGTACACAGCACTCTTGTGATTGAAAATGGAATTATCTGTGCAACACCAGGTTATGCATTAGATAAAGAGTAAGGTGCTTCTGAGAGTCCCAGGTTTCCAGCTGCCCGGATAGGACATTATCTGCTCCTTTGTTACCCCCATTCCTCTCTCCTCCTGTTTTTTTCTCATGCTTTCTATACTACACAATACCAGATGCCCATATACACACCTATCACCCATCTCCCACACCCTGCTTTGTGCCCTCACAAAGATACCTAGTGTCTCACTGCAGCAGCCTACTTTACTTGTTTTTCATTCATAAGCCCAAAAGAAATAAAAATAAAAAAAGTTGGATTTCTGTGCCCCACACCACCATCCGTCAGTAAAAAAAAAAAAAAACATGGTTGGACAAATTAGTCATTCAAAACTAACCCTGCACCTTTTCTGGTTCCAGAATGTACCAGTCCTGCTCCTGATGTAGGGGCAAGAAATTATATATATATATATATATATATATATATATATATATATATATATGTGTGGATTTCTGTGGTCACTATACCACCAGCAAGCAATAAAAACTGTTTGTCAAATAGATCTTAAAACTTGCATTTCTCCCAATCTTCTAAATTCATTCTATCCTGCTGCTGCTGCTGCTGTAGTGTCTGCAGCTTCCATTGGAGGTTCCCGATGTACACTTTCTCTTTCTCTGCAGTATGATATCACTTGCCTGACTGCCTGAAACTACAGTTAAATGTAATGAGAATGAGCTATCTTGAATAATAAACATAAAAGGAGCTCCTTCAGTAGCCATGTCCTTCCACCATGATAGTGCAACAGAAATGACATGGACATGTGTGCAGCGCAAGGCGTTCCCAGTCTCCAGCATTGCAGATTGTCTACTGCAGGTCGTGTGGCTTGCCAATAATTTTTGGACGTGCACAGTGAGTGCTCCCTGTAAAATGTACTGTATCAAAAAGTTGAAAAGAAGTGCCAAATGGAAATCAAGTTCCTTTGTACCCGTTTCACAGAAATCAAATGCCAGATTATGGCCCATTCACAGAATGCAAATTTGGCATTGACTTGTCCTTAAGGGTGGGAGGGTTCCAAAGAATTGCCAGGGACTCTGGAAATCCAGTTACAGATCACATAACCTACTAACCCATGGGAACTGTAAGGTAAGGAGGTGCTAGGTAGTGGGGAGACTTCAGGGTGGCATGCCCAGTCACCACCACTTCGCTGCCTGGCATAGTCCCATAGGACTAGTGCTATGCCATACAGACACTTGGTGATTGTTACTAATCATCAGGTAACAGGTGCAGATCCAGTTTGCATCCCCTAACATCTGAAAACCTAATTTACTTTGCAACTCTGCTGCAGCTTGTGGCAGACTCCTCCCCCTCAGCAAGTAGTACAGATGTTATGTATAGTAATAATGAGAGGCATCAGAGGGTGTATGAGGGAAGAACAGCGCTGAGCACGGCAAAGACCTAGGCTGAAGGCCATGATCACTCTGTATGGTGGCATTATTCCCATGGACTGACACTCCAATACCTCCTATTATTCCAAACTGAAGATTGTTAAGGGATTTATTTTACTCACTACCCCATCCAAACACCATCTTCTAGTAAGAAAATCACAAACATGAATATAAAAAACCAAAAGTTGTGGAATTCAAGAAGAAGCAACTGATCTGAATTGCAATACTATTCATGCAGCATGAACCAGTTTACAACAAATGGGGGGTTAAAAATTCATTGTAACAGCAGCAAACATCTAACTGTAAATAAACTTAGCAAACATGTGTAACTCTATGACACACTAATGTTGTAGTCCATTGGTATTTTAAGAAATAAAGTGGGCTAGTAAACTGGCAGTTTTAAATGGAGATTTCTGGATGATAGCTCCCTGAAATAATGTGTGGGATGATGTTTGCCACTATACTGGATTTGAACAGCTTCACAACAATGTGTTTTCTAATTTGCAATACACCTGAATTGGGAATGTTAGAAAAGTAGTTAATTTCATTTTCAGGTGAAGTCGGCATAAGATTCAAAACTCTGCCTCTTCCTCGCCCTCCTTTTCATTACTGATGCAAGTTTGGGAAAATTAGGAGCTCAGCTCATCGTCTTTATAGAAACATAGAAAGTGACGTCAGAAGGGGACCTCCAGATACATCTAGTCTGCCCATAAACCCCCCATCATCTGGTGTCAGCACAGATATAGTGAACAGTGTGCTCACATGTCTTTTACCTACCCCCCCATCATCTGGTGTCAGCACAGATATAGTGAACAGTGTGCTCACATGTCTTTTACCTACCCCCCATCATCTGGTGTCAGCACAGATATAGTGAACAGTGTGCTCATGTCTTTACCTACCCCCATCATCTGGTGTCAGCACAGATATAGTGAACAGTGTGCTCACATGTCTTTTACTTACCCCATCATCTGGTGTCAGCACAGATATAGTGAACAGTGTGCTCACATGTCTTTTACCTACCCCCCCATCATCTGGTGTCAGCACAGATATAGTGAACAGTGTGCTCACATGTCTTTTACCTACCCCCCCATCATCTGGTGTCAGCACAGATATAGTGAACAGTGTGCTCACATGTCTTTACCTACCCCCCCATCATCTGGTGTCAGCACAGATATAGTGAACAGTGTGCTCACATGTCTTTTACCTACCCCCCCATCATCTGGTGTCAGCACAGATATAGTGAACAGTGTGCTCACATGTCTTTTACCCTACCCCCATCATCTGGTGTCAGCACAGATATAGTGAACAGTGTGCTCACATGTCTTTCCTACCCCCATCATCTGGTGTCAGCACAGATATAGTGAACAGTGTGCTCACATGTCTTTTACCTACCCCCCCATCATCTGGTGTCAGCACAGATATAGTGAACAGTGTGCTCACATGTCTTTTACCTACCCCCCCATCATCTGGTGTCAGCACAGATATAGTGAACAGTGTGCTCACATGTCTTTTTGAGCTGAAGTGGTACTGACTGCATAGTGTTCAACACTGCACTCATTAATGTATCTGGTTACGGTGCGTATGTGATGTGTTTCCACAACATGGTTACTTACAAACATACAAGCATACGAAATGCTGTACTAGCTAGGCCTGACTTCCATATAGCTTATGGCTTGCACTGCTGAATATTTTTACTGTTTAAACATTTTACCTTTAAACTATTGCACTGTATATGTAGGAATTGCCTTCCAGAGTATAGCAGAGTTGTAGCGAGCCTTAACTGACTGCCTGATGTCTACATAGCTTACTGCTTGCACTACTGAGTTTTTCCTACTGAGCTAATTGCCCAATATCGTAGGATAGTTTGAACAACTGCCTACTGCCTGCTGTTTTTCTGCCATACTCTTTTCCCATTACAGTTGCTCTCATTCCTCCTCGGACTGCTTTCTTTGTTCCCCTCTTTCACTTGCTTTTTCCCTTTTGCATTTATTTTTCACTGTTCCCCACACTGTTTCTCTGCCATCTACTGGACCCCTGATTCCCTCTCCTCACACCCCCTTGAACCAACATATTCTGCAAATATTGCCTGGAATTTTTGGCCATCTTCTCTACCCATTCCAGACTACCCTGTGTCCTCACCACCACACTCCTCCTTCCAGCTCTTCCTGGTCACATTCAAGGGTGCCCCCCCCCCATCAACCTCCTGAACCAGCCTCTTGTTTTGCTAAATTTCCACCTGGCACCTTTAACCAGACCTCTCTGCAGGAACCCTTTCTTTCCCACTATTTGCACCTACTTCTGCCCTGAGCACTAAATTGCCCAGGGCCCTACCACCAATTTAATTGAGCTTTGTCTTTGACTTTTTAACTAATGGCCCCCCTTTTTTTCCTGTTCTTTTTTAGCCACAAGCCCAAATCAGGCTCTCCACTTCAGCCGAGCAGTGCCGGCGCTGGTACCTTCTGGTGGCCAGACCTCTGCATACATCTTGCCACCCCCCGCCCCAATGAAAGTAGATATGATTGGTCAGTTCCTAGCTCGCAGCTGTCAGGCTTCAATCCCCGTAATTGGACTGGCTCCTGACTGTGGCTGCTTCTCGATTGGATGCTGCAGATCCCCATTGAGAAAGCAAGCACCTAAAGCACCTTTTTCAAATCACAGCTCGGCCCCTGCCTTGCTGTACTACTCTCTGGACAGTTTTTGCAGTGCCTTGCTGTACTACTCTCTGGATAGTTTTTTTTCCCACCCCCCCACACCCCTCCTTTATTAAACACACTTCCCCAGCGATCACTGACCCTTGAGGCCTCATACCAGTCAATCACAGCAACTCCTTAAAGGGATCTCCTTTCCTGCAACTTCTTAAAGGGATGATCCTCTCTCGTGCTCAAATTTAACTACAAAAATGCTGCTTCATCCATTCAGCATAGGATTTCTACTTATTAGTGTAACCGTCACATACCGTGGGTCTCTAAACTAACAACATTTTCAACACACAGGCATATTCACAGGCTACCTAAATCTTATACACACATTTCTAAATGTTTCTCTCCCACTGCTATGTACCCGAACTGGCCTCTATACTATCATACACTGCTGTACTCGCGTCAGGTACCAACTACCTCTCTCTCATGAGTTTGCTCTTTCAATTAAAGCTATTCTGTATGCTTACTATTGCCAGTCGCCTCACTGTTTGGCCTTGGAGAAAAGTCTGAGAAACTGCCCATGCCTCAGGGGCAAAATTCAGCCATTCCAACTGCTTCTTAATACTATAAAAAAGATGCTCCTGCTGCTACTCATCTGTGCTGGTAACACTGAATTAAACCCCAGGCCCCCCTCTCCATTCATGCCTCAGCTGATCTACCTTTATTAAAAGGGTTATCATTTTTGCATTTGAATGCCTGCAGCCTTCTGAAAAAGCTTGATGCTATCATAACTTGGACCCTCCACTGCTCTCTTGATGTTCTTGTAATCTCTGAAACTTGGCTAAGACCAACCACCCTGGACTATGAGGTTAACATTCCTGCACATAACTTGTTTCATACTGATAGGAAATCCCGGGAAGGGGAAGTAGCCCTCTATGCCCGGCACCACATTACCACAATTATGGTGGACACGACTACAGTCCCTAAGGAGTTCGAGTGCCTCATACTAAGAATTCAACCAGCCAAATCAATCTCTATCTGCATTAGTGGGTGCTATAGGCCCCCCTCAGCTGGCCTTTCTCTGCTCAAACACCTAAGTGACATACTAGCTACACCTCATCAGAAGTATCCATAATTGGTGACCTCAACCTTAACTGGCTCTCTCCAGTCTCCTTACCATTGAAAGAATTCTGTGATGCCCATGGACTTACCCAAATCATTAATGAAGCTACCTGCCCAAACACTAAAAACCCAGAGCATAGCTCCCTTCTTGACCTAATCCTTGTAAGTAAGCCTCACCTCTTCTCCCACTCACGTGTATTCTTTAACGACATCAGCGACTATTGTGCCATTGCATGCATAAGGTCGGTGCAACTCTAAACCTCCTCTTCCTCTAAATACATCCATAAGAAATGTAAATGGAACTTCTTCCCAGATGCTTTTCTCTACAACTTCCAGTATGCTAACTGGCAGAAATTTTACCTTGCATTTTCTGTGGAAGAATCACATGAGGTACTTAATGTAATACTTACCGGAACCTTAGACTCAATGCCCCAGTTACCAAAAACAGAACCAAAAGAAAATCCTGTCCCTGGTTCATGGATAACCTTAAGACTGCCTTATGGCATAGGGATGCTCTTTGGAAAACAGCCAGAAAGTCTAGATTGGCCACAGACTGATCTGCTTTCTGAACCACAAGGAATTTCTGCATGAAAACTATCAGAGCTGCGAAGTCTAGTTATTTGTGCTCTGAGCTTAACACATCCACTAACTCTGCTACTAAGTTTTGGAAAACTTTAAGGGAGGTAGAAAGCCATATCAGCACTGGCACACTTCCCCACAAAATTTCGACTGGTGGTGCCCACACTACACATAAAAATGAGATCCTTGACCTCCTTGACAATCACTTTGCCACAGCACAGATGACTTTTGATACCTCCCCAGCAAATGCCATCAGGGCACAGTTCCTTAGTCAATCATCTGATTGCCATGATCCAGAATCTATTGACCCTTACCACTCTTTCTCCTTCTGTCTGGTCACCATCAAACAGGTTGAGGATCTCCTTCTTCAACTTGATACTAAGAAAAGTGCAGGCGCGGATACGATTGAGCCTTTCTTCCTAAAGCTGGCCTACTATATTTTGGCTCCCCCATTACCCACCTTTTCAATTTGTCTCTCAATCAGGCTCCTCCCAAGGTCTGGAAGACAACCCATGTCATCCCTTTATTCAAATCAGGGGATCCCTGCGACCTAAATAATTACTGCCCAATCTCCTTGCTCCTGGCCTTGTCAAAACTATTGGAGAAGGTAGTAAATGAACAGCTCAGATCTCATCTGGAAAGTTTTAATCTACAAAACTCGATTCAGTTTCTGGCCCATGCATTGTACCTCCACTGCCCTTGTTAAGGTTATAAATGACTGGCAGTCCGCACTTGATAGCAAACAATACATATGTGCCTTGTTTCTGGACCATAGCAAGGTTTTCAACATGGTGGACCGCGATTTACTCCTGGTGACCCTGAAGAAAGTTGGGGTGGACAACCTGGCCCTAAGTTGGTTCACAGACTATCTTGTGGACAGAGAGCAGCAGGTCAAGGCTGAAGGAGATGTATCACCAAAAAAATATTCCTCAGAGGTGCCCCCCAAGGATCCATGCTTGGTCCACTTCTCTTTGCTATTTATAGTAATCAAACTGACACTGGCCTAAAGTCATCTAGTATCCATCTGTCCACTGATGATACAGTGCTATACATTGACAGATCAACTCTGGATCAAGCCATTTTGGACCACCAGAATGATTTTGACATCCCCCAAATAAATCTACTCAACTTGAAACTCCTGTTTAATGCCAAAAAACTAAGGCCATGATTTTCTGTCCACTGGCCCCTCATCTCAAAAAAACCAAAAACAGATAAGGTTCCTCACATAAGCACCCTTTTGGGAGAAGCCCTGGAGTTTGTGGACAAATTCAAAGACCTGGGGGTCTGGATTGACTACAAATTGTTCTTCATTGATCACATTGATGAACTCACTAAGAAACTGCATCAAAGGCTTGGTATTTTCTTCAGGATCAAGCACTCACTAACCCAGAAGGCTAGAAAACTTCTAGTCCAAGTTACCTTCTTGCCGCTCCTAGACTATGTGGGCTTCCTACATGGCCATAGTACTAGCACAGCTCTCTCCAAGCTCGATACCCTATACCGCAGAGCCCTTAGGTTAATTTCAGATGCCCCTTATGACACGCACCACTGCATCCTCTATTCTTCTGTAGGCTGGACCTCCCTTAGCTTCAGAAGGCAAAAGAATGCTATTCTATGGACATATAAGGCAATCACTCATAAAATACCTCAGTACCTCACAAGCTGCCTAACTCCCTGCATCTCTAGTGCCTATTTTCTCAGAAGTCTTACCATCATATCACTGGCTATCTCTAATGTTAAAACATGCTTTGGTAGAACCTCACTAAGCTTCATTCTTCCTATGCTCCAGGGTTTTAAGTAATTGATTAGCAGTTTTTTTTCTTTGGACTATACTAACGGTTCAGAAAGTATTTATACAGGTTTTCTAGAAGTGTTATATTTGTTAAACACAGTGAGGCAGGTGCTATGCATTTTCACAATGTTTTAGCACTTTTATGAGCAAAACGCTAATCAATTTGTAGAGTTAAATAAAACCCTGTGCTCTGGAACAAGATCGATCCAGAAATCTTAAGGCTCACTACCCCTGTCACATTCTCCCTTTTCAAATCCTTGTTCTTGAGGACCTTCTCCAAGGTCTGTCATTGTTTCAAGTCAAAGTCTTAATATCACGATTTGTTACTGCTTTAAATTCTGGACTTGAACCTCAACTATTGTGTGAGTTGTTATTTGAGTCCTCCATTCTGTCATTGTCCAAATCAAGGTCCCAACATCATGATCTGTCTTTGCTTCAAATATTGGACTTAGACCCAAACCATTGCCTGTGACATCTGTCGTGTTCTCCCTTAGAACAGTCCTTCTTCTCTAGGTCATCATGTTCAACCCTCTCCTATCTCGGCTGACCTTCCCTCCCCATTTCCTATACCCCCCTCCCTTCCACACCACTTGCCAGGTCATGCCTACAGTACTTATCAAAGGACTCTTACATCTCAATCTTCTTTACACTTTGACACTAGAGGAACTGCCACTCCTGCTCACTATGACTCCTCCAATGATGTTAGCTGTATAAACTTTAGCTCATTAACTTACGTTCATATATCTGTAACCATGCAATTATATTTAAATGGCACTACCTCCTGTTGAACCTATTCCTATGTTCTGATGCAAGTGTCTTGTCACATGCGATGGTTATATGTTATTATGTTTTTATTATTACTATGTAATTGTTATGTACGTTCACTCAACCTGTGATATCTTAACCCTGTTGGCAATTGTTTTGCCCCAGGTCCATTTTGTAAATGAGCTTGTCTCAATGATGTTCCACCCCGCAAAATAAAGATTTTGATTGATTGACTGAAATGCCAGCAGAAACAGGCCAAAATGGTCTATTGAGTCTGCTCAATTGTGTAGCTAGCCCCTCAACTTGCAGCTGCCCCTCCTCCAGTCTCCCCCTTACTCTGTCCCACCCCCTCTTGAAGTAGCTCACTGTCCTACACAAAACCACCTCCTCCAGTAGAGCATTCCACTTGTCCACCACTCTCTTTGTAAAGTAATGTCTCCTGAGCTCCCTCCTGAATTTCTCCCCTCCAACTTCAAATGGTGCCCCCGGTATCCCTCCCTCTTCTGATCCAAAATATCTCCTCTCTATTGACCTTGTTTATCCCCTTCAGGTACTTGAAGGTCTTGATCATATCCCCCATCCCCCCTCTTCCAGGGAATACATGTTAAGCATGTTCTTCCTGTCATAGGAGTTCTCCTCCAGACCCTGGCTCATCTTAGTCACCCTTCACTACACCCCCTCCAACAGCCTGATGTCCTTTTTAAGGAATGGGCATCAGAACTGCATGCAGTATTCCAGGTGTGGCCTGACCAGTGACCTGTACAGGGGAAGGATCACCTCCCTCCTTCTAGAGGAGATCCCCCTTGCTATGCAGCCCAGCATCTTGTTAGCTTTCACTGTTGCCTTCCTGTACTGTGCCGAGTTGTTCATGCTCCCTGTTATGATCACCCCCAGGTCTTTTTCCTCCTTTGTGCTCGCTAACTGTACCCCTCTGAGTTGATACCTCCTCCTCCTCTGGTTCCTGGCTCTGAAGTGCACTACCTTACACTTCTTGCCATTGAATCCCAGCTGCCATGTTTCTGACCACTCCTATAGCTTAGTTAGGTCCCCCTGCAGTCCCTTCCACCACTCGATGTCATCCACCACAGCTCCCATCTTTGTATCGTCTGCAAACAGACTGATCCTACTCCTGGTCCCGTGCGAGATATCTGCTATGATATCCTGAACAGCATTGGTTATAGCACTGACCCCTGTGTTACCCCACTTGTTACAGCTCTTGGCGATGACAGCTTCTCCTCCACCACCACCCTCTGCTGTCTGCCCTTCATCCAGTTAGCGATTAACCTGACCATCCCAGTACCTACTCCTACATATTCCGTCTTCCCCTCTAGCCTCCCATGTGGCACGGAATTGAAGGCCTTGCTGAAGTCCAAGTAAAGGATGTCCACTGCATGACCCTTGTCCAGCTCACAGCTGCAGCTTACGGGCAGTCATCTGTGTGTTCTGTAGTTAGATTTGCATTGATGCACATATCCTGCATGATTTTGCCTAAAATGTTTTTTTCCTACAGGAATTTCAGCATACCACGTTTCTTGTGTTGGAGACCAGAATTTTAGTTTAGTTTTGCCATTGAGAGTCAGATTTAGGGTGCAGTTCAATCACATACAGCTTGAAAGCTGTGACAGATCAGAGACTGTGCACAGGTTAGCCATAAATCTGAGTTTCTGGTATGTAGCTGTCTTTTGTGTCAGTGCTGGGATAATTTTTCTGTTTTGGATTGACAGCAAAGTTATGTATTCTCTTCCATTCTAATCCTTACAAACTTCAAAAGGGTTTTTGAACATGCTGTGATTAATTTTCTCTGCCCCTTAGTGCAAAATACTAAACGAATGACAGCCACACAGATCTTTGCAATTGTTCTGGGACTTGCATGTGATAACACCTGATTCAGTTAATTTTTGAAATCCCCAGCTTGCAAAGGCTGATGCTGTTTTGCCATGTCTTTATCTTGATGCTTTAGTCATTTCAGTAAGCCAGTAAACATCTGGTTTGATTTCTGAAACTCATTGTCAGTACACACACAGTTCTCAGAAGAGGTGGGTCTCTGAGGTGCCAATTCTGAGAACATCTCATTCCCATCAGGGATAACTTGCCAACATACCTCTCAACTGTACCACATTATGAGGAACATTCCTCATTTTACTTCACAAAAGCTCCCTGTACCACATTGTGAGGACTTGTTCCACATTCAAAGTCAACAATTTAAAGCAAACATCCATAGTAAATGATGCAAAAAAATGTATTATTCGATTAATAACAGATGTTCTGAACATAAATGCAACATTTTAACAGTGTTTTGATCTTCTTAGGTAAAGATTTGATTAAGTGTTCCACATTTTGCTCATTTGTTCCACATTTTGACAGGCAATGTTCCACATTTGGGGGACAAAAGGTTGAGAGGTATGCTTGCCAAATTTACCTTCCAAACATGTTCTGATAGATGCGTAATAGTTAAATAATATCTTCTCAGCAGGGAGATTATCAATTGGGGAATTTACTCTGTGTAGCAAGGCAATCTATGTTATGGCAAGATATAAAGAAGCAGTTTCGTGATGTACTTGTGGTTATGCAAACAAAAAAAATAAAATATGTATTTTAATGGACAATCAACTGTATTCAATGTGCTTTGTACTGAACCTTCAGCATATTTATAGCCTACATGGTTGTTTTCTTTTGGGGGGGGGTGTTATTTTTGCCTGTCATCAATGATTTTCAGCTTATCAGTTTCTGACAGCTTGACGAACCACAAATATAAAGCAATATCTGTTTGAAAGTTGGGTTTCAGACATAGTATTCATTGATGAACATCAGGGGTGTTAGGAGGGGAGAAGGACTGGGGAGAAGGATTTCTTCAGGTACATCAAGGAAAAAGGAACTATAAGGACTATACAGTAAGGATTAGCAAGGAGGAGGTTGGGTGGAAGCAGGGGTGATAGTGCAGAAGTACTAAATGATTACTTCTGCTTGGTATTTACTAAGGAGAAGAGGGGTGATACCCAAGGGGAGGGAGGGCAGAAACAGAGGGGGAAGGGTGATGGACAGGGAAATCATGAAGGGCAGGGTTCTGGAGGGTTTGAGGGCACTGAGGGTGGACAAGGTGCCAAGCCCAGAAGGCATCCACCCCAAGGTACTGAGGGAGCTGGCAGATGTCCTGGTGGGACCTTTGACAGACCTATTTAATGCCTCACTACACTCAGGGTGTGTAACTCAGGATTGGAGGATGGCTCATGTGGTGCCCCTCCACAAGAGCGGCCCCAAGGATGAACCGTGGAACTATAGACCGGTGAGCTTCACATCCATCATGGGTAAGCTGATGGAGCCTATCCTGAAGGAGAAGGTGGTGGTCCTCCTGGAGGCCAAAGGACTACAGGACAGCAGACAGCATTGCTTCGTAAGTGGCAGATCCTGCCAAACCAACCTGGTGGAGTTCTATACCTGGATAACAATGCAACTGGATGGGGGACATGCAGTGGATGTTCCGTACCTGGACTTCAGTAAGACATTCAACTCCATGCCACATGAGAGGCTGGGAAATAAGTTAGAAGGCACGCAGGCGGGTTCAAAGCTGGTGAGATGGGTATGGAACTGGCTTCAGGAAGGGCAATGAGAGGGTGGTGGTAGTGGGTGGGAGCTCTCATCCCTAAGGCAGTGACAAGGGTTCCACAGGGCTCGGTGTTGGGACCAGTGTTGTTTGGGATATTCACTGCAGACATATCGCTGGGCATTAAGAGCAAGACCAGTCTGATTGCTGATGACACCAAGATGGGAGCGGTGGTGGATGACCTAGGGGGACGGCAGGGGTTGCAGGATAATCTGGCAAAGCTGGAAACCTGGTCGGACACCTGGCAACTGGAGTTCAATGCCAAAAAGTGCAAGGTGCTACATTTTGGGGTGAAAAATCCAAGGAGGAGTTACCATCTGGGGGAGTGCAGCTAGCTGAGACAGAGGAGGAGGAGGAGAAGGAGAAGGATCTGGGGGTGCTCATTACAGGGTCAATGAACAACTCAGCACAATGTAGGAAGTCAGCTGCAAAGGCCAACAAAATGCTGGGTTGCTTTGCAAGGGGTATATCCTCAAGGAGGGGGGTAGGTGATTTTGCCACTATATAGATAATTAGTTAGACTCGTACCTGGAGTACTTCGTGCAGTACTGGCACCTGTATCTGAAAAGGAACATTAGGTTACTGGAGGGGGTGCAGTGCAGGGCGACAAAGATGATCAAGGGGCTGAGGGACTTACCATACAAGAGGAGGCTGAGGGAGTTGAACATGTACTCGCTGGAGGAGAGGAGGACGGGGATATGACTGAAACCTCATGTACATGAAAGGAATAAACAAGACAGGTACAGAGGGCTGTTCCAAGTAAGGAGAGGGACACCCTGGGCCATGATGAGACTGGAGGCAGAAGGTTCAGGAGGCAGATGAGGAGACACTTTACGGAGAGGTGGTAGCTGGGTGGAATGTTACCAGCAGAATTGGTATCCAGTAGAACAGTGGACTGCTTCAAAAGGGCTGGGACAGGGCAAGGGGGAGGGTCAAGGGAAGGGCGGCTGCAGAGTTAGGGGAGCTAACTGCACATTCGAGCAGAACTGATAGACCACTAGGCCTTTATCTGGTGGCAAATTTCATATGTTCATAAGTTGTACTTTGAAAAAGCACATGATCACTTTCTTTTGTGCCACTGTTGACATACTGGCTCATGCTTTGCATTCAGAGATAGCAGCCAGGTGCATCTTAAAGGATGTGGCTCATAACCCTGACTGAGACAGGGACCATAGGTAGTCAAGGATCCTCACCACTGAGCAGGTGCGATGATCAATCTCCTGGCCTGCACACCAGCGCAAAAACCTTGTCCACGTGAACAAACATGTTTTACAAGGAAGGGTTGAGAAACCCGAAGCACCGTGGTGAGAGTGGTGCTGTTTGTACTTTCAGCAATAAAGCTGCTTAAATGGATTATACTGACTGCTTCTCTTTTGTGGTGTGCATATAGCTGGCTTGTGTGTTTTACAAGTCGACTCCTTTGACCCCTCAATTACATAAATACATAGAAGTTGATGGCAGATAAGGACCTCTTGGCCCACCCAGTTTGCCCTGTTTACCCCTACCTAGTATGAGGTCTGATGCACAAACTGAACTCCAGAGCACACCCCCTTTACCTCCAGGATACCCTTGTATCTATCCCACTCCTTCTTGAATCCTGTGACCATTTTAGCCCCTAAAATCTCCTCTGGTAAGCCATTCCAAGCATCCACCACCCTCTCCGTGAAAAACATATTTTCTCATGTTACCCAAGCTGTCCCTCCTCCAATTTCATACTGTGCCCCCTTGTATTGCAACATCTCTTACTTTGGAAATGCCCACACCCTGAAACTCTAGCCACTCAGGTATCAAGCTGACAGGTACAGGGAATGAAGGTCTGAGTACCAGACTGTTCCTCCTTGTCTCGTCATAAGTTCTGAGAAGAAAGGAAGTGCCACAGTGACCTGTTGCTGAGGATGAGGAGATTCTAATACCAGAACTGCCTGGGCCAGTCTCGAGCTATCAGATCGGGTTTGCTTTGTCCCAGTGTGCCTTGAGCACCACCTTGAGGATCAAAAGGAGGGGAGGAAGTATGCACAGAAGGCATGGGGTCCAGGGCTGACAGAAGGCCTCCCTCAGCAGTGTTCCCATCTGGGAGGGGGGGGCAGGCACAGAACAGCCGTAGCTTTCTGTTCTCCTCGAAGGCACATCGGTCCACCAGAGGTATGCCCCAGTGGGTGAACAGCTGTGCCAGTGCATTCTGGTGCACGAACCATTCATGCGACATCTCTTCCATCCTATTGAAAGCATCTGCAAACTGGCTGTCCTCCCCTGCCACATGCACTACAAGGTGATCCACCTGTAGGCTGACACAGTGAAGCCCTCTAGACACAATGGAAAGGAGTGCATTCCGCCTTGCTTGTTTTGACAGAACATGGCGATCACGTTGACAGTTTGGACTTACACAACCTGACCCCGAATCAGAAACTCTGTCAGTGCCAACTGCATTGCCCAGAGCTCCGGCAGGCTGATGTGCTGACTGGCCTTGTTCTCGACCAGAACCCATGGGTTCTGCAGTCCGACATATGGCCCCAATTCCACCAGAGACTCCGCTCTGGTCATAAGGTCTCTGTGGCACACCACAATACAATGGCTTCCTGCATTAGCTGTGTCACCCAAACTGGCTGCTTCCAAGTGATCATGGCTCTGAGACCACTGGCACCCCATTTCCTACTGGAGGAGGTGCATACGCCAGTGGGCCCAAAAGACCATGCTGGTGGAGGCTGCCATGAAATCCAACAGCTGGAGGAATTCCCAAGCTAGGCATGAGTGTGCAAGCTGAAATGATCAGGCAAAAGAGGTAAGATCCTCTGCCCTTGCACAGCCTTGGCTTGTGGGGGGGGGCAAGTCCACTCCTACAAACAGGATCAGCTGTTTGGGAACCAGTTCTGACTTTGCCAGGTTGGCTGGGTACCCAAATCCCACAAAGTCTGGAAGCCTAGATCCCAGGACCACTCCGCGGCCTTCATGCAGCTGCCTGTGAAAAGCCAGTCTTCCATGTATGGGTATACCTTGGTGACTTTGCACCTGACATAGGCCACCATGACTGACAGACACTTGATGAACACCCTGGGTGCTAAGGACAGGCCAAATAGCATGACTCTGAACTGATACAGACCCCCCCCAAATGGAACCAGAGGTATTGCCTGTGGGACAAATGGAGATGTGAAAGAATGCATTCTGGAGGTCCAGAAAGCAAAACCAAAGCCTGGCACCAGAGGGTATGATATGTTGAGTGTGACCATACAAAACATTCGCCAAAGTATGAAGTAATTCTAGCATGTCCAGTCCCCTGTCCATTTTGATACTAAAACATAACCAGACAGGTAATCTCTGTGAGGCCAGGGCATCTGGGACAACCTGAATAACACTGTGCTCCAGAAGAGGAGTGATATCACTCTGTAGTGTGGCCAGAATGACCTCATGCACCATGGACTCCCTTCGTGCTCGAGGTTGGTATGAAGGGAGAGTCCTGAACTTCAGAGACAGATCTGAGTCCAACACTTCTAGAACCTACCTGCCCGACATGATGGAAGAAAATGGAAGAGCCAACCCCCAAATGGGAACCACAGAAGAGACCGTGTGGGAGTAACCCACAACTTGTTACATTTTGCCCTTGCAGAGGGCTTTAGAGACCTGCCTCTGGATGCACTGCTGACCACCCCTTTTCTGACCCTGACCATAGACTTAATTTACTTTGGACTTTGTCAGATGCTAGTGCTGAAACTGCTGTCTCTACTGTGGCTGCTGTTGCTGTGGGGTTAGTAGGCTGATCCACAAAGGAGCACTTTGTGGCTCAGGAGGCTGATTAGCCTGCTGGAACAGTACCACTGACTTCTCTGTGCTGACGAGATGATCCTCTGCCTATGGGCCAAAGATCAGTGCCTAAAAGGAACATCAGCCAATTTGTGCTGGGCCTCTGGAGTGAACATCAGAAATGCAGCCAGCCATCTTGCACATGGATACAGAGGCCACCACTGCATTTGTGCATGAATCCCACAAGTCCAATGCATCTGTAGTTGGTGCTTGGACAGTGAACGTCCCAGGTCCTGAAGAGTCAGAGCCTCCACCTGGTTGTCATCTAGAAGCAGAGGGATCATATCTGCAAGCTTGTCAAAGAACTTGTAGCCAAACCAAGCCATCAGGACCACATAGCTGACTTGACAGATACCCAGCATGGCTGCGATAGGCACCTTTGTGAGCAAGAAAGTCTAGTGTCTTAGACCCTTGTCTGGTGGTTTGTCTGCATCTCCTACACCTTCATACTGTGAAAGACAGAGTCCAACATGATCTCACCGCCAAGGATGCTCCAAGAACCCAAAGAGCTCACAACAGAGACTACACATTTGAAGTCCAGGTGGCGTTGATGCACAGCTGAAGAGGAGGAAAAGCTGACTGAGTACCTGTGGTTATCGCATTTACCAGAATGGGATTGTGATCAAAACCTTGACTGTATACTGGCCACATCCTGTGGCAGAATCCATGATCTTGGATGTGATACAGAGTGGTTTCTGGCGCAGGCTGTCACTAAGCTCACCAGGGAGGGGGCAGTCCTTGATCTAGTGCTCACAAATGGGAAGTACGTACAAGAGATAACGGTCAAGGAACCTCTGAGAGGTAGCAACCACAGCACAGTGTGGTTCAGGTTGAATATGGGCAAGGAAAGCAGCTCAACCAAGACCAAAATCCTGGATTTCAGGAGGGCACACTGCAAGAGGATGAGAGGTGCGCTAAGGATGCACCTAGAGGGTGTCAGAGTGGACAAGGGAGTTGATCAAAAATGGACCATCATCAAAGAGGCAATACTGGCTGCCACAGCGGAATGCGTTTGGCTTAGGGGGAAGAAATCAGGGCCAAATCACCCATCTGGTTCAACTCTGAGGTTGCCAGGGTGGTGAGGACAAGAGGTGGCCTACAGGAGATACAGGAGGACTGCAAGTGAGGCAGATAGGAAAACTACCTGAAGTTGGCCAAGCGGCAGGCAAGGTAGTGCAGCAAGCTAAAGCACAAAGGAACTCCAAATAGCTGAAGGGATTAAGAAGGGGAGAAGGCCTTCTTCCACTACATAAGTGAGACATCCCCTTCCTCAGCTCTCAAAATGTTTCAATTTCAGTGCTCCCAGATCTACAGGGATTCCTGTATTTTAGGGGAATTTTACTACAAAAACGGGATACGGGAAGGAAATCTTTTATTTTTAAAATATCAGGGGAAATGGACAAACACTACGGGAAAATACCCACTATGAATCTCATGGCTGCCAAGATCCAGACAGAGCCCTCCAATTGGTGCTCACTTTGCTGACTTTGCTACACTAAGCAATTCTGTTGATCCATTTGCAGCCTGTGTTTCTCTGGGGTAGTAAGGTAATATGCTGGCAGTGCATCTTTTTGAGGATGAATTCAGATCTTCTGATCAGGAACCAGTGAGCTGCTGCATGATCCAAACACCTGCCATGTGGCCCCACTCAAAACAGCAACACCGTTGAGTCACCCGAGCTGCATCTCAAATGCCATTGTTCTGGACTAGCAGAGAGCCTAAGCCACCGAAGGTAAACAAGCCTTCTTGTGGGCAGCCTCAGGTTAGTCTATTTTAAACTCATTTTAAGTGCAAAATGAGTCAGACAAAAGACTGACCACTTGATGGTGTTAAGCTTTGGGTGGGGGGTGCAAGAAAGAGTGCTTAAGTGTTGCTTGAGGGAAGCAGCGCCCTGAACCACCAAGGCAAACAAACCTTCTGTTTTGCAAATTTGTCTATTTTAAACACATGAAGTGCAAAAAAGCGAGCCAGACAAAAGAGACTCGATGATGGTGGGTTTTAAAGGGTGAAGGGGACACAAAGAGTGCTTAAGTGCTACTTGGCCTGTTTGGTGCACAGAGCAGAGTTGTGTTTCTAAAAAGATCACTAAGGCAGCACTTCTTCTGACCAGCCTAGAGGCTGAAGTTATTTGAAAAAAAATTAGACAATGTTTCTATTTAATTGTGAGCCTAGGAAAGGTATGGGGGTGTCTTCATCAAGATAAGCAGGAGTTGTGAATTATATGTGTGAGATCAGAAGGGACCCATAGACCCTGGTCTGGCCTAAGGTTAGTAAAATAAATGAAAAAAAGAGAATATTTGTTTTTATCCTAGAGTTTGGTGCACATAGCTGTGTGTATGTGTGTATGTGTGTGTGTAGGGGATGCTTAAGTGCCAATGAAAACACAACAATACACTGAAACAATGTTTATTAGTGGAGCGCTACAGGTACACAGAGCTGCAGGCCCAATGCACGACTGGTGTGGAGTGGCTATGCACATGTATCTGGGGCAAGTAGCTACTCCACACCCCCTGTGCCCCCTGCATGGCATGCATGAAGGGGGCATATGCAGACCCACTGCACCCGATCCCCCATGTCTGCAGACAGCTCTCTGCGATGGGAGCGTTCCTGGGCAGTGTATAACTACGTGTATCTACCTTAACTCGAGCTACCAGATGGGTGCAGAGGGTGGTGCAGGGTAAACTAGAGAGACCCTGCAGAACCTACAGCATGCTCCCATGAACACAGACATTCGGTCACCAAGGGACCAGGACAGGGCACACTGTGCTGCTCCCGACTGCTGGGCAGCAGGAGGCGGCAGGGGCAGATGGATGGGTGAGCACCCAGAAAGTTTGTGTGAGGCAGCACTGGAACTGGAGGGTGCCACACTGGTCCGGGTGCGTGCTATCAGCATGCACTGCCCCAGACCCATGCCACCCTATGTGTGGGATCCACTATGGGTCCCAGGCAGCATCCCATTGGATGTCTGCCTGGGACAACGACTCCTCCCCCTGTCACCCTGCAGAGTCCTGTGCATTGAGGGAGGAGCTGTGGATAGGTGGTTGGCACTGGTGAATGCCAGTATGGGCGCACCTGTCCATGGGCTGCAGGGGCGAGGGTGGGGTATGTGCATTTTGTGCATCCCTATGCCCCTTTCATGCATTGTGAGCAGAACTCAGAATGTATCAGTCTGTGATTAAGGGATAAATTTGAATTTAAGGCATTTCATACTATAAATAGAATACTGTATAAGGGACTGTGTTATTACAAGGTTATAATACCTTCAGGAGGTTCGGGAGACATGTGAACCTTGAGAATTGAGCTTTATAGGTTCCAGCATTTCCCCAGAACCTCAAAATGGTATTATATTGTTACATATAAAGTTCTTATAGTTGTAGAATAGTTATGTGATACATTGTAGGTGATTTTTTTATATTTAAAATAAATAAGAGCACATAAAACAGCCTGAACATTTGTCCTAGTGATTTTATTGACTGGCACAATGACACCAGTTGCGTACTCACATTGATTTGTGCATACAGGAAAATCTACAGGAATTTCATCCCAGTTTTACAGGGAAAATTAGGGTGCACTACAGGAAAATGCTTTGCCCGATCTGGGAGCACTGCAATTTTGCTCTGACCCCTTGTTACTGTTATACATAGCACTTATCATGGATTATGTGTTAAACCTCTATTGCACTATGAAGTCTATGATTGTAGGTGCAACCCCCTGCAAATGGGGGTTCCCAAAAGTCTCCCAGGAGCTTGCTATAATGCTCCAAGCCTGGATGGATGGTGTTCCACGTCTAAACCGTTTATCTGTGAGTGCTTTTAGAGCCTCTGGTACTGTCTCTTTAAGAGCTGTCTGCCTGCAGACGTAATTAATTTGGATGGGGGTCTGTGTGTTTCCCTGCTTGAGTCCCACTCGAGCCGCTGCCAAATTGCTCCGTTTCTGCCATCACTAAGTGGGCAGAGTGAGCACTTTTCAAAGATGTAACTGTCTGCCAGAAATCATTTAGAGTATTAACGAAAATACAGTTTGTCTAACCTGCTTTTCTTTGCAGTCAGAACTGTGTTTGCCTAGTTCCCCATTCTGGTTTTGAACTGCTGAACTGGACCAATCAGTGTGGGGGGACCTTTGAAATGGAGCCTGCTGCTGGCAAATCAGAACTTGGACTCTCTTTGTGGAGCCAGCCACCTATGTACTGTATGGCCAATGCTTCTGGGAATTGTAGTTTGGACTTTGGCGCCCTTTTTCCACCAACAGGGGGAGTTTACTGTGAGTGACAGCCAAATCAGCCAACTGAACTGGAAGGAACTCAAAGGAAATGCCCGGCTCTCTCTACTGGAAGGATCAGATGAGGTGAGACAGTGAAGAGAAAAGGAGCTATGTGCTTCTGCGGTGTATAGTTTTAGCACGGTAAGCGCGTGTAAGGCCCTGAGTTTCAGTCTGCAGCCAGTGCAAGCGCCTGTTCAGACTGAATCTGACCTGTGAAGAGAATCAAGGAGATATGAAGAGCAGAAACCAGGCTCACCCTGTAGAAGACTGGAGAAATTGCTGAATCGCGCTCGGTCTGTCAGGAACTGAATCTGCTGTGTGTTCTCCCGGGTATTGTGCAGTAATTGCGATTGGGATCGAGAAGCAGCCTGCCTGGTACAGTACTTTCCTTTTACATGTAAATGTGTGTAGTGCTTGTGGGGAATCGCGTTTCAAATCCCCTGTACAGTGAATTGAGTGCATGAAGCTGGAAGTAAACCACAGCTTAATCCAGACTACATCTATTTGCTCTAAACTGCAGTGGGGTCCAGTCACAAGGACCTTTTCCACATGTTCTGCTCCTCCTGGCAATCCAGGGCAATCTGCTTTCCATCCAGTTCCCAGCATTGAGTCTATGAGTACAAAGCAGGGTAGCTCCCTGCCATCTGTTTATCAAATTGCAAGTGTATCATTTATTTGTTGCTGTTTCATTTCTTCACAAACTGAGCCATCCAGCTCCAGATTACAATTGGGTATTGTGCAAGTGTTTTTCCATCACAGGACCCCATCCAGCTTTCCCACGATCCTAGCTAGCCCACCCCAACCCCATCCTGGGTACCCAGTGAAAGTGACAATTTGGGACTCTGAACATGCGCACAGTACTGTGATTATTAAGGTGTCTAAACTAATTAACCTGATTTTCCTGTCCTTGTTATATTCCCCTAAATACACCAGATCTGTTTGTTTCAGCAAAGTTACACTGTCTGAGGTATTCATTTATGTTAAAGTGTTGTACGGTGGCTTTTGCATTGTATCATCTTGTTTTACAGGGGGTCCCCAGAGTCAAGCTGATTGAACTAGTCCTGGGGGTAAGTGTATACTGTGAAGGTACTTCTGATATATTGTGTGGGCCACTAGTGAGAAGAAAGCGGGGTTGCAGTGACCCAGAGGGCTGTGACCAAGTCATACCAGACTGTCTTAATCCCGACCTCTGGGTGGAGGCACCCGCCATTGGACCTAGGCCCCTTTACCTGTTAGCCTTTACGCAGGCAGGGGTAGTAGCTCTTGGGATAGCGCCACCTGGGGGTTATATGCTTATTATGTTTTTGTACTATTGTGTATTTTCTGCCATTGTCTCTGTCATATATTAGCAGTACTGTTTAATCACAGAACATCGTGGTAGATTTTTCCTTGCATGGTTGATTACCTCTGAACTATATCTGTTATTTGTTTTGTCTGCCAGTTTTGTATTGTAACCTCCCGGTCATGTCTGAAAATAGTCATATTTTGTGGCTATGACACGGTAAACAAAACTAAATAAAATAAATAAAGGGACAAGAAGAATGGGATAGTTAGGCTAGGAAAGGGGATAAATAGGTGGAGGAAGAAGGGAGCAAGGTGTGTGTCTAAACGATTACTTCTGCTCTGTCTTCATTAGGGAAAAAGATGGGCTGGTGCCATCTAGGAGGAGAAGGTGGGGAGCACAGATGTAGTGATAAAAGAGGATAGAGTGAGGGAGGGAGGGGCTGCGGGCACTGAAGGTAGACAAGTCCCCAGGACTGGACAGCATATACCTAAGGGTGCTAAGGGAGCTGGCAGAGGAGCTTGAGGGGCCACTGACAGCCTCTTCAACAGTTTCCTGAAGTCAGGTGTGGTGCCTCAGGACCGGAAACTGGCACATGTGATGCCTCTCCACAACAGTGGACCCAGGGATAACCCGGAGAACTACAGGCCAGTCAGTCTGACCTCACTTGTATGCAAACTCATGGAGTCCAAACTTGAGAGGCTGGTAAGGTACATGGAAGAGATGGTCACCAGGATGAGAGGCAGCATGGATTTGTGGGAGGAAAATCATGCCAAACGAACCTGATGGATTTCTCTGACTGGGTCACCAGGGCAGTGGACAGGGGCCAAGCGGTGGACATCCTTTACCTGGATTTCAGCAAGGCCTTCGACAAAGTGCCACACAAGCGGTTGATCAGGAAACTGGCAGACCTTGGGGTTCAAGAGAAAATGACCAAGCAGGTAGAAAGCTGGCTGAGGGACAGGACCCAGAGGGTGGTGGTGGGGGAAGAGTTATCCAGCAACAGGGAAGTCACCAGTAGGGTCTCGCAAGGCTCACTGCTGGGGCTGGTGTTGTTCAATGTCTCATCAATGACACTGGGGAGGCATTAAGGGCAAAATGTGTCTGTGGACAACAACAAACTCTGTGGGAGGGTGGACACAGTGGAAGGGATAAAGGACCTGTGGGAAGACCTCAGAAAACTTGACAGATGGTCAGGGATCTGGCACTTGGCTTTAATGCCAGGAAATGCAAAGTTATACACGCTGTAGCAGGAACCAGGACTGAATAGAGTACTATTGGGGGCAGATAGTAGCAACAGAGGAAGAAAAGGGTCTGGAAGTGATGATTACTAGTGACCTGAAGCCTCCTTGCAGTGCAAAAACAAAGCAGTAAATACAAACAGGATGTTGGGGTGTATATGCAGGGAATCAACAGTAGGCAGAAGAAAGTTATACTGCCCCATACAGGTCATTGGTCAGACCACATTAGGAAACTGAGTAAGAAACTGGTGTCCATACCTTTGATAGGTATCAGCCTGTTGAAAAGTCCAGAGGAGGGCAACCAAGACGATCGTAGGTCAGCAGGGGAAGTCTTACAAGGAGAGATGGGAGCCTGAGAAGGCATTCCCTGGAGGAGAGAGAGAGAGAGAGAGAGAGAGAGAGAGGATATGATAGAGACAGTACAGTTATGTAAGAACTTACAGTAACAGTAGCTCTTTAAGAGGAGCTCTTGCAGCAGGCCAACACCGGTGAGACTTACAGCCACCAGGCTCCAGGACCACAAGGAACCTTTCTAGCTAACAGACTACAACGGGGACTGCCCACCACCATCACCCTCTGACGTTGGCCTGTTCT
This sequence comes from Neoceratodus forsteri, assembly GCA_016271365.2. Lineage (NCBI taxonomy): Eukaryota > Metazoa > Chordata > Ceratodontiformes > Ceratodontidae > Neoceratodus > Neoceratodus forsteri. The sequence continues at coordinate 35,308,900 of CM057459.1, forward strand.
ATAAAGTGGGCGGTCCCCCACCCTCCTCAGTTCTCCTGCTGGAGACCTGGAGCGGCAGCGAAAGAAGAACTGAGGAGGTTCTCAAAACCAAAAAGGAAGAGGAAGCAGAAAACCCATGTGAAAGGAAGAAGAAACAGCAGAAAGAAAGAAGGAGATGGAGGGAGGAAAATCAGGGCCTGTTGCAAGAGCTTCTCTCGAAGATCTACTGTTACGGTAAGTTCTTATGTGACTGTACTATCTTACTTCAAGGGAGGCTCTTGAAGCAGGCCAACACCAGTATGACTGAGTCCCAAGCAGTTCCGAGTATGAAAAGGAAACAGCACTAGGAGGAGGTTAAACAGCAGCCAATGGCCTAAGAGGGAAGGCCCTGCAGAACAGCGAGGCTGAAATTGGCCCTGCGCCTAGACGCAATGTTCGGACTGCAATGCTTGGTAAAGGTGTGGACAAAACTCCAGGTGGTGGCTACACATATGTCTGCAGCAGACACATTTCTCAAACAAGCCATGGGGCGGCCATACCACTGGTGGAATGGCCCTTAACCACTCCCAGAAGGTCCCTGTTGTACACTTATGGTGGCAATAAACAATGCAGTTGGCTAACCACTTAGACAAACACTGGAAACTGAAGCGGCCTCTCTCATAGGGGTGAACGAAACACACAACTGATCAGACTTCCTAGAAGTCTTGGTCCAATTCGTATAGCATCGCAAGATTCTATGTACATCCAAAGTATGCAGCAAAGCCTCTCCTTGATTAGAATACTCAGGATAATAAACCGGGTAGGTGGATGGACTGGTTTAAAGTAAACTCCGACACCACCTTGGGAAGAAACATAGGATTAGTATGCAAAGACACCCTGTCTTTGTGAAAAACCAAATAAGGCTCTTTACACATGAGAGCCTGAAGCTTGGAAATCCTTCGTGCAGAAGTAATAGCAACTAAAAAGAGCACTTTCCACGACAGAAAGCACAGCTCGCAATTCACAGCTGGTTCAAAGGGAGGTTAAGTAAGTTTCTCCCACATAAAATTGAGATCCCATGGAGGCATGGCATCCTGAATGGGAGGTTTCAGAATCAAAATGCCCCACAGGAAAGTGCAAGACACCTCAAGCTAAGCCACAGCCATGCACTCGATAGGTATATCGTACGCAGAGATGGCAGGAAGATGCATCTTGAGGAGGGAGTATCCCAAGCCTGAGTCTGAGAGGGAGAGAAAGTACTCCCAACACCTGATGCAGCAGACAGGTGAAGGGGTCCAGCTGGCGCGAAGCAGCCGAAAGGGTGAAGCACTTCCATTTCATGGCATAAGTGGCCCTGGTGGAGGGCTTTCTAGCAGCCACCAGGACATCTGCGACTCTAGAGGACTCTCCAAAGTGGGCAATAGCCAAGTCCACAGCAGCCATGCATGGAGATGCAGAGAATTTAAATCTGGATGTACCAGGGTGCCCTGGTCCTGGAAGAGCAAGATGCTGCACAGGGCAAGGGCACTGGAGGTTCCACTGCCAGCTGCTGCGGCAAGGTAAACCAAATCTGATGTGGCCAGAAGGGGGTATGATATAATCTCTGCAGCTTCCAACTGGAGTTTGAGCAGCACCCTCTGGAGAAGTGCAAAGGGAGGGAAGGTGTACAGAAACCTCCCCTTCTAAGAGAGGGACAATGCGACTTGCCAGAAAGCTCCAGGCCCAGGATCGAGTTAGCAGAAAAGCATTAGTTTTGTGCTGAGTGGGTATGCAAAAAAGTCCAACTGTGGTCGACCCATCTGTTGAAGAGATGTTCGACCACCGGGGTCAGGATCTCCCACTCATGAGCCTTGGCCTGGAGTGGCTGAGACGGTCCGCCACAATGTTTTTGGACGCCTGAAACACAGATGACTGAGAGCTCCAGACCATACTCGATGGCCCAATATCAAACCCTCATCACCGCCCAACACGGGGGTAGGAGTGAGTTCCCCCCATTTGTTAATGTAATACACCAGGCACATGTTGTCCATCTGCACCAACAGCGGACCTAGGAGGAGATGAGTCTGGAAGGCCTGCAGAGCATACAGAACTGCTTGTATCTCCAGAACATTGATGCGGAGACCCTGTTCCACTTCTACCTAAATACACTGAGTCTTTTGAATGTCCAAATGAGTTCCCCAGCCTAGACTGAGGCGTCCATATTGAGAATCTGATGAGGGGCTGAGATTTGAAAGGAAACTTCCTGAAGCAGGTTGGCCAGCTCTAGCCACCATGACAGGACTCTTTTGACAGGATCGGCGATCATGACCATCTGGTCCACGTTGTCTGTGTGTTGATCCCACTGAACTGTCAATGTCCACTGAGGTATCTGCATGTGAAGGCAGGTGAGGGGAACTGTGGCAACAGCTGCTGCCATGTGGCCTAGAAGTCACAGGAAGACCCTGGCAGGGACCTGGCGACAGGAGGAGACCAGGTGAACTTGTGCCATCAAGCGTTCTGCTCTGTCCAGGGGCAAGAAGTCCATGCCCTGGGCAGTACCCAGAACTGCCCCTAAGTACTGGAGGTGCTGGCAAGGACACAGGCAGGACTTCAGCCAATTGATGGTGATACTCAAGGCCTGGAACAAATGGAAGGTATACTCCAGGGTCTGGACCAGATGGTCCCTGGATGGTGCTGCTAATGGTCAATTGTCCAGGTAGGGAAACATGTAGAAGCCCTGCCTCCTCAAAGGAGCAACTACCACCACCAAGCACTTGGTAAAGATCCTGGATGCTGAAGGGAGGCCAAAAAGGAGAGCCCTGAATTGAAAATGGGCTCCCTGACTGGAGGAGGCGCTGATGGAAAGGAAAAGTCTTTAAATGCAGGTACGCATCCTGCTTGTCCACAGAACAGAGCCAATCTCCCCAGTGCAGGAAGGGCAATAACCCCTGAGGGGTGACCATCCTGAAGAGTTCAGATTACTCAGATCCAGGATGGATTGGAGATCACCGGTCTTTTTGGGATGAGTAAAAAGTGGAAGTAGAAACCCCTGCCCCACTGGGCCAGAGGGATGGGCTCTATGGCCCTTTTTTTGCAGAAGAGCCTCAATTTCCTTCCAGATGAGAGACAGATGAGCTGGGGGATAAGATGAGTTTTCTGGAGGATTTTCTGGGGGCCACTCAAGAAACTCTAGCGTGTGGCTGAGTTCTGTGATCTGTAGCAGTTGCCTGATGTAATGTCCTGCCAGCCATCGAGATGAAGGGAGAACCAACCCCTGATGGCCTCCCCTGAACTCTTTCTGGGGGGAAGGGGTTCAACTAAGGAGTCAGGAGGTAGGAGTGGGTGCTGGGAGGGTGGCTGCAGGTACTCAAGGGGCCCTGGCGGCAGCTGTGGATGAGGCTGATGCCACTTTGTGTTTGCCCTGGCCTTTGACGGGTGAGCAGACTTGTTCGTGGGAAGAGCAGAGAAATGGAGGTCATCGACCAGTCTTAGGCTGGGTATGATACAGTGAGTGAACGGACCAGAGGATGCAGCTTAACTCCTGGAAGGAGGAAATTAGATCCTGTATATCCCCACCGAACAGGATGGAGCTCTGAAAGGGAGCATCCAAAATGCTGGACTGCACATCAGAAGTAAATCTGAACATCCAGCACCAGGAATGGCGCCAGAGGCAGACACCAGCAGCCACTTCCCTTCCCGATGCATCCACAGCATCGTAGGCAGCCAGAAGAACATGGTTGCCTATGTCGGAACCAGTCTTGAGAAGCTGGGCAAGCTGTGTGTTGGAGAGCTCATCGGGCAAAGCCTGAACTATTTTCCTGGCCTGGTCCCAGAGGACATTCTGATATTGGACCATGTGGGCCAAGTAGTTAATGCCCAGATAGCCAGGGTGGTGGACGTGAAGACTCACTTACCCAGGTGGTCCAGCTGTCTGGATTTTCTGTCCGGGGAAAGAGCACTAATGTTCTTGGGCTTCTTGGTGCAGTCATGTGCCACGTAGATGACCACAGTGTCAGCTTTAGGATGATCCCCTATAAAAGACTTACCAACTTGAGAAAGGTAGAGCCTGTCTGCTTTCTTAGGCACCAGAGGAGTAGTCAAGGGGTGATTCCAACCTGCCCTTGTGACACTGTCAAAAGGGTCAATTAGGGGTGGCATTACCATAGGGAGGGCATCAGGCTGTCTCAAATAAATGGCCAAGTGATGCCACGCTGGGTCCTGCTCCTCCATTTCCCAGCCCATGGTGGCCTGGATGTACCTCATGACGTCCACAAATGATGGATGATCAGAAAGGTACTTGGGAACCACCTTAGTGGGTTCTTCTCCTTTGGAAGAGTCCCCTAGGGTGGAGAAAGACTCAGAATAATCAGTGTTACCCTCATCCGGCTCATCTGGCTTGCTCTCGGCTGGCGGGCACCCATCCTGGTGAGACCCAGAACTGATGTCGGGTCTGGATCCAGTGGAATCCAGCACATGGGGCACTGGTACCCAATCGCCCTCAATCCTGGGGTGGAAGGTCCCCTGCTGGCTGCCTGGAGGACGCCAGAGGTGGGTCCGGAGGAGCGGAGTTCTGCTTCTTCATGAAGGACCAGCACACAGAAAACAGGGCATAGTAGTCCACCAGGGCAATTATAATTATATACCAGCGGATAAGGATAGGCTGGTGCTGGGTAAGAAGAAGCAGCATCGGGCTGGCGGGCGTAGCATGGTGTTGATGTTGATGTTATCAGGTGAGAGCCTGAGCACCAGCTCTGGGACCGGCGTCAGACCCGTGAGGCTGTGGCAAGGGCAAAACTGTAGCTGGACCTGCAGGTTGCAGAAAAGGCAATACAGGTGCCGGGCCTGTAGGCTGCGGCAGCTGCAGTACAGGTGGTGGCCCAGTGAGCGTCAGTTGAGGATGCCTGGGAGGAGAATCTGCCAGCACCCAGAGAGGACAAATGGGCACCGGCGCGGGGGGGGAGGAGACCTCTCTGATGAAGGCAGAGGCGATGCCCGACTGAAGGAGATGCCGGTAGCCTGCCGTAGGCACTGCTGAGAAGGACTGGTGTTGGACCTCCTAGGGGGGACTGATGTAAGCAGTGCCTTGGCTTGGGAGGGCAACAGAAGAGGAGCTGATGGCAGTCGCACCAATGCCGGCAGAGCCTCCTGGATGAGAACCTGCAGAAGTAATGGGCCTGAGCATCAGGGGCTGAGGAGCAAGAGATAGAGTCCCCTCCCTTGAGGTGCCGCCTGTGAACTAGATAAAGGCGGGTGGCGAGGCCACCAGCAGCCCTGTGGGAGTAAGGGCAGATGGGGCCATAGGGGCCAGCTCCCTGCGGGAGGATGACCCCGATGCAGTCGAAGGCTTATGCGGAGACCACGAGCGGAAGCAGACCAGTTCCAGTCCCGGTGTTTGTACTTCCCACCAGATTTTTCCTGGTACTGAGAAGAGGAGGAAGCCCCAGAAGACTGGACTGGTGAAGCTGAAGAGCTCCTGGCCTGCAGCGCCTTTTCTACTGTGATGAGCTTCTGCTTGATTAGATGGCTCTCCAGAATTTTAAGATGATGTTTTCAAGTGGCTTGGTTGAACGTCTGACAGATCTGGCAGGCTTCAATGTTGTGGCCTAGGCCTAGGCACAGGATACAAGCAAAGTGACCATTTTTTCCAGCAGTTTGTTTGCTGCAGGCACACTTTGTGGAGTGGTCGGAAGATGAGGCAGATGGAGAACACAAACTCAATGACGACAACACAGAAAAATTGATGTTAATACGGCAGAAAATAAAAAAGCATGGCAAGCGTGGGAAATGGTGGTTTACTGTAGCTGCAGCATCCCCTAAGGTCTGACGTGCATGGGTCGATGGCTGGAAAAAACTGAGGAGGGTATGGGGGACCGCCTGCCTTTATAGGATAGGCCAACATCAGCGACTGACATCAGTGGTGGGTGGTCCCCCATGGTAGACTGCTAGCTAGAAAGTTTCCATGTGGTCCTGGCACTGAGCAGCTAAGTCCTACTTCTGTTGGCCTGCTGCAAGAGCCTCCCTCGAAGTAAGATCTTCAAATACTTGAAGAGGATAAATAGAGTGGATAGGGATGGTCTCTTCAAGCTAAGAGACAGCCGAACCATGAGAGGGCACAGTTCAAGGCTGGTGGGGGGTTAGGAGGGATGTTAGAAAGCAATTCTTTATGGAAAGGATTTGTTTGTTCATTTGGTAACTGGGTAAGGCTCACTAGGCAGAAGTGCCTGTTTTCATGGACAACCCAGGAGCACTGGGGTGGTTAAGTGACTTGCTCAGAGTCACACAGTATGCAAGAGGAGGAGGTTGTGGGAATCAACCTCATGTCTGCTGTATGTACCAAGCTGACTCACAGCTCGTTACTCTAACCTCTACACTGTACTGCCAGCCCAGGCTGCCAGGGTGGTGGCGTACTGGAATGCGCTGCCAGAGGAAGTGGTCTATGAGAAGACAGTGGGCAGTTTCAAGAAGGCCTGGGGTAGGCATGAGGAAACCATGTGACCTGGGGGGGCAGAGAGGGTGGAAGGGGAGACGGGGGCAGATTCAGTGGCATAAGCAAGAGACCCTGCAATAACGAGCAGACTCGATAGACCAAATGGCCTTCTTCTGCTGGCTCTTTCATATGTCTTGTATGTTCATATGTAACCTTGATCTAACTGTCAAGGCAAAGAGAGACTGATTATGGTGAAGCGGTATAAATCATCTGATGAGGCATCTTTGCCACAATGGAAGGCAAAATGGTCAGGACCTGAGGAGGGATCGCCATAGGAGGCTGTACGGGGTTCTAGTCAACTGGGGACATGGTTTGGCCTGCTTTCCCAACCGGAGAGGTTCCCTGCAGCACCAGGGTCTTGCAGTGAGATGAAACCTCACCCTCATCCTACTCCTGGTCAACTAGTTCGAGAACAATCTTGACCTAATCATCGGTCACAGCCAATGTTGACTGCTCCACTGGGGGCACCGTTGAAGAATCGACCAGCCCCTCGATCGGCAGCAGCTCAAACAAAATCAAATGGTTGGGGGTGTCAAAAGATTGAGAGAAGCAAGAATGTTCTCCTCCCACGATGCACTGCAATGGTGTTTCTTGTGATGATTCATTCAATATGGGGGTCCCTCACTGAAAGTTTTTATCACAATATACTGGAATTCCAGGCAAACTTAGAACGGCATGTGTTTCATGGCTGACCCCTCCGGGACCAAGGCCGGGGCTGACAAGTACCGATTTACCTCTTTCTCCAAGGCTGGTAACTGGGTTGCTGAGCCTGCAGCCACAGAAGCCCCCTTTCAGCATGCGCACCCTACGTTTCTCCAACGAGGTGGGATGCACAGCCTAACAGCATGCACACTGTATGACATCATAGTTTACCTAGGCAGTAGAGACGTGTGTCATGGTCATCCGTGACAGACATTTTCTGCTTGCACCAAATGGCAGCATTCACATCCCGTCTTTTATATTTCATCTGTTGATCAACAACAGGGCAGTAATTGGAATATGAGGCAGGTACAATCAGTTGAAGACCAAAGAAATAAACTGAAAATGTTGTCAAACAGAGTGCTTTGAAAACTTAGAATCCTCTTATACAGCAAGAGCTGTGAAGGAGGAGGAGACCTGTCCCTTCTAGTGGAACAAAAAACAAAACCAAGCACTCCCAGCTCTGAAGGTGCTACTGTGCCAATACTGATGTAACAGGTTTGAAAACAGAAAAGGGAAGTGGAGCACAGAATGCTGCTATGTTTCAAATTTTAGCCAAAATCAATGCAGTGTAAAAACTCCGCTAGGTAGCAACCTACATAAGGGGTTTCATCAGGGGGGGCCCCAGATGAAGCCCCATATATATGGCACTACGTGGGTTTTTCACATAGCATCAATTTAGGCTTAGTAAAATCTGATACGTTTTAACTACGTTGTGTGCTCTGCTTCTCTCTTTTATTTACCTTCCAGTGGGACAGAAGCTCTGATGTTGCAAGAAGTGCAGCCAAAGGATGACACTGCAGGTGGTGGGAGAAGCCAAGCCTAAAGACATCTGGTGACTGAGCCACATACAGCAGAACTGCCATAGTGTGGATATGAATTGGATCTGGGTTGGCAAAATATAGAGCACACACTGAGAAGTATGAGTGTTATATGACAGATCCAGAACTCAAGTACATCACACAGGTGTGCAACATGAGAGGGACAGATTCGGGGGTTAAACTGGCAGATAGCTATTGTAACCAAAAGAGGAGGCAGAAGGGGAGGAAAAGAAGGCTAAGGAAAACTAGCAACAGGTGCAGCGGGGATAGACTGAGCTTAAAGAAAAGGTCTGAAGGAAGGCAGAGATGATGACACTTTAGGCTCAGCTTGGAGGGGCAAACTATAGGATCCCATTTATTCTATCTGCCTCTAAGCAGCTACAGTGAAAATACTGAGAGACTAAGTTGAGAAATGGAAATACCACTGAAAAACTAAGTTGGCTGCCGCTGAGAAAATAGCTTTGAGGTATTGCTGCACTCCACAGAATAAGACTTTTTTCACCAACTGTTATGAAATGAATTCCCCAACCTTGGGCTCATTGCAGACATAGGCCAATTAATAACCCTCTGTGAGAGAGCTGTAGACCTCAACAATGCCTAGGAAACAAGGAAAATAGTATAACAACAACATCCCATACTTAGCTCACAGCAGCCTTGCTTCCCCTGCCTGAACCAGAAAGCAAACAACTGAAGAGAGGCGTTTTGTAGCTAGCTGCACTGGATCAGATCTCTTCAGTTTTCTGCCTATGTGTAAGCATACACCCAAATGTTCAGAATGATACTGGGAATGAAAGAACAGTGTTAGAGACAGGAGTTTAGCCTCCATTCTAAGTTTGGCAGGATGCCAACGTAGAGAAATCAGATTTGAGGAAAAAAGTATGTTTACTAGATTTAAAACACATCAGACGCTGTGAGTTCTGTATCACCTCATCTAGAGGTGACATTGCATGGAAGCAATTCAAACTGTGATTTGCTAGGTGATGCTATCTTGTGGATTAGGCTCTCTGCCGCCAAAGAAGAGACAGGGGACTTGCTGTGAGACTTGCAATATTTTGTAGATACTGTAGTGATAGGAAACTTAGGTGACACTAAAAATATGAGTGTTGAAGGAAATTCAGAATCAGAAAAACAGGTTACTCACCTGTAACAGAAGTTCTAGGAGTGGCATATGATGTTCATCCACACTTCTGGCAGTGCCCTTTCCCTTTAAGAGCTTCCCGGAAAGTCTTCAAAGCTGGCTCCTCCCACCCACCCATTTGGTAACTCCCTCGATTCCACCCATACCTCTCAACTGTCCCTGATTTTCAGGGACGTCCCTGATTTTGCCTCAGAATTTTACTGTGTCCCTCGTAAAAATTGTGTTTCCGTTACCAAACGGTGGGGGTTGTAAGCACAAAATAATGCCAAACATTAAAGTTACAGACTTATTCTTTCTTAGAAAATGCACTTTACACTAAGCCCCTTATTCTACCAGCTTCCTGAGTGGATATCACCAATTTTGAAGATGTGTCCCTCATTTTGGTCCTTTGTCCCTGATGTTTTTGAGCCTTGTCCCTGATTTATGAGGCAGGAGGTTGAGAGGTATGATTCCACCCCCTGATGCCAGATCTTGCCCGCTGGAAGCAGATGTGTGCGCCAAAGCCAGGGGAGGTCGGGTTGGTCCATGTGGATGAACATCATACACCACTCCTAGAACTACTGTTTCATGGTTTAACCTTATAATAAACAAACAAAGAAAAAAAAATGTGAGTAACCTGTTTTTTTAGGGACATGGATATGATGTTCTATCCGCACTTCTGGCAGACTCCTAGCAGTTCTCCGGTAGGAAAGAGGTAAGGCACACACACACCCTACTTAGAAAACTGAGACTGGTGAACGGAGGCCCCAAAACTGGCAACCTGGCATGACTCGAGGTCAAAGTGGTAATGGGAAATGAAGGTGCATGCCGACCTCCAGGTAGCAGCCCTGCAGATTTCCTGGATAGGGACATCCCTAGAATCAGACACCAATGCAGCAGTATGGTGGGTGGAATTAACTCTTAGCCCTCCGGGAGGCTCCCTACCCATGAACCTATAGCAGAGATCAATGCAGGATACAATCCAACTGCCAATCATCCGCTTGGCTGCATGTCTGCCAGGTGCGGCTTCAGCGTAGGTGACAAACAGGTGGCGAACCTCTCCCTGAACTCTAGCTGTGCGCTCTTTATAACAAGTGAATGCTTGCCACAGGTCCAAAGTATGGAGCCTGTGCTTGGCCTCCAAGGTGTGATTGGTGAAGTACACTGGGAGATTAATCACCTGGTTAAGGTGAAACTCGGACACAACCTTCGGGAGGAACTTCGGGTTGGGGCGCAAGACAACCTTGTCCCTGTGGAAAACCAAGTGAGGAGACTCCACTGAAAGCACCTGGAGCTCACTGATCCTTCTGGCTGACGTGATAGCCACCAAGAAGGCGGTCTTCCATGACAGGTAAGACGTCACACCTGTGCATCAGTTGGAATGGTTTGCCCATGAGCTTTGCCAAAACCAGCAACAAGTCCCACGGTGGTGGTTGTTCAAGCACCGGAGGGGAAATATGTAAAAAAAGGCCCTTGAAGAAGCACCAGACCACCTTCTCCTGCACTACCGACTGCTGACCGGCCCACACAAAGTAAGCAGAGATGGCTGCCAGGTGCACCTTAAGCATTGTTGACCGAAGGCCCAACTGAGAGAGGGAGCATAGGTAATCAAGGTAGCTAGCCACTGGACAGGACAAAGTGTGCAACCCCTTGCACTGGCACCAAATGGAGAATCTCTTCCATTTGAAGGTATGGCACTTCCTGGTCAACTCCTTCTGAGGTGCCTCCACAATGGTGAAGACATGTTCGGAGAGACCCAAAGCCTGGAACTCTGATCACCTGTGCCTTGTCCCTCCTGGCCTTGAGCAGCACCTTGTGGATCGAGGGAATCGGAGGGAAGGCATAAAAGAGGCCTGGGGTCCAGGGCCCTGAGAAGTCATCCCCCTGCAGTGTTCCCTGCTAAGGGGGGAGGGCACAATACAGCCTCAGCTTTGTGTTCTCCCTAGAGGTGAACAGGTCCACCTGAGGGGTGCCTCTGGGAGAACAGGCTGTGTACTACCTCTGGGTGGAGAGACCACTCATGAGACGCCTCGCCCACATGGCTGAGAGCATCCACCAGCTGGTTGGTGGCCCCTGCCACATGGTTGGTTAGGAGACTAGCCTCCAGGCTGTGCACGAGGGTCCACACATGGAGAGCTTCCTTGCACAGTGGCAGGAAGTGTGTTCCACCATGTTTGTTGAGGCAGTACATGGTTGTGGTGTTCTCCAGCCGGACCTGGACTACCTGACCTTGGACGTGTGGAGTGAATGCAGACAGCGCCAGCCAACCTGCTTGGAGCTCCAGCAGGTTGATGTGGCATTGGGACTCCTTGGGGGTCCAGAGCCCATGGACTCTGTATTCCCCCCAGATGGGTGCCCCAGACCATGAGAGAGGCATCGGTCATCAGGATGACCATTGGCTCTGGGCAGACAAATGGGATCCCTTCCTGCAGATGCTCTGGGACTAACCACCACTGGAGAGTGTTCCACATCCGCTGGGTCACAGTGACCAGCTGGTCGAAGTGACCCCTGCGCTGAGACAATTGGCTGACCAGCTCCCACTGCAGGGAGCGCATTCTCCAGCAAGCCCACTGGACCATGCTGGTGAAGGCCACAACCCTAAATGACTGAGCAAAGGAGGAGAAAGCCTTTGCCCTGTCCACCAGGAGCTGGGCTCTGGCTCTGCAAGAGTCGAGCTCTGCCCCGATGAAGCTGATCACCTGCAAAGGCATGAGTTCCGACTTGGCCTCACTGACCAGGAGGCCAAGGGAGATACAGGTCTGAAGGGCCAAGTCTCAGGATTGCGCCACCTCCAGCCTGGAGGGACCAGCAATCAACCAGTCATCCTGGTAGGGGTAAATCCAGATCCCTCGGTGCTTCAGGTAAGCTGCCACCACTACAATACACTTGGTGAAGGCCCTGGGGGCTGAGGAGAGACCTAATGACATGGCCTGGAACTCATAGAGGGTTCTCTCAGCTCAGAAGCGGAGAAACCTTCAATGAGATGGATGGATTGGGATGTGGAAGAACACATCCAGAAGATACAGGGAGCAAAACCACATGCTTCACGCTAGAGATGGTATGATCTGTGACAGAGTTACCATCCTGAAGGTGCGTGACCTGAGGAACTTGTTCAGGTCATGCAGATCTAGAATGGGGCAACAGACCCCCATCCATTTTGGCACCAAGAAGTACCTGGAGACAAACCTCAGGTGTTCTGGAGGATCTGCGACAGGAACCATGACCTCCTTGCGGAGGAGCTGGGATATGTTGACTCTAAGAGTGGACAGCATGTCTCCGGAAACAAAGTCCTCCCATGGGGCGTGGGCTCAGCAAGGAGGGTACTGCTCAAATTCAAGAGGAAGACCCTGACCCACCATTTCGAGAACGCACCTGTCTGTGGTGAGAGCAGACCAGGCAGAAAGTGGTGCAACCGGCCCCCATGGGAGGACCCAGATAAGGTGTGATGGGCATGAGGGAGGCACCCCTCATCCTATTGCTGGGCAGGCTTAGCGGAAGAGGGCCCGGCTGAGGCACCACCGGAGCCTCTCCCTCCAGGCTTGCGGATGACCGAGGCCACCAATTTGGGCCGAGGTCACCAGGTCTGAGCCTGCTGACCAGCCTGGGGCTGGGCAGGTTTGGCCACATGAGTGAAGGTGGACTGAAAAGGCTTCCTCTTATGCTGCTGCTTGGAGTCCTTAGGGTCCTTCTGGGCAGATGTCATGGAGTCCAAGGTGGCAGGACTACTTGATATAGGTGAGGTGGCCCTCGACCCCGGGCCCAAACAAGTTGGTGTCCAGGAAAGGGACATCTGCAAGTTATACTGAGTGTCTGCCATGAAGGTTGAGATCCTCAGCCAAGCCCTGTGGTGCATGGCTACTGAGGCCGCCACGAAGCAGGCACAGGAGTCCCCAATGTCCATGGCTGTCTGGAGATGCTGTTTGGCTACAGCCTGGCCCTGGTCCCGGACCTGCTTGACCATGGTCTGAAGGTCCGTTGGAAGATGAGGAAGCACCTCATCCAGGGTGCCCAGCAGGACATGGGAGAAGTGGGCCATGAGGAGGGCCGAGCTCGTCTGGCATAGAAAGCAAGTGAGGAGGCAGCATAGATTTTTTTAGTCACATGGTCCAATTTCTTGGACTCCTTGTCGGGCAGCTTGTCAACATCCCTGGCATTGCCGGAGTGCCTAAACACAGAATCTGCCATCAATCCCTCAGCCAAGGGGTGTTCTGTGAATCCCGAGATGGAACCGGTAGGTACCATGTATCTGCAGGCCATCTGGGCAGAAGGCGCAGGGCAGGGAGCGGTTTGCTGCCAAAGCTCCAGGGCAGGGCCAAGAATTACCTCTACCACCAGGAAAGCCTCAAAGAAATACCTCCCTGGTCAATGGGTAACAAGCCCACTTCTGGGACAGGCTCCATTTTCTACCTGTGAACTCAGAGATCAAGCGGAAAAGGCCCATTAAGGAAGATGGACCTTCGTCCGTGGAAGATCCACCACAGACTCGACATCAACCAAACGGGAGTGCAGGGAGGAACCCTCAGACCTCGAGGAGTTGTTAAAGAGTGGTCAAGCACCCGAGTCTCCGCTGACCCTCTGTGAACGGTCAGGGGTGACGGTGACCGACAGCCGATGGAAAAGCCCCTTAGAAGGCCAAGACTTTTTAGTTGGAGTGCTGGTTGGCGGCTTTTTAGGTGGAGATTTCACCATGATCAGCGAAGACGCCATGGTCAACTGAGCTGGGACCATTTTGGTCTGCTCCGTCAATGGAGAAGGCATTGGCCTCTAAGGTGACAGCCAGGTGTTGGCCAGTTTAGGAACCAGATTCGGCTTTACACCGGTTATCACCAGCTGTTGATCCTAGGATCCTAACATAAGATCCTAACAGTGGCGAAGCAGTTTGCGCTGAAGCCTCTCCTCACCCAAGCAGGATGAGGAAGAAGAGTAGAGGCAACACTGCTTCCCATGACATTGGGAGCGCCGCTGTCGGTAGGAGCCGCTCGAACCACGAGAGGAAGACCGAGACCTCAACCTCGATTGCTGAGGGGACCGGTGGCAGGTTTCAAAGGGAGTTGGCAAATGCCGAGGCTCCTCCGGGTCAAGGTCTGGGACCAGACGTGGCAGGTCAGCGGACTGATCCATTCCTACAATGGTCTGAGTCAGGACCGGGGTCCTGGACAAGGAAGTATCGGCCTCTTCGGTCAATAACTGGTCGGTCAGCTCAAGAAAAATCCTCGTCCGGGACATCAACCAACGTTCTGGCCAACTGGCTCGACAGGGTTACCGTGCAGCCAGAACCGAGGTCGAAAGGTCGACCAAAGTCAGATCCAGAGAAGTGCGGGAATTGGAAACTCTCGACCAAGAGTGCTCCCGATGCCACGAACAACAATGAGTCCTCTCTTTTTCATTTTTGGACTCTTTCTTGGATTTGGACTTGTGCCCAGAGGTTCCTTGACTGAGGGTTGACAGAGACTGGCACAATTCTTTGAAGGACCCATAAAAGTCAAGCTCAGCTGAAGCGGCACAAAGGCAGAAGCTGACGAGGAGAGGGCTGCGGCCTGGGCCGCCTCCTCGTCACAGGTCGCAAGCTCTTCGGCGGACCTCGTGACCATGAAGGCCAGCAAACGGGCATCCTTAAATTTGACCAGTGGGTTCCATTGCACTAGGCGGCCCAGTTTAAGTTGGGCAAGACGACCCTCTAGAACAGCCGGATGAAATGAGCGACAAAAGCCGCAGGCCTGGGGATCATGTTCGTGCCCCAGGTAGCAGAGGAGCATGGCATACGGGTCGGTTCAGGACATCCTCTGCCTGCAAGGGCACCAGCAGAACCTGGGAGTGGACTTCTCATCCATGGTGGTTGCAATCAAAGATCGAGCTGAAGACAGAAACTCGCTAGAGTTTAAAGTTATGGAAGAAAATCTGTAGATTTAAGTGCAAGGGCCTACTCAATGTGGGTGCAGTAAGGAGGGAATCTGCTTCTTCCAGAGGAAAGGAAGATCTGGCATCAGGGGTGGAGCCGAGGGAGTTACGACCCAGGTAAGCTCTTATAGGGAAAGGATACTACCAGAAGTGTGGATAGAACATCATATCCACGTCCCTAAAGCTCAAAAGATTACTAAC
The DNA here is from genome assembly GCA_016271365.2 of Neoceratodus forsteri. NCBI lineage: Eukaryota > Metazoa > Chordata > Ceratodontiformes > Ceratodontidae > Neoceratodus > Neoceratodus forsteri. Next base: position 35,324,060 of record CM057459.1, read on the forward strand.
CACAGATGCTGACTGACAAGGAAACCCCTTCAATAGCACATATAGTGCAGTACAACTTTGTTATTGAGATGACGGTGATCAAGCATCCAACTGGACACTGTCCATTCTGGGTCACAGTAGGTGGTGAGCAGACTCCTACTATTTGACTCTCTCCTAGTACTAGGCTAAGGCAGCACAGTGGACTCTTCAATGTGGGAGGATCAGGATGTTGGGTGATGTCTGGGGATGAGAGGAGCATCAAGATATCACAGGCTAGCATCTCGGGGCGGGGACAGCTCTAATAAACCACATGCACCTACATTTGACCCCACACACCATCAAGTCTACGCTCCTCACAGGCACTTCTTCTCAGTCCCTGTTGCCTGTCATTGAGGCAAAGGTCAGGAAGCATAGGAAAACCAGGAGCAGTTATAAAATTCGCAATTGCGTTTTATTATCAGTAACAGTAAAATAAAAAAAATAAAATTGTTCAATATAACTATTTACAAAAACAATACAAACAGAGAAAACAAAGTCCTTTGTCTGAGGGTATCTCTAATTCTAAGTTTCAGTCTCTTCCTCTAGCAAAAGATTGCTGCTCTTTTTATAATATGTCTTTGCCTGGCAATTAACTTCAGCAACCTCATCTCGCTAAGTGGCATCCTGTTTCTCACAAAATGTATCAGAACATTGTTAATTCCCTTGCAGGTGCAACAAAATAGAATATGGTGTCCCAGAACTGACCTCCTGTTGACAGCTCTGCAAATAAGTTTATTAAGCTGCCTCTTAAGGTTAACCCTCACCCCTTGGTTCCAAAAAGCTTTTTGCAATCATTTCAACAATATAACTATATATCGTTTCAAATCACAGAGCCCAGTTTCACATAAAGATTCACATATAACCAAAGGTATGCAAGTGGAAGAAAAGACAGAAACAGCGAGTGAAGGCAGGGAGGTAGCGGGAGGCAGAGAATCATGAGATCATCACAGTGATCAGTTCCTAGGTCTCACAAGAAAATCTGACTGCGCAATCAGACAGATGAGACAGAAAAGGAGAGGATAGAGCAGATCCTTACATTAAACTCTTTCTGTGTAACAAATGGGACAGGGCCTTATTCAGCCCTGTCATATACCTCCCACTTTAAGAGAGAACCTGTTTTAAAAATTGGTTTCCAAAACTTTCTTTTAATTCTTTTCCAAAATTACCTTACAACCTTTACAGTTCTCTGCATATGAGTATCCCTTTTTCCGTAACAACCAGTACAGCAAACAGTGAAGTTTAAACTCACAAATTTTTTTTCAACCTTCAGAATTCTCAATTCCTGATCCATATCTTGACAGAAAAGCAGCTTTGACATTTTCTTTTCCAGATTTGTGCATCATTGTGAATTTATACGGCTGCAGTGCAGGTATCACCTTGTGATTCTGGAATTTTCATCCTTCATTTGGTTAAGCCAACAGAGAGGATTGTGATCTGTTATAAGTACAAAGTCAGCTCCTAGCAAATAAAACTTGGGGGACTCCATGGTCCACTTTGCCGCAAGGCATTCCTTTTCAATGGTGGAGTACCTTTTCTGTCTGTCGTGCAATTTTCTACTGATACAGTATATAGATTGGGATGTTCTTTCCCATCCATATTCTGACTCAAAACTGCACCTAGGCAGTACCAGGTGAATATAGCACTTCCAAAACAGTGCATGAATTACTGCACTGCAGATAGCGCTAAAGGTAGTACAGTGACAGGGGTTTTACAGCCATTGGGAATAACCACTACCCTTGTTGCTGTACAGTCAAATGGGAGTGTGTCAGGGAGGCTGCCAGTGCGGTGCCTGGTCGAGCCACTCCAGTGGTGGAGTGGCTAGAGCACCAGCACCCAGCGGCGTAGGGGACCTGGGGTTGCAGCTCAATTACCCCCAGGTCCCACAGTGTTACAGGTTTGTTTTTTAAAGACATTTTTGCACCTGCAGTGTTTTGCCCCATCCCCCGAAGTCCACACCTCCTTGGAGTTAGTTGTATTAATTCCGGAGGGTGTTGGGGGGGCGGTTGGCATATCCCCCACAAAACAGAAAACGTTCCACTGTAATCAATGGGGTGTGCGTAGTCTTTTGTATTGTCGCAAGCTTTTCACCTACATTATTTCAGCTTGCGCGGTTTTGTCTGTGGCATTATTTGCCATGCGGTTTCCTCTGGGACATTATGACCTCATGCCCACCTAGACCTACTTCTGATGCATCTGTCTGCAACAAAAATTATTCTCAGAGTCTGGTCTTCGTAAAACAGGGCCTGAACATAATGCAGCCTTGATGGCCTGAAAAGCCTCATCACACTCTGGGGATCATTTCACATTATACAGGAATCATTTCTTCATGAGTTCAGTGAGGGGAGTAGCTAACTGGGCAAAGTTGGGAACAAAACTCCAATAGTAACCAGCCAGCCCTAAAAATTACCTGACATATTTCTTTGTTTTAGCGATAGGACTGTTAGCTACAGCTTCTATCTTAGAAATCTCTGGCTTTACGTCTCCATTTCCCAAAACATAACCTAAATATCTGGTTTCAAGCATGCCCAATACACATTTGGTAGGATTAATTGTCAGACCTACCTTTTTGATAGACTGGATAACTGCTTGTAGGTGTTCCAAGTGGCTTTTTCAGTCTGGACTGCACACCACAACATCATCCAGGTAAGCAGCACTTGCCAGTAACCCTTGGTGAGATCAAGGGTACTGGTGCACTTGGTACTTCCTAATCTGTCCACCAAATCATCTATGCTGGGCATTGGATGACTGTCAGATTCAGACACTTGATTAAGTTTCCTAAAATCAAGGCAGATTCTTACACCCCTCTCTTTTTTTTTTTTTATTTGCAATCATCACTGGTAATGACCAAGCACTTCTCAATTCATCTATGATACCCAACTCTTTCATGTTTTTTATTTCCTTAACCACATCCGCTCTTAACTACTCTGTTAATCTGCATGTCTTTTGTCTGCTATGGTGAGCATTCCCCATCACTATTACATGCTTGATCCCATTTGCTCGGCCTGGCACTGTGGAAAAAGTACTGTTAAATGTCTTTACCAAGTTACAGATTTCTGTGGTTTGTTCTGAGATTAATGATACGTTCACCTTTACAGCATTAGTAGTTACAGTTTGTTCCAGTCTGTCATAAGCTATATCAATAGCTTCTGTGAAGTTTCTGGTAAAACTAACAAAGCAGCCTTTGGTGTTTTTTTCAACCCATTTCTTCAGGAGGATAGCAAGATATATCTTGGTCTGATTCTTCTTATCAGGGGTCTCAGTCTCATAGTTAACGGTGCCAGTACATCTAAGCACTTTATAAGGACCTTGCCACATCATTAACAGTTTATTTTCTGTAGTGGGTAACAATAGCAAGACCTTTTCACCAGGCTTAAAGATGTTTTCTTTTACCCCATGGTCATAATACTCCTTCTACTGGTTTTGGGCCTCTTCCTGATTACTGTTGGCAATTTCAACATATTTTGCTAGCTTCTTTCTTACGGTACACATAAAATGCAACAGATTTTTTCTGAGTGGGGTTATCGTCCTGTAACCCCTAGGTGGCGATATCCCAAGGGCTACTCCCCCTGCCTGCGTGACTAGGTGCAGGTTAAGGGGCCTGGGTTCTGAAAATGGGTGCCTCCACCCGGAGGACAGGGTTACTGGTAGCGTAGCTGACCTGGGTACAGCCCTCCCGACACTGTAACCCCTCTTTCCCCTCTAGTGGCCTAAGCAATGAACAACAGATACAGTTACAATAACCCCTAATCAGCAGACCAATCCCCACTCTGTTTGCACTTACCACCAGGGCTGATTCCACTAGTTCGACCCTGGAGACCCCTGCAAAATAAGGTTAGACACAGCAGGTAACAACAGTACAGTGCTTCTTGTACAAGTTAAATGCAAAAAGAATTAGATCTGATTTATTCAGTGGGAATGAACAAGGGAGGCGTGTAATTTGGCTGATTAGTTCTGTAACTGATTCAATCAGGCAATCATGCATGCACTTTAGAGTATCTTCACAGTCACACACTCTGGGTACCCAGTTGGAAAAATGGTGGGCTAGCCTGACATGTTGCCCGGGGTAGGCTGGCGTTGCAGCTGGTTGGGGCCCTGTCATGGAAAGAAGGAGCATGTACAACCACGCACAATTTGTAATCCGGAGCCTGGAGGCTCAGTTTGTGACAAGAAAACAACAATTGAATCAAATGACAACACTTTTGATTCAGCTGATGTTGCAGGGAGCTACCCTGGTGGTTACTCACGCTACCCAATATGAGACACAGGAGGGATGAAATGGAGACTGCAGATTGATAAGCTGGTATGCCAGGAGAAGCAGGCCCCACACGATTCACCAAGGTGTCATTCCTAGTGGAGATGTTGAGCAGGGGGCTGATCCCCGGGCGAGTCTCTCGTCGATGCTGATCTCTGCGTCCGAAGTAGCTGACTGGGCCAATGTGGCAGGGCCCAGGCCGAGTGAACAGTTCAGATTCAGTTTGACAGGTGCTGGAGACAGCTTCCAGCAAGTGTGACACACTTAACTAGTGGGGAACCAAATTGCAACCCACTGACAGCTTACAGCACATTTATAGTAAAGCAAAACACAATACCACAGGTCGGATGATAGTCCAGTTGCAATTTCAGCTTTCCTGAGCAAAACAACGATCTCTGTGGTGATTCAGACGTCCTGACAGGCTGATCGCTTACAGCAAATCTTTGGTCTTCTGCAGGTGATGGTATAGTCACGATTTGGTACTTCTTGTCACAAATGGTTTGGATAAAGTCCGGTAATCAAGCACTTCAAAGGATCCCTATCAAGGGGCAAGTAGGCAGATATGCCAAAAGCCTTTCCACCAGTTTCCCACATGACTACGCAGGAGCAGCTGCTTGAATGTCTCGTGTTGTTCACTCTCTCCACTCAAAACTCAGACTGGACCTCTGCTGCAGGCAGCACCGGGACTTCCTTTTGATCCAAAAAGGATTTGGTTGGTTGATTCATCTGTCTGTCAAAGCAAGGGCTCCCCCTCCAGGTCCATTTAGGCGCCAAAGTGAAATAACTACAATTCCTACAGAAATTCACTCCTATGAGACCCCTGGGGACAGACTCCATTTTAAGGTCCCCAAAAGGTACCTGATTGGTGCAATACAGAAATGTCCATGCTGCAAAGAAAGGCAGGTTAAACAAACTATAAGACTACTGTTATTAGAGCAGCTAATTAAACAATTACCAGTTCTAACAGAGCTCCCTCTGCACCATTAGTGATGTCAGAACAGAGCAATATTACTGCAGCTTGGGCAGGACTCAAGTCTGGAAACACTCGGCCCCTACTCAGATTAATTATACACTACAAAAAAAATGACTCTTTAAGAGACAGGCACAGAGGCTAACAGGGCACTCGCATGCAAGCACTTTTACACTTGTAAAGACACAGAATGCCCGACTGGCAGTGGACATTTAAGAACACCCAGGAAGACTTTTGGGAACCCCTATTTATAGGGGGGATACATTCCCATGTTTCTTTTATTACATCTAGTTGCCCTCTATGTTGTCTACCATACAGCATTTCAAATGGTGAAAAACCGGTTGAGGCTTGTGGCACTTCTTTGTAAGCAAAAAGCAGGTAAGGTAAGTATTGGCCGCAGTCTTTCCCTTCCCCTTTTACAAACTTTTTTACATGTATTTTAAAGTTTGGTTAAAACGCTCAACAAGACCATCTGTTTGAGGGTGATATAGGGAGGTTCTTATGGCAGTTATACCTAGTATTCAGCACAGCTCCTTCAGTAATGCAGCACCAAAATGCTTACCCTAATCTGTAGTAATCTCTTTAGGTATGCCCACCCTGCTGAAAATTTTGGCAAGCTCTGCTGCCACTTTTGGGGTTGTGACAGTACGCATTGGAACTGCCTCTGGGTATTGAGTAGAACAGTCACAAACTTATCAGAATGAATCTATTACCCTTTTTACTTTTGTCTAAGGGGCCAACTTCATCCATTGCAATGCTCTCAAAAGGCACATCTACCAAGGGTAGGGACATCAGGGCACTTTGTCTTTTCTAGTCACTGGGGCTACTTTCTGACATTCAGCATAAGAACTGCAATAGGTAGCAACATCTTCATGAATTCCAGGTTAGTAAAATCCCTTCCTCCCTCCCTCCCTTCCTTCCTTGGATTTCTGGATCTTGGAGCTGGTCTCAAACAAGTCTGAGTTAAATTCAATGAAAGGAAAAATCTCTCCACCATCTGAGATTTTCTTTGCTAGTGCTCTTGTTATCACTGCTACTGAAACTGCAGATTTCAGTTCCTCTGAGATTAACTCAGTAAATCCCGGAAAGTAATTTCCAATAATCACAGGTAAAGGTAACTTAGGCACCACCCCCACTTTCATTTGGTGCAATACCCCATTAATATTCAGAGTCACTTGGGTGGTGGGATAGTATCGAGAGTCTCTGTGGATGCAGATGACACCAGTACCTGTTCCTTTTGCACAGTGTTTTCCCAGCACTTCTACATACACTAGGGTCTGTCTGCTTCCCAAATCAGAAAGTCCTTTTACAGTCTTATCTCCCACCTTGACATCTGTTAAATACTTGCCCCAATTTGCTAGGGCCAAATCTGCTCCAGTGTTACCCTCCTTATTTCTATGGCAGTTTTTTTTGCAATGTGGCCTGGCTTGTACTACAACAAAGAAAGTCTTTGGGTGCAGATTTGTTACCTTCACCAGAGTTTTTGTCTGACTTGGACTTAAATCGGGGAAAAAGAGGGCCTTACCAGTTCCCGGTTGTTACTTCGCAGCTGCCATGTCTGTTTGGCCATCTGATCCTCAGCTAAAGAAACAGCCTTTTCCCCACTTTCTAGTCGGTGCTCTTTTACTCAAAGTTGCACATGTGTGGGAAGGATGTTGAACTGCTCCACTGCAAATATATCGATGATCTGTGGGACTATTTTCTCCTGTGGTTGGAGCCATTTAATAAGAAGTTCTTTGAGCTGAGTGAAGGCTTCTCAAGGATTGTCTACTGAGTGGTACTTCAGGGACCATAATCTTTGCCTGTAGGTCTCTCCTGAGACATTATATCTCTTCAGGATTTCTCTTTTCACCAGGTCATAGTTTTCTGACTGTGCAGTGTCCATATAGTTGTAGGCAAGTTGGGCTTTACCTGTCAGGTAATGTACCAGCCTGATTGCCCAAGGCTGCTTTGGCCACTGGCAGGCTGTGGCAACCCTTTCAGAAGTTATCAGGAATGCTTCAATATCATCCGAGGGACACAACTTTGTAAGTTTAAGGTCTTTTAAAGAGCTAGCGTACTGCTTGGGATTAATACTAATTTTCAGATGCAGTCAGCTACCACTTCTTGTATCTCAAGTATTTTTTCTTTTCTGTTTGTTAATTAGAAGATTTTTCACCTGGCAGTACTGGGGTAATGTGTGGAGCAGCACTCTGTCTGGAGGAAAAAAAAGAGTCAGTTGTGTTCCTCCCACTACATTGTAAGAAATGAGACCAATCAGTTGTGTTCCTCCCACTACATCGTCAGAAATGAGACCAAACACCTTGAGGCACCACAATCCTTGCAGCCTGAGCAGTGACTCTCACAAACTACCAATCAAAATGCAGGAAATTGTGACTTCACTAGTAACCAGAGAGAGCCAGTCCCTGCTGCTTCATGTGAAAGTGAAACCTGGCAGTGAGAAATGGTTTTCATTTGTCACTAGTGATGTCATAGTCAGTACGGTCTCAGTGTTGATGTAGTGGAAGGAACAGAACTGACTTTTGTTTTCCTCCAGAGTGCTGCTCCACACATCACCCTAGTACTGCCAGGTGGAAAATCTTCTAATTAGCAAACAGAAAAGAAATAAATACTTGAGATATACGAAGTGATAGCTGATTAAATCTGAAAGTTACAATTAATTGCAGGCAGTTACCAGGCAGTACACTAGCTCTTTAAGTTGGTTGAGTTTTGTTGCTCTGCTGAACCTGTGCCAGATCCTCCAGCTTTGATAACCTGCAAGGCATCCAGTCATCGCTGCATCACTTCTCTTCTCTGCATCTCTGTTGTATAGCCCACCATTTGAAGAAGGCAGACACGCTTTCAGGTTCTGTCACTGCCTGTTCTTCTTCTTCTATCATTGTTTCTAGCTGTACAGTCTCAGTTTGGACTTTTGTTTCTGCTTCTAATTTGGCTGCCATTCTTCAATGCTTCCCTGCTTCCCTGTCACCAGGTCTCGTACCCACGCACAAAACTCCTGGCTTAGAGTATGTATGGCATAAATCTCACTTCTAAAACCATTTGTCACTGAGCCAAAGGTCAGAAAGCATTGGAAAACCAGGAGCAATTATAAAATTTGCAAGTAGCATTTCATTATCAATAACAATAAAATAAAAAAAATAATATTGTTCAGTATAACTATTTACAAAGGCACTACAATCAGAGAAAACAAAGTCCTTCATCTGAGGGTATCTCCAATTCTAAGTTTCAGTCTCTCCCTCTAACAAAAGATTGCTGCTCTTCTTATAATAAGTCTTTGCCTGACAATTAACTTCTGCAACCTCATCTTGTTAAGTGGCACCCTGTTTCTCACAAAAATATATCAGAACTTTGTAAATTTCCTTGCAGGTGCAACACAATATAGCATGGTGTCCCAGAACTGACCTCCTGTTGGCAGCTCTTCAAATGAACTTTTGTTGCCACTCAAGGTTAACCCCCATCCCGAGTTCCAAACAGCTTCTGCAAACATTTCAACAATATAACTATATACATTTTCAAATCACAGAATTTTACATAACGTCCACATAATGGTTCACATATAACCATAGGTATGCAAGGGAAAGAAAAAATAACAACAGCAAGTGAAGGCAGGGAGACAGCAGGAGGCGGAGCATGGCAAGACGATGATCTATAAACGTTAGCTCATTATCTTATGTCCATATAGGTGTATCTATGCAATTGTATTTAAATGGCACTACCTCTTGTTGAACCTACTGCTGTGTTCTGATGGAAGTATCTTGTTACATGTGAAGGTTATATGTTATTATGTTGTTATTATTACTACTATGTATTTGTTATGTACGTTCACTCAGCCTGTTATGTCTTAACCCTGTTGGCAATTGTTTTGGGCCCAGGTCCATCTTGTAAATGAGCCTGTCTCAATGATGTTCCACCTGGCAAAATAAAGAGTATGACTGATTGATTGAGTGATCAGTTCCTAGGTCTCAAAAGAAAATTTGATTGTGCAATCAGACAGACAAGAGACAGAAAAAGAGAACAGAACAGATCCTTGCATTTAACTCTTTCCGTGTAACAAATGGGACACAGCCTTATTCAATCACTTTCATGTCTCCCTGTGGCACCCATGAAGGAAGAGACCCACCCACATTAGGAAACAAAACAGACATACAGTAGGAGACAGCAGACCTTTCAGAGGTCCAGAGGGGAGTAGCCCTCGGTGCAGTACCATGGGAGTGTACCCCCCCCCCGTCTAGGGCATCTGTGTCTCAGAGGGATTATAATGAAATAATAAAATAAATATATATATATATATATATATATATACTGGGAGTGAGGTGGGTAAGGACTTGCTAGCCAGTTTACATGGCACAGCCACTCACTAAACTGAAACACAGGAGACTGAGGTACTGCATGCCATGTAAGGGTTCTTTTAAACAGAGATGTAACACCCAGGAATTTTTTCATCTTGCTAGTTATGTTGCCTTTAAAATATTTTAGTTGTGGAATGTATGGGGAGAATTTGAAGTTGCCTTCTGTTGCAGTCCTGGGCCTTTTGTGTGCGCATTCTTGTGCTGTTTTCATTGAAAGAGGATATGTTTTGACCACAAACGTCTGGGGCACTCAGACAGCACTCTGCTGATTTAGCCAGCTAGAGTATCAGGGAGCTAAGCCCTAATAAACAAATCCAGTTGGCCTGGTCTGTGAATAAGGTGGCCTCAGAGATCAAAAGGCAGGCACAGGATGTGAAGTCACAGAGGTATGCATGATGATGCGGGTGTCATGTACCAGCCAGCTGAAGGTTATTTCTGTTGTATGTTTACAATGAAAAGGCTGTTATGTCTGGAATTTTGAACTAGCAACATCATGGCTCTGAGGCTGCCAAAACCCACCAGTTTCCAGTTGGAGTAAGCTTCTACTCTCAGAATCTAGATAGCTTTGAGTTATTTTTTTGGGGTGATCTCTATCTTTTCCATATCTGTTTATTTTTATCTCTGTAGGAATATTGTATTCCCCATAGTCTGTATTGCATATTATCATGTAACATATGTAAATATCATGCAGTACTAAATGCTATTTTTATATACGTCATGCTTTCTGTGACTGAATCATTTCAGGTATTGATAACCGGGGTAAACTGGCAAGTCTGTGATCTGTTTCCGAAGAGACTGGCTACAAAACTACAATATCTAAAGCAAAGTGTTCTCAACTGTGACAAAAGGGATGGGCCAACTGTCTTCTGGGAAAGAGCACTGTACTGTGTGAACGGTAGTTCTAGTGGGATTCAGTTCTACAGATACCCAAAGCGAGAGTCACATTGAGTGGTGGCAGCATACCAAGGTAAGCTCTTCAGGCATCTGAAGGGTTGTGAAAACTGGTAGAAATGCAGACTGAGTTCTGGGTAATATGCAGTCTATGACACACAGGCTGTGAGGCTGTTGCAAACTTCAGAACCTGCTTTGCAGGACACTACCCTAAACAACTGCCTCACAGCTTGAACTCCAAAGCAATACCTAATTTCCTCTTCCTTAACCTGCAAGTCCCTTCTCCAGATGCCCAGCTGTCAATCACAGTCCATTGGCACTACAGTCTAATACCATGCTGCATTACTGATTTCCATTGCTGTTCCAATAATTAATGTCAGCCAATGAACTTGATCACAGTACTTTCATCTCTACAGCCATTACAACCTCCTGCCCATACAGAAAAAAGGAATAGTGCTCAACCAGAGTCAAGAACATTCAACTAGTGGCCAACTAGGTATCAGTTTAAAGTGAGTTGAATGTGAGTTAATAGTTTGTACGTAAATTAGTTAACACTCAACAACTGTTCTGTTATTATAGCAGAATGAATTCTCAACTAGCACTCAACAGCAAAATATCCCCATCAAAAACATTTTAAACTACTATATAAGTTTATATCTGTATTAAATCAGAAACATTTAAATTTGATTGTGTACTAGTTTCTTTGTTTGGGACGTCTCTTTTGTCAAGGAACTGCTAACTTTCAAACACATAATTCTTATCCTTTAGACTTTTCTTGTGTTGTGTCCCTCTGAGATTTTTCCTTCCACAATCGTGAAAAGTTCTGGTTTGTATTAAAACTCCTTCAACAAAGGAGCAAGTTTAATTTATGGTGTGCTAATATAGAATACTTGATTTCTGTTAAACACAGTTGCTTTCCTTGTCCCGAACTTGTACAGTAATTTCTAAATCAATATAAATCTCTGAGATTAGCATTATTTGAAATTAATAAGAATACTAATAAAACTCCCCCCCCCAAAAAAAAAATGCTCCACACTGTTGCCCTAGGCAGTGCTACCACTAAAAAGAAATTCTGTACTCACAATGCCACAGGGTATGACGGGTATACCCACCCACCAATGGCCAAAGTGTACTATGTGCACAAACAATACTTCCGGCACTCATTCATCTTGATTTCATCTTGATAGAATCTTGTAGCTTTATTTCTTCCAGTTAAAATACAGTAGTTCACTGGTCCAGCAGGTAACTATGTATGAAGTAACTTGTGCTGCTGGTGCTTAGAATGTTGTGCTTATACAATGTTTGGATTTCAAGTCTGAGCAGCCTGTGGTTTATGTGGCCCTTTTGTGCTCTCTGTTCCTAGTAAACCGCCACCCTGTTTGGGGTACTAGAGGCACAGGAAACCTCTTGAGGAGGGTTTCGCCCCTACATGTGCTGCAGGATGGCAGTACTTTAGCTAAATGTAACCAGGGAAAAAGGCCAAAATGTCAAGGCTGAAGGCAAGTAGTAGAAACATAGAAACATAGAATTTGACGGCAGATAAGGACCACTTGGCCAACCCAGTCTGCCCATTTCCCTACCTACTGGATAAGCTGCAGATCCTAGTTAACCAGCAGCCTACTTCTTCCTACCCCCACCCTCTAGAATTGCCTTATGACTGTCCCATGCATGTTGAATTCCACCGCTGTTTTTGACTCCACAACCTTCCTCCGAAGGCCGTTCCATGCATCCACAACCCTCTCTGTGAAAAATACTTCCTTAAATTACCTCTGAGCCTGCCCCACTATCTTCAAATTGTGTCCTCTTGTTCTTGCACACCTCTTTTTTGAAAGATGCTACCCTCTTGGACTTTGTTGATTCCCTTGAGGTACTTGAACATTTCTATCATGTCCCCTCTCCCTCCTTTCCTCGAGGCTATACATATTAAGCTCCTTAAGTCTCTCTTCATATGTGTCTTCAAGTGCAGACCCACTGCCTTTTAGATCACCTCCTCTGGACAGCTTCCATCCTATGTCTTTATGGAGATTGGGTCTCCAGAACTGCACACAGTACTCCAGATGGGGTCTCACCAGCTGTCTGTACAGAGGGATAATAACTTCCTGTTTTCTACTGGTGATGCCTCTCCCTATGCATCCCAGTATCCCCCAGCCCTCCTTGCTGCCCTCTCACATTGCTTGCCCACCTTTAGGTCATCTGATATGACTACCCCCAGGTCCCTTTCCATTTTTGTTGTTGTTAGTATCTCACCCCCCATTGTGTACTCTTCCCCTGGGTTTTTGTTTCCCAGGTGCATTACCTTGCACTTCTTAGCATTGAATCTAAGCTGCCATACATTTGACCATTCCTCTAACCTTGCCAAGTCCCTTCTCATCCTTTCCACCCCACCCTGTGCATCAACTCTGTTGCAGATCTTTGTGTCATCTGCAAAGAGACATACTTTTCCTTCCAGTCCTTCTGCAATGTAAACTTATAAAGACATTGAAGAGGACCGATCCCTAACTACTGAACCCTCACGGTCCCCACTAGTAACCCTCCTTTCTTCTCGAGTGGTCTCCATTTACTATTACTCCTGTGTCCATTCTCCAGCCAATTCTTTACCCAGGCTGTCATCTTGGGACCCACTCCCAGGCTGGCTAACTTGTATATTAATCTTTGTGTGGGACTGTGTCAAATGCCTTGCTAAAGTCTAGGTAGGCCATGTCCACAGCCCCTCCCTGATCTACTACTTTGGTCACCCAGTCAAAGAAATCTATCAGATTTGTCTGGCATGACCTTCCCACTGTGAATCCATGCTGCCTAGGGTCCTGTGCCCCTCTGGCCTCTAGATACTCGACAATTCTTTCCTTCAGAAGTGATTCCATCATTTTCCCTATCACTGAGGTTAAACTAACAGGTCTGTAGTCTCCTGCTTCTGCCTTGCTCCCACTTTTGTGAAGGGGAAGCATCTGCCCTCCTCCAGTCCTCGGGTACCACCCATTCTCCCATGATTTGTTAAAAAGGTGATACAGTGGTGTCACTAGTTCTACCCTTAGTTCTTTTAGAATTCTGGGATGAATCCCATCAGGCCCCATTGCTTTGTCCACCTTCAGTTTTAAGAGTTCTTTCAGAACCCTTTCTTCTATAAATGGGCTGGTATCAACTCCTGTATCCAGAGTGTTTCTACTGTTTGTTTTATGTACCTCCCTCTTCATTTGTAAATACTGAGCAAAAATATTTGTTTAGTATCTCTGCCTTTTCACAGTCTCCCTCTGCCCACCCTCCCTCCCTTTTTAAGCCTCACTATCCCTCCCTTGGTCTTTCCTTCACTCCCTGATGTACCTATAAAAGGTTTTATCCTTCTTAACTGAGTTGGCTATCTTTTCCTTGGTTTGGGCCTTTGCTGTTCTGACTGCCTTCCAGCCTCCTTTTGCTTTAACTTATACAGTTCTCTGTCCTGCTCCTTCTACGATTCCTTGTACTTCCTGAATGCTTTCTTTTCTCTTGAACCTTCACTGCCACTTCCTTTGAGAACCATGGTGGTTTCTTACATCGTTTGTTTTGTTTATTGCTTCACACAAAGGCTAGTTACCTCTGTGATGGCAGTTTTTGTATTCCCCATTGTTCTTCACCCTCCTTCCTGCCCATTTGCTAGTGCATTCCTTAGGCACTCACCCATTTTGGCAAAGTCAGCCTCCTAAAGTCCAGTACTTTTGTCTTTGTTATGGCTTGACTCTATTGCTGTGTTTATTGTGAACCATACTGTTCGATGGTCTCTCTAGTTCCCAGATGGCTACCACTCTCTACATCTGTGATCCTCTCTCCATCTCCATTTGAGAGAATCAAGTCTAATATTGCTCCCTCTTGAGTGGGCTCCAGTACTAGTTGTCTCAAGGCATGCCCCTGTAGGGCATCTAGAATAACTGCACTCTTCATGGCAGCTGCAACTACACTCCAGTTAACATCTGGCATATTCAGATCACCCATCAGCAATATCTCCCTTTTTCTGCCATTCTAAGTATACTTTCTATCATTTCCTTGTCCATTTCCTCCCCTGAGAAGAGGTCTGTATCTAACCCTGTCGCGGATTGTGGTGCCATTGCCTGTCTCCATATTTACACAGTGCTTCTTCTCCTCCCTGTTTACCCTTTTGTTCTGTTGCTTTTATTCCTTCCCTTATGTAAAGAACTACTCCTCCTCCTCCCTTTTACCCTCCCTGTCCCTCCTGTAGACAGTGTATCCTGGTATGTTTATGTCCCAGTCATGGTTTTGTGTGTACCATGTTTCTGTGACTGCCACGATATCCAGTTGTTCCTCCTCCATCAAGGCCACTAATTCAGGAAGCTTGTTACCCAGACTACGGGCATTGGTACTCAACGTGAACTCTAAGAACATCCACTTCCACTAAGAAAAGAGGAAAGGTCACGAGCTGAAGCGACCAGTGAAGAAGGAATTAATGCCACCATCCAAATCCCAACTTGTCCTGTGGAAAAAATGCTAACTATGCACTAGGGCATGAACTGTACAGAACTTTCACATCAAATCTGCACTAGGGCACTAATTAAATTTATGATTGCCAGCATGGAGGAGAGGAAAATGCCCTTGTGGAGGAAATATCTGGGGGATCCAAGGCTTCATGTTGCCACCCCTCCAGGCATCGGACAAAACAATTTAAGACCTGGGGTCATTCAGGTTTGCTGCCCCACTGCATGCTAAAGAATACGCAGACTGCTCCTTTCAGCCAAAGGTCATCCACCACAGAGAAGCTGAAGGCTTGCCATCTGGGAGCATAGCAGTAGCCATGCCAAAGAACACTGGGGTTCGAACACCCCAAGGAAAAGGAGAAGACTGGAGACAGCTGGCTCAGGATTGGCAGCCCAAGACGCTACTGATTGGGCTTGTGAATACAGGAAACCTATCCACACTGTATTCTATCAGTAACACCATGCTGGCTCTTAAATAACAATACCAAATTCCTAGTGTGCTCTGCACTCCAGGTCAACCATGTATGAGCCCTAGCGCTTTGAGGGCAACTCCTCTTCTCCTCTTCCTCAGGAGGCATGACTGGACAGGTGCCTGGGCAGGCTGGAGGGAGTTACAGAGCAATGGAGTGCAGGCCCAAGGAATGCCAGGAGAGAGCCCAGCCATGGTTATAGAGGAGCAGAATAAAACTGAAGGCCAAATGTACTAGGCCCTTGATGGGCAAGGTAGGGTGGAAGCCCAGGCCAAAGGGCAGTAAGAAAGCCCAAAAAACAGCAGCAGAAGGTTAAGCATGGCCACAGCCACACCTGCAGAGAACCTAAGGCAGGCAGCATAGTAGACAGCTCAGGACAGCAGGCAGGGAAGCAAAAACAGCAAGATAGAGTGAGCAGTATGAAGGCACCAGCCACCACCAGCCTCCTCCCCCCACCCCAAAAGAGGCAGGAGTGTGGTGAAAGAAGCAAGGGAAGCAAAAACAGCAAGATAGGATGAGCAGCATGAAGGCACCAGCCACCACCAGCTCCCCAGAAGAGGCAGAAGTGTGGGGGAAGCAGCAAGGGCAAAACAACCACACAGAGCAAAACCAGAAATAAGGCAACACCCCACAGGGAGAAAGAGTAGGAGGACAACAAAATAAAGTATGGCGAGAAACCAGCCCTGGGAAGCACTGCCAGATCTGCAGAGGGCCAAGTGTGTGTGTGGGGGGGGGGCAGGCAGCAGAAACAGTGATGCAGCCAGCCAACCAGAAAGAGGCAGCTGCAGGCAGGAGCAGCAGCATGTAGAAGCCAAGCAGGAGGGCACCAGGGCCCAGGAGCGACAGAGCCGGGAGGAGCAGCCACCAGGAAGCAGAGAGAAGGGCGGAAGCCCAAGCACCTGAAATGGAGAAAGGAGAACAAAGGTGCAGCACACCAGAGGTGAGTACCATCAAGGAAACTAGGGACCGGGGAAGACATGGAGCACCACCAGCATAAACCAGCAAAAGGGCACAGCAACAAACCGGCCCGCACTGATGAGTGGAAGGGTGCAGAGCAATCCCAAGCAAGAGGAGCAGACCAGTAGGAATAAGCAGGGAAGACCAAAGGCAGTGGTACAGGTACAGTGGGAGAACAGGCAGGACGTCAGCAGCCGCAAGGCCGCCAGCAAATCAATGGGCATCCGAAGGACACATGAGGCATGTGCTCTTATGTAGCCCTCGGTGGGGGATGTGGCCCATGTTGCCTGCTGCCCATAGAACCCCAAGCAATTGCCATGCAATTATATAGTCAAGTGGAGGCCATATCAGGGCCACTTCCATTAAAAGAGGGGGTACCTCAGGGGTCGATACTCGGCCCCCTCCTTTTCTCCCTGTTCGCTAATGAACTATCTGACCACTGCGGCAGGTGCTCCATTGTCCAGTACGCAGACGATGCAGTCATCTACTGTTCCACTGCCAAATTGGGAGGCCTTAGCCACCTACTCCAAGATGATCTCCGGTCACCTGAGCATTGGTTCATTGAGAACAGGATGGTCCTCAACACAGACAAAACTATGGCAATGTTGTTTGTCCCTAGATCCCTTGGTCACGATAGAACACAACTCCTACAACTTACAACCTCAGTGGGAAACTGCCTAGAAGTAATGCCCTCCCTGAAATACCTTGGTCTTACCCTAGACCAGGGTCTCACCCTGAAGAACCACATGGACTTAGTCACCAAAACCTTACATGGGAAACTAGGCACCCTCTACCGACAGAGAGACCAGCTTATTCCCGAAGCTAGGATCTCTATCGCCACCAGCGTCCTCCGCCTGACAGTCACATATGCCGCCCCAGTCATGCAAGGACTGTGGAAGCTGGAGAGGTACCAGCTCCAGATACTTTACAACAAGGTGGCTCACTTCGCTGCCCAGGCCAACCCTAGGGATCACCACTGTGACTCCCTATCCTTGTTAAAATGGTCCTCTCTGGATGCTCATCTCCAGTACCCACTGCTTGGCCTAGTCTGCAAGATAGTTGGCCCAACTCCCCCTCCTAGTCTCTCTGGGCTAGTTGCTCTAAAGACCAATCCTCAGCTCCTACGCACAACAGGCCGCACTCTCCTAGACATCCCAGAGGTCAGAACCAAGGCGGGTGGCATTTCCTTTGCTCACTCCACTCCCACCCTGTGGAACCAACTCCCCCCTGGGGTGCAGGAGGCTCCCTCTATCAAAACATTCCACACAAGGCTTAAGGCCCACCTGGGGAAGCCAGTTCTTGCCGTTGTACTGGCTCCTAATAGGACCCTAGCGAGAAAGAATAACCATGCTCTTGCACTGTTATGTTTCAATATTGCCATTATAAATGTGTTGTTGTTATAACTGTAACCCGAAATAACACTGTCTCACTGTATTGTTCTCTTTAACTATGTAATCCTGGGTTGCCCCTGAAAAAGGGACCTCTGAGGCTCAGTGGGCATACCCGGTCACCAAAATTTAATAAATAAACAAATAAGTAGAAGGCTGCAGAAAAACAACAGAGAGTAGCTGCTGCAAAACAAATTAATGTTTCACCCCTACTGTAGAGGGCTTATTCAGATTTAACACACCAAATAGAACACACCCCTTATAAGTACAGGTAGGTTACAATACGCAATGAGACACCCCTACAACATAAAAGGTCTTCTCAGCTATATGTAAGTGGTGTGTTTTAATTGGAAGAAATAAAGATACAAAATGTTACCAGGACAAACGAGTGACTGCAAGTACTTTCTATGTACATAGGTACACACCGTCCATTGGTGGGCGGCGCACCATTAATGTCATGTGGTACCATAAGAATACTAAAAGCAGATAATTCTGTGCTGCTAGACTATGCAAATTAAGTTTTTTGAGCCCAGCTGACATCAAACTCGTGTTCAAATGCTTACTTTAGGCCTAAGTTCAACTTGCTAAGAGCATTCAATTAGTGTTCAATTTTTAAAATATTTTAGATGATTGCTTAGCTTTCTAAATGCTCAATTGGCTATGCTCAACTGAAGATGCCACCTCAGCTGAGTGCATCTTATCAGCCAATTCACTACTAGTTCATTATAAACTATACTTTTTTAGATGGGTGGCACCACCTAGGATGAAACATTTAACAGTGGCCCTATGCTCTGGCTAGCAAGCTTTCTGCTTCCCAGCTCCTGCAATGGCACACTGCTGGTATGTCTCTCAGTACAAGACCAGCCATGAGGTACTAGTGCCCCGTCCCTCAACCTATTTCATTTGGGATTTATGCCCAACTGGTGTCCTAGTCCTAAGACCTTCAGTAATTTTTCTCCTTCAGCGACTTGCCCCCACTACTGGGTGGTCAGAAATGCCCAAACTTTCCCTCCTACCATATGGCAGAGCAACGTTTCTTTATCTCTAGGGCATTTCTGCTCTATGTTCCCCTCGCTTGTTCCTTCTTGGTCCCAAGACTCCCTGGACAGTACCCCGAGCTCAGAGGCCATCAAGGCATCTCTCTTGAGGTAAGACCCCCTACATGCCTTCTTCCTTCACTATTGTATCTTGCAAAAGGGCCAAGAACATTCTCCACACAGCCCTGATACACCTTTAACTCCTCTCAGTGTAACTGGACCCTGGCAGCCCTTAAGCCCTAGTTGTCCAGATTCAGAATAGGCAAAAAGCAGGGACTGTATAGTAACACAAGAACTCCCCCTAGAGAGGGATGTATTAAAGGTGGTACATATGGATTATGGCAAGGCATGAAGGACACATCTCAGAAGAGGTGTAGAAAGAGGAAAAAAAATTTGCTACATACCAATCAACATAATATCTTATCAGCATCATATTCTCTTACCAGAAACAGTCAAAAATAATTACCAGTGCATCCACTTCAGACAGCAAATTGTTTTAACTATTATAAAAAGAAGAATTTTTGTAGCCATGCTGATTCTTCAAAAATTGGTTTCACTGGTTAGTATAATATAATTCACTGGAACAACACAGAGACTGTACATAGCTACTGTTGGAATGCAGGAAATACTAGACGAAAAACAGACCATGGGTCCATCATGTATGTTGGTCTCTTGCCATCCAGGGAGCAGCAGCATTCAGTATCACGTGAAACAGCTAAAGCAACTGTTAAAGAGCAGCTGACATTACATGCCGTCTTGGGCAGGCAACTCATACCAAGGAGCTGACTGCCTGAAGATTTAATTTAGCCCATTTCTGAATTTTTTGTTAAGGATTATAAGTACTACTTACATTTTAATGTCTGGCTCGTAACTTATGTGTACAAGCTAAGCAGCCAAATGGTGCTACAGCTGTAGGCACTCTATACAGAGATTAGTGAAATAGGGGGAGAGAGGCTGTCTAAACATACATATAGTATCTTTGCTTGCGGTTATGCATGTATGAGGATAACATATATTGTCCTGTACATACTGTCTAAATGTACACTGGGCTAATATACTGTATATTGTCCCATACATGCTGTCTAAATATACATATAGGGCTCGATTTTCAAAGCGTGGCGCAGGGCTTGCATCAGCAACATTTAGTTTCCGGCAATGCACTGAACCCCTTTGCAGCAACAACACCTGATTCTCAAATCTTGGGCGCAGTTGCAATAGTTTACAAATTTTATGGCAGCTTGCGCCAAATATCTGGCACAAGCTCCATAAAGACAGACCATGGGAGTGCCGCAAGTTAGACCAGAAAAAGTTGATCTAACCTGCGTCATCTGGTGCACGGGATTGAAAATCCCGATCACTGGTCAGATGATCGCCAATAAACGCCAGCGCCATATCTTCGGCGCATCTCGGGCTTGCAGGAATGGGGGCTTTGAAATGGAGCCTATAGTATCTTTGTTAGCAGTTATACTTGTATGGGCCACATATACCCCCTACAAGTATAATCAAGCATAGATACAGTATGTATATTTAGACAACCCTCCTCCAATTCCACTAATCTCATACGTGGAAGTTACAAATGGGCATTAAAATGCAAGTAGTACTTTAATCAGCAACAATAAAATTCAGAAATGATCTAAATTAATCCTCAGGCTGCCAACTCATTGGTATGAGTTGCATGCCTGGATCACTTATATGCCTCTTTAAATGGTCATCGCTACCATTATACAGTGTTCCATGGACACTGGCACTACGGAGAGGACAACTGCCAGGGCTAGATACCTATGGAAACCCGGAGTTCTTTCTTCCCAGGCAGACTAACTCTGCTACGAGCCATGCTGTTTGTGCCCCTTCCTTCCTCAGTCAGTGGAATGCTGTATTCACAGTGTTGCTCTATGTAAGGAACCGATACAACACACATTTTAAAGATTCAACACTCCATGCTTGCACAGCTTCCTCTGGAAGCTTGTTCCATAAATTTAACACTCTCTAGGTGAAACAAGTGCTTCCTCACACTGCTGCACAAAAATAGATGTATCCACTAACACAGAGATAAATGGCATCACACAGAAGATCAGTCCACTTTCATTTTGATGATCCAAAGCTTCTAGAAGATAGTTCCTGGTGCAAAACAGGAACTAGCATTCCCCATAAACAATAAATGACCCAACGTTTCTCACCATTCTTTGCACTTTTTCAAGGGTGTTACTGTGCAGTGTACAAGGCCCTTTTATACTACCATTTCAAAAGGAAAACACATGAGCAGACAACAAAGTGCAGTGTACAAAACAAGTGCTAAACAAGTAAAATTTTAACTAGCCCATTACCAACCATTAAGAACAGTTACGTATTTACCATAGCAGTAGATCTTCAAGAGAATCTCTTCCCTTAGACCTCACCTTTGAAACGATACATGCATCAATGCTAGGACGACACAGAAACTTTTGCTAGTCGGGGGCTACCCACGACAACATCATGCATCAGCATCTACATAAATGTGGGCGGCCCCATTTCTCCTCAGTTCCCAGCAAGAGAATGTGCTTGGAGGACTCTCTTCTTGGAGAACCAGATTATACCACTGTCTCAGATTTTAGGCAGACACAGGCACCGGAGAAAGCAACCATGCAAACTCTTAAGGCAGAATTTATTTATTTATTTATTTATTTAATATTCTTTAGGATTTACAACCTTTGAGTCAGGGACTCGTTTACAAAGGCTCCGCATCAGGAAACATTACAGACATCCCAATTACAGTCAGGAAACATTACAGACATACCAAATACAGTCACAGCAATTAAAGAGTTACAGGAAGTAATGGCTCACAATTACAGGTTCTTTACAATTTTACAGCTTGGTTGTATAATACAATCAGCAGATAGTCCACAGTTTACAGTAGTACACCAGGGAACAGCTATGCTTAAGGAAGTAACAACTTTCAGTATACTAAGGAGTGGAGAAACTAGCATAGTTAACAAGCATGTGCTGCCAACAAAGGCATTGTCATGAGGTTAAATTTAGCAGCCATGAATACTAGGCCTGCTGAATTGGTTCCTAAACTAGGTGGTGCATTGACAACGGCGTGAGGCAAGCATGTGTTTGTAACCCCCTTGTTACCTGGGGTTACTAGAATCCCAGTAAGACCTAGTGGTAGGTAGGGAAGGCAGCTTGTGAAACTCCAGTTAAATGGGTTTCACGCTGTCTCACTCTGTTCTCAGTCTCAGCTGAGACTGAGGGATGCCATCACCAATAGAACTATCGCAGCTGCATGAGCCACATTGGAATCTGCAGCAAGGGAGTTGGTATAGAACGTTGGGAAGTTTTAAACAGAGTCAGTCAGTTCAAGGTGGAGTTGGTGTTGAGAGCTTGCTGAGAAAGCAGCTCAGCAGCTCAGTGTAGGCTCTTGGAGCCTCAGCCCTGACAGAGGGCTACTTTTAGGTAAGGTGTGTGTCTCCACCAAAAGAGAGACACAGAAGATAATTGAAGTGGTGGAGACCGCTGTTTGGTCTCAGTGCCCCTCCCCGGGATGGGGGGGCAGGAAGGGTTTCCTACAGATTCCTGGGCAACCCCCTAGTTCTGCTTGTGAAGGAAAAAGCTGCCTATGTGTTCCAGAGTTTATTTGGGAGAACAAGAAGATTTGTGAGTCGCCTGTGGGGCACCTGCAACGTGAGGGTGAGTGTCTGCTCTTGCTAAAAAGGCCTGTGTTTTTCACCCTGGGACTTGTGTGACAATGTGGGGATTGAACTACTAAATAGTGGGAAGCCTAGAGTAATGGGCTAAGCAACAAGTAAAAATAGGTTCAAGTCCAGAGCTTGTTGGGATGCAAATGATGTGTAGAGGAGATGTAACATACGTCTACCCAAGAATCTACATTTGAAAGTTTAGTAAAGGAATTGTTCAGTTTCCAGAGAAATGGCCGGGTATGGGCTGTGGGAGCTGGAGGTGGGTGGCCCCCCATCTTTAGTGACCAGGTCCACCTCGACGGATTTCTTCTGTGGATTTTTACTTTAACTCAGGCACTTGGCCAGTGATGAGAGAAGTACACAGACGTGGGATTGTAAGGAAAATTCCCTCTAGGAGTCGAAGGCTCTAGTGTGGTTTGGGGAGCCACAACAGGATAATTGGTTCATTCCTCAAATGGACCGTGGATCAAGTGGCCGGCAGGGGAGCCGGGCCAGTGGGGAAAACCCAAGTAGTGTACAAGTCGGGCTGTGTACCCAAAGCTGCGTGCAAGTCCGGGCTGTGTGCCTAGTGGGTTTAGAGCCTGAGGGCTGGAAATAGTGATAGTGTTCTGTAGTCTCTAATCTGCATTACCAGGAAATGTAGCCCCATGGGGGTCCGTCTATGCTCTGTTTGTTCAGCTTGGATGTGAATAAAAGCCACACTGGAGAATCCCATTCCTGGTTCTGGACATTACAGTTATTGCTTCCTGTGTTCGGATTTACTTGGGTGCCCCTGTGCAGAGTAGCCAAACCTAGGTCCCCTGTGCCGAGTAACCTCATCCTCCCTGAACCTAGTCCCCACCAGGTACTGCTGTCAGCTTCAACAGCATGCCACCTGTCGTTTTGCTAAAAAGGCAGGGGTGAGGGGTTACAAAAATGGAGGCACTGCTTTGGATTTTGTTCTGGGAAGGAAGGAAGGTGTTTGGGCAAGGGGACTAACATTTTAGCTATCTGGCAGTGGGTAGACCAAAAAGCTGAAGCAATTTCCCTAGTGTTGCTGTGTGCTGTGGATCTTGTGCTGCTGTTTAAAATGCCAACTGTTTACCAAGGAGCAGTAAAGCCAAAGAGTGTGCCCTTGTCCTGCATCAAATTGTTTACAGCGTTTGTGCCTGCTTGTAAAATGAACTGTGGTACAGAAAAGTGTGGAAGACTAGTGGTAGCAACAGAAAAATTGTGCCCTGGATGTTGGAAATGCTTTTGAAATGAATGAGAGACTGCAGTGTAAATGGCTATGTTAAATGGCTGAAATAGGCTCCCGCCGTGGAGTCAGTTGAAAAAGGAAAAAAGTTGCATTCTGCAGTTTAAATTTGCCTGCTCGACGATCGCTATGAGGAGAAGAGCCCTCGCGAGGAAGAAAAGGCTCATTTGCATGGCGTCATGTGATTGATCAGGCTGAGATCAGTCCTGCCCCTCAGCCAGCTCTACAGTGACTGCCCCAGCATTCGAGAGGGAGTGTGAGTGGAGTGCATGTACTGGCTAGTGGAGGAGCGTCGTGGAGTGTTAAAATCGCTGTAAACCTTATAAAATTAGACTATCTAGTTTAAAATCGGGCTCAACCCGCTAATCGTTGAAATTGCAGAAGTGGTGGTCGAGAAGATGATCGGCAGGACTGCCCGCCCGTTTCTGTTCTGAGGCCTCCAAGAACTGGCTACAGGCCGTTCTTCCCCATCACAGCAAACTGCTACTGATAACAGTAAGTAACAACCTAAAAACTGCTCAAACAGTGATTTTCTGCCCTATGCCATATAAATGTGTGTGCAGCAGTGTAGTCGCTTTGCAAGTAACGATTGTGTCAAGTCCCGCCAGCAAGTGCAAGTCTGTTAAGCCATTGACTGTGTGCATAGTAATGAATTCTGCCTCAGTTTAAAGTTTAAAGCCAGAGAGAGACTGTGGGTTGTAGGCAATGTGCAGCACTAGTTATACAGGCAATCCTGTGCTAAAAACCTGAAGCTTTAAGGGACTGGTAATCAAAGAAATGTTTCCAGCATGTAAAAAGTCCGTGGAAAATCCTGTAAATGTGTTTAAAGCAAGAACACAGCAAGTTGTGCAGTTTGAGCAAAAGTTATCAGTAGTTGTGTAAATCGGTGCAGTAGCTTGGACCCAGATTCTGAATGTTGATGCACAGAGTGCTGCGCGCCATTACAGGGTGGGGTAGTAAAGTAGACACAGCAGCAGAGGAGCCATTTTACAACTAAAGAGAGTGTTCAATAAAGTGGGACTTTCAGTTACAGTGAAGGTTTGTTTGTTTTTCTGCAGTTATGGCCTCAGGACCAGCTCGCTATCCGGATCATGTCCGGGTTGCAGTAACAGCAGCAGTGAATAGACTGAGGGATATTGAAAAGTGGTGCTATGGAGGACAACTGCCTCCTCATGTGACGGTTCCTGGATATCCAGTGCATGTATGTCAAATATGCTTGAGAGCTGGAAGGGACGTCTTCATGATTCCTCACTGTGCTGGATGCCTAGAAAAATATGGCTTGTATAAAGCGACTCAAATCCAGTTGGCTCCCACATGGACAAAGGTTCAGGAATCTGCAGTTGGCAGCACACAGCACCAGGTGGAGCCTGTGAAGGAAGGCCCCTCGGGGGAGTGTGGCACAAAGCTAGAGGGTGCAGAGTTAGAGACAGAACCCGAAGTTGAAGTTTCGGATGCTGGATCCCAGAAGAAAAGTTCGGATAAAGCATCAATAGACCCTGGGGCGCCCAAGTCTCTAAGGCGAAGATGAGATGCGGAGGCCTTTGAGTGGAGGTGTCGACCTGCGTCTAGTGATGAGTGGATAGTCCAGGGTGAGAACGACTGCTCACCCTGGGCTCAGATCCTCAATGAAGAGGAAGATGAGAGGGAACCTATGTGGCCTTGTGAAAAAGGAATGGGTACACAGCCTCAAGATCTTACCTTGGAGGAATGCATGGAAGAAAGTGGTGATGCCACTGCCCTGGCTTTGCAAGAGGAAGAAGTCAGGGATCCGTTTCTAATTTCATTAAGGATACGAAGCTGAAGAACCAGGACTGGCCACCCCCAAGCCAGGCCAGCGGTCTCAGATTGACCAAAGCAAGTAAAGAGGAGAGACTGGTTCATAGAAAGGCAAATGAGATCTATGGTATGACCTTTCCTACCTTTCCTCGGAAAGTCTAGGAGGAGATTGAGAACAGCAGGAAATCCTGGATCTGGGACGAAGCAATGAAAAGTGTGCATCCTGGGGCCAACAAGCATGTAAAGAACAGACTGTTTCACGAGAAGTATACCCAGTGGAAGAGAGGCAGGACACTGTTTATAGACAGAGTGAGAACAGTGGACGGAGAGGGACGTGAAATCTCCCACTGTGTGAATTATGTGCGCCCAGATGGAGTAATAATTCAAGCTCCTGACCACCGGTACTACTGGCCTCAGTACAAAGACCTCCCAGCAAATGTGCCCATGCTTACTAAATGGACAGCCGAGCAGTGGTAATCAAAACTGCCACACCAGACTGTGAAGTGCCTTTATTGATCCGCCAATATGGACATCCAGGACTCAGGTGCCCCACATTCATCAGTCTACAGTGTACTGGCCTTTCCAGAATCCATCGACTGGCCCACCAGATGACTTCAGATCCAGAGAGGACACCAGCCCAGCTGTATCCTGTTCATCGCCTGGTAATCGGATGACATCAGACCAGCTGTTTTCTTTTTTGTTCCTGTTTTAAGGTTCCATCTCCAGAGATGACATCTTCCAGCAGTTCCCAGATGTACCCTCCTGTGGTTCCCAGAAGATGTCCACCCAGCTGTATCGGAAGAAATGCTGCCAGGAAGAGTCTTCGTCAGAGGTGCAGGTCGATTAAGAATTTTTCGTACTACAAGTGGCTGGTAAGTCCGAACTTTTCTATCTTTATGACATTGCAGTACACACCCTACACTAGCAGACTCCAAAATGTGTGAACTGTCCGCAAAGACTCTCCCCTTCGGGACTTTGGCCTGTTAGAACTGTGCTTCACCGGCTCCGGCCCAGGAGAGACTCTTTATTGGACTAGCCTTTGGGCATTGTGGCCACTAGTTGGGACTTTTAGGGCACTCCATCCCCCCAAATGTGTATTGTAAATAATGTCGTTGTTTTCTAATGTAAATACTGTTTTTCTACCTTTTCTAAAAAAATCTTCTTGGGATTCTTCAGTGTTTTGATGGTAGTGGTTTAGGTAGACTGTGTATGCAGATTAGGAGTGTGTGTTGTCTTTCTTTTTCTTACAGGTGTTCCTGGGAAGACAGAAGAGAAGACAAGAAGAGGAAGAGGGGCTCATTGGAGTTCCTCATCAGTGCTTTAGTGTGTAGAAATTTAAAGTACTGTGGTGTTGATATTGTTGTTGTTACTGTGTTAACCCTTTCCTTCCACAGGTGTGGTTGTGGGGGTAGGAAGGAGACAGTAAGATGGTATAAAATGTGGTATTCTAATGGTGTGTGGTTGCAGGTTGCCCGAGGTTGGGAAGGTCCCCGGGTTGATTTTGTTTTGGGGGTATTAGGTTAGAAGCAGATAGATTTTCCCTAGAGGGTTAGGGGGATAGACAGGCTGTGGTCCTGAATGGCCATTGGGACCGCAGTGCTGATCTATCAGGGCTATGCTCTGGATAGTTCTACCAGAGCCACTAGGTGTCCATAGTAAGTGGATAGTGTAGAGGATGATATGTCAGCTAAAGGCCTCTAGGCCCTTAGTGTTGCCTGCCTGTGCTTGCACATGCTAGGAGGTGGCCTGATCACCCCCCTCGGCAGGTAGCACATAGGGTGGGATGGATTAAGGCTGGGTAAATAATGACTGCGGACAGTCATTTTCCTGGTCAAGCGTGAGTGTAACCCCCTTGTTACCTGGGGTAACTAGAATCCCAGTAAGACCTAGTGGTAGGAAGAGAAGGCAGCTTGTGAAACGCCAGTTAAATGGGTTTCACACTGTCTCACTCTGTTCTCAGTCTCAGCTGAGACTGAGGGATGACATCACCAATAGAACTATCGCAGCTGCATGAGCCACATTGGAATCTGCAGCAAGGGAGTTGGTATAGAACGTTGGGAAGTTTTAAACAGAGTCAGTCAGTTCAAGGTGGAGTTGGTGTTGAGAGCTTGCTGAGAAAGCAGCTCAGCAGCTCAGTGTAGGCTCTTGGAGCTTCAGCCCTGACAGAGAGCTACTTTTAGGTAAAAAGGGGGTGTGTCTCCACCAAAAGAGAGACACAGAAGATAATTAAAGTGGTGGAGACCATTGTTTCAGGTCTCAGTGCCCCCTCCCCCCGGGGATGGGGGGCAGGAAAGGGTTTCCCTGCAGATTCCTGGGGCAACCCCCTAGTTCTGCTTGTGAAGGAAAAGCTGCCTATGTGTTCCAGAGTTTATTTGGGAGAACAGGAAGATTTGTGAGTCGCCTGTGGGGCACCTGCAACGTGAGGGTGAGTGTCTGCTCTTGCTAAAAGGGCCTGTGTTTTTCACCCTGGGACTTGTGTGACAATGTGGGGATTGAACTACTAAATATTGGGAAGCCTAGAGTAATGGGCTAAGCAAATTAAAAGTAGGTTCAAGTCCAGAGCTTGTTGATGCAAATGATGTGTAGAGGATATGTGACAGACGTCTACCCAGAATCTACATTTGAAAGTTCAGTAAAGGAATTGTTCAGTTTCCAGAGAAATGGCCGGGTATGGGCTGTGGGAGCTGGAGGTGGGTGGCCCCCCATCTTTAGTGACCAGGTCCACCTCTACGGATTTCTTCTGTGGATTTCTACTTTACCTCAGGCACTTGGCCAGTGATGAGGGAAGTACCCAGACGGGATTGTAGGAAAATTCTCTCTAGGAGTCGAAGACTCTAGTGTGGTTTGGGGAGCCACAACAGGATAATTGGTTCATTCCTCAAATGGACCCGGATCAAGTGGCCGGCGGGGGAGCCGGGCCAGTGGGGAAAACCCAAGTAGTGTACAAGTCGGGCTGTGTACCCAAAGCTGCGTGCAAGTCCGAGCTGTGTGCCTGGTGGGTTTACAGCCTGAGGGCTGGAAATAGTGATAAAGTGTTCTGTAGTCTCTAATCTGCATTACCAGGAAATGTAGTCCCATGGGGATCCGTCTATGCTTTGTTTGTTCAGCTTGGACGTGAATAAGAGCCACACTGGAGAGTCCCATTCCTGGTTCTGGACATTATAGTTATTGCTTCCTGTGTTCGGATTTACTTGGGTGCCCCTGTGCAGAGTAGCCAAGCCTAGGTCCCCTGTGCCGAGTAACCTCATCCTCCCCAAACCCAGTCCCCACCAGATACTGCTGTCAGCTTCAACAGCATGCCACCTGTCGTTTTGCTAAAAAGGCAGGGGTAAGGGGTTACATGTTCTTTGACAACAAGCTTAAAGGGACCTAGGCTGTAGATGGAGTAGACAACAGAGGGGAGTTCATTGTACCCGACTAGAGCTCTGTAAAGGAAAGGCCTTTGGGCTAAAGAGCTTTTGACCCTTGGTATAGACCATACTTGTCTGTTGGCAGTGCGGATGTTCACAGAGGTGTGGGGGGGGGGATTGGAGAGAGGCAGACATCACCGGGGTGTTAGCCCCAGGTGAATTTTTTTAGTGAGGAGACATGTTTGATAGCGTAGTTTTTCATCCAGGGTGAGAAGGCTTGTCAGGGTATACAGGGTACATGTGTGGGTACGCTTATCCATCCCGGAGAGGAGTCTATGTGCTTTGTTGATGGCCAGATGGATTTTGTTCAGTGCCGTCGGATCGGCAGCAGAGTAAACTGTGAGCCCATAATCAACTAGAGAGAGGACCGAGGAGGTGATGTCCAGGTTGAGGGCTTCCAGTGGTAGACAATTTTTGTGTTTATACAGTAATCCTATATGGGCATTTATGTCTGTGGATAGATTGTTAATTTGTGTGTGGTATGACAGGCATGAATCAAAGGTTAGGCCCAGGTATTTATAAGTAGGGACTTGCTCTAGTGGAAGGAGAGAGTGGGAGAGGATTGTTAGTTGCGCATCCTTGGACTTGTTCTGATGATGGGCAAAGAGCATGGTCTTTGTCTTTTTTATGTTGACCACGAGTCTATGGTCCATGAACCAGTTCTCGATCTGGTTAAATGTGTGTTGGAGGGAGGACTGCAGAACACTGGGATCCGGGTGCAAGGCAAAGAGTACCGCGTCATCCACATACAAGAGTAGTTTGCCGGAGCAGAACTCGGGCAGGGCATTCAGATAGATGCTGAATAACAGAGGGCCGAGAATGGAGCCCTGAGGGACCCTGGATCGAACTGGCAGGGTGGTTGAGAGGGTGTTGTTCATGTTGACACATTGCGATCTATCTGTAAGGTAGCTGGTAAACCAAGATATGGGTCCTTTCGACATACCTATGTGGTGGAGTGTGCTTAAGAGTAGGGGGTGGTAGACAGTGTCAAAAGCCTTAGACAGGTCTATATAGACAGCTCCAGCAATGTGTTTTTATCCAGGGCCGAGTGCAGAAAGTTAGAGAACTCAGTGAGGGCTGTGGTTGTACTGTGTCTGGACCTGAACCATGTTGTTCTCTGCACAGTAGGTTGTTAGTATGCAGGTATTCAGTGAGCTGGGTGGCAATAATCTTTTCTAGGGCTTTTGAGAGGGAGAGGAGGATGGAGATGGGCCGATAACTGTTGGGGGATGTGCCTATTACCACATTTCAGTATGGGGTGATAGTGGCCATCTTCCAGCCCGTAGGGAGCTGTCCCAAGCATAGTGAGCAGTTAATGAGGTCAGTCAAAGGGGAAAGTACTGAATCTGGTAATAGATGAAGGATCCTCATATCAAAAGAATCCTTGCAGCAGCAAGAGCCACTGAGGGCATTAGTGAGAAAAGGTTTAGCCTCATTCACTGTGACTACCCTGAAGTGGAATGGGGGAATACTGAAGGTTAGGGGGCAGGATTTCAGGAATGGGGTCGAAAAAGTTTTTCTGGAGTACTGCATTGAGGTCTGAGAAGGACCCGTTGAAGCAGTCAGCGATGGCCAGTGGGTCGGTGGTGGGGATATTGTTTATTGTAAGTAGGGAGGATGGGGGAAGCCGAGATTTGCTGTTGAGTTCCTTGATATTGTCCCAAAACAACCAAGCATTCCCCCAGGAGGAGGCAAGGGTCTTTTTGTAGTGTTCAGATTTGGTCTGCTTTACAGCCTAGGTGCATTTGTTATGAGCCACTTTATAGGCCTGCCTGTCGGTCTACGAGACAGAGGTGACCGCTATATGCCAGAGTTCTTCTCTATGCTTTAGCTGATGGAGCAGTTCAGGTGTGATCCAGGTGGCATTATGCTTCCTGGACTGCACTTTTGAGAGAGGGGCATAGATATCGCATACCTTATTAAAGGAGCAGGTAAAAGTAATCAAGGGCTTCATCTATAGAGGCAGCCTGAGATATTGGGGACCAATCCCAAAGGATTAGGTATTTCCTAAGTTGAGTTAGGCCTCCAGGCCGAAGACGGCACCAAGCTGACTTTTGTGATTCAGGTTTTCGTTGCAAACAAGACCAGGAGAATAGTATGGGAGAGTGATCATTTAGGGAGTCCAGAAGGACCACCAGGTTAGTGATTCTGAGGGGACAGTTTGTAAGGAGAAGATCAAGTAAGGTGCTGGAGCCCTTAGTGGAGTTCACCCTGGTTGGATGTTTGACGAGCTAGGTCAGGTCCAAAGCAGCAAATGTATCCTTGATCTAGTATGCCGAACTGGCACGCCAGTTCACATTATGATCATCAATTATGATGTGTTCAGTTTTGGGAGGGAAGCTGGAGATGTAGTTAGCAAGGGATTGTATAGTAGGAGCTTGGTTTTTCAGGGGTACATAGGCTACTGTAACAGTTAGGGGGGCTCTGGATGGTTCTGGGGAGAGTTTTATGGATAAGGCTTAGGCACCATGGTCTAGAGTGGATGTTGGAGGTGCATGGCAAATCAAGGAGTCTTGGACATACACAGCACACCCCCCCACCACGTTTGCCCACTCTGTTGTTCCTGTGTAGGGTGAGGCCTGGGAGGGTGACCATAGAGTCAGGTGTCCTTCTGGAGAGCCAGGTTTCAGAGAGGGCTATGACATCAGGCTGATGCTGCAGCATCCAGCATTGAAGGCCCGCTGTCTTATTCGGTAAGCTGCAGATATTCATTGCAGCTATCCTGAGCCCATGGAGTGTGCAGCTCGGGCTGGGCATCATAGGGCCCGGGTTAGGGTGAACATTACCCGACATGAGCAGGAGGAAGGCAAGGACTCTGAGTATAGCAAGGGATCGTTGCCTATGTGCCAGTGGGAGCTGCAAACCTGGTTGTAGAGCGAATAGTACATGGGATGGTCAGGGTGACAACTGTTGGATATGCTAGAAAAGTGATCTGGCAAGGTGGTGTGTACTGATGTATTACTCCTGGGAGATATGTTGGGGGTGGGGGATGAATGACAGGCCATGATAGGGTGGGTGGCAGTCAAAGGTGGCTCGTGGGGGTGGGATGTGTGGGGGCGCGGTCCTCGTGAGGGGGGCAAGGGGGACCAAGAAGCAGGATAGAGACAGCAATCAGGAGGAATCTGGGCAGACAGCGTGAGACGGGGTGGCCAGTTAGCAATATCAATGAGGGAGTGGCCCAGGGGTGGTATAAGAGAGGCACACCGACACATACCATTGTGGAGGTCTCTGTGGCTCAGTAGTAGGGTGACGGACTCTAGTGCAGAAGGTACCAGGTTCAAATCCTGGTTGGGAGCACTGCTCGGAGACCCAGAGATTACTGAGGAGTGGAGGCGCAGGGCAGCCCTTCGATGGGCTGGAGTGGCAAAAACCAGGGGTGTAGCAGTGACCCGCAGTGGATGGAGAAAGGACACTGCGGGGGGGCAGAGAGGCTGGGTCTAGGGGAGGTGCAAGGGGAGGTCCGAGGGTAAAGCTTATTTGCACTGAAAGTTAGGGTAGAATAGTTGAGGGTAGCCTAGGGAGTAGTACAGAGGCTGGGAGACAGGGAAAGTCAAAGATAGAGAGAAGGATGGGAGGGATAGAAAGTAGGAGTACTCAGGAGGATGGAAGTCCCTCTAGTGGCCGAGTCCTATAACCTGCTAATGGGAAACTCAGGAGTTAGAAAACTGTTGGCAGGAAGTCATGTGATCAGGGTGATACATAAATTAAAGGTCGAGCTTGGGTGGGAGAGTGGCTGGGGCAGGCTGGGCAGTCGCAGAATCGGATGTTATATTTCCCTACAGCTGATAAAAGGAGGAAGGAGGGAGGGCCAGCACAGTCTAAGGGAAGAGATTCTCTTAAAGATCTACTGTTACAGTAAATATGTAACTGTTTTATCTTATTTGAGGGTATCTCTTTCCTTAGGCCACACCTTTGGAATGAGTCCCAGGCAGTCCCAAAAGCTAACTGGGAGGTTGGTGACAGTAGGACCCGTAAGACAGCGAGGCCAAAACCTGCATATCTATGTGAAACAATGTCCAGACTGTAATGTTTAGTGAAGGTGTGGACAGCACCCCTGGTGGCTGCAGCACAGATGTCAGCTGCAGAGACATTTCTGAAGCAAGCAACAAATGTGGCCATGACCCTTGTGGAATGACCACGAACCGCACCAGGAAGTTCCTTATCGTACTTCCTATAATAGAATGCAATACAATGGCTAGCCATTTGGACAAGCACTGTTTCAAAACAGGTACGCCCTCTTGCTCAGGGGTGAACAATACAAAATGCTGAGGGGACTTTCTGCAGTCCTTGGTGCATGCCAGATTGTATCTCAGGATTTTATGTAAACCAGAAGTATGGAGCAATGATTCACCTTGATTTACATACTCTGGATAGTAAGGTGGCTGGTTTAATGTGAACTCAGACACTACCTTTGGCAAAAACATACGATTACTACATAAAGACATCCTGTCTTTATGAAAAATCAGATAAGGAGGCTCACACATTACAGCCTGTAGCTCTGAAATCTTTTGAGCTAAAGTGACTGCAACTAAAATTAATGCTTTCCATGAAAGGAAGCATAGGCCACAACTAGTGACTGGCTTAAAAGGAGTCAACTTAAGCTTCTCAAGCACATAATTTAGGTCACACGGGAGGACCATTTTGCAAATGGAAGGGTTCACATGCAGAACACCTCTCAAAAAAGCATGGGAGACCTCCAGTTGGGCTACCACACGCCCATCAATAGGGGCATGGAAAGCTGAGATAGCTGTCAGATGCACCTTCAGCAAGGAATACTGCAGACCACAGTCTGACAGTGACAGCAAGTATTCCTACACTGCATTGACTGGACAGGTAAATGGGTCCATGATCTTGGAAGTGGCCCACAAAGTGAAACACTTCCAAAGAATATGTATGTCTGGTGTAAGACTGTCTGGCCACAATTAGCACATCAGCATCTTTTGGTGATACTCCGAATCGTGCTATGGCTATGTCTTCAGGAGCCATGCATGCAGCTGCAGGACTTGAGGTCCGGATGGATTGGAGCCCCCTTGTCCTGTGAAAACCGACCTCTTCACAGAAGCAAGGGTATTGGTGGCTCCACTGCTAGTAGATGCTGCAGCGGATACCACATTTGTCGAGGCCACATAGGTGCAATGATGAGGGTCACACCCTCCATCTCTAGTTTCAGTAACAATCTCTGTATTAATGGATTGGGAGGGAATGCATACAGAAACAGTACAGTTTTTATTTATTTATTTATTGAAAGAATCGGAATGACAACCTTTGAGCCAAGGACTCCTTTGCAAAGGCTCCGCATCAAATATGAAATAACATAGCAGAGTACAAGAAAGACAAGAACAGAGCAATATTACAATGTTGATAAGAGGACAAGTAACAAAATTCAAGGGCAGAGAGATCCAGCCAGAGTCAGACAGTGAGCAGTAAACAACAATAGTTACAGTATCAAAAGACAGTGATCAATAAACTACAGTCTAATTACAATTTCTGCAGGGTCAAGCGGTAGGAGCAGACTCCAAGTCAAAGGGGAAGTGGGGAAGAGTGATGGGTGACTTGCGTCTGCATTGCAGATAGGGACTAGGTGCAGTCGCAGCAGGAGTGGGAGAGAACTTCCGAGTGGAGTCGGGATTTAAATGGGCCTAGACGCTGCTCCAGAGAAACAGCAGGAGGTAGTTCATTAAACCAGAGGGGGGTCCTGTGGAAAAATGAGCATTGGCCCAGGGAAGTCCTGCAATGGGGTACTAAGAAAGGGGCAGACAGAGAGCTTCAAGTTGTCCAGGATTGGGTGGAGTGCTGCAGAAGATGGCAAAGTCCTAGCGGGGAGGAGCAGAGTGAGAGCTTCCTGGCAAGGAGACAGGTCTGGTATCTGAGCCGTCTGTCAAAATTAAGCCAGTTGGTGCAATGGTAGAGCTCACAGGTATGGGCCCACTGGTCACATCCTGTGACAAGTCTGCAGGCTTTATTTAGGGAGACCTTAATACAGCATAGGGCGGTGGGGTCAGCGGAGACGTAGACAACAATCCTGTAGTTGATAAGTGAGAGCACCGAAGATGTCACAGCAAGGTTTAGGGCATTTGGGGGCAGGTAACTCCTATGCCTATACAAAAGCCCTATTCTAGCACTGACAGCGAAGCAGAGGAGATTGATGTATTCGTGGAAACTGAGAGAGGAGTCAAGGGTGATGCCTAGGTATTTAAAGGTGGGTACCAGGTTAAGTGGGGAGCCCTTGGAGTTGAGGATGGTGAGAGGAAAGTTTTTATGTTTGTTGTGTCTATGGGTGAAGAGCATGGCCTTGGTCTTTCTTTTTGTAGTTCATGACAAGGTGGTGATCCGAGAACCAGGTTTCAGCCTCAGTGAAGGAGTGCTGCAGGGAGGCTTGAAGAGAAAGGGGGTCAGGGTGACTGTCGAATATGACCGCGTCATCAGCATAGAGAAGCATCCGACCCGAGCACGCCTTGGGGAGGGTGATCAAGAACATGCTAAACAGGAGGGAGCCAAATATACAGCCTTGGGGGACCCTAGAGCGAACCGGTTTACTGAGCGAGAGTGTGGTGTTTAACTTGACCCTCTGGGTTCTATTGCTTAGATAGCTTTTAAACCAGGCGGTGGCTTCCAGAGATAGCCCCAAGAGGGGCAGGGATTGTAGGAGATGCGTGTGGCTGACAGAGTCGAAAGCCTTGGTTAAATCAATATAGGCAGAGACAACCAAGTGTCCTTGGTCAAGGGCTTTGTTGATGAAGGTGGTGTATTCAAGAAGGGCAGTAGTAGTACTGTGTCTCCTCCTGAAGCCATGTTGTTCAGGAGAGAACAGGTCATATCTGGTGAGACAGTCAGTGAGTTGGTCTGTCACAATTTTTTCTAAAGCCTTGTAGATGGGGGTGGGGACTGAGATGGGGTGGTAGTTGCCAGGGTAGGTACGGTCCCCACGTTAAGGATTGGGGTGATGACGGCTGATTTCCAGCATGTTGGGAATTGTCCAAGGCAGAGAGATTGGTTGAGGATGTTCGTGAGGGGGGGTGATTATAGCGTCTAGGGTGAGCAGGACAAGTTTGAGGTCCAGTGAGTCACTACTAAAGTGCGATTTGCTCAGGGCTTTGGTAAGGTAAGGTCTTGCCTCATGTGGGGAGAGTGTACAGAGCCTGAAGATGGAGGTGGTTGTAGGACTGTGGGGGTTGGGGCAGCTCAGGGGCCAGGTCAAACAAATTGGGTGGGGGAGGACACCACTGAGGTCAGAAAAGGCAGAGTTGAGGGTATCTGCAATTAGAAAGGGGTCTTGGGATAGGGAGCCATTTACCAGCAGTTAGGCCGGGGGGAGATGGTTTTTCCACTAAGTTCTTTAATGTCATTCCAGAACATACGCCCCGAGCTCCAGGTGGAGAAGAGTGGCTCCTGGTAGTGGGCGGCTTTGGCTTTCTGAATTTCCCAGGTGCATTTGTTCCTGAGTTCCCTGTATAACTGCCAGTCATGTGGTTCACCTGATTCATTAGCTAAGTGCCACTGGTTGTCCTGCTGCTTTATGAGGTCAAGCAGGGTGTGGGAGAGCCAGGAAGTGTCATAATTTTTAATCAGTTGCTTGGAGGCTGGGGCATAGGGTCACAGGCCGAGTCAAACGTAGAGATAAAGAGGTCAAGGGCGAGGTCTATGGTGGGTGCAGAGTTGATAGGGGACCAGTCACAATGCAGCAGGTACTGCTTAAGCTGGGGGAGGGAGCCCTTTTTTAAGCAAAGGTGAGAAGTACATTTTGGGGTCCGTTTTGGAAATGTTTTTGAGGTCCATTTGCAGAGAACTGGCGAGTGGTCGCTCAAAGCATCTGGGAGTACTGAAACCTTGGAAAGGTGAGCAGGCCTGTTTGCGAGGATGAGGTCAATGAGAGCGGAGGTGCCTGTTTTATGATTGAGTCTTGTGGGGGACTGGACAGCTTGTGTGAGGTCAAGGGCAGCAATGGAATCCTTGTAGGGGGGTGGAGAAGACGGCAAGCCAATTGACATTAAAGTCGCCCAAGGCAATGATTTCACTGGAGGATGGCAGCTGGGCAAAGCAGTTCAGTACCGAGTCGAACGCAAGCTTTTGGTTCCGGTGGGGGATATATACCATAACTATGTGGAGAGCTTTTCCTGAGGCTTCAGGTTGCAGCCTGACGGTGAGGGCTTGTGCCCCATGGGACGGGGTGCGGGCGTCAGGGACTAGACAGGCTTAAAGAGGGTAACGGTAGTATAAGGTACAACCCCCTTCCCCTTTGGCCTGTCTGTCATTTCTGAGGATAGAGTAACCAGGTATATGGACAGCAGAGTCTGGTGTGTCAGGGTCAAGCCAGGTCTTAGTTACTGCTAGTATCTCAGGGGAGATAAGTGCCATCCAGCCTTACAGGACATCATACTTTTTCTGGAGCTACAAATATTGATGGTGGCTATGAGTAGACCACCAGACGGCCCATTGGGGGAACTGAGAGATGGGAGTGGGCCAGGGTTTGCATGCACATTGCCAGATATTAAGAGGAGAGCATGGCGAAGGAGAGCAACTCTGAGCAATCTATTTACGAGCTTGGGATTCTGAGGCCGAGAGTTTGGGGAGCTGGTGGATACAGGTATAGGGAGGGTGGATATGTGAGTAGCCACCCAGAGGGTGGGGATGTAAGCGGGACTGGATTCTGGTGCTCCGAGCAATGGGAAATTATATGCATGGCAGGTTGGGCATAGTTGGCTGTACCACACCTGTGGGCGAATGTAGGGTTCCTGCAGGGTTATCAGGCAAGTCATTTGGTCGGGGGAGGGATAGGAAATACAAGACAAGCAGCACGCCAATGAATGGGGAGGACACAGTGAGACACAGAGATGAGCTAAGGTGAAGTAAACACAAGAGGGCAGTGTGACCTTCAGGCCACAGGGACTCAAGAATAGCAGTGTGCCTTCCTGAGTGATCTTTGTCAGATGAAGTAGTGGTAGGGTTGCTGCCTTGGATGCAAAGGGTACAGAATTCACAGCTGGAGAGGGGAAGCAAGAGGAAAGAAGGAAGGAAGGGCCAGAGAGGCAATAACTTAACAGGAGAAGGAGGGCAGATGATAAAAGTAAAGGGGGGTGCTGGGAGGTAGGGAGCATGTTAGAAGGTAGCTAGGCATGGGAAGCACAGTACTGACCCTGGTGGCTATCTGTGATAACCTGCTAAAGAGGAAATGGACACTTAGGAAATGACAGGATAAACTGAGGGTCGTCCGTTACATAAGAACTTACCATAACAGTAGATCTACAAGAAGATCTCTTGCAGCAGGCCATCACCAGTGGGACTATAGCCACCAGGCACTAGGACCATACAGAAATGTTCTAGCTAGCAGTCTACCAGAGGGGACCGCCCACCCCCGACATCAGCTGCTGACATCAGCCAATCCTATAAAGGCGGGCAGCCCCTATATCCTCCTCAGTTCTCCAGGAGGTAGACCAGGGTCCATCCCAGTCCTTGTGCTTCCCGAAGGCCTTATCCCGAGACTTTGAAGACAAAGACACTTAGGAGACCAGATTCTGAAAGGAGGGAAGTATAAGAAAATGGGGATACATCTCATAGAAACCCAGTGATAATGGAGGGTACAGGGGAAGAAGAGGCAATACCACTCACTAACAGTTTTTAGGTACTCGAAGATATAATAAGCCCACATGAAGAAGAAGGGGAAAATTCAAGGGAGATATCACCCCAGATGGAAGTAGGACAAGGAGCACAGAGGCAAGTCATAGTCACAGGAGACTCCATTATCAAGTTTACTGATAAATATATATGTAAGAATGATAAGGCAAACACAATGGTCAGCAGTTTTTCTGGAGCATGTGTTCCAGACTTACATGACATGGTAGACAATATTTTTAAAGGAGCAGGTCAGAAGCCACTTGCAGTGGTCCTCGTGGGTATAAATGATTTAAGTAAAAGATCTCTACCAGAAATACAAAAGCATTTTATTTCACTGGGAAGAACGTTGGAGGAGAAAGATTGTGAGATTACAATTTTAGAGATATTACCAGAACATAGGGCAACGGTGTACACGAAAAAAAAAATATCGTTAACTAATGCATGGCTTGGTAAATGGACGTAGAGTAATAATTACCATCTTATAAAACACAGATTCCTTTAAGGAACAAAATGACTTGTATAGTAGAGATGGACTTCACTTGAATGTAAGAGGAAGTAGAATACTAGGGAACAGAATAAGAAGTGAGATCCATAAGTATTTAAACTGAGGAAGAGGGGGGGGGGTGTTGTGAGGGGTCAATCATGAGGACTGAAGTACCAGGTGTTAATAAGCAAATGAAGGGAGCAAAAAAAGGAGGAAGCAACTAACATATTGTTTTGCAATGTAAGGAGTTTAAACAAGGAAAAGGTATCAGAGTTAGAATTGTTAGCTAGTAAAGAGAGGTATGCCATCATGGGGGTGATTGAAACATGGTGGAATGATGACATGAACTGGAATATTCAATTAACAGGTTATAATATATTGAATAATAATAGGATGAGTTGCATGTTACATTAGAGAAGATATTGAATGCATAGATAATATAAATAACAATATTGGCAGCATAGAAATCCTACAAGTGATTTTGTTGGGTGAGGGGGACAGAAAATGCATCTCATAATTTTTTATAGACCACCAGATACACCAGTAGGTGATACAGAATCCGTTGAGGATTTTATCGCTAAATTGGCTGAGGATAAGGATGTGGTGTTAATGGGAGATTTGAATATTCCAGGGATTGAATGGGGAGTGTTAACTAATGATAACTCACTGACATCTAGGATACAGAATGAATTGTTGGCAGCAGGTATAGAACAGTGTGTGCAAGTACCTACTAGAGGGTGTAATATGCTAGACATCTTAACCAATGAACCTGACCATATTTCAAATATAAAGGTAACTCCCCCTTTAGGCTCCAGTGATCATGATGTTGTTACCTTTCAGTACAGTGGGGTCAAAGAAATAGTGAAAGGTAAAGTAGTATATAAATTGTATGATAAGGCAGACTTTTCAGGTATAAGGCAAGAGATAGAAAGAATGGATTGGGATCTGATAACTAAAGATATGGATACTGAATTGTGCTGGGGGATATTCTAAAATACAGTAAAGCAGTTGGAGGATAAATATGTATCCACTAAAGGAGCTTAAAATAGCAGAGGGAAAAACACAATGGTTAAATAAAAGTATCATCAAACTGAGTGAAAAGAAAAGAAGGTGCTACATCAGGATGAAATATACTCAGATCAATGAGAATGAAGTAAAATATAGGAAGACCCTATATTTTCTTAAAAAAGAAATCAGGCCAAGAAACAATTAGAATTTAGATTGGCAACTTCCAAATCAGACAGAAAGTTTTTTT
The DNA here is from genome assembly GCA_016271365.2 of Neoceratodus forsteri. Taxonomy (NCBI): domain Eukaryota; kingdom Metazoa; phylum Chordata; order Ceratodontiformes; family Ceratodontidae; genus Neoceratodus; species Neoceratodus forsteri. Next base: position 35,364,303 of record CM057459.1, read on the forward strand.
TTTTTCAATACATAACTAGTAAAAGGGGAAAAACAAAAGTATTGGTCTACTTAAGAGTAATAGTGTTCTGGTCTCCAAGCCTTAGGAGATGGCTGAGGAATTTAATAGTTTCTTCAGTCAGGGCTTCAGTAGGGAGAAAATAGGAGATGAGGGTGGGGGGATGGAAACAAATGGCTTTAAGTATAAGGAGTATGTTGCTGCTGAGAAAGTGTACAACAAAATATTGGCCCTTAGAGTAGATAAAGCAGCAGGCCCTGATGGGCTACCTCCAAAATTTATAAAGGAATTAGGTAGGGAATTGGCACCTTTTATATCTGATATAGCCAATAGATCATTGAGGGAAGGATATGTACCACTAGACTGGAGGTCTGCCACTGTGGTTCCTATATATAAGAAAGGTAAAAGAGAGGAAGTGTCAAACTATAGACCGGTTAATTTGACATCCATTGTGGGGAAATTAATTGAAGGGGTAATATCGGATGAAATTATGAGATATTTGGTAGACAACAACTTAAATGACAAGATGCCACATGGTTTCACCATGCAAGGATCATGCGACACTAATTTAATATGTTTTTATGACTATGTAGGGGCATATTTGAATAGGGGAGAGTCTGTGGATGTGGTTTTGTTGGACTTTGGTAGGGCGTTTGATAGGGTGCCACATGGTAGGCTCATTTGGAAATTGGAAAATATGGGAGTGGACGATGTCCTGGTGGCTTGGATAAGGGCTTGGTTGACAGGAGGGATACAGAGAGTGAGAGTCTTGGGACATATGTCGGGTGAGGAGTGTGTTACAAGTAGGGTTCCCCAAGGGTCTGTCCTGGGTCCCTTATTATTTAAATGTTTTTGTTGGGGATTTGATGGTGGAGACTGGAAATAAATTAGTTAAGTTTGCCAACGATATGAAAATAGGAGGTGTTGCCAGCACGTTTGAGGATCGATTGTCATTGGGTCAAGATTTAATAGCAACTGGTGTATGGGCTGAGCAAAATAAGATGGAATTTAGTTTTCACAAATGTGCAGTGTTGCACATGAGAAAGAACAATATACATCAGGATTACTATCTGCAGGATGTGCAGCTGAAGGAATCTTGTGGGTGTGTATATAGGAACCTCACTGAAGTCCGGGATACACAGTAGTAATATTTCCAATAGGGCAATGCATCTAGTAAACTATATGCAGAGAACATTTTTTTCTAGAAGCGAGTCAGTATTGTTGCCGTTGTATATGACATATATAAGACCCCTCCTTGATTTTTGTTCGGCTGTATGGAGCCCATACTTAAAGAAGGACAAAGTCAGGGTGGAGAGGCCGAAGAGAGCACTCACTAAACAAATCTTGAGATTGAGAAACTTATCATATGGAACAAGATTAAACAAATTGGGATTATGGAGTTTGGAGTTCAGGACAATTAGAGGGGACCTGTTGTTGTTATACACAGTTTTGAAGGATGAGGAGTTGCAGAAAGAACTGGGCCTGAAATATAAGGAATCAACTTACTTTTTAAGGGGTAATACTCAGCAGTTAGTCGAGGTACACTGTAGAACTAATTTATGGAAATATAGTTTTATGTCTAGGACTGTTAGTGAATGGAACAGATTACCAGAGAATGTGGTCCAGGCACCCAGTTTGGAGTCTTTCAAGACCAAATTGAATCTTCATCTAATAGTTGACCACTCAGGTGATCTTCACTGAATGGTGGGGACAATATATATGGGCAAACGACTTCCACTGTCTTATACTCCTAGTATGAAAGACCGGGAGGATTTGGCCGGGGAAGTGGAGAAGCTCCTGGTCTGCAGCTCCCTTTCCATCAAGGTGACCTTCTGTTTAAGAAAATAATTCTCTATGATCTTGTAGCAGCGTCTGAGGGTGGCTGGGTTGAACTTCTGGTGGACCTCGCAGGCTTGGATGTCATGGTCTGGGCCTAGGCACAAGATGCAGGCAGAATGGCTGTCCATGTCTGGGATCTGTTTGCCACAGGCACACTTTGTGTATTAGTCGGAAGATGAAGAAGGTTGAGAAGACAAACTATAAGGTGAGAACACCATAATTTTGATGTTAAACCTAAAATAAAATGTAAAATGATTAAGTGCGGTAACACGGGAAAATGGCGGTCGACTGTTGCTGCGGCAGTTCCAGCAGTCCGACGTGCATTGGTCGACAACGGGAAAGAACTGAGGAGGGTATGGGGGCTGTCCACCTTTATAGCATTGGCTGACATCAGCAGCTGATGTTGGAGGTGTGCAGCCCCCTCTGGTAGACTGCTAGCTAGAAAGCTTCCGTGTGGTCCTAGTGTCTGGCGACTATAGTCCTACTGGTGATGGCCTGCTGCAAGAGATACATCGAAGCAAGATCTCTCTTTCCAAAAGAGGGACAATGCGTTTTTCCAGAAAACTCCAGGCCCTGGAACAAGTGAGCAGAAATGTGACAGTTTTGCATTGTGTGGGGACAAAAAAGATCCAACTCTGGACGGCCCCACCTTGTGAAGAGGTTGTCTACAATGGAGGTCAGCAGTTGGTATTCCAAGATCATGGACTGTGACCTGCTTAGCTAATCTGCTAAGATGTTTTGGACCCCTGGAAGGTGCATGGCTGATAACTCCAGGCCATGTTCTAGTACCCAGTACTACACTATCATTGTTTCCTGACATAAGGGATAGAAATGAGTCCCTTCTTGTTTGCTTATGCAATGCATAACACTGACATTGTCCCTCTGGACCAGCACATGACCCGGAGTCAGATGCTCTTGGAAAGCCTGGAGACTGTATAGAACAGCTCTTATCTCCAGTACATCTATGTGCAATTTGGTTTTCATCTAGGTCAGTTCCATGTCATAATGGTGAAAATTAAAGAGCCCCTGCTATGACAGCGAGTGCAATTCACCGAAAACTGATATGGGGATGGTGCACTACACAGAAAACATAATGAGCGACGGTCCCAACACACTCACTGGGACCAGTATCTGAGCTTATGGGGCGCCACGCCCCTATGCAACCCCTTAATTACAATCAGCTCTGAGTGGGGGCCTGACACTGGGTAAGAAGACAACTCGAAAGGGGGCTACTTGGGGAGGGGGTTCAAATGATTGGAACGAGGGACAGAGGACCATTTAGCACAAATGCAGGGATCGGCAGCTAAAAAAACCCCCCAAAAACTGCCAAATACAAAATCAAAATAATATATACACCCCTCGCCAGCCAAGAACGCAGTACCTCCTGCACTATAGCCAAACGCCTCTTCCACCACACTAAATGGCCAGCTGCCAGTTGCCTGCCAAACTACCTCCCATATCCTCAATGATGTCAGCCCCTTCTTACTGTCACTCTATCTCTCTGTCGCAGTTATTGCTCCCCTAGACTTGTTCTTTCCACAGCTGGCATCCTTCCATACTTGCTCTATACACAGGTGATCAAATTGAGTTTGATCAAACTGAGTCACTCAATTTGAATTGCCCATATTACTGGATACCACCTGGGTTCAAGACCCTTGGGTGTGATAAAGACTCAGGTGCACTCACCACCTAGATCCTGATGTATCCAAGGTGAGAATCTGAGCAGGAGTTGGGATAAGGAATGGAACACCCTCAAGATGTTGCCAGCTGCCACGGTCCATCCACCATGTCCATGTTTTGCGAAATGGGGCATGACAAAAACCTCATGGTCCATGTCATCCATTAATTGGTCCCACTGCACTCTCAGTGCCCACTGTGATATACTCACATGTAAACGAGCCAGTAGCACCATCACAATCGGCACTGCCATGAGTCCCAGCAGGCACAGGAATGCCCTGGCTCAGACATACTGATTGCTGTACACCAGCTGTACTTCAGCCATGAGACAATCTGCCCTTTCCAGAGGCAGAAATGTTCTGCCCCTTTATGTGTCCAGGACTGCATGTATATACTGCAGCCTCTGGCAAGGGGTCAGTACTGACTTTGGCACATTCACTGTAACCCCCAGGTCTTCGAACAGTTGCTTTGTGCGAGACAGGGTATGTTTGAGCTGGCTCCAGGATCTGGCTTTCAACAGCCAATCATCCAGGTTTGGGAAGACACAGAGACCTTCCCTGCGAAGGGCTGCTGCCACCACAGCTAAGGATCTGATAAAGACCCAAGGTGCAGAAGATAAGCCAAAGGGTAATACTCTGAACTGGAAGGGCTCCCCTTCCAGGACAAATCTCAAGTACTTTCTGTGATGTTGTCTGATTCTGATATGAAGGTATGCAATCTTCAATCCTTCATGTCCAGAGAGCAAATCCAGTCCCCTATTTGCAACAGAGGAATGAGATTCTGCAGGGAGGCCATGCAAAACTTCTTTTATTCTTTGTAGAAGTTTAGATCTCGTAGGTCTAGTACAGGCCTGAGATCTCTTGTCCATTTGGAGACCAGGAAGTATCAGGAGTAAAACCTTCTGCCTTTCTGGTGTGAAGGCACGGGTTCTATGGCATGTTTAGTCAGGAAGGCTTGTACCTCTTCTTTCAGCAGAGACAGATTTCCCGGGGGATAAGTTTAAAGAAATGGAGGATGCTTTGGAGGGGTGTCTAGCAACTCCAGAGCATGTTCGTTTGCAATTATCTCCAGGACCCTTTCGTCTATAGTAGCCTCCCTCCACTGTGTTAAATGGAGGAAGAAGTGACCCCCTACCACCAGCCCCTGTCCTTGAAGTGGTTTATGGGGAGTCCTGCATGAGTCATGCTGAGTTGGAGGGTCCAGCGCCACCGGCTTTGAAGGCTTTGGAATTGGTTCCTGGAGGAGGGGGAGGTGGAAACACTCCATCACCCTTCCCTCGCCCCTGCTGATGATAAGCATGGCAGCCACCACTGGCAGCAGGCTGGTAAAAGAACCCTGTGCCTCTACCAGGTGTAGGGTACAGGGACTTCACCGACCTCAAAGTTATTCTGGAGGTCTGTTGGCCTCTCAAAGTCTCTTCTACGTGGTAGTCAAACAGTTTTGTGTCTCTAAAAGGTGCATTCAAAACTGTTGCACATCAGTTGCAAACTCCACTACTTAGAGTCAAGAATACCTTTTCCTGCAAATCCCTGTGGCAACTGCCCTGACAGAAGCATCTAAGACATCACAGGTTGAACATAGCAGATGTTTGCCTACTTCACCCCTGCATTCTGATTTTTTAGTAATTCACTTTTGACTGTACCCTCTGGAAATGCATGAGCTGCAGCTTTAGCAGCCATCCAAAGGCCATTTTTATACTTAATCATGTGACTGATAGTTTGCAATATGCAGGCCTTATGAGGTGGAGGCGTATGTTTGCTTGACCATCACAGAAGGCCTCCTGGATTCCTTATCAGGTGGCAGGGTACTCATATGCATTGGTGCCCTGGATCTGTTGTAGGCACCGTTATGACGACAGAATCTGTTTCTGGCTGGTTGACATAATAGGGTTTGGCAGCAGGGGCTGGGTACTGCTTGTCAACCTCTCTGGGAACAGCTGGGATGGTATTTGGCTTATACTATGCAGCAAAAGAGGAATCCTCTAAGGCTGGATAAATTGGAGGTACAGTGACTGAGGGAGTGCAGCGTACCTCCAGAAACGCCATCAAATTCTTTTTTAGAAGAATCCTCTTCTACTGCAAACCCCATAGCAGTCTGTATTTGGCTGTGTCACTGTCTGAAAAGTGGTGTCTTCAGGAGGAGATCTGGGTGTGTGTACCACAGAATCCTCACTGCAAGAGGATACAGTGGAGCTGGATTGTGGAACATAGTGTTCCTCTTCACAGCCCTCCTCCTCTTCATAATCCTCCTCCATTATGAGGTCAGGATTATATTGCTCCTTGCTGTCATCGTCCCTATCGGCGATGGGAATGGAGGACCTCACTGGTGATGCAGAAGGCCTCTGCTCATTAGGCACTTGCTGTGTCCTGGTTGAGAGAGTCAACAGGGGCTGCAATGCAGGAACCCCCACTGACGGAAGTGCAGGGTACAAAGGCAAGCCTGGCAATATGTGCCGTATCATATCTGAAAATTATGCCAGCACTACCTGCATGGCAAAGATGCCCTGGCCAGGAGTCATGACCGCTAGTACCGGTGACAGGCCTGCTCCCGTCAGCAACGGTGATGAACTGTCCATAGCAGGTATGGTAGTGCCTAAGCCAAGCCCTGACCTTGGTGTCTGGTCAAGGGGCAGGGGGGCTGCCATCATGGCCACTGGGGCGGATGATGACTATACAGGTTGAGTGGGCACAGGCTGCAGTGGTGACCTAGACCTCGTCGGGAAGTTGATTTGTCCTTATCCTTATGTTTATGCTTATGTCCCAATGACAATAGGTCTTTTTCGTGGTCTTTGGACTTCCACAAAGTCGAAGGGACAAATGACACTTCCTTCTGGCCCTGGGCTTTTTGCATGGCTGGTAAAGTTTTCTCCAACAAAAACTTTTCAAGCACCTTTTTTCTGTGTTGCCTTGTCGCTTGACTGAAGCCCTGGCAAATCTCACAAGTCCTGACATTGTGAGAGGGACCTAAACAGCAGACACGCATCCTGGGTGTCATCTTTGTATATTTTTTTACCACAGCCACAGTTCTGGAACAACACTGTTGGTTTCGGCAGTATATAGTAGACAACGGTATCACTATTAGTGATTACTTTATAGAAAATGACATACGACAATGGCTAGGTGTATTCGTTTCCATATCAGGTCTGACAAGCACAGTTGACGGCAGGAAAAGAACTGAGAAGAGATAAGGCCACCCATGTTTATGTACTGTAGATGCTGATGCATGCCGCTGTAGTGGGTGGCCCCCAGCTAGCAGAAGTATCTGTGTGGTCCCAGAGCTGACAGGAGGTATGGTTCCCTAAGGGAAGAGATATCCCCAAAGAAGATATAAAATTATACAATATATTACTATTTATACATTATATCAGATATGCACGTGACAAGGATTATTGTACTTCCAGAGACCAAATAAGAAGGTGCACTGTCTTAGACACCATATTTTGATTTTATTGGTGTCTGTACAAAAAGAAAGATTATACAGTATTTAAATAGAAATCAATATAATATTCAATTTCAAAACACACGTCCTTTCATAAAGTAATAACTGTAAACAAATAATCCCTTTGACCTATTTTTTGGAGAGGGAGAGAGGTGCGGGGGAAAGAAAGGAAGAGGAGGGTGGTGGGGAGGAAAGGGAAGGATAAATGGGTGGGAAGATGAATGTACGAGTCGAAGAGAAAGGAAAAAACTGGAGAGGTGGAAGGAGGAGAGGAGGAACAGGGAAAAGAGTGGTGCATCATGGGGTGGGTGCAGAGGCAGGGTCAAGGGGCATTGGGACAAGGGAGTGAGTACAATTAATTCAAGAAAGCAGCAATTTGCAATCTTTCTGTCAAACTAGGAACCTGTATCACCCAAGTTCAAAAATCTAGAATGATTCACATTTTAACAGCACATAATCCAAGTTTCCTCCACTTGATCCCTACTGTACCCTACCAATCCAGTGAACACAAATGAATGTTTTTGAGTAATGTCATTCCTCTTATTAAAAACCTTTGAGGTCAATAAACTTTCCAGATCCATTTTCTCTATGGCTTTCACATGTTCAGCTACCTTTACCTTCAACTTCCTAATGGTCTTTCCTATGTACAGTAGCTGGGTCCACAACTACATTTGGTCAAGTACTGTACATTACTCCTATACTATTACGATTCACAGATTTTTTCATTTCCATTACTTTGTTCTTTTTGGGATTCTTAAAACATTTTTATTTGTGGAATAACTAAACAATATTTAATTGTATCACATCTGTGGCAACCCAGTGGGAAAGGAGGGAGTCAAGTACCTACGAACATACGAACATACGAAGAAGCCAGCAGTGGAAGGCCATTTGGTTGATCAAGTCTGCTCGTACTGCAGGGTCCATAGCTTGAGCGAATGTCCCTGTCCTCCCTCCCATCCTCCCTACCCATGATCCTTACCTTCCCCATGCCTATCCCAGCCTCTCTTGAAGCTGCCTACTGTCTTCAATGAGATGACCTCTTCCGGCAGCACATTCCAAGTGTCCACCACCCTCTCTGTGAAGAAGTGCTTCCTGACCGCCCTCCTAAACCTCCCACCCTCCAGCTTAAGACTGTGCCCCCTTGTGTTATGGTTGCCACTCAGCTTAAAGAGACTCTCCTTATCAACCTTATTTATCCCTTTCAAGTACTTAAAGGTCCCAATCATGTCCCCCCTCTCTCTCTCCTGCCTTCCAGGGATTACATGTTCAACCTCTCCTCGTTTGCCTTGCCCTGCTGACCGGCTATCATCTTTGTAGCTCTCCTCTGGACCTTCTCCAGCAGGTTAATGTCCTTTTTGAGGTATGGGCACCAGTACTGAACTCTATACTCTAGAAGAGGCCTTACCAGTGACCTGTACAAAGGCAGTATAACCTCCTCTCTCCTACTACTGATCCCCCTAGCTATGCATCCCAACATCTCGTTTGCCTTTGCTGCTGCTTTCTTATACTGCGTGGAATGCTTCAGGTCACTAGTGATCATCACTCCCAGGTTCTTCTCCTCCTCTGATGCAGATACTTGGACTCCACCCAGGTAGTACTCTGTCCTGGGATTCTTGGCTCCAATATGCATAACTTTGCATTTCTTGGCATTGAAGCCAAGCTGCCAGATCCTGGACCACCTCCCAGCTTTTCCATATCTTCCTGTAGGTCCTGTATCCCTTCAGCCGTGTCCACTCTCCCACAGAGCTTGGTGTCATCTGTGAATAGGCACATTTTGCCCTTAATGCCATCCCCAATGTCACTGATGGAGACATTGAGCAACACCAGACCCAGCACTGAGCCCAGTGGGACCCCACTGTTTACCTCTCTGGTGCCAGATAATTCTCCCCCCACAACCACCCCCTGGGTTCTGTCCCTCAGCCTGTTTTCCACCCATCTGGCCATCTTTTCCCCCAACTCCAAGATCCACCAACTTCCTGATTAACCTTTTGTGGGGCACAGAGTCAAAGGCCTTGCTGAAATCAAGACAGAGGATGTCTACTGCTTGGCCCCTGTCTACTGTCTTAATGACACAGTCAAAGAAGTCAATCAGATTTGTTTGACACGATCTCCACCCCCCCCCCATGAACCCATGCTGCCTCTCACCCTGGAGACCATGCTCCTCTAGATATTCCACCAACCTTTCCTTTAGCATGGTCTCCATGAGCTTGCCCACAATGGAGGTCAGACTGACTGGTCTGTCATTCCCTGGATCATCTTTGGGACCACTTTTGTGGAGGGGCACTACATGTGCTGTTCTCCAGTCCTGTGGTACCACGCCTGACTCTACTGAACTATTAAACAGGTCTGCCAGTGGCCCTGCCAGCTCCTCAGCCAGTTCCTTTACTGCCCTTGAATGTACTCTGTCCAGGCCTGGTGATTTGTCCACCTTCAATGCCAGCAGACACTCCCTCATTCTATCCTCACCTATCATTACATTTGTGTTCCCCTCCTCTCCTGCTCTTCTTTTCTCTCCTGAAGGCACTGGTCCATCCTTCTCCCTGGTGAAGACAGAACAGAAGTATTCATTCAGTATTTCTGCTTTTCCCATTATCCTCCACCTACTCCACCCCTTTCTTAAGCCTAACAATCCCTTCCTTCTTGACCCTTTTCTCACTTATATAGTGAAAGAAAGCCTTCTCCCCCTTCTTAATTCCTTCAGCTATCTGCAGCTCCTTATGTGTCTTTGCTCGCTAGACTTCCTTACTTGCCTCACTAGCCAGCCTTAGGTAATTTTTCCTCTCCACCTCTCTCTTGGTCTTGAATCTTCTATAGGCCAACCTCTTTTCCCTTACTGCCTTGGCAGCCCCAGAACTGAACCAGCTGGGCGCTTTGGCTTTTGCGTTCTTCCCCCTGAGCCTAACGCACTCATCTGTGGCAACCAGTATTCCTTCCTTAATGATGGACCACCTTTGGTCCACCCTCATATCTGTTCTGATGTCCGCCAGATGACTCCTTAGCACTTCGCCCATTTTCCTGAAGTCTGCCCTCCTGAAATCCAAGATTTTGGTCTTAGTCGGGATGCTTTCCCTGCCCATATCCAACTGAAACCACACTATGCAATGGCCACTTCCACCCAGTGGCTCCCTGACCATTATTTCCTGTACATGCTCCCCATTTATGAGCACCAGATCAAGAATTGCCTCAGCTTTTGTTGGTTCAGTGACATCCTGAGTCAGGATCTCACTCTGCAATCCTTCCAGGATCACCTGACTCTTAGCACATGTTGTGAATGGTATGCTCCAGTTCACCTTGGGCAGGATGTTTAACTGTTACTTGTTTAACTGGCTGGAGAATGCACACCACTGTATCTCTAAGGTTAATGCCAAGTCTATACACCAGTCTTGGCATTTGCTGGTGCACTCCCAAATGACCGGATAGGTGTGTAATATTACCCAGTGCCTCTTCACAACTTACTTTATTTTATGTGCTAGAGGGGAAAAGTAGTCATTAGATTCATTACATTATTGCTACTGTCATTTCTCCTCACGTGTTACCAATAACTTGCCAAGTACATGGAATTCTGCATGCATGCCTGCCATTTCTACTGTCCTCCTATATCCCCTCTCCAAAAAGCAACGGAACAATTCAGCTGTCCATTTCTCAAAAGCACCTTCTTCACTGCAGTTATGTCTAACATGAAGGAAGAGACCATTGGGGATATTACTGATAGTGTGGCATGGGTGGCAACTGCTAGCCAACAACAAAGACTTCCTATTAGTGAGTTTCTTTTTTTTTCCCTGCTCTGTGCTCTATGCCCCCCACCAAGAGTCCAGGTTCCCAGCAGACACACCAGTGCGTGCACATGGAGGTGCACACACACCCAAGCACCGTCTTGGCCCTTCCACCCCACCCTGACTATCACCAGGTCCTCCATAGCCCAAACTGCCATCCATCCTTGCCAAGGGCTGGGAAAACCTCATCCCTCCCTGAGAGGAGAGCTGCCCGTGGCAGCTCAATCCTGCTCCTCACCCCCCGCTGACCCCTGACAACCCAGGCTTGTTCCTAACCTCAGTCCCGGCGTGGCGCAAAGTGTGACATCCGGCACCTCAATCCTCAGTATCACTGGGCCGGCATCAATCAGCGAGTTTTCTATATAGGTCAGGAGTGCCCCTCCCCCATTCCATCCTTCATGATCTATAGGTCCATGAATAAGGCTTTTTCTAGGTTGCAGCTAACCATACATTTTAAATGCTCATTTGTGCTCTGTAGATAGGTTTACAAAAGTGAAAAGATCCCCATGATTTTTGCCTTAGCACTTACTGTAGCAAGATAAAAAGTTAACAAAACCATCAAACACCGTTTCTTGTTCCTAAAGCCCCAAGTATACATTGGCATAGCTGGGGGCCAATGACGCCCCTCCTAGTTGTGCCTTTCAACCGCAAATAAGGACTACCAAGAAATAGTTCATTTATGTTTCATACTGGAAAGGCATGTGAGCAAAATTGCCCATTTTCTCAAGCATCCAGTGGTAGTAGAGTATATAAGTACAGAGCACAATCAGTAGTAACAATATATATACATTGTACAGGCATTATAAAAGGCATAGTAACACGTAGCAACATATTAGTGCAAGACAACAGAATGGATAGGACAAGAATTCAAGAGCATTTGCGGACGAATTTGTCATAGAAGTAGCATTTTAGGTTGTTTTTTAATAAGGACAATGACGGGCACTGAGCCAGGGGTGGTGGCAGACTACTGAAAAGCTTGGCACCTTCATAGGAGAGGGAATGTTGACCTTGGGAAGTGTGGCAGAAGGGGATTGAGAAGGAGTAACCTGTGGAGAGTCTGGTGGTCCTAGCGCTAACGGACCTCTGAAAGATGAAAGCAGTACTACAAGGCAGACGATCCCAAAGAATCTTGTAGAAGAACATCAGGATTTTGCTGTCCAACCTATCCTCCAAGGATAGCTAGTTTGCCACCTTGTAGAGGTGGCAGTGGTGGGTATTTCTGGGGAGGCTGGTGACAAACCAAATAACAATGTGATAGGAGGCCCTTAACCTACTGAGATTTTTCTGGAAAATGGAGGAAGAGTAGATTAGGAAACCACGGTCAATTACAGGGAGCAAGAAGCATTTGGCTAGCAGGGCCCTGGTTTCAGGAATCAGGAACTGTTTTAGATGTACAGAGTGTCGAGTCTTTGGTGGACTTTCAATCAGCATACTGATGTGTTCGTAAATTATAAGTATTGAGAAAATGCGTGGCCTAACACAAAATGATTTTTTTGAGAATTTTGGAGGGGAGCAAGAAGGGAAATTGGCCTAATGTTGCACACATCATTTTTTGGGCCAGATTTGTGATGGGATTTGATGGTGGGACTTTTCCATTTACTCAGGAAGAACCCCATACACAGCGAGTAGTTAAAGATGTTTGTGAAAGGGAGAGCGATGGGTTCATAGATGAGTTCCAGGATACGACAGTCAATGTCATCAAGGCCCAGGGTGGGCCTGGGATCAGTATTTTAAATAACTTATAAACCTCAGGCAGCGAGAGGTAGCAAAAGTAGAATTTGGAGAGGGTAGTGGGGCAGCCCCTGGGATTTGGGGGGAATACAGGGGTTGCAACCGAGCTAGTCTTGCTGTGCTGAAGCCGCAGGGTTTGTAGCTGTCAAGGTCACCGAAATAGGAGCTGAAGAGATTGGCCATTTCGTGAGGCTCACAGATAAGACTTCTCTCCTTGCAGTGTGATTTGTTCATCTTTCATACCCCTGCCAATCAAATTATTGATTAAAAATTTTCCAGGTGAGCTTTGAGTTGCACCCCTCACTAAGCTATTTGTCTCTGAGGAAGTTTATTTTGGCTGTGTGGACTGCTGATTTACACTTATTGCCGAGTGCTTTATAATCCTGTAGGAGGTCTGTAAGTTTAAATTTCTTGTATTTGGCCCAAGCTCCATCTCTCATTCTCATTAATTTAAAAAGGTCATATGTGACCCATTCATTTTTTTTTACCTTTGCTCCTCAGCTTTTTTACGAACATACAGAATTTGCCAGCAGGAAAAGGCCATTTGGACTATCGAGTCTGCTCGATTTTACAGCTAGCAGCCCTAATTCTGCAGCTGCCCCTCACTCCTCACCCCCTTCCTTTTGCCCTATCCCAGCCTCTTTTGAAGCAGCCCACTGTTTTACAGGCTACCACCTCTGCTGGTAATGTGTTCCATCCTGCCACCACCCTCTCTGTAAAAAAGTGTCTCCTCATTTTCCTCCTGAACCTTCCCCCCCTTCAATCTCATGTCATGGCCTTGAGTGTCCCTCCCCACCCTTATCCTGAATAGCCCCTCCATACCAGTCTTGTTTATCCCTCTCACGTACTTGAATGTCTCGATCATATCCCCTCCGTCCCTCCTCTCCTCCAGCGAGTACATGTTTAACTCCTTTAGACTACTCTCATACGGTAAGTCCCCCAGTCCCTGGATCATCTTAGTTGCTCTGCGCATCCCGAATTCAGTGAGGCATTGAGTAGGCCTGCCAAGGGCCCCGCCAGGATCTCTGCTAGCTCCTTCAGCACACTGGAGTGAATGCCATCTGGCCCTAGTGCCTTGTCCACCGCCAGTGCTCTCAAGCCCCCCAGTACTCTACCTTCTGTGATCTCCCCATCCGTTACTCCCTCCCCAGCCTTTACTGCCCCACCACCCATTGGGCAGCACTCTCCCTTTCTCTTTCATAAATACCGAGCAGAAGTAATCACTGAGTGCTTCTGCCTTTTCTCCCCCCTTCTCTACCCATTGCCCGGCCTTCTTAATCCTTACTATCTGTTCTTTACAGCTCCTTTTCTCCCTGATGTACCTGAAGAAGCTCTTCTCCCCCTCCTTAATGCCTTGCACCAGCCAGAGCTCTTTGGTGGCTTTTGCTGTTCTTACTGCCCTTGTCACCTCCCTTGCCTCCTGCAGATACTCCTCCCAATCCCCCATTTCCTGTATCTCCTAAAGGCCACCCTTTTTCTCCTCACCTTTTCCACAACCCCCCCTGTTCATCCAGCTTGGCCCTTTTACTCCAAGTCCTGCTACAGGACTTGGTAGCCTCTAGTATCCCCTTCTTAATGAGCTCACATCTCTGGTCTGTGTCCATACTAGACTGGATCCTGGCCAGGTACCCACTCACTACCTCCCCCATCTTTGCAAAATCTGCCCACTTGAAATCCAGCACCTTTGCATTGGATGCCACCCCATCTTTGCCCATAATTAACCTGAACCATACTGAGTGATGGTCACTCCCCGCTAGTGGTTCATCCACCTTGATATTCTTCACAAACTCCCCATTTCTGAGCATTAGGTCGAGGGTGTGCCCCCCCCCCCAGTTGGTTCACTAATCACCTGTGCCAGGACAGTTTCCTGAAAAGCGTCCAGCAGTACCTGCTCTCTTTTATTGCTGGTGGCTTTTAAAAGGATAAAGTAGTCACAGATGCTCAGGAAGGTCCTACTAAAGGTGTCAAGGGTGTTGTCAATGTTCATAATGTGTTCAGTAAAGGACCACAGGTGGCTTTTACGAATTCATCAGTGTTAAGTTTTTTAGTTGTCTAGAGGAGATACTGTATACTTAGGTTGTTTTTAACCCTTTGCAGACCAGTTGCAGTAGACAGCGCAGTGGTCCCTGAGGGAAGAACACCAGGTGCTACCACACAAGTGGGGTTGGAGATGATGATCCAGTTAAGGGTAGATTCAAATCCAGTTTTATGGTTAGTCCGGGTGGTAGCTGTGATAATCTGATACATACCAAGCCCAGCAGTGGTCTCTATGACCCCATCAGCCTGGCCTGATTGCCAGTTCAGGTTGAAATGGCCCAGGATGAGCCACTCATGGCAGCGAGGGAGGGAGTTCTTTAAGTCCAGGAGTGTGCCAAGTTCATGGTTTGGGGTGCCCAGCGATAGACAGGCCACACTCAGTGTGATTGTTTTATTATTCCCTAGAATGATATTTATTGTACCGAGAGTGATTCCAGGGTGCAGGTTCTAACTAGTTGCCTAGCTCTGAGAATGTGAGGTGTTCTGATATAAAGAAGAGACATTCACACCCCCTTTTTCCATTTCTTTCCCTTCTGATACTGGAGTATCCTTCAATTTTAATTTGGGTGGCAAACAACAACATGTTAAGATTGAACACCAGTGACCATGTCTCCAGAACTTCCTCATACATTCCAGAGGAATGGGCACCCCTTTGCTTGTTCAGATAGAACACGGCTGTAGTATAGTCTGTGTAAATGCAGACTGGATGACCAGCCACTGTACAGGAGAATGTTTGCAACACCAGACAAATCACTCTCAATTCATGCACACTGAAGTGCAGCTGTTATTCCTGTGTAGTCCACAGCCCATGTGCACACAAGTCCTCCAGATGCACTCCCCACACCAGGAGGGAGGCATCCACCATCAGGAAAAGTGCCAGGTTCCACTGGACAAAGCATATCTCCTCTGACAGGTGCTGCAGGGCCAGCAGCCAACAGAGAGCCCCAGTCATGGAATAAGCTACAAAAACTGGCTGGGACAAGGTGAATCAACCTCTGAAATCACTATGCTTTAGCTCCCACTGGAGTTGATGCATCCAAAGATGGGTGCCTCTGGATGACAAAGGTCACGTATGCCGTCAGGCTGAGAAGATGGAGGAAATCTAGTCTTGGTGTTTGTCCCAAAGTTGGAAGTAGGGGGCATACTCCCATCTGTTCCACAGCCTGCTTAGGCAGTAGCCAAGGCCAGGCCTTTCTGGAGTCCAACTGTGCCCCACATACTGGGACGGGACCAGCTGTGACTTCACCATGTTCAGAATGAACCCAGATTGGAGCTGGTCTACATGGCCACTTTGAGGGCAGACTGCAGCCTCCAATCGGTGTATCACCCAGACAGGGGAATAGTTGCATTTAACTATGACAAAGGTAAGCTGCAACAAATGCCATAACCTTGGTAAAGATGCATGGTGCTGTAGAGTGGCCCAGCGGCATAGCTGTGAACAGGCCAAGGTCATTCACCAGCTAGACTCACAGAATCAGTAATGGGAACACCTGACCAGGATGTGAAAATCCAATCCTTCAGGTTCAGTGTGCAGAAACAGTCCCCCATTTCCAATGAAGGGATCATCTGACCAACATTACCATCTGGTATGTCTGGTGTGCGATACAGTGGTTAAGACCATGCAGATCTATGATAGGGTGCCAGCACTTCCTCTTTGTGATCAGGAAGTATCAGACATGTACCACCTGTTGACTTTAGTAGCTACTACGCACTCGATCATGTACTGACATAAGTGCAAAGTCACCTTCTCTAGGAGTACCTGAAGGTGGTCCAGAGGGTGAGCCCTGTACTGAAGTCTAGTCAAGCAGGTCAACTGTGACATAACGTCTAATGAGAAACCATGGTCAGTTATCTTCAGCACCCACCATCGATTGTGATCTCCAACCACTGGGGTAAACAGTGTGTCAGACAACCCCGACTGTGAGGTGGAGGAAGGACTTGGGGCAAGGGATGGATGATGGAACCCTGCCCCTGGTCACTTCACAGAGGAGCTGGGTTGGTTGCCCTATCCTTGGTTGTAGAGGTTATCATAAAGCTTGTTCTGTTGCCTGCATCCTCAATTTAGATTTAGAAAGGCTGAAGAGGAAAAGGCTTGCCCCTGATGTTGTTTGGGGTAGTCGAACAAGAATGCCTACGTGGTCTTTTTTAACTGTTGAATTTCCTTTAGGATGCCCTCTATTTGGTGGATGAACAGCAGAGATCCATCAAACGTGAGTTCCAGAACCAAGTGCTGGATGTCCTTGTTAAAAGGAGTGGAGTGCAATCAACTGTGCCTCCTACTCACTACTCCTGCAGCCAAACACTTCAAGCCCAACTCAGTCTGATCAGTGGTGAACTGCAGACGGTATTTTCACCAGTGCTAAGCTGCACTTAATGTTTTGAAAGGCCTTTTCCTGATGATTAAGGGGAAGGGAGTCTCTCAATACAATAGCCACTGTCCATAGGGCATGTTGGTAGTGGGCGCATTGTCAGATTAGCTGGCCTGTCACACACCTAGTGTCCATACTGCATATGTTTTACAGCCACAGTGAATGAGGTGCTTGGAATCCTTGCTCAGGGGATTGGCAACAGGAACCCCAGTTGTCTTGCACTGCTGCTGCAATGCACCAACCACCAGACCTTAATCTTCTGGTTGCACCAAGAAGGTCTTAGAGGTCAAACCTCAAGAAGGACTGCATAATGATGGTCCCCACATCAGGGGACCGACCCAGCCAAGGTGGGATGAGATCACACTGCATTCACTGTATCAAGTATGATGTCATCAATCTGCAAAGCTAGGAATGAAGGGGATTCCATCAAATGGATCTCTAAGTTTTTGTACTTCCCTATGGCCAAAATCTCATGAAAGTGGACATCAAGTGAAGAAAAGACCCTCTTGAGAAGGTGGTAGAAGGACTCCGAGTTCTCAGATGAGACAAACTCATTTACAACTTCATCCTAGGACTCAGAAATATTGCTGTCAGGTCAAGATGTATGATTTGAGCCAGCCTGTGACTGGAAGTCAGAGTACCCTCCATGGATTGGCCTTGTAGTAAACTTGTTGGGCTGTGAGCTGTCTACCTCTAAATCAAGCACTAAGGTTCCCAACAACCTTGCAGGCCTGCCTGGGAGCATGAGCTGCATGGGGGGCAGTGGGGCACAAGCAGAACCGCTGGGGGAGGTGAGCTCTTTGAGCATCCCACTAAACCCAGCCAAGGTTGAAATGACTGGTGGAGTTATGAAGAACAGGAACTACCCTGTTTCCCTTGTGGGTCTTAAGCTGCCAAAGTCTGGCACTTAGCAACTTCACCACCTTCTGATGAGCGGTAATCTCCAGTGTTTTGTTCCACTCACTGTCTATACTGGCGTTGCGCAGGGCACTTGGCTGACAGAGATCATGACTGGCCATCTATGCTCATTCTTGTGGTCACCGTGTCTATCCCTTTCTCGCTTAGACCTCTTCTTAGGCTTGTCCACCAGATCTACCTCTCTGCCTCACAAGCAGGGATCAACAGTTATGCTGTGCTTACATTTGCTACAGTGTTAGCCAAAAATAATATTCCAGAATATCTACATATATTACAGGAAATCCACATTCACTTAAGTTGACTAATAGATTTGGACATAGCTAAACATTTTCTGGGACATATCTCTGAATACCACTGTAATTTAAAGGAGTTTATAATCTATATGGGTAGTGGTATGTAGAAGGCTAACCACAAACATGCTGGGCATGCACTAAGATGGGCAATATTTGGGAGGCACTGGCAGAGGATACTTTATTAGGAATATTCCAGATACTCTTTTTCCTGGCAGTCTTTCTGAAAAAATAAATAGTCTGAATTACAGAAATATTTATTTTCTGTACTGTGCATTACAGCAAAGGAATGTATCAAGTAGTACAAAATTCCCTTTAATCAGGATTCAACGGTGGGGCCCAGTGCACAAGATTTAGCAGACAGAAAAGCTGACTTGCACTGTGAGCCTGCAGAAGGATACTACTAACCATAGATACTATGGGTGATATAGTAGTCCTTCCTTATAGTCAATTCACCTGGAGACTGACAATTTGTTCACTATGGCTATGATTCACCATAGCGAGGTGTTAATATGGTTACTTAAAAAAACAATGGGAACAATCACAGATGTCCAGTAAAAGAAGGATTCAAATAAAGGGGTTCATTATAGAGAGAGCACTGTATTTATCGCCCCAAGGAAAATTCATTTTTTGTGTTATGGAAATAACCTGGTGTACAGAAAAAATCTAAGGAGATAATGCAGAGCTGGAGGAAGCACTGGCATAAAAGAGTTATAATGAGATCTAATGATTCAAAGGTTGCTAAGAGATTTTTCCTCTGAAGAGGCATTTATTAAACTGAAACAGAAATGAATCACATGATACAAGTGAAAGGAGATGATAAAAATAGTGCATACAATTTAATGATTTTTTTAATTCTTGTAAAGGGCAACAGTCAGCACCAAGAGCTCCACACATTTGTGTGTAAAAGAATACGGGTTCCTCACCTGTAACCATAGTTCTACTAGTGACTAAATGGAGAGAATTAAATCTATACCCGCTGGAGGTTAGACGAGATAAAGGTGACATGATAGAGACTTTTAAGTATATAAAGGGAATAAATAAAGTGAATGAAGGTAGATTATTCAAAAGGAATGTAGAAGCTAAAACAAGGGGTCATAATTTAAGATTGGAAGAGGGAAGATCTAAGAGCAATGTAAGGTCACTGAGAGGGTGGTGGAACCCTGGAACAGATGACCTAATGAGGTGGTGTGTGCAGAAACAGTGGAAGAATTTGAGAGGGCATTGGACAGACACAAGGGGCTGGCTGATGAGCAGAGGAAAATATCCCAAGGAAGAGGAGACAAATAGGGGCAGGTGGGAAATGGGCAGACTAGATGGGCCAGGATGGTCCTTTTCTGCTGACACATTACTGTGATACTATGATAGTGATATACAGTTCACACCCACACTCGGACAGTTCTGCTGGAGACAGCAGAGTCACCCGAAGACTTCAAACTAAGCTTCTCCCACCACCTGGGTGGTAATATACTCTGGCTCTGCCCCTAAAAATCAGATCTTTCGCATGCTGGAAGCAGGGATCTGGGTGCCATATGCAAGGGGAGGTTTGGTGGGTTGCGTGGATGTGAACTCTATACCACTCACAAAACTACAATTACAGGAAAATAATCTATGTTTCTAACAATGTGGATACAGTTCACGTTCCACTCTCTGGCACACTCCTAGCAGTCCTCTGGGAGGCAGGGGTGAGTCCCGCACCCATATCTGGTGAACAAAGACTGGAGGACCAAGGACTCAGAAGCAGCATGCTGATGACTCATTATGTCAATACTGTCATGAGTGATGAAGGCATGCACTTTACTCCATGTTGCAGCCCTGCACATCTTCACAGTAGGGATACCCCTGAAAGCAGCCACCAAGGCAGCGGTATGTGGGTGGCATGAGCCTTAGGCCCTTTGGATGACTCCCTGACAGCCAACCTATAGCAGAGGTTGATGCAGGATGTAATCCACCTAGCAATCATCTGCTTTGCTGATGGATTGCCAGGTAGGGCTTCAACATATGTTACGAACAGCTGGCAAGCCTCAACCCCAACTACAGCCATGCGATCCTTGTAATAAGAGACCGCCCTCCATAGGTTCGGAGTATGGAGCCTGTGACCAGCCTCTGAGGACAGTTTGGTAAAGTATACCAGTAAGTTAATCACCTGGTTAAGGTGAGACTTCAATATGACCTTTAGGAGAAACTTCGGGTGGGGCAAAGGACAGCCTTGTCCTTGCAGAAGACCAGACTGGAAGACTCCACCAAAAGTGCCTGGAGCTCACTGATCCTTCTTGCTGACATGATGGCCACCAAGCAGGTTGTCTTCTATAACAAATGTGACATCTCTCATTTGGGCATAGGCTCAAATGGCTTGCCCATGAGCGCTGCCAACACCAATAGTAAGTCCCATGGAGGTGGTGGTTTGTGCACCAGAGGGACCATGTGATCCAGGCCTTTGAAAAAGTACCCATTTACCACTTCTTTGCCATTATCAGCATACCAGGCTGTGCCCGATATACAGAGATGGCTGCCAGGTGCACTTTGAGGGTTGTTCCTCATAGTCCCATCTGAGAGAGGAATCAAAGGTTGTCGAGGATGCTCAACCTGGGGCAGGTAAGGAGATCAAGCTCCTTACCTGGCACCAAATCAAGAATGTCTTCCATGTAAATGCATAGCATTTATGAGCCGATCCTTCTGGGATGCCTACAAAACATGGAAGATGTCTTCAGAAAGGCCCTGAGCCTGAAATTCTAGTTGCTCAGGAAACAGGCTGAGAGGTCAAAGTTGAAGGTCTGGGTGCAGGACCATCCGTTGTCTGGTCAGCAAATACGGATGAAAGGCAGCCTCCATGGAGGCCTGCTGCTGAAGCTGAGGAGATCTGCATACCATAACTGCTTGGGCCAGTCTGGGGCCATCAGGATGAAGGATACTGGCTGAAGGATGTACAGCTGAAGGATACTGGCTAGCCAGAGTAAGCCAGTCAAGAGCAAGATGTGCTGAGCGTCTTGCAGCTCTCTGTGTTTGAGAGTGATCTGCCTTCTCCACCTTTGTATGTTTGTTTTAAAAGTTATTTTAAACGTTTAAAACATTTATTTCCCTTTCTTGAGAGCAATTTGGCCATGCTGATCTCCTGGTCTGCATTTGCATCTATGACCAGAGATCCGAAACATTAGTTATTTTATAGTTGGGGGATAGACAGGGATGTTAGTGCTAGGCAGGGCTGCGTTAGTGAGCTAGAAGTAGGAGCCAGCTTTTTTGTTTTAAGCGAAAGACCCTGATCCCTACCTTCCTTAAGTGCTGGACAAGAGGCGTAGTTTTATTCCTGGCCCGACACCCGGACTTACTTACAACTGCAATCCAGCAGGGACTCGTAGGGTGAGGACTGGTGCTCTGTGGAAGGAGGCACCCTTTAATTCGAAGGGGCCAACTTGACTGGATTTCTCCAGGATCATGAAGCTCGGACTGTGTCACTTACTCATTGAAATTGGCCCACCCGGTCTTATTGGTAGGTGCTTCATTTTGTTTACTTGAGGGCTGACCGGACTGGTAGGAGCTGTTTGTTGTCGGACTTCTCCTGGGAAGCACGGAAGCAGAGGGCATCTGCCGTGCGCATTTCCTGGGGTTTGTGCGAACTTGTTGAGGCAGTCCCCGTCGTAGTGACCTAGCTTGTCTTTATTTTACTGACCTCGTACTGCGTTGCGGCTGGAGGATTATTTGTCAACTTGCGACTTCTCTCCCCGCTGGATTACTGTTGGGGGCTGGATTGGATGGTGATTGCCTGACCTGGGACCCACTCCACCTTGGGTAACATATTTTTTTCAGACCCCCTTAGCTGGTGAGAGTAGTTGAGCGGGGTTATTTTCAGCTTGCTCCGGAACCCCTTAGCTGGTAACTAGCTGAGGGGGGTGATTTTCAGCTTGCTCCAGAACCCCTTGGCTGGTAAGAGTAGCTGAGGGGGGTGATTTTTAGCTTGCTCTGGAACCCCTTAGCTGGTAACAGTAGCTGCGGGGGTGATTTTCAGCTCACTCTTGTTCCAGCACTTTATTTTCAAATAACTTTTAATAACTTCACGGATAACATCTTGCCCTGTGGTGGAGGTCAGTGAGAGGGTACTCCATCATTATTTGGGCAGTGAAGAATTCTTTGCTCTGTAATTGGTGCTTAACATTGACAATAATATCGACAATAACGCTGCTCTGCAGCATCTGAATCTCATTAGAAAAGAATCTATGGGTATTGCTCTCTTGATTTGAAGCAACCACCTTCTATTACTTCTTGCTCTGTGGGGAGTTGGGTGGGGGTTGGTTTGGGGTGTGGAGTTTTAATTTGTATTTGAGTGCATGTGTGTGAGGCTGGTTAGGATTAATACTGTATTAGTGGTGTGGCTGATTGTGTGATTGGGGTTTGGCTAGTGGTATACAGGGAGCTATACAGTGGAACAGTATGTGTCTGGGGAGGTCAGAGGTGGGCCAGGATTGTGTACAGGGTGTCCCAGCTTCTCAATCTGTGACCCTTTACTGACCTCCCAGTTTCCACCACTACAGCTCGTCGCGGTCGGGAGGTCGGGATTAAGAGGTCCTGCATTGATCGGGTATCGTGGGGTGTCCCATGCCTCATGGACGGGGGTAGGATTGAGGTTATCAGGAGCAGAAGGTGCCATGGGTGTCAAAGGAACCTAGGGAGAGGCCAGATGTGTTTGGTTCCCATCCCCAGGGTCCCCAGCAGACTGAGTGGGCTGGTAACCAAATCCCCTGAGTGCAGTGTTTTGCAATGCCAGATTGATCAGGAACAAGACTGCAATTATAGCGGACTTGATTTCCACAGTCGATCTGGCCTGGATCACCGAGACCTGGGTGGGTGACGATGCTGGTCTGGTTTTAGAGGCTGCCACTCCCCCCGGGTACATGGTAGTGCACTGCCCCAGAGTGGAACGCAGGGGTGGAGGAGTGGCCATCTGTTTTAGATCTGAACTTGGCTTCACCATGCACCCAGTGGGGAAGCCAGGATCCTTTGAATGCATGGTTGTGCGTGGGGGTCTGGGTGCAGGTTGCAGGTTGCAGGACTCTCCTGATTTACCGCCCCCTGGGGCGGTAGGTGAATTCCTGCAGGAGGTAGCCAATTTCGTCATCGGTAAAATGTTGGGAGTCCACCAGATGTTTAATTCTGGGGTACTTCAATGTTTGGGCTGATGATGAATCTTCTAGGTTAAGTTATAACCTCCTCCAGACCATGTCATTTCTGGGCCTGTTGCAGGAAGTTTCCTCCGTGACCCACCAGACTGGCTACATGTTGGACCTGGTTTTCTCACTGGGGCTTGAGGTTACCAACCTAAAGACTGATCAGGTCATTTGGTCCGATCATTGCACGATGAAGTTCTTGTTTGGGGCCCCCCGAGAGCCCTTCCCCTGCAGAGATAGTAAGCTATTGCCCTTTGAGGGGTTTGATCCCAGAGGGACTTCTGGCGGTAGCCGACCTATCTAGCGTGGGTAGTGCTTGCATAGGGGGAACGTGTGAGGCCGTCGCCACCTATAATAGGGTGATGTCGGCAGCGCTCAACTCTCTTGCACCAGTCTGTGTATGACCCACATCCTCTCACTTGAGGTCCCCAAGGTTCGATGGGGAGCTCAAGGCGATGAAGATTTTGGGTCAGAGGTTACAGCGCTGCTGGCAGAGGTCCAGGTTGGAAGTGCCAGACTGGCCCTGCGCTCCCATTACAGGGAGTATCAGGGGGCAAGCACCCATAAGAAGGCAGAGTTCCTGTCCAGGAAGATTGCTGCTGGAAAGAATCGACCAACCGTTCTCATTTGCACTGTGGACAGGCTTTTAAACCCAGCCTGTCGATAGCCGAAAAAAAACTTTTCTGACGCTTTATGCAAAGAGTTTGCTTGCTTCTTCTCGGACAGGGTGTCCACCATCCGGCTGGGCATACCGCTAGTGAGCCATAACATGGCTGACAGTGGTCACCTTGGCATCTGGACAGCACTCCACCTGGTTGGGGGGAGTTTAAATCAGTGGAAGTAACTGAGGTCACTCGTATTGTTCTCGGGATGAAGCACACATACTGTGAACTGGACCCGGTGCCAACATGTTTCTAAATGAAATGTGTTGACACTGTTGGCCCGGTGTTTGCCTTGATTGTCCAGTGCTCTCTCTCTCTCCGAGGGGGTGTTCCCAGATGCCTTGAAGGAGGCACTGGTCAGACCACTTCTGAAGAAACCATCTCTAGACCCAGATGTCAAGTCGAATTACCGTCCAATCTCCAACCTCCCATTTTTAGGGAAGGTTGTTGAGAAGGCTGTGGCACTTCAGACTGAGGAACACCTTACGGCCTTTGATTTGTATGAACCTCTCCAGTCGGGGTTTCATGCAAGGCATACCACTGAAACTGCATTAGTCTGGGTGCATAATGACCTTCTCAGGGCTAGAGTTCGAGGAGAGGGGACAATTCTTGTTCTCCTTGACCTCTCCTCAGCTTTTGACAAGGTAGACCATTGTGTGTTGCTCAACTACCTGGGAGAATTCTGTGGACTCACCGGCACTGTCACTTGCTGGTTTGAGTCCTACCTCATGAATAGGAGGCAACGGGTAGTGATGGGGAATTCCTCCTCCTCCCTAGCCTCCTGTCATCTGGAGTTCCTCAGGGTTCAGTCTTGTTGCCAATGTTGTTTGCCATGTATATGCTGCCCCTAGTAGAGCTCATTAGGAAGTACAGTTTGCGTTTTCATTTTTATGCGGATGATACCTAGCTGTATCTTTCCTTTGCCCCGGGACATCGAATGCGGTGGAAGTGCTAACTGCAGGTCTTGCCAAGATCAATGACTGGATGGCCTCCAACTGGTTGTGACTGAACCCTGATAAGATGGAGGTACTGTTATGGAGTCAAACAGAGGGCATGATAGGATGGCCTCAGGTGCAGAAACAGGCTTTGTTCCTGGGATCTGTGACTTTGAAGGCCTTCTCTGGGTGTGAGATCTCAGTGTGACCTTTGACAGCAGATTGACATTTGAAGCTCAGGTGTCATCTGTTGTCTAGACCAGCTTTATCATCTGAGGACTATCACCAAGATCAAGCCCCTAGTTCTGCCCCAGACCTCCCTACCTTGGTGCACGCCTTTGTGATGTAAAGGCTTGACTACTGTAATGCGCTCTACCTTGGGGTCTTCGGAGGTACCCTCCGCAGGCTGCAGCTAGTGCAGAATGCAGCCTCCAGGTTGTTGATGGGGTAGTCGAAATACTGCCATATCTTCCCGGTGTTGCGTGAACTGCACCGGCTGCTGGTCAGCTGAAGGGTCATCTTTAAGGTGGGCTTGCTCACCTTAAACTCATTCACTCCACAGGAACTCTTTGAGAGTACCACCACTTGTGTCCTGTATACTCGTAACACTGCATCCTGGGCCTTTCTAAGCAAAATCAAGTTATAATTAGCATGCCACAAATAAATGTAATACCTCATGAACTGTAAATGCTACACACAAAGTACAAGTTGCAAAGTTGTTCAGCACAGAATTACCATTCTAACATACGTGCAATCAATTGTAATTAATTCAGTTTTATTTTATACTACTTGAAATACCAAAAACTGTGTTTTTTGGACTTATTCAAGGTGCTTAGGTGAGGCTTGATAGACAAATGTCAGCCATGCACACCATACCATAAACAAATGCACTTAACTCCTAAAGTATACGTGATAGACACAAAGTATCGTGGCAAAGTTGTTCAGCACAAAATTACCTTTTCTAACAGTGCTATGTAATCAATTCTAAGCAATTAATTGCTTTAAATATTTACGTAAAAACTGCTGACTGTCATTGAAGCACAGGACAGAAAGCATAGAAAAACAGGAGCAGCTGTAGAATTCGCAAAAAGTGTTTATTAGTACTAGCAGTAACATAAAAAAGTGTTCGTATAACTATTTATAAAGGCAGAATAAACAGAGAAGATCCATCTGAGTTTTCCTTCAATCTCTGTGTGTCCCCCAAAACACTGCAGCTCTCTTATAAGTTCTTGCAAACCCTCCTTAATAAGCATCCTGTTTTGTTTTAAATGTTCTTGCAAATTTCAGGTAGGTGCAG
Organism: Neoceratodus forsteri; assembly: GCA_016271365.2. Classification (NCBI taxonomy): domain Eukaryota; kingdom Metazoa; phylum Chordata; order Ceratodontiformes; family Ceratodontidae; genus Neoceratodus; species Neoceratodus forsteri. Next base: position 35,390,425 of record CM057459.1, read on the forward strand.
CAAGAATACAATGTCCTAGAACTGAGGCCCCATCTCCACAGCTTCCGAAAAAGGCTAAATAAAATGCTCTCAGGTTAATCCCTTGAGTTCCCAACAGCTTTTGCAGTCATCTCAAACTATAATTATATACATTTCAACAGTAACACTATATAATTTCTAAACAAAGGATCCCAATATCAGTTACATTTCCACCTAATGATTTGCACATATTTTAAACCAGCAGATATGCAAGGAAGGAAAAACAGAAACAGCAAGGGAAGATAGAAAACAGCGGGAGGCAAAGAATTGTAAGACTGTCTGGGTGATCAAGTCCTAAGTCTCACGAGAATATATGGTTGCGCAACCAGACAGACAAGAGACAGGAAAGGAAAGAACAGAACAGATCCCTGCATTCAAACTTCCATAATAACTGGGACAGGGTCCTGTTCAACCCTGTCACATACACCCTCCTTAAGAGGGAACCTGTTTTATCAAATAGGTTTCCTAACTTTCTATTAATTTCTACTAACATTAGCTTCTAACTTTCAGAAATTAAGCACATGTGCAGTATCCTTTTTTCTATAACAGTACAGCAAACAGTAAAGTTTAAACTCATACTTTTGTTTTTCAACCTTCAGAACCCTCCATTCCTGATTCATATCTTGACAGAAAATCAGCATTGCTATTCTCTTTACCAGATTTGTGTATCACCTTGAATTTAAATGGCTGTAGTGCCAGGTATCACATTGTGATTCTGGAATTTTTATCTTTCATTTGGTTAAGCCAACAGAGAGGATTGTGATCTGTTAAAAGTACAAAGTCAGTTCCTAGCAAATCAAACTTAAGGGACTCCATGGGCCACTTTGCTGCTAAACATTCCTTTCCAATGGTGGAGTACCTCTTCTCTCTGTCACACAATTTCCTACTTATGTACAGAATAGGATGTTCTGTCCCATCTATATTCTGACTCAGGACTGCACCTAGGCCTCCCTCTGATGCATCTGTTTGTAACAAAAATGGTTTCTCAGAATCTGGGCTTCTTAAAACAGGGGCTGAACATAATGCAGCCTTAATGACCCAAAAAGCTTCATCACACTCTGGGGTCCATTTCACAGTATTTGGGTACCATTTTTTCGTGATTTCAGTGAGGGGGAGTAGCTAACTCAGCAAAGTTGGGAACCAATCTCTGATAATAACCAGCCAGCCCTAAAAATGACCTGACATGTTTATTTGTTTTAGGGACAGGGCTGTTAGCTACAGCTTTTATTTTACAAATTTCTGGCTTAACTTCTCCATTTCCCAACACATAGCCCAAATATCTGGTTTCCTGCATGCTCAATGCACATTTGGTAGGATTAATAGTCAGACTTGCCTTTCTGATAGCTTGGATAACTGCTCGTAGGTGTTCCAGGTGGCTTTTCCAGTCTGGACGCTATACCACAACATCATCCAGGTACGCAGCACAATAACCAGTGTGAGGTGATAAAATTACATCCATGTACCACTGGAATGTAGCTGGTGCACCATGTAAACCAAATGGCATGGTAGTGAACTGATAGAATCCAACAGGAGTGGCAAATGCAGTTTTGTCTCTGGATTCTTTAGCTAAAGGGATTTGCAAGTAACCCTTGGTGAGATTGAGGGTACTGATATATTTTGCACTTCCCAGTCTGCACACCAAATCATCTATTCTTGGCATAGGATAACTGTCAAATTTTGACACATGATTAAATTTCCTAAAATCAAGACAGATTCTAACACTCCCTTCTTTTTGTTTACAATTACCATGGGAGATGACCAAGCTCCTCGACTCTTCTATGATATCCAATTCTTTCATTTTTGTATTTCCTTAACCACGTCAGCTCTCAACCACTCTGGTAACCTGTATGTCTTTTGCTTAATAGGGCGAGCATTTCTTGGCACTATTACGTGCTCAACCCCTTTTGCTCGGCCAGGTATTGTGGTAAAAGTACTGTTAAATGTCTTTAACAAGTTACAAATTTTTGCGGTTTGTTCGAGGGTTAAGGAAACATTCACCTTTATAGCATCAGCAGTTACAGTTTGTTCCAATTTATCATAAGCTACATCAATATCTTCTTTATCAGTTTCTGGTAAAACTAGCAAAGCAGCTTTTGGCATTTTTTTCAACCCATTTCTTGAGGAGGTTAGTATGGTATATCTAAGTAGGATTTTCCTGTCAGGAGTGTCAATCTCATAATTAATGGTGCCAGTATGTCTAAGCACGCTATAAGACCCTTGCCACTTCATTAACAGTTTATTTTCTGTTGTGGGCTAACAGTAGCAAAACCTTTTCACCTGGCTCAAAAACGTTTCTTTTACCCCATGGTCATAATATACCTTCTGCTGGTTTTGGGCCTCTTCCCGATTACTATGGGCAATTTCAACATATTTTGCCAGCTGCTTTTTTAGGGCAAACGTATAAGATGTTATAGATTGTTTCTGAGTGGGGTTATCTACCCACGTTTCTTTTATCACATCCAGTGGCCCTCTTGGCTGCCTACCATACAGCATTTCAAATGGTGAAAACCCTGTTGATGCCTGTGGCACTTCTCTGTAAGCAAAAAGTAGGTAAGGCAAGTATTGGGCCCAATCTTTCTCTCCCCCTTTTATAAACCTTTTTAACATGCATTTTAAGATTTGGTTAAAACGCTCAACAAGACCGTCTGTCTCAGGGTGATGGGGGAGGTTCTTATGGCAGTGATACCTAGTAATCTGTACAGCTCCTTAAGTAATGCAGCACCAAAATTACTACCCTGATCAGTTATCATTTATTTAGGTATGCCCACTCCGCTGAACATTTGTGAATGCACTGCTGCCACTTTTGAAGCTGTGACAGTACACACTGGAACTGTTTCTGGGTATCGAGTAGCATAGTTGCATACTACCAGGATACATCCATTACCCTTTTACTTTTGTCAAAAGGACCAACCATAACCACTGCAATTCTCTCAAAAGGCACATCTATCAAGGGTAGGGCACCTTGTTTTCAAGTGACTGGGGCTACTTTCTGACACTCAGCACAGGAATTACAATAGGTAGCAACAGCTTCATGAATTCCAGGCCAGTAAAATCTATACAGCAATCTGGCAGGGTGCAATCCTCCCTGAGTGACCAGCCATAGGACTATCATGTGCCGTCTGTAACAACTCTGTTCTATACTTCTGTGGTATAACCAATTGTTCTGTCTGTTCCTGTGTCTGAGGTTTAACCCAAACTCTGTACAGTAACCCATTAAATTTTTTTAAACATTGGTTCACCCTGTTTTGGTTTTACCCCCCAGCTGCTTTGGCCACTGGCAGGCTGTGGCAACTCCTTCAAAAGTTATCAGGTATGCTTCAATATCATCCGTGGGACACAACTTTGTAAGTTTAATGTACCTTGTTGCTCTGCTGCACCAGTGCCAGATCCTTCTGCTTTGAAAGCTTGCAAGGTATCCAGCCAGGGATGCTCCTGTTGCTGCCATCTCTTCTCTGTTTCTCTCTTTCTGTTGTATAGCCCACCATTTTAAAAAGCCCATCAGGCTTTCAGGTTCTGTCACTGCCTGTTCTTTTTCCATAACTTGTGCTGGCTGTACAATCTCAGCTTGGACTTCTGTCTCTGCTAGTTTGGCTGCCATTCTCCTGGTAACCACTCCTGGACTTGCTGCTGCAGAATCCATACCTTTCTCTATGCTTCCCTGGTACTAGGTCCAGTACTCACGCACCATCTGTCATCGAGGCACAGGTCAGGAAGCATAGGAAAAACCAGGAGCAGTTGCAGAATTCACAAAAAGTGTTTATTAGTACTAGCAGTAACATTAAAAAAAAACTTGTTCAGTATAACTATTTACAAAGGCCGAATAAACAGAGAAGATCCATCTGAGTTTTCCTTCAATCTCTGTGTGTCCCCCAAACACTGCAGCTCTCTCTTATAAGTCCTTGCAACCCCCTCCCCCCCATCAAGCATCCTGGTTTTCTTTAAATGTTCTTGTAAATTTCAGGCAGGTGCAGCAAGAACACAATATCCCACAACTGAGGCCCCTTCTCCACAGCTTCTGAAAAAGGGATTAAAAACTGCTCTCAGGTTAACCCATTGAGTTCCCAATAGCTTTTTGCAATCATCTCAAACTATAATTATATACATTTCAACAGTAACACTATATAATTTCTAAACAAAGGGATCCCAATATCAGTCACATTTCCACCTAATGATTTGCATGTATTTTTATATCACCAGATATGCAAGGAAGGAAGGAAGAAACAGCAAGGAAGCTAGAGAAACAGCAAGAGGCAAATAACTGCGAGACTGTTAGGGTGATCAAGTCCTAGGTCTCACGAGAAAATCTGGTTGTGCAACCAGACAGACAAGAGACAGGAAAGGAAAGAACAGAATAGATCCCTGCATTCCAACTCTCCATAACAACTGGGACAGGGTTCTATTCAACCCTGTCACACTGACTTCCTCAGATGTTTCGAGGCCTGAGTGAAAGCCAGCTGAGTACGTCTACAGTCGTTATTAGCCTGAGTGACAATGCTTTCAGACACCACCTACAGGCATATCCAGGCCCGAATGAGTAAAGGTCCTATATGGACTGGGCCCTGGTTACCTGTCTGACCTTTTCTCACCCGCTGCCTCGGTCCGCTCCCTCCACTCCTCCTCTAGGGGCCTCCTTTTGATTCCCAGAATGGGGCTGAAAACTGCCAGTGATGGAGCATTTAGTGTTGCTGGCCCCGTCCTGTGGAATTCACGTCCACCATCTGTGCGGGTGGCCCCTTCAGTGGAGGTATTCAAGGCCCACCTCAAGACCCACCTGTTTAATCAGGCCTTCCTAGACACTGTAAACGAGATCTTATTTTTGAGATGGCCCACTCTTGCTGTTTTTATCTTATGCCTTATTTATCTAATTATATGGTCTGTTAATTTATTGCTGATAATTTTATTAGATTGTTGTATTGTTGTGTATGGTGCCCACAGCCTCTGGGATTGGGCGCCTAGAAAAATAATTTTTGCCTTGCCTTGCCATCCATACCTTGCCCTTCTGGGGCTCGACCACAACCTTGTAGACCAAAGGAAGGGAGGAAAGGTGTACTAGATGACTGGGGTCCAACGCCTCGAGAATGCATCCCTCAACAGTGTCCAGGGCTGTGAAGGGGGGGATGGACTCAGAACAGCCTTAGTTTTTTGTTCTCCCAAGAGGCTAACAGACCCACCAGAGGGTGCCCCACTAGGATAAAAGGTGGTTTACCTCCTCCTGATACAGGGACCACTCGTGATGCCTCTGACCTGGCTGAGAGTGCCTGCCAGCTGACTGTTCTCTCCCACGACATGGACTGCTAGGAGATGTACACACAGGGTGTGCAAGAGTGTTCAGGTGAAGGAAGCCTCCTGACACAAAGGAAGGGAGTGTGTTCTGCCCTGTGTGTTCATGTAGAATATGGCTTTTGTGTTGTCCATGTGGACCTGAATGACCTGATCCCAAATTAATGGAGCAAATTCCATCAAAGCCAGATGAACTTCATGGAGCTCCAGCAGGCTGATGTGGTGACGGGACTCCTGCAGTGCCCAAACACCATGGGCTTTGTGGTCTCCCAGGTGTGATCCCCACCCCACCAGAGATACGTCTGTTGTGAGCATGCCAAACGGTCCTGGGCAAGCAAACAGGATTCCCTCCTCCAGGTATTGGAGGCCCAGCCACCACTGGATGGCATCCTAGATCTGCTGGGTCACTAGGATCAGCTGGTCCAAGTGATCTAGTCACTGGGACCACTGTCGGTCCAACTCCCACTGCAGGTGGCCCATCCACCAGTGAGCCCAACAGACCACACTTGTGGAGGATGACGTGTACTCCAGCAACTACAGGATGTCTTGGGCAGGGCATGAGATTCCAACCTGAAATGATCAAGCAAAGGAGGTAAGATCCAATATTTGGCCCACAGAGAGGTGGGCCTTGGCCTGCAGGGCATCTAGTTGTGCCCCTTTGAACCTGAACACCTGAGAGGGGACCTGACCTGACCTGACTGGATTGACCAGAAGGCCCAAGTCCTGACAGGTTTGGAGGGCCAGATCCCTGAACTGCTCCACAGCCTCCTTGGATGGGCCAGCTATCAGCCAGTCATTCAGGAAGGAACATACCCTGATGCCCTTGTACCACAGAAAGGCCACCACCACAGCCAGACATTTGGTGAAGACCCTGGACACAAACAAGAGGCCAAAAGGCATGACCTGAAGCTGGAACAGGATCCCCTCTGCATGGATCTACCAGTACAGGCAAAGGGATGGATGGACTGGGATGTGGAAGAACTCATCCTGGAGGTCCCATGGAGCAGAACCATATGACCTGCTCCAGAGGCAGACTGATTGGATTCAGAGTGACCATCCTGAACTTGCACGTCTACACAAACTGGTTCAGATCATGCAGATCCAGAATGGGGTGCCAACTCCCCCATCTGTTTCGAACCAGAAAGTGGCTGAACATATATTCCTGAGTGGCCAAGGCATCTGGAACATAGGCTATCATCCAATGCTGGCTCAAAACATGGACATGTCCTTCAAAACCCTGGACTCTCAAGGAACTTGAATCGGAATGGCAGAAGTGCATCAAATCCAAAGGCAACCTCTGCCCATCACTTCTAGATCCCACCTGCCTATGGTAATGGCCAACCATTGTGGCAAGAAGTGATGCAACCGACTCCCCACCAGGAGCTGAGAGAGGGACTGGACAAGCGGAGGGAATGACACCCCACAACCCATCCCTGCACAGCCTTGGAGGGAGCTCTGGCCATTGAAGCAACCTCTGCCTTCCTCTCTTTTTTGGCCCTGGCCACCAAACTTGGGTTTTGGATGCCAGTACTAAAATTGCCCCTGCTGAGGCTGCTGCGGCTGAAAAGAACTGGAACCGAAAGGCTTTCTTTTTAGGCTTTTGGGATTTGGTCCTAGGACGAAGCCACAAAATCCTGGGTGGTACTGGACTCAATTCAAGTGAAATGCCCTTCCACCCAGGGCCCAAGAAGTCAGTGTTCAAGAAGGGGACATTAGCCAACTTATGCTGAGTGTCCACCATAAAGGTGGATAGACTCAGCTAGGCCCTACAACACATGGCGATGGCTGTAGCCATGGCACTGGCACAGGACTTGCCCATGTTCAAGGTCATCTGAAGTTGGTGTTTAGCCAGCAATTGACCCTGGTCTCTGATGATCTGTACTGGAAGCTGTTTGTCTGCTGGAAAATGGGAGAAGAGTTCTCCCAATAACCCAAAGAGGAAATGACCGAGATTCCCATCATAACTGTGTAGCTGGCTTGATGGAGATCCAGTGATGCAGCAGCATACACCTTTTTATCTGCGTGGTCAGTCTTCTTAGACTTCTTTTCTGGAGGCTTGTTCACATCCCTTGACTTCCAGTTTTGGATGGCCAAATCAGAGACCAGGTCCTCAGCCAAAGAGAGCTAGTTGGAAAGCCCAGAAAAAAAGTCCATTGGGACTGTGTACTTGTTAACCATATTGTGGAGGGGAGGACAGGGCAGAATGCTGCCAGTCAGGGCTGGTCCCAAGGGACCTCAGCCAAGGAAAAGACAACTCAGGGAATCATCCCTATCCAGTATGTCAGTAAATGGGTACATAGCCCACTTCTGAACTTGCTCTAAGGGAACATTCATGGACTCTGACATAAGTCAGACCAGAGCCCAAATGAGTTTGGCTCATGGTCAGTTGTCAGCTCTTACACTAATTCTCAGTCAAATATACGAATCCTGGTCAAAGCCATCAATGACATGATGTCGAGTCAGAGGATTCCTCACAGCTGCCCTCAACCGTCTGCCAAGAAGGACCACTTTGGTATCATCATCATAATGTCCACCAAAGCCTGCCTGGAATGTTGGCTGTGGGTGAGACTTCTTGTTCAGGGCCCCAAACAGAAGTTGCAGTGACCCCACCCAAGGAGGCAGAGAAGTAGATGCTAGGGACTGTTGCAAACGTGGACCAGCAGCAGAACAACCTGTGAAAGCCAAGGGACTGAAGGTCCAGGGCCAGAGCCCCTACCCCTCCAGCAATGGTCCACTGTTGCCAGAAGAGCCCTTGTTGCATCAACGCATTTTATGTCAATGCCTCTCCTCAACTGAAGGCCATGAGTAGTGCCAATGGTGATGTCTCCCGGTCGAGCGGGATCAAGAGTGCGAGTGGTGCCTCAGCCTCAATTGAAGGATGTCCTATGGGGAGGTTGCATAAACCACCTGCATTGGCTGGTTAAGCACTAGAGACTTCGTAGGCATAACCACTGGTGAAGGCAACCTAGCTGGGGTCACTGACTGAGCCTCATCCTCCTGAGTGAGGACCAGAAGAACTTGGGTCTGGGAGATCAACTCCTGATCGATCTCCTCCAACAGCTGATCAGCAAGCTCAAGATAAATCTTGATTGCCTGCTTGCCTGGAGTTGAGGTCAACAAGCCCAATGCAGTTACCGTGGAGCCCTCGACCGTAGCAAGCAAGACCAAGGCCAAGTGGTCGGGGTAGTTGAAGGTGTGGAAACAGCGTGATGTTTTGCAATCCCACAACTGACAATGGTGTTTTTTGTGTTCTCTCTGTTGCAGGAGAAGGGTTCTCCCTGAAGGTCTGGAGGTTTGGATACATTCCCCTGAACTCAGAGAATGATCCTCCAATGCTGGCGCCAGCTGAGGACAGCACCGAGATGACAAGGAACTCACCACAACTGCCACCATATCTTCTTCCATAACCGCAAGCAGAGCTGCAAACCCGGCAGTCTCCAAAGCCTTTTGCAGTATTCTGGCGGAACCAAGGGCCAATCGAGCCTTCTGGTCTTTGATGCACACTGCAGCATGGCCCAGCACAAACTGCATCCTTGACGTGTTGATCGCCCAAGCACTATAACATGTGTTGTGTGGGTCAATGACCAACATCTTTTGCCTGCACCAGGTGCAGAACTTAAACCCAGTTTTTGCTCTCTGTTGTCAATCATGAAGTGGAGCTGGAAAATAGCTGAGCACCTTTAAAGTGGAATACAGACTTACACAGTAGAAGATCTGCATATAAATGCACTTTTAAAACTCGAAATCCTTCAATGCTTCAGAGCTGTGAAGGAGAAGAGCTCTCCCTTCCAGTGGAAGAAAGATCTGATGTCATGGGGTGAAGCTGGTGGATATACCCCCTGGGTGGTGAAAGGAGCTCAGCTTGAAGACTTCCAATGACTCCACTGTCACCAGCAGAACTGCTGGAGTGTGGATAGTGAACTGTGTCCATGTTGTTGAAACTTTTTTTTTGTACTTCCTGTTTACTGCAGTATAGTTGATTGTATCAGATTGAGTCTACTGACTTCTAAGCTGTCATTTTCTGTAACTACAAAATCCCAGAATCCCCTGCAGCTGACATCAGAGCAGGGCTATAGCAGTGGGAGATTTAGTAGCCTACAGTGCATGTTAGGGCTTTTGTAAGCTCCAACCAGATGTTTGTTGATCCCACTGTTCTTCCGGGGCTAAGTATGGCCCTCTGGGACTATATTTAGCCCAGGAAGAACAGTGGGACCAGCAAACAAAAGATCAGAGCTTATAAAATCTCTAACATGCACTGCAGGCTATTGAATCTCAAACTGCTGCAGCCCTGTTCCAATGTCAGCTGCAGGGTAGTCTGGTATTTGTAGTTACAGAAAATGACAGCTTAGACATCAACAGAATCAGACTGATACAATGTACTACACTACAGTAAACAGTAAGTAAAAACAAATTTTTTTTGCACACAAAATGCAAATTAGGACTAGTCCCACACTTGGGTGTAGGGCTCTTAGTGTTGACTGTTCCCCTTTAACTGATGTACTGTAAAACTGGAAACATCACATATAGTGAGAATGCAATAATACGTATGCAATAAGACATGAAAGGGTGTTGCTTGCCATGGGTTAAACACACACCCTTGGTGCACAGTAAGGCAAGAGGTGTTTGTGCAAAGTGCCTTCAGTACCTGCAAAGTGGATTTACCCCATGACAACCAACACCCACCATGTTTTATTGTACATATAAAAGAAGTGCTACAAGTAAACAGTTAAAATATGCATAAAATGAAGAAAAATATTTTAAGATAGATGTTTTCTGGTGAAGTATTTTGGATTCTGCAATGAAGTGTATTGGCAAGAATATCAGCAGTGTAAAGGGCTAGGTTGCCACTAGGGGTTGCTAGTGTAAAAACAAGTGACACACCTGTAATGTAGTTCTAGAAGTGGTAGATGGTGTACATCCACACTTCTGGCCAAATTCCTTTCCCTTTAAGACTTGCCGGAAGGGCTTCAAGCTGGCTCCTCCCACCCACCCGGGTGGTATCCTCCTTGACACCGCCCCATGATGTCAGATCTGACTTACTGGAAGACAGACTAGTGTGCCACTTGTCAGGGGAGGTCGAGTGGGTTGTGTGGATGTACACCATATACCACTCCTAGAAAGATCAGTTACGCAAAGACTTTTGCCGTAACAGTAGATCTAAGAATGTCTCTTGCAGTAAGTCATTACTTCTGGGAGTTCCCGATAGGTGGCGCTCTAGCACAGCAGTCTCTTCTAGCAGTCTTCACACCAGGGACCACCCACATTACCTCACTTCCTGGGCTGTGCCTATAAAAGTGGGTGGTCCCTGGTAGTCTCCATTCCCTGCTGGTTTCAGCTTGTGAGGGCGAAGGACCGAGGGGAACCAAGGTACCAAAGCCTCCTGACCCTACATCATTTCCCTGTTACAGAATGGCAGGGGCCGGAGGAGGAAGCCACTTACTGCAAGAACATTCCTAGATCTACTATTACGGCAAAAGTCTTTGAGTAACTGATCTATCATCCGCGAATGGTCTCTTGCAGCAAGTCATTACTTCTGGGAGATTCCCAAGCAGTTATATAGCAGTGGGTGGCCAAATATGGCATTCTGCCTTATGTATAGTGCAGTAATTGGTAGGTCTCAGTGGCATGCATTGGAAAAGACATTATGGCCCAGATATTCCAAGGTTGCGCCATGCGCAACAGGTTCTTGGCCTTGCTAACTCAAAAATCGCCATCCTGCGATATTGAGAAGGGCCAATTCTTGCGCCAGAAAACACGCTGAGCCACAGCGCAATGGAAATGAAGGCATGCGCAACCAAAGGGTGGGTCCATGCATAAAGTGCGCAATGCGATATTTGAACACTTGCGCAATGCACAAGAGTGGCTCAGCGAAGTTGCGCATGCGGTTTGAGCCAAAATAAAGCGGCTCAAGGGAGCGGCGCAAGAACTGAGCAGGCCGCAAACCGGGAGAGAGAGAGACGAGACAGAGACAGGAGCAGGAAGGACAGAGAGGGACAGTGGGTCCTGGAGGACAGAGAGGCCAGTGGGGTGCCGGTGCAGTGGAAGCAGCAGTGGGGGCAGTGGGGTAACACAGGAACAGCAGCTGGGGGGCAGAAGCCAGGAGATGGACAGTGTCAGCTTCCACATGGAAGCTGTAATGAGGGTGAGACAGCATGCTGCAGGGGGCGTGGCCGTGGAGGGCCCGTCGGCGTATGCCCCGACAGGCGGTATCGTGCCGCATCAGCTACGAGCTGTACAGTGATGTTGAGATGGTGCTCGGTACCGCCTGAACAGGGCAATACTGGGCGGCTCAGTGAGCTGTGCAGTGATGTGATGCAGGCACCCTCACGACGGAGTCACGCTCTGTCCGTGGAGACCAAGGTGACAGCCTGCATGTGCCTGCTCGCCACGGGCACCTTCCAGAGGCCGACAGGGGACACCACAGGCATCACGCAGTCGGCCACGTCACGCATCCTCACCCAATTCCTCAGCGCTGCTGCCTCATGCTCGGAGTACATCCATTTCCCAGCACCGCGGCAGAGTACAGCAAACATGCAGGAGTTCCACAGGGTAGCACAAATGCCTGGCGTGCAGGGTGCCATAGACTGCACCCATGTGGCCATTCGTGACGCCACCTGGCCCCGCACGGGCAAGCATATCGAACCGAAGGGCTACTCGAGTGAAAACTGCCAGGTGGTGTGTGATGCCACTGGGCGATCATCAATGTCTGTGCCACACACCTGGCGGAGCACATGATGCCTTCATATGGCACCAATCTGCACTGTGCCATCGATTCGAGAGTGGGAACATCCCCACGGGTCATCTAGTGGGTGAGTACACATGTATGGAATGCAAACTCTGTGCAAGGGTGGGAATGACACAGGTGCCATGGTAGTGGCACACAAGGATATGGGCAATATGGACCTGACCTAACACTGATCTCCACTATCTCCACACAGGTGACTGTGGATACCCACTCTGTCCCTGGCTGCTCACACCATACAGCGCCCCGACCCCAGCGCAGCACGGTTTCAATGAGGCCTGCGCAACACGGAACATCATAGGCGGGTGTTCGGGATACTCAAAGCACGCTTCCGATGCCTGGACACCTCGGGCGAGCCTACAGTACAGCCCCCAAAAGGCCTGTGGGATATTCCTGGCCTGTTGCATCCTGCACAACATGGCCAAAGACCATGGGATAGCCGTACAGGTCCAAGAGGGGACAGCGATGGGGATGCCAGTGGCGCCGGTGATATGGGTGATGAGCCGCCCCCCCTAGGACGGAGGGACCCCCGACTGACCCAGCAGGCCCAGCTGCACCGGGACACCATTGCAGAAGAGCACTACGCACAACACAGGTAAGTCAAGGGGACATGTGCAGGCAACACTGTCTATGTGCAAACCACAGGCACACAGAGGAACACACCGTGCATGAAGGTCAGGGGAGTTGAAGGGTCTAGGCATACCAACACATTAGCAGAGAGGTGAGCACTCAAATAAACACACACACACACCAGGCAGCATACAGGGCAGCAGCACAGCAATGCGCGAAATTACGCTATCACACAGCACCACCAACCACCCTCACCACCTGGACTGTCCCACGTCGTGTGTCAGGACCTGGGCAACCTTGCACCTTGGTGTACAGTGCAATGCAGGCATCATCATCCACGCACCTGTGGACAGCAGTTGGGAGAGTGTGCAGGTGGTCCGTGTGTCAGTTTGGTGAGCAGAGCACCAGCAGTGCACTGCCCACCATGACACACATTGCACACAGGGCAGCACCAGACAGGGCCTGCATTGGGAGACAGCTCAGTCAGGAGCACTGTCCCACGGCCACCACGGATGCGTGGGCGGCCCGCCGTGGCCTAGCAGCACTGGCAGGCTGCGAGGGGCCTTGTCGGGTGGCACTACTGCACCAGGGTCCCAGTGCGTGACCGCGACCTTGCCCGCACAGGGGTCTGCATCCCCCGAAAGAAACTTGCACCAGGGGTGCTCGGGATGCCCACAGCAGAACCCGGCGTCGACAGGCCTGGTGTCGCACGACGCCGGGAACGGGGAGTGGAGTGCGCACTGTGTGGGGTGCGTGGTACAGGGTCACCAGACAGTGTGGTCAATGCGGTCGCCACAGAGACCACTGCCTGGGTCAGCCTGTCGATGGCAGCGGTCACATCCGTCCACATATGGACCATCTCGGCCCGGTCCCGAGCACACTCCCTGCTATGCCGCTCCACGGACACAGTCAGTGCCTCCACGGACCTTGCAACCCGCCCCTGCAGCTGTACCGACTCCTGCAGCAGGCGGGTGTGCCGTCAAAGGTACTGTGCCCCAATGGCATCGTGACCCCAGGGTGTGGATGGTCCTGGTGCACAGCACCCCTTGAGGGTGGCCGCTGTTCGCCAGGACCAGGTATGGGCTGATCCAAGGGCGGTGGACAAGTGCCACTGCCTGACGCCTGTCCCCCAGGCCTGGTGTGCAACTGCTGCTGCTGCCTCCAACTGCTGAGCCCCAGGTCCACCTGTTCCACCCTGTGCTGTCAACAGTGCCAGACACCTGCTCAGCCACGGTGCTGCCCCACGGTGCTGACAGGCCCAGCCTGTGACTGTGCCAGCATGCTGGTACACAGGTGTGAGCTGGACGGCCGGGGCACGTGCTGGCCTGCCGTGTGTCCCTCGTGGGACACACACCTCTCACTGGCCATTGCAGGCCTGCCATCCTCAATAGTGCCGGTGCGTGCCACTGCCATAGGCACAGCATGCTGGCACGCCTGCCAGACTGCTGTGACACAGGCTGTGCACCCCTGCACCGTATCACTGCCGGCGGAGTTGTCAGCCCAGCCCGGCCTGCTGCCAGTGCGTGCAGACTGCTGGCGGAGGTGGAAGGTCCTCCTCCTGGTCCAGCAGGTCTGCCTCACTGTCAGCACCCACCACCACCGTCTCCTGCAGGCCAACAGGATCTGAAACAGAAAGAGAGTACATGTGAGTGCATGTGAACAGCCGCCCCCACAACATCACCATGACATACCGTGCAGTGATGGGCTTCCACCTGTCTGGAATCCTCCGCCAGGAACACCCGCAATGGCACTCGGCTGCATGGCGCGACCAGTGTCTCCTCGGTCGGGGTCAGCTGCAACACCACTGGTGGTCCCCACCAGTGGCAGCACGCCACCCTGAAGGCTGCCACCTTCTCCTTCAGCCTCCTGCGGTCAGTCCCCATCTTCTTGCGGCACTCCTGCACGAGCGCTGGTGGCTTCCGTGCAGGTTGACCCAGAGCTACCCCTCCCATGCAGCTGCACGCTGCTGAGGGTGCCCTCCCCCACTCAAAAGCGGCTCATCCTCCAGGTAGGCCTGGAAGGGGCCTCGGTCTCTGCTGTGGTGAAGTTCGGCCTCCTCCTCGCCCGCTGTCCACCTCGGCCTGGTTCTCGTCAGTCATGCTGATCTGTATGGGTGGAAGTGGACACCTGTCACTCTGCAGTCCACAGCATTTCCCCATGAGCATAGCTGCAGGCTGGGGGAGAAGCCCCTTCCTCGCTGCCTGGCAGATACTGATGGAAAGGTGCCCTCTGCCCCTTCTAAGTGCCCTCATCATGCTCAGCCCCTCATCCCGTGACACCCTCCAGCACCCCTGCCCATGTGCATTGTCCTGAGCATCACACAGCATGTAACTCACCTCTCAGCTGCAACAACCAAATCTGGCCGCCACAACCCAGTGTCGTATTTTATAGCGCAACACATGCAAATGAGGTGTGGCGCAACTTTAATGATATGCTAACGCGCCCACTGCGCTTTGAATGGCTGACGCCTGCTTTGCATATGTCGGCTGAATATCGCGTAAATGCGCTTTAGCGCAATAGGGAAGGTCCGCTGAGCTGATGCGCATGTTTGTGGTTGTGTGCTACACTGCATTGCGCATGCCCAGGCGAGTTACGCATGCGTCGATCGCGCTGCAGAACTGCTGAGCGCGATAAGCTATTCTGGACATGGCCACCATTGTGCCGGTGGCGCTGCAGCACTAGGCACTATATGGCGCTATGGCACCTCTGTAGCGATAGTCCCTGTGGTACTGGTGCTGTGCCGCAGTCGCGAGGATACCTATGCATCCCAAGGGCTGTGCATAGCCTTGCGTCATTGCCGTGACCTTGGGTATGCCCTCTGACCCCTGGCGCTGAGTGCATGCCATGTGTACGTCCCTATTGCGCTGTCTGGCTACAGCGCCATGTAAAGTGACGGCGCTGTGCGAACAGCGCGATAGGTGCCTGTGCTGGTCTATTGCGCAACAACTCCACGTGGGGTCACAGCGCAGCGGGGCGCCATATTGCCTGCTGTAAAGTTGGTGCCATGGCTAGGAGGAGGGCGGTGCCGTGGAGCCAAGTTGAGGTGGCCAACCTGGTGGCCTAGTGGAGCCCACTATGACCAACTGTATGGTGAGGCCCCCTCACCGGACCGAGACCCATGTGTGGCAGCAAGTGGCCACTGACCTGGTGGGGTCACTGGCGGGGCCGGTCTGCGGAGCAGTGCGGCACCGGGTCAGTGATCTCCGCCGGAGGACCGGAGCTGTTGCGGCGGCTGCGTTCCCGTGCCAGGCGGGGCCTGGTGCCTAAGCCACGTGAGTGTACCATCTATTCACCTATATTCTCTGTAGGGGTGTGTGTGTGCCTGGGTGGCTGTGCACGGTGTGTCAGTGTGTGCAGCTGTGCGATGGATGGTTATGGCTGGTGTGGGCAGGCAGTCTTACTGGGGCAGGGGGCACTCTGCTTTTGAGTCACACTGATGTTTGTCTCACCATATGTCTCCCACAGGCGGATGGTGACGAGCCGGACGCGGCTGATGTGGGCCATGCCAGGGCCCCCAGTCCCACAGGCCGTCGGCCCATGGCGGCAGCAGCAGCATCAGCAGCAGCGGCAGACTGAGCTGCTGGAGGTGTGAGTATCATTACGTCATGGATGCTATTGCATGCTGGGGGGCAGGACCACCAACCATGATGGACACAACCAGATGGGTGGTAGTAGTTCCACTATCGTAACACTAGTGAGTCCCACACTGGAGTACAGTGTACAGTTCGAACACATAGCTGCATATGGACAGGGACTGGGTGGAGAGCGTTCACAGGAGGGCGACATGGATGGTGCATGGATTGCATCACATGTCCTATGCAGACAGGTTGACGGAACTGAACATGTACTCCCTGGAGGGGAGGAGGGTGTGGGGATATGATGGGGTCATACGAGTATTGTACAGGGGAACAGTGTGCAGGAACCAATATTTGTCAGCGTAGAGGATGTTCCAGGTGTAGAGGGCATGGGATGCAGTTGGAGGGGCTCGTTAAGGGAAACATGCGAATGTGTTTCCTCACATTATGGTGGTGGACGAGTGGAACACCCTGCCAGAGGATGTGGTGGGGCTGACTTGGTCACGGAGATCTGTATGTGTGGGCTCGCCATGAGGGACTTCTGGAGGTCAGGGTGAGGGAATGGACTTATAGGACATGAGTGATCGTACAAGGCCAAATGGCCAGACTAGGTGTCCCATAGGCCCCTATCTGCCGACACTGTCTATGTATCCATGTATGTAGGCGTGACACAGGTGACCTGCATCACAGTGCAGCATCACGACACGTCTGTGTATGCATCACAGGTGGTCCAGGCATGCACTGGGCACATAGCTGTGTGACTGGCATCGCCACGTTGCAACATCACATGACAGCCTAGTTTGTACTGTGATTGGCGTGGGCAGTGTGTGTGGGCGGTGGTGCGCATGGCTGGTGCCGCCTGTTTGTGATGGCCATGTGCATGTTCACTGTGGGTGGGTGCATGCCATCACATGTGCAGCACATTGGGTTAGCTGGGTTGCAGGTTGGGTGGTGTTCAGGGTTGTGGTCAGTCTCAGCCATTGACTGTGTTCCCATTTTCCTGAGGCCTCGGTGTGCTTGGCGCATGGCGCGATGTCGGCGCCTGACACAGCTGGCGGCGACAACAGAGAGCTCCTGCAAGCCCTACAGCAACAGGGGAGCGGCGGCACAGACACAGGAGGAAGGCGGCGGGGAGGGCAGGAGCCTGCTGGGCCGTAGCCCACCTTTTGTTGCCCTTCCCCATCCCTTTCACCCTGACTTCCCTCTCCAAGTTGTTTTCCCTTCCCCTTGCACACCCCTGCCTTTTACCCGTCCCCCAACTTGTACATAGTTTTAGCTGTTTTGTTACCTCTTTTTGTTTGAATATAAAATTCTATTTTGGTACAACTGCTGTGTTGGTGTCTGCTTTGCAACTGGCTCTGGGTGCTCCGTTGCAGGGGTGTACATGCCATCTGGGCTACTATGGTCCTGGATATGTGTGTGTGTGTGTGTGTGTGTGTGTGTGTCCATGGGGAGGTATCACCAGCATAGCATTGCCTTTCTGTTGCTCTCGCCATCTGCTGCCACCCACTGCTGGGTGCACAGGGTGGGTCTGGGTGGTCTGCTTCTCTGCAGCATGGGGTTGACGTGTGGCACTGGGGGTGCATGGTGTTTCCTGCAGTGCCTGTCACTGCACATGAGTGGTGTCTTGGGGCACGGTGCACGCTGTGCTGTGCGTACAGGGGACTGATGTGCATTGTGGTTGTCAACCCCTGGGTGTGACACTCTCTGCCTGCCAGTGGTTGTGCTGGGCGTCATGGCTCTGCTATGCTTTAGTTGGCTTGTCCCCATGGGCACGTGGATCAGCCGTCCCACCCCAGTGATGCTGTGCTTGGGGTGTGCCAGTGTGGTGTGGGTTCTGCAGTGAGTTCCTGTGCCCATGTGGCATGGCTGGCGGTGGGCCCCAGCCTGCCTCCTGGATGTGCAGTTCCATTGCTCTGGGGGGCTGTGCTTGCGCTATGGCAGCTCTGCACTGCTCAGCTGAGCTTCCATGGTTGCGCCATAGCGCAGCATTTTGGCTCAGCTTCTCCTTCCTGGATTGCAGCGATGGCGCAGTATGCGATATTCAGGCGTTGGTTGTGCGCAATTTGCTCTGCTCCATGTTTGGACTCATCGCACCTGATCTTGCATTCGCGCAACTGGTTTCTCAGCTCCTGCTGTTAGCCAGTTTTGGCGCAGTTTGAATATCTGGGCCTATATGTCAAAGTCCATTGGGTTCTGAGTTTGAACAGTAACCCAAATAATATAATGTTGTTATTTTGTAGTGCTATAATGTAGCAAGTTAGTACAGTTTTCTGCTATGTCTGTCAAGTCATTAGAGAACTGTATCTATTTTGTGCATAAATAGGCTAATACATAAGTAGCAGACACTATGAGATGAAACAATGTATCCATTTCACAATGGAGTCCACTTTTTTTTTTTTTTGGTCTATATTATAACATTATCAGTATATATTGATTATTTATCAGCATGTGAGTAATAGCAGGTCCTGTTCGTGGGAGGGACACAAGGGTCCAGCGCACAACAGGCTAAGAGGCATCCCGATGGAATGACCATAATGGCCTGTAACAGTGATACCTCAAAAAGTGGCTAGATGTATAAAGCCTCATTGGAAAGGCCTCAGTATAATTTCGAATTGAAGCCCCAGAAAAAGGTCTCCGAGGCCTAGAAGAGGAGACCGGGGCATAGTCTGGAGTTTTTTAATGAGAGGAAGAGACACTCGGCTGTCCTGAGGGGCGGCCATGGGTCGGATTAGATGTGTTCCTTGTCATTCGTTCCTTGCCTCTGAAGTTTCCTCTCTGGTTATAGTAATTTCCAGTTTTATATGAATAATTATACTGAGGATGAGGATTGTGGTACATATATTGTACTGTTTTTAGTTGTCTGCCTGAGGCTTGCAGGCTGTCCAGTATCATTGTGCCCGGGCCCAAGAGATGGTGCGTCAGAAAAGGGGCATTAGCCACTTTATGTTGAACATCAGGTGCTAGCCCTGAGAGTTGGAGCCATGCCTGACGCGTATAAGAATATCGACTGCAGAGGCTCTAGCCGAAGTGTTGGCAATGTCGTATCTTGATCTTAATAAATGTTGGGAGAGGGAAGTAAGTGTGCTTATCATGATGTGAGTTGTTCTTTTTTCAGGAGATGTAGGTAATTTACCTATAATGTCTCCCAGCAGAGGTGCCCACTGTACGCTGGAACTTTAGCATATGTCCCATGTAGTTAAGTATTCTAATATTTAATGTTTTTACAGCAAACATTTTCTTCCCCATATAATCAAAACGCTTAGCGCCTTTTTTGGGAGGTACTGTACTTGTATGTTTAGGTTTGCCAGTGCGGTTGTGAGCGGCTGCAATAACCACAGAATCCGCAGTGGGAATGTTTGTTAAATATTGATAATCAAGGGGAGCCTGATAAAGCCTATGCACTTTTCTAAGTAGCTCCTGTGCAGCTATGGGTTGACTCCATGCTTCAGTGATTGCATTTCTGAATGTTGGTATAAAAGGAGGGACTGTCCGGATAGGTTCTTCCTGAATGTCAGAATATTCAGCCATATCTTTACTTAATCTATCTTGTTCTGTTGTGGTAAACCCCATTGTTTTTTGTATTTGTAACATCATTTCTGGGAATGAGGGGTCATCCAGTGGGGAAATGACCTTTAGTGGCTGTAGTATTTCTTCATCCCAGTATGATGGTATAGAGTACATGGACTTGAATCCTCTTCTGGTAGGGGAACCATCATAATTTGTGCCTTCAGAAGGTTCAGAAATTCTATGAGAATCTGATAAATATTCCTCAGAATGTTCATGAGGAGGTATAACTAGCAAGCGTTTTGGCTCTGTGTGTGCCTGATTTGATGGAGACAGAGACGTAGTCTGTGATTTAGGGTTATAATCAAAATCTATAGAATTCAATACTTTATTTACAATTTCTTCTATATTTGCCATTTGTGAAGATGGAAATGGCATGTAAGTGGGTTCTGAGCCCTGTGTACTTGAAGTCAGAGGATCAATTTGTGCCTCCTGATAATGTGATCCAGTACGTCTTTGAGAGTTTTGTTTATCATGGACTGGTTTCTGAGCATCATGAATGAGTGCAAATGAGGCTGGTTTGCCTCTGCATTCCACAGCATATGATCCTTTATTTTGTGGTGATGCAGCCCCATAAGTATCTTTTGATACGTTTTTATAAAATATTTCATGGTTTTTCATGGTTAAATTGTTATCAGGATCTTCCATAAATGTATTATATGCTGGTAAATGTGCTGTTCTATGGTGCAGGGGCTGCTCCGTCGCGGTGGAATCAGTCTCGTTGATGGATGAGGAATAGGAGCATGCCCGTTGACATTGTAATGTGTCTTATTGATGATGGATAAGTGAATGCATGCTCTGTCGATGGTGAGGGAAGTCAGTGCATGCTCCATTGACGGTGGGATGCCCTTCGTTGATGACAGAACATTAGAGACATGCTCCGTCGACGAAAGAAAGTGTGTCATCGACGATGAGAAGGCAAATGTGCTCCGTCGACAGTGGCATACTTCTTGTCAACGATGGAGGTTTAGAGCATGTTGACAAGAGGCCTCCATGAGACATCCTCATCGACAGAACACCTCCTCCGTTAATAGGAACACCTCTACTTGCTTTCCCGTCAACGGGGCTTCCTCTTCCGTTGATGGGAAAGCAAGTAGAGTGTGCTCCGTCGATGGAGGAGGTGTTCTCGTTGATGAGGATGTCTTATGGAGGCCTCTCGTCGATGGGGGAATGTGCCCCATTGACAATGAATGTAATAGGACCTTCGTCGTCGACGGTGCATGTGGTTTCGTCGACGGGGGACCTGAGGAATGACATCCCGTTGACAAGGAAAGTTCCTTTCTATGTGAGGTTGAACTTCTATGTTCTTTTGATGAAGAAGTGCCTGCTGTTGATGGGGTGATATTACCTGTCAACGAAGAATGTTTTCCTGATGATACATGTTTAGGAGATATGACTGTTGAAGGGTGGTCAGACAGGACGTTAGGTGAAGGTATTTCCTCCCTATTTTGCTTCTGAAGAGGACTCAGAGGTTTTAGAGCCCTTTGATCGGGTACCCTGAGTCTGTAACAGGGAAATATCCATTGTAAAGCTCTTGGTCGAGCACAGGAAATGGTGCCGTGTATGAAGCCCAGGCACCCCAAGCTATGGATTCAATCCACGTCGTAGACTGCTGGCCGAAGAGTAAGCTGCTATCAGAGCTGAAGCTAACAGGAAAAGGAAAGGAGACTACCAGGGAGCACCCACTTTTATAGGCACAGCCCAGGAAGTGAGGTTGTGTGGGTGGTCCTAGTGTGGAGACTGCTAGAGAGAAATGCCGTGCTACAGCGCCACCTATCGGGAACTCCAGAAGTAATGACTTACTGCAGAGACCATTCTGTGGTGATCTACAGTTACAGGTGGTAATTTGTTTTCCTAGGGGCATGGATATGATGTACTTATCTATACTTCTGGCAAACGTCTAGCAGTTCTCCGGGAGGAGTGGGCGAGGTGCACAACCCCTATTTAGGGAACAGAGATTGGAGAACTGATGCCCCAAAACCAGCATCCCAGCATGACTCAAGGTCGATGTGGTAGTGGGAGATGAAGGTGTGTGCTGACTGACAGGTAGCAGCCCTGCAGATCTCCTGGATAGGGACATCCCTGGAAGCAGCCACCGAGGCAGCAGTATGTCTGGCGGAATGAGCCCTAAGCCCTACGGGAGGCACCCTACCAACCAACCTATAACAGAGGTCAATGCAGGATACAATCCACCTGCCAATCGACTGCTTAGCTGCTGGTCTGCCAGGTGCAGCTTCAGCACAGGTGACAAACTGCTGTGGAAACCTTTCTCTGAACTCCTGCCATCTGCTCTTTATACTAGGTGAGCACCTGCCGCGGGTTCAAAGTATGGAGCCTTGCTCAACCTCCAAGGCATGGCTGGTGAAGTACACCAGGAGACTGATAACCTGGTTAAGGTGAAACTCTGAAACAACCTTCGGGAGGAACTTTGGGTTGGGGAAAGGACAACCTTGTCCCAGTGGAAAACCAGGTAAGGAGACCCCACCGAGGTGCCTGGAGCTCACTGACTCTTCTGGTGGATGTGATGGCCCCCAAGAAGGTGGTATTCCAGCAGGTGTGATGATCTCACACCTGTGCATCTGTACAAATGGCTTGCCCATAAGCATTGCCAACACCAGCAACAAGTCCCAAGGTGGCGGCGGTTCATGCACTGGAGGGAAATGTGGTCAAGATCCTTAAACAAGCACCAACGCCTTCTCCTTCACCACCATAGGCTGAAAGTCCGCCCGCCCATACCCAGTATGTGAGAGATGGCTGCCAAGTGCCCTGAGGGTGGTCGACTGAAGGCCCAGCTGAGAGAGAGGACCACAGGTAGTCGAGGATGCTAGCCACCGGACAGGACAAGGGCCCAGCTCCTGCCTGGCACCAGATGGAGAATCTCTTCCATATGAAGGCATAGCATTGTGAGTCAGTTGCTTCCGAGAGGCCTTAACTACATGGAGGACCTCAATGCAGAGACCCAGAGCCTGGAACTCTAGCCACTCATGAACCAGGCTGTCAGAAGCAGAGACTGAAGGGTCGGGTGGAGGACCTTCCCGACAGCACAAGAGCAGGTCTGGGCAAAGTGGCAGATTCCACTGAGGCCTACTGTTGAGGCTGAGAGATTGGGGTACCAGAATTGGGCAGCTAGTCCGGAGCCACCAGGATACAAACATATGAACATACGAAATTGCCAGCAGAAAAAGGCCATAATGGTTCTCAGGTCTGCAGCTACTTCCCTACTCAGCAGCTGCCCTCCCTTACCCTCCCTTTGGCAAGTCCCACCTTCTTGAAGAATTTCACAGTGTTACACGTCACCACTTCTGCTGGTAGTGCATTCCATGCTGCCGCCACCCTTTCCATGAAGAAATGCCTTCTCATTTCCCTCTTGAATCTACCCCCCTCATCTCATGTCATGTCCCCTAGTGTCCCTCCCCACCCTCCTCCTGAGTAGACCCCATGTCTGTCCTGATTATCCCCTTCATGTATCTGAAGGTCTCAATCATATCCCCCCTGTCCCCCTTTCCTCCAGCGAGTACATGTTCAACTCCCTCAGTCTGTCCTCGTGATAGCACGTCCCCAGACCCGAATCATTTTGTTGCCCTATGCTGCATCCCTCTAGCAGCCTAATGTCCTTTTGCAGGTACAGGTGCCAGTACTGTACGCAGTATTCCAATCTGTATAAAGGCAGAATCACCTCCCTTCTTCTCGAGGTTAAGTCTCTTGCTATGCATCCCAGCATTTTGTTGGCCTTTGCTGCCACCCTCCTGCAATGCGCGGAATTGTTCATAGCCCCCGTGATGAGCGCCCCAGATCCTTCTCCTCCTCTGTGACTTCTAGCCTCACACCCCTCAGATGGTAGCTTCTCCTTGAATTCTTTGTTCCACTAGTGCATCGCCTTGCATTTCTTTGCATTGAACCTGAGTTGCCATCTGCCTGACCATGCCTCAAGCCTCGCCAGATCCTCCTGTAGCTCCCCACCCCTCCTGGTCATCCAGCAGCACTCCCATCTTGGTGTCATCTGCAAACAGACTGATCTTGCTGCTGATGCCCACGAGATGTCTACAATAAATATGCCAAACAGCACCGGCACCAACACCGACCCTGTGGATCCCACTTGTCACAGGCTTGGGGATGAGAACTCTCCTCCTACCACCACCCTCTGCTGCCTATCCCATAGCCAGTTCTCCACCCACCCCACCAGTTTTGCTCCTGCCCCTGTGCCCTGTAGTTTGCTTCCAAGTCTCCCATGTGGTACTGAATCGAATGCCTTACTGAAGTCAAGGTACAGAACAGCCACTGCATGGCCCCCATCAGTCTACCTAGTCACCCATAGTAGTCTACTACTTTGGTTTGGCATGATCTGCCCTTGACAAAGCCATGCTGCCTCCTGTCCTGCACCCCACTGACCTCCAGTAGTGCCACTAGCCTCTCCTTTAGGATGGTCACCATTAGCTTCCCCACTGTGGACATCAGGCTTACTGGCCTATAGTTCCCAGGTTCATCCTTGGATCCCCCTTGTGGAGAGGAACCACGTGAGCCAGTCTCCAATTCTATGGTACACACCTGAATCTAGAGATGTGTTAGTATAAGACTGCCAAGGGGCAGTCAGATCCTCTGCAAGCTCCTTCAGTACCCTTTGATGCACCCCATCCGGTCCCGGTGACTTGTCTACCTTCAATGCCCTTAACCCTTCCTGCACCCTCTCCACTGTGATTTCTCTGTCTGTCACCCCCCATCTTTGTCAATCCCTAATCCTGCTATGGGTACCATTCCCCCTTCCCCTTTGTAAAGACCGAACAGAAGTAGACGTTAAGCACTTCTGCCTTTTCACCCTTCCACCCACCCCTTCCTTCTTAATTCTCACAATTTGGTCCTTGCAACTTCTTTTCTCCCTGATGTACCTAAAGAAGTCTTTCTCCCCTTTTTTAATGCCTTGCACCAGCCTGAGTTCCCTTGATGCATTGGCTGCCCTTACCTCCTTGGTCACTTTATTCGCTTCTTTCAGATACACCTTCCTATCCTCCTCTCTCTCTGATTTTCTGAATCTCTTATATGCTGCCCTTTTCTTCCTCACTCTGTCTAACACCCCTTTGTTTATCCAGCTGGGTTTCTTCCCCTAGCCCTTTTAGTCTGGGCCTTGCAGCAGGTATCTGTTGCCTCCATTAACCCCCATTTTATCAGGTCCCACCTTTCATGTGTGTCCATATTTGGCTGAATTCTGTCCAGAAACCCCTGCACCACCTCCCCATCCTCCTAAAGTTGGCATTCTTGAAGTCCAGCACCCTTGTGTCAGATGAACCTTTCTCTTTTGCCAATTGTAACTGGAACCAGACTGTCCTGTGGTCACTCCCTCCCACTGAGTGGTTCCTCCACCCTCATGTCCCTCACTCCTCCCTTCATCAACAAGAGATCTAGGGTGTTCCTTCCCAAGTTGGTTTACTGACCTACTGTACCAGAAAGTTTTCTTGGAATGTTTCCAGCATTATCCACTTTCTTCTGCATATTGTGGTAGGTGTTTCCCTCTACCCCTGGCAGGTTGAAATCTCCTACCATCACTACTCCCCCTTCCCACAGTTCCTCCTGATCTGCCCTGCCAGTACCATGTCCTCCCCTTCAGATTGGAATGGTGGCCTGTACACCACCCTAACCTCAGTGTGACCTTTTTGGGATCCTGGGTTGTATCCACAGAGCCTCAGCATCTCCTTCCTCACTCTCTTCCCATCACACTTTAATCCATCCTTTACATAGAGTGCTACCCCCTTCCTATCCTTCGGTATAGCCTGTACCCGGAATGGTCATGTCCAGTCATGGATTGTGTGGCCCATATTTTGGTTATAGCTGCGGTCCACATCCCCCTCCACCAAGAGGGCCTGTAGTTCCACCCTTATTCCCCAGACTCCTTGCATTTAGTGTTACCACCCTACAACCCTTGTCCCTGACTTCCCCCCGGCCCACTTCCCTTATGTCCGATCTCTTAGTATTTCCTTCTCATGTTACCTTACTATTATGGGGGGTAAGCCCATTTGGTTTCATAATTCTAGGCCTCTGTGCTCCTCTATCCATCTTGCTACCCCCCCGCCTAGTTTAAATGCCCCTCTATGTGCTCCTCTATCCTTTCCTTCAGTACATTTTTACCTTTCTCATTTAGGTGCAATCTGTCCTTCGCATAAAGACTGCTATTTTCCAGGCCCCCCACCACCATCCCGTACCCCTTTTCCTGACACCAGGTTCCCAGCCATTCATTAAACTCCTGTATTCTCTTTTTTCTTGGTATACTAGCCCTTGGAACAGGAAGTATCTCCGAGAAGGTGACTGATCTTCCTGCTCCTTCGCAAAGAGGTCCCAGTTCCTCAGACCTCCACTTCACTTCCTCTTCTGTCCCATCAGCCAGATCATTCATCCCCGGGTGTATTATTAGGTGAGGTCTGTCCCTTTCCCTGCTTGCACATCTTAGCACTGATTGCCCTACCCTTTCCGCCTTCATTCCTGTCAATGCATCCACCCAGATTCTACTGTGTCTCTCCCATCTGCTGCACCACCTGACACCTCTTAGTATTGAGTCCCCTAATATCAAGACACCCCCCGCTGCTTCCCTTCCTCCCTTACCCCCTTCTCCTCTCCTTCATCCTCCTGCACATTATTCCCACCTTTTGTTTCTGTTTCTCCTTCCCCTCAGTGCTCTCCCTGTACTCAGCCCTCTTGCCCCTCTTCATTTGCCACTCCTATTACTCCCCTCACCCCAGCTGAGCCATTCAATGTTAAAGTGGATGTTATCTCCCATCCTCTTCCTTTTTTTGAACTCCTTGCCAGTGGTCCATCCCCATTTAAGCCTGCTATGTTACCTACTACCTGTATTTCTGTTCCTAATCTTCTTCCACCTTTTCTCCCATACTTGTCCACCCCCGTGCTCTCCATCCTCCTTATTCTTTATCTTCTCTAGTTTGCAATGTGCTCCCCTTCCTTCTCTTTCTGATTTGACCTGCTCCTCATCAACTGTGACAGCTCCTCCCCTAGCCTTCAGATTTCATTTTCTAGCCACCCCAGCATTAGACAGACCAGGCACCTCCCCCATTCTCCACAGGGTGTCCATAAATACTGCCGTCCCTCAGTTACTGCAACCTACGATCCTTCCTCTTCTACAGTCTTCTGCTCCCCCTTCCCTGCTCCCTTACCCCCTCATTCTGCCCCCGATCCTCTTTCAGGCCTGCCTCCTACCCTGTCTCTTCCAATGTCTGTCCCAGTCTGCCGCCTCGGGTCCTTTACCCCACCCCCCATGCTCCCTCTGTTCCATTCTCTCTCCTGCAGATATTTTTTTTTCCTTCTTCCCCTGACCTAGTTATCAGGCTGCTACATTTCACACTACCTTCACAATTCCTGTACCCCTTGCTAATACCTCCCTCCCTCCCTCTGACCCTTAGTTCAGTTGCATGGCCTTCCTGTAGTGCACTTTACAAGTAGCACCTAGAGGAGCCCCCAGCAACACATAAGGGGAATTTGTTTACAAACACTACTAGCTCCACTTTCCCTTATCCAGCTCGCCCCCTCCTCCACACCTGGTTGGCCAATCACTCCTGGGAGTGGTTTGCCCTCAGCATTTAATAAGGTGGTGGTGCGGGGTGGGAGAAAAATCAAGCAACAATGCCGGCTGAGTGCAAGTCCAGCGCCAAGCAGCAGCCTGACAGCAGCTCCTCCCTCAGTTTGCTAGGCCGACTGCCTGGAGGTAAGTCATCTCTTGCTGTCCTTTTCCACTTTCCCCCACCGGCTAATGCCGCAGTCCATCCTCGCCCTTCTCCTCATCCCTCCCGGTCCTCTGCCCGATCCCCAGCACAAGGTTGCGGCTGCAAGCTTGCCCCTCTGCTCCCTCCTGCTTCCTGATCAGAGTGGTGGCCTGGGGTATTTAAGGCCTGGCCCCCTGCTCAAAAGCCATTTCCTTATTGGTGCTGGGTCCCCCTTCACAATTGGTTCCCCAGGGACCCGGCAGAAAAATCAAGCAACAATGTTGGCCAAGCGCAAGTCCAACGCCAAGCAGCAGCCTGACAGCAGCTCCTCCCTCAGTTTGCCCGGCTAACTGCCCAGAGGTAAGTCCTCTCCTGCTGTCCTTTTTCCACTTTCCCCACCAGCTAATGCCATGGTCCTTCCTCGCCCTTCTCCTCATCCCTCCCGGTCCTCCACCCGATCCCCGGCACAAGCTTGCAGCTGCAAGCTTACCCCTCTGCTCCCTCCTGCTTCCTCATTCATGCCCTGTCCCTCTGAGCCTTGAGCAGGACTCTGTGGATCACAGGAAAGGGAGGGAAGGCATAAAAGAGGCCCGGGGTCCAGGGCCTCATGAAAGCACCCCCCTGCAGCATTCCCTGCTGAGGGAGGTGAGCACAGAACAACTTCAGCTTGGTGTTCTCCCAGGAGGCAAATAGGTCCACCTGAGGGGTGTCCCACTGGGAGAACAGACCGTCCACTACCTCCTGATGAAGGGACCACTCGTGAGATGCCTTGCCCACATGGTTGAGGGTGTCCGCTAGTTGACTGGTCACTCTGGCCACATGAATGGCCAGCAGGTCAGCCTGTAGGCTGAGCAGGAGGGTCCAAATGTGGAGAGCTTCCCTTTACAGAGGTAGGGAGTGCATCCCACTCTGCTTGTTGAGGTGGTACATGGTTGTTATGTTGTCCGTCTGGACGTGGACAATCTGACCCTGAAGATGAGGAGCAAAGGCTATCAGAGCCAGGCGAATAGCCAGAAGGTCCAGCAGGTTGATGTGACATCGGGACTCCTCAGGGGACCAGAGGTTGTGGACTCTGTGGTTGCCCAGGTGGGCACCACAGCCCATCAGGAAGGCATTGGTTGTAAGAGTGACTGTCAGCTCTCGGCAGACAAATGGGACTCCTTCTTGAAGATGTTCTAGGACCAACCACCACTGGATGGCATCCCACATTGGCTGGGTCACCATAACTGGCTGGTCGAGGTGGCCCTGATGCTGAGACCACTGGTGGGCCAGCCCCCACTGAAGGGACCGCATTCTCCAGATGGCCCCATGGACGACACTGGTGCAGACCACCATGAAGCCCAGGGTGCAGGGCGCAACTGCCCAACCTGAAATGACTGGGCAAAGGAGGAAAGATCCTCTGCCTTGTTCACTGGGAGCTGGGATCTGGCTCAGCAAGAGTCAAGCTCTGCCCCAAAGAAATGAATCTACTGTGAGGGGATGAGTTCTGATTTGGCCTCATTGACCAGGAGGCTGAGGTGAAAGCAGGTCTGGAGGCGGGCCAGGTCCCTTGACCGCTCCACCTCCATCCTGGAGGGGCCTGCAATAAGCCAGTCGTACAGGCAGAGGTATACCCAGACCCCTTTGTGCCCCAGGAAGGCTGCCACCACTGCAATGCATTTGGTTAAGACCCTGGGGGCTGAGGAGAGGCCGAAGGGCATGGCCTAGAACTCATGGACATACCTCTCAACTGTCCCGGATTTTGAGGGAAATCCCGATTTTCAGCCGTTTGTCCCGCCGTCCCGCTTCGACTGGCCGTTTGCACGATTTCCCAGGCTGAGCGCTGGAGCCCTGCTCCCGAATGCCACTATGCAGTCTCCTTCTACACCACCATCGCCACGCTGACTGCTCTGTCTAAAATCCCCACATCCCATGTTGCAGTTGCACACAGTGGCGTCTCTACGAGGGAGGCACTGACGTATGCTCTCCCATTTGACCAATGGTGTGAGAAATTGCTGTCCATTGTCTTTTAGCACCCCCGCCCACACGCGGACCTGATTTTTTGTATCCCCAACAGGTCCAAACGTACAGCATATAAAAGGACCTCTGGCTCTGGGAACCACACAACCGAAGAGAGAGTTCCAGGGCGCCGGTGAAGAATTAGCCCCCTTGCTGCAGCCTAGCTACAAGTGTCCAGTCGAGGAGCAAGCGAGAGAGACTGACTGCCTGCCACAGCTTGGAGACTTGGACCAACTGGGAGAGAGAATCAAGACTTGGCATTCAGAGGAGGAGAAGTGCAAGTTAACCTTATAGGCCAGCCCGTTTGTTGAATCCTCGCCACCGCGTGCGGCGTGCCCGTCAGACAGACCGTTTTTTTGCACCACTCTGAGTCTGCCAGCCCTGCCCATTAGCTGCTGCCTGCTGCTACTGTGAATCATTTATTATTTCGTTTGAATAAAAGAATGAAGCAGCAGCAGTCAGTGCCAGCAGCTGGCATAGCATACCGACTACGGAGCAATGTGGAGAGCATAGAGAGAGACAAAGAGGGAGCTACCATTTAAGTGTTAGGTCAGGTATGTAAAAATGCCAGGAACTGTGGAGAATATGTTGAGTATGTTATCAATTTGGTTTATTTATTCTGCTAATGTGAACCAAATGGGGGGGGGTCATGCAGTAAGTTGTAGGATTTATAAACTGGCAAGTGGAATGAGGTAATGACTTTTGGATGAGTTGGAATCATTTCATTTATTAGTTTTACCAGGAATTACTGACTTGGACTATCAAATGATTCAGTTTTTACATATAAGATACATAGGGATACTGAAAATGATGACTGGTCTGGTGGGGCACTACAAGATTCAGATGGCAAATGGTAGCAATTTGTAATAACAGCTCCTGGGAACATTGCCTCTCTACAACTTGGCTGTTCCACAAGAAATATCGCTGTCTGTAACTAGTGACTGAGTCCTGTAACAACTGTTAGCTGCTGAGCCTGTGACCAGTGCCATTTGAACAACTTGGGTACCCCACAGTAAATATCATTGCATGCTTCAGTGACTGTTTAAAGATAAAACTATCATGCTCTATGTTGTATTCCTAATGTAGTATTCAATAACTTTTAATTTTACGCATTTGAAAGATGTGAACACTGTGGCCTAGCACTACGTGGCGAAAAAATGGTGTCCCTGATTTTGAGCATTTGTCCCTGATTTTAAAGGGCAGTGTCCCTGATTTGCGACCTTGGAGGTTGAGAGGTATGCTCATGGAGGGT
Organism: Neoceratodus forsteri; assembly: GCA_016271365.2. NCBI lineage: Eukaryota > Metazoa > Chordata > Ceratodontiformes > Ceratodontidae > Neoceratodus > Neoceratodus forsteri. Next base: position 35,421,127 of record CM057459.1, read on the forward strand.
TCCCTCTGTGTGGAACCAAAGGATCCGCCAGCGGGATGGACAAATGGGGACATGGAAGAAGGTGTCCCGCAGGTCCAGGAAGTAGAACCACATGTCCTCTGTTTGGGGACAGAATGATCTAGTTCAGAGTGACCATTCTAAAGGTGCATGACCACAGAAACTTGTTCAGGTCGTGCAGATCCAAGATGGGGCACCCCCCCATCTGTTTGGGAACCAGAAAGTATGTGAAGACAAATTCAGATCAGGAGACCCAATGGACTTGAATAACTGCAGACCAATTTCTCTACTACCCTTACTCTTAAAACTTTTAGAAAAGTTAGTAAATGCTCAGATAAGAGATTACCTCGATAGATCAAACATTGTGAATCCATCCTAGTCTGGCTTCAGGCCATCTACCACAACCACTGCATTTGCCGTGGTTTTAAAGGACTAGCTACTTGTCATGGACAAAACACAGATCTCAGGTGCTGTATTTCTTGATCTTAGTAAAGCGTTTGACACAGTCGACCGACTACTCCTTGGCGCACTACATTATCACGTCATAACCGGCGCGACACTTAGATGGTTCACTAGCTACTTGAAAGGAAGGATGCAACAGGTAAAGTTGGAAGGCATGCTCTCTCCACTCCTCCCCCTCTCAAGAGGGGTACCATAACGCTCAATACCAGAACCTCTTCTGTTCACGATCTATATAAATTCTATCAGTACTGATGTGAAGAAAGCGAAAAATACACTTATTCACAGATGGCACTGTCCACTATCCCTCCAAATCCTCATTGAATGTTGTCTGTACGGAACTTCAGGCAGAATTTGATCTTTTCAACAGAATCTGATAGAGGCTAAACTTCTCTCAATGCTAAAAACTAAGGTCATGTTTTTCCACTCTAATCATCTTAACATCTACACAGCCGAGGACCCTACTGCCCTCACTAAAATACAGACCTCTATCAACAAAGCCTGCAGGCTCCTGACCGGTGCCCCCAGCAGAACTCACACATGCCAGCTCTACTCCACCTCAAACATACTCAAGTTTGAAGAACGCCTGCAATACCACACCTGTATGCTGGTAAAAAAGGCTCTACTTGGGTTATGCCCCACAGGAGTCGCTACACTGCTTCTACGGGCCTCCCACTTGGTTGCCACCCATAATACCAACAAAGCCACCTTCCAGGTGCCCAGAGCCAGGACCTCACTTGCACAAAGGTCCTTCTACCACAGAGCACCATCCTGGTACAACTCCCCCCCATGCACATCACAAACATCCCCAAAATTGGCCCCTTCAAAACCGCCCTACGCAAACACCTCACGAGTACTCGTAGCTGTAGTTGCCTGTCCTAGGGCTATCCGAGTGTGCCTTCAAATCCAACCTGTCCCTGTATGATTTATCCTTTTTGTGAACTCTTCTGCAACTTGGCTATATTTACTTACTCTTGAAATGCCTGTTATATATGCTATTTGTGCATCACCTGTGCTGTTCCCACTGTCTTGCTTCACAATTATGTTGTCTCCCTCCCTTGACGCGAGGTGCCTTTGTAAATGAGTCTCTGACTCAAAGGTCTGTAAATCCGATATATGAATAAATAAATAAAATAAATAAATAACCACTTTCCCTAAATCCCTCTTAATGCCTCCCATCAAAACCTTCCTCGGTGATAATTCAAGTTGTTGACAAATTTAAGTACCTGGGTTGTCTGTTGGACCACCACCTATCCTTTAGTGATCATACAGACTCTCTCATGAAAAAGGTGAAGCAAAGACTAGGCTTCTTCTTTAGGAACAAGACCTTATTCCCAGAGGAAGTCAGGTTGAGACTGGTACAGATCCCGTTCATGCCACTACTGGACTACGTAGACATGATATATGGTCGATGCTCAGATACCCTGCTGCATTCACTTGACATACTCTACCACAGAGCAATACGCTTCATCATCAATGCCCACCCTTGCACTCATCATTGTGAATTATACGCTTCTGTGGGTTGCTCCTCTCTTTCCACTAGACAACTTTACACTCTCTCTCGTATGGCTGTACAAAAGCATTGCTATTAAAACTTCTATCATAACACGTTTTTTCCATCGCTCTGTATGCCCCTATCCGCTAAGGAGTAGTTCATACATCATGATGGATGTCCCTAAATGTTGCTCCCACTTCAGCAAGATGTCCATCAGCCATGCGCTCCCTGATGCTTGGAACAAGATATAACCTATTCTCAAACTGAAAAATTTAGTACCTCTAAATATTTTTAAAAAATTGCCCACCAACAAATTGCATGACACCTGAAAATGCCACCCACATTAATAACCCAGTCCTGACAACCTACTATCTCTCCCTCTTCTGATTATATATTTTGTAGTAGTCTGGCTATCGGGGATGTGGGCCCCCACCCCATTCCTTCAGTGCTCTCACTCTTGCCTCCCCTCCATCCCACTTCATCTGTGCTCACTCTTGCTTCCCCTCTACCTCCTGCTTGTCCCACGCTCTTCCCCTGCCCACTCCCCTGTCTGCCCCATGCTTCACCTCTGGGAGTATGAATTATTGATGAAATGATTCCCGATTATTGAGTATGTGATTAAATTGTAATTATCACTGTCTATACTGATGGTTACTGCACTTTATACCTGTGTAATGGTATTGTATATATTGAACATATGCTTATAAGGTCTCTTGGCTGTATATTTTCTAAGACCCCATTCATGTATTGCATCATCCTGCTATTGCTCATCATCTACCGTATCATCTGTGCTGCCTATGTTCTTTTTTGATTGTTCTATCATTATTAACCTTGTTTGTATTGTATAGATCATACTGTTATTGCTGAACTACCATATTCCGTGTTGTACCTTAGAATCCCTCTCAGGACCTCCTTGCACAAGAGCTTGCTCAATGGAGTTTTCCTGTTTAATAAACCTGAACTTGAACAAACTCTGGATTGCCTGGTGAGTCGCATCACGAATCACCACCTCCTTCTGGAGAAGCTGGATGATGTTTTCCCAAAGGGCATTCAGCATGTCTGCAGACACCATATCCTCCAGAGGGGCATGGGCTCGGCTGGGCAGAAGAACCTCAAACTCCAGAGGCAACCCCTGGCTGACCACTTCCAACACCCACCTGTCCGTAGTAACAATGGACCAGGTGGAAAGAAAGTGGTGGAGCCAGCCCACACAGGAGGATCCAGGATAGACAGGAAGGACAAGGAGGGGCACACCCCAACCTGTCACTGGGCAGGCTTGAAGGAGGAGGCTGGAACAGCGGAGGAAGCTGCTGGATCCCATCTGCCAGGGTTCCGGACCATGGAAGTGATCAACTTAGGTCTGGGACGCTAGGACTGCTGGTGCCTAGTCGGGGTCAGGGAAAGCATGGCTATGTACAGACAGTTGGTGAGACCCCATCTGGAGTACTGCATCCAGTTCTGGAGACCCCATCTCCGCAAGGACATAGACAGGATAGAGGCAGACTAGAGGAGGGCAACTAAAATAGTCTGGGGTCTGCAAAGAAGCCAGATGAGGAGAGACTAAAGGAGCTTAATATGTATACCCTTGAGGGAAGAAGGGAGAGGGGGGACGTGATAGAAACTTTTAAGTACCTCAGTGGAATCAACAAAGTCCAAGAGGGTAGCATCTTTCAGAAAAAGAGATGTGCAAGAACAAGGGGACACAATTTAAAGATAGAAGGGGGCGGTTCAGGGGCAATGTGAGGAAGTATTATTTCACAGAGAGGGTAGTGGATGCATGGAACAGCCTTCCTGAGGAGGTTGTGGGGTCTAAAACTGTGGGAGAATTCAAGAATGCATGGGACAGACATAAGGCAATTCTTGTAGGGGGTAGGAAGAAATAGGCTGTTGGTTAACTAGGATCTGAGGCCTATCCTGTAGGTAGGGAAATGGGCAGACTAGATGGGCCAAGCGGTCCTTATCTGCCGTCAAAGTCTACGTTTCTATGTTTCTATGGGAGCAGGATGGGGCTGAAAATACTTTTTCTGGGGTTTGGAGCCCTTGTCCTTTTGAGCTGAGATGACTGAATCCAAGGTGGCACTAGACTTCTCAATTCTGTTGAGATGACCATACACCAAGGCCCAAACAAATCAGTACCTAGGAAGGAACATCTGCCAATTTGTTTGTGGGTATCCGCTGTAAAGGTCGAGATACAGAGCAAAGCCCATCGGCACAAAGCTACAGCCACAGCCACCAACCTAATGTAAGAATTGCCGATGTCCAGGGCCATCTGGAGCTGCTGTTTGGCCACTGTACGGCCCTGGTCCTGGACCTGCTTGACCATCATCTGAAGGTCAGCTGGGAACTAAGGAAGCACCTCATCCAGGGTGAGTAACAGGGCATGAGTTAAGTGGGCCATCATCGAGGCCAAGCTTGCCTGTCTGAGGCTGACAGAAGGGGCAGCGTACACCTTTTTGGCCACATGTTCCAATTTCTTGGATTCTTTGTCGGGGGGAGCTTGTCAACATCCCAACATTGCCCGTATTACAAAACACCGAGTCAGCAACCAGATCCTCAGCCAAGTGGCGGTCCATAAACCTGGAGAGAGAGCCTGTAGGGACCGCATACTTGCGAGCCATACGAGCCGATGGAGTGGGGCAGGAAACTGGATGTTGCCAGAGCTCTAACGCAGGCTCAAGAATGACCTCCACCACTGGGAAGGTGACCCCAAGGAGCTGTGCGGCTCAAATATCTCAGTGAGAGGAGACTTCGCTCATTCCAGGACAGGCCCCCAACTGGATCCCTGTTGCCTTGGAGATGAGGCAGAGTATGGCCCCAAAAGAGATGGGACCATGGTCTGTTGACAGATTCTCACCCGACTCCAGGTCACCCAGCCTGGAGTGCACTGAGGAAGCATCCAATTCTGAGGATTCGTCAAAGACAGGCCGACCCCCCCCCCCGAGTCACTGCTAACCTTGCGGGGCTCATCAGCTCTAGTGACCGTGACTGATAACCGCCAAGGAAGCCCGAGGGTAGTGTATGTGTCCTTGGATGGGGGACCATCCTTCCACTGAATCAGTGGGGGTTCCACCTCAATGGGTGGAGAGGCCAGAACTGGCCATGCCGGAACCCATTTGGGCCAAGGCAGTAGCAGCCAAGGGAGTGCCAGGGTAGGAGCCGGCACCAGCTTAAGCCCAGCACCCAAAGGCAGTTGCTGCCACATGAGCTCCTCACAGCACTGCCACAACTTGAAATTGCGGAGGGGCTGGAGAGGAAAGTGTACCTGTTTGTGAATGACACTAAGAACTGCAACAGGATGGACACTACAAGAAGAGTGGAAAAAATGAGGAGGAACCTAGGAAAACTGAAGAAATGGTCAGAAATTTCACAGCTGAGATATGATACAAAAAAGTGCGAAATCATGCAATTGGGTTGCAGGAACCCAGGGGAGGATTACGGGGGACCTGATGGTCACCAAACAGGAAAGGGATTTCAGGGTAATCATATTGGATGCCCTAAAGGTGGCTAAACAATGTACCAAGGCTGTAGGGAGAGCCAGTGGAATGCTGGGGTGCATAGGGAGAGGTATTACCAGCAGAAGGAAGGAAGGAAGGAGGTGGTGATGCCGCTGTGCAGATCACTGGTGAGGCCTCATTTGGAATATGGTGTCCAGTTCTGGAAGCCACATTTCTGTCATGTAATTTTAAATCACAAATGGGTTAAATGGTTTAATTTTAGATTTGTATCCCTCTCCCCTTCTGCTTCCACTGGTTAGGCTTACTGAACGCAATCTGGACATGTCTTGGCTAGCATAATGATTCACCTGTACAAGCTGCTTCTCAGTCCACATCACTGTCTTTTTTAAAATGTTAACTTCTTGTTGAAAATATGGCATAATCTCCCATCAATGTTAGTGCTAGACATACTGTAGCTAGCTTGGCTTATGGAAGGGTGAACATGATCAGGATCCCTTAGCAATTGAGATGCATATGCAGCAAATAAGTCCAGATGCACTAAATTACCCTACAACTGTTAAGTATTACAGTCCTATAATACAGAAGACTTACAGTGATGAATCTTCTATATGGTTTGGTTGGTTTGGGTTCTACTGTTTATAATACATGGATGAATAGCTAGGAAGACATTTTTCAATGACTGCCAAATGTGGTACAGTGGTAGATGTTTTGCAAAGGCATAACAGAAATTATGTCTATGAGATATTGTTGTCCAAGAAGTGGATCAATTACAGATTACATTTAGGGTACATAATTGTAACTTTGTGAATCACTGCTGCTCTCTGTACTGAAATCACTGTTAGACATGTGGCTAACTTAAATCTTTAAGTAGTAATTCTAGAATTTTACCCAGAACCTGTATTTATTAATTTAAAATACATATTTTGAGTTGGTGCTTGGTTATGGATTATCCCAATATTTAATTTCAGCATTTTAGTGGAAACTCTGTACTCTAATTTTCTTATTCTGAATTTTTGTAGTATGTTTTCTGTATTTATATTAATTCTGTTAGCATTCCTGGTAATGTACAGGGGCAGGGGACTGAGTTTGTGACTGGGTCTGAATAAGGAACACAAATATTCATTACATTGCTTTGCTATCTCCACTGGATATATTACTGTTTCCCCTTTAATATTAATATATATATTTTTTGTTTAGGCTATTGATGTAACTGCACAATTGCTTGCTGTTGCTTTTATCTGCATCTGTTGCATTTGAGTTCCAGTTTCTTTTTTAAATGGTTACTTTTGCATTTATGTTTCCTTTAAAATGTTTAATATTCTGAACATGTGGTTATGTCATGGACCATAACTGATCTCCAGCCTTAAACCCCCTCTCCACCACGCTCCAGCCCTGTTACCAAGGTCCTCTTATGTGTATCACATGCATGTTTTAAACCTGTTACCATTTTGGTACCCATTGCCTCTGCTGGTAGGCTGTTCCAGGTGTCCACCACCCTATCTGTAAAGAAGTATTTTTTTGCATCCCCTCTAAGTCTTCCCCCTTCTAGCAACATATCATGCCCCCTTGTCCTTGTACATCTCTTTCTCAGCAGAACTGAACCTTCCTATATCTTACTGATACCTTTGAGGTATTTGAATGCTTCTGTCATGTCTCCCCTTTCCCTCCTTTCCTCTAGAGAATACATATTTAACTCCCAAGTCTTTCCCCATAGGCAACAGTTACATCATCGCTCATCTAAAGTACAAGTTTAAAATTCCTGGCTTCACCCATGCTTACATGTATGATGTATCTTACAGCTGACGCCTTAAGAGCTGGTACCAAGAGAATTACTCCACACAGGTAAAGGATACAGCTTCATCTCCAAGAGATACAAAGTGGACATGTTACTTTATCAATCATTTAAAATAACACAAGTTTAGTTTACATTCTTACTATGAGGGAAGCAAGTAAGATCAACCAGCATGGTTAACAAATACATTAATTGACACCTCTGAATGAGTGGGGAAGGGATACCAGCGAATCAAGTTTCTTAGTTTGCAAATGGTCATAAACTAAACAGTGAAACTTAATACAGAAAGAAAGGTCCATAAAACACTATAGAGGAGGTTTCAACTCACGAACATATGAATGTGCCAGCAGAAACAGACCACCTGGTCTATCTAAGTCTGCTTGAGTGTGAAGCTAGCACCCCTAGTTTGCAGTTGCCCCATCCCCCTTCCCTTTGTCATCCCACTGCCACCCCACCTCCCCACCCTCACTCTCCCTGTTCCCTGTCCCATGCCCTTTAAAGCTGTTTACAGATTAACAATATATCACCCATTCTGGTAGTGTGTTCCATTTTGTTACCATCCTTTCTGTGAAATAGTGTCCCTCATTTCCTCCTAAATCTCCCCCTCTATTCTTAGCCTATGCCCCTGTGTCCCTCCCTACTTAGCTTAAAGACCCTGTCTGCCCCATCCTTATTGATTCCCCTCAGATACCTGAATGTCTCTATCATGTCCCCGCTGTCCCTTCTATCCTCCAGGGTGTACATATTCAGGTCTCCCAGCCTGCTCTCATAGTCTCTCCCCTCCATTACACATATCATCTTTGTTTCCCCTCCTCTGCACCCCCTCCAGTAGCCTGATATCATGTTTTAGGTATGGCCTCCAAAACCGCACACAATACTCTAAGTGCAGCCTTACCAGCGACCTGTACAGGGGCAAGATCACCTCTCTTCACCTGGACAAAAAAACCCTCACTATGCACCCCAGCATTTTGTTTGCTTTTGCAGCCGCTCTCCTGCACTAGGCAGTGTTGTTCATGGTCCTGTTATCATCACCCCTGGGTCCTTCTCCTCCTCAGTGATCCCCAACTTAAGCCCCCCCCCCCAGCCATTACTCTGTCCTTGGGTTCTTCGCCCTGAAGTGCATAACCTTACACTTCTTTGCATTGAACCCCAGCTGCCACCTCTCTGATCACTCTTCTAGCTTGGTAGGTCCCCCTGCAGCTGCTTCCATCCCTCCCCTCCATCCACCACTGCTCAGATTTTGATGTCATCAGCGAACAGACTTACCTTGCTCACCACCCCGTGTGCAATGTCTGATATGAAGAGCCAAAATAATACTGGTTCTAGCACAGAGCCCTGTGGCACTCCACTCGTCACTGGCCTTGGAGTTGAGAGCTCCCCTCCCACCACCACCCGTTGCAGCCTCCCACTTAGCCAGCTTGTAATCCAGTTTGTCATTTTTTCCCCTGCCCCTACACCAGTTAGCTTCCCCAAAGCCACCATGAGCTACTGAATAGAAGGTCTTGCTGAAGTCCAAGTAAAGAACATCCACTGCATGACCCTTATCCAGCTCACCTGTCACCCAGTCATAATATTATATCAGGTTGGTTTGACAAGACTTCCCGAAATGAACCCATGCTGCCTCACATCTTGGAGGCCACTGTCCTCCAGGTACGACACCAGTCTTTCCTTTAGTATCATTTCCATGAGTTTGCACACTATGGAGGTGAGACTTATCGGATGATAATTACCCAGTTCATCCCTTGGTCCACTCTTGTGTAATGGTACTACATGTGCCATCCTCCAGTCCAGTGGCTCACATCTCACCTCCAGTGAGGTGCTGTACAGATCCACCAGCACCTCCGCTATCTCCCTCAGCACCCTGGCGTGGATACCATCTGGCCCTGGTGCCTTGTCTACCTTCAGTGCCCTCAGTCTCTCTAGGATTCTACCTCCCTCAATTATTCCATCTGTCACCTCCTCTCCCCCATCCCCACCCTCCCAGCCCATGGTGGTAGCAGTCCCCCTTTTCTTCCATGAACACTGAGCAAAAGTATTCATTCAGTGCTTCTGCCTGTTCCTCCCCTTTCCGTCCACTTCCCACCCTTTTTATCCTCACTATTGTCTCCTTGCACTTCATTTTCTCCCTGATGTATCTGAAAAAGTATTTTTGCCCCCCGTTAATTCCCTGCACTAATCTCAGCTCCTTCTGTGCCTTGGCTTCTCTCACTTTTCTGGCCACCTCCCTGGGCCATCTTGCATACTCCTCCCTGTCTGCTTCCTTCCCAGTCCTCCTATACCTCTGGTGCACCTCTTGTTTTGCCCTCACCACCTCCACTACCTCGCTGTTCAACCAGCATGGTTTCCTTTCTCTGCTCCTCTAACTCTGTGCCTTGGTGCAGCCTTCTCTTGTCTCTGTAATCCCCCGTTTAATAATATCCCATTTCCACTCCATGTCCATCTCCTGCCTTAAGCCCTCCAGTTTCCCTTTCAGTACTTCCTGCATCCTCCCAAAGTCCGCCCCCCTGAAGTTCACCACCCAGGTAACTGATTTCTCTGGCACCCCACACATTGTGATATTAAGCCACACCGTTTGCAGATCGTTGTCGGCTAGTGGGTCCTCCACCTTTATTTCCCTTACTGCCTCCCCATTTGACAATACCAGATCAAAGTGTTCTTTAGCATAGTAGGTACACTAACTGTGTCAGGAGATCCTCCTGGATCATGTCCAGAAGCACTTACTCCCTAGCACTGGAGGTGACCGAATGCTCCAGTCAACCCCGCAAGTTGAAATCTCCCATGATGACCACCTTCCTCTTCTATATACCTTTCTGATTTGTCCGCTAATTCCCTGTCAAGCTCCTCAAACTGGGATGGTGGCTTGTATACCACCCAAACCTCAGTTTCTCCCCTTGAATCTAGGAGTTGCAGTCAGATTGCCTCTGTTCTCCTTTCTTCCCCTCGTCCCTTGTGCATTTGATCCAGTCCCTCATATAGACTACCACCCCACCCCCTCCCTCCTTACGGTCCTTCCTGTATAATTTGTATCCTGGGATTGCCAGATCCCAGTCCCGGTGCTCAGTTGCCCACATTTCTGTGACAGCTGCAATATCCGCCTTCCACACTGCCAAGAGTGCCTGTAGCTCAGCTGATTTGTTGCCTAGGCTTCTCGCATTCAGTGAGACCACCCTCCAACCTGCCCCTTCCCTTCACCGCCCTCCATCTCCTCCCTTCTACTCCCTCCCTTTTCGGCTGCCCTGAGTCCTTCCCTGCTAGCCTGGGGGGGGGTAGGCTGTGACTCCATTTTATTGGATCCCTGCCTACCTGCTGTCCACTTGCCACCCCCCATCTATGTTAAATCCACCTTTGTCACAATATACCTCCCCAGTCTTTGGCTTAATACCTCCTTCCCCTTCCCACTCATGTGCAGCCTAACTTACAAAAAAAAAAAGGAGGCAGTTTTGGGGATAGCTCAATTAAAGGAAAACTACATGTTAAAATCAGGAAAAGATACGTATTATTAACTCTTTGCGTTCTAACTTCCTTTCAGTGTTTTTTTCAGTTCTCGCTGTGAAAGGAGTTTTTTCTGTGAGTGTGTGTGTGTGTGTGTGTGTGTGTGTGTAAGCATGTCACTAGTAGCAAGCAGCAGAAATGGAACAGCACTTTCTAGTTTGTTAGAGTAGACCGTGAATGAAATAATATATGCAGAATTGGAATGGATTATATATATATTGAGGCCCTACCTCAACCTCTCCACTCGTGACACTGCCCGCCAGGCAGCTCCCCACCTAGCCCACCCCTCCACCCTTACCCAGCACGCCATTCCTAAGTATAACCTGGCCAGAGCCTGCTGTCTTATGCCAGTTGATTGCTCAACATATGAAACCAATTGTGTAAGACCTATTTCAATTACCTGTACCCTGTAACTCAAATGTATGTTGTTTGACCACAGTGTGACGTGGCGCCTCTAACAAACGCCTATTTGAAGAAAACCTGTACTATGTAATCTAAAATGCTATGTATGTCTCAATGTGACGAGGTACCTTCGGAAATGAGCCTCTGGCTCAAAGGTTGTAAACTGATTCTCACAAATAAATAAATAAACTAGTCTGAAAACATAATGGAGCATAGCTATTTATAAAACAAATCTGTGATTGCTGCTCAACAATGGTAGACTCCTCCCCCCCCGACCAATGCCTAGCAAGGGACACATCAGTTATCTCAGCAGCAGTTATTGCTGCCTGCGGTCTGTATATAAACTGTGTCACTTTGCCTAAAATCCTGCTCCCCTTTCTGATTAGACGTTATGGACTTTTGATTCAATTGCTTGTGTCTTGCGTAGAAGACAGTGCTTGTAAAAAATCTAATCATTTTGCAGCTGTCGTCATCCATTGGCTAAGTAGGCTTTGTGATGGTTTGTGTTTATGTGATCCAATCCTTACTTAGTATTTGGTTACTTTACTGATATCTCCTATGGAGGATTCAAAATGTGCAGGATAGTTTTTCAGCAAATTCGGAGAAATCGCAGAGGCACCAGACTTGGACTTTGGGTGGAGTTTTCCTTTAACTTCTCTCAAGCCAGAGGAAAGCTCCATAAAACACTATGGAGGAGGTTTAAATTTGCAAAAAAAGGCAATATTGGGAGGGCTCAACTTAAGCACTGAAACTTAACAAACAAAGAAAAGGCCCATAAAACACTGTGGTGGAGGTTTCAACTTGCAAAAAAAGGCAGTACTAGGGAGGGCTCAATTAACTTCTCAGGCCAGAGGAAAAATAGTGCTCTCCAGCTGCCATACAGACACAGGCACTGTAGTAATGAGACTTCAGTGGAGGACACTATTTTTAACACTCTACCATGTTGTTTGGAAGGTAATTATGCAGGTAGTCCTTTTCTCAAAGCAAAATGTCTGCAGGGCTACGTCCACTGCAGCCATAATAAACAGCATGGATAGTTTTACGGTGACATTAAGAACCGGTGAACTGGGATTGAATTGGAGGAGTGTAACAAATTTAGTATACAGGATGGAGCCGGGATTACTGAATATGTATGTAAACAATGTCTGGAAATTAAGGACTTAAAAGTGAAGGTTCTGGGGCTAGAACTTGAAATAAAATGCTATAAGCAGGTTATCCAATCTGAAGGTCGAACTAGGGAGAATGAGAATATAAACAAAGAAGCAAGTCAAAAGGGGGACAGGACTGTTACAGAAAATAAAAATGAATGGGAATTCCCAACTATTACAAGCAAACAAAAGAAAAGCAGAAGAGCAATGACATTTAACATCCCAACTGATAACACATTTGCTCCATTATTACAAATAATGGACAAAGAGGATGGGGAGGTTAATGAAGCCCATCAGTCAGGTCAAGAAAATGTACTTACTAATGGGAGCATCGAACAAGCCAATACACAGATCGATATTGGGGAAGTTGGCTCAGTGACTGTAAAGGGATGTTTAAATGATGAAATTATAAATGAAAGTAATGACATGGAGACTGAAAATGTTACCAGTAATCTGGGGAGGTAAATAACAGGATTTTTGTGGTTGGTGATTCCATAGTTAAATACACTGATGCATACACACCAAAAATCTTAAAGAAACAGTTACATGTAGTTATCTTCCAGGGGCTAAATTACCTGATGTGGTAAACCTGTTGCCCAAAATAGTCACAAAAAAAGAAGACAAACCAGTGGTTTTAGTACATGTAGGAACTAATGATTTGAGACACACCAGACAGGACCAAATGTTCTTGGATTACATGACCACATAAAAAGTAATAAAACAAGTGCATGGTACCCTTATTATATCACAAATTGTACCTGTTCCTAGGGCAAATTCATCAATAAACGCAAAGTTAAACAGGGTTAATAATTGGTTGAGAAGATGGAGTTTAATGCAAGGGGGTTCAGTGCATAAGGGCATGGGAAATCTTTAAGGATAAGAACACACTATATAGCAAAGATGGTTTACACCTAAATAAAAAGGGAAGTAAAGAACTGGGACACCTGTTTAGAACCAGCATAGATGGCACTTTAAACTAGCACAGAAGGGGAGTGTGGGTCAAGGGAAAAGGCTGAGAGAGAAACTATCAGAATAAGCACGAATTAAATAAAAACTCAGATGGTAACACCCCAAAACTTGAAGCGTTTACTAGCTAATGCTAGAAGTGTCAGGAACAAACAGGATGAGTTGAAATACCTTCTAATCAAGGATAATATAGATATTTGTGGCATTTCAGAAACATGGCAAAAGGAAGGAAACTGGATTAGTGAGATCCAGGGGTATGATTTCCTACATAAGGCAAGAGCAAATAAACAAGGAGGGGGGTTGGATTTTATATTGCCCACCACTTAAATGCTCAGGTGTTAGATCATGGTGATATTAAAGATGATGACACAGAACAATTGTGGGTTAGGATTCACACTGGGAATAAAATCATTACTCTGGGTTTGTGTTACAGGTCCCCCAGCCTAAATGTAGCTGAGAATGAATTATTCTTAGATCTTATTGAATATATGGCACCAGTAGATAATTGTATCTTGATGGGAGACTTTAATTTCCTCGAGTATAAACTAGGATACCCTTACTGGTGGTAACAGTGTGGAAAATAAATTCCTGGAAATATGCTTAAACTGCTGTATGGAACAATATGTTAAGGAAAACATGAGGAAAAATCATGTACTAGATCTTATATTGAGTAATATGGATGGTTCCGTGAGAGATATTAGGGTCATTCAGCCCCTGGAAATGAGTGACCATAAATATGGTCACATGTTCTGTGATGGAGGAAACCATCAAGATACCTGGTAAAACCAAAATAAATAATTACGCAAAGGCTGACTATACAAAAATAAAACAGATTTTGTGCCACTGGAACTGGAAAATGGAACTTTCAAATCTGGGTATAGAGGAAGTATGGGATAAAATATCTAGTAAATTACAGGGCTGTAAAAATACGTAAACTGATAAATAAAAAGAGCCTTTAGGAAGTATAGGGCTAATCCAACTGAAGAAAGGAGACAAAAGCATAGGATGATAAAAAAATGCAAAAGGAAATCCGTAATGCCAGGGCTAGAGCAGAACTTGAATTGGCAAATAGTAAAAATGACAATTGTAAAAAAATTCTACAGTTATGTGGGCAGTTTAAGAAACGGTTTCAAACAGACTGTCAACCTGAAAGAAGGAGATAAAATTATTGACAAAGAATATGATATGGCAAATGCATTTAATAAAGATTTCTTGAGTGTCTTCCTTGAGTCAGAAGGATTATGTAACACAATAGGAGAAAACAGTAATGGTAAAAGTTGGCCCACAGAAATTACTTATGCACAAATTGTGGAGAAACTGAAAAAACTAAATAGATGTAAGCCAGGGGGTCCAGACGGTTTCCAACCAATGTTCCTTAACAGTACTGCACTAGAGATTGCAGGGCCTCTGGCAATATTATTTAATAAGTGTTTGAGGAGGGTAAGGTCCCCAGTGTATGGAGGATGGCTTACATTACTCCTATACATAAAACAGGCAATAGAACCATAGTAGAAAATGACTGACCAATTAGCATCACATCTGTTATAGGTAAGATGATGCAGGCATTTATTAAAGAGTTTATGGAGGAAGATTTAAGAAGGTTACAGGTAGTGGATGTAACTTAACATGGATTTGCAGCAGGTAGCTCCTGTGCAACCAACCTGCTTCATTTATTTGAGCCTGTGAGCCAGGCACTGGATCAGGGCCTGCCCGCTGATGTGGTATATCTTGATTATGCTAAGGCCCTTGATTCAGTGTCTCACAGGTGTTGATTAACTCTTTACAAGAGCTTGGAGTTAATGAATGTCTAAGAAATTGGACTGGCTCATGGCTTGTAGACAGACATCAGAGAGTACATATAAGAGGATTCCTATCTGAGTTGGGGGGCAGTAACCAGTGGGGACCCCCAGGGATAAATTTTGGGGCCTCTGCTGTTTAATGTGTTTTTACACAGCATGCAAGTATTTGAAGGGGCGTGGCTCTGCAAGTATGCATATGACAAAGATAGGAGCAATTGTGAATGATGTTGCATCAATACAAAATCTGAGGGATCAGTTGTATAAGTTGGAGAGCTGGGCAAGGAGACACAAAATGCAGTTTAAACAGCTAAAGTGCAGGATAATGCACTTCGCTTTTAATAATGTTAATACGCAGTATCAAATTAATGGTAAAATTATAACAAGCATGGAAGATGAAAAAGATTTAGGGGTATTCATCTCGAATACTCTAACATTTGACAAACATAATACAGAGATGACAAAATGTGCAAACAAAACAATAAGTAACATCTTGAGGAATGTAAAAAGTAGGAGAGCAACTGTTTTGATCCCCCTGTATAGATCCCTGGTGAGGCCAGTTTTGGAGTACAGTATGCCCCTGAGTGCACCACAGAATATAAGAGGTTCCAGACTCATAGAGAGGGTCCAAAGAAGCCTAACAAATAGAGTAAAAACAGTACAAAATAAACAACATGATGAGACACTGAAGGATCTAGGGTTATACTCATGGCATATTGTAGAACTAGAGATGACCTTTGCTGTGCTTATAATGCATTAAGAAATTAAATAGTGTGGAAGTCGGCAGGCTTATGTAATAAAAAAAAAAAGTTAGGGAGGGAGATTAGGGCTCATTCATTCCAGTTGGTAGGGGGGATATATAGAACCATGAAAAGAGGTCGATGGTTTAATCAGAGAATAGTTAAGGTGTGGAATGCACTTCCAAGTACTGTGGTTGAGGCCGGTAGTATATTGACTTTTAAGTTCTTACTGGAGCAACATGTAATCCCCCTGCCAATGGGGGTTTCTAAAATGCCTGCTTGGGCTTACCTGCCACCATAGCCCTGCCATTTTCTGCCTCCTTTCTGCTGTTTCTCTCAGGCTTCTCCCATTCCTGCCAGCAAGTTTCCTGGTCCTCCAGGTCTTGTTTCTGTCCTCTGGTGCCCCATCCTGCAGCCTGAATGAAAATCCAGCCCCTCGGGGCTTAAAACCATGACCGCGATCTCCCGCTGCAATAGTGCTGCCCCCAGGGCAGCAGGAATCGCACTGGTGCGAAAAACGCCTTTGAAGTGCAACCAAGCTGTTTTGTGGTCGCCACAGGGACTGTGCTGTCGGTCCCGGGATCTCTTCCACCTATTTGGGACCCGGTCACCACGGACAGCCTGTTGAGGGCCGCTTGCATTAAAATTTAAGGAGTTTGACCGGGGTTCATTTAAGTATTCGTGAGCCAGGCCCCGGTCAGCTGAATAATTAATAAATGTGTCTGGCTGCCTCCAGGGCAGCTGTTATCGGCTACGGCTGAAAAGGAAAGAAAGGTATTTTTATTTTAAATATAACTGCTGCTGCATATGAGGGAAATCTACTATGCATGTGGAGGGAGTATTTAAATTAAAATAAGTGCTTTATCCCTGGCTGAACCAGAACTTTTGGGACTCAATGTAATAGACTGTCTGCTGCTGCAGGGGAGAGCTTAAATATTTGCAGTAGCGACAGAAGAACCAGCAGAGCCACACCCTTCATCTGAGCAGCAACAGCAAGAATGCTATTAAGGGACAGTGGGTTAAGCAGCCATTGCAAGCAGCCACAGCCAATTGGAAAGCTAGGAAAACAAAGCCAAGACTTGTGGGACATCCTCAACACCTCATGGGTAAACACCAGGAGCTCATGGGGACTTACAGGGACATCATTTTAGGTGCCAATTCACCAGACCAACTGTGCCTCTAGTTAAGTGATTGACAGGTCCTCTATCCATTGGGAGGCCCATCCCCCCATCATCTCAGTCAATCAGGAATTGTAAAACAGCCCTATAAGAGACAGTGCTTGCCAGCATTTTGGCAGATTTGAGATTGAGACAGGGGAGAGCAGGCTCCAGCCTGCTAGGAGGCCCCACAGGGTAGGGGCTCAGGCCCCTGCCATTTATCTGGGCAGAAATCTAGTTAGCCCATCCAGCCTGGAGGGGGTAGTTGATATTTTATTTAAAGTTTAAAGTTAAAGTAATTCAGTTAATTCTGCAACTGCTAGTCTGGAGGTTGCCAGAATTGTCCTCCAGGTGCTAGCCCTTCCTCCCACGTCGGGAAAAGATGTGGACAGAAGACCAGCTACCACCTAGACTCAGTTATGTCAGATAACTAAAGACAACAGGATGCCTTCTATTATGGATACGACCCGTGGAGGACCTGCGTGAGTACCTTTGTACCCCCCGGTGCAAGGGAGAAGCTTTACAAGTAATCTTTGGGCCCTCAAGCCCAATCTATTACATATTTATCTGCAAATTGTTGAGAGACCTTAGATCTTATCAATCTGGGCTGCCAAGGCCCCAGGAGACTGCATTTTTGGAGATTGTTCGAATGCATGTTGCCTGCTGCCAAAATGGCCCACTGCAGCCACATTAAGATATGTTGTAGTTAATCATATAAATGTGCTGATATTGCGTCTGTGCCCTATGGGTTAGTTCTGCCCTCATGGAGTTGCCAGCCAAAGTCGTGTTGTTGCTTCATAGGTCAGGAGGCCCTAGAGCTTACTGTGTCTGATTTATGCTGAAATAACCTATTTCTGTCTTTGCCAGATTTAGTCCGAGAATGCTTGATAAAAGTGTTTAATATCTAAATGTGCTGGATGAGACTTTGCTAAGGATACCTTGTTTGGTATTTAAATGTACTGGATGTTGCTTCGTTCTAATGAATAAGGATGCTCGATAAAAGTATCACCTTCTAATTATACTGGATCGAATGTTCAAGATGTGAAATCCAAGATCTAGCCACGTGGCCTGTTTTGAATTGTTCAGTGTCTGTGATGCTGAGGCAATCCTGTTTTCTGTGATCAGCAGGACCAGTCCTGCTACTTTCTGCCAAATGCAGGGTAATCCCTCCTACTTGTTCTTTAGGATCTACAGCCATTGCAGTAACATAGCTTCCAAGTTTGCCCCTCCTCAAATCAAAAGCCGCCAACTTGACCAGCTGCAACTTCCACCAGGCCTGCAACATCCAGGACTTTAGTATCTGGGTACCCAGTGTGTAGTGTGAGGTTGCATGGTTTCATACTGTTCTGGGACTGGTACCAGTGTGGGGAAAATAATTGTTAATGTAACACCCGATTTTAGTCAGCTGTTAGATAGCCAGGGCTCTGGGTATCATTGTCAAATCGAGAAATGTGAGTGCCTGTTTCTATTAGTAATGTAGCCACCCAGCTGGAGGGTTCACCAGCAAAAGCTAAACAAACTTTGTACATATGCATATAGCTAATCACATAACCTCTATTCCACTTCCCCATTCCTAACTCCTATGTCCCCTAAATAAATTGATTGTTACTGTTTTGAAAATCATTTTGTGTGTATGAGCATATTATTAGAGAGAGTAATTAAATGTGAAATGTTGAAATGTGGGGCGATATCTATTGGGGCATGTCTGGGGAAGGTAAATGGCATTAGTGGGTGGTATAACATCTCACGGGGTTATACCTTAACAGCTAGCCAAGTAAATCACACTCTGAGTGGAGGCACTGTGCATTGTTCAAAATTATCAGTTAATGAATCCAAACCCCTCAGCCTATTGTCCAGGGTAGTAGGCAGGGTGTAGCACTAGGGATAGCGCCACCTAAGGGTTACAAACATATGGGAGATAAAAATGGGATTCTGTCCACTGAAAAGTGGCAAGTCTGTTTATGGCTCTCATAGCTGCTTGGACTTGTAACCAAATCTGTGAACCTATGAAGTTTGATCTGAGTTAAGTCAAGTCACGTACAGTCTGCTACTGTTATGGGAGAATTTGTGAGGCAGGGAGATAGAGGCATAGCCACAGAGTTAATAATGTGAATGAGGTACATACCATTTTTTGTCACACAATAGTCCATTTGCTCACTAATGTGGTTTCAAGTATCCTCTCGGAATACTGCTGTGTATTTGTGCTGTAATTTCATTCTGGTGTTTGCGTCTTTTAATTCATTATATGCCATCTCCTTTTGAAGGTACTGTTCTGAACCTGTTTCTTGTACCATTTTTATTTTTTCTGTCTATAATACTATGCCCTACAACTAGGTACATGGCATTTTACTTACTAATATAAAGTCAAGTCTATAAGTATGTTGCATATGTTGCTTCTTACTAATTCAGACTTATGCATATTAGCAGTAGTTTTGTTTTTTAGGGTTATAGTGGGTACAGCCGAAGGTAGACTTTCTGTTTTTGTGAAAGGGACTTCAGCGTATTCTTCTGATTGAAATATATTAGAGTTGTATCTACGTGTTTCATGTATAGGGACATGATTAAAATTTTTGCTATTTTGTTTTACATAGTTAAATAGTTCTATTAAGAAAGAAATAAAGTCTATTCATGTTTTTTCTTTCTGTTTCTTTCTTTCTGTTTGGTGATTTGTTTTTGTTTTTCTTTGTTTCTTTGAGGATTTTTTTTTTCAGTTTAATAATAATTACTTTTATTTTTTACAATATCAGCCATGTTTCTGTTGTCATGCATGACTGAGTAAACAGACACTTGGTGAATTCACTGTCATTGTACATACACAGAGGCAGCATCATGTCAGGCCTCTGCAAACTAATAATGCCTTTTTAGATGGACTATGATCCAGACAAGGACTTCTTTCATCTGGTTCAACCATTCTCAGCAGAGATTTTGAGAGTCTGTTAGTAGCATCACTTTCCTCAGAAATCTAGGATGCAGAGAAAGCTTCCTGGCTTTTGTTTACATCACACTGAACTCTAACTGACCTGAATATGTACGGTTGAGCCGGATGAAAGAAAGCCTTGTCTGGATCATTGTTCGGATCAAAATCTACCTGAAAAGATGTCATTACTTTGCAGCTGCCTGGCTTGCTTCTTAATACCTGGTGCTTTCCTTCCGAGAGCTTACTGGATGAAAGGGAAAGTGATCACAGTGACCACCACTTATTTGTTTTTTTTTATTTAATTTTTTTACCTATATGTTGCCCTCCCCCCAACCGACCTTCCCTCTCAGCACCCCATGCTCCAGAAACATAACATTGACACTGACGGTGCCCAATCCCCCTTACATCGCAAAAAGAAATCCTCGGTCCTTTTTCCCCCTTCCCTCACCTGATCCTCCCTCTCAGCAACCCCACCCCACAACATAACATTAACAGTGGGGTGCCCAATTCTCCAGTGTCATCAACAGTAATCCTCAATCTTTTTTTTTAAAGCCTGTAAAAAGGAAAACGTCCATTGATGTCTTTTGTGGCCGTTATTCCTCTCCCCGATCCTCCCACTCAGCACCCACCACCCCACATCCCCACCAAGTTCTTACTTACCCATTGGGGGTCCAATGCCATAATCCTCTCGGACCGCAGACACGTCTTCACTCTTCAAAGCCGGACCGTGAACTGAAGAAACGGGCATGCGGTTCAAGGCACTTCAGTGCTGTTTTGAACTTACTGGTATAACTTGTTATGGTTTAATTGCATTTATAACATGGGTACCAGAGATACGGTGAGCCGTCTAGCAGACAGCCATAAAGTGACCATACATTAATTTCTTAATTAACGCACACCTTCTGGTGCTCAAGCACCCTTTGCAGATTCGGGGGCACAGCCGCACTCGTTATTTTCTGACCGAGTGCATTCCTATGTGGCAGCCATGTAAATGTCTCGCTAAGTGAGGGAGAACTGCAGGTGCCTGAAAACCCACCCACCTGGCCAGTTATGGGGATAGGACTGTCTGTGTTGACAGGAGGGCACTGCATAGTCCACTGTGTACTCACCAGGTTGATAAACTGGTCCTGATCCCGGTGCTTGTAGCTGAATCCTGAAGCAAATGACTCCTTCTCAGTTGTCTTGCCGCATGCATCCCCCACCCCACCCACACAGCAGACTACTTGGCCGACTGCTCACTCCAACAGAGTGAAATCTGGAATACTAGGGAGACTTCCCACCCAGACGCCCAGCGGAACACCATGATTCCCGGCAAAATTGGTGCCCGTAGCACAGTACTACCAAGGGAGAGCTCTGTTTCCGCAAGCCACGTTCTGCACTCCCCGTGCTGACAGAGTGAGTGGCAAGACGATCTCTGCTGGCTGTCTAATTGTCTCCCCTTTCTCTGGTCATCATGTGTATGAGAGAGCAAGAGAGGGAGAGAAAGACAGCGGCACAGCGAGAGCGGGACATTGAAGTGCAAGGTGCTGCAATCGTGCTGCTTTGTGAAGGGTAAGGTGTCTCACACAGACAGATGCACAGAACCATACAGTAACTGTCTACTGCACACAAAACAGAGAGAGAGACAAAGAACCGCAGCATGGACACACACGGACAGCCCAACACAGCATGACATGCAAGTTGCTTTTCCTTCATTTAGGGTGTACACAACAGTATCTGCTGAAGTGTCTGAGTACCAATGTCCTGTTTTACTCTCTGTCTCCCTCTGTCAACTAATGTGTCTCTCTTTGTATTGTAAAGCAGCACACCAGGATGAGTAAGTTCAGGGACAGACAAACTAAGCTTAGGGAGAGACAAAGTTCGGGCTGTTCCTTAATTATGTTTTTTAGGCCTGTTTACCATAAACTTGTGTTTGCAGAACTATGTTTTCTGTGGCAGAACACTATGGTACTGCGACCATAAATAGTAGAAGAACACTAAATAGTTCCCACATTTTGTACCTGGTATTCCACTGGTTTTTGTCCATTTCCGTCCACATATGGCCCATGTTATAAGCGCCTGCTGCTTCGTGTCTCACAACGCACCCAGGATGTTGATTAATCCCCAATAACCACACACCCTGTCACGGGTTATTGCTTACATCCACTGGACAGTTTATTTAATTCAGAAAAGAAGAACAACTCATAACAATCTCTTCTGACAAAATTCAGTGGCTTTTAAACTGCAAAATGCTGTGATGCTGAATTAGTTGGGGGGGGGTTGTTTGCCCGTCGCCACACAGCGTGGCAACCCACTGAGCCCTGACCTTGCCCCTCATAATGAGTTTACAATTTAAAAGGCAAAGTTCTGTAATTCTCTTACACCACTTTAGCGATCTGTGGTACTGGAGCCACACACAGCTGAAACATTATCAAAAGAATTGCTGATCATTTAACTTTGAACAATGTACGTCTGTTTTCCAGACCCTCTATAAGAATACAAGCTCAACTTTGCTGAGATCTGAGAGAAAATGAACTTTATCCCTTGCCCCCACCCCATGTGAAGAGGGCATGGGGGTTATTGTCTGATCTTTGCCATGTAGGGTCCCCCTGGCTTATAATGCTTAACCTACAAACTTCCCTTGCCAGAAGTTTTCTAGTGGACCCTGCAGAACTCAAACTGTGAATGGTCAGCTTGAGCTTTGCCGTATTGTGGAGTGTTCCGAAACATAAACACGAGCTACAGCAGCTACATAAAACCTGCACCAGTGGTCCTCTTTAGAAACCTGTCTTGCGAGCAGCCACCGTGCTGGAGGCAGGAGCTGCCATCTGCCAGAAGGCGGGGGGCCAAAGAAGGCAAAACCTTTGTTGCACCCACTTAAATCACCAACTCCCCCGTCCTTCCAGCAGGTATCAGCTCCTATCCCCTGCGAACCTTGCCCACCTGCCAGCCCCGGCTCCTCCTAGGCAGACATTACTCCCAACCCATGTTCGTCCAGGTATAACCCAGGGGTGTTCCAGCCCACCTGTGGCTATTCATTGTAGGCTGTACCAAAACAAACTAGAACCCTTTTCTATTTTTATTTATGTTGCAAACCCTGTCAAACCATGCAGTCCCAGTGAAACCAGTAATTATATAAAATAATGTATGAGCAACAGTGTAATTACATATTTGTTTTTACTCACTCTCAGTGTGTGATACCTATACAAAGCACTTGACCTTCCGTCTTGCACTTTATGTGGTATCACACACCTCAGGTTTTTAAAAATCTCACTGCACACTGTTGCCTATATATAACTTTGCTAAGCTGTTAGCTTAGCAGGCTGCTGTGTGTGCACCAAGTGGCAAATAATGTAAAATTCTGGAAAGGTTAGTGTTGTGAGCAGGGGGTGCAAGATATGCAGTTGCAGTAGGGCTCACAATGTCAGGGGGCCTACTGCCTCAGAGGCCAGCATTAAAAAAAAAAAATTATATTATCACATGCAACCTTGCAACTTTCTTTTTGCACATTGCTTAGTCATCCGAAATTGGGTCTATCAGCAGTGACAGCAGTGGGGTCTGTGCTGCAGATTCCAACTGCAGTTTCACGGGATGGGTACAGAACAAAGAAGCAATAGGGCCCGTCACTCAGAACAACTGATCTTGATGCCGGTGTTCCAAGATGGAGCAGCAGGGATAAATCACCTTGTTCAGTTCCTTGATCATGGTGCCAGCAAGCGGGAAGGGGCATTGTGGACAAACTACTAATGCTCAGCAAGACTGATACAAAGGAAACTGCACTACGAATATTCGATATGTGATAATATTGTGACTTACTGGTGGGAGGTAGAACCCCACAATATATTTTAAGAGGGCCCTTACAGTTTTTAGCACAGCCAGGAGATATGTAAGAATATCTTCTGACCAAAAAGTAAAGAACCTTTCAATTCTACAAGTTACTGCAGCTTCTGCAGAAGTTTGATTGCAATAATACATGACTGCTACATTAAGGGCCCACAAGCCGAAACTAAATTGTTCTTGCTGCAGTAAAGAAGAAACTGAGGGCCAGATATTCAAAGCGTAGCATGAGGCGCAAATCGTTGCACTGGACTAGTGCTGAATTTGCCCCGACTGCCATATTAAAAGGACATTTAGCACCAGCGCTGGGTGTTAAGCGCGATGCTAAACTATAATGTACGCAAGTGAAGGACTGAGGAGAGGGGCCCTGAATGCGGGCACTGGCATATTCAGGTGTAGTGCGTGCTACAAGCATTAAGCGCAATCTGTAGCGCGAGCGCTGAATATCTCTAAGAAAGGCCAGTGGTAATGTGCGGCGGTAAGGTGGCGACAGTGCCCCCAACAAGTATCCGACCCCCTTAAAAAATATATATATATATTCCCTGGTAGTCTAGTGGTCCCCTCACCCCCATGCACATATCCGACCCCGTTCACATATAAAAATCAAATATTTCCCTGGTAGTCCAGTGGTCCCCAACCCTCATGCACGTATCAGACCCCATTCACATATAAAGATTAACAATTTCCTGTTAGTCTAGTGGTCCCCCCACCCCATGCATGTATCCGACCCCCATTCACATATAAAAATTAAATATTTTCCTGATAGTCTAGTGGTCCCCCTACCCCACATACGTATCAGACCCGTTCACATAAAAGATTAACAATTTCCCTGGTAGTCTAGTGGTCCCCCCACCCCCCAGAACATATCCGACCCGTTCATATTAAAATTAAATATTTCCCTGTTAGTCTAGTGGTCCCCACCCCAATGCACATATCCGACCTTTGCACATCTCTATCAAGCGCTTTCATTCCCTGGTAGTCAAGCAGCCCCCCACCCGGCAGTAACACACTGATGCCAAAACAGTCTGAGAACAGAGCCGGCGACCAGCTCAGCCCTCCTCTCACCACTAGGGCTGGCCGCGACTGAGAGTGGGAAGCTCAGTGGGGGCGGCCGGCCATGGTAGTGAGGAGAGGCTGAGCAATCGCCCGGCTCTGTTCAGACTATTTTAACATCAACAGTGTTACTGCTCGATTAGGCGGCAGCCTGAACCACCAGGAATGAAGAAATTTAGTAGAATGTGCAAAAAGATAAAATACGATGAAAATGAAAGAACTAATTTCAGGGATATGTTACTTTTATATGTGAATGGGGCTCGAGACTGCGTTCGATGAAGGGTGAGACACTGAGACCACCGAGAGATAATATTCATTTTTATATATGAACGGGAGTAAGAGATATGTGCGTGGGGGTGTGGGACTTCTCCTCTACTCAGGGATAATGTTCATTTTAATATGTGAACAGGGCTCGGGATATGTGCGTGGAGGGTGGGGACCACTAGACTAATAGGGAAAATGTTCATTTTATATGTGAACGGGGCAGGGATATCGCTCGTGGGGGTGGGGCGCAATTCACTAGACTACCAGGAAAATGTCTATTTTTATGTGAATGGGGGTTGGGATATGTTCGTGGGGGTGGGGGGACCACTAGACTACCATGGATAATGTTCATTTTTATATGTGAACAGGGGTCGGGATACGTGCGTGGGGGTGGGGGGACCACTAGACTACCAGGGGAAATATTTAATATTTAGATGTGAACAGGGGTCGGGATATGTGCGTGGGCGTGGGAGGACCACTAGACTACCAGGGAAAAGTTATTGATTTCATTTTCAACAGGGGTTGGGAGCCGTGCTTGGGGGACCACTGGAACATGAGGGGTTTCAGTGTGTTTGAGGCTACCCGGGGTCGAGGATCATGCTGGCCTGGCTGACACTAGCCTACCAGGGTGTCACAGGCACACACTGGAACAGGGACAATGACAGCAGAAAAGGACTGCCTGGCCCAACCAGTCTGCCCTGTTCCCTATCTACTGGATATGCTGTATATTCTAGTGACCCTACAGCCTATGGCCTCCCGCCCCCACCAGGTTTATGCCTGTCTCATGCATTGTGTCCCCCCACTGTTTTTCACCCACTACTGCAGTGGGGTACCTATGTTGTTGGGGTAGGCAGCTTCCAGGTCATGTATGGCCATGGGCAGTGTGTCTGTTTAGCTATCGATCTGTATATGTAGGTATATATATATATATATATATATATATAACACACACACACACACACACACACACACACACACACACATACATATATACAGGTCCTGCTTGCACAGTTGCATGGGTGTGTTGTATGCACTGATGTGCCTGCCAGCACACAGTTCCTGCTGCTTCCAGCTTGTACTTCCATTCCGACCAACAGGGGATGCTGTGGGCATGCCTTGGCCTGCAGCATCCAGCCTGTACTTCCATTCCGACCAAAAGGGGTAGCTGTGTGCACCATGCAGTAGCACCGGGCAAACTGCATGGTACTGTATGCTAAGCAGCACATAATGAGATGCAAATGTGCCTGTTTGCCCACGGATTACCTAAATAGGCTCATTTGCATGGGAGCTTTGAATATAGCTCCCGTTTGGCCCAGGCTAACCAGTTTGCACCAGGCTAATGTGTTAGCACTGTGCAATCAAGTCAGCCCCGGGCAAACCTCACTTCTGCATAGCACACTAAGCACAGTTCTCCAGTGTGTGGCTTACATTGTTGTTTGCAGTCATACCTTTCAACTGTCCCTGATTTTCAGGGTCGTCCCTGATTTTACCTCAAACCTTTACTCTGTCCCTCCTACAAATTGTGTTTCCATGACCACACAGTGGGGGTTGTAAGCATAACATAATGTCAGACATTAATGTTACAGACATGCTCTTCCTTAGAAAATGCATTTTACACTACACCACTTATTCTACCAGCTTCCTGAGTGGATATCACCAATTGTTAAGGTGTGTCCCTGATTTTAAACATTTGCCCCTGATTTTTTTAAGTTTTGTCCCTGATTGATGAGGCAGGAGGTTGAGAGGTGTGCTTGCAGTACATGTGAGACAGCTCTGTGCAATCACACACAATGTTCTCCACCTGCAACACTGGCTTGCTACAGAGTCTAATGAGCTGCAGTTGCAGTTTGCACTTCCCTGTTGCTATTCAGTACTGTCTTATTCCCGGGCTATTTTTGCCCTGCACTCCCAGACCAGTTTGCCCGGCTTCCTTAGACTGCTATATTCAGCAGGATTAGCACTGGACTATTTCCTTTGAAATATAGCTAGCTTTGTGCTCGGGTATGTTGCCTTGGCGGGCAGTGCTAATTTAGCCCAGGAGCAAAGTTTTCAATCTCTGGACCATAGACTGTGGAATCTGTGCAAAGTCTACAGAAGCAAGATTTGGGTCAGAAATAAATGATCTTAGAATCACTTCATTAGAATGCAAATTATAACATTTTATGCATTTCAAGCTTTCTGAGTAAAAGCTGAATAATTTCCAAGAGAATGTGAAGAGATAAACTCTTCAAAGTAAAAGAAACCAAAATAGTTGGTTACTGACTATAATGGAGACAGAGATATCTGAATATCTTAGTGTTATAACAAAAATTAGAAAGAATAAATCTCCATTTTTGTTTAATTAAAGTTAAGAGCTTTGGAAATCTAATACTTCATGGGAAACTGTTTAAGCATATTACACTTTATTATGACTTAGAACTAAGTTACTTGAAAGCCGTGTTTAATTCTATTCTTGGCTTTATTCATGAAACTGACTATTTCAGTACTTCAGTGAGGAAGCGAACTGCATTTTTAAGTTCAATGACAGCAATGTTTCTTTTTTTTTGTGGGGGGGTTGGTGAATGAGTACTGACTACATTATGACTCAGGTGGAGTAGGTATCCAAACTTGAATACCATTTCATCCAATTTACATCCTGTATTCAGGATTAGCTAAATTCATGACACTTCTCAACACATTATGTATACTATAGTTTTTAGAAGTATAAATCCTGTAATATAATGTGTACTGATATGTATGGCTTTATATGATCAGTTTACATCCTTTTCTTATAATTAATTAAGTGCAGTATGTCTATGAACTTATGAATGTACCTGAAAAGTGTTATGGTCCTCTGAATCTGTTAGTGCTATTGGTGTGACTAAATGGTGAAGTGCATGGCTTACGTGTATGACTGGGGGTTTCTTTTGGTAACAAACTGATATTTATCCATTTTTATTGTGATCTTTTATTGTACTTTTCTCTTGTGCTGACATGTTGTCGATCAAATAAAATGCTGAAGTGAACTATTACAGTCACTCAAAAATTCCTTCAAACCTGGGGTCTGTTCACTCCTTCAAATGAAAACCAGCTCCAGAATTACCAGGGGATCAAAGCCACAACTTTTCCGTATCCCTCGCTGCCGCACAGCCATTGGCCAGCGTTCATTCGCCTACAGGGCACCCACTTGGTTTAACGGTCTTGCCAATGATACTATCAATACCACTGGGCTAGGGGTCTTCAAATCCGGCTCTGAAACACCCTGGTCGCTTCCAGCATCTGCGACTGTCATGGATAATGTCTTGCAACTCCGCTCCACTACCGCTCTTCCTATACCTAGCTCCTTACATAATGCACTTGCCCTAGTTGGATTCTGCCCTACACGCCCAGCACCTGACAATGCAACCTCCCGCTGCTTCACCAACCCCCCATATCCTTACCTACCCCCACCAATCCTCTCTTCTCATTTCTTACCTCCTGCCTTGCCCCCCATTTCTTTCTACCACCCTCCCCTACTGTTCTTTTCCTTTCCTTTACCCTCTCCTGTCTGTTGAAATTAATTTGATATCCTTTACCCTTATTTGTGTAACAATTTTGTCTATTGTCATGTGATACCTATGTCTTGACGTGGAACCTTTGTAAAAGCCCTGGGCTCAAAGGTAATTGTAATCCTAGAATTGAAATAAATAAAATAAAATTTAAACAAACCTTGGTAACAAAAGGATCTATGCCAGGAAAGGATTCACCTCCTTTGGAACTCCAAACTGTCTGACAAAATTCTGAGTATCATTTTTAAAGGAATTATGGTATACAGATAAAGGAGATTAAAACTGTATTACAATGATCAGGAAAATGAGAGAAGAAAGTTAAACAAAAGGATGGGGTAGATTTAATAATATTCTCAGTGCTTTGAGATTACAATCATAATTTTGCTCATTACAGATGCTGGTAGTTTTACAACTAGATGCGTAGGATCAAGTGAGAGAGCTAACCTGACAATTTATGAAATGCTAGCAGTAATACCAAATGGGTTTATTAACTAATTAATTAAAGTAATGTGTCTGTGTGCTGGGGGAGCCCTTGAGTGACAACTGCCTATTTTCGAAGGAGAGCCAGGTCAATGAACACAAAACTGATGAAGAGATATACAATGCAGACAAAGTACAATCCCTGACAAAAATACAGACAGAAAGGAAAGACGTAACATGTCTATATCATACACTTTAGAAACAATCATATGAGGTGGACTTTAGTGGAAAAAAAATGGTTTTAATACAATGTTTAATGCCAGCTTTCAGAAAGCCAGATTTTAAATCAGGAGGAGTTAAGATTCCACATTTTAGCGATGAAAAATACCTTTCTTTATTTATTTATTGAATTTGTTGACCGGGTAGGCCCACTGAGACTAAAGTCCCTTTTCAGGGGTGACCCAGGGGTGGGATACAGAAAGTCAGTCTCGAATTGTGAAAAGTAAAACTGAACCAAATTAAACTGTTGGCAGTGTAACCACCTAGGCTGCGCTTTCCCAAGGGATACTACCCCTGCCTGCGTGACTAGGCGCTGGTTGAGGGGCCTGAGCTTGGTGAATGGGTGCCTCCACCTGGAGGGTTGGTGTAAGGGTAGCATAGCTGCTATGGGTACAGCCCTCCGGGACACTGATAACCCCCCCTCTAACCCCTCTAGTGACTTACACTGGTCAGTAGATAAACAATTACAGTTAACATCAGACTGCAATATTGAACCCACACTCAGCACACTTACCACCAGGGCTGGATCAGCTGCACGGGCCCTGGAGACCCCTTGTAAAACAAGACTTGCAATACAACAGTGCAATGGCAATACAGTATCCCCTCCACAAAGGTACACAATAGCCAGGTTAAATGCAAAGAGAACAGAAATACAGGTTACTCACCTGTAACAGGAGTTCTAGGAATGGTATATGTTGTTCATCCACACTCATTGGCAGTATCCTTGCCGCTTTAAATCTTGCCGGAAGGTCTTCAAGCTTGCTCCTCCCACCCACCCGGGTGGTATAACTCTCGGCTCCGCCCCATGACGCCAGATCTGGCCCGCTGGAAGCTCAGGTTATGCGTCGAAGCCGGGGAGGGTCGGCTGGTGTGTGGATGAACAACATATACCATTCCTAGAACTCCTGTTACAGGTGAGTAACCTGTATTTCTAGGGACATGGATATGTTGTTCATCCACACTCATTGGCAGACTCCTAGCAGTTCTCCGGGAGGAGGGAGGCAAGACCACACCCCATATACTTACTTGGAAAGAGAGACTGAGAACCCGAGGCCCCAAAACCAGCATCCCGCGTGACTCAAGGTCGATGTGGTAGTGGTAATGAAGGTGTTTGCTGACTTCAGGTAGCAGCCCTGCAGATTTCCTGGATAGGGACGTCCCTGGAAGCACCACCGTTGCAGCAGTATGGCGGGTAGAATGAGCTCTTATCCTCTGGGAGGCTCCATGCCCGCCAACTTATAGCAGAGATCTATGCAGGAGGTTACCCACCTGCTTATCGTCCGCTGTGCAGGTCTGCCAGATGCGGCTTCAGCGTAGGTGACAAACAGCTGGCGAACCTCTCCCCGATTTCAGCCGTGCGCCTCCTTATAATAAGCGAGGCCTTCTAGGGTCCAGAGTATGGAGCCTATATTCGCCTCGAGGTGTGATTGGGGTAGAACACCGGCAGAGTCCAACACCTGGTTAAGGTGAAACTCCGACACCACCTTCGGAAGGAATTGGGTGGGGGCGCAGGACAACTCTGTCCCTGTGGGAAGACCAGGTAAGGAGACTCGATGGAAAGCGCTGAACTCTCCATCCTTCTGGCTAGTGATAGCCACCAAGAAGGCGGCCTTCCACGACAGGTGAGAGAGAGCACACCTGTGCATAGGTTCGAATGGCTTGCCCATGAGCTTTGCCAGTACCAGCAGTAGATCCCACGGAGGTGGGGTTCCCGCACTGGAGGAAATGTGATCAAGGCCTTTGAAAAGCGCCAGACCACCTTCTCCTCGCTACTCGACTGCTTCCGGCCAGCGCCGGTAAGCAGAGATGGCTGCCAGGCCACCCTTAGGGTCGACGACCTAAGTCCTTGACTAGAAAGGAACCATAAATAGTCCAAGATGCTTGCCAAGGAACAGGAGGAAGGGTCCAAGCCTTCCCTGACACCAAATGGAAAACCTTTTCCATTTGAAGGCATAACATTTTCTGGTCGACTCTTACAGGGCGCTCTCAACTACATTGAGGACCTCGTCGGAAAGACCCAGGCCTGGAACTCTAGCGCTCAGGAACCAGGCCGTCAGGTGCAGGGATTGAAGGTCCGGATGGAACACCTTCCCCTGATTGACTGAGAGCAGGTCCGGCGAGCTGGAAGCTGCCGCGGAGTCCTGGAGCTGAGACTGAGGAGATCTGGGTACCAGAACTGGCGAGGCCAGTCTAGGGCTATCAGAATCACCTGCGCCTTGTCCCTCCTCGCCTTGAGAAGCACCTTGTGGATCAAGGGAAATGGGGAAAGGCGTAAAGAGGCCGGGGTCCATTGCCCTCAGAAGGCATCCCCTGCAGCGAGCCCTGCTGAGGGGGCGGGCATGGAACAGACTCAGCTCGCTGCTCTCCATGGAGGCAAACAGGTCCACCTGAGGTGTGCCCAAAGGGAGAACAGATGCTGTACTACCTCCGGCAGAGAGACCACTCGTGGGATGCAGCCCCTATCCGGCTCAGGGGCCGGCCTGAGGTGTTGGAGGCTCCTGCCACGTGAATGGCTAGGAGATCCGCCTCAGGCCGCGCAGACGCAGCGACCAAATGCGGAGAGCTTCCTTGCATAGAAGCATGGAGCTGCCCCGCCTGGGCGGTTCAGATAGACATGGTCGTGGTATTGTCCGTCTGGACTCGGACCATGACCCCGGAGGAACGACAAAAGGCGGTGGAGCTAGGCGGACCGCTCGGAGCTCCAGCAGGTTGATGTGGCATCGGGACTCCTGAGGACCAGAGGCCATGAGCCCGGTGTTCCCCAGATGGGCAATCTCCAAACCATCAGAGAGGCATCGTCGATAGAGACCGGCTCGACCGGGCGGATTTAACGGGATGGCTCCTCCTGCAAATGATCTGAACGGGTCCACCACTGGAGAGCTGCCACATCCCCTGTGTCACCGACACAAGCTGGTCCATGGATCGCAGCGTTAGGAATATCGGGCTGGCCAGTCCCCACTGAAGGGGACGATGTCCAGCGGCCCAACGGACCACGCCGGTGCAGGCCGCCATGACCCAGAGGCGTGAGGAAGTCCCGGCAGGGCGCAATTGCCCAACCAGAAATGATCGGAAAAGGAGGAAAGAACCCGGCCCTGTCCGGCGGGAGCCGCTGCCTGGCTCGAAGAGAGTCGAGCCGCTGCCCGATGAATAGAATCACCTGCTTGGCTCGAGTTCCGACTTGGCCTCGTTGATAAGGAGGCCCAGTTGAGAGCAGACCTGGAGGGCCAGATCTCTGGACCACTCCGCCTCCTCCTGGAGGGACTGCTATCAGCCAGTCGTCCAGGTGAAGGGTACACCCGGACCCCTCGGCGCCAGCAGGAATGCTGTCACCACTGCCATGCATTTGGTGAACCTGGGAGCTGGAGACAAGCGAAGGGCATGGCTTGAATCGAAGAGGATCCTTCCGCTCGAAGCGAAGGAATCTCTGGTGAGACGGACGGATAGGGACGTGACGCCGTCCTGCAAGTCCAGAGAGCAGAACCACACGCGCTCCAAGGATGGTAGCTATCTGAGCCAGAGTGACCATCCTGAAGGTTCGAGGACCTTAGGAACCTGTTTAGGCCGGTGGTTCAGAATGGGCGCCAGCCCCCGTCCGCTTTCTGAACCAGGAAGCACCTGAACACAAACCCTGGGTCTGAAGGAGAGTCCACCACCTTCTTACCACCTCCTTCTGGAGGAGGAGAGGCGATGTCGGCTCGACGAGCGCCAGTGAGCTGTGATCTTCTGTTCCCGAGGGGCGACGGCTCTGGAAGGGTGGTGCCTGCTCGAATCTCCAGAGGTAGCCTCTTCCCACCACCTCCAAGACCCACCTGCCCGTGTAACTAGCGACCAGGCGGAACGGAAGTGCCGAGCCGCCTTCTAATGGGGGACCAGGGTAATGGTGACGGGATGGGGCGACACCCCAGCCCGCCACTGGGCAGGCTTGGAGGAGGGACCCGGCCGAGGATCCTCCTGGGCCTTTCCTCCCTGCCTCCTGTTAGAGGAAGCCGGACCTGCTTGGGCTTGGGATGCCAAGGCCGAGCCTGCTGGCCCCTGGACGTTGCTGGGCCGGGCCAGGCACAGAAGGACTAAAGGGCTTAGGCTGTGGTTTATGACCTTTGTCCTTCTGACCGGAAGAGACCCGAGTCCAAGGTGGCATTGGACTTCTCGATCCTCTGCAGGTGACCTTCCACCCCAGGGGCCGAAGAGGTCAGTCCCCAAAAAGGAACATCCGCCAACTTGTGCTGGGTATCCGGTAAAGGTGGATATCCTCAGCCAAGCCTGACCTGACGATAGCCACTAGCCGCCACCGATCTGGCACATGAGTCCCTATATCCAAAGCAGTCTGGAGCTGCTGTTTGGCCACTGCCCTGCCTCTGGTCCCCCACCTGCTAACCGTAGTCTGCAGATCGGCGGAAGATGAGGATGACCTCATCCAGGGAGCCCAACAGGGCATGAGAAAATGTGCCATGAGGACGGTCTAACTGGCCTGACGAAGTCGAGAGAGGACGCAGAGAGGACTTTTCGCCCGACATAGTCCAATTTCTTGACCCTTGTCAGAGGTTTGTCCACATCCCTGGCGCTATGCCGGGCGCTGGAAAACGCTGTCGGTAACCAACCCCTCAGCAGAGGGTGTTCAAAAAACCCGGACAAGGAACCGGTAGGGACCCGCATGCTTCCTGGCCATCCTGGCCGGGCGCGAGGGCGAGGCTGGGCGCTGCCAAAGTTCCAGTGCCGGACCCACTATGGCCTCGGCCACCGGAAAGGCCTCCGTCGGAGAATCCCCTCGGTCCAGAATCTCCGTGAGGGGATACCTGGCCCGTTTGGAAACGGGTTCGAGCTCCATCCCGGTAGACTCCGAGATGAGCGAAGCAGTCCTAGGAAGGAACGACAGGCTGCTCGTCCATTGACTGACCTCCTGAAGACTCCAAGTCCAGTCGCTTGGAGAAGAAGGAGGAATCATCTTCGGACTCGGAAGAGTCCTCAAGAGCTCCTCTGGCCTGAGCCACCCTTCACCTGCCGAGGTCGGCCGAGTGAGGGTAACTGACAGCCGATGGGTAAACCCTTAGCCGACCGAGAATCTCTTGGTCGGAGCCCCAATTGGTGGCTGTGGAGGCGGAGGTTCCACCGGAATCGGTGGAGCAGCTGGTTTTGGCCGAACAACCGGCCTGTATAGGCCTCGGACAAGTCGAGGCTGTGTCGGCCGCCCGGTGACAGTTACTTTCAATGGCCGGGAAGGCGACGGAGTCGGCTTATTCCCCGGCCAGGAGGAGCTGTTACAACATAAGGTCCTCGCATCAGTCGACGCATCTACGCCCAAGGCTCTCATCCGAGGAGGAGGATTTAGGACGAGCGGGCGACGTTGCCATCAAGGTGCCGAGACCGAGACCGCCGGCGACGGTGGATCGGCTGGACCGCCAAGAGGTCCGGACCGGAGACCGAGAGTCCCGGAATTTCCGAGGTCGGATGCGGGAGGTGTCGGCCGGAACCGCACCCCTTCGCTCGATGGTCCATCCAGGGCCCGGAACCGGAGGCACAGGCGAGCCCATCGGGATCCTCAACTCCTCCCGGGAACCGGGAGAGGGGAATCTCGCTGCCAAAGGCGACAGCTCAGTCTAATGGGTCGAGAAAAATCTCGACTTCATCGGTGGGAGTCTCGGTCAACCTGACCTGACAGAGGACACCGTGAGGCCAGTGGCCGAAGCAATGATCGACCCGAAGCCGACGGTGGCCAGCCCGGGGAGAGGGACCTTTCCCGCTCCCAAAGAGCGTCGGGGGAGGACTTCCACTGTCCCTCTTTTTGGACCGAGAATAAGGTCCAGCAGGCACGAAGCCCTTCTCCTTTAGTGGAGAGGACAGACAAAAGCTCCTTAAAAAGCCGTGTAGGAAGAACCCAGAGAGCAGGATAAATACCGCGGCCGAGAAGATACTGACCCGCGCCGCCTCCTCTTCGAGGCGACCATCCGCTCGAGCTGATCCGCCGCGCCCGCCGCCGCGGACACCGCCAACCGGGCCTCCTTGGACTTCACCGGAGGGAAACGCTTCTCGGGACGGCCCAGTTGCAATCGGGCAGCACGGTCTTCGAGGACGTAGGCCGAGAAAGATGAGCACAGGCCGCAAGCTCGCGGTCGTGCTCAAGGCCTAAGCAGTATACACACGTGGAGTGAGGATCCGTCCGAGACATCTTCTGCCCGCATGGGCATCTCCGAAATCCGGGAGTCGATTTGTCCATCGCAGCCGCGAGGGATAGAAGACTGAAGTCTTTTTGCAAAATTTTATTTTTAAATCCGCAAACGGAGAAATAGGAACCAGTCGCAAACGCAGAGCGTTAAGGAGGGAACCTGAGCTTCCAAGCGGTAAGGAAGATCTGGCGTCATGGGGCGGAGCCGAGAGTTATACCACCCGGGTGGGTGGGAGGAGCAAGCTTGAAGACCTTCCGGCAAGATTTAAAGCGGCAAGGATACTGCCAATGAGTGTGGATGAACAACATATCCATGTCCCTAGAATCTGATTTATTCAGGGAATGTGAACAAGGGTGGGGCAGCAATCTAGTATTTGATTTCAGATCTGATTTAGTCAGGTTAAACATGCATGCACTATGAGTCTCTTTAGCACAGTCACACACACTCTCTGGGTACCCAGTTGTTATGCAGGCTGGCCTGAAGCATTGCCCGGGGTAGGCCGGCGTGGCAGCTGTTGTTGGGGCCCTTAGGAAAGAAAACAACATGCACCGTCACCCACAATTTGTATCCTGGACCCGGATGGCTCAGTTCACAATGATCAACCAAAACAATTAAATCAGATGACGTACACTGATTTGAGCTTTGTTGCAGGGAGCTACCCTGATGGTTACTCATGCTATCCAGATCAGAAGGCAGGACTGTCGAGATGAAGACCTCAGGATGGTATGCTGTTTGCCAGGGGAAGCAGAGCCACACGACGCACCTAGTGGTCGATCTTGTTCAGTGGTGTTGAGCAGGGGCGCTATCCCTGAGTGGGTCTTTCGTTGCATGAATCTCTGTGGCATGAGTGGCAATCTAGGCCGAGATGTTGAGGCCCAGACCAGGTGAACAGCTGAATTAAAATCCATTTTGGTGCTGGATGCAGCTTCCAGCTAGCGTGACACATTCAAAGTGTGGGGAACCAAATTCGACCCACTACACATTCAGCACAATTACAGTAAGAATAGCCAGATACCACAGTTCGGATGACAGTCCGGTTGCAATTAAGCAGTGTCTCTATGCAAACCACCTCTCTACGTTCTCTCCAAGTCCTGACAGTCCAATCGCTCCAGGAGCAAGTCTTCGGTCCACACCAGGTGAAATTCACTCTTTCACAATTCAGGATTCTGGTCACAATAACAGCAATTTTGGATATAGTCCCATATTAGATTGCAGACTTCTTCACACGGGAAGATGGTAGTAGGCAGGCCAGACACAGCCTTCCCGATGATTTCCTGCACTACTATGCAGAAGCAGCTGCTCGAATTACTCGAGCTGTTCACTCCCTCAACTCCAACTCTACACTGACACACTGTGCAGGCAGCTCTAGGATTTCCCAGTGATCCAAAAGGTTCAGTTCGTTGATCCATCTGTCTGTCACAGAAAGGGCTCCCCCTCCAGGTCCATTTAGGTGCCAAACAGTAAAACTACAATTCCTACAGAAATTCACTCCCACAAGACCTCTGGGGACAGTCTCTGTTTTAAGGTCTCCCAAGGTACCGACTGGTCCAAACTGGCAGTCCAGAACCAAAATGTTGGTTCTTAGCAGAAAGTCCATGCTGCAAAGGAAAGCAGGTTAACCAACCACTATATTATTATTACTAAAGCAGATAACAATCACAGATCCTATTAGGGCTTCCTCTGCGCACTTAGCGACGGCAGAATGAAGCAGCTGTATCACAGCCCGGGCGGGACTCGAACCGAAACCACTCGGCCCCCACCCAGATTAATTATAACCTACAAAACAGACGTCTCTTAAAGAGACAGGCATGAAGGCTAACAGGGCACTCTCATGCAAGCACATCCAAACTGTTTAGACACAGAACACCAGCCTGGCAGTGGGCATGCCCAGGAGGACATTTTAGGAACCCACATCTGTAGGAGTGTTACAGCAGTATTTTTAGTGAAGGGGGAAGTTTGGCCAGGGCACCAGGAAATTCCCTAATCTCCAGCAGAGGAACCCTTGGCGTCTTCCTGATGGCTACTTTGGTGGAGACTACAGAGGATGGATGCCAGAGGGCAGGGCAGAAGGCCTCCTCCCTGATCTCTCAACCCAAGAGGCCATCGATTTAGCTATGACTGCAGCAGATTTTTCAGAGGAAGACATGACTGCTGAGGGTTTCTTCTCCTCAGAAGACATTAGTGACAACATGCTACATGCGGATTGCAGTAAGGAACCAGGATGCAAAATCCCTGAAACTACAGACAGTGCGGTGGCATCTGAACTGTATTTTGATCGAGTGCAGTGTTTAAAGGCAGAAAATTTGAAATACCTGCAGAAAGCTAAAGAGCTAGAAGTGGAGCTTGCTGAATTTAAACTCTCAGGCGCTGTCAACTCCCCAAACAGTCTGTCGAACAGTTCATGAGTCAGCCCACAGCTGACACCTTGACTTCTCTGCCTGCTGACTTTTCTTCAGCTACAATCCACAGTGCTGCAATGGCAGGAAAGTCTATTTTGGCTGGCAGTAACAACAGCGAGTCTGTCATGTGCCTAAAGCCGTCTTGCCTGGTCCTGGCTGCCAGAACTAAGGATCCAAAAATGACTAAACAGTGATTGGGACCAGGAAGAACTGTTCGTAATGTTTGGAGCACAGATCTTGATCCCTCATCCTGGCCTACAGACACCCAAACCTCGAGCAAGTCTGATTTTTTCCAAACAGTCTTGACCTGGTTGGAGTAAACAAACTCCAGACCTATCGCACATCTATACAACAAGCTGCACCATGGAATACCGCCATTGGTGAGGAAACTGGTCTCCAGTCCATGAAATGGAAGATGCAGGATGGATCCAAGGCCCTTCTGGGAACAGGTCTCCGGGACCACAGGATCCCACTTTTCAACAAATGTCTATGAAAACATCAAGTTCTGTGGCCACCAGCAACAGACCTGAAATGGGCTTCAACATACCCCGGGCAATATTTCTAATTCTTCTACTAATACTGTTGATAATTCTACTCTCTCTGCACAAGTAACTAATTTGGTTACTCCTGACCTGTCTGTTGAAACTGCATCTGAGGTAACTGGGCCTCCCGGTTGTAACCTCCCCAGTGGGAAATTCTGTGGAGGAAGAACCAATAATGTTAGAAACCCCTACTGATATGCAACTAAATGCACAAGACAAAACTAGATTTGACCCTGTGTTTAAATTATCGGATTTGTTTTCCAACAAAGGTGAACCAGCCACCAGACGCAATGCCGTCAGGCTTCTTTATAAAGATGGCCTTGAGTCCCCCCCAGATAGACTGCACGTAGCTCGAGTTTTACTAAAAAACGCCACAAAATTCTTTTTATCAGAAATTTTTGCCCTCATTAGCCTCGGGAATTCCAATTTTGACATAAGTTTTAAAAATGTGTCTAATTTAGATCGGTTCTGGGCACAATATCCGGCAGTTAAAAACAATCCTGTTTGGATCCCCTTTCGTGCAGTCCCCCTGACAAAATCTCTTGTGAAGAACATAACTCTGATGTTCAGAAACGAAGGAGTGAATGTGGAGGACATTCTCTTCTGATTAAGGCAGAGATGTGAAGGTCCTGGGAGACCCACCCCAACCCTGGACAGTGAACAGATCTGGGATGGGGGATGGAGGGTGTGGGTTAAATTGTATTCTACTAATTCTGGACCAGTTCACCTTCCCAGTTCATTTTTTTTAGGTAAGGATCGAGACTCCATTTTTTACATAGGACAACCACATTCTTGCTTTAAATGTGGATCCTATGATCACCTTAATTTGGCATGTGATACTTTGCACTGCAGTCACTGCTTTGAATATGGTCATGTAGCCTTGGCTTGTTTGAATTTATTCAAATGCAACCTCTGTGAGCTCACAGGCCATGTGTGTGGACACTGTCCATGGGCCTCTCACAACCGGGAGGACTGTCCCTCCCATGAAGATCTTATTAACATGGCACAGCAACAGTAGGCTAGGAGAATAGCAGAACAAAGTTTACGGGTGGCACAGGAATCTTTAGGGGCACATAACCCCTCTTGCAGACATACCAGAGGATTCTAGAAACTTAGGCCGTCAGACCATGGAAATAGAAGCTGAAACCCCAGTTGAGCCTGATCCTGGTACAAACACGGAGGTTACCCCCCCCCCCCCGCTAATGAGAACAAGGGAAATACCTCTGAGATCCCCCGGCAGGGAAAGAAAGGCCTTTTAAACTAGTTACCCCAAAAAGAGAACAAGATTAGTTAAAACGGTCAGAAAAGGACTGAGGAGGGAAGTCACAGCAAGTTACAGGGCCTTACTCTTGGAAAGCAGGAATAAGTATGCTGCCTTACACTCAGATGGCACAGAAAGGGAATCGGATGAGGATGGGACAGACATCTCCTCTATTGCTTCTACTACTTACACAGAAGAATGAGAGGGAAGGGCTCCATAGCTAAGAGGACAAGACAGAGGAGGACATCTAGAACACTATAGGTTTTCTCTTGGATTATAATGAATAGCAAAGCCCTATTCTCCTCCATCTGATGCATAACCTTACTATCTCCACACTCAATATTAACAGTATTAAAAACACTTAGAAGCATATGGGAGCTCTCTATACCCTACAGAGAAATGCTAGTGATATCCTCTGCTTACAAGACACTCATCTCAAGACACAATATGTGCTTCAGTAGGCATCTAAAGCCTGGTCATTAGATCCTTCCTTTTGGTCCATTGGAATTGACACCTGTGATTGGGTCGGCATTCTGTTTAATAACTCCCTTCTCAAAGTATCCCGGCTGGTGGACATACACCCTGGTAAAGCCCTTCTATTGGATATATCCTTCCACTCAGAATGGTTTAGGCTCATTGCTATCTATGCTCCCCAGACGAAAGCACAGAGGGTAGTCCTGTTTAAAGAGGTTCAACCCTTCCTTCATATTGTACATCTCATCTAACAGTTTGGTTGGGGGATTTTAACTGCGGCCTGAAACAATCAGACAGAGGCCTGACAACCTGAGAAATTATTTTGTGATACCACTGCTTTGAAGTACTACAGGGTTAATTGATGCATACCATAAAATACATCCTTCAGGAGGTTATACCTACTTTAAAGGCACTCTGAAAATCAGAACAGATTTCATATTCATTTCTTCAGTCCTCAGGATCTTAGACATTTGCACATTACCATGTGAGTTTTGGATCATATGGCACTCAGAATAAAAACTGCTGGGATGCAGTCACGATGTAAGAAAACAAATGGAGGTTGAGCGAATCCCTACTGGAGGATCCTAAAATGCAGACTATATGGAAAAAGGAATGGAAGGCTAGACTTTGGTAGTAGAATTCTATGATAACATTTCAGAATGGTGGTAAGACACATAAACCTCATGGCAAGTTTTGTTTCAGAATAGGGCTAATTACATAGAAAATAGGGGCTACTTACACTGTTTACAATTAAGACACCAACTACAGCGATTGATTTCTCAAGCAGAACTGACAAATTATGATTTTGGCCCTCAGATTATTAACATAAAAAAAACAGATGACAGACTTACAAAATAATCGGGCCAAATCCCTGGACCAGGAACTAAGATTTGGCGCTAGTGTGAAAAAAGGCCCCTTGGGACCCATTTAAAGTGTGCAAAAAAGAACAGACAATAGGGTAATTTCTGATCTACAGTAACAAAGTGGGCACATAGTTACACCTCATCAAATGCTCCAAGTAGTTGAAGATCACTTAGAAGGCTTGTTTAAGGAAGATCCTGTGACCTTAGATGTTAAGAGCTATTTAAGTTCTTTAGGCTGCTCTAAGTTACAGAGGAAAGTGTAAGGGACTTAGTAAGGAAATTTCCACTGATGAAGTAGTTCAAGCCATTTCCCAGCTGTCCTCAGGTATAGCCCCGGTCAGATGGGATAGGGACTGGATTGTACCAACTGTTCTGTGAGGAGATAGCCCTGGCCTTATCCATTCTTTTTAACTATATGCTGGAAATGGCAAATTATGCTACCTCCATGCAGGAGGTGGTCTTAGTGCTCCTGCATAAAAAAGGCCAAAAATCAGACACAAGTAACTGGCGCCTGCTTAGTTTACTTAATACAGATCTCAAGATCCTAAGTAAAATCCTATTGTCCAGGATGTTAACTGTCTCAAAACATCTCATCAGTCCCTCCAAACCTGTGCCATTCCTGGGAGAAAACAGCAGGACAATTTAATTATACTACGAGAACTTTTTTTTTCAGGAAGAACAGGAGGGAATGCAAGGATACATCATAGGACTGGACCAAGAGAAGACATTTGATAGGCTATCATACAAATTGTTGTTTTCAACCTTGTTAGCCTTTGGAATACCTGATATGTCTGTTACTTGGATTTATGATATGTATAAAGGTGCCATTATTATACCCAACGTTAATGGGTGGCATGGTAGAAAAATCCAGATAAGCAGAGATGTCATGCAGGGCTGCCCTCTCAGCCCCCTCCTCTATGTATTTGGAACTGATGTATTAATATGCATGATAATTTCCAGTAGGGGAAAACAGGGGAATTGAAGCCTCATGTGACTCCCCCATGGTTAAAATCTTAGCTTATGCAGATGACTTAGTGCTGACATTGGACCCGTCCTCTTCTGAAGTTGACTTAATAAATACACTACCGGTGTTTTCAGCAATATCAGATGAGACGTTAAACCGAGGTCCCATCTGTCTGGATTGGTGGTAGTTCACTGTCTTTTGGATGAGACGTTAAACCGAGGTCCCATCTGCCTGGATTGGTGGTAGTTCAGGTGGATGTTAAAGATCCCATGGCACTTATCGAAAAGAGTAGGAGAATTTCCCCGGTGTCCTGGCCAAATTTCCCTCATTCATTAAAAATACCACCAACAGCTTAATCTGGTTCAAGGTCAGTTGGCATTCATTTGTATCCCCCTCCCCCGGGTCGTGCCTGAAAATAGGCAGGATTTGTCCAGTGCACTTACCCAGTCAACAAAAACTAAAAAAAAAATATATATATCTAGGTCAAAGATTAAACTTGGGAAAAGTAAAGGCGTCACTCTGGGGTCAACAATGGTACCTCCATCTGGGGAGATAGCTGGCATTAAAGTCTCACAAGACCCCATGTGACAGGGTGGAAAAGGACCTTGTCCCAGTTGTTATAGAAAGTGTTTAAATGCAAGGATCTGTCCTTTTCTGTCTCTTGGCTGTCTGGTTACACAACCAAATTTTCTTGTGAGACCTAGGATTTTGATCACCCGACAGTCTTGCATTCTCTCCTCTCACTGTCTCTCAGTCTTCCCTTGCAGTCTGTCTTTCCCTTGCATATTTGCTAATATAAAATACATGCAAATCATTATGTGAAAAGGTAACTGATGTTGGGATCCCTTTGTTTAGAAAATATATAGCGTTAATTTTTAAATGTATATAATTATATTTTGAAATGATTGCAAAAGCTATTGTAAACTCAAGAGGTTACCCGAGTGTAAGTTTTAAGCTTTTTGCAAAGAGCTGTGAAAAAGGGGCCTCACCTCAGGGACACTCTGTTCTAGCAGCACCTGCCTGATACTTACAAGAACAAAATACCTGTTAAGAATGGGATGATGGAATGTATCCAGTATTTTGGGAGGCCATCCCTGGCTTTAGTGAGTGGAAGATAAACTGAGGCTAAGATTAGAGATTTGCCGTGTTTATTTCCTGGAGGACAACACTCTTGTGCTGTGGTGTGCAATAAGGAGTCACTATAAGTGGAGGCCCCATGCAGAGACAAGACCAAAGAACTATCAGTGAACCTTGGGCCATCTAGCCAAAGTCAAAAATCAGAACTCCTAAATCACTCAACATCCTTCCCAGGCATAGCTACATCTTCTGCGTGGGGGTTGCAACTGAATCTGTTTATGCCAAACAGCTTGGAAATGTAGAAGATTAAAAAAACAATAAAAATGTAGTTGCTGCTTTACCCCTAAA
Organism: Neoceratodus forsteri; assembly: GCA_016271365.2. NCBI lineage: Eukaryota > Metazoa > Chordata > Ceratodontiformes > Ceratodontidae > Neoceratodus > Neoceratodus forsteri. Next base: position 35,464,391 of record CM057459.1, read on the forward strand.
ATGCTTCCCCCACTAGCTCTTTTTTACAATGTTTGGTTGGTGGGGGTGCTTGGCATGCAGTACAATTCTGCTGAAATGATGCCAGTGGTCTTGTATTTGGATTGGAATATTGTAGCAGATCAGTTTCTTTCTGGGCTCATGCAGAAGGTGCACTCCGATATCCCCAGGCTATTTTAAGCTCAAGCCCTCTGGACAGATCTTGTACTCTTCAGACATTGACTAAACTCCGTGTTCCTCGATCTTCACTACGAGTGATGGCAGTGTGTGATAGCCGGTGTAAATGAACTTTGAAAGATTGATTAGTAGGTGACTGTATTTAATTAATATGGCTAGTAGACAGAATGCCAAATATCAAAAATGTCCCAATAGTATGTCCAGTGTGTATGCCAGAACAATTTTAGTGCTTAAAATAAGAATGGACAGATTGAGCCAACCAACTTGAAATGGATGGGATGTGACTGTGAAACATTACTCATGTCCTTGGTACAGCAATAGCAGTGATTGTATACAATATGACTTGTCATTGGAGATCCATAAGTTAAATATTGGTGAAATTATTTATGTTGGGCAGAAACCTGAGATGTGTGTGTGTGAGGGAAGGGGGAATTTAAGTCCTAAAATTTAATAATAATAATAATAATTATCCTCATTATCATTATCATAAGAGGCAGTGTGGTCTGTTGGTTAGAGCACTGGCTTAGCTGGGAGACTGCAAGTTCAAACCCTGCTTTGGTCACTTACTGTGCAACTACTCACAGCCTCTCAGTCCTCCTCTGAGCCTTGCCTGCTGCCGTGCCTCACCGGTCTGCCATGGGATCATCAGGTAGAGTACCCTGAGGTCCCTTTCTTTCTTAGTGACTGTCAGTACCTCACCCCATACTATACACAGCTCCTGGTTTACCTGCCCCAGGTGCATGACTTTGCACTTTGACACTGAAACCCAGCTGCCATGCCTAGACCACTCCCTCTAGCCTACCCAGATCCTTTGCGTTCTCCACCCCTTCTTGAGTGTTCACCCTGTTGCAGATTTTTTGTCATCTGCAGAGATACACCTTCACCTCCAGTTCCTCAGCAATGTCGGTTATGAAGACATTCAAGAGGACACGTCCCAGTACTGATCCTTGTGGCACCCCACTAGTCACTCTCCCGTTCTCTGAGGGTCAATTGTTTACCATCACCCTCTGGTTTCTACCCTTCAATCAGTTTGATACACAGGTCACCTTACCCCTTTCTTTCTAACCCCAGGCTGCTTGGTTTCTTTACAAGCTTCCTGTACTGCACAGTGTCAAAGGCCTTGCTGAAGTCCAGATAGGCCACATCCACTGCCCTCCCCTGATCCACTTTCCTAGTCACCCAGTCAAAGAAACCTATTATTGTTTGTCATGACCTCCCTCTGTGAAACCATGTTGCTGGTGGTCCTGCAGCCCATATGTGTCCAGGTACTTCATCAGTCTCTCCTTCAGCAAGGTCTCTGTTAATTTCCCCACTTCTGATGTGAGACTGACTGGTCTGTAGGTGTTAGCCTTCTTCTTGTTGCTGCTCTTGTGCAGAGGGATTACATTGCCTATACTTCAGTCCTCTGGAACTATCCCTGTCTCCAATGAGGTGCTGAACAGTGTTGCCAGAGGTGTAGCTAGCGCCTTGGTAAGTTTTTTTAGAACTCTAGGGTGAATCATCCAGACCCATCACCTTGTTCTCCTTTAGGGCTTCCAATCCCTTCTGGACTCTCTCCTCTGAAAATGGATTTGTATCCACACACACCCCCTTCTCGGTGCCTGCTGATACTTGCTGGTCTGTCTCCCCTACTGTGAAGGCTGAGCAGAAGTACTCATTCAAAATTTCAGCTTTTAACTTTTTCCTGATTTTCCTCTGAACAGGTCCTCTCACCTTCTTAATTCTAACTATCCTACCCTTGCCTTCCTTTTTTCACTTATGTATCCATAGAAAGTCTTATCCCCTTTTTTTCCCTACCTTTGGGGTCTTCTCCTCTATTTGTGCCTTTGCTAGCTTCACCCTCTTTCCTACCTCACTCTGCTTTTCCAGATATACCTGCTTGTCCACCTCCATCTGGGTCTCCTTGTACTTTCTAAATGCTTTTTTTTCTCCTTCATCAACTTAGCCACCTCCTTTGAGCACCATAGTGGCCTCTTTCTCCCTCTTTCCTTGCTTACTTCCTTTGAACAGCATACTGTTGCCTTAGCCATTCCCTTCTCAATCTTTTTCCATATCCCCTTTGAGGTAGTCACTGAGGCAGTTACCCATTTCTTTTTTTTTTTAAATCTATACTTTGCCCTCAGCCTCTGTGGAGCTGGCAGATGGCTTCATCCCTCCATAGTAGGGCTCATCCTCTGAGCCTGGCCATCTCTGCTCCAGCCATACCCCATAGTTCCCTCATGGATTGCCCCCCACAGTGGGGCCAGGATGAGGAGTGTCATCTTTCTCCCTCCCTCCTCAAGCATAGTCCAGAAGTCAGGGCTGCTTGTCATGGGGGCACATCCGGACCATCATAGAACCTGCAGCCCATTTTCCTCCTTACTTTACTTCCCAGAGCCATAAATGTGCAATGGGCAGAGCAGCTGTGCTCCATGGATGTTGGTTCCTCCCATTCGGTGGTCTGCATGTGCTGACACCCAGCCAATGCTGGGTGTCAGGCAAACAATCGATGCACTGTTCCCTCCAGAGGAAGAAAAGCTGTCTATGGATGCTCAATCCTTCCTCTACCCACCAGCCCCGAGCAACCTGAGTCTGTTCCAGACCTCGGGTTGCTGGCATAACATGAGTGGGGTCCAGTACTTCAACCTTCAGCATCACTGGGCTGGTGTCAGTCACAGATGTCTTTAAAATCTACCCTCCTGAAGTCCAGAATCCTTGTTTCAGTGTGTTTTTCTCTTGCCCAATCCATATGCCAAACCACACAGCACAGTGATCACTGGTAACCAGGAGACTGTGATGTCTGCAGTGCTGTCCCTGTTTGTAAATACCAGATCCACCACTGCCCCATCTCAGATGGGTTCCATAAACAGTTGCCTGGAAAATGCCCCATAAGGCATCAAGAATGGACCTGCTTCTTGTTGTAGCTGTTGCCAAAATATTACATTCTACATCAGGCAGACTAAAGTCCCACAATCAATGCTTCCCCTTGCTTGCCATTCTGCTAATGGCCTCCACCAAAACATTGTCTAATTCCTCCTCTTGTGTTGGTGGTCTGTACACTACACCCATGTGGATAGAGGCCCCATACCCTGTCTCTAAGCTGACCCATAGTATCTCAAGCCCTTTCTTATCCCCTGCAATCCCTGTATCTCTGTGGTTTTATACCTTACCTCCATTCCACCTTTCCTCCCTGCCTTGTCTTTCTAGGACATGGTGTGGCCTGAGTACAGCCACTTCCCGGCTGTAGTTGTCAGTGCACCATGACTCCAGTGTGGCCACCAGATCCAGGCCTGCCTCCACAATGATTGCTTCAAGGTCAGGAGTTTTATTTCCTAGGCTCCTTATGTTGACACACATGGCACTTTACGTCTTTTGCCCCTCCCACTATTCTGTCTTCCTGTCTTGCTTCCATCTTTCACCCCTTCCATTTCCCTGGTCTTGTCCTTCCCTCTTTCACTATCCCTCTGCCAACCTCCTTAACCTCTCTCTTTTAACTTTAATTCCTCTTCCTGATCCAGCCGTCCTGCCCTCCTCCTTGTCCTTGTGCCCCTCTGCCGCTGTGAAATTTATTTCTCCTGGGTTGCTCCTCTCTGCTGTTATATTCTCGGTGGGGGGCAATCTCTGCCTTCCTCACTTTTTGGCCTCCCCCCTTGACTAGTGTAAATGCTTATCAAAGTATCATCTAAACCTTCCACCCAGGATTGGCATTCTCCTCTTGGATGGATGGAGGTCATTGCATTTTACAGGCCTCTACCCCCAAGGTAGAACCAAGTCCCCAATGCAGTCAAAATCCTCCTTCTTGCACCATGCCTTCAACCACTCATTGAAGGCCCTGGTGTTGTGTTCCCTAGCCTTCACCCATCCATATAGGGGTAGCACCTCAGTAAAGGCCACCATGCCAGCTACCTGCTTCAGTCTCCTCCCAGCTCCCTAAACCTATCCTGTACCACTCCTTCTGTGTCCTGGCCAGATCAGTAGTTCCCAGATGAACAGAAATCAACTCCCTGTCTTTCCTAGTGATCCCTACAATCTTCCTCCAGTCCTTCCCACCAAAGCACCTGGTAAGCACTTTACTAACCTGTTTCTCCCTTCACCTGTTTCCAGCTCTTCCCTGACTATGGAGCCCCTGCCAACATCTGCATCCTCCATGACTGGGGCCTCTCCCTCCCCTTGGGGCTTTCTACCTTTGGACCCCACAACCTCCCTTCACCCTGTCTTGGTGGCCTCATCCTACCTTCTCCATCCTATCAGAATGGAAGGAGTTATCTGAAGTAAGGTCTGAGGTGTGCTCCTCCCTTCCTCCCACATCCTCCCAGAACCCACCAAAGTCCAGCCACTCTGCCTCTTTTCTGACTTCCTTTGAGGGGTCAGTACCGGGTGAGGCAGATGGTGCCATAGTTGTACCAGTTCGTCCCTGTGTCCAGTGACCTCTGCCACCAGCCCCAGAGGTGCTTGCATATGGGCAGCACCCCAGTCTCCAGAACTTGTTCTGTACATTGTTATGAGTTTTAGCTTCAATAACTCAATGCCATTTGATGAAATGGCCTGAAAAGTTGCATGTGGGTTTGGTGCCACATTCTTATCATTTGCAAGTTCTGTGATGGCATCATCCAAGATCCAGGAGTGTAAAAATAAGAAAAACATCACTTTTGGCAGTTCTTTTTCACGTCTAATGTGAAATGGTTTCAAATTGTGTTTTGGACATTTCAGGGTAAACAGCCTGGCCCAGGAGATGCATTTCAAGAATGTTGTGTAAAAATATTAATTGATTCTTGAGTTATATGGTTTTAAAAATGTGGCTTCTAAGCACAGGTTGAGTAGGCACTTTAATGTTAAACCCTGATTTTTGTGTCATAACAAATTTGACACCATTCAATGAAATTGCATGAAAGTTTGCAAGCACAGTCAGGGTGCCAGGTCCTTATGATTTGGCAAGTTTTGAGATGGCCGCTCATCTGGATTCCACGATCCAGGGAGAGTAAAAGCATTGAAAAAGCACTTTTTGGCCAATTTTGTGCTCACCCATAGGGCAAAAAACATTTGCAATTTTGTTCTGAAATTTTTAGGTTACAAGTGGCTCAGTCCAAGGAGGTGCCTTTTGCAGATTTTGTGAAAAAATAATAATATGATCTTGAGTTATAAGGTTTTAAATATTTAACTTCTTAGCAAGCTCAATAAGGGATATGTAACAGGGACCTGTGGAATACATGATTTATATATGATTTATTTTCACAAGAGCTGTTTGACATTGGGTAACCTCATGAGTGGTGTAAGCCACAAGTGATGTGCCCAAGGTCAAACAGCTCAAGTGAAAATAAATGATGTATTGCTCAATGTCCCTGTTATGTATTGGATTTATGAAATAGGGATCCTTTAGGATAGTGCAGGGAGTTTTGTTTTAAATTGTTTATTTCATTTTAATGTAAACTTACATGGATGTTTTTTGATTTTCCCAGTGTAGCTCCACTTAGCACTGTGGTTGCTAAGCAGTTGCTATGGACACTCCAACTTTATATTATGGCCAGTGCATAATGAAAAAAATTGGTGCACAATTCTTTTGTTTTTGCTATTTTTTGGGGGGGGGTGGCATTTGTTTGTCAAAAAAGTGAATAAAAATGGAATTTTCTGCCATTTTTTGCTGATTATACAAAATCTAAAAGGCATCTATAAATGAAACATCTCTCATTTTATAGATATTTTTTTATGAACAACTTTCGTACTCACAGTACCATGCTATCATTTTTCATTTTAAAGTTATTTACATTTGTTTGTCCAAAAAGTGAAAAAGAAATGTTTATGAGGCCTTTTGCAATTATTAAAAGAACTAAAAGGTATCTATAAATGAAACACCGCTCATTATGTAGATATTTTCATGCTGATCAACTTTTATGCTCACAGTACAATGCTACCATTTTTCTTTTTAAAGTTATTCACATTTGTCTGTTGAAAAAGTTAAATGTAAATCAAATTTTCTGCTGTTTTTTGCTAATTATATAAAAAACTAAAATGTATGTATATATATATATATATATATGTTTTTGCTAATTATATAAAAAACTAAAATGTATATATATATATATATATATATATATATATATATATATATATATGAAACAGCACTCATTTTGTAGATATTTGTGTACTGGACAAATTTCTTCCTCACAGTACCATGATATCATTTTTCATTTTAAAGTTATTTGCATTTATTTGTCAAAAAGTCAACAAAAACTTTAATTCACAGGTGGCAATTATTCAACATATTTATTTATTTATTTTTATTTATTTGTGTCTAGGATTACAAAGTACCTTTGAGCCAAGACTCTTTTACAAGGTTCCACATCATGCTGGTTACAGGGTAACAGACACTAAAGCATAAAACAGTTACAGGTACATGGTTTTAGAACAGTAACTTTGCTTGACAAAATCAGACTGAGTGATGAGTAACTCAAGAAACAATAGGAGGAAGAGGGCAAGAAGGGGAGAGGGCTGAGGGTAGCGGAAGGCATAGGTGTAGAGGGTCAGGGTGAGGCAGCTGAGGGGCCTTGTCAGGACAGACACAGGGCAAGTGCATTAGAAGTTGCATTGGACAGGTAAGTGCAAGAAGAGAGGGCAGAAACTGATACCTATAAGGTCAGAAGCAGTGTAGGGAATGAAGATGTTATGGGGTGCAAGCACAGGTGGAGGTGCCAGTTATGGAGTAGCAGAGCTTTTTTTTTTTTTTGAGCGCTCCAAGTGTTGCTGTGGATGAGGTGTCACTAGTGAGCTCATTCAGCCAACATGGAGCCCTGTATGCAAATGACCTTTGGCCTTGGGACGTGCGGCAGCGGGGGATTTGAAGGATTTGGGGCTTAGAGCTCTTGGTGTTGTGGTTGGTGATTTTGGGTTTGAGGAGGGTGCTGACTCTTGGTGGTGCCTTTCCCATCATGATTTTCTTAGCAGTGATGCAGGTTTGGTATTTGATTCAGTTGTTCAGTTGCAGCCAGCCTGTTTTGGAGTAGAGGTCGCAGGTGTGGGTGAGACAGTGGGAACCAGTAACGAGTCAGCAGGCTTGACTGAGGGAAGTCGAAACATGCCTGAGAGATGAGGTTGTGGCAGATCCATAGATAATGAGACCGTAGTCAATGATGCTGATGATGGAGCTCTGGACAGCTATGGACAGAGCTTATAGAAACATAGAAACATAGACTTTGATGGCAGATAAGGACCGCTGGCCCATCTAGTCTGCCCATTTCCCTTACCTACAGGATAGGCTGCAGATCCTAGTTAACCAACAGCCTATTTCTTCCTACCCCCCAAGAATTGCCTTATGTCTGTCCCATGCATTCTTGAATTCTCCCACAGTTTTAGACCCCACAACCTCCTCAGGAAGGCTATTCCATGCATCCACTATCCTCTCTGTGAAATAATACTTCCTCACATTGCCCCTGAACCACCCCATCTTTAAATTGTGTCCTGTTGTTCTTGCACATCTCTTTTTCTGAAAGATGCTACCCTCTTGGACTTTGTTGATTCCACTGAGATACTTAAAAGTTTCAATCATGTACCCCCTCTCCCTTCTTTCCTCAAGGGTATACATATTAAGCTCCTTTAGTCTCTCCTCAAACGGCTTCTCTTGCAGACCCTGCACCATTTTAGTTGCCCTCCTCTGGACTGCCTCTATCCTGTCTATGTCCTTGTGGAGATGGGGTCTCCAGAACTGGACGCAGTACTCCAGATGGGGTCTCACCAACTGTCTGTACAGAGGGATAACAACTTCCTGTTTTCTGCTGCTGATGCCTCTCCCCATGCATCTCAGTATATCCCCAGCCCTCCCTACTGCCTTCTCACACTGCTTGCTAACCTTAAAGTCATCTGATATGATTACCCCCAGGTCCCTTTCCTTTTTTGTTGTTGTTACTACCTCCCCACCCATTGTGTATTCTTCCCCTGGGTTCTTGTTTCCCAGGTGCATTATTTTGCACTTCTTTGCATTGAATCCTAGCTGCCATACCTCTGACCATTCCTCCAACCTTGCCAAGTCCCTTCTCATCCTTTCCATGCCTCCTTGTGTATCAACCCTGTTGCAGATCTTTGTGTCATCTGCAAAGAGGCATAATTTTCCTTCCAGTCCCTCTGCAATGTCACTTATGAAGACATTAAAAAGGACTGGACCCAATACTGAACCCTGCGGTACCCCACTAGTAACCCCTCTTTCTTCAGAGTGGACTCCATTTACAATTACCTTCTGTGTCCTGTTGTCCAGCCAATGTTTTACCCAGGCTACCACCCTGGGACCCACTCCCAGGCTGGTTAATTTGACTATTAATCTTTTGTGTGGGACTGTGTCAAATGCCTTGCTAAAGTCTAGATAGACCATGTCCACAGCTCCTCCCTGGTCTACTACTTTGGTCACCCAGTCAAAGAAATGTATTATATTCATCTGACATGACCTTCCCACTGTGAACCCATGCTGCCTTGTGTCCTGTGCCCCACTGGCCTCTAGGTACTCAACTATTCTTTCCTTCAGAAGTGACTCCATCACTTTCCCTACCACAGAGGTCAAACTGACAGGTCTGTAGTTTCCTGCCTCTGTCTTGGTCCCACGTTTGTGAAGGGGAATCACATCCGACTTCCTCCAGTCCTCGGGTACCACACCATCCTCCCATGATTCATTAAAAAGTGTAGCCAGTGGTTTCACTAGTTTCCCCCTTAATTCTTTTAGAAATCTGGGGTGAATTCCATCAGACCCCATTGCTTTGTCCACCTTCAGTTTTAGGAGTTCTTGCAGAACCCTTTCTTTTGTGAAAGGACTGGGATCGACTTCCTATCAAAGTGCTTCTGTTAATTGGATTAGGCACTTCCCTCCTCTTTTGTGAATACTGAGCAGAAATATTCGTTCAGTATCCTTGCTTTTCACTGTCCCCTCTGCCCACCACCGTTCATTCTATTCAGCCTCACTATCCCTCCTTTGTCTTTCTATGCTCGCTGATGTACCTATAAAGGTTTTATCCCCTTCTTAACGAGTTGGCTATCTTTCCTCAGTTTGGGCCTTTGCTATTCTGACTTCCTCCTGCTTCCTTCTGCCTTAACTGGTACAGTCTCTGTCCTGCTCCTTCTGTGTTTCCTTATACTTCTGGAATGCTATCTTTTCTTCCTGACTTTCACAGCCACCTCTTTTGAGAACCATAGTGGCTTTTTCTTTCATTTTGATTTATTTAATTGCTTCACACAAAGGCTTGTTGCCTTTGTGATGGCAGTTTTGATGATTTCCCATTGTTGCTGCACACCTCCTTCTAGCCTGTTTGCTAGTGCCTTTCTGAGGCACTCTCCCATCTTGCCAAAGTCAGCCCTCCTGAAGTCCAGTGCCCTCACTTTTGTATGGCTTGACTCTGTAGAGGAGTTTGACATGGACCACACTGTTTGATGGTCACTTGTTCCCAGATGGCAACCCATTTCTAGACCCGAGATTCTCTCACTGCCCGTTTGAGTCTGAGGTCAAGATTACTCCCTCATGAGTGGGTTCCGAAACTAGCTGTCTGAGGCCTGCCACCTGTAGGGCATCAAGAATGGTCCTGTTCTTGGATGTGGCTGCAGCAAATGTGCTCCAGTTAACATCTGGCATAGTCAGGTCTCCCATCAACAGTATCTCCCCTTTCTCTGCCATTCTAAGAATGCCTTCTATCATATCCTTGTCCATTCCCTCCCCTGACATGGGGGTCTGTACACAACCCCTGTGTGGATTGTGGTGCCCTTTTCAGTCTCCAAGGTGACCCACGGTGCCTCCTCTCCTCCCTGTTTACTCTTTTGTTCAGTTGCTTTTATCCCTTCCTTTACATAGAGAGCTACTCCTCCCCCTCTTCTCCCCTGCCTGTCTCTCCTGTAGGTTATGTACCCTGGTATGTTAGCATCCCAGTCATGGTTTTCTGTGTACCATGTTTCTGTGACTGCTACGATATCCAGGCATCCCTCTTCCATCAAGGCCACCAGCTCAGGGAGCTTGTTGCCTGGACTACGGGCATTGGTACTCATTACACTCCATTTCCTGATGGCCTTACTCCTTTTTACCCCATCCCTGTCCTTCTTGCCTTTGTCACTTTCTCCATTTACCCCGCCCTTCTCCCTATCGACACCTCTATGTTGGTGTTTACCACACTTACTACTGTGATTTTTGGGGGCTAGGATTTCTATCTTTCAGTACCTCCCCTTGGCTAGTTTAAATGCTTGCCAATGGAAGCATTTAAACCTATCACCTAGATCCTGGTTCCTCCTGGACAGATGCAGCCCATCATGCCAGTATAGGCTTGCATCCTCCAGGTGGACCCCCAGTCCCCAATGAAGCCAAATCCCTGAGCTCCACACCAGTTTTTCAACCACTGATTGAATCCCATGGTGTGGAACACCCTAGCCTGTCCTACACCATAGATGGGCAGCACCTCCGAGAAGGTTACCGTGCGTGCTACTTGTCTAAGGCCCCTCCCCAATTCCACAAACTCTTACTGCACTTCTCTAATCCCTTTCTTAGCGAGGTGATTTGTCCCTAGGTGGACAATGACATCCAGCTCCCTCCCCTGTGCAGCTGCTCTGGCAATCCTGAGGATTCGCTCCCTGTCCCTCCAAGCCGTGGCACCAGGCAGGCACCTTACCTCCCTCTACCCTTCCTCCCCCAGTTCTACCTTCCTAACAATGGAGTCTCCCACCAGGAGTTGTTTCCTTCCCCTGCAGGGTACCCTGCCACCCTCCTGTGGGTCTACTTTGTGGAGGTTCCCAGCATCCTCCTTGGTCTCCACTGCGGGTGCCTCCATAGAGGAACCACACTTTGCCAGAATGGCATAGGGATTGTGGAGAGGTACAACTGGAGGATGTGCCTCTGTTCCACCACCCTCACCCTCCCTGAGCCCACTGTGGTCCAACCGCTCCTCTTTCTTGGCAACCTCTGAGGCAACGGCAGTGGCACTGGTGGTCCCTGGATGGAAGAGGAGGTCCCACAAATCCTGGCCAACTCAGCCTGGAGATGAGCAACCTCCTCCCTCAGCCCAGAGACATGCCTGCAGATGGGACAACACCGCATCCTCCAGAACATCTCCCGGAAGACTGCTGCTCCACAGCCACTGCACTGCACCACTCCCATCATGTCTTATTTCTGGCCCCTTACCTATTTACAATCCTTACTCTTTCCTCTGTTTTTTTCTCTCTCTCTCTCCTTACTTTCTGCCTGTGTGCCCTTTAAGCTCCTGATTGTCCTGTTCTGAGAGAAGAATATCCTATATTTCTCATTAGACCCCTTACTTGCTCAGAGGCAGACCTCCAGCAGCTAGAGGGGTCTGGAGAGCTACTGTTGCCCTTCTAGGATGGTGAGTCTTTGGTGGCTTTGTGATCACTCACTTCCTGCTCCCAAACAGGAAGTTCCTGTTGTCAGTCAAATCCTGTGCCTATAAAAGTAGAACTAGCTTTGGGTGGGAGGGTGGAGGGAAGGGAAGGAGGGCAATATAGTCCCAGTACAGAAGTCCAGTCACACAGCAGTCCTTTCTCCTGGTGTCTTCTGTCAAGCTAGTAGTAGAATCTTTCTAAGGCAGTCTTTAAATGTAGCTTCCTTCTAGCTAAGCCACTCCCCCTACTTACTAGATCTTTCTACAAGTAATTTAAACCTCACAGCTATCAAGTCCTTTCAATCACCTGAGATGTACACCTAGATAACTGTTCAGATAACCATTCAGTTCAGTTAACTCAGACAAACACACACTTTTTTGTTTTGTTTGTTAGTTTTTACCCTAAATTAAGGTCCAAGTACAAGAGTTCTACTTCTTTGGTCCCAGTACAGAAGTCCAGTCACACAGCAGTCCTTTCTCCTGGTGTCTTCTGCCAAGCTAATTAGATGTTTCTATGTGGAATAGTATGCCCATTCTGGTGCTGGCTACTTTTGTCACGTTATTGATGTGTGGGACATACGAGATATTATAGTCGAGGGTGAGGCCGAGGTATTTGAAGGTATGAATGAACTTGTTAGGGTGATTCCTTTGCTTGGTTTTAATGGAGAGCTGATATTGTTTGTGTTTGTTTTGGGAGCTGCAGAAGATCATGGTCTTTGTTTTTCTGGTTAAGTATAAGTCTGTATTTTGTGAACCAGTTTTCAACTGCCGAGAAGGCCTGTTGGAGGTTACCTTGTAGATGGACTGGATCATGGTGGGATGCCAGGATGACAGCATCATCCACATAGAGTAGGATCTGTGCAGGGCAGGATTCTGGCAGTGAATTCAGGAAAAGAAGGGGGCCCAAGATTGAGCCCTGTGGGACACCGGACTGGGTTGAATAAAGCTAGGATTCTAAAATTTATTCAACATATGTGAAAATAAATGGATTTATTCAACAGCTTCTGAGTCCACACCTATTGCATAAATAGGTTTTTCAGGATAGCTGTTTTCGTGACCTAAAATGTTGTAGGTCATGAACTGATTCTAATGTCACAACAAACAATTTATATAGTGTGATCTTTGACCCTTAATAACTTTGCACCGTTCAGCAAAACTGCATCATATTTGCATGTCCAGTCAAAGAGTGCCCATTTTAATGATTTGGTAAAATTTTGTGAGTGTTGCTCATCAAATTCTGAGATCCTGGGAGTTTTAAAATAAGACAACTGCACTTTTGACCATTTTATTTGCTCCTTCGAGGCGTAAATGGTTTGGAATTTTGTTCCCAACCTTTTATGGTGGAAATGTCTGGCCAAAGGAGGTGCGTTAGAAGATTTTGTGAAACAATATTAATCAGTTCTCGAGTTTGTTTTAATGGTTTAAAATTTGACTTCTGGTATGTAGCGAGGGTTTTCAGAATTGCTGTTTCATACGACATAAAAATTTTATGTCATGAGCCGATCGAAGAAAAATGTTTAGGTTGTGAGTGCTACCATGTTGTTTTTATTTGGGAAAGAAACTGGAAAAGCATAAAAAGGATGCTTTTTCAAATAACAAACTGCTGAACCCACCTAAATGACCTGTCTAACTAGACTCAGGAGTTTGTTTGGTGAACAGTGACCCAGTTTTTTAGGTACCCCGAAATCTTAGGTCACATGCTTAGTGATGGTTTCCAATTCTTATGTTACAAGATGAGAATATTTATTTGTTTATTTATTTATTAGCTTTTGGTAACCGGGTAAGTACACTAGGCAAAAAACTACCTATTTTCAGGCACGACCCAGGAGAGTACAAGTTGAAAAATACAGCAGTGAACAAAACCAGGTACATAAAGTAAGATAACTGTCAAAGCAAAATACATCAGCAGAAGCAGATTACAGGAATTAATAACAGCACAGAGATAACATCAGGAATAGAGAAGTTGTGATTGAATACAAATTGCATAATAGCAAAATGATGGCATAATAGCAAAATAAACAGGTCATATTGCCTATCTAGGGGAGAAAAAGACAGGTAGACACTCGTACACATAAGACTTGCATAAACTATGGGCATGTACACAGCTGAATGGACAGAATTGAGAGAACAAGAAGAAGTTAAGTGCATTCGCAGGTTCCAAGAGCATAAAGGTGAGAGAACAGAGCATGCTTAAATGTAAGGCAAGATGAGGGGTTCTTAATATGGAGAGGGAGTGAGTTCCAGAACTGAGGTGCAAAATATGGAAAAGCTTGCTCACCCATTTTAGTGGAGCAGGGCTAAATAGTGAGCAAGGGGGAGGTGGGGGACCTAAGGGAGCGAGAGTGAGAGAGACCGGGGTAAGCATGTCACCCAGAGAGGAGGGGCAGGGAGTTCTGGTTAGGGAGTCAACAAAATACCCAAGAGCACAAGAATTGAAGGCTTTGGGTGATAGCCAGTTCAAGGCAGAATAGAGCTGGCAGTGATGGTTTAGGTGAGGAGCCGATAAGGCAAATCTACAGATATTGTTATAAGATATGTCCCATTGGCATGAGAGAGTACAGGGAGGGCATATAGCAGTTGTGGGAGTAAAACCCTCTCACTACTGAGATCCTAGCAGCTGGAGTGAGACAGTGACACCACAAGGCCATATCAATCTTGGCATTGACTGTTTGGCATACCTCATTGGCGTGAGCAGCAAGTCAAGTACGGGTCCAAGTAACCCCAAGATATTTGAAGGATAAAGTGTTAGCGACAGCGGTCTCATCACAGCAGTGGACCAGGAGCCTGGGGACTCAGCAGGCACCTTTCTAGTGGACCCAAAGTGCATGGCCTGGGTCTTAGATAAATTCAGGATTTGGAAGTTGGAGGAAAACCAGGCTTGGAGGGTCTGAAAGGCAGATGAGAGATGTAGATTGATGTCAACAATAGACTTAGAGGCAGAGTAAAGCACCAAGTCATTTGCATACATGATAATACTACAGTGTGTAGATGGAATAGGGATATCGTTAAGGAAAAGAGAAAAGAGAATAGGACCAATAATAGATCCCTGTGGAACACCACAGGAGATGGGAGTGGGGGGGGGAGAAAACCATACAGAAAGAGACAGCCTGAGAGTGGTTTTCTAGGTAGCTGCCAAACCAGGGTAGGGTTGTGTCAGAAGCACCAAGTGAAAGCAGCTTAGCCAGAAGAAGGGTTGATGCACCATGTCAAATGCTTTAGAGAGGTCTATGAATACTGCTCCAGTAAGTAAGCCCTTGTCCATGTTGCATTTGACATCGTTAGTAAAGGAAAGGAACATTGTTTAACCAGGGTAGCACACTAAGCAGAAGCTTGTTTCCAGATGTGACAAGGAAGTTAAGTGACTTGCTCAGGATCATGCAGTATGCACCCAGGTGACTGGGTGAGAGCAGTAGTTGTGCTGTGCCCAGCCCTAAAGCCATGTTGTACTGAAGATTGGAGGTTGGAACTGAGGAGGTGTGCAGAGTCCTGTTGATGATTCAGTTTTTCAAGCAACTTACTAAGCATGGGCAGGAGTGAAAAGGGATGTAGTTCAATAAGATTTTGATGTCTCCTTTCTTAAACACTGGAATGGTTCTGGCAACTTTTCAGATCAAGGGGACAGAGGCAGAGCAGATTGAGAGGTTGAAAAGCCAGGTTACAGGCACCGCCAGACACGAAGCAAACTGCCTAAGGATCCTAGGATGAACACCATCAGGTCCAGCACTGCTGTTAGCCGGCAAGACTTTAGTAGCATAAGGACCTCTTGATGCATGACCAGAGCCAGCACAAGACCAGGGAAAGCAGTGGCCAGGAGGTTGGGGACTCTAGGAAATGTTGGGTGATGAGGGAGGGTGGAAGCAAGGAAAGAGGGAGTTAAAGGCATTCACTATGGTGAGGGTTACTGCAGTGGGTATTGTTTATTAGCACCTCATTTGGAGAGATTGACTTGTTGTTCTGAGAATTTCTTTAATTTGTGACCAGTAATGTTTAGGGTTAGAGGCAGAGGAACTGAGCAGGTTACGGTAGTATATGCTCTTGGCCGATCAAATCTCCTTTTACAGGTGTTGCAATGGGTCCTGTAGGCCTCAAAGTCAACTTGAAGGGAGGAGGTTCCAAGTTGCCCAGAGTTTATCCCTACATTTTAGAAGCTGGAGAAGAGGTGCTTGAGCCATTTTGTGATTTTCTCTTTTACCCTGCGTGTGGTGACTGGGATATGTTGGTGCTGAAAAGAGAGTAGGGCAGCATTGAAATATTCAGCTGCTATGTTCATATCATTGGTTATGTAGAGGGTAGACCAGTCAACCATTTTTAAATCCTGTAGGAACGCATCGGGGTTAAGCCTGGAGAGGTTGGAAAAAGATAAGACTTTAGAGCAGAATGAGGGGGAGGTGGTGTCCCAAACGCAGTACATCAGACAGTGATCACTTATGGAGTCAGGTAGAACTCCAGCAGAGGGGAAGTTCTCCTTCCTAGTAGTCAGGATCCAGTCTAAGAGGGTGGAGCAGGAACCACAACGGGAGATCCTTGTGGGGGCCTGGATAAGTTAAGTGAGGTTCGCCTTGCTAGTAATGGAGGATAGGAGGAAGGAACTAGGCCCGGCCCAGTCCTGATTAAAATCTCCCAAGCAGATTACTTCATTTTTCCTTGACACTGATGGCAATAGTTCAATAAATTCTTCCAGACCTAGCTTAGTGGTTCTGGGAGGTATATAAATGCAGAAGATGTGTATTTTTTTAGCACCCCCAAGCAATAAAAGGGAATGAAGCACTTCACAATTAGCTAACGGGGGAGTATGTAAGATAGTCACATTGAGATGAGACTTGAAATTTAGTGCCAGGCCCCCACCTCTTTTGGAGGTGGCACGATCTGACTGAAACATATTATAGCAGGGGGAGTCAGCAATAGATGGCTTCAGCCATGTTTCAGATAAGGCAAGAATGCCAGGTTTATTCGAACAAACCCAAGCCTCAAGTTCTGAGAAATTGGCAGTAAGGCTCCTTATGTTAAGGTGAGCAAAGGTGAAACTGGATGTCTGGGGCAGGCAGTTGGGGGGTGAGGCTGGGTGGTATTATATGCTATAGTCAGACCAGGATTTGTCTCGATATCCCAGTAAGGGTAAGCAACAGGGCAATGATCCATAAAGATGCAGTCAAAATGCCTGAGAGGCATGCCCATGGAGACAGAGTACCTACAAGATACATCCAAGTAATACCCTAGGTGTTTATAATTAGAACCAACAGAGGTGATGGATTAGGGGTGGGGTCAGACAGTAAGTTGGAGTAGCAGACATTATCAAGTGAGTATACATGGCGAGAGGAGGGATACTGAGTCGACCCTTAAAAACTAGCAAAACATGATGCCAAATAATGGCAGGAGGGATATATAACCCTAGAATTCATGGTGAGAGGAAGAATGGGTAAGGGTAATTATTGAGGCAAGACAGGAATAGAGAGTAGAGAAAGAGAGAGATAGAGTGAAAATAGAGGGAGAAAAATTGGGAGCAAGGGAATCAGGGAGAAGGAGATGAGTGTGAAGAAGGAAAACAGGGCAAAATAATAAATTAACCCCAGAAAATAAAGAAAAACAGATCAGCCAGCCAGAGAATCAGCCACCAGGAGAGAACTTGGATGAGTGCTGGGTCAGAGAGCGGATACATAGGTTATCAAGGTGGTTCAGGAGACCTCTAGTGGAGAACCTATATTACGAAAGCAAACGAAAACCAGTAAGATAGAGAAAAAGAAACCTCACGAGCATGGCATATATGTAATACCAGCTAAGGTGGAGGGTATTGAGGGTGGAGGGAGTGGTCACTGAAGCAACTGCGGGGATCAGCCAGTCAGGCACTGAGGCAGAAGCTGAGGACAGAGCAAAAATCCTGCAGTTGAAAACTTGAGCTCCAAATTAAACTGGAGCCGAAGTAGAAAAGCTTCTTGCAGTTTAAAGATCAGCTGAGCTGCTCTGAAGGCACAGTATAAACTTTCAGCTGACTTGGCTAGCAGAGATTAAAGTAAGTCAGCGGTACCTCCGGGACTGTAATTAGTTTAACCAGCGGCTAAATTCTAGCTACTTTCTTTAATTTTAAGAGCAGCAATTTAATGGTAAATTCCAGTGCAAAAGTAAAAGAAAGGTCCCAGGGCTGGTTTACAAGCAATCACTTCTACCCTAAAATGTATTTCTACAGTGTATTGCCATAAACCCCATTTAAAAGGTTGAATTGAAATGTCATCACTTCTATGGAGGTCATGTACGCTTGAAACATGACTTCTGAGAACTTGGGACATAAATATTGAAAAGTGAGGCATGCATTGTGTTGCAGTACGATTGTGCTGGCACTCATTTAATGCTGGACAGCAGGATCAGAAGATACATATAGTGCCATAGTAAGTGATTTGTGTGGGAATTAATTTTCACTATGCAAATTATGTATGCACTTAAGGGGCCTTACGTAAAAACTGCTGATTTATGCAAGGCTGTTGTATGAAGGGCCATATGCAAATCACACACCCTTGTCACACTGCACTAAAGGCCCACACAGACTCTGAAAATGCACATAATGCCATGCTATGCAATTGAAATAAGACCTAAAGGATACTATGCAAATCATCACTAATGAAATACTACACTGAGAAATTTGTTTATATCCCATTGGGCTTTCTGCAAATTATACAGACATATGTAAGGCTGTGGTATGGAATTTGCCTGTGGAATTTAGCAGGGTCCATGCGCTCTTGAAGTCCCACCTCTGAATCAGTCTTGCCCAAGTGAAAAAATTACAGTGAATGTAAAACAAGATGATACAACAGGAGCAGAAAAGGCCATACATTATTACATTAAATACATTTATTGGTTGTTTGATGGGAAAAGGGTGATAAAACTACAAATATATTTATTAAAAAGACAGGAAATTCATTGAACAAAAACAGCATTAATTCACCAGTTAGAGCTGAACTTAACACCACAAAAGTATGGAAATGTGGCTTTAAGGTTTTCAACCATAACTCCTCCCTCCCTAAGCAGCAAAAGAACCAGGCAACACAAGCAGCCACAGACAGCCATCATCAGGCAAGACAAACAACATAAAACTGTTTCCAGATGACATAAAAGCTATAACACTGATACGGTACCTTAAAAAAATATACATACAACACACTGCACTTTGGAAAAACTTACTCCATCAGTGCTGATTAGAAAAGTTATAGTGTTGAGCTTACTGACAAAATTCCAGAACTTGAGGTCATGAGTTTAAAATCTGAGCAAAACATTTCCATTCAGAAAATAGGATTTTTTATATTCCATTGGAAAGGCTTTGCCTGGAGTTCAGTGTCCAAGCAGCCAGCCACTCCCACTTTCTGAGCTATATAAGCAGTTCCTCTCAGCCTCATTGTGAAGCATTTTGTTTTTGCTCCACCATCTTCCCCTCCTCCTCCAGTGACAGCACTTCTCTCCTTAGGGGATTCCTAAGGTACCTTTAGCCATGGGATCGTCCTGCGACACCTCTAGGAGTGAAACCCTCTCCGAGGGTTTCTTGCCTTTCGTACCCCCTACAGGGTGGTAATTCCTCTGGAATAGAGAGTGTGAATGGCCAAAACCAAACTAACACAGTTGCACAAGCATAACATTATACTGGCTGAGTAGGTCAGAGAATAGGGATCTGGAACAAGCTTCCTTCAAGCCTTATTTATGAGAGTTCTAGTCCTGCAGCATTCAAAAATGGACTTGATAAGTAGATGGGGGAAGAGAAAATGTAATTGGTATTATCACTGAGCTAGTTAGGGGATAATCTTGATGGACATACACCTGCTTTTACTCCTTTATCCATAATATAATCCACTGTATGCTAAATAACTCATTTTTAAATGTTTTACTTGACAAGGATGTCCAATCCAGTGCAATGACATCTTGCTGTGTTTGTATTTATCTTTGCATGAGCATTGCCAGTACTGCAGAGTAAAACGGCAATGCTAATTCAAAGATAAACTGGGAAACAGCAAGGATATATCACTTTGCATTGGATGTCTTAGAGAAGCAGGGCAATGAAAAATGTGTTTCCAAAATATCTAGCTTCAGCTATAGTTAAGAATAATATTTGCATATCTGTCAAATGTACTTGTCTAGGTACCTCTTATGCTGCCAACCATGAGTCTTTTTATTTTTTCGATTCTAACCCTTACCAGGTCTGCAATGCTGTCTATGCAAAATATGGGAGACATTTTTTTTCATCAGAAAAAAAGTACACTAAAACATTCATAAAATCCTCATATTTTGGCAGAATTAGAAAATTGTACCACCAAATGAAACTGGAAGATGTCTGGAATCTTAAAGTAAAAAAAAAAGTAGCATCTAATCTTTTTTCCCAATTTCATTGCATGGCTGCTTTAAGCAAATAAAACATTTAAAAAAGTTATTTGACATATAGGATCGTAGGATCATATGATGTTTACAGGTCTATTAATGTTAGCCATACTGACTTGATTTCAGTACAGTATTAAACATATCCCACTAATCTCCTTTCTTTCATAACTACATCTAATGATTTCTTAAATTGGCTTATGTGGTTCTGTGAACTACATCACTAAGGAGTTTCTTCCAAGTTGAGACAACTCACTGATTGATCCTTGTTTCCCTTGTGTTTCTTTTATAGTTTTTTCCTTTTAATAAATGGTCATGCCCTCTAATGTTTCTAGTATTTTCTCTGGCAACCAATCACATACGTTCCCATATATACCAAGTAAAGACCCCCTCTCAGCCTCCTATACTGCAAGGAGTACAGCTCCAACTCCCTCAGTCTCTCCACATAGGGCAATTGCTTGATATTGGAGACCAATTTAGTTGCCTTTCTCTGCACCCCTCCAGTCTTCTTATGTCTCTCTTACTGTGACGTGCCCAAAATTGGACACCGTATTCCATAAGGCCTCACCAGGGCACAATAAAGGGGCATCGATACCTCTCTTTCCCTGCTCTTAATATTTCTGCTGTTGCAGCCAAGATTCAATTCCCTTTACTTAATATTCTTTAGATGAAGGTCAAATGTTAGTTTATCCGTGATTAGTATACAGATCTTTTTCTGCCTTGATAGATATTATTTTACCACCATTCAGGAAATATTTAGCTTTTATATTCCTATGACCAAAATGCATAACATTACATTTCTCCATATTACATTACTCGAATCTCAATTGGCTACTATATCTATTTCCTTTTGTAAAAAGATAGTGTCATCATTATTATTTACAATTGCACCCATTTTGGCATCATCGGCAAACTTACAAAAGCATGCATTATTTGTGCAGTTCATCAAGGAGACAACGATGTTGAACAGAAAAGGTCCCAAAATGGACCTTTGAGGGACTCCACTAGTCACTTCATCCCAATTTGAATATAAAACCCTTAAGCAAACCCTCTGCCATCTTTTTTCCAACCAATAACAAATCCAACATATAATATTTTTAATACAAGTTTCTGTCAGGGTGCTGATTAACTCCAAATATGAGACTGAGTCAAAGGCTTCATCAAAATCCACATAAATTACATTGACTGATAAATTTGACTCCAAAGCCAGATTAACAGATTTCTGGAAGTATAGGAAGTTGGTCAAACAGGATCTGTTTTTCCTGACACCATGTTGTAAGGGTAATTTTGACTTATATTTTTCAGGAATTGCTCTACATTTTCTTTAATTATAGTTTCCAATATCTTTCCAACCAAATAGGCTACACTTACTGGTCTATAATGCTTATAATTAGCCCTAATATTTAATTCGGACACATGTTGGTGTTCTAGATGCAAGTGTGTGGTTCTAGCGTGGTTGCTGAGAGAAAAGGGTACTTTTTTGCACAAGTATTATTTGGTGTAATTGGTAATTTCCCCCATCTCCTCTTGTTACCTACTTTGTTCTTTTGGTTGCTTGCGGCACTATGTGTCTGCTTTTTACAGCTTGTACTCACTGTATGGCTCTTGTACTTTATTATCCTCTAGTTAGTGGCCAGGCTCAGTGTTTTCCTGAGACTTACTTTGAAGTCTCCTAACTTACTGTGTGGATAGCCTGCCATTTTTCTTCTTGACAATATTTTTAAACTAATTTTATTTATATTTTACAATAAAGGAAAGAGGTACAAAAAGATACATTCCACAAACAAAATGCACAGCTCCAAAGTGGTAAAGCACGCATGTAAATAGAAACAGTGGAAAATATAGCTAAAAGATATGAAGCACCACTAGGAACAGCCAAGCAGTTCAAAAAGAATACAAGTCCAGCCAGGAGAAGCCCAAATAAAGTCCAGTCTCACCCCAGTGATGGTAAGAGTTCAAAAGACAAATGTTGCAGCTTTCTGGCTCCTTGCAGATTGTTAATAATCACAGGAGGGCTGAAACAGAGAGGCTAATAACAAAAGGTAATGGACAGCATTCCAGCTCAATTGATTTACATTTGACCTTGAACGAGCTGCCATGCAAGGATGAAAGCACAATTTTATAAACAAAAAGGGAGTAACAGTATTAGGTGAGAAGACATACTCACAGCGGTCTCTGAGAATCAGGCATTATTAGCCATAAAAAGAAATGACAAAACAAAATTAAATAAATCAGAGCAGCCAGCAGATCCTAATCACTTACCAAAGGTAGGAACCCAGTATGCACAAAAAGCGGCATAAGTCCAGAATGTAAAACCAAAAAAAAAGATTAAAGTTCCGAATCAATCTGAATCGACTCCACACTCTGGTTCCACAGCCTCTGTGGCATCCTTAAGCTCATGCTTCTCAATGAGTGCCATGGCTGCCTCTCTGGGTCTGTGGCACTTATGAATCATGTTCGAGATCTGACCTGGAGCCATGCTAGGAAAAAACAGTTGAGCTTCAATACCTTTCTCCAGAAAGGATTTTTTAATAGCTTTCAGCTCCTGCCGGTGATTCTGTGTTTGAGATGACACATCAGAGAAGAAGGCTAGCTTACTCCCCTTCCAGATAATATCCCGCTTAGCTCTGGCCACTTGTAGCAGGGAAAGTCTTGCCTCAGGATTTGAGAGGGTGACAATGGCCATAAGAGGATATTAAGCTGCACCTGCTCCAGGCCAAGAATAGATCTGAATAGTGAATGCCTTCACGATCGTAATACCAGCAGAGGGATTAAGCAATTGAACGTCAGTAAAAATAAGGCATTCAAGAGCCGGCATCAAATCTTGTCTGTTAGCAAATCGTGGAGGAAAACCAACCACCCGCACATTACACCGACAAAGTCCGCCCTCCAACATTTCAACTTTGGATCTTAGAAAAAAGGAGGTCCTTTGCAAGGTTGCATTTACAGAAGTCTGTTGTTTTGCTCCTTTCTGAAGGTCTGAGATAGCAGTTTTATTAGCTGTGATAGGGTGTCAAAGTCAGCCAGTTTAGCCTCCACCGCTGCCAAATGCTTATTGGTTTCTTTGGCAGTAGTCTAAATTTTGGCCAGCATACTTAGAATCTGCACTATTGGTAGGTCACTACTCGAGCCTTGTTGCTGTGAAGGCCCTGTGCCCTTCAGGCCGGACCTGGAGAAAAGAATGCTTCTACACTGGGCACCATTTATTTCTGATCCTTTTGAGACATGGTCAATCACACCAGCCTCAACAATCGATTGCTGCAAAATCTGTAGCCAATAACCACTAGATAACAGGAAATACTTCTAAGAAAAGTAGAAATACAGCACAGAGTGATGAAAGAGAGCTGTTGCTCCACTGACTGCTCCACAGCACCCCCTTCTTGATAATATTTTTGATCTGCATCTTCCTCAATTCTGTGAGTAACATCTGCATGGAATACTGTCTGAGGAACCTTGCTGTGAAGAAGAATGCTGATCATACAGACTTTCATCTGGGCATGAATTATCAGTGCCTCTCAGTGCATAGTGGACTTCATATTTCTCTTAAAAATCTCAGCGTTAGTTGCAAATACTTTTCTGTTTAAAGGGAAATCCTCAGCTCCTCTACTTTAATACTGTGGGACATAGAGATTCTGATTAAGGTAACCACTAAAATAAATATTTTTTTAAAGTTTGTTTGTTTAGCTTTATTTAAAACACACTACTGCAACTTACCAAGGTGAGTTGAAGTTTGATGCAGAATAAAATGCATACATTTTTAAATGGTCAAAACACCAAACATAATATCAAAAAACAAAAATTAAGAGTTCTAACCTAATACAAATTCAAAAACTATCTGCACAGATTTACCTAAATTCAAGGCAAGAATTTACTTTCAGAAGAATTTCTTTTTCATTTTTATTTTTTATACTGGTAAGCAAGATGAGCATTACGGCATGTTTTCACAAGTGACAAGTTTTACATAAAAACACATTTACAGATAGACTTTACACTACACACAATGGGCTCTATTCACTATATCATCATGCTGCATAAACCGGTGTGTTGCATAACTACATCTGAATGCCAGAGAGCGGGGTCCTGTGGAGCTCACGTGGCATTCACTAGGAGGAGCACAGGACAGGTACATGCTAATCCCCAGCTCCATAAACAGCAGCATGCTGGGGGTAGGCAGGGGTGTGTCAGGCGTGGACGCACACCACGTCATTCTCAAAGGTGTGGTGTGCTGGGCGCAGGGGGGTGCACGTTATGCTTGGTAACCCCCTACTGTAAGCAATGTGTGCCCCTCCAGGATGCCACTGCCAGCTGTGTTGGGGCATCAGGGCACATCAAACCCCCTCAACAAGCCACCCCAGCTCATGGGGACCACAAGAAGGGCTCAGGGTAGCTGCCAGACACCCGTTGCTCTTGTGCCACTGGCACACAGCATGCCATCTGCCACCATCCATGCCCCGTGGACACAAGGTATCCAGCAGCAGACTGGGCATCCCATTGGATGTGCACCCAGTCCATGGAACAGTCCTCCCCACACCTGCATGCTGTGGGGGTGGGGCTGCGTATGGAAGCTGCGCGATGACCGGTGTTCATGAATACAACCACTGTGCATCCATCCATGGGTGCAGAGCTGCGTGGGTTGGGTACGTGTCTTTTGCACGTACCCTATGCCCCAACAGTGCATAGAGCCCATTAACTTCTCAACAGTTAATAAAATACATTCATAAAAAACACACTTGATCAAGGCTTACATTTAAGTTAAATTACAGGTACAGTCATTAGTGGTATCAAGCCATGATTTCAACCTGTTTTTAAATGTTAGAACAGTAGAACAATTGGAAATGATAGATGGTAGAGAATTGAAAAAAAGAGGAGCCCAATATTGCAAAGATTTCTGTCTTATCACTTTTTAACAGAACGGTAGTCTGAAAGCAGATTTGCTTTGGGATCTAGTCCCTAAAGCATTAATACATCTTGGAAATAATGCCTGAATGAAAACTGGAAGAAACCATTAATCACTTTAAAGAGCAGTATGCCCAAATGAATTCTCATTACTTCCCATTTGGAAAATACGTTTATTGTACACAACCTGATGAATCCTCCTCCTCCTCCTCCTCCTTCCTCTTCATATTACCAGTATGTATTTTATAAGAGCCAAACATAAATCTGTAAAAAGTAAGATGGAGAGAAAAGGGGGGCATTGCATCCATATAGTGAACAAAAAAAAGATTTCTCATACACCCTTGTTCTTATTTATGCTTATTCCATATTCCAAAGTTGTGACACCTTAGTTTTCTTACTTTTTCATCTGGTTGGTCCTGCATCCCTCTGCCCACCATGCTGCCAAACTAACTCTCCCACTGCCCCCCCACAGCCAGACCTGTGATGATGGGAGCGATGCGCTAAGCTGATGGGTCATCTATGTGGCACACTTAGTAAAAGAAGGTAATACTTGGCAACAGCACATTTTCACACTTAGTCTAGTCTTACCAATTATACAGTCTAAGTCCAATCAGTATCTGGAGACTAAATACCCTGTTGCCAAGTATTAACACACTTACTAATTGCGGCACATAGATGCTCCCCACAACAATCTGTCCTCACACCATTACTGGGCTGGCTGCGGGGGACAGTGGGACAGTGGGACAGTTAGTCTTCCCAGTAAAACAACAAGCCAGGCTCAGTGGTGAAACCGTCATTCAAAAAGCAGTCTTGCTCTGATTGAAGTTAAAAAAAACTGTTTATTAAAGCAAATAACTAAAACCCCTGCTGTATGTGTGTAGGTGCTTTGCTTTAATAAACATTTTTAACTTCAGCCAAATGAACTACGAATTAAAGATAGTTTCACTGCCAAGTCTAGTTTTGTTGTTTACTACGGCAAATCTTATTGCGTGCCATGGGATAGCTAGGAGTAGTCCCTGTTTTTTTGGGCAAAGTTAGTCAGCCAGCATGGTGGGTGGAGGGACGCAGGATCAAGCAGATAAAACTAAGAAATTTAAGGTGTCAGCTTAAAACTAAACAACTTAACACAATTATTTATTTTGATGGTTTCCTAATTGGGACCTGTAGGTCCTGCACTATTAAGGCAGGGGAGCCAAGGATTCCCCATTAAACTTCCTCTTTTCCCAACTGACAGAGTGAACAGCATTCTTTTATCACCTCCTTTCCCTGCATCCCACACCAACTGATTTGAATGTTTTTATACTTGATGCAACAACATTCTCACCTTCTTCCTTTGCACAATTGCATCCCTTTGCTTGATTTGTTTTTTCCTAACATTCTTGTACCTAATTTCTTTCCTGACATTCCTGTGGGTATGCTGCTATTCATTTATACAGTACTAGTAAAGTCTTGCCTCTGCAGGGAAACATTTCTTCCCCTAAAGGGTAGGGAACCTTTGAAACTCCCTACCAGTGAAGACAGTGGCTAGGAAGACAGCACATGCCAGCAAGGGAAGCCTGGAAGTATTTTTTCTCATCAAGGGAATCACAGTATATCCTGGGTGGCTGTGTTAGTACAGAATCCCTATAACTTAGTCATGCTGTACAGCATACTGATTGATCCCTGCTTATTTGGGGGGGGGGCTGATAGCCCTAGAGCCCCTAACGACAGTAAAGAGGAACATTTATGAACAGTAGCCATCATAGTTTAAACGTCCTTGAGAAACTCTTTTAAATTAGGAACTTGGCTTACTGTAAATGTAGATGGCAGCATCCGGAGAAATCAGTGATTAAGTTGCCCATATAGAGAACACTAGTTGGGCAGCCTGTACTGCCACCAAGAGGTTCAGATTACGGCAGACCTCAGCAGATGAGTGAATCTCAAGAGGTCTGTTGTGATCTGAGCCTGTGAGGTAGCAGCACAGGCTGGTTGGGCATGTTTTGCCTAACCAGTATTTTTTATAGTGTATAGAGTTAAAACAATTATTTGTTGTGTCCCATTCTCGTCTATTCTGCCATTGTTAGGTCCTGTTATTGGTTGTTCTCCTGTTGTGAATTGCAAGTGACAGCTAATATGGAGAAACTGCTGTTTTTCCTTTAAAAAATTAAGTAATTGTCTATAGAAAAGTTTAATTGTTCAAACATTTGAGGAAAAACAGAGCAAACTAGGAAAAGTCCACATTATCAGTGTCCCTTCTGGTATCTGTTGGAAGTGAAGTGTTTTTTTTTCAGTGCTTCTTTCATTAGAGATGGTCATGTGGACATTGTTTTCAGCTGTAGAATGCTGTTGTAGCACAAAAGGGTACAACCGCGTTCCCTGACCTTTGCATGAAAATCCATGCAGAACAATTTTCATCTATACACTATATAGTGATGCTACATAGTCACCATTTTTAGAGCCTTGTGATGTCACTGAGGGTATCTCGGGCTTAACTACAATGTGTCTTAACCAGGTTCTGAAAATAGTGGCCATGTAGGATCACTACAGGGAAGATAAATAATCAATATCTTTGAACTGCAGTAAGCTACAGGTAACCCAATATCTCATTTAAAAGAGCTTTTGGTGGGCTTTCCAGCTTTGATGGCCACTGCTTATAAATGCTACCCCTGAAATTACTATGATTTAGATTATTTGTGTAACCCCCCTACGGATGGGAGTCCCTAAAATGTCTGCCTGGGCTTACCTGCCACCATGCCAGTCTGTCTTCTCCTGCTCTCCCGAGTGCCTCCAGGACCAGCATGTATTTTTTTGTAGCCCCCAGGTCCTTTCCTGACCCTGTTGCCCCAGCCATTCAGCCCAAAGCTTTAATCCAGCCCTGTGGTCTTAAAAACTGAACCGCGATCACCTGCTATGTTGTCTGCCCTCAGAGCAGCAGGAATCACATAGGCGTGACTGGCGCCTTTCATCTTTAACTTGCAGATTTGGGGTTGTTCAGTGAGTGTTCCATGGGTCCCGGGATCCCCATTGCCTAAGTGGGACCGGTAACTACAGACAGGCTGCTGAGAGGCAGTTCCCCTGAAATCTAAGGGAGTTCTGCAGAGGTGTTCAATCGGGGCTCATTTGAATATTCATGAGCTGAGTCCCGATCCCAAATGTATATTCATGAGGGCCTGTCAGTCCTTGGGGTAGCTGTTCTCAGTTATGGCTGGGAAAAGAGAAAAAGAATGTTTTAAATAAAGTATTTATTGCTGCAGTCTATGTTGGGGAAAAATGATGCAAGGGAGAAAGTGTTTAATTAAATAAAATCCTGCTCCTGGCTGCACCAGACAAATGTTTGGGACTCAGAAAAATGTCAGCCTGTCTGCTGCTGCAAAATAAGGGCTCACTAAATAAAGCGACAGGAAAACAAACTGAACAATTCCCTTCATCTGTGCAGCGACTGCAAGTACGCCCTCTGGGCTAAAGAACTGTGGGGCATTGGGGCAAATAATTATTTTATCCTGGCCGCACCAGAACTTTTATTCAGGACTATATCTAATCTGCTAACAGGACAGTGGGTTAAGCAGCCATTGCAAGCAACCACAGCCAATTGGAAAGCCAGGAACACAAAGCCAGGACTTGTGGGACTTTCATAAAAGCTCATGGGTGAATGCCAAGTGCTCATGGGGACTTACAGGGACCTAATTATAGGCACCAAAACAGCAGACTAAGAGTGCATCGAGTGAGGTTCATGCATTATTCATTTCTGTGATTGACAGATCCTCCAGCCAATTGAAAGGCCAATCACCCCATAACCACAGCCAAACAGGAGCCTTGGAAAAGCCCTATAAGAGACAGTGTTTTCCAGATTGAGAGCTGGATTCCAGCCTGCAGATTCGAGAGGGAGTCCCCCTACAGAGGTGGGGATTCAGGTCCCTGCCATGCTTCTGGGCCTGGGCAGTCCAGTTAAGCCCCTCCATTCAGGAGGGGTTGTTGTTATTCTATTTAAGTTAAAAGTAACCTAGTTAAGTTTTGTTAACCTGCTAGCCTGGAGGTTGCCAGATTGTCCTACAGGTGCTAGCCCTCCTTCCCATGTCTTTAAAATATGTGGACTGAAGAACAGATGTCACCAAGCAGCGGTGAGAGCTCTGATCAGAACCTCAGTCATGAGAGAACTGAAGATGCCAGGATGCCATCAATAGCGGAGATCAACTGTGGAGGACCTGCGTGAGTACCCTTGTACCCCCTGGCGCCAGGGAGAAATACTGCAACTTACTTATGGGCCTGCTTGCCCTTGTAGTTGTTTTGTGTCAAGAAAGAGAAAATAAGTAACCTGGGCTGACATGCCTGCTATTTTCTTAATTGTGAGAAATCGTGGGAGTAGTAGTCTCGCCGTCTTGCCTGGAAGAGACTGTTACCTCTAGTACTTGTTCTGCTTTGCGCCTTGCCTGCCCAGCTGGCCCAGCGTGAGGTGTATTTCTGAGACTGTGCCATGCAAAGTGCAGCTGTTGTTGGGAGTACCCGAGAGCCCAGACAGCGGGCACTAGGCAAAAATCATATAAATGTGCTGATGTCTATCTGTACCCTTTATTTGTCAAGATTGCCCTGTTGGAGCTGCCAGCTAAAGTCACTTTGCCACTTCAAAGGACACGAGACCCTAGAGTTTGTTGTGACTGAGCTTTACACCTGGAAATTACAGATTTCCACTTTGTCGAATTTTGCCTGAGACCACAGACGTACTTGAGAAGTATTGCTATACAAGTGTACTGACTGTGACAATATATATGTGCTGAGTATTCAGGATTTATGAATCCAAGATCTAGCCAAGGTAACCTGGACCAATTGCCTTTTCTGGAATGTTCAGCCTGCGACCTGCAGGGCAATCCCTGCCTTTCTGCAATGAGCAGGGCAACCCCTGCTACACTGCGTCAAGCAGGGCAACGCCTGCACTTCTAAAAAAGAATCGACAGCCATTGTTGTTTGTTTGCTCTCCAAGTTATCACCTTCCTTTCAAATCAAAGCTGGCCAACTTGACCAGCTGCAACATCCACCAGGCCTGCAGCATCCAGGACTTTGGAATCTGAGTACCCAGGATTTATTTGTTTAGATTTTGGTAACCGGGTAAGCCCACTGAGACCTGGAGTCCCTTTTTCAGGGGCTGACCCGAATTAGTTACAGAGAATACAAACTTAGGAACATTTACAGTTGTTATAACAGATATAAAAAATACATCATACATCAATATTCATAGGGTTACATTGTATTCAACTCAGGCTCATACATACAGTTAAAGAGACAAACAGGATACAACAAAGTTAATGGGAACTGAGAAATGGTAAGCAGTCTATTGAACAGCCTAACACAGGAGATACTTCAGGAAGGCAGGCGGGGTTAAGGCAGTGGAGGTAGGCAGGAGACCCGGACTAGAGCTAGAGTTGCAGCCACAAGGCTGAGTTCAAGGAGATATGTTTTGAGGCCAGATTTAAACTGGGTGACAGAAGGTTTGTCAATCAGGCTGGCTGGGAGGGAGTTCCATAGGTAGGAGGCAGCATATTGGAATAAGCGTTTGCCATGGTTAGAGCGAATCCGAGGATGTTTAGGGGAGTCGTAGCAGAGGATTGGAGGTTCGGCTTTGGACTTTAGGGGTGAGAGTCCTCGGAGGTGAGGAGGGGGCCAAGGGTAGAGGAATTTGTAGGCAAAGGCAGGCGGTCGGGTAAGCCAGTTTGTGCAGAAGGGCCAATTTAGGTCCCAAAGGGGCCTCGCAGTGTAGTGTCTCTAGGGAGGAATAGGTGTGAGATTGCAAGGTTTCAGCTGTATCTGGGACTGGTACCAGTGGTGAAATAATTGTATATATAACACCTGATTCAGTCAACAACTTAGATAGCCAGGCTCTGAGTATCATTGTCTGGTTGGAAAATTGTGATTGCCTTTTCTGTTAATGTAGTAACCACCCAGCTGGAGGGTTCACCAGCACAAACCAACAAACCTTTCTAAATCTTGTAAATAGCAATCTGCATAACTTCTATTCCTCCTGTTTCCCATCCTAACTCCTATGTCCCAAATAAATCTTGTTATTACTATTTTTGCAAATCATGTGTGAGCATATTATTAGACAGAGTCATTGATTGCAAAATGTTTGAAATGTGGGAAATGTCTATTGTGTCATGTTTTGGGGTGGTAAATTGTATGTGTGGGTGGTATAATATCTCAGGGGTTATACCAGGTTACAGCTAGCTCACAAATGTATACTCTGAGTGGAGGCACTGCACAACTGTTTTTAGACTTGATATAAGTTAATGAACCCAAACCACTCAACCTAGCTTGTAAGTAGTAGGCAGGGATATAAATCTAGGAGTAGTGCCACCTAGGGGTTAAATTTGGACAACTGGAGCTAATGGATGTCATTGAGGACTGGTGTGATATGGGGGTATAACAATGCATAGTATGCACCATGGAAGGCAGCTGTCTCTAGCAGAAAAAAAAGGTGCTACCCTTGAATCTGTAAATCACAATTTTTAGATAGGTGTATCTTTATTGCTCAATCTTAATTTTTGGTCTTTACAGTCTGTTACAACATTTTAAAATACAGGACAAAATAACCAAAAGTCTGATTGACATAATCAGAATAAAAGTTTCCAGTAGCTCAGTCCTCAGTTGCACTTCAACATATATCAATTACGGTACTCTTTATCATAATGGTACAATGTTTATAAGTTCTATGAGTACTGGGTTTCATGTTGCACTCAGAAACATGAAAGCTAGGCAATTATGTAGAACATCGGACCAAGGTACTCCACTTGTCCACATTACAGCACATTTACTCCACGTCAGCCCACTATGCAGCTCTACAACATGTTGACCTGCATTTTATTATTTGAGTTGGGGGCCTTGCTCCCCACACCTCCATGTTAAAAAACAGGGTGGTATGGGGACAGAGCCCTCAACTCAAACTCTTTCAAATCAAACCAAATTCAACAGGAAGCATACGTGAAAGTAGCATATCCTATAGTTTTTTTATTAGTTTATTTGAGTTAGGGGCTTTGCCCCCCACACCCCTCATGTAAAAACACAGAGGGATGTGTGAGGGCCAGAGCCCTCCAACTCAAATTGTCAAAACCCAAATCAACAGGAAGCACCACGAAAGTAGCATACCACAGCTACAGTATAGCATTAATTACACTGTATTCCTAGCTTTGTGCTACACCAATATTGGTGGTCCGATGTTCTACACAATTGCTGAAAACTGCAACCAGCATGAGTTGAGTTGAGTTTAGTTTAGTTTAGTTTAGTTTATTGGTCTAGGAATTAATACCTTTGAGCCGGGGCTCTTTTACAAAGGTTCCACGTCACATAGAACATAAAACAAACAAAAACAATACATGTAATAACAAAAATGTTACATAAAAATTTGTTCAGCAATTTACAAAGGCAGTAATAAATCAACAACTATTTTCCAAGAAAGAAAAGATACTCAGAGGCATTTGAGGAGGGTAGAGAGAAAAATACGAGGAGATAGAGGGGAAAGAGAAGAAAGTGAAAGTAGAAGAGAGATTACAGTAGCAGACAGGACCAGTTAGTGGTATTCGAGTTTCTTAGCCAAAATGATGGGCCATGTTGAGGATGGACAGTGGAGGGATAAGTCTTTAGTCAAAGCAGTCACAGGAGCTGGTGGCAGAGAGGTGGGTGTAGAGCATGGATTTGAAAGCTCCCAGTGATGTGGAGGATAGAGTAGGTAAGCTAAGGGCATTGTACCAGGTTGGGGCCCTGTAGGCAAATGATCTTTGTCCCTGAGCAATCCGGCATCTGGGGACCAGAAAAGGTTGGTGCTCAGATCTTCTGGTGGGACGCGTGCCGTTATTCAGACAGAGTAGGTCTTGGATACACGGTAGAGTCAGTCCCAGAATAGATTTTTTTGCCATCAAGCAGGTGAGATACACAAGGCGATTGGAGAGTTGTAACCAGCCGGTTTCAGAGTAGAGCTCACAGGTGTGGGTCAGTCTCTGTGCACCAGTGAGGAGTTGACATGCTTTGTTTAGTGCGGTTGAGATGCATCTTAGTGCCGTGGTAGTGGCTGAGCCATAGATAATCAGGCCATAGTCTATTATTGCGATTATGGAGCTTTGTATAGCAATCCTCAGGGCAGCTTGGTTAAAGAATTGGCAGTTTTGAAATAGTATTCCTAGGCGTTGGTTCACTGTTTTCGCCGTAATGTCTATATGGGTTGCAAAGGTAAGACCTTGATCAAAAGTGATGCCAAGGTATTTGAAGGTATTCACTTGTTCAAGTGTATTTCTAGTGGAAGTTTTAATAGTGAGTGGAATATGTCTATTTCTGTTTTGATGACTGGTGAAAAGCATGGCTTTTGTTTTTTTGTGGTTTAGGACCAACTTATTATCAAGGAACCACTTTTCGACACTGGAGAAGGCAATTTGCGAAGCTCTGGCCTTAAAGAGGTTGGGATTCTCGTGGGAAGAAAAATTACAGCGTCATCGCATATAAGATTAGTTTTTCTGGGCAGGATTCAGGAGAGAGTTTAGGAACAGGCTAAAAGAGAGGGCCTAGGATTGATCCCTGCAGTACACCTGAGAGGACAGGTTTAGAGTCAGAGAGTACGTCAGAGATTTTTACTGCCTGTGAGCGTTTTGTCAGGTAACTTTTTACCCAGGCACCAGGTCCTTCAGCAAGGCCAACAGATCCAGAGACTTATACAAGTCCATTCTGCTCACTAATCACCATGACAATAACAATTACAATTCAGAATAAGAGATGTTCCAACAGTGTTGTGTTGTTACTTCTAGATCAAGAAGACATGCTGCCTGATTCTCAAAGCTCCGGCACACTGTAAGGGGCTTGCGCTACAAAGAATGGTGCAAAGTGCTTGCACCAAATGATGCACGCAGGGAGTGATTCTCAAAAGCAGCCTGCATCAACCTCAGGCTCCCTGCCCCAAATGGGGCTTGCACCACCATGGGCCACAAAATGGGCTGTGAAATGGCACTAGGGGGCATGAGGCAGATGCAACCTGCCACATCCTTGAAAGGGAGATTTTTAGAACTCTCTTAAAGGGAGAAATTCTAAGTACTGTTAGACCAGCCAGGGCTGGTCTAAGGGTACTTAGAAATAATCCCTCTGGTAGAGTTTAGCACATTGCGTTAGGCTGGCAATGGGCTGCGGCCCCTCTCCCCGATGTCACCCGTAATTACAACTAATATTAAACCCCCTCACTGGTGGCCTAGTGGCCCCCCTCCCTGACCTCTGATGTTGCTCATAAATATAAACATCCCTTCCCTGGTGGATTAGTGGTCCCCCACCCCATCACCCCAGCAGGTAAAGCCCACCACCTTGCTCCCCCATCCCGAAACAGAGCCAGCGACCAGCACAGCCCTCCTCTCACCTCTGTGACTGGCCACTGACTGAACTAACCCTGAGTATGTACTGTATAGTGTACATGCTCATTGATTGACAACTGTCAATCCATGGCGTGTACACTATACAAATAATATCAGGAAGGTGAAAATAAAAAGAGATTATAAAATTGATAGAAATCACTCGAGCTAAACTCGGTGATTTATAACAAGATTAATAAAACATCTTAGGGTGTTTCTTATGTACAAGAGACTCCTCTTGTGAGGTTTGGGCAGACAGAACTGCTCTGCTTCACTTCACGGTCGTCTTGCCCGAACCTCATGCTTGGTCTCTTTTACACGAGACACCCCATGGAGGCCCCATTTAACTTACAGTATTTCACTTATCAGCTTTCCCATATCTTTTCAGTCTAGTGCATGAATGCTAGAGATGACCTATATCTCTTAGATTTGTGAGGCAAGTCATTTAAATACATCATTTTAAAACTGAGCATAACATCGACACAAGTTTCATTGATTTCAGACCATTTGAGCATGCATCCAATTGATGTTTTGTCTGAACAAAAGTCAGTGTGCAGGTTTATTTTGTTTGTACATTATTCAACCTGATGGTAGTTGAAAAGAGGTATCATTCATTTATCCTGACAAAGTTCTAATTTATTTTCTGCGCACACTGTTTGTCATTACTACCTTTGTTTTAGTTACCGCTAACAGATAATTTGCAAGTCTGATTAATGAAGAGATGTCTGTTGCTCCCAACAGCTTCACAACTATGTCTTCTGGTAAAAAGAGCCTCATAGGTAAATAATCCCCAGCCAATTTTCCTTTGATTTTGGTACCAAGACCACACAGAATTACACCAGAATGACATGCTTTCTGTCCCTTCATGCTCCAAACCACAGTCGCAGCATACACCGCTCAATTCTTTACACTTTTTATACCTCCCTTTAAAAATATCAGAATTTTACGTGTGAAAACGGAATGCTGTTATTCTCTGTCTCTGAGCTGGCTGTTTCAATAGGACTGAATAAGGCCCCAGCTCATGAGTCTTTTGTAAATGTATCAGTCATGGACAACATTTGGAATTAGTCATTTTAGTCAGAGCACTCTGCATTAATTGGTCAACAAAAAGTGCATTTAAAAAAAACAGCTTTATTTTACTCACATACGAAAGACGAATGGCTAGTGCTACCTGGGCATATCACTGTCCTGTACAGCTCACACAGAAGCAGACAGCCACCTGACAGCATTTCGTGCAGCACTCTGCACATTATCAAGGGTAATATGTCCAGATAGCACTAGCTATTTGTCTTTTGTATGTGAGTAAAATAACAATGATTTTTTTGTATTGCACTTGGTATCTGAGTTCTGCATATCCTGAGAGAGGAATGTGTGTGTGTGTGTGTGTGTGTGTGTGTGTGAGGTTCACGCTGTTTTTGCTGGTGTTATCTCTAGCCTTTCCTGCCACCTTTTCAGAGGGTGAGTTCTTTTCTATTTGCCAGGTTAATTGGTCAAGTTGTGATACCCCAAAGATGGTGCCCCAGTAAACCCCAGTGTCCCCCAGTAAGCTGACACCAGCCCAGGTGCCCCTGACAGTTTAGGTGGCGGAGGGGGAGGTAAACAAAGTGGCAGGACACCATACTGTAAACTGCAAGCTTCAGTTTTAAAAGTTTTTTTTTTCTTTCCCTTTCCAGCCTGTGTAGCAAAGTGGCATGAGTCTGTGCCACATCTAAATGTCCAGCTCGCATTGGACAGCTGATTACACCTCCGGTCATCAGGGCCTTGGCATCCCAAATGCAGGGAGGATTCTGTGTGTGGCCAGTAATGGCTGTTGAGTTGTAGCAGTTTGGACTGGCCAGTAGTGCAGCCGTGAGCACTCTCAGGTGCTGCGGAGTGAAGAACAGAAAAGCATTTGCGGCCAAAGGAGAGACAGAATACAGGAGGAAAATAAAAGTTAAAAGGAAAAGTACCTGCAGTTCTCTTCTCATCCCTGTGTCAGGTGCAGCAGTCCAGAAGTGTTCGGTGGTCCCACAGTGTCAGTGGGTCCACCATTTGGCAGCTGTGGTGCAGGCTCTGTTTAGCCACATTTTTTAAGTGAAAGTAGTTTTGGCCCTCAGTGGCAACGTCCACAGGAGGGTAGCATCAGAAGGAGAGGAAGTGCTGGGGCAGAGCATCCAGCCTAGCAAAACCCCTGGAAAGACTGGCCTCTGCCTGCTGCTAGCCTGCCAGCAGCCAAACCCCCTCCTCCATCAGCTACTTCTCCAGGGACCAGGTGGTGGGGCAGCAGCACCACTGGGCAGGTGCTGTCTGCCTGAAATGTTTATTAAAAAAAAAAATTGCTTAATCGCATCGGATGGCACAGCAAGGGATGGCTGTGGCCATTAGTGGGGTCAGGGCAAGGCCCCCGGACAATCGACTGCCTGAGGCCAGGTGTATGCAAATATATTTAAATAAGCTCCAGCAAGGGAGCCAAGGCATGGGTAGGCTGCATTCAAAATTTATTAAAATAAACTCCAGTAATGGAGCACGAGGCAGGGGCAGCCCTTATGTATATTAAGTAGTTTCTGGAGCCAGAGCCTAAGGCAAGGCAGGCCCTGAATTGTATTAAACAGAAAAAGGCCCAGCCAGTAGCAGAGCAGGACAAAGCCCCAGATTATAGTTAAGCTATCCAGTTGGGCTACATTAATAAGGGCTAACTAGCCCAAAAGTTTTTCTTTCAGAAATAACACCAAGAGGGCCAGATAGAAAGCAAGCCCCAGGTTATAAAGGGATAGTGCCCTGGGTGACAAGGGAGGCTAGTAGTCAAAGTAGTCAAGTGGCCAGCAGTAGCCAAACTAAGGGCTAGTGTTTGAAAATTGTAAAATCTGCTAATTTAAAGTGCACTAGAATGTTGGCTCCAGCCAGAGCAAGGGAAGGGAGGAACCAGCCAGTTTGCCACTCCAGCAGCATAGTTGCTTCAACCTAACCAAGGGCTAACAGCTTGAACCTGTAAGGTGTGTAACTGACCCGTAGCCCCCCCAAGCCAGGGAAGGACAGATAACATGAGATCCCTATCATATAAGCTAGTCTGATTGCCCTCTGTCAATAGGACAGCACTCCTGTTACTCTCTTCAGCCTAAACAAATGCATGCGGGAGGGAGGTAGCTAGGTATATTCAGCATTTAGTTAGGTTTTCCTTTGCTTATTGCCTGTCCTAGCGCAACTGTTATGGAAAGTGATTCTGCTGAACATTTTTGAAGTGAAAATACAGAACTGCTTGTAAATTGTGGAAAAGGGCAAAAACTGTAATTCATGCGAGACTGCATTTAAAGGAACTGCGCACAAAATGTGATGCATGCTCTGAGACTGTATAATTGCCCTGCATGCAACAAATTGACCTACTTTCTTTGAATTTGCCTCGTTTATTCCAAACAGTGTTTGGATTATCCTAGAAATTCACCCTGCATATACTGAACTGCTCTGCATGTGACAAGCTTCCGTGCATGCTATGGAATTGCCTGCATGTTAATGGATACCCTGCCTATTGCTTATCATTTCTGTTTGATGGTTGCTTGACCAAAGACTGCCACTAACAGCAATCACCAAGTGAAAGACAGTTCATGCAGTGACTAAATAGACTTTCACCAACAGCATGCTTATAGTTTTCCCTGCATGACCCAGAGACTGTGTCAGTCATCTGCACCGTGACAATTTAGGGCCAGTCATTAGTGTAGGAATAGCATAGTCAGCTAAGGAATTCCCTGTTATGTGCTGCATCAGATCTTCAGGCCAACCCTTCCCTAACAGTGAGATAGGTAGTGCAGAGAACCACACTGGTTCACAGATAGGGATCCATCGCACAGTGGGTTGGGGGTTTTTGTTGCAGGGCTACAGCTTTCAGAGTTTCTTCAGTAGAAGTGTTCCAGTTCTTCGGTTTATTGAATCTTCAGTCCTCAGTTCTTCAAATCTTTCCAGGGTCAGTTGTGACAGCCCAGAGGTGCTACAGTTCCTCAGTTTATCTGTCTACAGTTATTCAAGGCATCCCGAGTCACTGGTGACAGTCCAGAGGTGCTACAGTTCCTCAGTTTATCTGTCTACAGTTATTCAAGGTGTCCCGAGTCACTGGTGACAGTCCAGAGGTGTTACAGTTCTTCAGTTTATCAGTCTTTAGTCTTTAAGTCTTTCCTACATCAGTGGTGACAGCCCGGAAGTGCCACAGTTCCTCTGTTTAACTGTCTACAGTTCTTTAAGTTGCCCCGGGTCAGTGGTGACAGCCCGGAGGTGCTCCAGTTCTTCAGTTCATTGTGTCTTCAGCCTCAGTTCTTCAAGTTTTCCCAGGTCAGTGGTGATGGCCTGGAGGTGTTTTTGTTCTCAGTTTGACAGTCTTAAGTCTTCAAGCCTTTCCCGGGGTTAGTGGGTGATGGCCCGGTCACCCTCAATGTGTATCAGTCCTTTGGAATACAAGTGTGTTTGCTTATATCACTTGGTCTGATTGACACCCAGTGGCCAAGTCTTTGCCTCACCTGCTCTATAAGCTGGCCAACAGAAGCATGTGCACAAAGGTGTCTTGTTCTGCATATCTCTGCAACATCTACTTATGGTTCCCAATGGATCTAAATGTACTCTGGGGTGAAAACTGTGCAAATTGTGCAAATATTACAGTATTAGAGTTTTGCAATGAATCTCAGTCCAATTATTAGTGATAGTAATCTTAGTAAGTATAGTTTTAGTAATGGTTTTACAGAGTTTATAGCAGCATTTGGAAGTGAAAGTAACGTCTTAATACCCTTTTCTCCTGCTCTGAGTTCTCTGGTCAGTTGCTTAATAAACTAGCCCTTTCATGGGTTGTGCCTCCTGCCTCTCCATTTTGGTGAAATTACATTGTGTAGCCAAATAGTCAAAAAAAGCCTTACAACCCAGTTGGTTTATCTCTTCTCCACCCCAGACAGCGAGAGAGACTGTCATCTCTACCATTAAAATGGGGCACCACCACTTCGGCTCGCTACACCTAGCATACTCATCAGAGTACTTGTGTTGGACAGGCTGGCTCATGTCTCTCATCTACAACTCAACAAAGAAGAAAGAAAGGCCTTGGCTCACTTTACCTGGCATCATGGACAGGATGAATTAATTGGAGTCCAAAGCAGGAAATGACCAAGCAGAAATGGAATCCAGAAGGCCAGGAACTGTGGAAGGAGAAGCTGGTGAAGGGGCACTACTGAATCCGATTATCATGCCATATTACTTTGGGTACCCTGGTTGCCATGTTTCTCTGGAAATCCTACAGGCACATCTACCATGAACTTGGGTGAATTCCAAAGTAAAATGCAATCCATGTTCTGGCTATGAAATACCAGCGTGATATCAAGTAGAAATTTTGATTGGACAACTCACCGGTGTTGCCCACTGTGAATTCAGTGCTTATCCAGAATATAAAATGGCAATGTAGAACAGATATTTAACAGATTAAGCAGAATGTTTGATACTCTTACGCACTCAGACCTAAAAAATGAAATTTTACTCCAGGGTGCAGGGAATTAATGAAATCTTATGAGAATATGCCCTCAGCTTGCAAGAGGCCCTCAAATCAATTGAAAGGTTTGATCCCCATAGTCTTCATTACCCTGACAAACTCTTAAAGGATAGATTCAAAATGGGAGTGAGGAGTGATATTGTCTGCAGAGAATTAAGGTTATTGTCCAAACAGATCCCTGACATGCAGTTTTTAAATTTCAAGGAAGAAGCTATTGTGCTGTTGGGAGCAGAATGCCTCTGTGATAGACCAAATCTTCACCAATGTTGTGGAATGATGACAGAGAGAAGCTGGATGGGACATCCAGTCTGCTGACAAACTTCAGTTACCAATAATCGATCTGGTGGACATCAAAGAGGCTCAGACAGGAATTCCCAGGAGGACCACTGGGAGCCCACACTTATTGATATGAGAGAAAGGAATACAGGTGACTTTGCACCAAAGCTCCAGTAATGAACTGAATAGAGAGGACAGAAGCTCTCAGAGACTGAACTGTTCACACGGTTGTGACAGGTTATAAAGAAAAACTCAGAATACTAAAGAGGATTGGGAGGTGAGAGACCAGTTGTCCATTGGACCCAAATTGCGCCTGTCAATGCCTCCAGTAACTAGGAACATGGGAAGAAGCCATCTGACCAGTTCCGTTTGAATGGGAAACCCATATGTAGGAGGTGCAGAATCATTGGCCATGCTGAGAGGAGATGCACTCAGAATGCAAGCATGTTGGTTGTGGCTTTAAACAGGGAGTCCCTGGGTTGATGGACCAAACCTTAGGACAGTCAGCAGTAGGTTCATCAAGAATCCAGACTCAACCCAGATTTGTTGAAAATTGCCCAATGACAACCATAAAAGTGAATGGAATTGAAATGGAAGCCCTACTGGATACTGGCCCAAGTGATGACACTACAGGCAGAACTTCATTTGAACACTGGACAAGAGATCAACACCCAACCCCTAAGGAGTGGAGGAATCTCATTGCTAGCAATGAGCCAAATATAACTATTATAGGTTACATGGAAGCAAACATTCTATTGGGAGAACTGAACACCCAAACCAGGGATCTTGATTAGCAATCTCTACAATAACAATTTGCCATCTGTGATGTTGGGCATGAATCTGCTCCACCACTGCCAAAAGGACCTGATGCAAGTCCTCAAGGAACAGACCAGTTCATTCCCATAGAGAGAGAAACAAGCCTGGCAAGGGACGATTAAGCTGCTCCAGTGTCATCAGTGATTTGCAAATGGAAAAGGAGAAATAGAAAAAGTCTGAGTGATGGACGAAAGGCCAGTGCAATTGAAGCCTGGGGCCAAGACAGTACTGATGTGCAGAGTCGAGGTGGGACTTCAAAGCAAAGACTATACAGCCCCAGTGGAACCAGAGTGGGTCAGAGAGGAAGATCCAGCTATGGTGGCTCAGAGCCTGGTTCCAGTGAAGGATGGCAAAGTTCCTGTTCTTCTGCTCAACTATGGCATTCAGCTGGTGATGGTGTACAAACAACAGGTTGTTGGCCCATGAAGTTCAAATGGGAAGCTGTTGTAACCCCAGATAAGGAGGAGGGAAAGAGGCTTGCTTAGTCAGTAACATAATGACACTACAAGAGTGTATTGTTGTCAGTGTGAACCCAGATGCATGGATCCAGGAAACTGACATAGGGAATCCCGAGACAACAGAAGAAGAAAAGATGAAGCTGCGGAAAGTGATCAAGAGACACTGACGCCTTCTCACACCATGCACTAGATTTTGGCTGTGCAACTAATGTGAAGCACCACATCCTTACAGACTATTACACACCCATTCAGGAATGGTTCCACCCATACCACCTGCTTTGTACCAGCCGACCAAGAAGTTGCTGAAGGAAATGTTAGAGGCAAACGTTATAAGGAGAGTCATAGTCCTTGGGCAGCACCAATCATTTTGGTCAGGAAGAAAGATGGACAGATCTGATTTTGTGTGGACTACTGTAAACTTAACCAGGTCACACACTGGGATGCCTATCCACTTGCCCACATTGAAAATGCCCTCATGCACTACAATCAGCAGCCTTCATCTCCACCATTGACAGCGAGTGGCCACTGGCAAGTACCTGTGCTCTAGAGGATTAAGAAAAGACTGTTTTGTGACTCAATGGGACTGTATGAATTTTTCCAGATGTCCTGTGGCCTCTGTAATGCACTGGGAACATTTCAGCGCTTAGAGTAACAATGCCTGGGCAGTGAGAATTTTAACACAGTACCTGGACGATATCCTAGTCTATTCAAAAATGTATGAGGAACACTT
The DNA here is from genome assembly GCA_016271365.2 of Neoceratodus forsteri. Classification (NCBI taxonomy): domain Eukaryota; kingdom Metazoa; phylum Chordata; order Ceratodontiformes; family Ceratodontidae; genus Neoceratodus; species Neoceratodus forsteri. The sequence goes on from CM057459.1 coordinate 35,506,249, forward strand.
GAAGCACATGGAACTAGTCTTTGAGTGCCTAAAGAAGTATAGACTGAAAATCTAACCATATAAATGTCATTTCTTGAAAGAGAAAGCAAACTATTTAGGACATGTTGTATCCTCAGAACAGATGGTCCCAGACCCTGAGAAAATCAGAGTGGTGAAGGAATGTCCTTGTTCTGTCACCATTGGAGATGCGAGATGATTTTTGGGATTTGTTGGCTATCAGAGATTTGTGAAGGACTTTTCAAAACAGGCAGCCCCTGTTCATGAACTCTTACATCACTTGAAAGAGAGTAAAGTCTCCAAACACAGTAAAGTGAAATGGGCACTGGAGTATCAAGTTGCATTTGACCACCGCAGTGCCAGTATTAGCCTACCTGGATTATCAAATGCCTTTCTGCCTTTATACAGATGCCAACAACAAGGGTCTAGGAGCTATACTATACTGTACTGTACTGTACTATACTATACTATACTATACTATACTATACTATACTATACTATACTATACTATACTATGCAGCAAGATCAGTTTGTTTGCAGATGACACCAAGATGGGAGCAGTAGTGGATGACCTAGGAGGGTGGCATGGGTTGCAAGATGGAGACCTGGTCGGACACCTGGCAGTTGGGGTTCAATGTCAAAATGTGCAAGATGATACATTTTGGGGCAAAAAACCCAAGAAGGAGCTAACAGCTGGGGGTGTGTGGGTCAGCAAGCCGTGACAGAGGAGGAGAAGGATCTGGGGGTGATTATAACGGGCTCAATGAACAACCCAGCACAATGCAGGAAGGCAGTTGTAAAGGCCAACAAAATGATGGGTTGTATTGCCATCTTCAAGGAGAGGGGAGGTGATCCAGCCATTGTATAGGTCACTGGTTAGGCCACACCTGGAATACTGCATGCAGTACTGGTGCCCATACCTTAAGAGGAACATTAAGTTACTGGAGGGGGTGCAGCGCAAGGCAACAAAGATGATCCATGGACTAGGAGGCATACCCTACAAGAGCAGGCTGAGGAAGTTGAACATGTACTCACTAGAGGAGAGGAGAGGAGAGACAAGGGGGATATGATTGAAACCTTCAAGTACATGAAGGGAATAAACAAGACAGGCATGGAGGGAACATTCAAGTTAAGGTGGTTAGAGACACTCATGGTCACGATTTCAGATTGAGGGGAAGTTCAGGAGGAAATGAGAAGAAACTTTTTATGGAGAGAGTGGTGTCTGGGTAGAATGCATTGCCTGTGGAAGTGGTATCCTGTAGAACAGTGGACTGCTTCAAAAGGGGCTGGGATAGGATAAGAGGGAGAATCGGGGGAGGGGAGGGCGAAGCAGCTGCAGTATAAGGGTTGCTAGCTGCACACTCAAGCAGACTTGATATACCATAAAGCCTTTATCTGCTGTCAAATTTGTATGTTCGTATATTCACCTAAGAAATGCAAGCTGTGGACTGCAGGGTTCTGAAAGGAATGATGAACGAACTGCCCTACTCTGGGTCCACAGCTATTTTTCCTGCTGTTCTCAAGGTGTCAGATGGGCCGGTGCTGTATCTGATTTCAAACATATTACACATGGTGTCCCACAAGGCTCTATTTTTGGGCCCGCTGTTGTTCTCTGTATTATAAATGATCTTACTAGGCATTGTGGACAGGCCTCTGTGCATCTCTATGCAGACAATGCCATTATTTATCGCTCTTCCTGATGTCTCCTTGATTAACAAGGAACTTGTCTCTGACTTCAAGGACCTTGAAGACTGGTTCCGGTGTACCCAACTTGTCTTCAATACTAAAAAAACTAAATGTATGCTCTTTTCTCACCATCCTCCCCCCTCTTTGCCCCTCTCACTTCTACGTATCATCTTCCATAATGGTGACATTCTTGACTCTGTCCCCACATTTAAGTATTTGGGTGTCACCCTAGATACCTATTTATCCCTCTCTGCCCATGTTTCTACCCTGGTCAAACACTGAACCAGAAGTTGGGACTCCTTTACCATATCCGCCTCTTCCTCACTTCTGCCTCTTGTATCAAGATTGCCCCCGTGTCTATTCTTCCTCTTCTTACTTACAGTGTGTCATTATTACTGTCATCCAACGTGTCTAACATGTCACTGCTTGCCTATGGTACCTACCATAGGGTGGGTGGTAGAGGTTTACACTTGGTGAATAGCGCCATCATCACTCGCGATGTCCTCTCTCTCCTTGGCTGGCTCCCTTATGAATCGAAACTAGGTTCTAGGGACATGGATATGTTGTTCATCCACACTGTCTGGCAGGTTCCTTGCCACTTTAAATCTTGCGGAAGGTCTTCAAGCTGGCTCCTCCCACCCACCGGGTGGTAAAACTCTCAGCTCTGCCCCATGACGCCAGATCTTCCTTACCGCTTGGAAACAGGTTCCCTCTTAGCGCTCTGCATGATAGACTGGATCCTAACTCTTGGTTCATCTGAAACTCGTTTAAAATTTTCAAGACTTTGGTCTTCCTTTTCCCTCATTGGCTGCAATGGACAAATCGACTCCCGGTTTCGGCGTTGCCCTTGTGGGCAGAAGATGTCCAGGGACGGATCCGCCTCTCGCTGCCTACTGCCTCGCCTAGAACACGCACCCGAGGCCTGTGAGTCATGCTGTTCATTCTCGCCAACGCCTTGGAGGACCGTGTTGCCTGGTTGAAGCTTGGGCACCCCAAGGCGCATCCGCCGTAAAGTCGAAGAGGCCTGTAAGGGCGGTTATCAAGGTGTCTGGCTCGCTGAGCAGCTCGAGCAGATGATCGCCTCGGGAGGAGGTGGCCCAGGCCGCATCATCCTCTCGGTCGCGCATTTATGCCGCCTCTTTGGGTACCTCATATTCTACTTGTTCAACGAGCTTGCCAATCCTTTCCACGAAAGGAGAGGGGCCATCGATATTCCTCTCGGTCCAAAAGAAGGATTCCAGGGTAAGTCCCATCATCGGTGTTCATGGAAGTGGGAGAGGTCCCCTTCCCTGGACAGCCGATCGTCGACTTCGGTTGAGGTTGCGGCTAAGGCAGCTGGCTTCACGGCGTCCCCGTCAGGTCAGCCGGCCGAGACACCAGTCGACGCGGTCGAGTTTTTTCTCAACCTGTCGGATGGATTGTCGACTGGTGAAGCCGACAACCCTTCTTCGCTGGTTCGCCCGGTGGAAACCGAGGGTATGCCTGTGCCTCGTGCAGCAGTCCTCGGTATGTTGTCCGAGCCGAGGGAAGAGCGGTGTCCCCGCCTCCCTCCCTGGCCCGTCCTTGGACACACCGAGGATCTGGGTCTCGGTCTTGGACCTCTTCTTGGTCCAGCCGATCCGCCAACATCGGCGGTCTCGGTCCCGCAAGGTAAGCGGCATCATTACCATCTTCCTCCTCAGAAGAGGAGAGGCTTCGTGCAAATTGCGCCGATGCTACGAGGAACTGATGTGGCAGCAGTTACTTTTGTCCGGGAGCAAGTTGACACTGACGCCTTCCCCAGCCATCAAGTGGCTGTCACCAGAACGTCCGAAACAGCCTCTCACTGCAGTCGAGATGCCCAAGCCTGAGCCGGTTGTTCAGCTGAAACCTGCTGCCCCACCGATTGTGGTGGAACCTCCATCTCCACAACCGAAATCGGGGGCGCCGACCAAGGACTCTCGGTCGGGTCAAGGCCTGCCCCACAGGTTGTTGGTCACCCTCACTCCGACCATCCTCAGCAGGTGGAGGTGGCTCAGGCCCTAGGCAGCTCTTCACAAACTCTTGAGTCCAGTGAGCTCCTCCCTGTTCCTCAGGCCAGTTGACCTGGAGTCCTCCGAGGGCCAGTCACTGGACAGACCCATCGTCCTTTATGGGTCTGCTTTGGCTCATCTCGGAGTCCACTGGGATGCAGCTCGAGCCCGTATCCAAATGGGCCAGTATCCTGAGCGGAGATACTGGACCGAGGATTCACCCACGGAGGCCTTTCCAGTGGCTGAGGCCATTGTCGGCCCAGCCTTGGAGCTTTGCGCAGCCTGCTTCCTGTCCTGCGCCCCCGCCAGGATGGCCAGGAAGTATGTGGTCCCTACCGCTCTTTGCCAGGGTTTGGAGCACCCTCTGCTGAGGGTTGGTCACTGACAGCGTTTTCTGGCGTTCGGGGCGCTAGGGGCGTGGACAAGCCCCCTGACAAGGAGTCCAAAAAGCTGGACTACACCGGGCGCAAGGTGTATGCTGCATCCTCCCTTGGCCTCTACCAGGCCAGCTCGGCCGTGCTGATGGCACACTTCTCCCACGCCCTCATGGGCTCCCTGGATGAGGTGATCCCTCATCTCTCGGCCGACCTGCAGACCACGGTCTGGCAGGTTTGGGACCAGGGTAGGGCGGTGGTGAAGCAGCAGTTCCAAACAGCTCTGGACATAGGGGACTCCTGTGCCAGATCAGTTGCGGCCATGGTGGCCATGCGCCGCAGAGCATGGCTGAGGATATCCATCTTCACAGTGGATACCCAGCACAAGTTGGCGGACGTCCCCTTCTTGGGGACCGACCTCTTTGGCCCTGGAGTGGAAGGTCACCTCCAGCGGATCGAAAAGTCCAATGCCACTCTGGACTTGGTCACCTCCACCCAGAAGGACAAAGGCTGCTGACAGCAGCAGCACAAGCCCTTTCGTCCTTCTGCGCCTGTGGCACATCTGGCCCAACAGCACCAGCACCAGGACCAGCAGGCTCGTGCTTGGCATCCCAAACCCAAGCCCACGGCTTCCTCCAACAGGAAGCAGGGAGGTAAAGGCCCAGGAGGTCCCTCGACTGGTCCCTTCTCCAAGCCTGCATAGTGATGGATTGAGGGGTGTTGCCCCAGCCTCATCACTCCCCTGGGTTCCCCCATGGGGGGGGCTCCCTCACTTCCTTTCCACCTGGTCTGCTATCACCACGGACCACTGGGTGTTGCAGGTGGTAGGAAAGGCCTGCCTCTGGAGTTCGAGCAAGCTCCACCCTTTCGGGCGTCACCTCAGAGCCACAGGGTCACCAGCTTCGCTGTCAGCCCGCCGAGCAGTATGCCCTGCTCCTCGAAAAGAGGTGATCAGGAAGGTGGCGGATCCTCCTCCAGACCCGGGGTTTGTGTCCAGGTATTTCCTGGTCCCAAAACGGACAGGGGGCTGGCACCCCATTCTCGACCTGCACGACCTGAACAGGTTCCTAAGGTCTCGGACCTTCAGGATGGTCACTCTGGCTCAGATAATCCCATCCTTGGAATGAGGCATGTGATTCTGTTCCCTGGACCTCCAGCACGTGTTCTTTCACGTCCCAATCCATCCGTCTCATCAGAGATTCCTCCACTTCAGAGTGGAGGGATCCCTTTTCGAGTTCCAGGCCATGCCCTTCAGCCTCTCCCTAGCTCCCAGGGTCTTCACCAAATGCATGGCAGTGATGACAGCATTCCTGCGGCACCGAAGGGTCTGGGTGTACCCCTACCTGGATGACTGGCTGATTGCAGCCCCCTCCAGAGCGGAGGAGGAGCGGTCCAGAGATCTGGCCCTCCAGGTTTGCTCTCAGATTGGCCTCCTCATCAATGAGGCCAAGTCGGAACTCGTGCCGAAGCAGGTGATACTTTTCATCGGGGCAGAGCTCGACTCTCTTCGAGCCAGAGCACGGCTCCCGGAAGACAGGGCTGAGGTTCTTTCCTCCTTTGCCAAGTCATTTCAGGTTGGGCAATCGTGCCCTGCCCAGGAATTCCTGCACCTCCTGGGCCTCATGGCGGCCTGCACCAGCGTGGTCCATTGGCCCGCTGGTACATGCATCCCCTTCAACAGGGACTGGCCAGCCAGTGGTCACAGCGCTTTGATCCATTGGATCAGCTAGTGACAGTGACCCAGGGGATGTGGAACGCTCTCCAGTGGTGGACTGTTCGGACACATCCGCAGGAGGGCATCCTGTTTGTCCACCCCAAGCTGACGGTCTCTCTATCGACTCATGCCTCTCTGATGGGTTGGGGTGCCCATCTGGGGGAGTACAGAGCGCACGGCCTCTGGTCCCCTCAGGAGTCCCGATGCCACATCAACCTGCTGGAGCTTCGAGTGGTTCGTCTAGCCCTCACTGCCTTCGCTCTGTTTCTACGGGGTCAAGTGGTTCAGGTCCAGACAGACAATACCACGACCATGTACTACCTAAACCGCCAGGATGGGATGCGCTCCATGCCTTTGTGTAGGGAAGCTCTCTGCATTTGGTCTCTCGTGCACAGCCTGGAGGCGGATCTCCTCACCATTCACGTGGCAGGAGCCTCCAAAACCCTGGCTGATGCCCTAAGCCAGATAGGGGCTGCGTCCCACGAGTGGTCTCTCCTGCCGGAGGTAGTACAAGATCTCTTCTCCCACTGGGGCATGCCTCAGGCGGACCTGTTTGCCTCCAGGGAGAATGCGAAGCTGAGGCTGATTCATGCCCGCCCCCCTCAGCAGGGCTCGCTGCAGGGGGATGCCTTCTTGAGGCCGTGGACCCCGGGCCTCTTCTACGCCTTTCTCCCATTTTCTTTGATCCACAAGGTGCTTCTCAAGGTGAGGAGGGACAAGGCGCAGGTGATTCTGGTAGCCCCAGACTGGCCCCACCAGTTCTGGTATCCAGATCTCCTCAGTCTCAGCTCCAGGCTCCCGAGGCGCCTTCCAGCCCGCCCGGACCTGATCTCAGTCAATCAGGGGAAGGTATTCCATCTGGACCTTCAGTCTCTGCACCTGACGGCCTGGTTCCTGAGCGGCTAGAGTTCCAGGCCTTGGGTCTTTCCGACGAGGTCCTCAACGTCGTTGAGGCGTCCCGTAAGGAGTCGACCAGAAAATGCTATGCCTTCAAATGGAAGAGATTCTCCATTTGGTGTCAGGGCAAGGGTCTGGACCCTTCCTCCTGTTCCTTGGCAAGCATACTGGACTACCTTTGGTCCCTTTCTCAGCTGGGCTTGATGGACTACCTTTAAGGTGCACCTGGCAGCCATCTCTGCTTACCGGGCGTGGGCCGGGACGCAGTCAGTGGCACAGGAGAAGATGGTTGAGTGCTTTTTCAAAGGCCTTGTTCACATATCCCCTCTGGTGCAAGGACCTCCACCTCCGTGGGATCTACTGCTGGTATTGGCTAAGCTCATGGGCAGGCCATTCGAACCGATGCACAGGTGTGACATATCTCACCTGTCGTGGAAGACCGTCTTCTTGGTGGCTATCACGTCAGCCAGAAGGATGGGAGAGCTCCAGGTGCTTTACATCGAGTCTCCTTATCTGGTCTTCCACAGGGACAAGGTTGTCCTGTGCCCCACCCAAAATTCCTTCCGAAGGTGGTGTCAGAGTTTCACCTTAACCAGATGTTGACTCTGCCGGTGTTCTACCCCAATCACACCTCGGAGGCCGAATATAAGCTCCATACTTTGGACCCTAGAAGAGCGCTCGCTTATTATAAGGAGCAGATGGCTGAAGTTCGGGGAGAGGTTCGCCAGCTGTTTGTCACCTACACTGAAGCTGCACCTGGCAGGCCTGCAGCCAAGTGGACAATAGGCAGGTGGGTCACCTCCTACATAGATCTCTGCTATAGGTTGGTGGGCATGGAGCCTCCCAGAGGGATAAGAGCTCATTCTACCCGCCATACTGCTGCATCGGTGGCTGCTTCCAGGGACGTCCCTATCCAGGAAATCTGCAGGGCTGCTACCTGGAAGTCAGCACCACACCTTCATCACCCATTACCACATCGACCTTGAGTCACGCCGGAATGCTGGTTTTGGGGCCTCGGTTCTCCAGTCTTTATTCCCTAAGTACGGGGTGTGCGCCTTGCCTCCCTCCTCCCGGAGAACTCCTAAGAGTCTGCCAGACAGTATGGATGAACAACATATCCATGTCCCTAGAAATACAGGTTACTCACCTGTAACAGGAGTTCTAGGAATGGTATATGTTGTTCATCCACACGACCCACCCGACCTCCCCGGCTTCGACACACAACCTGGCTTCCAGCGGGTTAGATCTGGCGTCATGGGACGGAGCCGAGAGTTTTACCACCCGGGTGGGTGGGAGGAGCCACCTTGAAGACCTTCCGGCAAGATTTAAAGCAGCAAGGAACCTGCCAGACAGTGTGGATTAACAACATATACCATTCCTAGAACTCCTGTTACAGGTAAGTAACCTGTATTACTCAGCCTTGAGTTTTGTGTACAAGCTTGTTCACAAATTTACCCTTCCCTGCCTCAGAGAAATTATTCACCTTAGGAAACCAGCACGTGCCCTCGATTCTTCTGCTCTACCTCACATCGAACGGCCTAATCTGAGGCTTGCAGTCACCCGTAAATCCTTCGCCTTGCATCAATAACTGATTGGAACTCCTTGCCTCCTGTCTTTTTCACTACATCTCTGCCCAAGTTCCAAACCACTTTACTTGCTCTTCCTCCTCTGCTAACTGCACCTGTTTCGTGACTTTCTTGCTCATTTCCTTCATCTTCACTCTATCCCCAAGTCCTCTCCCCTCACCCTCCTGTTAATCTCCCTTCCTTGGTCTGTACCCTAGTCACTTCTCTGTCCATTGTTTACCTGGTTCTACTCCCTCCTCCCTCCTCTCTCCTCCTCCATGTCCACTCCCTATATTCGCTCTGTCTCTACAGACATCAGTCCACACTCGTGTTCTCCCACTCTATCTTCCTGAATCATTTATGGGTATTGACCCTGACACCCTGGTATGTTATGAAGTAACCAGATTATATCTACCTGTTTTACTTCTTTTATTTGATGTCTACGTATACAAATATTGCTTCCCACCGGAAAGCATTGTACCCTCTGTATAATATGTATATAATCAATGTACTCAATTGTTTTACCCATAAGATATTGTATATTTTTTGAAATCTTTTTTTTTTATGTTTTGCACTCTATTCTACATGTGTTTCTGCCCTATGTACGCATCTGTTTTACGTGATTGTTCTTACAGAATGGCTCTTCGAGCACTTGCTATACTATAACCTCTGGTGAATTGTCATGCTCCAAGTTGACTCCCTAGTTGCTGTCAGTTCCCAAGTGCATGCTATTGTCTTTTGTATCTCATAAGTTGTCTACTGTATTGTTTTTTTATTGCTGTTCTCTCCCAGGTTGCCCCTGAAAAAGGGACTGTAATTGTCTCAGTGGACTTACCGGTTACCAAACTTCAAATAAATAAATAAAATAAATAAATAAATTGGAAGGATCAAAAGTGCACAAGAAAGAAAGACTTTGTACTCAGATTTGATCAAATTGCTGAGGCAGCAAGAATACCTCAATCTGCAACAGGGAAGAGTCGTGAAAGACTCAAGATCCAAGAACCTGAGAGGAAATTATCCAAACTGTATCCCAGAAATGGAGGCTTGATACGGTGCTGAAGCTCTATTACAATGGGTCAGGTAATTTCGGACACCAAACCAGAGAAATGATAAAACAAAGATTTCATTGGGTTGGCATGGGAAGCAACATCAGACAATGGTATGAGGACTACATGGCCTGCAACCTAAAGAAAGAGATGGACAGTAAACAGAAGGCACCCCTGCTCCCTATCATAATTCAAGCACCTCTAGAAATTGTTGCTCTGGATAATTTAAAAATAGAACCCAGCAAAAGTGGATTCCAATTCGTATTAGTGATCACTGATCACTACACAAAGTTCATGGTGGCAGTACCTGTAAAAGACTTGTCAGCCCAGACCACAGTTGAAGCTTTTGGAAACATTCTGTTCACCCACAATGATACCCATCCCAACACTGACTAGTCAAGGTGGTGCTTTTGAATCAATACTGTACAAAGAACTGTGTTCCATGTATGGCAGTAAGAAACTGAGAACAGCCCCCTACCACCCACAAACCAGTGGGTTATGTGAACGAGCAAATCGCACTTTGCTAGAAAGGTATTTATTTATTTTAAATTTGTTAACTGGGAAAGGCACACTGAGCCAAGGCTCATTTCCAGGTGCGACCTAGGCACATAAACACAGATTGGGGGGGGGGTACAAGCAGTATTATATACAATTAGCTTACTATATAAAAGTACAGATACAGTACAGAGCAATGCAATAACACAAATGAGAGCAATCACGACAATGCAAAAAAACCCACTAAAGAGTTCAATCAAGACAGAGTGAGTTACAGTGATAAAGCAAAAACATACAGTAGAGAGTACAGGAGCAATAAAATAAAAAAAAAAAACAGATAAAATACTATACAAGACATATGGAGGGGGGTTGAGAGGAGCATGAGGGAAGCACAGAGGGAAGGGTAGGGCAGTTGCCGGGGGCAGGGGAAGGGCAAGCAGAGATTTGAGGGTGGGGAGGAGGGTATCCCATGATATTGGCACTAGGTAAAGGGTGCCTACAATAACAGTGACCCCTTCCCAGCGCATTGCAGGGATGGCCACAGGATGGAAGGGCAGCCGGCTGGGTGGGTGGGCAAGTATAGTGACAGGATGTCATTATATGTATGCGCGGGGGTGGGAGTGAGCCGCGTACAGCAAGAGGCGGAGGGATGTGAAGGGTGGAGCCATGGTGGGTTGCTGAGCCGACCCCATGGCATGGTGGGTGGGTTGCCAGCGTTGGTCCACAGGGTACTGGGTTCGGGTCCGGGCACTGGTGCATTTCTGTTGTACCCAGCCCGAACCTTTTTTTTTCTTTTTTTATGTTTTCACCCCCCCGACATGCACCCCCTGGAGTTCAGAATCCTTAAGTGGGAGGGTGCAGGGGGACATTAAAAAACGTAGTCCCTGGCACCATTTTGCTGTGCTCTGGGGTGCCAGAGTGGCACAAAACTTTTCTGGCACTTTGACTTTGCGATAACAGCGATCGCCTTTAGGCTTTCGCCATTATCACACAGAACCAGAGGGAGGGGGCATGGCGGTTGGACCATAGGAGTTGGTTCCAGACGTAAGGAAGGCGATAGGAGAAGGCCGCTTGGCCTGATCAAGTGTGAGGGAAAGGAAGGGAGAACATTTGGGCATCCCTAGAACATAGGGAGTACACGGAGGAGGTGACAGGAGAAAGGTGAGAACTGAGATAAGAGGGGAGACACCCGAACCAGAATTTACAGATGAAGGTGAGGCTATGCATCTGTCACCTTGTGGGAAGTGGCAGAAAAGAGAGAGGGAGGCATAGAGGTTGCAGTGGTGAGTGAGAGGGGGAGAGGAGGTAACAAAGCAGCAGAAGGAGTTTAGCAGGGTGTCCAGTCTAGTGAGAGAGGTTGCCAGAGCAGAGGAGTAGACAATGTCAATGTAGTCAAATACAGGGAGAATAGTTTTAATGACTAGGTCACGCTGAGTTGACAAAGAAAGGCAACCTTTGTGTGTGGTAGAGGGCACCCGAGGTTTGGGGAAGTTTTGAGCAGATGGCGTCTATGTAGACAGAGAAGTCGAGACTACTATCAGCCAAACTCCCAGGTATTAAATGAGTCTACTGATTGTAGGGTGAGCCATCGAAAAGCGGAAAAGGTTGGTGGGTTGGTTGATTTGAGTAGTTTTGTCTGGAATCAAAAAACAGGAACTTTTAGAGCTGAGTTTTAGTTGATTTTGTTGGAGCCAGGACTGCACCTTGTTGAAATCACTTTGAAGAGGGGCTGTGACATTGAGGGCAGAGGGACTGGAGTAGAATAACATGGTATCGCCCATGTACATGTGAACTGATGGATGGGGAGCAGACAGAAGGGAGATCATTAATAAATATAGAGAAAAGGATGGGGCCCATAATGGAGCCTTGTGGCATGCCAACAAGAATTGGGAGGGGGTGGTGGAGAGGGAGGAACCTATGAGAACAGATTGTTGCCTGTGCTGAAGATAAGAGCAGATCCAGAGAGTTGCAGTGGGAGCAAGCCCAGCTGAGTGCAGTTTGTGGAGAAGACGGGAGTGAGAGACAGAGTCAAATGCCTTAGCCAAGTCTACAAAGATGGCAGCTGTGACAGTGGAAATGTTGAGAGCTATGCCTGAGCACCAGAAAACAAAATGGCCTAAATTACTTCCTGAATTCTGCTACCTTTACAAAAATACTATTCACTGCTCTATGGGGTACACACGCTACTACCTAATGTTCTGCAGACATGGAAGACTTCTGATGGACATCGTCCTGGATGTACATCCAGTATCCAGAAAGATGGAAGAGCCAGCTGCAGCATGGGTGGAAGAACACCAGAGGTGACTGAAGGAAGCAGTTGATATTGTGTCAACCCAGATGGAATGTGTACAACAGTGGCAAAAAGGACAGTATGACCGCAGAGCACACGCTGCTCCTTTGTCCATAGGAGACAGAGTTTTGCTAAAGAACGCTCAAACCAGAGGTCAGAAACTCATGACCAGGTGGGAGCTCACACCATTTGTAATCACTGAAATTCCACATCCAGAACTACCAGTAAACAGAATTAAATCAGAAATGGGAGGACACACAAGTAAAATAGTTCACCAAACTATGCTGAAGCCATGCACTTTCCAAACTACTGGTCTGGACAATGTTCAGGATATTGAAGAAGACAGATGGAAGAGGCAGAAGCACACCACAACAGATATGGCTACCCCGGAGATCCAATAGAATGGCCTTGGCTACCAGGTATCACAATGTTTGGCCCTGTTACTGCCATTTCTAAGGAATGTCCTGTACATAGAGTCTCATGTGCAACCACAGGTATTCTTCCCAAATGCTGGATAGAAGAAATCCAGTAATTTTGATAAAGGTAACCTGTATATAAAACAAAAGTACAGAAAAAAGTTTGAATTATTTTATGGTAAAGTCTAGATGTTAGACATGTTAAATGATAGAAATATTAAATGGTAGAGGTTAAGAATGTTTAAAGTTTTAAAGTATTGTGTCCTCACAAATGGTTTAGGAGAATACATGGGGGCATGTATCTTTTAACGGGGCCAAATGTGTAATACCCAAAGACGGTGCCCCAGTAAACCCCTGTGTCCCCCAGTAAAGTGACCCCAGCTCAGGTGCCCCTGGCAATTTAGGTGGTGGTAAACAAAGTGGCAAGACCCCATACTGTAAACTGCAACCTGCAGCTTAGTTATTTTTCTTTCCTTTTCCAGCCTGCTTAGCAAAGTGGCATGAACCTGTGCCACATCTAAATGTCCAGCTCACACTGGACAGCTGATTGCCCCACCCATTCATCAGGGACTTGGCATCCTAAATGCAGGGAGAGTTCTGCGAGTGGCCAGTAAAGACTGTTGAGTTGTAGCAGTTTGGACCAGCCAGGAGTGCAGCTGTGAGTGCTCTCATGCACTGCGGAGTTAAGAACAGGAAAGCATTTGTGGGCAAAAGGAGAGCGAGGATGTAGGGAGGTAAATAAAAGTTAAAATGATAAAGTACCTGTGGTCCTGTTCTCATCCCTGTGTCAGGCCCGGTATTCCAAAAGTGTTCTAGCACTCCTGTAGTGTCAGCAGATCCAGCAGTTGGCAGCCTCAGTGAGGGCTCTGTTTGGTTGCATTAAAGTAAAAGTAGTTTTTGGTCCCTCAGCAGCAGCGCACACAAGTGGGGCCGCATCAGAAGGAGAGTGGTAGTCTGGGCGGAGTGTCTGACCCAGCAAGGCCCCCAGAAAGACCACGCACCACCTGCAGCCAGCCTGCCAGCAGCCAAATCCTGCCTCCTCTTTCAGCTACTTCTCCCTGGGCCAGACAGAGAGTTGGCAGTAGCACCACCGATCAGGTGCTGTCCACCTGAACTGGTTATTTAAAAAAAAAATGTAATCATGCAGGACAACAAAGCAAGTGGTGGCCATGGTCATTAGTGGGGTCAGGCCAAGGTCCTGAGATAAGGGATCGCCTGAGGTGGGTGTATGCAAATATATTTAAATAAACTCCAGCAAGGGAGACAAGGAAGGGTGGGCTGCATACAAATTTATTAAAATAAGCTCCAGCAAGGGAGCATGGGAAGGTGTGGCCCTTATGTAAATTAAGTAGTTCCCAGAGGTGGAGCCTAGGGCAAGGTAGTCCCAACGGGATCGTGCCCCAGGGTGACAAGGGTGGCTAGTACCCAAGTGGCCAACAGTAGTCAAGCTAAGGATTAGTGTTGTAAAATTGTAAAATCTGTTAATTTAAAGTGCACTAGAGCATTGGCTTCAGCCAGGAGCAAGGTGAGGGTGTGGACCAGACAGTTAGCCACCCCAGCAGCATGGTTGCCACGGCCCTAGCCAAGAGCTAATAACTTGAACCTGTTTGGTGTGTAATTGACCTGTAGCCCCCTAAGCCAGGGAGGGACAGTTAGCATGAGATCCCTAGCATATAGGCTAGTTAGATTACCCTCAGATGATAGGGTAGTACTTCTGTTAATCTCTCCAACCCAAACAAATGCCTGTGGGAGGGAGGACATACCCACGGGTCCCCGCATAGCTAGGTATATCCAGCATTTAGTCTGGTTTCCCCTTGTTTATTGCCTGTCCTAGAGCAACTGTTATAGAAAGTGATTCTGCTGAACATTTTTGAAGTGAATATACTGAACTGAATGTAAATTGTGGAAAAGGGCAATAACTGTAATTGGTCAACAACTACATTTAAAGGGACAGCACCCAAAATGTGATGCACGCTCTGAGACTGTGTAATTGACCTGCATGCACCAAACTGCCCTACATGCTTCAAAATTGTCCTGTTTATTCCAGACTGTTTGGATTATCGCAAAATTTTGCCCTGTATGTTATGAGCTGCCTTGCATGCTATTGAATTGCCTGCATATTAATGGATACCCTGCCTATAGCTTATCATCCTGTTTGATGGTTGCTCGACCAAAGACTGCCACTAACAGGCGACCACCATGTAAAAGACAGTTCATGCAAGGACAAAATAACCTTTCACCAACTGCATGCTCATAGTTTTCCCTGTATGACCCAGAGACCGTGTCAGTCATCTGCACCTTGACAATTTAGGGCTGGTCATCAGTGTAAGGACAGCCGAGTCAGCTAAGGAACTCCCTGTCAAGTCAGGACCAGATTATGCAACCTGGGGCCCTAGGCCCAAGACAAATTTTGGGCCCCCCTCACTGCAATCATGACTCTTCACCACGACTGTGCACCTTTACTGTGACCGCACCCCCTTGGACATTGCATATCAGTTACTGAAACTTGAAGAAAAATAGAAACATAGTAACATAATGTAGAAGTCAGCAGAGAAGGACCTCTTAGCTCACCTAGTCTGCCCTATTTTCCCTACCTACTGCGCCACCGCAGACCCTACTCGCTCTTTGGTCTTCACACCCATGCCTTATTTCTAAGGTCCCCTTTGTGTCTATCCCATGCATGCTTGAACCGTGTTACCATTTTAGCATCCACCACCTCCAATGGGAGGCTGTTCCAGCCATCCACCACCTTCCCTTTCCATGAAGAAGTATCTCCTCACATTTCCTTCGAGTCTCCCCCCTCCAGTTTTATAGTGTGACCCCTTGTCATTGAGCACGTTTTCTATGTAAAATGCTACCTTCATGTACCTTTTTAATACCTGTAAGGTATTTGAATGTTTCTATCATGCCCTCTTTCCTCTAGAGAGTACATATTTAATTCATTAAGTCTTTAATCATAGGGCTTGATGCAGGCCCTGCACCATTTTGGCTGTCCTCTTCTGCACTACCTCCACTCTATCTATGTCCATCCAGAGATGGGGCCTTTCAAACTGGACAAAGTACTTGAGGTGGGACCTCACCATCTATCTATACAGGGATAGCACTACCTCCATCTTTTTGCTGGTTATGCCCCTCCCTATGTCCTTACTGTCCCTCAAATGTGACACAAAACATAAATAACCTAACTAAAATGCTTCAAAATTAATGAAACTAATAATGTCTGTATGGAAAAATAACAATAGTCTGAGTTTTGCTCATTTAGAGAACATAATTCTGATGATCTGGAATCTGGAATCAAGCGCTACACCGCACAGTAGGCCTTCCTGGTAAAACACGTAAATAAATAAATAATTACTAATTGGCCTGGTAAAAAAAAAATTGGGATGTGAATTGTCATGATGTGCATTTCTCCAAAGCCACCCCCCCTCCCCCAAACACACATGTATGTGCTTGCAGACTGGATGTTATCTTGTTGCCTTGTCAGATAAGGTCCAGAAGAACGTAGCACTCTACGGTAACCCCTTGGACCATAGAACCACAGTTTGTGCTGTGAACTTGAATACAAAACAAATGCTTTGAAATATTCATCTACAGTTGTTTAAATGCTTTCAACTGTTACTGCAGAGTGCCACATGGTTCTGGAACTTGTTAAGCATTTGGGCTGGCTGCCTATTTGTGTGTGCACCACCTTATCCTGGCAAGTTGCAGCAGCTGCTTCTTTGGACTTTGTCCTGTCAGGTATTATGAACCAGGCTGTGGGCTTTTGTGGGTGGGATAAAGACTTAGCTCTAAAAGAGGGTAGGTCCTCAAGTGGTGTAGGAATTAAGTTGGTAGTTTACTAGAGACTCATGAACTTTAGAGATGATATTTCAAAGTGAGTGATTGTTGGAAGAAATAATTCCCAGGATCAAAAATTTCTGTTATTGATAAGTTAGCCAGGATCAATAAATGGCCAGATTTACTGATGGGAACCTGGATATACATCCATTTTTATTCACCCTGAAAACAGCTATATCAAGGTCAGAATTTCAATATGAGTGAGATGAGGGAATTAAAAAAAAGAGTGCATTTTTAATTGTACCACTGAAATGCATTGTAGATTTCTTAATTTTAGGAAAGAGAAAAAATATAAATACTATTACAAATAAGGTGGGGATTGTAAGTGGGGTTGGTAGACAAAGCAAAGGAAATGGGCCTGTTGACACCTTAAAGGTCAGCCTGAGCCAGGGCCCCATAAACTATCATCTGCACTTAACACTTAATCAGGGAGGTGCGAGTCATGTCACAGTTCATCCCGTCTTGCTCAGATTACTCAGTGGCTGAGTCCTTTACAAAACAAAACAAAAATGCAGCTCAGGCAAAAAGAATAGTATATAATAGTAAATATAAGTTGGGGATTGCTGGGGGCCCCCTTGCAAGCTGGGCCCTAGGCCCGTGCCTATGTTGCCTATGCCTTAATCTCACCCTGTGTCAAGTGCTTCATCAGATCTTCAGGCCAGCCCCTCCCTAACAGTGAGCTAGGTAGCTCAGGGAACTACACTGGTTCACAGATAGGAATCCATTACACAGAGGGTTGAGGTTTCTGTTGCAGGTCTATAGCTTTCCAGAGGTTTTTCAGTGGAAGAAGTTTTCCAGTTCTTCAGCTTATTGAATCTTCAGTCTTCAGTTCTTCAAGTCTTTCCCGAGCCAGTGATGACAGAGGTGGCCAGAGGTGGCAGTGCTACAGTTCCTCAGTTTATCGTTCTACAGCTCTTCAAGTTTTCCCAGGTCAGTGGTGACAGCACGGAGGTGATACAGTTCTTCAGTTTGTTGTGTCTTCAGCCTCCGTTCTTCAAGTTTTCCCGGGTCTGTTGTAACAGCTCAGAATGTTTTTATTCTCATTTCATCAGTATTCAGTTTTCCAGCCTTTCCCAGGGTTAGTGGTTACAGCCTGCAGGTCTTTAGTGTGCACCAGTCCTTTGTAATACAAGTGTTTTTGCTCATAGCGCTATGTCTGATCGATGCCCAGTGGCCAAGTCTTTGCCTCACCTGCTCTACAAGCCGGCCAGTGGAAGTACGTGCGCAGAAGTTTCTTATTCCGCATTCCTCTGCAATATCTATCTATGGCGCCCAATGAATCTGGATGTACTTTAGGGTGAAAACTATGCAAATTGTGCAGATATTACAGTATTAGAGTTTTGCAACAGATCTCAGTCCAACTATTAGTGATAGTAATCTTAGTAATTATAGTTTTAGTAGTGGTTCTATGGAGTTAATAGCAGCTTTTGGAAATTAAAGTAATTGTCTTATCACCCTTTTCTCCTGCTCTGAGTTCTACGGTCAGTTGCTTAATAAACTGGTCCTTTTGTGAGTTGTGCCTCCAGCTTCTCCATTTTGGTCAAATTACAGTGTGTAGCCAAATAGTTAAAGAACTACCTTACCCCCTAGTTGGTTTATCTCTTCTCCACCCGAGAGAGAGAAATGCTCATTTCTATCTCCAAAATAGGGCACCATTGCTCCGGCTCGCTACACCTGGCATACTCATCAGGGTACATGCATTGGACAGGTTGGTATTTGTCTTTCATCTATGACTCAACAAAGAAGAGAGAAAGTCTTTGGCTCATTTCAAGGCAACCTTCTCTATGTATGTGTGTGTGTGTGTGTATATATATATATATATATATAGTATATATATCATAGGTACCAATATGCTACCGAGAGTCAAAGTGTGAAAGTCAGGTTCCAAAATTTATTTGGGCCAATTGTCATAACCATATCATATTTACATTGGGTGCATGTGGTAGTATTTCAGTCCCCAACATAAAGATAGTTTGTAGTTCAGAGGTGCTAAAAATGGGATTAAAAGTTCCACAAGGGCAACATAATGTGAGTAATATAGTGTCCTTGACAGCAAATTTGTCATATTATCAAACATATATTTTTGATATTACTATGTCTATGGTATCTATTTAGGTAGCATAATATCTAACTTTTCAGTTTTTATCATAAACTTAACTTGTTGGTAATTATGCCACAATATGTTTACTGATCACAGTATGCCCAAATCTGGACATGTTTAAGTTTGGCTACCACATTCATGTCCTTGATTTTCTAGTCCATTGTTTTTGCACAACTATATTACCCTCATGGAGAAAATACAGAAATCACTTAATTTTCGAAAGTGAATTATACTTTATTTACAAGGTTTTTCCACAGGCTGTCACGTGAGTAACTCAGACAACACAGGACGTCATGCGAGTAACACAGACACAACACAGGAAGTCACATGAGTAACATGGACACCAGAACAGTAGTATCAGTATTGTACCAAGTGTCTCATTAAGTCATACCAAAAGTTATTGCTAATGTTCAACCAAAAAAATGATTGTCATACTATGGATATTTGGTACAACATTTTTTGAACATTTTGAAGATTGTACTGTAGTCACAACATTATATTAACTTAAGATATTCACAAATGTTTTATGTTACAGTGTAGTATGGATTGAATTTCACCTGGTCTGTCTATTACATATACCAGCTGGTCCCAAGCCTACAATAAGAGAAAGGGAAACCAACTATATCTTTATGAGATGAATGGGGATGTTTGGGATTAATGCATGCCCTTGCTGCTTGTGATATTCAAGGCTGAAGGCAAAACACTGAAAGTGTATTAGTGACTTATAACATGGGGTAGATAAAGGCAGGTGAGTGGTAAACAACCATCAGGTGACCATTGCTTACTCCACAATATATAACAGCTAGTGGTGAACCATCCCTCTGAGAGATCAGCCTGTGTTTCTGTTCTGATCTTGTTATAGTGCAAAATTGCAGTTTATGGAGCAGCCATTACTATCCCTACTTAGTGAGTGAGAGCTGAGGCCTGCCATGTAGTCCCAGGCAGTGCAGCAACAGTAGCTGTAGTGTTCAAAGTTTGCAGTCTTGCTTCTTACCCAAGCTTATTCCTAGAGTGAAGTGTGTGGTCCCCATGATCATTTTTCTGTTGCACAGCCAGATTGACAGGTAAATCCCATAGTTGTGGCATAAAATCAGATGGAACAGTGTGAAGAGAGGGAGACTCCTTCCCCCCAATGATGTCATGATCTGAAAGTGAGCTTTATGCTGGTGGACAGAGAAACAGAGTTCCAGAAAGACCTGCAAGCTCTGAGTCCCATTAGTTGCCATTTCTTAATTGGTAGAATACAGTCTGGTAGACTGTATGACTGCACTGCTGGGGAAAATGTTTACTTGCTTGCCATGCATTAATGTAACCACAGACAGAGAGACAGAGTAGCTAAGCCAGTGGAGGTATAGACACTGTGTCTGTACCACTAGAGGCAACTCCATATTTTGCACTTCAGAGCTACTGTGCTGTCTCAGAGCAGCATAATATGCACAACAAATGTCAGAGAAAGCATAGCAACACTTTCCTTCGACATCTGTATGTGCACAGCCATTTTGTTGGGGACATATTTTTAGGCAGCAGAATACAGTAATTTGCTTGTCTTTTATAAAAGGATAAAAACATGTGTATTGCTTTCTCCTTGTTTTGTAGTGCACCCTCTGTTATAAGTGTAATAGTCCACTCCAGGGTGTGTGGTTATTGGGGATTAAGCAACACACTGGGTGTTGTGAGGACACTCAGCCAGCAGCCTCATGCTTCACAATGCACTCGGGTATTGATTAATCCCTAATAACTGCACACCCTGGAGTGGGTTTTTCACTAATAGAACTATGCCCTTGAGTGGGTTGCTTCAATCTTAAAATGTGTTTCAAGAAATGAAATGAAATTAAAACTGACTTCAGGGCCAGATCTTCAAGAGCTTGCCCATTGCAAAGCCTAGTTTTTCTGCACAAACCCAGATTTTCGCAGATGTCCATATTCCAAAGCCCTGTTATGGGCAAACAAGGTTTGTGTCCAGGAGATTTTCTGAGGTTGGCACAATACAAATGGAAATCATGGACCTGAAATCTGGTGAAGTCCTGTAATCACAGAGTGCAAGGTAATTTTGCATGGTCCCCTTGTATGGTGCAGATATACACAATTATCCCTGTTACTAATGACGCCATCCCCCAGATCACAGCCACAACTGAAGACACAGCCTCTTCCTGTTGTCAAATGGACCCTTCATGGTACTGTCACTCACTGTGCCCACAGCATGGTCCTGCAGGTGCATATGGCAACCAGTGCATTTTGGGAGAGGGTGCACTTTTAGGTTTCTTCAGCTATTGTAGTTAATGTCAGTAATTGTTTGATATGCCATGCTAGGCCCTCAGCCTATCATGCATCACATGGCACACTAAACAATTACTGTGATTCACTGCAAAGCAAAGTAAGCCTAAAAGTGCACAAAAAAAAAACCGGAATAAAAAAAAAATACAGAACAAAGGGTAACACTTTAACAGTCACTGACAGCAATCATCCCAGTAAGGAAAAACAGTATTTTTCTTCACTTGTACTGCATGGAAGCCATTTAAGGCATACCATGTAGCATATAGCTAGTTATTGAGATACACTGCAACAGCAGCCAAATGAGCTTTAAAACTGCACAAAACAATGAACAGGGTTGATGTTTTGGTGACTGCAACCAGTTACCATCAATTACAGTCATTTTACATCCATTTTTGGTGTTTGTACCCTTTAGACTCATTTACTGTTGCAGTGAATCTCAGTAATTGTTTAATGTGCCATGCTAGACTCTTGGCTAACATGCAACACATGGCACACCTAATGATCACAAAACATATTGCTGAAATGTAAATAGTTCTGTGCTGGTGTTTGGGTGCTCAGTGTTGAGTCGGTGGGTGCAATATGTTTTTTAAAAAGTTGCCATCTTATAGACTCCTGTAGATCTGAGAAATTTGTGGATTACCCAATGCTTCGTTTACTGTTGCTGTTATTTGCTGTTATTTGCTTTTCTGCTGCTAAATGGCTTTGATGCACTTGCACGTAAAATAAATAAGCACTGTGAGTATGTTTGGAGTGCTGACCGTTTTTCTGTTCTACAGAAGTGTTTTTACAAAAATAAATATGATATTAACCAGGATTTCTTTTTTAAGTTTAGCAGATAAGAAGGTAGTTTAAAAGTAGTTTTGGTGCTCTGATGCCTCCCACACAATATAAGCCCCTGAAGAGATCAGGTCTACAAAAACTGAGCACCTGCAGAGACCAGGTCCTATTCATTTACTCCCAATACAACATGTATTTTATTTCTCATTACAGAACTCTCCAAACTGCAGATATGGTGTTCTGATGCCTACAAAAATGAGCCCCAGCACTAACCAGGTCCAATTGATATACTCCCAAAACTGCATTTTTTGCCCAGTACAGAACAAACTATTTAGCAGCAGTAACATTAAAGGTCCCTGATAGAGAATAGGATCACACAAAATGCCTCCCCCCCCACCCCACAGGGACCAGGCCACACAGAATGATCCCCATGTAGAGACTTGGTCTATAGAATGGGTAAATATGTATAACTATTTAATCTAGGAAACCCGCAGCTGTTCAACTTTAAAATGCTTTATAATCAACTCTCTCTGCCCCTACTCCACCCTTCATACCCCGAGTTCAGCATCTTGGGACCATGAGGCAATGTCTCTGTGTTTCCCAAAAAGCAAATGTGTACCTTTACAATCTGCAGACATCTGACACACCGGGGAACAAAAGAGCAGCTGAGATGCAGAGAGAATAGCCCACTGTAGTGCCCATAACATGCATAACTCCAAACTTGAGGACAAATGTCTTGTCCAGAATGTAGGTGGCAGTAGAAAGAATACAGACCCACCAGGTCCACAGCTTTAAAGAGCCATGGGGTGATGACTGAAGGTGTCAGCATGCATTTCTGGTTCTGAACATTCTGGGCAGGTGGAGGAACCAATAGTAACGTGGGTAACAAAAGGACACGAAAATAACACGCCATGGAAAAAGGGAATTTTCTAAATAAATGAGTTATAACAAACTGCAAGGTTTTGGCAGCATGTCAGTAACAAAAAGAAGGTCACCAGACACAAAAATGCCTTTGGACCACAGTTCATGCAAATTAAAGGCACAGTCTGCTTAGGATGAGGCACTAGATGGACACTACATGTAATGAACGTTACAGCTGTATAAAATGATTAAATAAAAGGCAAAAACTTTTATTTTGTACAGGGAGTTCTTGGGGGAGGCTTAAATGAAGTAATTAGATAACACATTAACAACTGTTAGGTTTCTAAGGCACAATAAAGGGCTGCATTTAAATACTTAAATTGGGAATGGAAGCAATGTCACAAAATGGAAACCTATTTGAAGGGGTAAATCAATGTTTGTGATAAAACTGAAAGAGCACAATGGAACCAAACTGGGTCATGTTATGTTTAATATCTCTCCTAATGTGGGACTACAAATTAGGTGTGTCATGTGAACCTTTTAACAATTCAGCAAAAAGTTACAGGGTGTCAATGTGCAGTAGGTATGAGTCTCTTGAATACTGTATTCATGCCTTGTTTTGCCCAAGTTTATGACATTTGTGGACACACCCAAAGATAGTATAGACCATTTACAGATACAGCCTTTTCTATATCATTTAACAAAATATTATTATAGCCTATATTTAGACATTTCTGCATATCAAGATATGCTAGCTTGGGTAATTTATTTTTATCCATGATAACCAATTTCAGTCATTAACTAAAAATCTGTGTACTTATGTTTGCTTTAATATCCTTTAAATCTAGATCAGCTCTTACTGCATGAGTACATACAGTGCAATATTTACTGAAAGCTTTCTTGGTTACACTTTGTGTCAGTTAAGTACCGTGTAGTTACAGTATAACTACACTGTAACTGCATTGCAACTGCAGTATAATAACTGGCTTTCCCTTTTTTCCATAAGGAAACCGTGGTGTAATTTGCCGTTATAAAGGAGTGTTTATAACGGCAAACACGCCACGGGTTTCCTTATCTGTGCATGCGCCTCCTGTCTTCCTGCCATTCTGACGCTGTCCGCTTCCGCTTTCCTTTTTGCCGACTTGGGAACCGCCACTGGGACTTGGCGGTAAGTGTTTTTTACAACATAAAATTTTAACTCAAGCAAACATATGCCTGCCCTACTAAACCAAAAAGTAAAAGAGATGTGTCAGTCCTGACGGCAACCACGGACTGGGCACTGAAACCGGACCATGGTCACAGAGCAACAGCTTTTTATTTTATATATTTGCTGTGGCAAAAAAGGGAAACCCAGCAATTATATAAAATAAAATATGGGTCGGGGTGTGTAAACTCAAAGTTTACACACACCCTCCTGACCCATACTTTATTCTGTATATAATAACTGGCTTGAGCTTTTTCCCATAGGGAAACCGTGGTATAATTTGTCGTTATAAAGGAGCATTTATAATGGCAAACACGCGCATGGTTTCCCTCTCTATGCGCATGCTCAACCTACAGCTCTTCCGGGTTTTCACTGCTCGCCACCAGACTGCCTCCTTGGTCGAAACCGCACTATCTCTAGGTGGTAAGTAACTACTTAAAACAAAACTTCCTCAAAAAAATCACACAGTAAAGGGGACAGAAAACAAACAAACTAAACTGCTGCAAAGCGACTGTGGACTCGGCTAAACATCATCCAGACTGCAGCCACACCAGACCATTTATTTTATATAATTGGCTATGGTGAGAAAGCAAAACCCAGCAATTATATAAAATAAAATACGGGGTTGTGTGTAAACTCGAATTTTACATACACCCTCAGGGTTTGGATGCCTGGATAAACCCCTCGAGCTTCGCTCTCAGGGTTTATATGGCATCCAACCCCTCGGGTATGTGTAAAATGTCATTACACACACCACCCCATATTTTATTCTATAAATAATAACTGTTAAGCATGTTTTCCCATAGGGAAACCCACTTATAATTTATGATTAAAATACAGCTGGATATAATGATGAACACATACCGGGTTTCCCTCACTCCATGTATGTGCCAGAAGCTGTTTGTCCTTCATGGTGTCAGACACTCAAATTTCACTGTAAGTAAATATTTAAAAAATCAACTTAGCTCTTTAAAGTACATTTGGAAGTAACTGCTTTACAAAAAAAAAAAAGAGAAAATGTTACAACAGCTACTTGAGCCCGACTGCAGACCACACTTGAACCTGACCATGGCTACACCGCAATATGTTTCTATGTTATATAATTGCTGTGGTGAAAAAATGCTCCCCAGCAGTTGTAAAAAATAAAACATGGAGTGGTGCATAAAACTTGAATTTTACACACACCCTCAGTGTTGGATGCTTAAATAAACCCCTTGAGCTTCGCTCTCAGGGTTTATGTAGTGTCCAACACCTTGGGTGTGTGTAAAATTCTTGTTAAACACACCACCCCATGCATTATTCTATATGTAGTTGCATGCAACAAACATGTAACTGCAGGGTAATTACCCTGTTGCATGTAATTAATGATTAGTTACATTGAAATTAACGCTTAAAATAAAGTGTAGTTGCTTTCTTAATACTATTGATATTGCCCAATCCCGAAATTCTGACTCTGTAAAGCCTGTTAATCTAACTTCACCCTGGATATTTCCATGGTGCATGTATGCTGTTTCCTCCAAACCTTTTGATCAACCTCATTCATTTTGGAGTGTTTATCTTTATTTGATCATAGTCACTGGGTGTTGCATTTCCAATTTAACTTTTGGCTAAAGACGATACCAAGATACTAGAAATGTGTCTCGCCATTGATCTTCCAATTGAAGCTTTCCTAGCCATTTATAAATGGTAGAATTATACTTTTACTTATGTTAATTGTTAAATATGATTCTGCACAAATCCCAAATTTTTGTCAATGAAATCAATGCTAAATTGTCAATACATGCCAAACAAATTTATTTTTTCCAGTATAGTGGGTGAGTCAAATTTTTAAGATTAAAGGTTATTCAAAATGTCATTTATAAAGAGAGTGAAAGGCAAAGGGGCCAACAATCCAATGGGTTAAAAGACCCGAAGCAGCATGGATTCATGTGTGGGGTGGGGGAAGGGGGAGATCATATCGAATTAATCTTATAGACTTCTTTGACTGGATAACCAAGGAATTAGATCATGGTGGAGTGGTGGATGTGGCTTACCTAGATTTCAGTAAGGCATTCAATACCGTTCCACACAGGAGACTAGCAAGCAATCTGGGTAGCTTAGGAGTGGGTCCAAAGGTGATAAATCTGTTAAGAAATTGGTTAGGGGATAGGCGATAGTGGGTGGTGGTAACCGGAATTCACTCTGGAGGCAGTATAGCACAGTGGTTTAAGGCTCTGAGCTGCAAACCTGGAGACCTGGGTTTGAATCCCACAACCCTCACTTGCATACTGTGTGACCCTGAGCAAGTCACTTAACTTCCTTGTGCTCCCAGGTCGCACCTGTAAACAAGCTTAGTGTGTCTCTACTGGTTAAAAAACAAACAAACAAAAAAAACTCAGAGGAAGGGAGAGTGACCAGTAGGTTGCCCTAGGGATCAGTACCATGACCAGTCCTTTTTAATGTTTTTATAAGTGGCAATGCAGAAGAGTTGGAAGGGAAGGTCTGCCTCTTTGTGGATGACACCAAAATCTGCAATAGGGTGAACACTGTGTGTGTGTGTGTGTGTGTGTGTGTAAAGAATGATCAGAGACCTGAGAAAACTCAAGAAGCAGTCAATGATATGGCACTTGGCTTTAGGGTGAAAAAGTGCAAAATAATGCAAACTAGGAGCAATAGTCAGTAGTCACCAGGATACTAAAAATTTCCAAAATAATTTAGATAACATTGGCAACTGAGCAGTACAGCATCAAATGAGCTTTAATACTGAAAAATGCAGTATAATACACTTCGGAAGGAACAACTTGCTTGCAAGATATAAGTTAAATGGTAAAGAACTCAAGACTACGGATTCTGAAAATGATCTAGGTATCTTAGTCACAAATTATTTAACCTTTGCAAGGCACACATTTAAAGTGGCTAAAAAAGGCAGTAGAATAACTACCTGTATATTGAGAAATATTAAGAGTACAGACAGTACTGTAATATTCCCGCTCTGCACATCACTTGTTAGACCCCTGAAGGAATACTGTGTGCAGTTCTGGAGTCCTAGTCATGAAAAGGATATTAAATAACTTGAGGGTGTACAGAGGGAAATAACCAAAAGGATCCAAAATCTCCATAGTTTATCTTATAATGAAAGAAAGAATAAACTGGGACTCTTCAGTATAGAATATCAAAGGTAAGGTAGTTTATGCAGCTTTCAGAAATGAAGATCTCATGGATTGTGTGGGTCTGCAAAGAAGGAGACTGTTAAAACTACTGGAGCTCACACTTATCAGATAAAAGGGAAAACTATAAAACAAACAGGAGAGGATCTTGGATAAACTAGAGAGTCGTAACACCCTGGAATACACTCCCTCTGGAAATTGTCAACAGTGACACAATAACAACATTGAACTAAATTAGATGACTACTTTAGAGATAAATGATCCATTATCTAATGGAGAGTGTATTTTTTCTGTAAGCTATGGACTCGTACCTTTACTTATGTTACTTATGAACCCAAGGGAAGAATACAAAATGTGTGAAGTGGTACTGATGACCACCAACGAGGGGGAAAAAACCTGGGAGTAATCATATCTAATGACTTAAAGGTGGCCAGGCAGTGCAACAAGGCAGTTGGGAGGGCTAGTGAGAAGCTGGAGTGCATAGGAAGGGATATCACCAGCAGAAAGAGGGTAGCCCCTGATGTGGGTGACCACAATTGAGTGACCCACTAAAGGGCAGCTCAGTTGTGGTGCCCATCACAGGGACTACTGGTCAGGGACAGTGACCGGATGGGGGGTTGTGGGCGACCGTAGTGACAGGAAGTTGCTACAGGTACGCGTGCGGGAGTGGGTGGGAGCAAGCACGCATGGTGAGGGTTGGGAGGGAATTTGAGGGGTGGCACTGTGGTAGGGTGCCGAGCTGGCCCCATGGTGTAGCGGGTTGGCTCGTGGCCTTGGTAGCCAGGGTGCTGGATTCTGGTCTGTGCGCAGGTTCGTTTTTGCTGCTCCCAGCCTGAATTTTTTTTTACATTCCACCCCCCTGACATGCATTCCCCTGGAGTTTAGAATCCTTTAGTAGGTGGGTGCGGGGGCACAGCCTCCACATAAATGTAAAAAAACACAAGTCCCCACCGCTGTTTTGTTGTGCGCCGGGGAATCAGAGCACCAATATTGATTTTCGGCACTCTGACTTCACTGTAATGGCGATCACCTTTTGGCGGTCGCCATTATGACACAGAACCCCAAAAAGAGGGAGGTGGTGTTGCGGCTGTATAGATCGCTGGTAAGAGACCACCTACGGTAGAGTACTGTGTCCTGTTCAGGAGACAGTCTCTCTCTGGAAAGAAATAGACAAAGTGGAAGCGGTCAAAAGGAGGGCAACTAAAATGAAGCAGGGTACAAGCTCAGGTAAACAGAAAGGGCACAAACATTGACTAGAGAGCCACTATTTTATTGAAATCAAAGTTTTCTCAGGATACTGAACACCCCTACGTAGCACCTCCATGCAGAGGCTTCTTCAGCAGGCCAAATGATGCAGGGTTCTGTGTCAAAAGTCCTACAAGTAAGGACTAATGGACCTCAATATGTACACCCTGGAAAAGAGGAGGGAAGGGGAAAATATGCTAGAGACCTTTAAATACCTCATGGGGGTAAATAAGGTAAAGGAGGGAATTTTTCAGAAAATAAGGGGCTCAGGAACAAAGGGACATTGAATGAAGCTGGAGGGGAGTAGATTCAAGAGAGATTTGAGGAAGTACTTCTTCACAGAAAGAGTGGTGGATTTCTGGAACAGCCTTCAAGTGGAGGTGGTGGGGTGAAAACAGTTGTGGGGTTCAAGAATACATGGGATAAGCACAAGGTAATAATAGTGTAAAGGAAGGGGGAAGGGAGAAAGAGCCAGAGATAAAGTAGGGTCTGCAGAGATACTGTGGGTATGGAAAAATGAGCAGACTGGGGGGCAACATGGTCCTCAGCTGCCGTCAAATTCTATGTTTCTGTGTAATGCCCCTGTTTAACTTCTTTGTTAGTTATTTTTATTAATACACCTGACTGGGAATAGCACACTTTTGACCAAGTTTCTGTGTACAGAAGCATTATAACTTCCAGGAGCTCTTGTGCTACTCCCAGTTTGTTCAGCTTTTTCAACAATAAGTCCTGAGAGAAGGAATCGAATACAGATTAAAAATCTATGATAGCTACATACACCTTTTGTTTTCTTACTTTTTCTATATTTCTGTATTAAATGTGGCACTATGAAGCATTGATAAATGGGTAAATAACCTGAATGAAATCTTGCTTGGAAGTTTGAGTTTAACCCCTGCAGAATAGTTTTTGTGACTAATTTTGCAGGAATATCAATCAAACACTACTTCCCTTTATAGGTTAATAGATCTATATGAGTTTATGAGGTCATAGACCTTTAGAAAACTCACCATTAGTTGGTGGAATATTTGCTTTGTGCTGCCTGTATAATCGCCTAATCTTTTTTTGAATATTGCCAGTCTCACTCATAACTATGTTTTGGGGCAGTGCATTCCAAATTGTAATTACTCTTTGCGTGTACCAGTTACTTCTTTTAACAGTTTTATTTATTTCTCCTCTTAACTTATATTCATGTGACCTTGAATTTTTTTAACACTTTGCCTGACCAGTCCTATTGTTTTCATAGTAGATTAATTCTGTCTAGCATTATCGTTAAACAACGATCTCCCCAATCCTTCTGTACTCAGTACATTAGTTCATTCAGCCATTCTTCATACTTGGTTCTGCTTATTTTTAACCCTTTTGGTAGCTCTTCTCTGTACTTTCTCAATCATTCTCTTCCCTCCTATGGTCTGGGGTGCACAAAAAGGGGAGCAGTACTCCAGATGAGGCCTCACTAGGCTGGAATACAGGGGGAATGGTTACTTCTGGTGCTCTACTTTTGATGTTTTTAAGTATACTCCCTAGTATTCTCTGACATTTTTTGACTGTAACTTTCGTGTGGGATTCGAACGATAAATTATCTGAAATGGTTACACCTAGATCTTTCTCATTTGAGGTTAATGGTAGAACTGTGTTGTTTAGTTTGTAAGTCATTCTTGGATTATTATGTCCTAGGTGCATAACTTTGCATTTTCTCTCATTAAATGTAATTTTGTTTTCTATAGACCCCATCCCCTGTACATAACCTTTTATCTATTGTTTTCCAAGTACAGCTTATATTTCTTGTCCTATATGTTTTCACTGCTTGTCTAAATCTGTAATTTTGTTCACCTGATGAAGTCTTTGTAGATGAGTCTCTGACTCAAAGGTTATGTAATTCAAGACTTAAATAAATAAACAAATCAATCAATCAATAAATAAATAAAAAATATAGCCCATTTTTCTAAGTTTGTTATATTTTCTTGAAATTGTTGCCCTGCCAATAGGTCATTGACTGTACTACCAATTTTACAGTCATCTGAATATTTACATAACCATGCACCATTGCTGTCTGCATTGTGGATACTAGTATATTGAATAGAGTGGGCCCCAGGAGTGAGCCCTGTGGGACACCACTCGTAACTTATCCCCATGTCAACATACATCCTCTAATCCCTACTGTCTGTTCTCTGTCTTCCAGCCAAGAGTTAACCCAAGCTATTATATTGGGGTGAAGTTGTATTTTGATCAGATGTTC
This sequence comes from Neoceratodus forsteri, assembly GCA_016271365.2. NCBI lineage: Eukaryota > Metazoa > Chordata > Ceratodontiformes > Ceratodontidae > Neoceratodus > Neoceratodus forsteri. Next base: position 35,536,422 of record CM057459.1, read on the forward strand.
CACTAATAATTTGTGTGACACAGTCACCATGTTTACATGCAGGTAGATTATCTGATTCAAACTGGATTATTGAATTATCTGATAACTGAATCAGATTATTCAGATCCATGTAAACAGGAAAATTCTTATTATAATCAGATTATATAAACTTTTAGAAACCCGATTCAAATACCTGGATTTTTCCAATTTGATTCTGGTAACTGGCTCATGTAAACAGATCTGCTAATGTTTTCAGATTATTATTATGTTTGCATATGCCTGGTTGCATGAAATGTGTCTGTTCACAGTGCAGAAATCATCACTCTGACTGATGGGGCATAATGATTAACAAAACTACAAGACCTACTGATAAAAACAGTATTGTTTTTATCAATAATATCTTCTTTTTTTTAAAGGGACATTGTCAACCTGTTTTTCATCATATATTTCTAGTTGAAACCCTACATTTTATTATTGCTTACCCTCTTGTAATTCACTGATGTTGCCGTTTGTTTTGTCTGTCTCCATGCTTAGTAGAACTGAAATGTGTGGCAATGTATATTTATAAACAACCTTGCATTAGAAACACACTCAAACAGTGCAGTCATTTATAAGAAAGTAGTCTCCTAAACTCTTACTGCATCATGAGGGACTAGACTGTTTTGTGGGTGTCCCCAAGTCCAGGAAAGATGCATTTGGAGTTGATCAATGAATGTAAACAAACCTGTTTTGGTGTGATAACACCAGTATGTTGGGCAGTCTGTTTTTTACTTTTCTAAGGAAAATAAGAGCCAGAACCAAACTACCAGCTAACAGCAATAATCTTTACAGGATGTTGGCAGTCATAAAATGTGTTTTTTAAACTAGGAACACTTTGAGACCTAAGGGGGTTAACAGTGTCCCTTTAATTGGTACTTTGTCGATTTTTTCCCTTTTCCTCCCCTATTCCTGGGACCGCAGCACATGTGTGTTGTGCATGTATGGAGGTGCACATGTGTCCCGTGACACCAGCTCAGCCCCTTCTGCCCCTCCTTGTGGCTAGCACCAGAGTTCCCTATGGTCAGAGCCACCATACGTTCTCCACCAGGTGGTGTCCAATGGCTGGGGGCCCAAGTCCCTCCTAGGAGGAGAAAGTTGCCTTGTGGCAGTTAGTCTCACCTCATTCCGCTATCCCCAGGCGACCTCTGACAGCCCTGTTTCACTTCTGAACCTGAGTCACTGGCATCTTCTAAGGTTTTTATATGCAAAGCCTGCAAAAACAAGAAAGATTTAGGGTTGGTTGTGGGGTGATGGTGATAAAATGTTTGTTGGTGATTACATGTACAAGATGGATGTGTACATAGATGAAACTGTTTTACATATTGGTTAAAGTGGCCTGAAAGAAGACCACATTAAAAAAAATGGTTTTTAAAATAAAATAAAAAAAATCCTGGTCTCTAATTAGTCCTGAGCCAGTCACATGACAGCAAAAGTTTTTGGTCTATTGACTAGTTTCAAACTAAATCTGGTCAATAGTTCACTAGACTAGGTAATAGTCTTTCAGACTATTGCCCACTAAATCTGAGCATTATACAATGGCCAAGTCAATACAGAGTAAATGCTACTTTCTGATTGGCTGGCTGGCACCTTTCAATGTTGTAAATCCTCCAGTGTACCAACACAAAAGGTGTCAACCGTCAGCTGCATAAAGAACAACCCCTAAAATCACTCCGACCATCACCAGCCCAAGACTGGCAAAGGCAGCAATGGAAGGCAAGCAGTCCTGCCACATTCGTTCTCTGTAACAGCGGCAATCAACCAGATGAAACCAAAGCTCATATCGGGACCAAAACTGCGTCCCCTCCCCTAAGTTTTTATTCTAGCTAGTTTCCTGGTAACCACTTCCTCACAGCTCACCTTTTTTCACTTTTCTGTTCACTGTTGCCTCTGCTTCTTTCCGATGTCCCCGAATCACCACAGCAGGAAAACTCACTGAATGCTGTTACACACTGAATAAATATCTCTTAATGTCCTCATTTAAGAAAAATAAATTTAGTCAGAATTATTAAAAATTAGCACTTCAAGAATGATGGCACCCAGAAACAGGCTGTTAGGTACAGTAATCATCCGTTCAACGAAACCCAAGTGCTGAACTTCACTCCTCACTACACATTGAAGCCCAACGTCTTACATCATCATCAGAGAAAAATAAAAATCCTCAATGCCCACTACAGCCCCTTACTGAAGTAAAACAAACAAAAATTTCCAGATTCAGTGTCAGCTATCATTTACAAGATAGGGCTGAGTTGCTGTGGCCTCTAAGTCTACTGAATTCTGGCAATTTTTTTTCCAGAGCAACAATAAATAAAAAAAAAATGATGTAAAATGACAAAAAAATGCGCTTTTCTCTTTATTTTTTCTTTCAAAAACTGAAGGGGGACATTGTACTGTATAATCACAATATACCACTCCAGGGTGTGAGTATATGGCTGGATTTACCACTTCTGGTGTGGTTTACTCGCTTGTTCTGCAGCCTTATGACCAAACCACACAAAGCATGGTAAATCCTGAAATATACCCACATCCTGTCATGGTATATTGCTTAAATCACCCCTCACAATAACCCCATTCAGCCTGCCTCACAAGTACACCAAAATGGTGTCAGTTCCTTGTGGCTCAACCCCTGCCATGTATCCACTTCTACTGGTATTGCTATCTCCTCCAAACATTTTTACCTGGTAGTCCAGTCGAACCAATAAACCAATTAAAATAATTACCTCCCCTGCCTTCTGCTTTAACTGTAACAATGGTCCTATCTTGTTATGCTTTGCTCCCCACCTCTATGCTCTATTGCATGGCCCTTGTGGCAGAGAGACATGGAGATTGATTTGTTCAAACAGAAGGCCAGCACCAGGACTTATTGGTTCAGGCTCTGTACCTGACAGCTTCACAGACTGGGATATCAGTGCAGCTCCAAGTAGAAATTGAACATGCTGGCAGAATAAAAATTCATTGCTTGTTTTCATGCTCCTCATTCCCATTTGAATACTTTATAGGAGCCAGGGCAGCAAACAAGTTACATTATCAGTGTGGCTCTGGTCGCAGATAAATGTAAATGAATGCAGTTTGTTTTTCATGCTTCCCAGCCCACTTTTTCCACTCTATGTGCGCCAGGAGACCAATTATGTTAGGATATCAGTGCCACTCCAGTCACAGAGAATTAAAAAAGAGAGGCATACTTTACTGTCACACTGCTCAGCTCCATTTGGCCACTTCATAGGGGCTGGGAAAGCAAATTATTTACTTTCACTGCATGTCTGGCAGAATGCAGGCATGAGATGATTTTAAAAGAAACCAGCAGCAACTTATACTCCCTGGTCCCACATAGCCAGCTTGGGGGAGCCAGGTGAGCAAAGCAGTCAGCACCATGTGAGCAAAAATCATTCAGGACTTCCCAGGAGGACTGCACTACTGGGCACAGATACAGAAGATAAGGCTGATTTCTTTGACTGGGTGACCAATGTAGTAGACCAGGGAGGGGCTGTGGATGTGGCCTACCTAGACTTTAGCAAACATTTGACATAGTCCCACACAAAAGATTAATATACAAGTTAGCCAGTCTTGGAGTGAGCCCCAAGGTGGTAGCCTGGGCAAAAAATTGACTGGACAACAGGACACAGAGGGTAATAGTAAAAGGAGTCCACGCTGAAGAAAGGGGGATTACTAGTGGGGTACCACGGGGTTCAGTACTGGGACCGGTCCTCTTTAATGTCTTTATAAGTGACACTGCAGACAGACTGGAAGGAAAAGTATGTCTCTTTGCAGACGACACAAAGATCTGCAACAGGGTCAATACAGAAGTTGGGGTGGAAAGGATGCAAAGGGACTTGGCAAGGTTGGAGGAATGGTCAAATGCATGGCAGCTTAGATTCAACACAAAGAAGTGCAAAGTAATGCACCAGGGAAAGAAAAACCCAGGAGAAGAGTACACAATGGGGGGTGAGATACTAACAACAACAAAAATGGGGGTAGTCATATCAGATGACCTTAAGGTGGGCAAGCAATGTAAGAAGTCAGTAAGGAGCAAAGGCAGGATATTGGGATGCATAGGGAGAGGCATCACGCATAGAAAACAGGACGTTGTTATCCCTCTGTACAGACAGTTGGTGAGACCCCATCTGGAGTACTGCATGCAGTTCTGGAGACCCCATCTCCGCAAGGACATAGACAGGATGGAGGCTGTCCATAGGAGGGCAACTAAAATGGTGCAGGGTCTGCACCAGAAGACATGTGAAGAGAGATTAAAGTACCTTAATATGTATACCCTCAAAGAGAGGAGGGAGACGGAGCACATGATAGAAACTTTCCAAGTACCTCAAGGGAATCAACAAAGTCTAAGAGGGTAGCATCTTTCAGAAAAAGAGATGTGCAAGAACAAGGGGGCACAATTTGAAGATAGAGGGGGGATGGCTCAGAGGTAATGTGAGATAGTATTTTTTCATGGACAGGGTTGTAGATTCATGGAACAACCTTTCTGAGGAGGTAGTGGAGTCAAAAATAGTGGAGGAATTCAAGAATGCATGGGACAGACATGAGACAATTCTAGTGGGGGAGAGGAAGAAATAGGCTGTTGGTTAACTAGGATCTGCAGCTTATCCATTAGGTATAGAAATGAGCAGACTAGGTGGGCCAAGCGGTCCTTATCTGCTGTCAGATTTTGTATTTATATGTTTCTATGTGTGTTGCACTAACCCATCCCATGGGAAACACAGGTTCATATCCTGAGTCTGACTCTCCTGTTCTGGGCCAGTGAGTATGGGAGACAATGTGTAAGCATCATGTCCTAATCCAGGTGGTGGGAATGAAGTGTACTCTGATGCTTGAGTGGAGTGCATCCTATGGTGGGAAGCGGTGAAGTCCTTGATGTCATGGATGACCACAAGATGTTAGCCACCATCCATCAGTTAGAGTGCTTTGCCAAGGGGCATAGTCTTTGGCCAGTGAGTTGGGAGAGTAAAGAGTCTGAAAAACCACCACTCCTGTGAGTATGACAGTACCAGTATCCATCCACCACTAATGCCACAGAACCACCACTTTTATTATTATGGTTCCACCTCTGTGGCTAATAGAATGAGGGTTGTATGTCAGGGCCACATTGCTGAGGGGTGAAAATTATTAAAATTTGTGTAGCACCAGGTTGTGCATTTGAGAATGAAGGGGGTGTCTCTTAGAGTGCCAAGGACATGATTTTTTTTTCCATATACAGTTTCTGTTTTTTTACGGGTTTTCTCCCGGCCTGTACACCCACGCATTCTTGACATAGTGCATGCCATTCGGGATGCCCCCCCTTCCAGTCTCACCATTAACCACCTGTGCTGGCACTGAGTCTCCATTCAGTGATGGCAGAACTACAGGTGGATGACTCTACCCCTTACCCAGGAGAGGAGAGCCAACACTCAATCATGCCCCCCCCCCAGTGCCAGCACCCCGGTGACTTGAGATTGCTGGCTTGCCAGCATAGCGCAAGGTGTGGTGTCCAGCACTTCAACCCTTAGTGCCACTGGGCTGACCTTAGGGACATGATTTCAAAAGGTGCAGTTAGATCGACACATGGTACGGTGAACCACTGGCTGTTCCAAACCCAAGTGCGACAGAGACCCTGCACCTGATTTTACAAAAAGTGGGGTTCAAGTGCCAAAATCCCCAGGTTTGCTGCAAGCTGACAGCTGCACTGCAAACCAGTGCATGAGAGACTGTCTTGCAGCAGCAGGGGCCAGTCTCCTTGGTGGATTGTGGGTCATCTGGGGCATGCTCTGACTCATTGGTGGTGGTGTGGGGGGTGACAGGAGGTCTGATCAGGGGAAGGGGTGGCATCTGCCCCCAACTGGGGAAAAAAAAACATGACCACCACCTGCAGTGCAGGTCTGTGGGGGTTAGATGCAGCAGCACTACTATTCGGGGCAAGGGGTCCCATGCTCATATCTGCCATGGCCACCAGCCCCTCCAGCACTGGACTGGCAGGTGTTGGGGGCTCTGAAGGCACCTTCCTCAGGGGGGCACAGGATCACCCCTACCCAGTGATGTCTCCTGGAGTGGTACACAGTGGGTTACATCAGACCCAGGCTCCATGCGCCCATGGAGAGGCTTGCAAAATCCCACTTTAGAGGATATTGCAGCACTTCCTCAGTGCAAGCCCCCTTCTGTCATGGTGCAGTGGCGTGGCCATTGCAAGGATGGTGCAAGCCCAGTTGGCACAGGCAGTCTCCCCAGTGGTGCAGGGTGCCTTCTAAAATCTGGACTGGCACAAGGTGTGGCTCAAGGAGCCATTTGCTCCATGTCTCCTTGACTCAAGCCCCTTATGCCAGCCTGATCATTTTAAAATCAGGCCCCAGGTTTCCAGCTGCTTGGGTGGCATAACTGGTAGAGCAGTGGAATGGAATGCAGTGGGACCTAGGTTCAAATTCTAGCTATTGCCTTTAATTTGTTCTCACTTCAGTCTGTTTGTAAGTCACATACAGTAAATGCACATTGCATCATTCTGAAATAAATGCCTCAGTAACCCAGTGCATAAGGAAGCAAGCCCTTGTGACCTCTGCCAGTCTATGACCCTCAAGGCTCCATGCCTCTGGAGTCCTCATTCTATATCTGAATGTTTGTGGTCATCCTCCATGAAGTGGGACCACCGTGGGGCAGATAGCTGGATGTTAAGTATACATATAAGGTAGCCCCCAAACTCAAGTATCTACCACACAACTACCTCACATCCCAATATTTGACCAGAGCCACGACAGGCCCCATTTACTGCCCACAACCACTATCATTCTTCAGTATTTGCTCTACACATTTTCTTAACCTACTTTCTAACTTACAGCTATTACATCCCAGAATCTATATGCAATCAACTCACACCCCAGTAGTTGACTCTGTGCTACTCTTTAGTGAAGTGAGGATTTGCTCTGGAATGGATGATGTGTATGAGGTGGTTATGGAGCAAATACTGAGGTGTGGTGGTAGCTGTGGGCAGATATACTGTATATATATATATATATGGGATAGTTTACACAGATAATAGGATGTGATACAGTTGTATGGCAGATACAAGGATGAAGGGTGGTTTCCAGTGAAGTACCATGGTGTTAGGGTTATTATGGGGCAAAAACAATGATGAATGTAGGCTATTGGTAAATACAATGACGGGTTAATTACAGTATAGTTACTGGGGTGTAACAGTATACTGTATAATTTTGAATCTGATACTGGAATGTGGGTATTTGAGGGGCAGATACTGCAATGTGGGGTATTTACTAATATGTTGTGTACTAATTTGGAGTAAACAATGGGGTATGGAGCAGTTGTGAGGCAGATACAGGGGTGAGCCATAGTTGCTGGACAGATACCACAGTGTGGGGTAGTGATGGGGCAGAAAGGATAGTAAGGGTTAGTTGCAGGGCATATACTCAGGTGTGGGGTAGTTGTAGAGCAGAATGCTGGGTAAGCTTGTTGGGTATTTGAGCCAGCAATTACACTGGAAATGATAAACTGAACACCACAAAACAAGGTTTATAGAACTAACACATATACTGCATTAGCATCGGCAGCCCAGCTTTCAAGATATGAGAACTTATCAGTTACCTTCCCCTAGGAGGATGAGCCAGACAGGCATGGAGGCTTCAGCACTTCATTTTGGGAATTGTAGTTCCTCCCAGGGGAAGGTAAATGATCATTACTTGCGCCTTGAAAGTTGGTCCCAAGGTGGGACCCCCTTGAAAATGAGATTGTACAGATGTGCCAACATGATGAAAAAGCTACAGATAACTTCATGTGCAAGAGTGTTGCCAGACTGTGGGGGGGTAGGTGGGGCAGATATTTATTTTCTTGTTTAGTTACTTTATGAATATACTCCTCCCTCCTGCCTCTCCCCCCTGCCACCAGCAAACTGACTCACCGTGAGTCTCCAAGGCATCCCCACAGTTTTTGTCCCCTCCTTACCTGGAGTCCAGTGACTGAGGTAATCTCCGATGGAGCCGTGGCTGTACCCCCATGCTTGGATGAGGTGGACAGTTCTTGCCCTCAAAATTCTGCAGTTTTGTTGGGACGCTCTGCAACTGGGACATGCAGGGGAGTTCTGGATCAGTGCCAGGCACTCTGTCTTCCTGTTGTGCTGGGGCAATTTTTCTGATTTTTTCTGGAGGCATAATGTGTGATTGGATGTCAGGGTGCATACACCAAATGTCCATCATGCCTCCCCCTCCAAGTCTGGACTGGTGCTCAAGATGCTGCTAGCTTCTGCCAAAGGCCAGACAAGTGCCAAGTCTTACCCCACTTCCCCCCATCCCCGGAGAAGGCAGGCAGTCCCACGGATGCTCAAGCTTTCTACCCCAGCTGGCCTTCCAACTCCCTGGCCTCGTTCCTGAACCTGGATCACTGACATCACTAGTGGTAGTGCTAACACTGCACCAGAAAGCCAACCCGTGGTGGAGAAGATATTACAGTATCGGGTAGTTGCAGGGCAGAATATATGGTAGCTGCAGAAGTGTTACTAAAGTGAGGGTAGCAGTGGGGCAGATATTATTGAGTGGGGTAGTAGCAGGGAAGACTATTGGCTAGTGGTGTTACTAGAGTGGGGATAATGGGGCATATTTTGGGGTTTGGAGTAGTTGCAGGAAAGAATACTGGGTTACTGTGAGTGTGTTGTTAGAGGCTGGGTAGTTGTGGGATCAATATTGGGTAGTGGGATATTTGCAAGGCAGAATACTGGAAACTGCATGAGTGTTATTAGGGTGGGGTAGTTGTGGGGCACATATTGGTGTGTGTGGTAGTTGCAGGGCAGAATATTGGGTAGCTGCAATGGTGTGAATAGAGTGAGGGTAGCTGTGGGGCAGACAATGTAGTGGGTGTAGTTGTAGGGCAGTATATTGGGATATTTTGAGAGTGTTACTACTGTCGGGTAGTTGTGGGGGCAGATATTGTATTGTAGGATAGTTGCAGGGCAGAATGTTGGGTTACTGAGAATGTGTAACAACTAGAGTTGTGGTAGTTCTGAAACAGATGTTGGGTAGTGGGTATTTGCAGGACAGACTATTGGGTAACTGCAAAAGGTTACTACTGTAGGGGTTGTTGTGGGTTAACTATTGGGACATGGGAAGTTGTAGGACACAAAATATGGTAGGTTAAAAATGTGGCTAGAGTGGGGTAGCTGTGCTCAGACATTGTAGTGAGAGGGTAACTGCAGGGCAGAATATTGGGTAGCTGTGAGAGTTACTATAGTGGGGTAGTTGTGGGGCAGATATTGTGGTGTAGGGTAATTGCAGGGTCACTAAGAATGTCTTACTAGAGTCGTGGTAGTTGTAGGATAGGTATTGGGGAATGGGGTAGTTACAGGACAAAACATTAGTTGGCTTCTATAGTGTTGCTAGGGTGTTGGTAACTATGTGGCAGATAATGTGGTGTGTGGTAATTGGGGGGCAGAATGTTGAAAAGCTGTGACAATCTTACACTGGCGTAGCTGTGGTGTAGATATTGTGGCATGTGACAGACGAAGGGCAGAATATTGTGCGGATGCACTAGTGTTAAGAGAGTGAGGGTAGTTGTGTGTCAGATAACGATGTGAGTAGTTGCAGGACAGAATGTTAGAAAGCTGTGAGAATGTCACTAGAGTTAGGGTATCTGTGGGCAGATATTTGGGTGGGGTAGTTACAGGGCAGAATATTAGGTAGTTATGAAAGGGATGCTAGAGTGAGGAGTTGTGAGACTGATATTGGGGTGGAGCAGTTCCACATAAGAATATTGGTGCTAGCTGTGAGGGCATTACAAGAGTAGGAATACCTGTGGGGCAGAGGTTGGAGTGTGAGGTAGTTGAAGGTAAGAACTGTACACTCTTACTTTTTGTGGACAAAATGCCTTTGTCTGAATCCTAAGTATACAGTATACTGTAGACAAAATAGTAATGTTACAACTGGAGCCCATGTAAATCAAACCAGATAACTCTAAGACATGTAAACAGGTGCACTGAATCAGATTATTGAGAGACTGCATGTAAACAGCATTGCAGAAAAATCAGGTTTTCAAGTTATCTAATTTCTTCAGATATTTGATTACTTCCTGACATGTAAGCGTGGTGAGTGTCAAATGCTTTGGAGTAGTCTAAGAAGACAATGTCCACTGGCATGCCCTCATCCAAGACTGCACTAACTGGCTCGAAAAAATGCAACAACTTAATCAGACATGATCTTCCAGGATAAAAGCCATGTTGTGTGATATCAGTCAAGCCTTTTTGTTTTAATGTGTGATGTTATACAGTCCTGTAACATCCTTTCTAGTAATTTGCCTAAAACTGATGTCAGGCTTATTGGTCTGCAGTTCTGTACATCCTTTTTACTTCCACGTTTGTATACTGGAGAAACTGTAACTTCTTTCCATTCTGGTTTTTATTGATAGATACAACGAATTGCCTCTCCAGCTATCAGGTACTAATGAGTGTGTTACGTACTGATTAAAAAAAAGTCAGCTGGATAAAAATTGATGGGAAAAAAATCCTGTTTGTAAACTCCAAAAAATACTCGATATACTGTATACCTGGAGCTTTATTTTGTTTACGCTGCAGAATGGCCTTCACTTTCTTCGATTAACAGTATCTTAATTTGTATTTATTTATTTTACTAGGCAAAAAACTCCATTGAGCAAAGCTAATTTGTAAGGAGGTTCTGGGCAGGACAGAGGACAGTACAGTAGTATATGGTCAGCAGAATGGCGGAGTTGCAATGATAAAAAAAAAGAATCATGACAGTAGATACAGTATGCTGAAGCTGATACATATATGGATAGTTAATAAACAGGAATGCAGAAGAAATACAATGATGCAAGAAGAAAGTACAGTACAGGGAGAGAAATCAAGGAAAATACCAGAACCTAGCAATACATATAAATTAGTGAGGTCAAAAACATTCACATTTGTCTGTATAATTGTTTTCAACTAGGGCTTTGAAGGACTTAAGGCTAATGTAGAAACAGTTTAAGTGACTTTTACAGATTGTTCCAGAGGAAGGGACAAGCCAGCAAACCTCTTTTCCAAAGTTGGTGACGTGTCAGGGTATATTAAGAAGGACAATGCAGTTTTTCTCAGATTGTATAGACCAGTAGATCTTGTAACAAAGGGCATTGTATATGGTAGTAACACATTTCTGAGAGCTTTAATGGTCCATGGGCGGAGGTTTCTTAATCTCCTTGTGGCAAGTGATGTCCATCCAGCATTTGTATATAGGGAGAAGTGATGTGTTCTGGCTGGTACATTAGATATGAAATGGAGCACTCTGTGATACAGCACGTCTAGTCTGGCTAATTGTGTAGCACAGGCATATTCATATATAATATCACCATCATCAAGCAAAGGTATAAAAGTAGTCTGAACTAATCTTTTTTCACATATAATGGGAAGAAGAATTTGTTTCAAAATATAAACCTTATCTCATGTTGATTTTTTTCCAAAACAATCTATGTGGGTGGAGAAAGACAGTCTACAATCCAGTCAGAGACCTAAGTGTTTGTATTTCTCCAGAAGCTCTAGCTTTTCACCTGACACGTTACAATACATGGCACAGGATGTTCACTTTCACATTACCATTAGGTAAAAACATGAATTTTGTTTTAGATGCATTTAATAATAGCATAGAGGAACTGAGGATCTTTATCGAGGATGCCTCCATGGGGCCACACCTTTGGGACTGTAAGTCACTGGTGTCAGGACCACTGAAAACTTTTGCTAGCCAGGGCCACCCATGATGATGTGCAGCATCAGCACCTATATAATCATTGTTATTTGCTTGCTGCTACATCTTTCTCTGCGTCTTGTTAGACCTGCAAAGAAAAAATGCCATTGTGTCTTCATTAGTTTTACTACTTATTTTAACTTATTGACATTGTCTTTTATGCCACCATTGAAAGAACTTTAATTTATTTTACCTGTGGCTACAAGATGTACAAGGACGATGCTCACGTGGTTTGTGTTTGCTGTTTGGCCTGTTCCATAACATCATGGCCTGCAAGATCTACCAGGGATTCAACCAGGCCACAAGGAGACACTGAAAAAAAGGCTTTAGAAACCTTTAGTGCTCCGAAGTCCATGACAGCTGGCACAAAGGCTGTGGGCTCCAAGTCAGCTTCTCCCTTTCACGTGTCCTACTGGAAGGGAACTCCCCGGCATTCGGCAACTCTGTTGCCACCTCAGTCGTCGAGGACAAGTAAAAGTCACCAATGAAATACTCCTCTTCTGGCCATCACCACAAGTGTAAGGATAAAGTTCCAGCTTTGCTGGCGAGGTTGAGGTCTCCATTGAAGAAGAGTAAGTCTCATCATCATCATTTTCAGTGACAACAACTTCAGCCTCCCGACCACTGATGAGACACCAAGATTGGGGTCTGGCTGTGATACTGCCCTACCTGCTAAGTATGGTATGCAGTCCCCGTTGTTGCGTTCTACCCTCTAAACATTGTTTGTCCCGGCCCTTTACAGGGTTCCGTTGACTCCCAATTTGTGCTGGCACTGTTCTATGAACTGTTTAGACACCTGTTTCCATCTATCCCACTGGTGATAACGGCTGTACCAATGACTGGGCTTCCCCATTGGCACCTTCCTCCATCACAGCCAACACCTCCATTGCTGGCTCACTTGATTGCTCCCATCATCATTCCAAATGACAACAAGTTGGACTATAATCTCCCGGGTCGCACCTGAAAATAGGCACTGGCTGTCTAGTGTGCTTACCCGGTTACCAAAAGCAAATAAATAAATAAAATAATAAAATAATCCTGATTTCCTTAATATGGAGGAGGATTTGTAGGATGAAAAAATAAATAATGATCTTTATGAGGGGGTTTACCTTCCAGCTGCGCCCTCTCCTCAGGCAGTGAGGACACTGTGGTGTATACCTGCAGGTCTTTTCCTGAAGATCATTCTTTTCAGGCGTTACTCGGACAGATGCAAAATGTTATGGGATTTAATGCTGAGGAGGAGGACTCCAATTGAGTTTTAGAGGTTCTCACTGCTCCCTCCATTGTAGTTCCTCCTATATATCCTGTCTTAGGGGATGCTACCTTTGTTGCCTGGCATAGGCCTAATACCATGCCTGCAGTTCTTGTAAAAGCTGATAAGCAGTACCCTGCTCCCTTTTGTTTAGACTTATTATGCTTCCTAACCTGTAATCGTTTAACCTTATTATGCTTCCCAGTCTGTGGTTATCATGGGTGCTTTTGACCATTCTAGAGCCCATAGACACATGAATGCTTTACCTTTCTGGCAAAGAAGCCAGGAGGCTGGCTATTATGGGCAAAATAACTTCTGCCTCTGCATCCTCAGGCCGAAGAATTACTAACTACCAGGCATACATGATAAAATATCAGAATAGTCTGTGGATCTCTGTTGTGTGTTCCATTAAGGCTATGTCTGATGGTCCTACTAAGATTGACTTGCTTAAATCTGTGTCAGCTGGTGTAGATACTGGAAGGCATCTGTTACACTCTAAATATGATGCTTCTGCCAGGGCTGCTGCCTCAACCATATGCCTTTGGAGAAATTCCTGGCTAAGGTTAGCTGAATTTGCTACTGAAGTACAACAGACTGGGCTGAATGCCCATTTTTAGAGGCTCCAGGCTGCTTGGGAGTAAGGCTGAAAATGCTGTACATGAGCTTCAATCTTCCAGGATGACTTTAAGGTCAGTCAAATTTCTGATCTCTCAATCCACCATGGGGTGTGGTAGGGGTTTATATCACAGGCCTGCACTCCGTTGTGGCCATGCCTCCCATCAGCAGTCCCTTGCACAAAACTGTGGTGGTAGTCCCTTATGGGGTCCCCCTCCCTCCCTCCTGCTGCCCATGCAAATGCATCCAAAGGTATCTGTCAAGGTGGAAGGCAACCATTATCAGTTCTGAGTCTTGCCATTTGGCTTATCCTCAGCACTGCAAGTATTTAACAAATGCTTAGTGGTTGTGACAGCACCCCATGGGATGGAAGGGCTTTATATCTTCTTGTATCTGGTTAATTAGCTCTTGAAGGCCCTGTCTGGGAAAACAATTCTTTATACATTGTTCAGAACAAGCTAATTGTTCAAGGAACTAGTTGCCATGGTGAATGTACAGAAACTTGTACTTGCTCCTAGTCAGTGCCTCCTATGTACTTGTGCAGTGCTGGACATGGTGGTGGGCAGTGCCTTCCAGCCCAGAAACAGAGTGGTGGCTATTATTGCCCAGGCCCAGCTGATACACAGGAGTCATTACATGTCTGCTTGGATGATGTGACATTTCTGGTGATATTGGAGAATACTGGACCACTGCTACTTGCGTAGCGTAAAGCTTTTGTGAATACAGTACAGGCTTGTGCTTGCTGTTAATTTTTGTTTAAGCTTGTTTGAACTGGGGAGCTTTGCCGCCCCACCCACTTTGTTTTTTATAAATGGGGTGTGGAGGGGCAAAACTCCCCAGCTCAAATAAACTAATACAAAATAACAGAAAGGTAGTTTTGAGAGAGTAGTGTAACTTGAATTTAACGCTAATAGCGTAGGTCCATGGTGGTCCGGTATTCTCCACTATCATCACATTTGCTGGGACTGATGGCTGCTGCAATTATTTTAGTTCCCTTTACCCATCTTCACATGTGCATACTGAATTGGACTCTTCAGGTACAATAGGATCAGTTGACAGACAAGCTGGAACAAATGGTCGTCATCACGTCTCCTCTTCCCGTGCTCTGGTATGCTGGATGGACTGCATGAATCAGTTACACTGCACTCTGTTCTTTGCCCTAACTCTCTTATGGATCCTCACAACTGATGCCATGGGGTCCTGCTGGGGTTCCCACCTCGGATCCTTTCAGACCCAAGGGTCCTGGACCGATCTGGGCTCTGATCTCTGTATTATTGTTCTGGAAATGCAGGCAGTTCTACTTGGTCTCCAGGCTTTCCAGAAGCACCTCAGCCCTGGTCCATAATGATCTTAAGACCACCTGAACGTGCTACTCGGGCAGTATGTGATGAAACTGGCTGCATTAGTGAATTCCTCCCATTGATCTGTGTGCTGAGACAGGCATTGTTGAATGTCAGACAATAATTACATGTTAGTGATGACTCATCTGCCTGTGCACTCATGGACCACATGATTACAGTACTTGAAAAGAACAAGCATATAAAATTCATCAATGAATTGCTTCAGTGTGCAATTGTCATCTTTCTTGACCCACGGTATAAATGTCACTTATTGTCACTGCTGCCTGGGAGTGCAGAAGTAGTAAAACGAATGAAGCATGCCCTAGTAGATCAGGTTCATGCCCAGTGCTCGAAGCACCAAGTGAGTAAGATAAAGCCTCTATGTTCACCCTTGCATCAGCCAACATAGGACAGCAATTCAAGTCTAGTACTGTAGTACCAAAACCAGCATCACCACCAAACAGCTTTGGGAAATATTATCCCAGGCTGGTGTCACAGAATACCAGAGAGAGGAGGAAGAGAATATAGCATAGTGACTTTTGATTGCTGCTGTCTTCTAGCCACCAGTCAGGACTGCAAGTCAGCTGGCAGCTCTTTTCAGTGGAGAAACAAATCTGATGTTGGTGCACTAGAAGGGGCATGACTCACACTGACAAAGTCAGGGCTGTTATGCAAGTATTTTTTATTTGCAGCTAGAATGGACTGCTGGTGTGAATCAACTGAGTATACCTACAACTGTCAACACTGCACACTAATGAATTTCTTGTTTATGTTTTCCTCCTTTTTTAAGTTCTTTCATGGTGCAGGCCACTGAACCATGACTAGATGATCTCCAAGTTGTCAACTTTCTTCTCTAATGTCATATGGTAACAATTGGGGCCACCACCGCCAGAATCATGCCAGCCAGGGGTCTTGAGGTGGGATTGTGAACTACCTCACCAGTGCTTGCCGTTGCTGTTGCCAGGACTGGGATGGACAATTGGGTCCCCAACTATTGCCGCTCCCCAAATCTGCTAATCTGTGGAGGTGGAAATCCAGCTGCAAAGTGGTAAATTCAAACTATCTAAACAACAACAAAAAAAGTAGAGACATTTAAAGCCTGGGACTGCCCGATCAATTGCATTTCAGGCCACCACCACCAGAATCATGCCAGCCAGGGTCATGAAATTAGCTTGTGAGCTAACCCTCGTCCCCCCAAGTGATTGCTGCTGCTGCCACCAGGATCAGGGTGGACAATCAAGTCCCCAACTGCCGCCACTCCCAAAATCTGCCAGTCAGTCTAAGGAGACATGATTCCAGACCGTTAATTCGACAGTCTGCCACAAGTGGTCCTCCACTGAGTGGGTCGCCACGCTAAGGGCAGCAGAATAAGGGCATCTACCATGGATGTCAGCTGTGACAATGGCTGTTGGCTAGAAATGCTGTCCAAGGTCATAAAGAAAACTCAAAAAACACACTTCAGGGAATTCTGCTCAAACCGCGAGGTGCTGTAGGAAACCTATGTTTACTGACATCAACAGATCAGGACTTTTAAAAACAGAACATATTGAGGTGGTGAGGGCAAAATCAGTAGGGGAATTCAAGAATTCATGGGATAGACATAAGACTACTGTAGCAATAGGGAAGAGAGGGTAAGCCGCAGATCAACTAGGGTCTGCGGTAATGCATTAAGTAATCCTAGAGTTTAATAAATAAATAAAAAATAAAATTAAGTAGGGAAAAGGGGCAGACTAGGTGGGCCATGTGGTCCTTATCTGCCGTCACTTTCTATGTATTTGTGTATCAGAATATATTAAGTGGACCAGGTACTGTTCTTAATCAATGTTAAGTTGCCTTACACCAGTAAATTGTGCACAGGTATACCTAATGCTGTTGCCCCAGCCAGAACAGTAAGCTGCCATGGTGATCTCTTCACTGTGCCTGTAAGTCCTGCATAGATTATTTCTGTACTGCCTAATAGTAATTGTACTTAAACCACCTAGCTGTGCAGAAATAGTGTTTCTTATACATCTGCTCCTGATCTAGTGTGCTCTTAAGTTAGATATATAGAGAATTTACTAATTTTCTTGTGTATCTTGTAGGGCAATAATTAGTATATTGCTTTTCCCTGAATTGCACCTGCTAGTCTAGCAGTTTTATGGCTCTAGTGCAATAGTTCTTAGACTTTGTCACAGTGAACCTCCCAAATCCATGGAAAGGGTGTTGAGCCTCCCCAAAAACTGAAATAATCTTGGGCCTCACCAAAGAAAATAACATACTGTACTTGCATGTATACCACGAATAAAGTGAAACCCCTTTGAGTACTTGGCTCACATTCAGTTCTTTGTCCTATACTAATGTGGGACCTGTAAAAGAGCTCCTGTGCTCAAAGGTATTATCTGAATAACAAATAAATAAAAATAAACAAATATTATTATTAGCTTATTGTAACCTCTCCCTCCACTGGGCAGCCTACTTGCACCACTATTTTCATTCTTGAACCATTGTTATCCTTTGTTGCAGTACCTTCATGGGTCAGACTACTTTCTATGTTTCTTCTCTATATGAAATAACCTTCCTACATACTTTGCCTATCCCCCTCCTTCCCTGCTCCTAAGCAACTTCTCAGGGATTACTTTGCTCCTTCCTGCTATTGCTCTTAGCCCTTCTATGCTCAGCCCTTGCATTGGACTGTTCTACCATCAGTCTACAAATTGATCAATTACCACCACTCATTATTAGTTTATTGTTCATATTTGTTTGCACTCTTGTTCACTATGTATTTCTTGATTATTTTGCAGTTACCTTTTGAAATGTATTCACTCCCTACCCTTCCCCGGGTACACCTGAAATGAGCCTTGGCTCCATCACCTTCCCTTGTCACCTATTATAAACAAATACATAAAATTCACCTACTATTATCCTCTTTCAATTTGCTCCATCTCTTCCCACAAAATATTTAAAACTCAAAATGTAAATACAGTACTTTTTCAGACTTGATTGATCCTCCCTTGGAACAGGTTGGGGCCTCCCAAGGGAGGCTGGCCTCACCATTTGAGAACCCCTGCTCTAGTGTAACCAATACAACTGCTCTACATATGGTGTGTTCATCTTGCCTGTAGACAGAGAGAGCCAACTGATAGATTCTTCTGCTGTAATAGGTAAAAGTCAGTTTTGACACAATCTGCCTTAGACTACTTTCAGTTCAATGTGGTTGCCAGCAGTGCTAACCTCCTTAGCTTCCTGTCGTCTCCACCACCCCCTGACCATACAAATTGTATGCATATTACTTTATCTCACCAGAACCTCACATAAATACCTGACTCTCTATGGAGTCAAAGCACCACAGACCTGTCTGCCAAGTTAATGTTTACACACCCAACTATGATTAGGGGAGTCTTAATAGTATTCAGCCCCAACTGTATGAAACCACCCTATGCTACCCCCTTAAGTGCTGTATATGTAATAGCAGGGCCAAGAGAAAATCCTACCATGAGAGGTTTACATATACAAATCATCATACGTCCAAACATTATCCTCGTCCTACTACTATGTTTCAGGTAAGGAGAGGTAAACCGAGGCCCTCCCCATATGCCCTCCCCACAGAATTTGCCTCTCTTAAAGGATTTAAAATAATGTCACTAAATGTGTGAAGCCTGTTAAATAAATTGGATGTGGTAAAAACTGGACCATACACACCAGTCTGGATGTCGTCTACTCACAGAAACCTGACTAAATGGATCTGTGCCTTTACAGCTTGTAGCCATCCCTCCTACTATCTCTTAGACTGGACAGCCCACCAGTGGCAGGGGTCTAGCTTTATATGTTAACGAAAAGTATCAGACAGATGCAATCAGCTCTCTTTCTCAGTGTCAAATAAATTGGAATGTGTGATGGTAAAAATAACTCTGTCATGAAATGAAGCCTTAAAAGTAACTGGATGCTTACAGGCCACCCAAGAGTGATTGTGAACTCCCTAAACACATATGCAACTTGGTAAGCCCTTGAACTAATGAATGCCTTATACTGGGTGATCTAAACCTGGACTGGCTCAGAAGTAAATCTAACAACCTAAATAAACTGTGCCATGACCTAGGATTTGCTCAGTTAATATCAAAACCAACTAGACCTAATCCAAATAACCCTGCCAATGCTTCCCTAATAGATTTAATCCTAACCAATAGGCCACATAAATTCACCCGCCGTGCAGTCTTTCAAAACAACGTGAGCGATCATAATGTAGTCGCTGGCTCTAGAGGTGCAAAAACTCCACTAACACAGCCCAAATTCATTGTCAAAAGATGCCTTGCTACTTTTAATGTCACAAGCTACCTAAATGATTTGGCTTTATTAAATTGGCAGACATTTTATTTTGCCTCCACGGTACACAGAGTGACTGAAATTTTCAACAGATTGTAACTGGGAGTCATAAATATGCATGTTCCCTTGGTTAAGCGGCATTTAAAAAAGGCATCCTGCCCATGGTTCACCAAGGAGCTGAAAGGGGTCCTGCGCAACAGAGACTGACTTTGGAAAACTGCCAGGTGCACAAAGCTAGATTCAGATTGGGTCTCCTTTAAATATGCAAGAACTTCCTGTGCCAAACAAATCGGGGCAGCAAAAGCTAGTTACTATCTGAACCCCCTGAACAACAACAACTATGATGCCATGAAAGTTTAGAAGTTATTGAAATCTATTGAAGGTTCCTCACTTGCCCCTACCCATCCGCAAAAAGTCTTAGTCACTGGTAACTTAATAACAGACAACTCATTTTGTAGGAAACAAACTCACATTTTACTTCAGCTGGATTGGCATTCGATAGGTCCCCTGCTGCATCATACCATATCCCTCTACAGGAGGCTGACAGTCCGGATAGTCCCAATACCAGCCATTCCAACTTCCAACCCATCACCTCCAAACAAGGGGAACAGCTCCTGCTAAGGCTAGACACCAAAAAAGTGCAGATGCTGACAGACTGGACCCTATATTTCTTAAAACCAGTTTCATGCATCTCAAAGCACACATAACCCATCTGTTCAACTTATCACTCACCAGTAAGGATATACTGTACCACAAATGTGGAAAACAGTGCACTTCCTTCCCCTCCTCAGATTGGGTGATACCAGTATCCTCAGCAACTATAGACCCATATCCATCCTTCCAGTATTGGCTAAGCTGTTAGAAAATCTTGTCAATGCTCAGGTAGGAGACTTCCTGTAACACACTAATACTATAACCTCCTTACAGCCTGGTTTCAGACCTAAACATAGTACTGCTCTGCTCTGGTTAAAGTTTCTAATGACTGGATACAAGCTATTGAGCAAAAAATGATTACTGGAGCTATCTCTTGTGATCTCAGTAAGGCATTTGACACTGTCGACCACAACATACTGCTTCAAAAACTGGCTAAGATAGGATTTGGTGCTGCCCCACTACAGTGGTTCTCTAACTACCTAATGGGCCATGATCAGCAGATAAAAGTAGAAGGTCTCTATCCTGCCTGCACCTCCCTCCTCAGGGGTGTTATCCAGTGCTCCATATTATGCCCACTACTCTTTATGTTATATATAAACGACTTAGGTGAGACCATCACTGACACCAAGCTACACTTTTACGCAGATGATACAGTCCTATACATCTCTAGGCCCAACATCACCATGGTCTGCTCTGACCTTCAAAGGGAATTCAATAAACCACAACTCAGCCTGTTCCATTCTAAGCTGCAATTATATGCCTCAAAGACCAAGGTCATGTTCATTACGTCACATCACACAGCTTTGCAATGTGTATCTGTCCTACCATTACCACATTATTAGGTGGCACTCTTGAAGTAGTGGAAAATTACAAATATCTCAGAGTCTGGATCAACAACAAGCTATCTTTTGCCACCCATATAGAGGCATTATGTAGAAACTGCATATCAGACTTTAATTCTACTTTAGAAACATGTGCTGCTTCCTGTACAGTGCACCAAACAGTTGGTCCAGGCCACCTTCCTACCAATTATAGACTATGCTGACTTGATATACTGTCGCTTCAGTCACTTACCTCGCTAAGTCAAATGTACTCTGCCACACAACACTCAGGTTCATTACACAGTGAGGGCCCAGGACCCACCATTGTTCTTTGTATACCGTGAGTTGGCCGGCCCACACTAGCTACCTGAATACTTCTGAACTTGTAAACCTGGGCATACAATGTATTCTTAAAAATCTCCCAGGGTGTATCATGGAGCTATTTCATTTATGAGACAGCAACAGTCACTCAGGAAAAAACAACTGCATACTGTTGGATATTCCAAAACACATAGGGAAGTCTGCAATTACATAGTTGTTTTATCCCTACAGCATGGAACTTGCTCCAAGCACCTCTAAAACTCACCTCGCTGGTCAGACCCAACACCTTTAAATGCTCATCAAAAAACCATACTCTTCAGTTTCTCAGAGACACTCTGCTCCTCTCTGCCTCACTGCTACTTCTATACAGATCAACTGAAACAGCCTTAGGCCACCCAACACACTATGTGGCTCAGCACCATTCTAACCGTGGCTCACTTCAGCTCCTCCCGAACCACTGCAGCTTTCTCCTCACCACTGCAGCTCCACAGAGTGATCCTCTCCCTACTCAGTCATGCTACAGTTGGGCCACATAATGTAAGCGAACTGGAGCCATTCAAACCTTGAGAAATGTTCTGTTGTTGACCACTGTTAACCATACTCTAAAAAAAGACAATGGATGGGCAACAGTGAACAACACTGAGTTCACTTTTTGAGGTTTCATGACAATGGTAAACCTCTCGAGATTTGCTCTCGAGGTTTACTTGGTTGTCATGACAACTTATCTAAGTGAACACAGTGTTGTTGTTCACTGTTGCCAATCCATTATCGTCTCTTTCTAATTATGAAATGGGTGGAAAAAATGCTGGCTCCTGATTGGCCAAGAGCAGCTTTCAGCTGGGCCGTTATCCCTGCACGACGGCCCAGTTAAAAGTAATATGTTTAAATAAGGCATAAAATTTACTAAAAATTACCCATGTCATAATCGCAATAAGGCACTCCAGGGGGTGTGTTATGGTGGGCTAATGACCCTTCTCAGGTGGTGGAAGCACTCGGCTACAACTCGTGTTTCAACCCACCTGAGGTGGGCCATTATCCCACCATAACACACCCCCTGTCATGCCTTATTGCTTAAATATTGTAATGCTGTCTCTACACGGGCCTTTTCTGTAAATGAGGCCAATGGAACTCTTCCCCTGGTGAAATAAAAAATACAAATCCAGCATACCTCTGTAAGTAGCAGGACAGTACTCTTCTGATTTCATATTTGATTGTGGCTCAGCTACACTGAAATGAGGCTGATAACTTGTTTATTGTGCTTACTTTCTTTGTAGAAATTTCTTCTGCAGACTGAAGAGCAATGGACAATACCTAGAAGGACACTGACTCTAGCTTGTGCTTCATCCACCTGTCCTCATCCTCACTCTTCACTGTCTCTGTTCAGGGCAAGTCAGGCATCCTTTTCTCTTCACTGCCTCTAGGCTCCTGTTGTGGTCACTGTCTGCCATTCACTGGTCTCTCTTCTTGTGTGGTTGAGAAGCTGAAACTTTTTCATCAGATATTCCCATGATATTGTGCCTTCAGTACTTGATGTATGGTGATTGAAACACAGAAACATAGAATTTGATTACAGAAATGCACTGTTTAACCCACCTACTCTGCCCAGTTGTTCCTACCGATTCTGTCTCCATAGACCCTATCTGGTCTCCTTCAACCCTCCACACTTTCTGTGCCCTATCTAATATATCCTGTGTCTCCCATTGTCACATTCAGTCCACATTCAGGACACAGTCTGCAATAAGATTGCCAATTTTCATAGCCTTCACACCTGAAAGGGCCCTCAGTAGCTGCCACCACAAAAGAAGTGATTCTTTTACCTGGGGACTTTCTCAGTCCAAATTCCACCAGCACCATTGCTCACACAGTACCATGCTCCTTTGTCTATGGGTAAACAGCCTACTCCTGTCACTCACTCCTGAGACAACACATTTTAGGATATGGTAATTGTAGCCATCTGCTCCCCCTTCAGAGAGAGATCATGGACTTGTCAATACCAACAGTTAACTATTCCCCCAAAAGATTCAGACACAGAGGCTTGAAGGGATCCATGCGTTTTCCCAATATCCATTTGTCTGACAGAAAGTTGCCCAGCACCCGTTTACCATCAGGTTCATTTTACCGACAATTAAAATCCCGCGATACACTTTGCTGACAAGAGCATACACTAGCAAGCTGCCAAACAATTGTAGACTAGGTAACAAAAATAACAGCAAGTTGTATAACACCCTGAACATGGTTATTAGACTGTTTGTAGCTTTATTTTCAAATTTATTAATCCTAATGAAGTGTTTAGGCTATGTACAAGATGTGTTTTGATCATTTTCAGTTATGACATGATTTCTGTTTGGATCCTATTTATTATATTAAGTCCTTTTGAGGTAGAATAGACTGTCAGTAAATGTTTTGCAGTTTCATTGCATATCAGCTGGTGAGAACGGACAGCAACAAACCGTTAAAACTGAAGTATTTCTTTTGCACTATCCAAGCTTTGACACTGATTAGAAGACATTACTGTGCGCTTGCATAATATTAGTGCTCAAGGTATTTATGATCTGATGAATAGTGAAACACACTGAAAACTTTGAGATTTCTCTAAACACTGATTCTTAAGTGTTTTTAACCTTTTTATTCGCACATTGAAGTTCTATGGGGAGTATTGACACTTTGATTATGTCCTGTTACGGGTGATCAACAAATTAGGCATACTGAGGGATTTGCATATGCATAAGAAGTGCATCAAATGCATCAGTGGGCATGCCCTTGAAGCTCTGATGAAGCTGTGGATATTGCTTGGATTGCTTTGAGGTCTGAAGCTTAGCTGCATATTAACTAAGGCTGTGCTTCAGAACCTCTACCACGATCAACAATGCAAATGCATTGTTTTCAGCATTACACTTTCTTTTACTGTGTGAGTGCATAAGCTAAAGAGTCTGATGATATTTTCACCATGATTGTAGGGTAAACAGCACTTGGTAAACATACCTAGTCGGGCAACTGCAATTCGGGAAAACGGGGGTAGGGAAAAGTGAGCCGGGAAAGTAGCAGTCGGGCAGTCATACCAGACCTGGCCTGAAGTATATAAAAACAACACCTACTACTTCACGATATGTACACAATCTACAGGATATTACAGTACACAAAGACAATGGGAATTACAGGGTTACTACAGAAATTAAACTACAGAAATAAAAAAAATGGTTTGCACACAGCAGGAGAAACAAATAGAAACATAGAATATGATGGCAGATAAGGACCGCTTGGCCCATCCAGTCTGTCCATTCCTCCCTACCTGCACTATTACCGCAGACCACACCCAGTCTACAGCTCTTTCTTTCTCCCTCCCTCCCTCCCTGCTTTTCTTTCCAGTATGATTTTCTTGTGTTTATCCCATGCATTCTAGAACCCCGCCATTGTTTTCACCCCCCCACCTCACCTGGAAAGCTGTTCCAAGAATCCACCACTCTTTTTGTGAAGAGGTACTTCCTTACATCTCTCCTTAATATATCACTCTCTAGCTTCATAGCATGCCCCCTTGTTCTCAAGAACCTTTACTTCTGAAAAATACTTCCCTCTTGTACGTTATTTACCCCTGTGAGGTATTTAAAGGTCTCTATCATATCTCCCTCCTCTGTTCCATTGTGTACATATTGAGGTCCTTTAGTCTCTCCTCATAGAGCTTTTGATGCAGACCCTGCACCATTTTAATTGCCCTCCTCTGGACTGCCTACACTCTGCCTATGTCCTTCTGGAGATGTGGTCTCCAGAACTGCACACTGAACACATGATGGCGTCTTACCAACAATCTATACAGAGGCAACAAACTTCCCTCTTTCTGCTGGTGATACCGCTCTCTATGCACCTCAGCATCCCAATAGCCCTCTGTATTGCCTTGTCACACTACCTGGCCACCTTTAGGTTATCCAATATGATTATCCCAATGTCTCTTTATTGCTTGGTGGTCGTCAACACCACTTCACCCATTTTGTACTCTGAGTCGGGGTTTCTGTGCCCTAGCTGCATTATTTTGCATTTTTTCACATTGAAACCCACTGCCATACTATTGACCACTCCACTAGTTTTCTCAGGTTTCTGCTCATCCTTTCAACCCCCCCCAGAATGTCCACCCTATTGCAGATTTTGGTGTCAAGAGGCAGACCTTCCTTTCCTGCTGCTCTGCAATGTCACCTGTTAAGACATTAAAGAGGACCAGTTCCAGGCAGCTCACTCCCTCCCTCCCCTCCCTTCCACGGAGTGAACTTTGTTTACCATTACCTTCTATTGCCTATCCCTTAACCAATTTCTTATTCGGTTTTCCACCTTTGGACCCACTCCTAATCTACCCAGCTTGCTTACTAGTCTCCTATGTGGAACTGTGTCAGTAGCCTTACTGAAATCTGGGTAGGCCATGTCCATTGCTCCACCCTGATCTAGTTCCTTGGTCCCCCAGTCAAAGAAATCTATCAAATTCATTTGACATGACCTCCCCTCTGTGAACCCATGCTGCCTCAGGTCTTGTAACCCACTGGATTCAAAATATTCCACAGTCTTTTCCTTCAGCAGTGAGTCTTATTTTTTTTTATTTAGTTTTTGTTGACTGGATAAGTGCACTAGACAAATTCTGCCTATTTTCACGAACGACCCAGGGAAGGGGGATACAGATGAATGCCAACTGACCTTGAACCAGATTAAGCTGTTGGTGGTATTTTTAGTGAATGAGGGAAATTTGGCCAGAGCACTGGGGAAATTCCCCTACTTTTTTCGAGAAGTGCCATGGGATCTTTAACATCCACCTGAACTACCACCAGAACAGGCAGATGGGACCTCAGTTTTAACATCTCATCTGAAAGACGGCACCTCAGGAGTGTAGCACCCCCCTCACGTTGCACTACAGTGTCAGTATTTGGATTTTAACCCAAGTGCCTGGTGTGGGGATAGAACCCACAACCTTCTGATCTCCCAGCCTCTGAGGCGAGTATACTACCTGCTGAGCCACTGACACTCTATTGACATTCTATCAACTTACCCACCACCGATGACAGCGTGACTAGCCTGTAATTGCCAGCCTCCTCCCTGCTACCACTTTTGTGTAGTGGGACTGCATCCGCCCTCCTGCAGTCCTTCAGACCCACTCCTGTTTCTAGTGAACTGTTAAACCTCCCTATAGCTACTTTACTCTTAGCAATATAGAAATAGTTTATTTATTGAGATTTTGGAATTAATACCTTTGAGTCAGAGACTTATTTACAAAGGCTCCATGTCAGAATACATACATTAATTGTGATATAACATTAGGAAAACAAATGGGGTGATGCACATAGGGTAATTGTGCCAAGTTGAATTACATGGAGTTACATAAGCAGACAGTAGTTCCAAAGATATAATTATACATAACAAGCTATGTTTAGAATAAAGTAGTCAATGGTTTAAGACAACATGATACATAAGAGACAATAAGGTGCATAGAAGAGGCAGGGTGGAGGGCAGGTAGGGGGAGGCACTTTGGTACTTTGGTAGTTCTGGACAAAAGAAGGCGGGTTGCCCATCATGATTGTCCTCCATATACATGGAACATTAACCCAGTCCCTACTCAAACATCCATTTATCTAATTTGTTTTTGAATATTAAGATATTTGTTGAATCAGCTATATCCTATGGTAATGCGTTCCATAATCTTGGTGTTCTGATGGTGTCATAGTTCATTCTTTTATTACTTTTTGCCCTCATAACTTCTAACTGTCTGTTGTGAAGTCTAGCAGCAGTTTTTCTAGTGGAATATTCAATACCGCATACCTGCATTTGCTCCTGGTTCCCAAGAATTTTAAAAAGTTGGAGTAAGTCACCTCTGATTCGTCTTTGTGACAAAGTATAAAGTCCTGTTTTATTTAATCGAGTGCTATAGTCCAAGTTGGTTAGATGTGGAATAAGCTTAGTGGCTCTACATTGAATATGTTCAATTCTATTAATATCTGATTTCAAATATGGGTTCCAAAAAGGTGAACCATAATCCAAGAGGGGCCTGATGTGAGATCTGTAAAGGGACAAAAGACATTGTTCTGATCTAGTCACAAATGTTTTGGAGATTCTACGGAGTAGTGCATTTGTTTGGTTAGCTATCTTGGTACAATGGGTAGATGAAGTTAGTTTGTCATTAACTAATATTCCCAGGTCTTTTTCTGTTTTTGAAGTTCTGATGATAGAATTATTCAGGTAATATGTTTGAACCCGGATTATTTTTTTCCCAGGTGTAGTACTGCACACTTGGATAAGTTAAAGTACATTTTGTTAGTACATGCCCATTGTTCCACTAATGTTAAATCAGCTTGCAGTCTGTGTTCATTACTTCGGTTAATGGCCATTCCCCCAAGTTTAGTGTCATCGGCAAATTTTACCATTATGTTACTGGATGAAATAGTCATATCACTTATAAACAGATTAAATAGAGTAGGCCCAAACACAGAGCCCTGAGGTACCCCCACTGGTCACATCCTTTATACCTGACAGGGCATCATTTACCCTGACTTTCTGAGTTCTATCATTTAGCCACTGGTTTATCCATGAGATGAGCAACGATGAAAACCCCATACTACTAAGTTTATTGATTATTATGGAGTGTGAAACTTTGTCGAATGCCTTACTATGGTCTAACAGGACAACGTCCATAGGTACTGTGTATTGCAGTCTAAATTATAACTAATGTAGTTATAAAAAGAAATTAAATTTGTAATACATGAATAGCCTGGTTTAAACCTGTGTTGATACACATCTTTAATGTTTAAGATTGACATTTCATTTTCTAATTTTTGTTTAATAATTGTTTCCATTAGTTTACATGGTATTGATGTTAAACTAATAGGACAGTAGTTTTCAGTTTTAGAATGTGATCCCTTTTTATAGATAGGTGTGACTATAGCAGAGCGCCAATCCTTAGGTACCACTGATTCTTGAACAGATTTGTTGTAGATTATTGTTAGGGGTAAAAGGATGGAGTTCTTTGTTTCCATTAGAAATCTTGGGGTTATACTATCTGGACCCGTACTAGTGTGTTTTTTTAAGGTGTTCGGTGCAGTTAAAATGTCCTGCTCAGAAATCTTATTTGTTTCTGTATTTGATTTTACAGCAATAGGTGAAGGAACTGATTTTTGTGCATAAACAGATGAAAAGTAATTATTTAATTCTGTTGCAGTTGCTGCATCTGAGGTTAATATCCGTTTATTAATAATTAGTGGCCCAATTGATTTATTACAACCCTTTTTTTCATTTAAGTATGAATATAATGACTTATGACAATCTTTTGTATGGGCTATTTTGAACTCTAGGTTACGTTTAGCCATGATAATTTGTTTTTTTAACATTTTAACTGTTTCCCTATATGTCACCAGTATTGAGTCACTTTAAGTAATGGAGCTTTTTTGAGTTTTGAGAAAAGCTTTTTTTTTTTTAAGAATTAATGTCTTGATATTTTTATTAAACCATTGTGGAATTTTTCCTCTACTGTTGTATTTGTTTTTTTCAGGTACGTATTGCTTTTCAAGTTGAGATATTTTTTCTTTTAAGAAGTCCCATGCTTCATCAGTTCTTAGAGGGAGAAGGGTCTGTTCCCAGTTAATTTCACTTAATGAACAATTTATTTGGTCAAAATTGGCCTTGTGACATTACTTAACTTTACTTTTATTGATTTGGGGTTGAAGAGAGAACTGCATGAAAAAAGATATGGACATATGATCACTGTTTCCAAGGGGAGCTAAAATTCTAGTGTCAAATATAGGGGTTTCTAGATTTGTTATTACTAGGTCAAGAATGTTTTTTCCCCTGGTTGGCTCCCTTATAATTTGTTTGAGACCTAGATTTATAATGACTGAAAGAAATTGTTCATCATGATGGCTGGTTCCAGAAAGGGTGTCCCAGTTTATGGTTGGTAGATTGAAATCCCCCAATATGAGTACTGTATCTTTATATGCTAGTTGATTTATTTCTTTGGCTAACAGCCTGGTAACATTTAAGTCAGATGATGGCGGTCTATAACATGTGCCTATGAGTAATTTTTGAGTACCTGTTGGTTGAATATAGGCCCATACACTTTCAGTTTGTGTATTGGTTTCTATCCCATAAGAATGTATGTCATTTCTTATGTAAAGGCTAACCCCTCCACCTTTTTTTGAGTTCTCTCTGTGTTTAAAGTAGTGTCTATAGCCAGGAAGTTCTGCTATCCAGTCTTTTTCTGAGTTACCCCATGTTTCCGTAATTGCTATTAATGCCAGTTCTAAGGTCTGGGTTAGAATTTCCAGTTCTGCATACTTAGAGATATTCATTGATCGTGCATTGAAAGTGAGAATGTTTGCTTTAAAACTATTTTTTAGGCAGTGCTTGTTAATTAGAGGCCGGGATGTTTCCCCAGTCTCCCCCTTAGTTATTAGTTTAAATGAGTATTTATATATGATGTCATCTTTTGACCCAAAATAGTACTACCTCTTCTACTTAAGTGCCATCCATCCCAACAGTAGAGTGAGGATTTGTCTTCAAACTCCTCCCAGTGTGTTAAACACTTGATTCCTTGTTGATAGCACCATTTACAGAGCCATTCATTCAAGGTCTTTATTTTGGAAGTAATATAGCTAGTATTTCTTGGGATAGGTAATATCTCAGAGATACAGACAGTTCAACCGCGTTCGGTTAGTATGTTATTTAATGCAACAAAGTTTTGTTTAATTTTCAGAAGTTGTGATCCCCAATATCATTTGTTCCCACGTGAACAATTACCAATGGGTTATCACCAGCAGTAGACAATGTAGGTTTTTACCATCGATGTAATATCTGCAATTTTTGCTCCTCTAAAGCTGGAGCACATTCTGTGTTCCTTGTCGGGGTTACACATTGCTCTGTGCAAATACTTTATGATTGAGTCACCTAGAACAACTACCTGTTGTTGTTTGGTTTGTGATTCAACTGGCAAGTGTGTATCTAAGGAATTCGTTGAGGGTTTCTTAGGTAAGGCAGAGTTTATTTCTTGTTTGATAGTTATCTCTTTGTGTGCCTGGAGTTTAGGTCTGGACTGATGAATAGTAAGTGAGGTTTTTTTTTTCTAGTGTGTTGGGTATTATAATAGGAAGTTTGGGATCATCATCTCTATATGTAATATTGCTGCAATCTCCCAGTGCAATGTCTACATCTCTATCTGTTTTTTGCATAAGGGTTTCAAATGAGTTTTGTAGTGGAAGTTCTTGATTATTGTCAAGATGATTGTTTTTTCTGGTGTGTTTCTTAGGAGGAATTGTTGTCCAGTTGTTTTCAGTAGTATGAACTGAAGCAGTTGAGGATGTAACTGGTTGCTCTGCTAAATTAGATATAGGGTGATTGTTAGAGGATTTTTCAAGGGGGAGTGAGTCGTCTGAGTTTTTAGTGATAGACATGTTAGCGTCAACTAGGAGTGACATCTGATCAATATAATCTTCTAGTGCTTTAATGTCAGAGTTAAGAGTATCTTTAGGCTGCAGACGTTTAACTTCTTCCTGCAAGCTTTTCAATAAGATACATCTATCACAGACAAAGTTTGCTGTTTGCTTGCCCGTAGTATACATTACGCATGATGTACACAATTTATTTGCTTTCTTCATGATTAGTGTTAGATCAGAAATCTATTAGAAGAGAAAAAAAAAGTGGGTAGTCTGTAAGTTACCTTTTGATAATCCTAGTATTGATGCCCTGTGCCCGTTGGCCCCGGTGGACACAGTAGACATGCGAGAACATGCGTGTCTCTGCATGCCATCGCTCGCCCTGCTTGCTAATGTGAGTGTTTGTGTGTAGAAAACCGAAAAGGCCGCTGCACGACTTCCAGTTTCGCTAGTTCAAGATTGCAAAAATAATTAAAATAGCCTTTAAGAAGGTTGTATCTAGTGTAGGCAGGGTGAATTTCTGCTCTAAATACTAGTTTCCCCTTGAAATTAGAAAGCAGTATCTGGGGAAAGAGCCAGGAGGTATCAGGGACTAGCCACTGACCTCCAATATCCCACACTGCTTTACAGCTCTGTCAAGGAAGTACCTATAACAAGGAGAGTACCCCCAACACAAAAGTCACAGTAAGCACAATATAATGCAGTCAAACAATTTTGGGTGAAGAACCTTAGCAGAGGGTGCAGGAGGCAGGGTAGAAGGTAGGTATGGGGGAGGCAGGATGATGATCCTTTTGTCAGAAGAATAAGGAGCAGGAAGATGATCCTTTGTTGGGGGAAGTTAGGGGGTGGAGGATGGGGTGGGAGGATGGAGAAGAGAGGCTGGCAGTGGCCAGCATCAATAACAATCACAGGCACTAGCAGAGTGGAGATAATCCCTGAGGAGGGATTTGAAACAGCCAAGTTTACTTTCCGAGGAGATGGAACTGGGAAGAGCATTTATCCAGTTTGGGGCCATGTAGCTGAAAGTTCTCTGGCACAGGGAGGTCCAGCATCTGGGTACAAGGAGCTGTGGTTTGGAGGAGCTACGTGTGTTTCTTAGTGCAGAAGCCGGCTTTAGGAGGGCTGATAGACCTGGGGGGAGAGGCCAAGGGATATCTTTTAGTCAAGAGGCAAGTTTGATACCTGATTCTACAGTAGGGATTAAGCCAGTTAGATAAACTATAGAGTGAACAAGTGTGCATGGTGCGGTCACAGCCTAGGACTAGGCATCAGGCTTTGTTGAGGGACAGCCTGAGTATACTGAGGGAGGAGTTGTCAGCAGCCCCATAGACCAGGATCCCGTAGTCTATTAGTGAGAGGACTGAGGAAGAGATGGCTAGTTGGAGGACCTCAGGGGTGAGGCAGTGTTTGTACTGGTGCAGAAGTCCAATTCTGGTATTGACAGCAGTACAGAGGTGATGAATATGTAGGTGGTAGCTGAGGGAGGAGTCTAGTGCGATGCCAAAGTACTTGAAAGTGTCCACGTGGTCAAGAGGGGTCAGTTGGGAGTTTAGGATTTGCAGACAAAGATTTTTATGGTTGCTCTGATGATGCGCAGATGACATGACTTTTGTCATTTTATAATTTAATACCAGTTGCTGGTTGGCGAACTAGTGCTCAGCCTCGGTGAAGGAGGTTTGGAGGGATTGCTGGAGCATGTAGGGGTTGGGGTGAGAATGAAAGAGGACCACATTGTCTATGTAAAGGATCAGATTTCCAGAGCATGCCGCAGGGAGGGTATTTAGGAATAGGCTGAATAGAAGGGGGGCCAGGATAGACCCCTGGTGTACCCCAGACCTCACAGGGAGGCAGGAGAAGAGTGTGTTACCTATCTTGACCTGCTGGAATCTGCCGGTAAGGTAGTTAGAAAAGCAGTTTGTGGTATCCTGGGAGAGACCAATGTGGGTGAGGGTAGATAGGAGGAGGGCATGGTTAACAGTGTCAAAAGCTTTTGACAGATCTACAAAGACAGCGTCAGTCAGATAGCCTCTGTCAAGGGCAGAGTGAATAGAGGAGAAGAACTCAAGCAGAGGTGGTACTGTGGCCTTTGCAGAAGCCATGTTGTTCTTTACAGAGGAGATTGTATTTTGTGAGGTAATCCATGAGTTGGTCTGAGAGGATACGTTTCAATGCTTTGGATGGGGGGATCAAAATGGGATGATAGTTCCCAGGGCCGACCAGTTACTCCTTTGTGGATGGGTGTAATGATGGTAGCTTTCCAATGAGAAGGAATTTGCCTAGGCATAAGGAGCGATTAAGTAGGTTGGTTAGGGGAGTGAGGACTTCTTGAAGGATCAGGTGGAGGAGCTTTAGGTTCAATGAGTCACTGCTGTAATGGGAGCCACTAAGGGCTTTCTGTAGATAGGTTTTGGCTTCCCAAGGGGCAAGCATCTTTAAGCAAAAGGGGTGAGCAGGGAGGGATAAGGGGGATGTGGCAGAGGACAAATCAAAGAAGTGGGAAGGGAGAATATTGCCAAGGTCCGAGAATGTGGAATTAAGGGAGTCGGCAATAAGCTTGGGATCAGAGGTAAAGTTGCCATCCTGATTAATTTGGGGGGGGGGACATAGTCTTTCTGTTAAGTTCCTTGAGGTTATCCCAGAATTTTCTGCCTGAGCCCCAGGAGGATGTGAGAGACACCTTGTAGTGTTCCGCCTGAGTCTTGCATATAGCCCAGGTACACTGGTTCCTGGCTGCACAGTAGCATTTTCTGTTGGCTGGCAGGCCTGTGTCAAGGGCTATATGCCAGATGGAGTCATGATGGTACATCTGGCCCAGGAGATGTTGGGAGATCCATGGTGTGGGATTGCCTTTGACCATGCATTTAGAGAGAGGCACAAACTTGTCACAGGCAGAGTTAAAGGTATGAATGAAGAGGTCGAGTGCTGAGTCAATATCAGAAGTGTTGTTGATGGGGGACCAGTCCCAGTGCCTAAGATGGTGTTTTAGCTGCACAAGTTTACCCAGTTTGAGTTTGCATTGGAGGTTGATTTTTGGCGTGGGCTTCAACATCTTGCTGGACCAGGTACAGAGCACAGGTGACTGGTCACTCAGGGCGTTGGAGAGCACTGAGACACCTATAATCCTATTCAGATGGTTGGTAAGCACAAGGTCCAGAAGAGTGGACGAACCAGCTTTGGGGTTGTGTCGTGTGGGAGAGGTGACTACCTGCGTTAGGTCCATGGCCACAATAGCATCTATGTAAGGGGCAGAGGAAATGGACTGCCAATTGATGTTGAATTCCCCCAGGACAATGCATTCAGTCTTTGGGGGGAGGAAGGAGAAGTAGCTCAGGACAGAGTGGAATGCCAGTTTTTGGTTCCTTGGAGGGATGTAAACTGCAGTGATGAAAAGGGGGGCAGTGGCTTTCCCAACTGTAACTTTTATGGTGAGTGCCTGGGCCCCCTGTTCCAACTGGGTGGGGGGGGTGGCTTGACCTTGCATGGTGTCACTAAGGTAGAAGGCGCAGCCACCCCCACGTTTACCACCTCTGTCAACCTGGAAGATGGAGTTGCCAGGGATTGCCACGACAGAGTCTGGGGTGTTACTGGAGAGCCAAGTTTCAACGAGGGTGATAACATCCGGCTGGTGTTGTACCATCCATCCCTGAAAGCTATTGAACTTTTTTAGCAAACTGCAAATATTAAGGGATGCAACATGAAGCCCATCAGTGGGGAAGGGGGAGGCAGGAAGGGGTGGCCAGTGGAGGCCCCAGGTTGGGATGGATGTTCCTGGACAGGAGTACGAGTAGCAAGAGGGCCCTAAGAAGGGCAAGGTGGGCTCATTTTTGTGGCAAGGATTGTGAGGGGGTGGGAGATTCTGTTTGGAGAAGGTGATAGAAACAGGAAGAGCTAAGATGTGGGGTGCTGCAAGGAGGAGCAGGTACAGTGGGGAGCAAGGACAGGTGGGGTGGCGGAGTGAGGGGTGGGAGGAGGGAGGTGCTAAGATGTAGTGAGTGGGTTGAATGAAGGGGTGGGGAGTAGCTAAGGGGTGAAGGTGGGAGGTGATACAGACTGAGGTGCTAGAAGAAGAGACGGGAGTAGGCAGAGGAGTATAAAGGAGAACATGGTGTGGACAGCCACCACGGTGTGCTGGAAGGGGAGGAGGGCACTGTCACTGATATAGGTAGAAAGTGTGTGATTTCACTACAGACCATAAGTAGGAGTACAGGAAATCCTTTAGTAGGGCTGATCAGATAGTGCAGTGGTAGGGTCACTGCCCTTGGTGCCAAAGGTACAAGGTTCAAATCCTGGGCGAGAGGATTTGTGTAAAGGGCTAGAAATGGCCTGGGGGACACTCAGAGTGAATGGGTCAGAGAGAGTGAACAGGGAGCTAGCACAGTAAAGGAGTGAGAGAAACAGGAAGTTAGGTTGGGAAGTAGCGACTCCTAGTGACCACTCAGTATAATGGGCTAATAGAAAAACAGGGACTTTGAAAAAAGTGGGTCTGGTCACATGACCAGATGACAGCTATAAGTTAAAGGATGCCCCTGGGTGGGAGGTTGGTTGGGGTCGACAGGCTAACACCCCTGCAGAAAGCTGTTTCCTTGGAAAGGAGCTGAAATTACCTTTAATGGCTCCTGCTGTCCCCCGCTGTGCTTCCTGGCTGTGTTTACCACACAGGATACTTGGTGAATCAGGGCAGACTTGAATCTTAGATGGTAACTTCTCAGATTACCAACCTAACTGCCTTGCTAGGGTCTGGCATGTCCTCAAAAACCTTCAGCTGCCACCACCCCCCATGCTTCATCATCAAATATGTCACTCTGACATAATGGCTTTGACAAGTTCTTTGTCTTCTGATGATCCCATCTTTCCAGAGAGCTGCCGTAAACCAGAATCTTGGATTTTTGTGGACTCAGAAACCCTCTTATTGTTCTGAGCCCTGTCTGCCGCAGCAGGGGTGGCTGCTTGGTCAGGACATGAAAGACCTTGACCTCTTTGAAGCTCCTTCATTAACTTACTGGGAGGGGAGTCTTAGCATTACAAGACAAAGGGATTATAATTACTTCTCAGGGGCAGCTACGTTTGCCTCTGGCAACAATTTCAGTCTCAATTCCCCAGCCCATCTCTGTCCCCACAGCAGATAGAGTTAATTCAAAAGAAAAAGAAAAACAGAAAAAAACATTAAAACATTTTGGTACACCCATGCATGCTTGTGTAACCCCCCTTTGGGTTAGAGCATTAGATTAGTGTACTGGATTTTACACTGGGTTAAATGTAAGGGCTCCATGCATATGACCCTCTAAAGGGTTAATTCATTAGTGCCTCAGGGAGTGAGCAGTTAGTTATGCTGGCTTCCTGGGGTGAGGGGTAGCTGCTTGCAGCTTAGAGGTTTCAAGAAGTTGCTTTCAGTTTTGTAGAGCTGAGCAGGGGATTAATGGGCAAGCAGTTCCTGGTTCCTGTTGTCTAAACCATTTTTCTCTGTGGAGGGCCTGATATATCCTGCAGTTGAAGTGGCGGAGGCCTGAGTCACGAGACCCCCGGGTGGGGGGAATATGAAGCCATCTGGAGAAGAAGCCCAATGTGCCTTGTAAGTAGCCACTATGGGATTTGAACCTGCATCTAGCCCGATTGATTGAGTGAGTCTGAGGGAGGATGGACATGGAGTCAAGGCCAGAGGCAGAGCCAAGGGAAAGCAATCACTATGGACCCCAGCTGTGAGAATTGAGCCTGAGTCCAAGGCCAGATGTAGCGCAGAGGGTAGAGAGAGAAAAATAGTATGGACTTCACATCCCCAGAGGGGGGAAATGAGCAGCTAGATGCCCCCGTGAATTTGAATGGAGCAAAGATCGGAGGGAACCACAGGCCTGAAGGAAATATGTAAAGCTGGACGTTTGAGAACTGATCACGGGAAAATAGTATCTGAAGCATTGAAGAGGATGTGCTGCCCATAGTTCAGTGGGGCAGTCACCCAAGAGTGTGTCATAGGAGGAAGATGCAGTTGGGAGGATCAGTGGCCCTGAAGTGAGAGGTAAGTGGGCCCGAGGGAGCATAAGGATAGAAGCCTGCCTGAAATGTGAAATGTATGCTGCTTGTTAATTGGGGTTGTCAGCACCATGCTCCACAACAAGGACACTGCTTTCAGGACTACAGACTTTGCTTGAACTTTGATCTAAAGTGCCTCTGGGCCCAGTGGACATTTCCCCAATGGATACTGTTTCTCAAGTTGTTGCTCCATGGAGAAATCAAGTTTCATTAAAGGATCCAGGTTGTTTATAATTGCTGTTTGGGCTTTATTTCAATGTCTTCCTGATTTTAAAGTGTTGCTAATCAAGTGTGCTTCCTAGCCCAGTGCCCCGTGGATGGAGTCTGCACCCAGGCCTGAGGAATCAAAAATGTAAGTCATCTTTTGCTGTTTCTGTTGTGGTCCCCCCTTCCCACGGACTTTACCACCATCATACCTCAAGGCACCAGGGAGGGGTGGGTTACAATTGAAGCTCACCATTGTTTTGGTGTCCACTGCTTCTGCCAGCAATCTATTCCAGGCATCGGCCACCCTTTCAGTGAAGAAATACTTTCTCACATCACTTTTGAATCTTCCCTCCCCAGCTTCAGTGCATGCCCCCTAGTTCTGGTGCTTGTTCTCATTTGGAGGAGACTCCCTACCTGTACCTTATTCGCATCTTTGTGGTACTTGTAGGTCTCTGTCATATCCCCCCTTCCCTCTCTCTCTCTCCTTTCTCCTAGGGTGTATATGTTGAGATCTGGCAGCTTTCTCCATAGGGCTTCTCATGCAAACCATGTACCATCTCAGTTACCCTCCACTGGACCGCCTCTACTCTATGTCCCTTCTGAGGTGTGGTCTTCAAAACTGTACACAGTACTCCAGGTGTAGTTGCACCAGTGAGCAATATAATGGCAAAAAACCATCTCCTTCCTCCTGCTGGAGATACCCCTCCCTATACAACTCAGCATTCCACTAGTCTTACCCACTGCTTATCACACTGCCCTTACACCTTGACATCCTGAGATATGATAACCCTTAGGTAATTTTCTTGCTTAGTGTCTATTAATCCCCCCCCCCATCTTATACTTAGCACCTGGGTTTCTATGTTCTAGATGAATTACCTTGCACTTTTTGTCATTTAACCTCAATAGAGGGCATCCATACCCTTAGGCTGTTCTACAACATGGGGAATGTCTCTAATTTTACCCCACAGAATTGTACTCCCCCACATTTATGCACATAAAGAAGACGATGTTCAGCTAGACTTCAAAGCATTTGGAATTGTTTGTTACCTAGTCAAACAAGTCTACAAATTCATGCTGTCTACCATGCTGCAGCCCATTAACCAGCAGAGACTCCACTTGTTTCTCTTTGATTATAGTTTCCAGTAGTTTGCCAGTGATTGCTGTCAAACGGAATGGCCTGTAGTTTCCTGACTCATCTTTCCACCCCACTTTGTGCCGAGATACCACACCACTGTTCTCCAATCTCCAGGCCATCGGCACCTCTCCAGTCTCAAAGGAGCAGTTGAAGTGGGCTGTCAGAAGGTCACCCAGTACTCATGCAATTTCTGCAGCATGCTGAAGAAGTCAAAAAGTAACAGTCCTATCACCGACCTCTGTGGGATACCACTGGTAACTTCTCTCATTCCTGAGAATCCCATTCTTTCACTACCCTCTGTATCCCCCCTCAAAACAGTTTGCCAACCTCAAGCTACCTTTTCAGTTTTTCCCATCTCCCAGGTCCTCCAGGTTTTTTTTTGACTAACCTCCTTTATGGGAGCAAGTCCAACAGCCATCCTTGCTAGTCACTACTGCTGCAGTGGTGCTGCTGCTGCAGCTAGCCACTTCTTCAGACCCATTGAGTATATGAAAACATAAGTTCACTTACGAAATAGTAATTCACAAAGTAAGCTTTGCATTTAATGGGCCTTTTAGGTGAATCTGCAGAGTCCTTGAGAAGTGCGTAGTGGGTGACTATGCCAGAATTTCACTTACAATTTTAAAATTCACAACACTCCAAAGCACAGAGAACGATGCAAACTGCAGCTTTTTCAGTCACTACCTTTGAAGCATAGATTGTGCTTTCCTTTTGTGCCATTTGGCCTCAATGGCAAAATAAAATTGTGATATTACAACAGATGCTATTTAAGGACGTGTAAAACAAATTCAGTGAATGATTTACAGCACAATATTTAAATCTAATGTAGTCTACACAATTTTATGCTTTGACTTCACCAGTCCTGCGTAATAGGCGAGTGCTGTACAGTTTTCCTCTCACAGTGTCACTTTAAAGCTGTGTGCACGATGCCCATCATGAAGCAATTTCAGGTAAGCAGACACTTGCAATGGGTTTCCAAGGGAGGTCTCTTATGGTGTAAGAGATTCCATGCCTGAGGTTTGGGTGAAAAGACAGCAAAGCGAAGCTGAGCGGTTCTCTTTCTGTCCAAACCTCAGGGGAGGAGTCTCTTATTCCATAACAGACATTACTTGGAGGCCCTATTATCTTATTGTAAATCACTCAAGTTTAACTTGAGTGACTTATAATAAGATTAGAGTCTTTTTTTTTTAGTTTACTATCCTACCCACTGGCACTGAAGTCGAGCACTCCCTCCTAACACTCCTGTAGGAGAGCACATGGTACACAAAATAAGAGACACAGTGGCTCTGTGCACTGATTGGCTGAAATCACCTTAGTGATTTAAAATTCACTCATTTATAATGTTTTGTAAACATACTACAGCCACAAAATATGGAATTTAACCATTCAAATCACTAAATAACTGCACCATACAATACTCCAGTAGGCAAAATTATATAAAAATGTGTCAACACAGTGGCTCTTTAACACCAGAGTGTAAATCAGAAACACCCACTGAGGTTACTAACAGACCTATATAGAAGGAACAATAACAGAGTTGGAACCAGTATTTAAAAACAGATTTTGCTGGAAAAAAGTGACTGCAAGTTTGCTCAGTTCTCCTTTAAAGCTAGATATAAAATCGTCCCTTGAAATACATACTAAAGGACAGAAACAGCTGATATTAGAAAGAAACAATAATCATACTAAGGTAGAAGCTCTTATAATTAAGATACACCTAATAATAAAAATATTTTCCCAGTTCCATCAATACCAGCTAAGATCATAAGAGTGGATATGGGTGCTAGTTTGGAAAAAATGGAGAGAAAAGGGGTTAAAAGGTGTAATAAAAAAAAAAGAAAAAAATGAGTAAACTAGATTATTTAAACTTTGAGCAGGAAAGTATTAGCAAATTCTTCTCCCCTGTTATACAGTAATGGATTAAAGGAGTGATCAAGACATGCTAGTATTACCACAGGAAGCTAATAAGATGATAACCTTGAATAGTTCAAAATATACTAAAGAGGTCACAAATGGAGATTATATAAATTTAATTGACTTCTCCTGTTCAAACATAGTGAAAGACTCCCAGAGATGTAGATGAAAATTACTTATCCATTGGGAATATCCTCTACTAGTAATGGATTGCTGGCAGGCTCACCACAGCTATTTTTGATTCAGCAATAGTAAGAGAAAATGAGAGTTCTCTTTCACAAGACAGTATCTTACAGGAACTGAATAAATAAGTTCATGTGAAACACTAGATTCAGTAGCATATGACAGTTATCCCACAAATTTGGCAAAGGATGCCATCAAGGCCTTAGGCCTTCACAATATGGCCCATCTTTTGATTATGGAAGCTCTCGCTGTCATGAAGGATACTACTGATTCAATAATAAGGGGAACTAGGCTATAATAGGATGGTGATGGAGAAAGTATATGTATCATTAGAAAAAACCTAGAGAACAGCCATTGGGTTATTCCCTTACATCAGTAGCTATTTCAGAGATGCCAGAAATTTGGAAAGGAAGGAAGGAAGGATCTAAAAAGATAAAAAGAGGGAGAAATAGAAGAGAAAAAAAATGGAGATATCCAATCATAATAATCATCATATTGCCAATAAACAAGACCAGAGTGCAAGCACACTAAAATATATACCAACTTCTG
Organism: Neoceratodus forsteri; assembly: GCA_016271365.2. Lineage (NCBI taxonomy): Eukaryota > Metazoa > Chordata > Ceratodontiformes > Ceratodontidae > Neoceratodus > Neoceratodus forsteri. Next base: position 35,576,848 of record CM057459.1, read on the forward strand.
TCTAGGGTAATGTGGTACTTATTTATTAGGGATAAAAAAGAGCATATCTGTGGATCAGCCTAACTGAGAAACTACACAACAACAAAAATGTTATAAGGGGAGGCTGAAGAAGGTTGAAAGAACTCCCAATCTATGAATATGATAGGTGATGAGATAGTATTATGTATTACTGGCATTTAATACATAGATTTGGATTTTAATAAGGTACAAAAGTACACAAACAATTCTGGGTAATATTATCACTCCTGAAGTAATAATGCTACACTTCAAGAGTGATAATACTATCATTCAGGTCTGGTAATACTATTGTTCGGGAGCAAAACGATAGTATTATCACCAAGTGACAACAGCACATGCACTAGTCTGTCTCCCCCATGTCTTCCAAAGCATGCCTTCCAATTGGCCACTTTTCGTGTGTAGGTGGGCAGAACAGTTTTTAAAATGTGGCAGTCCATCTCTCACTTACCAAGACCAAACTGGGTCCTCTGCACTTCTCTGTATTTTTTTTTTTTGCGTCTCCAATAAATGGAATTATCTGGTTCTGCCATCCCCTAATTAACAACAGGTATGACTTCCAACAAATTCAAAGAAGCAGTGCTTGTGGCATTGAAAAGCGGGCAGGGCAGAGAGCATCATGGATGAGCGAGAGTGAGGGAGCTCAACGAGACAGTGCGAGACAGCGTGGCCGTCAGCCAGGACCAAGTCAGTCCTTCACGGAAGTGGCCGACTGCCCATTACAAAAAAAAATACAAATTTGGATTCATATATTAAAAAAAATAACAGATAGGTTTGTGTCCATTACCAGGGAGTCCTACCATCTCGAGGTTCTGGACACATTGGAACCTCTCAAGCTTCGCTCTCGAGGTTCATGTGTCCAGAACCTCTTGATAGTATTATTCCCTGGTGACGGACACAAACCTATCTGTTATTCTCTTTTTATGTGAAATCAGCAGAAAATTAGGATTCAATGTTGAACTGGTTAGATATCTATTCCAGGGTGAGATAGGTGTAAAGAATTCATATGATAACATTCTACTAGCATTTTGGAACATAGAAGAGCCAGTTAAACCAGTATACACAATGATTTCTGATATAGTCCTAGCCAAACAAATTTGGGATAAGATAAATATCCTCCAACAGCTAAATCTGGAGATAGCTTTACCATTGATTTGAAGATACATCTTTAAATATCACACTGGGAATGAAAAAATAGGGTATGAAGTAAGAATAATTCAAATTCAACAATTAATAAAAGAGCTAAAATATCATTTTAAGGCCATCTCCCATGAAAAGATGATTTATTATTCTGTTCATATCTGGGATGAACAGATTAAGACACGAACATCCTTGATCACTTACTTCAGCAATTTGTTTTCTCCTGTCAAAGGTGCTTAAGGTTAAGTTACATTATACTGTATGGCAATAGATGGTGTTTATATGAATAGAAATTATTCTGCAAGGGGCAAACTTGATGTTTGGGTAAGAGAGTCACAGTTAGCCAATGAAATTATGAATTATGCATGAAAGTTGGACCCCCTAGGTGTCTCTATTGTAGATTTACACAATAACTTGACCCATCAAGTGCAGGCCCTGCAATACAGCAAAACCATTTAGACCATCCTAAACAACTGACTAAAAAATTGACTGTCAGACACTAGCTTATTTGCTGAGTCTAATGTATCTGAATTGAATGTAACTCCATAAACTAATAAAGAAGGGGGGTGTGTATTATCACAGAATATTGCTGAATTAGGAAAACACTATATGATAAAGAATGGGTCAAATATGTCTTGAACTTTTTTGTAATGTTTTCAGGAAACTAGGGCTATAGGTCCTCCTTCTTTGAATGGCTGTTCAGTAATCTAGCCTCCTGCTGTCAAACATAAGAAGTTAAGCCGACTGACTAGTGGCCTTAATTCAAATAGGGTAAATTTATTTAGTGGTTGGGAACATGTATAGAAATGTAGAAACTTAGACTTTGACGGCAGATAAAGACTGCTTTGCCCACCTAGTCTGCCCATTTCCATACCTAGTGTATAAACTGCAGATCCTAGGTAACCAACAGCCTACTTCTTCCTACCCCCACCAGAATTGCCTTATGTCTGTCCCATGCATTTTTGAACTCTCCTACTGTTTTTGATTCCATGACCTCCTCAGGAAGGCCGTTACATGCGTCCACCACCCTGTCTGTGAAAAAATACTTCCTCACATTGCCCCTGAGCCGTCCTCCCTCTGTCTTCAAATTGTGTCCCTTTGTTCTTGCACATCTCTTTTTCTGAAAGATGCTATCCTCTTAGTAGTAAAACCTTTATTTTTATACAGGAATTGATGACAATTTACATCATTAGGACAATGTCCTATTTACAAGATGCTCCTGTTTCTCCATGGTCCATATAACACTAATTAAAAAAACAAACTAATATAACAATACAGTCACAAACATGTTAGTAACAGTGAGTGATAGACATATCTTACATATATCTTTTCATTCTATACAAATTACTCCTAAAAACGTATATAATTAGCCATAACATTCACACCTTAAACTTAATTCCTGCTTCAGACTTAATAAAAATGCTTTCACATCTTTAAATTTATTATTTGTTACTATTTTTATCTTATTCCTTATTCTATCCACTATTACAGGAAAACGCATGTGGCTATATTTATTTTTTAATTTTGGAAGTAAGTAATGCCCTCGATTTTTATCATGCAAATTATAAACAGTTGTTTTCCTTTCTAATCTGTCACTCAGGCTTTTAGGCTGATTTTGATAAATAACTTTATAAATTTGCGAAGCCCAAGAAATCTGTCTTTTTGTTTCCTGGGTAAGCCAACCCAGGTTTTGTAACAATAGACAATGATGAGTTCTATAATCCTCTTTTAATATAAATCTAGCCATCTTGTTGTACAATTTATCAACTTTTTGCAAGAGACCTTTCGATGCCAGACCATACACATGGTTTCCATATTCCAAAACGGGTAGAAGAAGTTGTTTTATTACCATTTCTCTTATTAATCTGTTCATACAAGAACTTGTTCTTCTAAAAGTTCTCAATCTTTTATTTATTTTTGTAATAGTATCAAGAATATGTTTATCAAATTTTAGGGCATAATCAATCCAAACTCCTAGGTATTTATATTCTAGTACTTGTGCTAATTCTTCGTTTTGTAGTGTCTTTATAGATATATTTTCTCTGCTACCAATCAGTCTATGCTTAGTCCTAGAAAAAAACATCAGTTTTGTTTTTTTGCTATTAACTATCAAACCTGAACTGTTCAACCTTGTACAGAGTCTGGTAAAGTCTGCTTGCAATTTTTGTTCCAGTTCGACTAAAGTTCGTCCATCTGAAATCATTAAGGTGTCATCTGCATAGAGGTTAATACTTGAATTTTGTATTACTTCTACTAAGTTGTTGATATAAATCAAAAACAATGATGGTCCTAAAATTGAGCCCTGTGGGACGCCTCTCTTTACCAGAAGTCTCTTAGATAAGACCCCATTAATACTTACTTGCTGTTTTCTATTTTCTAAGTAAGATTTAAACCAATTATAGGTTTCATTTATTAAACCCATATCCACTAGGCGTTCACCCAATAATTTATGGGATACCGTATCAAAGGCCTTTGATAAATCCACGAACACTGCGCCCACCGCCAGGTCATCCTCCAGCCTTGTAGCCAGGTCATCGACCATGGCGGTGAGCGTGGTGGACGTGGAATGACCCCTTCGGAACCCTGATTGAAATTTAGTTAGCAGAGTATGTTTCTCCACAAAGTCAACTAACTGTTCTTGAGCCAGTCTCTCCAGTATCTTTGAAATACTTGATAGTAAAGCAATTGGCCTATAGTTTGTAGACTTATATGCATCTCCAAAACCTTTATAAATTGGTATTATTTTTGCACTTTTCCAAGCCTCTGGGAAAATTCCCTCCACCAAACTCCAATTAAACAATTTAGTCAAAATTGGTGCTATCACTTGCATGGCATCTTTAAGAAATCGATTTTCTATCAAGTCTAGACCATATGCTTTTTTTAGGCTTAATTTTCTGATCTCAGTCTTAACCTGTCTACAAGTGATACCCTTAAATCTGAAAACATGCACATTTGAATTTACGATCCGTTCTTCAGAATCCCTAAATATCGGGTCAGCAAATTTCAAATCAGGTAAATTTACAAAATAATCATTTAACATATTTACTGACTGTTTGGTTGACTGTATTACACCTCTATTTATCATTTGAATAGGAGGACCATAATTTTGTGGGGATTCAAATGATTTTATTAATGACCAAAATTTTCTATTGTCAGTAGTGTTTTTTGACTTATCTTCATAATATTTTTGTTTTTGTTTTCTTATTAATAATTTCTGATTATTTCTGGCCTTTTTATATTTATCCCAGTCCTCAGTTTTTAAGGTTTTCCCTGAATTTTTCCACAGGCGATCCTTTACCCGTATCATTTTCTTCAATTTTTCCGTTATCCATGGCACGTGTGATTTTCTCTGTGTGCATTTTTTAATAGGGGCTAGTTCGTTACATAAATCTAGGAACAGTTTTGTGAATTCCTGGACTGCTAAGTCAATTGATGGAATTAAAAATAATCTGTCCCATTTAACTTGGAATAATCTTGCAACAAAAGCTTCTTTATTATAGTTTTTAAAATTTCTACGCATTACTTTTATTGGAAAATTCAAAGTTTGATTGAAATTTATGTCCCCAATTGCAAAGAGACAACTTAATGAGTTATGATCGCCCATAATGGGTTGATTTACTTCTATTGATTCGATCAGAATTCTTGCTGATACGAATATTAGATCCAATATATTTCCATTACTTTGTTGTAGAGTTTTCCTAGTGGGAAAAGGCACTTTTTGTTTTATATCCAGGAAGTTAAAACTGTTTTCCAATGATATTCCTCATGGTTTACCCCATGATGCATTAAAGTCCCCAATAATTAGCAATTCACAGCCCATTGTACTCTTTTGGATAACTGAGGTTAGATTATCAAATTCTCCCAAGGCTGTTTTTGGAGGGGCATAAACTACTCCCAAAACCAAATCCATGTTATTAAATTTTACCAATAAACAATCTATTAAGCCAATTTGATTTGCAAATAACACTGTGGTCTGTCCAAATTCCCATTTGGTAAATAGGATAACCCCACCCCTTCCCCTATGACCCTTCCTGTCTAATCGATGACTAAAAAAACCCGCTGGTTTTACTTCCTCGGTTTCAATTTTATCATTTAGCCATGTTTCTGTCAAGGCAACTATATCTGGAGCTTCTGAGTAAATCCAAGTTTTAAATAAATCGGTCTTGTTCTTTAAACTTCTGGCATTATCATGGATTATCTTCATTGATTCTAATTTCCCTGGGCCAGGGTTAATTTCAATGTCTCCACTCAGGAGTACTGAAATTAATAAACAATTTCTAGATGATTTTGGATCTTGTCCCACTAACCTTAAGATATAATTTATATTTTCCAACTGTATCCTTATTTTTGAAAAAGAGTTTCTACCCCTGCCCTTAGTTATCAAACCCTCCTTCATTAGGGTAAATCCCCCCCATATTGGGAGTCCTCATTACCAATGCTAGTGTGCTAGTCATTTTCAGTTGACACACCGAAGTTAACTTTCTGTAAATCAATGTCATGATATAAATGTACAACAACATCCTCTTGGACTTTGTTGATTCCCTTGAGGTATTTAAAAGCTTCTATCATGTCCTCCCCCCCTCCTTTCCTCAAGGGTATACATATTAAACTTCTTTAGTCTGTCTTTGTATGGCTTCTATTGCAGACCCTGCACCATTTTAGTTGCCCTCCTTTGTATTGCCTCCATCCTGTCTTTGTCCTTGCAGAGATGGGGTCTCCAGAACTGCACACAGTACTCCAAACTTCCTGTTTTATACAGGTGATACCTCTCCCCTATACATCCCAGTATCCTCCCAAACCTCCTTACTGCCTTCTCACATTGTTTGCTTATATTTAGGCCCATTTTTGTTGTTGTTAATAACCTCCCCCCCATTGTGTACTCTTTCCCTGGGTTTTTGTATCCAGGTGCATTACAGTACTTTGCACTTGTTTGCATTGAATATAAGCTGCCATACTTTTGACCATTCCTCCAACCTTGCCAAGTCCCTTCTCATCCTTTCCACCCCCCCTTGTGTATCAACACTGTTGCAGATCTTTGTGTCATCTGCAAAGAGGCATACTTTTCCTTCCAGTCCCTCTGCAATGTCACTAATAAAGACATTAAAAAGAACTGGACCCAGTACTGGACCCTGCGGTTCCTTGCTAGTAACCCCCTTTCTTCAGAATGGACTCTGTTTACTATTATCCTGTGTGTCCTGTTGTCCAGCAAATTTTTTACCCAGGCTACCACCCTGGGACCCACTCCCAGACTGGCTAATTGGTTTATTACTTTTTTGTGTGGGACTGTGTCAAATGCTTTGTTAAAGTCTAGGTAGGCCATGTCCACAGCCCCTCCCTGGTCTACTACTTTGGTCACCCAGTCAAAGAAATCCATTAGATTTGTCTGACATGACCTTCCCACCGTGAATCCATGCAGCCTTGGGTCCTGTGCCCCGCTGGCCTCTAGGTACTCAACAATTCTTTCTTTCAGAATTGATTCCATCATTTCCCCTACCACTGAGGTCAAGCTAACAGGTCTGTAGTTTCCTGCCTCTGCTTTGCTCCCACTTTTGTGAAGGGGAATCACATCCACCCTCCTCCAGTCCTTAGGTACCACACCATCCTCCCAAGATTTGTTAAAAAGGGTAGTCAGTGGTGTCACTAGTTCTCCCCTTAGTTCTTTTAGAATTCTGGGGTGAATCCTATCAGGCCCCATTGCTTTGTCCACATTCAGTTTTAGGAATTCTCGTAGAACCCTTTCTTCTGTGAAAGGACTGGTATCAACCCCCCTATCCAGAGTGCTTCTATTGGTTGGATTAGGCACCATTTGGATATAAATACTACAAAGAGGAAATCTGGTCTAGCCTCTCTGCAACATATGCTAAGTTAATGATAAACACAGAGACTACTTTGTTCATAGCAGACAATTTTAATTCTAGAATTGCTAAATATGTTCACATAATTCTTGAACTGCTAAACATGTAAACTTAGAGAATTTCATTAAATTTATTAAATCACAAGTTATTAGCAATAGGAAAGGATAGGACAGGATTTTTATTTATAGAGTGCCTTTCCAGACTCAAAGCACTTGACAAATGAAAATAAGTAACATGTCATAACAATCATAAGCATTCAGGAAATGAAACCTAGCTTAAATTATAATCATAGAACTATAACTATATGAGCTGGCAGTCCCCAGTAAAGGCCTGTCTAAAAAGCCAGAGACCCGATAGTCAAAACTTTGTGTAGGTGCTAATGGTGTTTGCCTGCACAAATCAGGTTTTGTGCCAGACCCCAATATTCAAAAGGGTTGGTTGCACTGGCAAACAGGGTTAGCACCCGTGCAAACCTCAATGGGTGGGGATATGCAAATGGGGGGGACAGGGACAGGAATATTGGCAAAGTGCAAAAGGGTTTAAACACAGAACACAGAAACAGACCATGCTGAAACAGACCATGATGGCAGAAAAAGACCAGAGGTCCATCCAGTCTGCCCATTTTCCCTATAATCCCTGGAACCTTCCCTGGAACCTGTTGTTTTTCCCGGGTACTTATCCTCCCCATCCTATCCCCATTCTCCTCCCTGGTCTTGTTGCCTGGGTGATTACTATTCTCTTCATTCTATTCCATGCCTGCTCGAATATTCTGACTGTGTTTGCACCCACCACCTCAGCCAACAGACTGTTCCAAGGTTCCCCCACCCTTTACATAAAGAAGTATTTCCTCACTTCCCTCCTGAACCTCCCTTCTATTAATTTCCACTCATGACCATGCGACCTTGGGTTGATATTCAGGGTAAATAATTCCCCACGGGTTACCTTGTCTATTCCTTTAAGTAACTTAAAGGTCTCTAGCATATTTCCTGTCTCCCTTCTGGTTTCCAGTGAGTACATATTTAGTGCCTTGAAGATCTCCTCATAGGATCTGCCCCAAATAATTTTTGTTACTCTGTATTGCACTGATTCCAACCTATTCCTGTTGATTCCAATCTATCCCTGCCCTTTCTGAGGTAAGGGCTCCAGAACTGGACACTGTACTCCAGGTGAGGCCTCATCAGGGATCACTACAGGGGAAGTATTACTTCTTTTCTTATGTTATCAATACCCCTCCCAATACATCCCACCATCTCGTAGGCCTTGTTGCACTGGCTCATTTGTTTAAGGGAGCTACTGATGATAACTCCTAGATCCTGTTCCCTTCTGTAGTGCTAAGTCTCACTCTACCCATCCAGTATTCTGTCTTGGGGTCCTTTTCCCTAAGTGCATTCCCTTGCACATTTTGGCACTGAATTTTAACTGCCAGACCTTTGATCACCCCTCTAGTTTTTGTAGGTCCTTCTGCATATCCCTTATTCCCTCACCTCTATCCACCCTCCCACACAGTTTTGTGTTATCTTCAAAGAGACCCAGCCTGCCCTGGATTCCCTCACCAATGTCACTAATGAACATGTTGAAGAGGACTGGACCCAGGACAGATCCCTGTGGAACCCCACTCATAACCTCCCTTTCCTCTGATTTAACCCCGTTGCCCACCACCCTCTGCTGCCTCCCTTCTAGCCAGCTACCCACCCAGTTCACTACAGTTTTAGCCACATCAGGTATTCCATCTTTTTGAGTAATGTTTTCTGCAGTACTGAATCAAAAGCCTTACTGAAGTTAAAGTACTGCAGATCCACAGCATGGCTCTTGTCTACTTCCTTGGTCACCCAGTGAAAGAAAACTAGCATTTGTCAATGCCAAATGTTTGCTTGCTGGCATTAGCAGTGCAAGTGCAGGAGTTAAACAGATGCAGTATAGGAATGGCATTGAAGTATTGAACTGACGCCAACTCCACCCTCACCCTGCAGAGATGGACAGGCATTGGGATGTGCCTTTGGATCATTGCCTATGACGGTCACAACATTTCACCTCACCCTATCCTTCGGACACTGACAAATGTCGAGATGTGCCTTGGGGTGTTTGGGCTTTACATTCACCTCATTCCATAAGGAAATACACTGAAATGGGCACAGTATAGGAGAACGGGGTGAACTCTGGGGGCAAAGGGTCCAAGGCACATCTTGATGCCTGTCACTGGCTGCAGGGTGGGGGTGGAATGGCATGAGCATTACTGTTGACAATCCCAAATCACAACCCTGATGCCTGTCAGTCCCTACAGGGTAGGGTGTTATGGTCGAAAACCCTAACACCCTGGGCGTTTCTTGTCATTTTTACTCCAAGTTTTCCACATTGGCTTTTTGTGACCCCACCGCATGAACAATGACACTATCAGTTCGTTAGGTGAAAGGTGATTTTGCACAGCGACTGCACCATTTGGTGCCACAGGTGCGAAAATACATTTCGAACAGGATGTGAAAAGTGACAGGTATACTTTTCATGAGGAAGTGTAAAAAAGACTTTGTTGAAAATTTGCAGTGAAACTATACAAAAACTGGTGAAGCCACAAGCGTGCATAGAAACTGTGCAATGTACACCCATAATGTAATAAGTTTTGGGATTTCTTACAGCAGATTTTCAACAAAAGTATTTTGGGACCTCCACTATTCTGTGCCGGAAGTGTGAAAACACATTTTGGCTAGGGTGTGAAAAATAACAGCTGTACTGTTCATAAGGAGGTATGGAAACATGCCAGTGTTGAAAATCTGGACTGAAAATATTACAAATTCGTGAACTTACGAGGGTACATGGAAACTGCTCAATGCAAGCTCGTAACACAGTCATTTTATGGACTTTTGTCACCAAATTTTCAACATAGCCATTTTAAGACCTCTGCTCATGAACAGTGTCACTGTGATTTTCTTAATCTGTCCCAAACATTGATTTAGCACACCGACTGTGCCATTGTGCACTACATGCGCGAAAACACATTTTTGGCAAGAAGTGAAAAATAACAGCTATACTGCTCATAAAGAGGTGTGGTAAAATGGCAATGTTGAAACTCTGGAGTGAAAATATTAAAAATTCTTAAAGTTACGAGCGTGTGTAGGAACTGTGCAATGCACACTAGTAAAACAGTCATTTTGGGAATTCTTTCACCAAATTTTCAACATAGGGTTTTGGGGGGGCCTACCTCATGAACTGTGACACTGTCATTTCGTTACTCAGTCCGGAAAGGTGGTTCCGCGCAGTGACTGCGAAATGAACTTTCTTTGAGGTGGGGCCCCAAGAACCACATGTTGAAAATTTGGTGAAAAAATTCCCTAAAATGACAGAGATATGCACCAAAGTTGAAAAAAACAAAACATTTATGACATTATACAGCTTACCGGCATTTCTTCAGTTCACGGTCAGCTCTGAAAAGTGCAGACGTGTTCCCGGTCCACCGAAGATCATCGTGCTGGGCTCCGGAGGTAAGTATGGGGTGTGGGGAGGTGGGTGAGCACTGGATGGCTGCGGGTTGGAGGGGGGTAAGACAATCAATGAGGGACCGTTTTTGTTTTCAGTTTTTATGTTTGTTTTCCCTTTATTTAGGAAGACGATGTAGGACTTTTGCCACGCTGGGGTGGGTTCCTAGCATGGCAGCTTGAAGTGTTTTTGGGGGGGCAGTGAAGCCGATGGGGGATTGGGCACCCCTGTCGGCAATGCAAATGTTTGCCACGCTGGGGTGGGCTCCCAGCGTGGCACCTGGAAGTCTGGTTTTGGGGGGATACAGTGGATCCGACGGGGATTGGAGACCCCGTTGGCAATATGAACTTTTGCCATGCTGGGGTGGGCTCCCAGCGTGGCACCTAGAAGTCTGGTTTTGGGGGGGTACAGTGGAGCCGACGGGGGATTGGGCACCCCCGTCTGCAATATGGTATGGGAGGGGAGCACATGAGCACATTGGGGTGGGCTCCCAGCATGCTATGTGTGTGTTTTTGTGTGTGTGTGTGTGTGTGTGTGTGTGTGGAGGGGGGATAGAAAAAAAATGGAGCTGTCTATGACAGCTGTTCTCATGCAGTGCTGAGTGTAGGCACTTTGCATACTGCCAAAGGCAGTATGCAAATTGCCTACAGGTTACCGCTGCTCATTGTAGCGGTGTTTTGCTTTCAACTGTATGCCACTGCATCTGAACTGCTGTCATAGACAGCTCAAACATTTATTGGTGCGGTGAGGCTGCGCCTGCAAGGAGGAGCAGGGCATTGGAAGCGAGGTGGCACACCTACGAAAACTCGTATGGTGGCACTATGTTTCTTGCACATGCGTGCAAGCAAACATAAAAATCAGGTTGGTCTGACAAGGCCTTCCCCTCCGCGAAACCATGTTGTTTACTATCTTGGAGCCCATTGCCCTCTAGGCAGTTCACAAGGTTCTCTTTGATTAGTGTTTCTGTCAGCTTCCCTACAATAGAGGTCAGACTGACAGGCCTGTAGTTCCCCTGTTGCTCTCTGTGCCGCATCTTATAAAGCAGTACAACATCTGCCATTCTCCAATCTCTTGGAACTTCCCCAGACCCAAGTGACCTGTTGAACAGCCCAGACAGTGGTTCAGCCACTTCTGCTGTTAATTCCCTAAGTATCCTCGGATGCAACCCATCTGGTCCTGGGGCCTTATCTATCTTACGGGCTGCCAGCCCTTTCAGGACCCTTTCCCTAGTAAATATTGGCTGCCTCATTTCCAAGACCCCCTTAGCAGCTGATCTGATGCTGCTATCTGGCATGTCCCACAATCCTCCTTAGTGAATACTGAGTAAAAGTAGTCATTCAGGACAGTGGCCTTTTGCTCATTCTCCTCTATCACCCTAACCTCCCTCAACCAGTCGTGCGATGCCATGCCTTATTTTTCCTTTTTTCACTGATATATCTAAAAAACTGTTTTTCTCTGTTCTTGACCCCCCTCCATGATACACAGCTCTGTGTCTGCTTTCACCTCCCTAATGACCCTCTTTGTCTCCCTATTTTTCTGTAGATAATCCTCCATTTCTGCCTCCACCTGCTTTCCCAGTATTTATAGAAGGCCTTATTTTCAGCCCTAACCGCTTCCCTGACTCTAGCCAAGAACCATAGTGGTCTCTTAAACCTGTTTTTTGGAGATACTGTTTTTATGCTTGCCCCTGATGCCTCAAGGATGGCTCCCTTTATTGCTCCCCATCTCTCCTCTACCCCCTTATGTCCTTCACCCCTACTAACTTATCTCTAAACAGTTCCTTCAGCCTATTGAAGCCCATCCTTCTAAAGTCAAGGACTTCGGTTCTTGATTGCGGGTTGCTGGATCCAAAGGCCAATTCAAACCACAGGGAGCTGTGGTCGCTGTTCCCTAGCAGCTCCCATAGCACACACCATCTCTGAGTTGATGAGCACCACATCAAGGATTGCGTTCTGCCTTGTAGATCCCTTAACAAGCTGCACTAGTAGACAGGTCCTTTTGTGCAGTGCAAATACAGCTGAACAAAATCCCCTCTTGTTCTGCGCAACCCTAGTGGCTGCCAGAGGTAATGCAACTGACTAGCCAGTTGGCCACTGGGGGAGCACACCCACTCCCTGTGGTCCGTGGCCCACCCACTGAGCACCAGCCCATAGTAACAAAAAAAACTTCAAGGTTAGAGGTCCCCGATCATCAGCCCATAATAAATAAAAACCTTCCCTGGTACTAGTGGTTCCCCCACTCCGATCACCAGCCTGTAGTAAAACTTGCGACCCTCCCTGACATCCAGTGTTCCCCCCAGGCAGTGATCCATGGTACTGCTGGTCACAATTCTGTAATCACTGGCATCTAGTGCCTCCCCATCATGACAAAGAACACCCCCCCGTTACCTTATCAGCATCCTTGGTGCCATGGGTGTGCATACTGCAACTGGCACACCCCTTCTCACACCTCCTCAGCCAGCTGCTGTATGTCCAGGCAGGGAGGGTGCATCTTATTTTACAAGGAGCATCATCCTGTCCTATAAATAAGACGCACGCTCCCTGCCTGGACATACTGTGGCTGGCCAAGGAGGTGTGAGGAGGCTGCACCGGTCACCCATATGTGCACCAAGGCAACAAGGGATATTGGTAACGCTACTAGGGAGGGTGGGTGCTTGATGCCACAGTGGGGGGGGGGCTGCTAGATGCCAGGGATTATGGAACTGTGATCGGTGGTACCATGGATTAGTGCTGGGGTGACCACTGGATGCCAGGGAGAGTTGTAAGTTTTACTATGGGCTGGTGATTGGAGGGAGGCAACCATTAGCACCAGAGAAGGTTTTTATTACTATAGGCTGGTGATTTGAAGGGAGGGGGAACCACTAGCACCAAGGAGTTTTTTTTTTTTACTATTACAGGCCAGCAGTCGGTGGGTGGGTGGGGACCACAAGGCAGCAGGAAAATCTCCAAATGACTTGGACTGGGGAAAGGAGTGGGTGGTGCAGCGCTAACCTGCCTCTGCTACCTTTGCAAATGGCCCATAATGGGCATGCAAATTGCCCCTTAGCACCGTGCATGCCCAATAGACTCATTTGCATGGGTCCCATTGAAAATTTCAGATAACGCTCCAGCGATATCCACTCCCGAGGTTCACTTCAGGAGCCATGTCAGGGCAGTGCTACTTGACTTAGCACTGTGCTGACATGGTCCTATATTCAGTCAGATAACACTAGTGCATTATCCAACTGCATACAGCATCCTCGGACCCCTGTACAATTGCAACGTGCAGCACAAACTTGTGCGCTCTGCTTTACGCTTTTCTGACTATCAGACCCTAGGTCTTTAATTGTGATTTAAAACATTCAACTGGAGAGGCAGCATAGATGGAATTTGGGACAGTATTCTAGAGTCTTGGAGCAGCAACAGAAAATGCTTGGTCCCCAACAGATGTCAGTCTTGCTGATGGGACTATTAAAAGTCCTTGGATGTCCAAGTGGAGAACTCTGTTACCCCAAAAATCCTCCTGTTGGGTTGCTAATAGCTCACGAATGTAGAGGGGGCCTAGTCCATTTATGACCCTATAAGCCAACAAAAGTATTTTAAATTCAGAACTCCATCTTACTGGCAGCCAATGTAATTCTCACAATGCGAGCAGGATGTGATTAAATTTGGATACACCAGTTAACAACCTAGCTGTGGAGTTCAGTAGTAACTGAAGGCAGTTCTCTACTATGGCCTGTAGCTGGCAGGGCATAGCAGAAAACATTGCAGTGATCAGTCTGTGAGGTAACTAAAGCATATACTAGTGTGCACAGATTGCTTTGGTCTGGGAAAGGACGCAGTCTGGCTACATTTTTTTTTAATTGACAAAAACTATATCTAATGAGAGCAGAAATTTGAGATGTCAATGCTAATTGTCAGTTTGTGGACATTCTCTCTTATCTGCAGTGTTGCTCCATGGATAACATGAAAACCTAAATTTTCTTTTACTGCAGAAACCAAGTGATCTGAACCCACCAAGAGCAACTCAGTTGTGCTGGGTTTGAATCTCAGCCAGTTTACATTCATCCAGTTCCTTATCTCCATGATAGCCTTCTCAACCACACACATTGGTTTGCATCGTAATAGAACATCTACTGATAAAAAAATGAATGAAAATGGCTCTCAACTAGTGAATGTTATGGAGTCCATTAACTTGACCAGTGTGAATGGTGGAGTGGAAGGAGATAAAAATGACAACCCAACCTTTTTTTGCCCCACGGAGAGTGATTGGTTATTTTATCTACCAAGTTGTGGATTTATTCCCATTTGTACATCTAAGTATAACCAGGAGGCCTGAAAGTGTCTATGCCTCTTTTGCACTCTCATTCGATTACTTTAATTTGGATATGCAGGCTGTTACATCTGAACTGCTAAAGGCTCAGGGCCTGATTCTCAAAGCCCTACATTTGATGCAAGGTGCCTGCACCAAACATAAATGGCACAAGTGGCACCTTGCAACAAAAACAGCCCCCTGAGCTATTCTTAAAAGCAGTCTGCATCAAAAGCAGGCTGCCTGCACCAAAAGGGGCTTGCGCAATCCTTGTGCCACTAACATGGCTGTGGCATGGCACAAGGGGGCATGCGGCTGATGCAGACTGCCATGTCCCTATAATGGGATTCTTGAAACTGTCCCGGGGAAGAATTTCAAAGTATCCTTAGACCATGCTCTATAATCAGTCTTTTAATTTAGGTGCTGTCCCCACAAAATGGAAACAGGCCACTATCTTTCCCTTCCCCAAGGGAGGGGACCTCTCCTCCCCATCAAACTATTGGCCTATATCTCTGCTCCCCACCCTAGCCAAAATTCAAGAGCACCTTGTTCTATCCCAGTTACACACCTATCTAGATACAATCTCCTTTTTCACCCCTTTTCAGGCCGGTTTCAGAAAAAATCACTCCACCACCACATCCCTCCTTCGCCTCACCAACTCCATCCTCCAAGGCATTGATAAAGGGGACATAACCGCAGCTATTTTTATTGACCTGGCAAAAACTTTCAACATGGTCTCACACTCCCTGTTGCTATCTAAACTTGCCCAAACTGGTCTGTCATCATCAGCACTCAGCTGGTTCCACTCATACCTAACAGGCAGGTCACAAGCAGTCCGCATCGGTACGGCTCTATCCACCTCCCTCCCTGTCACCAGCAGCGTACCTCAAGGGTCTGTACTCAGTCCGCTGCTTTTATCAATTTTCCTAAATGATCTGCCTACTGTCTGCACACAATCTGGCATCCATATGTATGCAGACGATACGGTGCTTTTCGCCTCTGACCCATCTGGCATACGTATCAGCTTGCCTTCAGAAGGATTTCGACTCCGTCAATGCTGGTTTCTTGAGAACCAACTATTCCTCGACTCAAAAAAACTGTCTCCCTCACCTTCGGCTCCCGAGCCAAACTAACCCGGCTTACCGACGTGCCCACATTCTATACCTTGGATAGGACTCCGCTTGAGGTCTGCTCCACATATCGCTATCTCGGCGTCTGGCTGGATCAACACCTTGACTTCTTAGCACATGTAGATGCACTGCAAAAAAAATTACATCCCATGCTGGGAGCTCTCCATCGTAACAAATTTTGCATCCCTCTATCAATCAGGCAAGCAATGGTGCAAAAAAATGATCTTCCCAATTTTGGACTACGGCGATGTAATTTACGGTGCCGCCCCCCCATACATCCTTAGCCAGGCTCAACCCCATATTCAACTCCTTTTGCCGATTCACCTTGGACCACTCTCCCAACACCCATCACTGCAACCTCTACCAGTCCCTTGACCTCCCGTCACTCCAAAACCGGCGATTGCTGCACTGTGCTAGAATTACTGCTAAGGTCTGGTCTCACATGCTGCCCTCCTACCTATCAACATCTCTAACCGCAGTCCCCCCCACCTACCTACGATCTCAGGAACACTGACGCCAGGCTCCTTCACATTCCCCACAGATCCACCCGATCAGGTCAGGTCAGGTAGATTTTAGTTCCAGACTGCCCAAATTATGGTACTCACTGGCAGCCGACATCAGACTCACTACAAGTACTCCCTAATGTAATGCTCTCCTCAAAGCGCATTTTGCTACCAACTGCACATGCTTTCCCCATCGCTGAATTTCCTGCACGTCTCTTATCTGCTATTCTGGCCCCATTTCTTAATCAGTGCCTTTTGCCACTGACTCCTTCTGCAGCTGCTGTAGATGCACATGCCTACCCAAATAGTATGTAATCTAATCACACTATATAATTGTGAAATTTCTTCCATGCTACTACATCACTGCCTGACATACTCTTCATATTTCTTGTACCAACCGCATGCATCTCAGTTCTGCATCCATCCTACTGGGCCACTGTTTGTTATCTGCTAATTATGTATGTACTGATTTCTGGGCCACTGTTTGTTATCTGCTAATTATGTATGTACTGATTTTTGTATTATGTACTGCACTCTTGTAACCCCCTACCCCAGGGCGCATCTGGAATCGAGCGGTACTCTGCTCAGTATGCCTTCCTGGTAAATCTCTTAAATAAATTGTGCAATTTGTGACAATGTGCCTTGGGGTCCATCCTCCTTGATCCACCATTAAACACAGCTACACTCCCTGGTGGTCTTGTGGTTCCCCTTCATGGTTCCCCTTCATGATCCCCGTAAATGGATGTGTTGAATTACAGCCACCCTCCTGGTGGTCTTGTGGCCCTCCTACTGGAACCCCGTGCAGCCCATATTACTTAATAAATAACCCGTCCCCCTCATGGTGCACAGTGCCCCCCCATCCCTGATGCCACCTTACTATTATAATATTAAAATGGCACATGCACCCTCCCCCGATCCATGCTGCCATATTAATTAATTAATGAAACAACCCCTCTCCATCCTGGATGCTGTCATATCATTGTACTGAACAGAGTGCCCCAGTCCTCCTGGTGATCTAGCACCTCCCAGCCCCCCACCCCATCAGGTAGTGCCCACCACCCAGCCCCCCCATCCCATAGGAGAGATGGTACTGAAACAGCCCTCCTCTCATCTCCATGGCTGGTGCCATCTGAACTGTCATTGCATGCTGTACCGTACAGCAAATGACAGTTCAGTCGGTGCCGGCCACGGAGGTGAGAGGATGGATGTGCTGGTGCTGATTCTCTTACGGGATGGGGGGGGAGCTTGGTGGTGGGCACTACTTGCTGGGGTGAGGGGATGGGGGACTGCTAGGTCACCAGGGAATGGGGGTCGGTTGCATTATTATGGTAGCAGCGGCATTGGGGACCAGGGCACTCTATTCAGTACAATGATACGGCAGCATCTGGGATAGAGAGGGGGTATTTTATTAATTAATTAATATGGCGGCATGGATCAGGGTGGGGTGCGGGTGCCATTTTAATACTGTAATAGTAAGGCGGCATTGGGGTTGGGGGGCATGTGCACCATGAGGGGGATGGGTTATTTATTAATTAATATGGGCAGCATGGGGTTTGAGGATGGGTGCCACTAGAGTGCCAGGGAGGGCTGCTGTATTCCATTATATTCATAAGTGTAATTATGGGGTTGGGAAGGGGGGCACTAGACTACCAGGTAATGTGGGTACGATAATTTAATTCTATATGGGTACATGGGGGGCACTATTTATACCATTAACACCGGAGGATCCAGGACTTGTAATGACCGCCAAAATTGAGGATCGGGGACCACTTACCCTTGCCGCATGGGGCTTGCGGCAAAACCTCCTTTGCACCATTTGTTTGCTGCATGGGAGAGGTTGCCACAAGAGTGGGGACTTAGCCGCTGGGACCCCTCCTGTACCAGAATCTGGTGCAGGGTCCCTGGCGCACTGGGCTTCAGTGCAAGCTGCTGTTTGCCACAGCTTGTATCGATCCAGGCCTGGTATGAGAATCGGGCTCTCAGTATCACGCATGGATGAAAAAGAGTGAAGCTTAATTGTATGGTAATATAGGCTAGGAATAATATTTTATATTCTAAATATATTCCTCAGGAAATATACAAACTTCTGAAACCATCAGAGGTCTTTAATGGTTATGATATTCTGGAAGGGATATACTGTAAGCTTCACTCTATAGTACACTGTAGAATATGTAATAGATATACCACTCTGAGGTGTGCGGTCGCGCTCTGATATACGCATGCCTTGGTGTGCGTTATGCATTCGAGAGACATAACCACCAAGGCGCAGGATATCAGAGCACGACCACACACCTCAGAGTGGTTTATCTATCTTATAAAATGGCAAAATTGTTTTGGAGGGGTGGTAAAAGTGCAGGTGTGCGGTCGCTCTCTGATATACGCACGGTCTCCTGATGGTGTTTTAATTGCTGATCACCATCATTTTTTCCAACCCATTTTATAAATATATATATATATGCATATCTGACACATAACCTTAATTTCACTTTCTCTACACTGCCGGTGTTTTTGGCATTTTAGAAAGTTCATGGTCCGATATCAGCTGGAACACTCTCTTAAACTCCTGTTAAAATGCAATAACTAGTGATGTTATACTAAAGAAAGTTAGGGTGACCACCTTAAAACTTGCGATTGGTATCTCATCTGACAGTGAGTGACAGGCTGACAGGTTGAGACTAATCAGCTGCAATTGGCTGTACTCACCACAGGCTCACACACTGTACCTAAACGTGGTACAGTACCAAGTAACAACATCTGAAGAAACATATTTTTAACAGTTTATTATTTCAATAAAGGATTATCTTATATTGTATTTATTTTATTTACCTGCTTATTTGCTTTAATAGTTGTAAGAACAGAAACATTAGCATTACTGGTTACCGATGCATGGCAATGACTATGGGAGACATGGGAAAGCTTTTAGCCACTATTAAAGAATTCATATCTTTGCTATCAATAAAGGATTGCTTGATGTTATGTTTACTGTTTCTTTAATTTAGTGCTCTTTACCTTCCTGCAAACATAGCAAGATTTTTTAACAGCAAAATTATTGAAATCTATAATATTCTTCATCTACAATTAATCCCTCAAGCGCAGTCACATAGCTTAATGAGAAAGAAATAATGTGACCTACAGGGAATTGAACCCAGGCCCCCAGTATACAATCCTGGTGTTCCAACCACTGAGCTACAGGCTCACATGGTTGGAGCTAGGGTTCCCAAATACACTTCCTTTCTCTGGTATTGCAAATCCTGCAACTAGGAACAATCAAGATAGCAATTAAATGTTTTTGGTGCAGTATTAGCCACTGCTTAGCAATTTCAAACACAAACTGTAGTGAGAAGACTGGGAATTGAACCCAGGCCCCTGGAATACCATCCCATTGCAGGATTTTCAAAATCAGAGAAAGGATATGTGTCTGGAAATCCCAGGTCCAGCCATGTGAGCCCACAGTTCAGTGATTAGAGCAGCAGAACAGTATTCCAGGGTCCAGGGTTCAATTCCCCATTGATCAGATTATTTCTTCCTCACTACAGTTTGTGATTAAATGCAGTGGCTAATACTGCATCAGAAACATTGTTGCAGGATTTGCAGTACCAGAAAAAGAAATGTGTCCAAGAACCCCAGTTCCAAGCATGTTAACATGTAGCTCAGCAGTAAAGAGTGCCTGGCAGATATTCCGGGGCGGGGCGGGGTTTCATTCCCAGTAGGTCAATGTGTGATTTACTTGCTAAGCAGTAGCTAATACTGCACCAAAAATATCCAATTGGCATAGCTTTATGAGAAATGTAGGATAGCTAAGAAAATTACAGCAAAGATTGTAAGATTTAATAAAAGAAATCCTAGCTGAGCCCATTTTAATTTATTAAATAGAGTGACAAGTGCTATAATAAAACCATCAGGGAAGAAAAATACATTGTTTCACGAGAAGCTATGGAAAAAAATGTTTCAAGCAGTGAGCCAGAATGGCAAAAGGAAATACTGGAATGTAGTGGCAGGCAAGAGTACTAGCTCTTATTAAAATTGTTTATCCGTGCATATCCCAGAAGAGACACAGGTATCATATTTCAAGTAAATTTTCCAAAGTGAAGATAGTTTGACTAGTGACTTGACACATACTCTTAATTAGATTTTGATAAGACTTCACTAATCATTTCAGTTGATGAACTTGAAGATGCAGTATTATCATTTGCTCTTATTAAAGCCCCCCCCCCACCCCAGACGGGATAGTAGTAGAAGTTTCCAAAACTAATTTAAAGCAACAATAAAATGAAACTGGGCAAAAATTTAACCCAATCTTTTCTTCACTATAAAAGATTCCATGCATCTTCCAGTTTTATTTGGTGGTAAAATCATCTAGTTCAACCAAAATGTAAGTATTTTATAAATGCTTTAATTAAGTTTTTCTCAAGAAAAAAAATGGCACCCCGTTTTGCATAGAAATAGCATTGTGGACCTGGCAAGGTTAGGATCGGAAAAAAAAAAACAAAACTCATGGTGCACAGCAAAGGAGGTGCCTAGACAAGTGCATCTGATAGGTATGCTAATATATTTCTTAACTGTAGCAAAATTAACTTTTTTGGAAAAAAAAACATTTTTCATTCCACTGCTGCTTTAAGCACAGGAATCCCCATATTGACAAATATATTTGTAACCACCCAGTCCCCTGGGGTTACTAGAATCTCATTAGTACTAGTCTTGGGCAGGCAGAAAAGGCAGCTGGTAAGAAGCCCATGTAGGGGCTTTTTACATAACAACATCATCGCTTACTCAGCTAGCCTGAGTAGAAATGATGATGTCATTTAGAACTCTCACAGCAGCATAACCATTTTTGAGTCAGCTACTCCGGGGAAGTTTAGAATGTTCAGTTAGTCTGAGTTTTGAAGTCAGAGTGGCAGGAGGTCTGCCAGCTGGGGCTCTGTTACAGACAGCCCTGTGTTTCTCACCCTAGTTTGGATTAAATCTACAGTCGCCAGTGAAGTGGTGGAGATCTTTCTCAGCAGGATTCCTTGATTTCACTCCAGGGGAAGTGAGAGGGACTGCCAGTTCAGGGGATCCAAGGGCAATCCCTGAAGGTCCTAGAGTGTTTACAGCTGCCTTTGAGAAGGACATTTGTGTGAGAATTTCTGACAAGTTGCCATGGAAAAAGGATGCTTTCTAGGTTATTTCCATGCCTAAAGGAAGGAGCAACAGATTGTGAGTACAGATGCAGTAACTGTTCTCATTAGGGAGTTGGCTGAGGTGTGTATGTCCAAGATAAGGCTAGATTACATCTGTCAGGACCCCTGATACACTTCAGTGTCAATTTAAAGTTTAAAGTTTGAGCCTTTAGCAATTCTGTGGGGATTGGAGGCTTGTTTGGTACAACCCTGAAGGAATGGCAGAGACTGTCAGTTGGGGAAAGGGTGTGTGGAATGCTATCTGGAGTCTACAAGGCAGGGCTAACTGGTTCATGGATGGACGCCAGGTTTCCCCTAGTCAAAGACCATTGCCGCAGGAGGATGTTTCAAGGTGTGTGGCAACAGTCCACAAGCATACACCTGTGGGAAAAAGATGTTGTGAGTGTGTGGCAGCCGTCCACAAGCATACACTCTTGGTAAAAGGAAATGCCTCAGGTGTGTGGCAACAGTCCATAAGAATACACCATGGATAGAGAAGTTTCTGTGGAAAACTGTACTACCCTAGCAAAGGGTTTTTGGAAAAGGAATGTACTTGTTTGCCATGACCAACTATCAGGGATCCACTTGTGCTTTAGTAACATCTGTGAATAAAACCATACTGCACAATCCCAGCTGCTGCATTGGACATTCTGATCATTGCTTTCTGTGTGGAGTTATTGGGGCCCCCTCAGCAGTTAGGTCTAGCATTTACCTAGCATCTTCTCCCCTGGACCTAGTTGTATTTTCAGAGGTTAATTTTGGTAATTGTACTACCACCACCCACTTTCCTTTACATAATGAGCCTGGTATACACTCTACAGCTAGAGGTGGTATCAATCTGTTTATTTCTGCCAAAAGTAAATGGCATGTCATATGTGGATAGTACTTCTTTTAATAGGGGGTGCCAACTTGCCAAAAGTGGCATGGGGGTTACATATTTAATAAGTATTTAAGGAACAGATTCATACTGTCATCATGGAGAAAAAATATAATTATGCCCGTCAATGACAAGGGAGTTGTCCATAACCCAAATTGTTTGCGACCAATTAAACTTCTCGATACTATTTCTAAGATTTTTACTAAAATCATTCTTGTGCAGTTGCAGAACTTGCTTCACAAGAATAATGTTTTATCACCATAACAAGCTGGTTCCTGCCATTCATACACTGCTATAGATCATATATTTGTATTATTTCACCTCATTGAAAAATATGTGACTTTACATACAGTAGGATGAAATTTTATGCAGTATTCTACTACATTTAACTCATTGAATGGAGGTATAATATGACAGAAATTATTGCTTTAGGATTGGATCATGAACTGTATATTCCAATTGTACAGCTTTACTCCAATAACAAAACTGCTATTTGCTGTTGTATTCAAGGTAATTTGTCAAAGGAATTTTCAGTACTAAGGGTGTAAAGCAGGGATGTATTTTAGCTCCAGGTCTGTTTAATCCTTATGTAAGCAGCACTCTTATGGAGTTGGCACAACACAGTTTTCATTACCCACATATTAAGGGCATGGAATGACCAATGTTAGCATATGCAGATGACATTGTACTGTTACCACTCTTTCCAACTGGGATACAGCAGAAAATGAATATTTTTGAATACTGCAGTTAGCGTCATCTTAGCATTAATATGGATAAAGCTAAAGTGGGTTCAATATATCTCATAGGTGGTACATTTTATTTATTTATTTATTTTATTTCAAAAGTTTCACCAGGAAAGGCATACTGAGCAATGGTTGTCCTTTTCCAGATGTGTCCTGGGGAAAAGGAGAGTGGGATAAGTAATACACAGGAATGTAGTGCACACGTTATGAGAAAGTTCAAGTTGTAAAATAATATACATATCTGGGGGTTATTTATTTATTTTTATTTATTTTAAAAGTTGGTGACTGGGAAAGACACACTGAGCCAAGGCTCATATCCAGGTGTGACCTGAAGAAAGGGAAAATGGAGTACACAGAATAATAACATTACAAGGCACACAAAAAATGCAAAATACAATAAACAAGACAACTCCATTGGTACAAGGTGTGACAAGTCAGTTAAACTCACAACTGCAATTATATACAAAATAAGCAATAATGCTTAAAATGTGTGGTGCAGGATAGATATGGAGATGAGGCCAAGGGAAACAGCATAGCATTCCCTGATTTAGGGAGGCATAGGCAGTGGGGGAGGTCAGCATCGGTAGTACAAAGAGGTCAGGTGGGGTCAGGAGGGGGAGTGACAGGTGAAAGGGAGGGTATGCTACTGTTGGTTATTAACGGGGTTGCTTATTTTACTTGCCTCCTTTGTGGTACACATTCAGAAATGTTTCTCGTGTATTCTGTAATAATGTGAGGTGTAAACTAAACCCTTAGGGGATTAGATGCATTTCTTGTTTAGGCAGTTTTGCATTGCTGTATTGTTTTAAAAACTCAATAAAAATGAAGTTTAAAAAAATTATGTGAAATGGTCTAAACACTTGCTGAATAAAGAACAAAAAAGGGACAAAAAATGGCTAAAACAAATACATGGGGTAGTTCATAAACAAAGTCCTAAGTATCTTGTGGATAAAATTCCATGTTTAATGCATGTTCATCAATATAATTTAAGAGGTAAGGTGGGAAGTAAATATGTAATGCCCAGAATAAATAACAAATATGGTGAAATGACCTTTGGTATAAAAGTTATAAATTTGTGGGCACCCATTGACCTGGAAACCAAGCAGTTCAAAAATCTGAACATTTTATGAGATCAGTTGATAATGGATTGGAAATAAGATGTATATGTAATGGGTGAACGAAGATTTTTGGAGGGGAATATAAATTATGAGGGTTTGAAATATTGTGGATTTCTTAAACTGTAGAGTCAATATTACAATATAAAAATGTGATGTTTTTGAATGGGATTTATATAAAACCATGTTGTTTAGTGAAATTATGTCAAACGTATGTTGTAAAAATGAATGGTGTGTACTTTTATGTTATTTTAAAACCTTGAAGAAAACAGGTACATCTTGGAAAAGGGTTAGTGACCCAATGATGTAACAAACCATCTTTACCTGTATAAAAATAAACTTTTACTACTACTACTACAAAAAATGAAACAAGTTGTTAGGGCATCATTATCTTTTAATCTCAAATATGGGGTCTTATCTTTATCCCCTGCCCTATTGGCAGGAGAAATAACATTGAACTCAGTTGTAATATATGGTTCTGAAATATGAAGATATACTAAATGTATAGGCTTAGAGAAGCCATTTGCAGCTTACTAATGAGCTGTATTGAAAATCCCACTGTCTACTGCTGTATATTAAATCACATACTGGTTATATACAGAGCAGTTCTAATAATTATTCACTGTAGATGCAGTAAAGGATTTTAGTGTCATTCTTGACTGCAGGCTGACAAATGAAAAACAGGTGCCGGAGGTAGTTAGGAATATTTTTTACCATCTTTGTAATATCACCCAAATCACACCATATTTGGTGCCAGCTGACCTTGAGACAGTTGTCTATGCCTTTGTCACCTCCCGTTTGGATTACTGCAATGCTCGTTACCTAGGGCTGTCTGGAAGTTTGGTGCACTGACTTCATTTGGTCCAGAATGCTGGTCTCTTCACTGGCTGCCAGTCCATTGGCGTATAATCTTCAAGATTTGCCTGATAACATTCAAGGCCATACGTGGCCTGAGCCCAAGCTACCTGAAAGATCTCCTGGTGCATTATACTCCCCCTCAGCCTCTCCAACACACAGATATGGGTCTGCTTACAGTACCCCGCTCTCATTTAAAACAATGTGGGGATAGGACATTTGGAGTCGCAGCCCCGTTACTGTGGAATTCCCTCCCAGATATGGTTTGCTCCACCCCCACTGTGGATACAGGCTAAAAACATATCCATTTGCCCAGGCCTACCCTGATTATTAATTAACTATTGATCTGAGCATTTTAGTGATTTCTTAATAAGTTGATGTATTTATTCAATGTTCTTTTAAATGTGTGATCTGTTTTATGAATTGTGAGGCGCTCTGAGCCATTGGAAAGGATGCCATATCAATAACATTTACCTTGCCTAGCCTTTGCCTAATGTTTTATCTAAATTGTGGTTGCAAGAAAAAATGGTCTAGGAAAAACAGGGCAAAGTTTCAGTCTGGCTAATTGCATTAAAATAATTTTTATCAGAAATTAAGATGAACCATTTATGGTTAAATTTTCCTGCAAACATTCAGTCTCTTTTACATACAAAAATGGTGATCAAGAGAAACTTGTTCATAATAGCAAGAGAGATAGATATAACAAATTTAAAGCAATCCAAGTTATTGTTCTGTCTTACTGAAAACAACATTTGTCATGGTTTGGAACCATACTTAACATTACCTTTGAGCCCAGAAGACTACACTTATTACCCTCTTAAGATCTGACTCATCAAAGAGATTGGGATATCAGTAAAGTGCATAAAAACCCACTACAAAAGACTTAAGCTGCCCTTGCAATTGATGCCATGTGGAACCTTGCTTCATGTAATGTTTATCTGTCCAGTAATATTTATTTGTCCACTTTACAAAAAAAAAAAATGGTACCAGCTTTTCTAAATTTGTGTGATTAAGAACGAGCAAAATAATTTAAATGACTATTTGGTTAGACACATACTGTCAAATTCTATGGATATTCATGGAGCCAAAATAATTATTAATTTTTCAAACCTTCAACAAAGCTCAGGAAAATTAAAAAAAAAACTCCTCTGAAGCAAGACGCTAAAACGGGTTAAACTGATTTGACTAACTGAATATTTAATTGTTCTTGTATGTATTTCTATATTTACATACTCTGGACAGAGACACCCAAATGGATAATCTTTCACTTCTTGCCCTGTGATGTTTGTACAGTTATTTAACATATTTATCTATGTATATGATTATGTATTATATGTTTTGGAAAGTTGTGATGACATAAACATATTGCACAGTAATGATTAAAGCTCAAACTTGAAAACTTGTATTTGCAGCCCGGTGGTGAGGAGGGCTGAGGCACCAAGCCTCGCCTGTTGCCACGTTAGTGACCTTGAGTTGGGAGCAACCTCGGGGCATGGGAGTGGTTGGGGGTTGGTTGGGGAGAGAAGGATCAAGCATCTGATGGATTGCTCTCCTTCTCTGGGGAGGGAAGAGGATCAGTGGTGGGTGTTAACCTGGCTCCTAGTGAAGCCTGGGGGTTGGCACACTGACACTGCATGATGGAGTGAAGGCAGGACAGACGCCCAACATGTTATGTACAGGAGCATGCACAACACCACCACTGGTGTCATTGCAACCCTTCCTCCATGCTGGGGGAAAAATGGGGAAAATTACACAGGCACTGCACCCTGATGACTCAGGCACCTCCTGAATTTGGATCAGGTCTGGCGGGTCGAGGAGATGCCAGACTCCCTGCCATGGAAGGCAAGCTGTAGGGGATACAGGGAGAAGGTAAGTCCTGAGGGATGCTGGGTGACAGGGCCAGGAGGTTCCATGGGAAGGAGAGGCTGGCTGGCTGGGATGTGGGGAGAAACAAAGAAACTAAAAAAAAAAGAAAACTTGGATTTGCTTGGAGTTTAGCTAGCTAGCCTCTGTTTAGTGCCACAGGTCATGGAAACAGTCTTTTTGGCATTAAGAGAAAGCTGGTTCACATGGAACCAGTGTTGGACATTATCAAAGTTGTGCTGCAGCAAATTTCTGATCAGGGACCATGGCTCCAGAGGTAATGAGAACAGTGTAATCTGCGTACATCTGGGTGCTTGATGATACACTGCCTGAGGGAGGTCATTAGGAAATATAGAAAAGGAGCCACCTGGATGCCCAGTGTCAGCAAAGTGCACTGCTGTGCTGATGACTTGAGTTTGGGAAAGGACTTGGGGGGGCTAGTATCCAGGCAGCCAAGGCTGGAAGCAACACTGCCTATGGTAACAGCCAGCAGCCCACACAGACGCTTCACTCCTGGAAGCAGGAGAGCTCCAAGAAGCGCCAAGAGGTAATGACCTGCCTCCCCTCAAGTTTGTTTGTTGGGAGTGTTAGCCCGTCAACGCTTTGCATCGACTGCCCCACCTGCCTCAGCCACCCTCCCACCCAAGCCTGAACCTCAACTTATAACCCCTCCCTGTCACATGACTTCCTGCTGCTAGTTTTCCTAACACCCCACTTCACCACTTACAGCTTATACTGGATGCCCACTAGAGGGAGGTGTCTGCCTGACCCACCCTAATCCTCTCCTTACCCTCACTGCACTCCTCTGCACTCTGACACTCCCACCTACATTGAAACTCCACTACCTAGCTCTCTCTTTCCTACCTCCTACACCTATTTAGCTTATCCTTCTCCACCCTGGTTTCTACCTTCCCCTCCACCTCCACCCTTAGTTCACTCTCTCCCCCCATAGTCTGCACTATCCTTGACTGACTACTAGGAGTCGCTACCCTTCCCCTGCTCTGACTCCCTACATCACCCTACCCAGGCCACCTCCCATGCACCATGCCCCCCTCAGGCCTACATTTTTACAGCCCACTAGCATCGGGATTTGAACCTGGTACCTTTGACTCCAAGGTCCAGTGCCCTACCACTACTCCATAGTAGCAATCTCGCTCATGACCTGTATGTTGCAACACCTATCTTCCTCAATGCATCTGGGAGCAAGTACAATGATACTGACCATGGTCCTCCTCCTGCTTCCCACACCAGCCCCACCTCACCTAGGACCATCACCCTCTACCCATAGTACCCCTCTTCTTATCTACAACACCTCTACCAGACCCCCATGCTCGACCACCCCCATGCCCCCCACTTCCATCCCATTACCTCTTACTTCCCACTCATACCCTGGACTCTTCTCCTCTATGCCTTTCCCACCCTTCATACTCTGCCCACTCCCTGCACCCTGGCATCCTGCTCCATGCCCAGTTGCAAGGGGAAGTGCAACAATCACTACCACATCTTGGTGTGTCTAATCACCCTCCTGTTGCTTCTATCAGGTAACATTCATCCAAACCCTGGCCCCATGTCCAACCT
Source organism: Neoceratodus forsteri (assembly GCA_016271365.2). Classification (NCBI taxonomy): domain Eukaryota; kingdom Metazoa; phylum Chordata; order Ceratodontiformes; family Ceratodontidae; genus Neoceratodus; species Neoceratodus forsteri. The sequence goes on from CM057459.1 coordinate 35,605,439, forward strand.
TATGAACAAGCCTGCCCAGGCTCAAAGACTCCGCATAGCTTCTATGAATATTTGCAGCCTCCTTAAGAAGGCTGCTGCATTCCAGTGCTGGGTTACTCAGCACCAGCCGGGCATTGTTACACTCTCTGAAACCTGGCTATCCAAATCCACCCCTGACTCATTCATCTCCCTCCCTGGTTATACTCTTTTCAGGGAAGATCGGATGGGTAAGTGTGGAGGTGGTTGTGCTATCTATATGTGTGACACCTTCCTTGGACATGCATTTCCACCACCCAGGCTTGATAATGGGGCACATGCCCTAATGCTAAAAATCTCTCCCAGCCCTGTAATGGGCCCACTCTTTCTCACTGTTGCCTATATTCCCCCCAGAAAGCAAGACCTCACCATTCAGGTGCTTGCTGACTACCTCGCTGGCCTACCACCTGAAGTGGCCCAGATAATTGTTGGTGACTTGAACATCAACTGGCTCTCTGCCACGGCCTCTCAAACCAGAGATATCTTTGCCACCTTGACATGTCTCAGCTTGTCACCATCCCAACTAGATTCAACCCCTCTACTGGTACCAGCATCCTCCGGGACATCACTATCACCAACTGCCCCTGGAGGGTGCTCGATATCAGTGTACTTCCCAACTCACTTAGTGACCACTCCCCAGTCATATTCTCTTGGTCCACTACCAACAGAAAACCTGCACCACAAACCACCCAACGTCATCGTCTACTCCCAGGCAGTCTGCATTGCCTTAAACTGTACCTCTCACAACTAGATTGGTCCCCCGTCAGGTTTGCACCATCCATAGATGAGTCACTGGACTTTTTCACACATACTTTAACACTGCCTGTGACCTCTATGCCCCCTTCACTAGAAATCGCACCAAACAGCAAGACATGCCCTAGGTCACCCATCCCTCCTTCACAAACTTAAAATGAGAGACAACCTATGGTACATTGTCATGGAATCTAGCAAGCCATCTGATAGGCAGGCATACAACACTGAGCGCAATAAGTGTGCGCATGTTCAACAGGCCAAGCCCAATACTACCAATCTGCTCTTGTCTCCTCTGGGGTAGCTAGGAACTTTTGGAATAATGTAAAGAGCTGAATGGGAAATCCTACTCCCCCCATAACTTTCCATTAATGGAACTGTCTGCCCTGACCCCTGTGGCATTGCAGACTGCCTAAACCACACTGTCTTGGAACTGAGTTCAGTCCTGCCTAGTAACTTTTTTGACCCCATCCCAGTACTGCCCCTGCCCTCTCTCCAGCAGCCTCCTTTCTATCTACATACTATCTCCTCGCTGGAGGCTAGACCCTTTCTGCAAAAAGCCGTCAGTAGTAACAACCCTGGCACCGACCTCCTGGACACTAAGCTACTTCATCTGACATTGGATGCTATCCTTGTCCCACTTACTGAGCTGCTCAATCACTCTGTGTGCCTGGGGCAGTTCCCCAGTGCATGGAAAACTGCCACCATCTTTCCTATCTTAAAGAGTGGTGATCAGTCTACCCTGGGTAACTATCATCCTATCTCCATTCTCCCCCAGTCTCTAAGGTCCTTGAAAAAATAGTTGCCAACCAGCTTACCAAATACCTAGCCATGCACAATATCCTATGTCCCAAGCAGCATGGCTTTCATGCAGGTCACAGCACTACAACCGCTCTGCTAGAATTCTCCAACTTCCTGCACTCTGCTCTTGATGCCAGAAGTCCCGCCGGTGCTGTGTTCATTGACCTCTCCAAGGCCTTTGACATGGTTTGCCATCCCCTCCTGCTCGACTCCCTCAGATGCCTTGGTTCCCCCCCGGCCCCCTTGCATGGTTCACCAGCTACCTGTCTGCCAGAACTCAATACATAAAAATCAGTAGCACCTTATCTGATACATGACCTGTCCACTCTGGAGTTCCCCAGGGCTCCATTTTAGGCCCTCTCCTCTTCAGTCACTTCCTCAACTCTCTCCCCTCAGCCTGCCCAAGTAAGATCCTCCTCTATGTAGATGATGTGGTGCTCTTCACCTCAGACCCCAACCTCAACACACTCCAGACCACCCTCCAACAAGCTTTTTATAGAGCTGAGCATTAGTTCACATCGCGAAGGCTAGTCCTGAACCTAAAAAAGACCAAAGCTATGCTCTTCTCACATTGCCAAAGCAAAGCCAGTGGTGCTCCCCTTGTGATACTGCCTAGCACATTAAACCTCATTGAGCAGGTTTCCTCCTACAAGTACCTGGGCATTACCTTTGATTCAGCACTCTCCTTCAACTCCCATATCAATGCCCCTTCTGCTGCCACCAATGTCAGGATTGGACTGTTATACCTCCATAGGGACTGCCTACTGCAAGAGGCCCTTAGATTGGCAGTCACCTCCTCTGTCCTGTCGCTAATCGACTATGGGCTGCCCATCTATGCTGCAGCCGACAACACTGCTCTTGCAAGAATCTAGCTCTCCATAAACAAGGTCTGCAGGCTAATGCTGGGAGCCCCCAGGCTCACTCACGCATGCCTGCTGTACTCTGCCAGCAACTTGCTCAACTTTGAAGAAAGACTCCACTTCCAAACCTGCCTTTTTGTAAGAAAGACCCTGCTAGGGCTGTCTCCCCCAGGGTTGCCACCTACCTGCAGTGGGCCTTCCCCTCAGTCTCCACCTGCAGCTCTGTCAAAACCTCCTTTGTTGTCCCTAGGGTATGGACCTCTATGGCCCAGAGATCCTTTTGCTATTGGGTGCCCACCTGGTTCAATTCCCTCCCAGGAAACATAGCTGACTCCACTTGGTCCTTTCACGGTCTCCCTCAGAAGCCATCTGACAAGCACCCGATGCTGCAACTGCACATAATCCCTCCACCTGCCCCTTACTCCACCCCTAGGCTGGGTATGCTCTGTCTATTTTTTGCTGTAAATGCCTGGGGTCTCAAGCATCATCTGTTGACTAATGTAATAAAAAATATCTCTGGTTGTTTTACCTGACATGGTACTGGTGTACCTATATTATGTCTACTGTGACCTACCTATTACCAAGCTTGTACCACCAGTGAATTTCTGTAACACTGGTTGCTCTTTTAATCTAAGTTCTATGTACTGTATCTTTGTAATGTTTTTGTTTGCTGTGATGTATTGCTGTCTTGACAAGGTGCTTTTGTAAATGAGTCTTTGACTCAAAGGTATGTAAACCAATGATCTAATAAATAAATAAATAAATAACACCTTCCAGCTTTGGGTGAGCTGGTTCCAAGTTCTGCCACCACAGTGACCCATGAAGTGGTCTGGGAGCTTGCTTTTCTGTAGGGGTTCACTTTGTGCATGTGAAGCTGTTGCCTAAACACTCTTGGTGTGTAGGGTAAATAATAATAATACAGATTCTTGTGTCTCAGAGTCTGCTAAGAAACATTCATAAACAAGCAAGGAGAACTAATAATGTTTATTATACTACTTACGCCAAGCATGTGACAGGGGAAATCACAAGGGAGATGGGTTTCTCACAACTCTCCTGAGGAATGTACATAATCTCCAGAATTGTAGATCTTAGGTTCTCTAAGATCTTGTTTTCTCTCACAGAGCTCCAGCTCTCTGTGCTCTACAGACTACTTACAGTTGGTTGCAGACAACTATATACTACAGATAACAGCATAGCAACAGAGATTACCTCATAGTTACAGATATGAGAAACAATATGTATTGGTCCTAAGTCATTCTCCACTGGATGATGACTTAGGAGACAGAATTACTAATGAGTATCATATGAGACAGAATATGCTTCCATTTGCATTATAGCTTGGACAAAAGAAATGCTGACTAGTTCAAACTACATGTGGAATTTCTTGCTTATGGATAATATAAGACAAAGACATAACAAAGGCTTTCTCTCTGTGTCAGCTTGCTTAGACAAAGAGAACTTCTGACAGGGCTCTATTATACGTGGCATATCTGCCTGAGTGTAAAACACACACTACATATAATTATATGAGAATGTCAGTATACAGTAATCACTGATGATCCCTCAGAGTCATTTTATCAGTGATTTGGTAGATTATATATGGAATATATGTGAAAGACAAACATAATCTAGATAAATGTATTATAGTGAGGTATAATGAACCATGCATACGATGGGTGCCCAAATCTATAATGTCAGTACAACATAGCAGTATCACAGTACAATAGACCAGGACTACAGTGTGAGGTGTATGTGGGATGATAGGGGGGCATAACCCAGGTGTAACAAAGCCAGTACTGGCATGACTTAGTATCATGGGGGTGGTGGAAGGGTCAGAGGGCAGGGAGGAGAAGAAAAGTAATAGCCAGCCAGTGGTTCAGGTGCATGCTGCTGGCACTCTTAGGGCCCCACACCATGGAACCCCTAAAAGTAAGAATGGGGTGGGTTAGCAGCCAATGGGGCTGGGAGGTCACTGGATACCCAGCTGGATGACTGGGAGCATGATCAGCTCAGAGAAAAAGTTATATAAAAATGAAAGAAAACTAAAGATGGGGCCCAGAATGGAACTCTTAGAGACTCCAAATCTGATGGGAAGGGAGGAGGATAAGGCAGTGCCAACCTGGACAGATTGGGGCTGGTCAGAAAGGTAGGAGCTTAACCAGCCAACTGCATGGTTGGAAAATCTGGCCTCACCTGTCTTATTCTGGAAGACAGGGTGGGCAACAGTATTAAAGGCTTTGGCCAGATCAGTGTAAATGACTGTAGAAAACTGGCCCTTGACCATCTGACTGGATGAAGTTAGTGACCTGAAAATGGGAGGAAAGGTTGGAATAAGATGTATGAAAGTAAAATTAGTAGTAGGAAGAGAAACAATCAGGAGTTAAGGAAGGAGGAGAGCTTCTCCTGCACCTTGGCCAGGACAGAAAGGAGCAAGATGGGACAGTTATTCACAGGAGTAGTAAGCCCCTTTATGGAGGAAGAGGAGTTTAGTCTGTTTTCAGAACTGGGGTACACAACTGAGTTGAAATGAGAGTTTGTGGAGGACTGTGAGAAAAGCAGCAATGGAAAAGGCAGAGAGATACAAGAGTATAGGGTTCACGCTTCAGAACTGTGACATTTAGAAGGCTTAAGGGAGAGTACAGGAATTAGGGTAGCAGCAGGGAAGATACAGAAAAAGGAGAAAAAGGAGGGAAGGGGTGGATTTATAGTTAGAGGAGGGGAAGTGGGGTTGGGTTGTAGCAGGGAAAGGTTCAAGGAGGGAGGAGGAGGGGGAAGGAGGAAGAAAGTGCAGTAGGTGAGGAATAAATTAAAAGCTGTTCATGCCTCTGGGATGTTAGAGGTGATTGAGAGACTGGAGTCTTCCAGTTTGAGGACTAGGTGGATGACTGAGTTAGAGAGTGAAAAGGGGAGTGAGTGAGCAACTTCTCAGTGGCGTTATAGAGGGTTAAGCATGGTTCCCTGTGAAGACCAACATGGTAATTTAATTGAGTAAAGCTGGGGGCAGAAAAATATTCTGCTCCCTGCTTCACTCAGTGAAATTGCCACTGACTTACTCAGAGGGAACCATGTGTAAAGAGTTATAGTACATGGTTTGGAAGAAATATATTTAGAAAACTGAGTGCAGGAGATTAAATAAATGCAGCTTTTTTCTGAATCCTGTCCAAGTTTAATCTAGATAGTGTAACCATCCTAAAATGTAGGTGCTTACCTTAGGTTCTTCAGAGCCCCAGCCTGCCACCACTTGTCTTGCTGCTTCCACCGGACCCTGAGGACTTGGACTGGAAGGGGAGACCAGAGTGGGAGTGGAGAAAGGAGCAACAGATCTTTGGTGCCTCTGGTACCATAGTGAGAGAAGTTCCACTGCCACACTTCCACCACCACCGATGGTGAGCAAATTAGCTGTCCCAATGATCAAGGACTTTACCCAACCAGCCACACCTGCCCAACCTGATATAAGTGTAACCCATGTTAACACTCTCTACAGGGAACAAGGAATGTTGTAAGGGTGGGAGCCCTTCTTAAAATAAAGACTAGGCTAGTGCTCATAAGGACAAAGTGCAGACATCTTGTTCACCCTCTGACCACTCTGAACATGGCAATGAGGTCAGAGGACATCACATTAGCCAGGGAGTCCCAAAGAATAGGGTGATACTAGAGGACTCCATTAACACATCCAGATAGGGGTGAGCAATAAGCCATTATGTGACAGTCAGACAGACCCTCCCAAGAAACTGATAGGAGGTTTCAACGAACTTTGGTCTGCTGACTGTTAGCTTAAGGAATCTTCCAGCACATCCTCCGTCTGGATCAGGAGTCTACAGGAGACAGAGAATGAGAAAAGACCTACAACTGTCTCTGAGAGTGAGCCGAAGCCATGCAGATACTATGGAGGCAGAAGTGTGTTTTTATAGCCATGAAGGAGGAGACTGCTGCTCACAGCACAGACAAACAGCACGAGAAAACAGCACCTGAGGGCAACAGACTGCAAGGGTAGGCCACATTTCTCTGCAGTTGAGTCTCAGTGTACAATCTCAGAAATATTTTCCTGATCAGAACTGAGGGGTGTGAACAGCAACTGAGCAAAGAGGACTTTACTGCTCTGACCATCGAAATGAGACAAACCTTGCAAGTTTTGTTTATTACAACAAAGGCTTGAGGAGCGAATATAACAAGGCATGACTTGAGGTATGACTTTTGGGCTCTACCTACCTCCAGCAACAAAAGGCATGACTTTTTAACTCTGCCCAACAAAATATAATACTAAGGCAGGTCATTTTTACATCTGCAAACAAGCTTGAGTAGCTTATTATGCCTGGTCTGGAATCTGCATGGTTTATCTGCACATGCCTTGCAGAACACCGTGATCCTGCTCCTAAGAAGCATGACTTTTTGGCTCTACCTCTAGTAATCATAAGGCATGACTTTTCTGCTCTGCCGAAAACCAGTTATAACAGGGGCACATCTAGAACATTTTTACCCCTTCAATAAAGGCTTGAGGAATGAAGCAAAACAGGGAGTGCTTTTTGCATTACTGTGTTGGAGGCTTGTGTCTCAGTGCTTTTAAACCAGTCAGCTCAGATACTATACGAGCATGTAAATATTGTATTTAAGTGCTGATTAATCAGGCTATTTGGTGTGTTTATTTTTTTGATGTGTATATCTCGATAATTATAACACTCATAAGAAACACACTGACTACAGGCTGCACGCTCTGTGAATGACCAGTAGGGTTGATACATAAGTGTGCTTCTTGATCATGTCATACAGAAGGGATATTCCAAGCCAGAAGTTACTCATTTGGATGGTGTGTCTGTGGTGTTTGTAAATCAAGCAAACAGATTTGGTAAACATGGTAGACTTTAAAGTCTGTTGTGCAGGTTTGTATCCGGATGCGTTGTTCTATCAGAATCACTGCATTTGTTCATCCATGACTACTGGAAGTGACAAACATTTTGGAATGCCCTGCAGTACTGACTGAAATTGTTTTCATTGTGGGTGAACTAATTTTCTGTTCACATTTTTATTCACATACTTGCTCACTAATAAATAACCTTGGCATTATTTTTTTGACTGCGTTTGTGGCCTGTTTAGCCTCTGAGTTTAAGGTTGATTCTAGGTGCTGACCTCACCTACTGTACACTGGCAGGTAACTGTCCATGTATTGTTTGTATCATTTACTCCCCATACACTCCTGAGGTGGGTGCACTATCTACATGTGTACAGAGCACACTGTTTCCTGTGGTCCAGGAACTGATTTGGTTTTTGAGCAAAGAGGGCCTAGAAGCCACTATGCAGGTCACCACAACCAAGTGACAACCTACAAAAAGAATTGTTTTGGGGCTTTGTAGAGGTGAGCTGATGGAAGACTGGGATGTAGTCAAACACCACAAAAGGCCAAAGGAGCAAGATTCTAGCCACCCTGTGTAAGGTGTCATAGTGAATGACTGGCAGAGGGGAGCTGAAGGAGCCATTGGAGGTTTGGCTGAGGACTGCAGCTAGGACTGCGGCCAGAGGCTGAGCAAAAGGTGAACCTTGAGTAACTTAACAGGGTCCATGAGTCCTACCACATAAATTTCCAGTAACTAGTTAGGGCCACAGACTTGGGGGTTTCTAGCCTGTGGACTAGATCTTAGGGTCAGGATTGCATATAGTGATTTGTTTCATTGTCTAACAGTGTGCCAGTGCTGGCCAGCCACGTGCAATGATCATTGGGACTGCCATGATTCCACACCTAGGTATCAAGGCTTTCTCAGGAGCTCCCTAAAAGAACTAAGGAGTAATTTGCTGGTATCAGTGGGAATTGGGGTAGTGTTTCAACAGTACAGTTGGGCCTGGCACTGTGTTGGTTGGGGGAGGGCTGTGCCAAGGCTAGATAGCAACTTCATTAATTTTTTGTTTGGATTAACTATTCCCTTTCCTGAGGACCTCCCCTAATAAAACACTTTGTTTAACATTTCTGATTTGTGAGCATATTATTTGTAATCAGTTACAGTGTTATTTTTACCAAACTGTTGATTGAATTGCATGGAAAGTGGATGGGGTGTTCTGTTGGGAACCATAGTGGGTTGGTATTGTTTCCTAGGTGGCAATACTAGCTTATTACCTAGACCACTTAATGTTTTCCTGGGTGGAAGCACCAGGCAACTGACATCTGAATTTCAACTTACCAACTTTGGGTAATGAATCCCCATAGGAAATATTGACCCAGGCTCCTCAACTCTGTTTGAACCCATAAGCCAGGGGTAGTGTACTGATAGCTATGGTGACCTGGTACTGCATATATTATGGTGGCACTGCTGGGACCTTCTGTTTACCCATTAGTCTCCCACATTGATTCAGTGCAAGTTAGGAACAGTTTGGTACCCCTCTGAAATTCTAAACATTGTCATGGAGCACAACAGACATCGGTTGAAGATCAAGTGAGGATCTGGATCCTCTGAAGGCTGTATTAGATCCAGGAGTCCTCCTGGAACCATGGGGTACAGCACTGCAATGGATGCTACCAGAGTGCCTGATGGACTGACTCCAGAAGAAAGGACCCCCCCCCGACTCACCAGTGCGACCTTTATGCTCTCTGGCATTCCAATCTCTGGACTGTAGATGTCTCTCCCACTACACCAAATGTTTCTAAAAATACTGGCTTGGCACTATACCCTCTTACCTCACTACCGTCCTTCATCCCCCCACCCCATCGTGCTCTCAGATCTATTGACTCTCGCACCATGTTGGTCCCTCATCGCTCCACAACCATGGGACAATCTGCATTTTCATATTGTCTCCAAAAACTCTGGAACTTATTACCTCCCCACATTTGACTAACCTCATCACCATTGTCTCCGTCCTCAGCCCTACTAAACTACTTCTCTCCTAACTGCTCCTGCTACTAATCAATCTTTCCTCAACTCTCAAACTCTCACACTAATGTTCTATGCCACGCTCTATCTTACCTCTGCCCAACCTCAGCATGTATCAGCACTTAATCAAATGTCCTAACTGTGCAAAATGTTTTGCCTTCGTTGTTCATCTAATTGTGTAATATCCTATTCTCATCTTGTACTGGTATTGTATTGTATTGTATTGTAGAGTAATGTATTTTTGTATACCATATAGCCAGCTCTGGCAATTGTACCTATGCTTCCCTATGTACTCCCCCTCCCCAGGATGCACTGGGAGATGAGCAATCCCAATTTCTCAGCATGACTTCCTGGTGAAACCTTTCAATAAATAAAATAAAGTGCCAACTGAACTATAATGATCAATACATGTGTACAGCCAAAATGTGATGTCCCTCAAAAGCCAGAAGGGTTTGAGGTAAGGTTCCACAAGTGGTTGATGGCCTTTAGTGGAAGCTCAGAATGACCCAGCGATGGTCGGGAGGACCATTGTTGGCCTATTTAAACCACCTGGAGAGGGTGTTGCAGAATGTTCTGTATACCCGAAGGGAGGTGAGGTGGAGCATTCAAGAACTTAAATAAAGTGAGACAGCAACATGTGTTCAAGGCTGCCCATTATTCCAAATTGTTAATCCTCAAGCTACCTATGCAAGCAAGAAGGAATAAGTTACCTTTCCACTGAGTTCAACTGAGAGAGGTAAGAGGGTCTGAGAAACAAGAGGAGCAATGGGACTCATATTGTGTTAACATCTGGGTCACAAGCTACTAAGAGTGGGACCACCCATAACAACAAAGAGCTCTTGGAACTGATGAAGAAATGGAGAGAATGTATAACCATCACAGCTCCCAAGGTGTCTTCATCTAGTGGGCAGCATACCCCTATGAGTTTGCATGCTATGCCAACCAGCAAATCTTCAGCTGCAACAGGTGCTAGGGTACAAGTGCAATGCTGCCCAGTCACCTAATAATAATAATAATACTAATGATAAAAAATGCAATGTACTGTATATAATACCTTTAAAACAATTTCATAGCACTAGTGACTTCTAGACCCAACTGGATGAACTGTGTGAGCTAGCAGCCAAACTTCACAGGTGCAACACTTCACAGGTGGTTTTAAAGATGGATGAACTTACCATGCAAAGACCTGCTACTATAAGTATCTCTGTCAAGGCACCAACTGGAATCCTACACAAGGAAGGTGGAAAGGACCAGAAACCCCAAAGATGGTCCGTCATGTAATCGACCAAGTGGAGAAAAGATCTTCTGCTACAGTTTTGAGGAAGATGGACACTTAAAAAGGGTGTCCATCCCCAGAAGACTTGAGGAGTGTAAATGACCAGTTCAAAAGAATCAAGAATCAAAGTAGGCAGACTTCACAGGGGCCCAGTAAAAGAGTATTATGAGTCCTGGAATACCAAGAGCTCTGTAAAGTACAAGTCACATTAAACTTGTTAACACATTAAACAAGAGGACACAGCATGAGATTAGAGGGAGGCCGATTAAGGGGGAATGTGAGGAAATTCTTTTTCACAGAAAGGGTGGTGGATGCATGGAATGGCTTACCACAAGAAGTGGTGGCTATGAATACAGTGCAGGGCTTCAAACAGGCATGGGATAGGCATAAGGGAGCAATACAAATGACTATGAATAGATAGGTCACTGACAGAGCAAAGGCCGATGGCACATTTATAAGGTAGAAAAAGAAATGGGCAGACTGGATGGGCCTTGCGGTCCTTATCTGCCGTCAACTTCTATGTTTCTGTGTTTCTATGTAAACTGTTCCTTCAACTCACTGGTTCAACATTTTGTAATGAGTTGCTTAATGTGTACAATTTTCACTGCAATGAATTAATAAAAGTTTCCTAATGGTTTGCTTCTAGCTGATATTCAGTTTCAGCTTACTTATCAATGTAGTACAACTCATTAAGCAACCCATAAAAAACTGAACCAATGAGTTGGAACCCAGTTTCACTACTGCAGTGTTCAGTACAACTTGATTGACATGTCATTCTACCCAATCCCATGAAGAAGCTCTCAACAAGTTTGAGCCAATAGCTATCTTGCATTCAGATTGAAAACCCCACCCTCACTGTCGTGTTGTTTTCCCCACTTCTGAGGACTCTACTCACTGCTGTTTTTTACATCCAGTTTAGCATATTACATGTTATTTCTGCCCTTTTATTCCTTTATCCTCCAAAATGCCACCATTTCTGGCTCCACTGACTGCAGTTGTTTATCTGCTCCAAGATCGCGCCATGCAAAAGCTGCCATTTGCATAATAGTGCAAAACTTATTACATTCAATGGCTAACGCGCAAACAGTAACTTTTGCGTGACTAGCACTGTACTATAGCAGCTGAAGAAAATTCCTGCCATTTGCTGTATTTAGGACAAAAAGTAAAAAAAAAATGAGGAAAAAACATACAAGGTACAAAATGGTATTGGAATTCATTAATTCCAATATAAAATGACAAGTACTGTACTGTAGCCCAGCAGCTGAGGCTGCTGGGAGATGTAGTTTATGCTGCACTGGGGGACTGTATAAGGGAGCTGAAAGTGCATTACATGTGAGCTGCTTCTGAGCTGATGGATGGTTGAAACAGAGTTTGTATTTTAAGCATTTTGAGTTGCCACTGCATTGTCAGCATATAAAAACAATGCCAGAGCAGTGATCTGGAGGAACAGTTTAATGTTGACTTCTACTGTATTTTCCCTGCTGACTGCAAATCAGCTCTTGAGTGCTAAAGGGACTGGTTGGACCTTCATTGGAGGAAAAATGCCACCATTGAGGGAGTGAACAGAATCATTCTAGACAGTGGGTCACATTATTTTCAAAGACTGGTACTGTAACATTCACCCTAGCATGGGTTAGACTAGGTTGGACACACCAAGAGTAGTGTATAGTTTCCCTCCATTCCACATTTGCTGTGCTGAGGACTTGGAATAATATACTCAGTTAAGATGTCCCAACTAGTTGAGCTGTGGAAAACCCTTGTGGGATAAAAGGTACTAAGAGCAGCTGAGCGTGGACTTGCTGTGTACTGACCAATAGGGACCACTGGACATATGATACAAGAGAATCAACCATGGAGAAATGACACAGACAATTTCATATGAGCAAATTTTAGCTTTACAGACTGACCCATGGTGCCTAACATGGTACTGTAGGTCCAGTGCATAAAGGAATAACACATTACTTTCAAAATTCACTCTTACTGTATTAATGACTCTATAACCTTCTTATGAAGTGGCTGGTAGCAAAGCAGCATTCTGATTGGCTGCTAGGAGTGTGCTAATCTGTCTAACACCATGGGAAAAGGATCAGGCTGCACCAAGCTATGGCAAGCGGGCATTGATATGTATGATGCTGCCCACTCAGAACCTTCAGAAATGAAAACGGAGCCATCTTGTTTCTGGCATAAGTGGTGCCAGCCTAACTATAAATGAAATGAATAAATCTGACTTCTTGTTCCATTGACCTTGGTCTTTGAGGGTTTCTGTTATACATGCAGCATGTATAGAAACGGAAAAAAATAACTCAAAGTGCTGCGATCTGTCTCCCAGCCCGCTCGCTCGCTCTCCATCCAACTCGAAAAGTGCTCCTTCTCCCAGCCTGCTCGCTCCAATTGCAGATTACGGCCCATACTCGCTGTCCATCCAAATCGAAAAGTGCTCCCTCATGCTCAGTAGTGCATTGTCTCTTACATCATGGCTACTCACTCAGAAAATGGCCACACGGTGCGCTCTCTCATAATCGCATGCCCTACTTTTCACCTTGCTAATGCGATTAGTCTCTCATTCTAAAAACGGTTGCATGCCTCTCTCTCTCTCTCTCTCTCTCTCTCTCTCTCTCTAAATCACGCACAGCACCATATAGTAGAAAAGCAACATTGTGCAACTGACTGCAAAAGTGTGATGGACTCCATGACAAGGGGACGTGGGGGTGAATACTATCATGATAACCAGATGTAACTACAGAAGCCTTTGTAGGACAAAATTCCTTAAGTCAAAAAAAAAAGTAGGCGGAGGAACTATTTTATTAAAAACCATGACAAACATTAAACTTTTTCACTTTTAAATACTATACATTGTAGCTATCACATTCATTTGTATTTTTGATAGCCATTTCATAAGTGCAATAAGCCACTCTAGGGTCTGTGTGTTAGACACTTTAACACATGGCTAGGAGGCTGGACACACTCGGCCAGTGGCCTCGTGCCTCACTACACCTCCTAGCCGTGTGGTAAAGTGTCTAACACACACCTTGTCGTGTCTTATTGCTTACTTAACACATTTCTAAATACCTCACTTTTTCCCCACAAGCTCTCCCACCTGCAAAATATTCTCAGCAACTTTAGGCTTTAAACTCCCCAGCTACCCTTGTGACTACTGGGCCTGCCCTAGTCCACAATCAGTCCACAAGCCTTACAGGTGACAGTAACTGCTTGGTACATTCCCCACATAAACCTACCCACTACCTCCTATAGTTTTTATTTTTATAGAATTTTGATAAAAGGGTTGGCCCAGTGTGACAAAACCCCTTTTTCAGGGCCAACTTGGAGTTAAATTACAGAGAGTATAAAAACCTAACATAAAACATCATGTATAACGTCATACATGCAGTGATCGACCTAAAGTGACCATGCAAGTGCAAAGAGCAGCATGACAATACTATACATAAAACGAGTTCAAACAGGCAGGCTAACCAATACAGAGTAAACACTATGCAAGAGAGTACATTGGATGAACTTCCTTAGTGGTTGCAGCTACAGAGACTACAGAGACTACACTTGAGGTGATGAGCCTTAAGTAAGGCTTTAAAAGCTATGGTAGAGGAACATTTTTGGACCTCCAGGGGAAGATTATTCCATAATCCAGGAGCAGGGGATATAAAAGACTGCCAGCCAGAACTTGACTTCCCGAAGGAGTCTCTGTTCAGGCTTTATATCAAGAACTACATGTAGGCTAGGAGAAGTAGGACTATTAATTATCTTTAATGCAAGACAGAATAGTGGGTAACCCATCCTATCTTCCAGTGAGGGCCAATTCATGGAGGAAAAAACAGCACAGTGATACTATCTAGGAAGGGCACCAGCATCAAACTGGTCAATCCTATTATATAAAATCTGTAATTGGTTTACCTTTGGTTTATTTGTACCTTTAATGAATACGGGACTGGGGCACCATACCACTGGACAGAATTTAAGATGCAGTTTGAAATGGCTAGATACAACTCCTTTGTGAGATAGTCTTTGAGCATGTATATTACCTGCTTTTCTGATGTACTGTTTTTTTTTTCAGATAGTCCATATGTGGCCTAAAGGAATCAGTTCCTGATCCAAGTGGATTTCAAAGTACTTTAGTGAGCCCACCACCTCCAGTGGATCACCAGCAGAAGTGTTAAGCCTGAATAGGTGCTGCCTATCGGGCCTAAGTTGCCTAGAGCCAAACAGCAATTCCTTCATCTTTGTGCCATTGAGAATCAATTTATTTTTCAGAAACCATGCTTCCAGTTGCCTAATGTCTTCACTAAGCCCATGTTAATATAGGTAAGTTCATCATGACTCCAATATATTACTGCATTATCTATTACAGGCTAACAGTGGGTTCTAATAATCAGGTAACCCCCCCCCCCCCCCAACTCTCTTGAGCTCAAGTCCCTTTATGCAGTGTTCCTTTCAAGTAGTGTCCTTTTAAGCATTACTCCTTCTTTAATAAAAGCAAATAAATACCACAGTTATTGCTTGTTGCTGTATCATGGCAACTTGGGAATGCACAGTGGACCTCTGGTGAAGAGGATCCAGGGAGACAGACAGTACTGAGCTTCTCGGACTGGACAGCTGAAACTGAATGCTTATCTTTCACCTAAAAACCTCAGTGAATTGCAGGTACCACAATGCAGCAGGCAATAGATAACCTTTCTCTGGTCTTACACTGCCCTACTGCCCTGGGATACAAGTGATCCCCATCACCCATGATTTACTAGAAGGCTAGTCCCCAGGCCCAACCCTTGCTGTAGGCCCTCTTAGGCTCTACTGTTCTCCACTCTGGTTGGATCTGGCCAGTATTGTCTCCATTGTTGAAATTAATTTTATGGGGGGGGCTATGAGGGTACTATCTTTAAATTGAGGTCCCCTTGCCATTGTAAGTCAATGGCAGTAATGCTTGAGCTACTGGGGCTCACTTCAGAGGCAGGGGTCAGAGCCCGGGCAAGCTCCCCTGTGATTCCAACACTGCATATTCTCCCTGCTCAAGCTCCCTGAATCAGAGCTGTGTAGTCTGTTTTAAACTGCTGAAATTTATTTTATTTGTTTATGCATTTGATAACCAGGTAAGTAAACTGGTCCCAGGGACCAGTTTCAGGCACAACCTGGGCCATCTAGATGGCATGAGGAGAAAAAAACCCATAAATGCAGAATTGAATTACAAGGATATTTGACAAAAAAATCTTTGACATTAGGAGTATTGCAAGTTCACAAATATTAACATATCAGTTCTTAGCAGTTTACAAGTCCAGGAATCACAGTGGGAATAACAAATCATCCACATTAATAAAAAAAATCCAGAACAGGGGATACTGATTTCTGTGAGTAATATAACAATCATAGCAGAAATCACTTGTTAACAGTTGCAGGATGCATTTGACAAATGAGCGTTTCTGAAGTGCCTTTTAAAAGTCTGGGGGGGGGACTCAAAGGTGTGAAGGTCCTCAGGGAAAGAATTCTAAAACTTAGGAGCTGCACCAGAGAAAGCTCTCTGGCCCATGACCATTGATAGCCTTGGACAATCTAGAAGGCAGAGGAGGACCTCAACTGTCGAGAGTTGTGTTTAATGGTTAGGAGTATTGCTAGTGGGAATTTAGCACCTTTGTGAAGGATTTTCAAAATGAGTGAATCGAATAACTGGTTCCTACATCCTTGAGGGGAAAGCCACCCAAGACTTTGATATAAATTGCAGTGGTAGGTGCAGTAAGGGGCTTGGGTTACAAACCTGCAAATGTTATTGTACGCCATATTCAAGCGATTGAGAAGTTGTGGCAAGGTAAAGAAGATGATGGGAGAGCAGTAGTCTAAGATGGGAAGAAGGGTGCTACGCCAAATTGCCAGTCTAGCTTCAGTGGTCAGTAGATGTTTTAGTCTATAGCATATACCTAGTCGTTGATTGACATTTTTGACTGCATGGCCTATATGGGTAGCGAATATTAAGGAGGATACAAGAGTTACACCCAGGTACTTAAAGCCTTTTATCTGCTCAATCATGGATCCTTCTGGAGCTTGGATGTTAAGATTAACTGAATGTTTCTTGAGCCTGTGTTTGAAGTCAAATAGCATCACTTTTGTTTTTTTTGCATTGACTATAAGCCTTTGATTTGTGAACCACTGAACTTCCACAGTGAAATCTTTGTTGACGGTATGAGCTATTCTAGAGGGGGTGCTGTCACTGCTTAATAAGATCAGATCATCAGCGTACATGATCCTACGAGAACCTGATGGCTCCAAAAGCAGTGGATTTACAAAGAGAGAGTAGAGTAGTGGCCCTAGGATGGACCCCTTGGGAACTCCAGTCTGCACTGGAAGGGGACTGAATGAGACTCCCCCAATATGAGACTCCTCCAATATGGATAATCTGCGTCCTGCTGATAAAAAAAATAGACATAGAAACATAGACTTTGACAGCAGATAAGGACTGCTTGGCTCACCTAGTCTGCCAAATTCCTACCTATCTGATTAGCTGCAGTTTCCAGTTACCCAAGAGTTATGAGAGAAACCTAAGGTATCCAGTTCCCTGAAGAGGATACCATGGTCCACCATGTCAAATGCCTTGAAGAGATCCACAAATATGGCACCTGTGAGTCTCCCCTTGTCTGCCTCTCTGAGTGCATGATCCATGAATTGAGCAAGAGCTGTGGTAGTGCTATAGCCTTTTCTGAAACCCTGTTGGTCCCTGGATAGAAGATTATATGTCTCAAGGTGTTCCGATATTTGCTGAAACACTACTTTCTCTAGGATTTTGCTGATCTGTGTTAGAAGGGATACCGGCCTGCATAGGAATGGTGGAAGTAGACAGTGATAGATTAACTATAAATGAGAGTGGTTTGACAATGCAATCTATCACTAATTTCAGGAACCTTGGGCAGAGCCCATCACTCCCTGCACTGCCCGAGATAGGAAGTGTTTGCAAGAGACAATGTATCTCTTGTGGACACATGGTCTCGAAATAGAAGGGAGGGGGTGTACAATCAGTTCTCTTTCCACACTGACTCATCGATTGATTACCCTGGGGGACTGAGGAGAGTTGGGTCAGGTATGATTCAAGATTTATGAATTTGTTGTTAAATATGTTTGTTACAGTTGACAGGTCAGTTTGTAGAGCTGAATCAGTGGTCAGAATAATAGTGTTTAGCTTGGGGTCATCTTTCATGACCGAGTTCACAGATTCCCAAAAACTACGAGAGTCACCTAGATTTCTTATGTGTTGCGACTTAAAATAGGAGGCCTTGAGAAGTTTAGTGTCTTGTTTACACTAATTCCTAAGCCTCCTGTATGTGTTCCAGCTTTCGGTAGTGGGATAAGACCTGTTATTTGCCCAGGGCTTATCTCTTAATTTCAACTTTGCCACCATCTTCCTGTTTAGCCATCTGGTGTTTCCACCCCAAATACGCCTGGTAGTGAGTGGGAAATGTTTATCCTGAATTGAGGAAAGAGCAGCTACAAAGAAACCCAATGTTGCATTGACAGTAGTGAGGGAGTAGAGATTGGACCAATTTATTTCCCTCAGATCTGACTTTAGAGCAGCCATGTGAACTATAGAAAAGTTTCTGCAAGACATAAGCTTAGGTGGTGGACGCCTCTTGCAACTGGACCAGGTACAATGAGTAGGGAATTGTCACTAATATAATTCAACAGGACTACTGCGGTAATTATCTTGTCCTATCTATTTGTTAAAATCCAGTCAAGGAGTGTGTGTCTAAGGGATCAGGGGTTATGGCATGTGGGGGAGTGAATAATCTGAGTGAGACTGATCTGTTTGAGGAGCTCTACATATCCTAGCTGCTTATCCTCTAGCCAACTTAGACTGAAGTCACTTACAATAATGATGTCCCTAACTGGGGAAAGGCTAGCAACCACACTCATGAGTTTTTTTTAGCCCATTTTTCCTCCTGTAGGAGGACTGTAGATACAACCTATGTATATTTTTATTGCAGACCCAACTATCCGCTCTATGATGATCTATTCTGGAGAAGAACCAGGCTCACTGCTAGAGGTTAGAACTGAGCCAGTTAAGTAGCTTTTAATATGGATAAGTACCCCCCACCTTTTTTGAGCCCAGGCTTGTCGTTCCTGAACAAGGTATAGCCATTGACATGACATAGTGAGTCCAGACTGGATGGTTTCAACCAAGTTTCTGTTATTTCCAGGATGTCCGGGCAATGTAATGTTACCCAAGCTTCCACTTCATGTAGCTTAGGTAGCAAGCTTCACGCATTTAGATGGGAATTTTGGAGCCCCCTTAACTTGTGACTACTGAGGATATGTTTGAATGCCACTGGCAGACCAAGGGCCAGGATTTGCCTCAATGTTCCCACCTAACAAAAGTAGTAGCACTAGGCATGGGGGACGGGTAACAGAGGTCTGTATTACAGAAATCTGTATGGTTGCTAAGTAAGACCCCAGTAGATGACATTGCCTTCTGTCTACATAGAAAAGTAGACTTTGATGGCAGATAGGGACCGCTTGGCCCACCTAGTCTGCACATTTCCCTACCTATTGGATAAGCTGCAGAGCCTAGTTAACCAACAGCCTACTTCTTCCTACCCCCCCCACCAGAATTGCCTTATGTCTGTCCCATGCATTCTTGAATTCCCCCACTGTTTTTGATCCCACGACCTCCTCAGGAAGGCCATTCCATGTGTCCACCACCCTCTCTGTAAAAAAATGCTTCCTCACATTGCCCCTGAGCCATCCCCCTCTGTCTTCAGATTGTGTCCCCTTGTTCTTGCACATTTCTTCTTCTTTTTTTTTAAACTTTATTTTTAGCTTCTCGTATAACAAGCATTTTACAGCTCAAAAAGCCCTTCAACTTGGTACAAAGCTCATCAAATACAGAGTGAGATAATTTTAGAAATGTACAATTAATTAGCTGGTGTTAATGTCCCCCTCCTTTTTAACAGGAGTTGTCCAGGAACTGGCCTCCGCCCCTCTCACCGAAGAGATCATGGGGGCAGACAGCATTGCTCCCCGGCTATCTCCATCCAGAAGAGCGGTGTACCAAAGTTCCCTGTTGGTTAAATCATTCTTATGTTCCACAAGATAGGGCATCAACCCCAAGCTCAATACTCAATTACACAAAACAAAACCACAGGTCAACATACAAATTCTCTAATAGCTATTTATGAAACAATAAATAAATAATTAACAACACGATTTGCGTGGTCAAGTGTTTCTTTTTGCCAGCATTTAGCTGATTGTTCAGTCATCTCCAGGGTATACTCTCCACTCAGTCTCCTTCGCCTGGTTCGCCTCCCAGCCCAGAGGTGTCAATAAGCCAAGGGGACCAGGTTGACATAAATTTGTCCAACTTTAGATGGAAGGAAGCCATGATCCTCTCCATCTTTTCCACCTCCTCCATCTTTTGAAACCACATGGAAAGAGTTGGGGGGTCCGGGGAAAGCCATTTCTAGGTAATACACTTAAGGGCTAACAGCCTTAATATATGAAACAATCTGTGTTTCCCCGTGGTGTTCACTAAGGATTTCTACACCCAACACCAGTAGCTGGAAGGAGCAAGCATAGGGAAACCACAGGATGCTTTGAATCTGGGCATGTATCTGTTGCCAGAATGCTTTTACTTTTGGGAAGCTCCAAAAGGTGCGCCAATGAGTGCCCCTCTCTCCACAGTTCCTCCAGCACTGATCAGTGTTCAAAGAGTCAAAGTGTTTAGTTCAGGTGGGAGTAAAAAAAGATCTGGTAATTAGTTTCCAATTAGATTCTCTCCACGCTGGGGAAGAGGTGATAGCCCACCCTTTTTCTAATCTTAAAGCCCAGACAAATGGGAGAATTTGTTTACCCACTTCTTTCTCCCAGCTTGTCCGTAGCCCCTCCCCGGGGGAGTGGGCCTTCTTTATCAGCAATCTGTGCAGCTAAGATATGGTCTTGATTTTGCTGCCAGCTTTTAACCCACCAAAAGAAAAGGTCTTCAAGGTCTGATCTGGGCCTTAGGACTAATTCCCTGTGGTTTCTATGTTGGAGAAAATTTCTGACCTGAAGAAATCTAAAATGATCTTCCCCCCTCAGGCCATATTTCTGTTTGAGCTGCGTAAAGCTCATGCATGCCCCTTGGGCGTAGAAATGTGAGAAGCAAACCAGTCCATTTCTTTCCCAATATGAGTAACATAGAAACATAGATACATAGAATTTGACGGCAGATAAGGACCGCTTGACCCACCCAGTCTGCCCATTTCCCTACCTACTGGATAAGCTGCAGATCCTAGTTAACCAGCAGCCTACTTCTTCTTACCCACACCCCCCAGAATTGCGTTATGACTGTCCCATGCATGCTTGAATTCCACCACTGATTTTGACTCCACAACCTCCTCCGGAAGGCCGTTCCATGCATCCACAACCCTCTCTGTGAAAAAATACTTCCTTAAATTACCTCTGAGCCGCCCCTCTATCTTCAAATTGTGCCCTCTTGTTCTTGCACACCTCTTTTTTTGAAAGATGCTACCCTCTTGGACTTTGTTGATTCCCTTGAGGTACTTGAAAGTTTCTATCATGTCCCCCCCTTTCCTCGAGGCTATACATATTAAGCTCCTTAAGTCTCTCTTCATATGTCTTCCGGTGCAGACCCTGCACCATTTTAGTTGCCCTCCTCTGGACAGCTTCCATCCTGTCTATGTCTTTGCAGAGATTGGGTCTCTGGAACTGCACACAGTACTCCAGATGGGGTCTCACCAGCTGTCTGTACAGAGGGATAATAACTTCCTGTTTTCTACTGGTGATGCCTCTCCCTATGCATCCCAGTAACCCCCCAGCCCTCCTTGCTGCCCTCTCACATTGCTTGCCCACCTTTAGGTCATCTGATATGACTACCTCCAGGTCCCTTTCCATTTTGTTGTTGTTAGTATCTCACCCCCATTGTGTACTCTTCCTGGGTTTTGTTTCCCAGGTCATTACTTGCACTTCTCAGCATTGAATCTAAGCTGCTACATTTGACCATTCCTCTAACCTCCAAGTCCCTTCTCATCCTTTCCACCCCACCCTGTGCATCAACTCTGTTGCAGATCTTAGTGTCATCTGCAAAGAGACATACTTTTTCCTTCCAGTCCTTCCCGCAATGTCGCTTATAAAGACATTGACGAGGACTGTCCTAATACTGAACCCTGCGTACCCCACTAGTAACCCTCCTTCTTCTGAGTGACTCCATTTACTATTACCTCTGTGTCCTATTCTCCAGCCAATTTTTTACCCAGGCTGTCATCTTGGGACCCACTCCAGGCTGGCTAACTTGTATATTAATCTTTGTGTGGGACTGTGTCAAATGCCTTGCTAAAGTCTAGGTAGGCCATGTCCACAGCCCTCCTGATCTACTACTTTGGTCACCCAGTCAAAGAAATCTATCAGATTTGTCTGGCATGACCTTCCACTGTGAATCCATGCTGCCTAGGTCCTGTGCCCTCTGGCCTCTAGATACTGACAATTCTTTCCTTCAGAAGTGATTCCATCGTTTTCCCTATCACTGAGGTTAAACTAACAGGTCTGTAGTGTCCTGCTTCTGCCTTGCTCCCACTTTTGTGAAGGGGAATCACATCTGCCCTCCTCCAGTCCTCGGGTACCACCCCATCCTCCCATGATTTGTTAAAAAGGGTAGTCAGTAGTGTCACTAGTTCTACCCTTAGTTCTTTTAGAATTCTGGGATGAATCCCATCAGGCCCCATTGCTTTGTCCACCTTCAGTTTTAAGAGTTCTTTCAGAACCCTTTCCGCTGTAAATGGGCTGGTATCAACTTCTGTATCCAGAGTGTTACTACTGTTTGTTTTATGTACTTCCCCCTCTTCATTTGTAAATACTGAGCAAAAGTATTTGTTTAGTATCTCTGCCTTTTCACAGTCTCCCTCTGCCCACCCTCCCTCCGCTTTATAAAGCCTCACTATCCCTCCCTTGGTCTTCCTTTGCTCCCTGATGTACCTATAAAAGGTTTTATCCCCCTTCTTAACTGAGTTGGCTATCTTTTCCTCGGTTTGGGCCTTTGCTGTTCTGACTGCCTTCCCAGCCTCCTTTTGCTTTAACTAATACAGTTCTCTGTCCTGCTCTTCTGCGATTCCTTGTACTTCCTGAATGCTTTCTTTTTCTCTTGAACCTTCACTGCCACTTCCTTTGAGAACCATAGTGGTTTCTTACATCGTCTTGTTTTGTTTATTTGCTTCACACAAAGGCTCGTTACCTCTGTGATGGCAGTTTTATTATTCCCCATTGTTCTTCCACCCTCCTTCCTGCCCATTTGCTAGTGCATTCCTTAGGCACTCACCATTTTGGCAAAGTCAGCCTCCTAAAGTCCAGTACTTTGTCTTTGTATGGCTTGACTCTATTGCTGTGTTTATTGTGAACCATACTGTTCGATGGTCGCTAGTTCCCAGATGGCTACCCACTTCTACATCTGTGATCCTCTCCATCTCCATTTGAGAGAATCAAGTCTAATATTGCTCCCTCTCAGTGGGCTCCAGTACTAGTTGTCTAAGGCATGCCCCTGTAGGGCATCTAGAATAACTACTCTTCAAGTGGCAGCTGCAACTGCACTCAGTTAACATCTGGCATATTCAGATCACCCATCAGCAATATCTCCCTTTTTCTGCCATTCTAAGTATACTTTCTATTATTTCCCTGTCCATTTCCTCCCCCTGAGGAAGCAGGGTTCTGTACATACAACCCCTGTGCGTATTGTGGTGCCATTGCTTTGTCTCCAAATTTACCCACAGTGCTTCTTCTCCTCCCTGTTTACAACTTTGTTCTGTTGCTTTTACTCCTTCCCTTATGTAAAGAACCTCCTCCTCCTCTTTACCCTCCCTGTCCCTCCTGTAGACAGTGTATCCTGGTATGTTTATGTCCCAGTCATGGTTTGTGTGTACCATGTTTCTGTGACTGCCACGATATCCAAATGTTCCTCCTCCATCAAGGCCACTAATTCAGGAAGCTTGTTACCCAGACTACGGGCATTAGTACTCATTGCTCTCCATTTTTTGATGGCTTTACCTTCTGTTGCAGCATCCCCCATTGGCCGTTCTACCTCAGTCTTTTTCTCATTTAGTACCCTGTTTTGTAGGGAGAGGCTGGGATTTTCCTGCTGCTTGTCAGTGCCTCTACCCTTTGTCTATTACCCTTGTCTATTTTTGGAGGGGTGAAGTCTGTGTGGTACCTTATTAAAGAAAGTGTGCCCAGTTCATTTGGGGAACCCAAATCAGTCCTCAATCTCTCCAAGGTCTCCACTGTAAGTTTGGTCCAGGGCTTCTTTATTTTTGCCCATATGGTCCTCGGAAGTTTGGCTGTAGGCAATACCCACAGAGGTAGGCCTTCTAATTGTTCTTTCTCTATTGTATACCAGCCCAACTCTTCTCTCTGCTTTACCCAGGTAAAGATCCATGAGCCCTGAGCGGCTAAATAGTAGCTCCTAAAATCGGGGAGACCCAATCCCCCCCTCCCCCTAGGGGCCACGATCAGTCTATGGGGCAGACGAGGCCTGCCATTGTTCCAGATAAACTTCCTCAGGGAGACAGTGTGATCCTTCCAAAAGTCCTCAGGGACTGAAATCGGTAATATTTGAAAGAAAAACAGGAAGCGGGGTAAAATATTCATTTTAAATACTTGTACCCTACTGTAGAGGGATAAGGGAAGGACTTTCCACCCCACCGTGTCTTGTTTAACTGCATGCAGGAGTTTTTTATAATTATTTGTGAAAAGCTGGGAGGTATCCACTGATACTTGCACCTCTAAGTACCTAATAGAATTTTTAGGGCCCATGTGAATGGGAAGGAAGAGCCAAAACCTCCCGGAGAGTTCCACTTAGAAGGAGGCCTCCAACTTACTCTGGTTTATTTTATAACCTGACAGATCTTGATATGTATTTAATACTCTCCCTGGGAGAATTAAGGTGGTCAGCCAGGAAGATCAAGGCGCTGTCCGTGGTACAATGCAATTTTAAGTTCAATGCCTCACGCCTTACCCTTTTTATCGATTTATGATTTTGGATTGTAGCTGCAAGGGCCCAGCAAGAGGGCAACAGAGGTGACAGGGGCAACCCTGCCTGGTGCCCCTGCCTAATTTGAATCTTACTGAGGCGTAGCTATTGACCCTCACCAGTGCCTCTGGTTTTGTATACAGGGATTTAATTGCCCCCATAAACTTATCCCCCAGGCCAAATTTCAACAAGGTTTGTTGTAAGAAATAACAGTTGACATGGTCGAACGCTTTTTCAGCGCCGACCCTATGGCAATTTGGAATTGTTTTTGCCTTTTGTGAAGTAATGACATTTAGAGTCTCCTGATATTATCCTGGATTAGCCTGTCTTAATAAAGCCAGTCTGATTGTGGTGTACCAATTTACCAATTACTGTTTGTAATCTACTGGCCAGGATTTCAGTGAATATTTTAAGATCTGTATTCAACAACAATATGGGTCTGTAAGAATCGCGATACCATGGTCTTTCCCGGTTTCAGTAACTCTGAAATTTGGGCATATGCTCAGGATGGGGGGTTAAGGCCCTTCCTTGATAATTGAGTTGAAAACCCGAGTAGGGTGAACAAGAGATCTGGGAGGAAGACCTTGTAAAACCGAGGGAAATCCATCCAACCCTGGAGCTTTTGATTTTTCAAATTTCACACTTCTTGTTTTAATTCTGCCTGGGTGATTGATGCACCTATGGCCTCAACCTCTGCTACTTCCAATGATGGTAAGGTAAGTTTCTCTAGATAGGAATCTACCCCCTGGGCATATTGGGAACCCCTTTCCTGTTTGTATAGTGCTTCATAGAAGGCTGCAAATGCCTGGGCTGTCTCTTTTGGTTTGTTTACCAGAACCTCACCAGGACCCTTTCTAATCCTAAGGACCGCACGGTTCACTGCCTCCCTCCTTAGCTGTGCAGCCAGTACAGTACCGCCCTATTCCATGCTCACAGTATGTTTGCCAGCATATCTAACTTTCCTCTCTTCTATCTATTAGTTCACTCAATTTTCTTCTAGCGCCTGTCAATCTTGACTCACAGTAGAATCTGGACTTTGTTTATGTTGAGCTTCTAGTGAAGCTATTTCTACTCAAGCTGGGTTTGGAGTTGCTGGGCTGATTTCTTTAAATAAGAAGCATAAGACACAATCTTCCCTCTCATATAAGCTTTCAGCACGTCCCATAAAATTGAGGGGAGGTGGAATCATTCTGGTTAAGTACAAGGAAGGACTTCATTTCTTTAAGTAACATATCTTTAAAATCTTCCCTATTCAGGAGGCCCACGTTAAGCCAGCCTGATGTCCCCTCTGGTGGGTTAAAACAAACAGACACACTGACTGGCGTGTCATCTGAAATTGTAGAGATTTCAATGCGTGGGTCCTCTGCTGTGTAGGCCCATTCCGATGATACTGTAGGAAGAAAAATCCAGTCTTGAATATTGGTGGTGTCTGGGTGAGTAGAAGCTATAATCCCTAACTCTAGGGTTATGGTACCACCATATGTCTAAGAGCCCGAATTCTCTCATGATTCTCTGCAGGGTGGAGGCTGACTTAGACCTATGTGCATTATTATTCTTACCCGACCTGTCTAAGGTGGGGTTGAGGACTGTGTTAAAGTCTCTTCCCACAATGTTCACCCCCATGGGTTCGAAGCCCAGCTGGGCCAACTTGTTCGAGAAAAATGAATGTCTCAAGGTTTCCTTGTTTGGTGCATATATGTTAAGCAGGTTTATTTTTTTGTCAACATGTTCCCCAACCACCCTGACAAACCTTCCTTCAGGTTCTGTCTGGATCTCTTTAACTTGTAATGGTATATTCCTCCGCAACAGAATAGCTACCCCTCTTTTCCTAGTATGGCTCTCGTAGTGGGAGGTGTGAACCTCCCCAACCCAAGACCTCCTTAATTGTTTGTGTTCTTCAGACCCTAAGTGGGTCTCTTGAAGAAACACCACATCGGCTTTTAGTTTATTCAATTCTTGCAACACTCTGGTCCATTTAATCAGACTTTGTATACCCCGAACGTTATATGCAACTATTTTAAGTCCCCCCATCGTGAAGGCCTTGGGTCAGAGAGGTCCCACCAGGACCCGTAGTAGTACCACACAAATCAAAAAAATTCAGCTGTTGAACACAAGTTAACATTCCAACTAACTTGTTCAAAACACATCTCATAATATTTACTTATATTAAACCTTTTAATGAGAAGATTTAACTTTTTATTTTTTGTTGTTAGGTTAGCAGGGAGAGAGAGAGAAAACTCCTCCCAATGATCCCAAGGTGATATTACCCCCATCTACCTCATCTCCACCCCACTCCTTTTTAAGGAGATAGGCAGTGGGGGAGGAAATCGATGTAGTAAAAGCTGTCCCCTCTTTGGCAGTAGAGCCAATTATGGGGAGAGGGTCATCCCAGGACAAAGTCTGTGGGCCCTCTAGGTCAAATGCAGTTGCCCCAAAATCCCTAACCTTCCAAAGCAGGTAGTAGATACTTTTTTATTATTGTTACCCTTCATTGCGGCAAAAGAACATCACCTACCTGGGCAGCCAGCCGGGTGCCTGCAGGCCTACAATCTGAAAGGTGGGGGGTATCCCTGAATTTACAGTGATGAGGGACAAACTTGTTGCTCCACCCAAATCTGTACTGAAACCACATTACCCTCTGACCCAGTCTGCTAAGGGTTTAAATTATTGTGCCACCAGTTCACCTTGCAGCAGTCCTTCAGCAATTAATGTTCAAGTTATCCAGTCTCATTTTAGGCCCTCTTCTGGTCTCTGCAGTTGCATGCGGTCAGCACTTGCGCCTGGATTTTCTCCTTCTGAACGTCTTTCCATAGATCCTTGTTTTGTTTTGGAGCTTCTCCTGGAGCCTGTTGAATGCTGCCATCCTGAGGACTGTAGTTCTTCTCTGGGAAACTGGGTAACGTGTCTTTATGGAAATACCCAGATCCTTCAAGAAATCCCCTGCCTCCTCGATCTCTTTGAATCTCTTGGTGCCCTCCAATGTAAGGACCTTCAGCCACATGGGGTATTCTAAGAAGGCTTCACATCTCTTTTTCTGAAAGATGCTACCCTCTTGGACTTTGTTGATTCCCTTGAGGTACTTGGAAGTTTCTATCACGTCCCCCCTCTCCCTCCTTTCCTCAAGGGTATAAGTTTTCTTCGTATGGCTTCTGTTGCAGACCCTGCACCATTTTAGTTGCCCTTCTCTGGACTGCCTCCATCCTGTCTATGTCCTTGCGGAGATAGGGTCTCCAGAACTGTACACTGTACTCCAGAGGGGGTCTCAGCAACTGTCTGTACAGAGGGATAACAACTTCCTGTTTTCTACTGGTGATGCCTCTCCCTATACATCCCAGTATCCCCCGAGCCATCCTTACTGCCTTCTCACATTGCTTGTTTATGTTTTAGGTCATCTGTTATGACTACCCCGAGGTCCTTTTCCATTTTTGTTGTTGTTTATACCTCCCCCCCACTGTGTACTCTTCCCCTGGGCTTTTGGTTCCCTGGTACATTACTTTGCACTTCTTTGCACTGAATCTAAGCTGCCATACTTTTGGTCTAGATAAGCTAGTGAGGCCAAGGGATGTGAAAATATCCCTGGGCTGAGTGTAGGAGTGTAGCCCCCTCAGAGATGAAAGAGAGTAACTATCTGAGGGAGAGAGAGTCCCCTCGTAAGGATGTCACAGGAGAACAGGAGGAGTTGCAATATCTGTTTGTTTAAAAATGGCTCATTAGAACAGAAGAACAAAGTAACAGGAATCTGTGATACAGATCACCTGTGTTAAATTCTGACTGACATTAGCAATACAGCCCAAGTAATGTGAAAGTAGGACCTACAGCATACTTGCAGAAGTGATTATGGGTATAGGAGAACTGCCCAGAGGGCAATATTACTGCCCACTGGAGTAGCCCTGAGAGCAAATATAGGGAGAAGAGTTTTCCAAGACAACTTACCTGGGACGCTTTTACAGTTTAACCGTAAAATGAGAATAAGTATGATTAGGCTGCAGTGTAGTAGCCTGTTAGTCCTCTGAATGCTGGGGTGGCTATCACTGGATGCGTACAAAAACCCCTCGAAGAGTCTTGTATATAAGCTGAGGTGATAAGGTCCAAGCATACGTTGTTCATAATTTGCCTTATAGCCTAATCTCTGGAGTTGTCATTTAGACCCAGTTTATTTCCGATTCAAGAAGCACGGTGCTACAAGGAGTCCTAGCTCATCAACCAGGGTAGGCAGTAGGACAGGAGAGTTCAGGTTTAAGAGCCTTATTTAAGAAGGCTAACCCCTTTTGCAGCATTATCAGATCTTTACTCCCAATGGACTATAATACCAGTTCTTGTAACCCAGGTTAAGAAGGTACCCTTTGCCTGTGAAATGGGAAGGGAGGGATTGTGAACTGAGCCAGGATTCAACCAAGTTGCAAAAGGGAAAAGGGGTGTAGGAATTGACTGATTGGTTCTGGTGGAATCAGGTGTCAATAAAGGTAATGCTAGCCTTGGGTGGAGGGGTGGTTGGGGTGGGTGGTGACCAGTCTATTGCGGTGTTGCGCAGCTGCTCCTCCAACACTTGAAAGTTAAAGGTGTGGGGCTAAAATGGTGCCATCCACCTTAGTGCTGCAGTCCATGCCGTATAAAATTAAATCCTGGCCTGTGGAGGCTAAAACTTTCTCCCTCCCCAAAGCACTATTTAACTTTCCTTTCTGCTTAAATTCTGTTGAAGCATAAGCCACAATATAATGTTTAATTGTATATACCTGAGGAACAGCCTTTAGGCTCTGCCCCTTCTCCCTGGAAAAATGGAAAAAAAATGTACACTGATGTTTAAATATATACTGAACATACGAAATTTGCCTACAGATAAAGGCCTAGAGGTCTATCAAGTCTGCTCGAATGTGCAGCTAGCACCTTATTCTGCAGCTGCCCCTCCCTCCACCCTTCCCTTTCATTAACCCTCCCCTTGTCCTGTCCCATCCTCGTTTGAAGCAGTCCACTGTTCTACTGCATACCACTTCAGCAGGTAACGCATTCCACCCAGCCACCACCCTCTCTGTAAAAAAGTGTCTCCTCATCCACTTGTTTTCTTTCCTGCCTAAAGAAAGAATACAGGCTGTCAACCCTAACATAGGAGGTACTAGGACCATACATTAAAGTTCCTCTAAGCACTTTCACACATATCTGGCTGTACAGCTGACAAGTTGGTGTTTCTGCTAACTTCACATGGTAAACATTGGCCCCAGAGAACTCCACGGTCTCTCCTTTCTGAAGTTCCCCTGTCTCTGTGTCTACTGTAAGTCTGACATCCTTTCTCACTGTCACAAACTCTGTGAGAAATCATACTGTTTTTAAAATGGCATCTTCTGTCTTGTAAAG
This sequence comes from Neoceratodus forsteri, assembly GCA_016271365.2. Taxonomy (NCBI): domain Eukaryota; kingdom Metazoa; phylum Chordata; order Ceratodontiformes; family Ceratodontidae; genus Neoceratodus; species Neoceratodus forsteri. Next base: position 35,635,340 of record CM057459.1, read on the forward strand.
CTCTTTACTGTGAAGGCTAATCCACTTGTTTATGCACACAGCTGTTACATTTACCTAGCTCTACCCAGAGGTTGTCCTAAGGCTCTCTGACTGAAATCTAACCCTAGGCACTAAGCATCAGCCCTAGGCTGCTTCTCTGTAGTTTCCCCTTCAATCAAAATGGCTGATTCACTCAAGTCCTTCACACTACAGACACCACTCCTTGCAAGTCTAGCTAGCCCCCCCCATTTCCATCAATGTTTAGGCTATTTATCCTCACGGGGGGGGGGGAGTGTTCTTTTGATGCAGTCTAAAATTATGTGGTGGCTATCTGGATTCATTTGGACTTCTTAACTCCATTTTTGCTGTCTGCTCTGCCAAGGTCCCAAGAATGTTATCTGTGCCCACATGGACTATTATTTGTTCCTTCAAGGATTTTATCTGCCTTTATTTTGCCTTTTTGTGTGTTTTCTCTTATTTGTTTGTGCCCTTGTGATGCCTGCACTACATGCTTGTGTATACTTATGAGAGAGCCTGCAAGGCATAGCAGCAGGCAGGCCTCTGTGGCATATCCCTGAGTGACACCTGGGCCAGCAGACAGGTTTTTAGGCAGCCACCCACTAGGTGCAGGGGGTTAGGCAGGTAGGTGTTCCCTGGGGGAGGGTGGCTTAGAGCCAGAGGGGAAGAGCATAGTCTATAAAAGTGGCAGTACCTGAGAGGTGTTCCTCTCTTGCTTCTCTCCTTCAGGTTAGAACCCACCTGAACCCCACCCTTGTTAAAGCAGGGAGAAGTGGGAGTGGTGGTAGGCAACTTGCTGTCCCAATATAGGGATCACCTAAGCGGTTGAGATGGAATATCTGTTTTTTTCCCCACAAGGTTTTCCAGTTTTTGCCTTCTCCAGTGTGTATAGGTAGTTTATGATAGGTAGGGTCAGGTTAGACTTGTCATGGTCATGTATAAGTGGCAGCATGATAGTCTTGGAAGGTCTGTATAGAGAGGTTAACAGGGTATCATGAATCTTTTGCAGCCAGATCACCCAGAGGCAGACAGGAGGTCTGAGATGGATGGCTGGAATTCCCCCCTTCAAGGGGGGCAGTCGAATGGGCAGCCTGCAACTGCAGCATTTGGTTTGGACTATCTTCTTTTTTTTTTCCATACAGGATTTTTGTCTCTCTGTGAGCCCTGGCAGGGGGCTTTGGTCCTCTTCATGGAGGAACTCACTTCTCCAGTCCCACACGTCCCCGCCCTTGCAGATCCTGGAAATTCCCCCACGGATTGCCCCTTGCGGTGGGGCCACGGAGGAGGGCACTGGCTCCCCCTCCCCACCAGAGACCCAATCCAAACACTGGGGTTGGCCCTCGGGGATGTGGGACCATCATGGAACCCTGCCAGGCTCCCTTTCCATATTTTCCCATCCCCCCTCCCTACCGACCTACTGATATCGGTACATGCCCCTCTACCTGTATCACCCTCCAGCTGCCAACAGAGGGCACTCAATAAGCAGGATGACAGGTCTCCCTCCCCCTGAGAGAGGAGAGCAGTCCTCTGGATGCTTGATCTACTCTCCCCTCTGTCGACCCCTGGTGGCCCAGGCTCATTCCTGAACCCGGGTTGCCAGCATGGCACGAGGTGTAGTGACCAGCACCTCAACCTCCAATGCCACCGGGCCAGCAGCTTGGACTATCTTCTTTGAGATACTGAGCAGGAGTGCTGTGACTTTTTGTCGATAAATGGGCAGTTTCTTTGGGCACTCGCCAGCAACACTGCAGAGTCCTCTGATGGGAGAGGATGCTTCTGCACCTGGTCATGAACCATCTCTCTTGTCCTGGAGGCAGGTTACCTCTTGTGGTTGTTATTGGTTAAGGGTGGCTCCCCTTGGGGTGAGGGATAGCAGTTAATAACTCTTAATGATATGACTAAAGATTACCAACCAAGACTACCTTGCTGCACATGTCATGCTGATTTTGGCTATAACTGTTCAATCATGGTTAATAAATACATGGCTGTGGCCATTTTCTCCAAAGCTTGTTGTCTGTCTCAGTCTGTTCAGGTGGAATGACAGGTATGTACCTTATAAGACAATGACACCTTAGCTGCACTCTGTGGGAATTCCCATCCCACTTTACTGTACCCTCTGTAATCATTTATTGTAGTTTACGTACTGACCAATCCATAGATGGTAGAAGGGTCTAAAAAGTGGTAGGGCTAAAGATGCAAACAGCAAATCCACCCCCCCCAGTTGAGTGGGTTCACCCACACCCTTATGTTGTTCTCAATCAAGTTTGTAAGATGTGAAGTAACACCTCCTCCCCCTACCAGCAACAACTGACAGCATCACCCAGTGCCTATTTCCTTGATGCTCCCTCCCCCTGCAGAGGGGCTGGTCCTTCATTTTCATTTTATGGCTGCAGTGGGCAGAACCTGCAGACTTTGCATGTACAAAAGGGCTGGTGTCATGTTTTCTGTCTGTGGAACTGGCTGAAGGTGTAAATAGTCCTCCGCCTTACCCTCATCCAAGAAATGCTTTCTGCCCTCAAATAAATACACTTTCATGTTGATCAATGGTTGCAGGGCACTATTTTCTTTCTTAAATGGGAGGTACAACAACTGGAACCTGATTAGTGGGAGGCAGCATTAGTTTTTTTGGGGGGGTAAGAGCCACCCCCACCTCCACCTGAAAAGCTCCTAAAGATCTCCCCCCATCTTTCTTTTTGGTTCCTGTGGGAGTGGCATGAGGTGGATCTATCATGTTGGAACAACTATCAGAGCTGCCTGGGGCATCAGAACTTATGGTTCAGAAGGAAAGAAAAAGTAATTAAGGAGTGCCTGAAACTGCCTCCTTATACAGCACTTGTGAATCTGCATCCTGAAATTACAGCACTTGAGGAAAGCAAGCTCTTGCAACACAAGAATGACAATTAAGTGTAAGCCCACAAAGGAGTAAAATATGTCACCGAAGAAGACTATCCCATATTGGATACTATGGTGCCTGTTTCTTAAAAGCTTTTTATACCCCCCACACACACAGCTGAGCGCCCACCCAAATAGCTAGGGAAGCTCTACATGTTTATCTTTCTGTGACCTGAAGTTTAGCAGTGATGTGTGAAAAGAATTAAGTCTTGGGTTTTGTGCATTTGAATAGGTTTAGTGTTTTGAAGGTAAAAGACATAAATATATATACATTGTGTCATGGGCACCTGAAAGGAAGGATATACTACTGAAATAAATGTTATTCTGATGATTTATTTATTTATGTGTAAGATTTTAAGTATAGTTCTGCCTAAGTCACAGACATAAACTATAAAAGTACATTTAAGGATGGATGTATTAGTCAAAGCTTGTAGCAGCAAATAAAGCTAGAAAATAATATATTATGTTTTTTCTTTCGATTGTTTAACCAGGGTGGCACACTAAGCTGAAAACTTGTTTACAGTGGCAACCTGGGAGCACATGGAAGTTAAGTGACTTGCTCAGGGTCACCCAGTATGCAAGTGGGGGCTGTGGGATTCAAACACAGATCTCCAGATTTGCAGCTCAGAGCCTTAAACCACTATGCTATACTACCTCCCTAGTTATTGCAGTCATCTGTTTTATGGTTCATAATGTTGGTGTAGTTAGCAGCAGTACATTGCATAGCAGGTGTAAAATGTCAATAAGTAGGTCATGCAATAGATGTGCTGAGCAGTTACTGAAGCAAGAAATGTATTTAGGATAGTAAATGTTCCTGTTAGAAAACTGATAAATGTGTGACATTTGCATCTCAGTTTCAAGGAGGTCCTTATGGGGTGTCAATGTACAATATAAAGGAGTTATAGTTTTCAAGTTGTCTGGGTAATTGCTTTGTACTACCACTGTTGATAAATTCAGATTATTCTATGAAGAAAATTAAGTTTATGTAACTATCTGTAAATGTATTAAAAACATTTACTTGTCCTTATAATGTAATGCAGTAAATGCTGTTGATAGGTTAAGAAGTCACATAACAACACCCAGGGCATTAGGGTTTCTGACCATAACACCCTGCCCTGTAGGGACTGACAGGCATCAGGGTTGTGACTTGGGATTGGCAACAGTAATGCTCATGCCATTCCACCCCCATCCCCACCCTTCAACCAGTGACAGATACTGAGGTGTGCCTTTGACACTCCAGCCCCAAAGTTTACTCCATTTTCTTATACAATACTGTACCCATTTCAGTGTATTTCCTTATGGAATGGGGTGAGTGTAAAGCTTGAACACCCCAAGGCACACCTCGACAATTGTCTGTGTCTGCAGGGTAGGGTGAGGTGAAATGGCGTGAGCGTTATGGGCAATGACCCAAAGGCACACCCCAATGCCTGTCCATCTCTGAATGGTGGGGGTGGGGTTGGCGTCACTTCAATACTTCACTGCCATTCCTAATCTGCCTGTCTGTCTGTCTGTCGTGTCTGTCTCTCTCTAGCTATATATCTATGTAATTATCTATCTTTCTACTAATTGCATGTATTGCTATTTTTACCTATTTCTAAAACAAACCTGCATATCACATGTGCCTGCACTCTGAGCACATACTTATGAAACTGTGCATATTTGTACTCCACTTCTGCATAGACCTCATACTTTCCTAATATTCCCATTATCACAAGCATAACTACCTTACCCTTATCAAAAGTGACCCCCTCTGAAAGTTACTACCACATTTTCTCTGCTAACAGTCCATCATTATACCTGACTTCCAGACATCAACACATTGCTTAAATATAATTTACTTCACCTCATGGACTAAAACCCTGTTTCTCTTAAAAAAAAACAAAAAAAAACAAACTGTGCAAATAATCCCAAGGCCGAACGTATCCCAGCCATTACTTTTTCATGTACTGCCACCTTCTGTACCATCATGGGGATTTGCATATGTTTCCCATGATACTTTGCATTATTGGGGTATGTGGAATTGTGTTTTCTTTAAAATTTGGCTGTCCGGCCAATATCATCCGGGATAACACATACCTCAATAGCATTTGCTCTGGGGTTCTTTTGTAAACCTATATTGCTTCCTATTCCTTCCATTAAAATGTATACCTCCATATATTTTTCTAATAATGTGTATGCCTTCCTTAGAACAGAAACTAATACAAGTCTTACTACTTACAAATCATTTTGTTGTTTCTCCATACCTCCTTAACAATTCAGCACAACTTCACTAACTTCGTTATGCAGCCGTGGTGGATCTGACCAGTATTTGTTAAAGTCTGACCACTGTGCCTTAAATCAGTAAACCATGAACCCAGCCCAACCCCATCAGCACTACTTTACAAAATTCTGCTGACACTCTGCAAACTACAACAAGAGTGATTAGTAAGTGACACTGTTTACTGCACATGTTGAATTTTAAAAGCACAGTCCTTCAAAGAAATAAATTAACATGACTGCAAAAACTGATAGGGCCAGGCTCTACCACTTAAGGTAGGGCTGTGCCCATAGTAACCCCCCCCATTCCGGCACCTATGGGCCATTCCCTAGGCAATGCCCTGGCGCTTGTTGCCTGCCAGATCAATATTTATTTTAAACAGGGAAACAGTCCCTTGCTGCTTGTGAATGAGGTGCACTCATCAGATCTTGTTCACTGCAGCAGGTCTCAGCCTGCACTTCCAACCACACTCAGAGTACATGCTCTCAACCTTGCTGCATCATACTGGAGATTTCTCTGCAATGCTGTGTGACTGTGATTGCACTCTGGCCCTCACTTCCATAGAGCAAACTGCACGTGTTTTATGCTGCTGCCATTCTGCAAATTAAAAATGTTTCTCTTAAGGTTCTCAATCTTATTTAAAATGGTCACAAAGGCATTTTTTACATTAACTTTACTGCTTATGGCAGTTACTGGCTGGTCCCTAAATATGACCACTGAACCACCAGGGCAAATAGTTACACACATTCAGTGGCCATTCTACTCCACAAAGCACCAGATGAAAGGACTTTGGAAGTCTTAAAAGCTTGTGCAAAAAATTCTTCAGTTAGTCTACTTAAACATATCACCACAAAGATTGTGTACAAAATATGTATTTACACATTTTACTTGTTTAGAATCGTTGTTATTATGCACTCAGTATATTGTGTGGGATGAGGCACCTCCTTCTGTCTATGTGTCCCCCCCTTGGCTCACATCTTGGTGTGTACATGGACACTACAAATAATATGCTCATATTCTTCTCTTACAAGGTCCCTGACTGGTATCTAGCTGTTCACACTCATTTCTAAGAATGACTTACAATTGGTCAGTACATTTTAACTGCTAGGAAGGGATAGGATTGTCTTGGGACTGCAATGGTGGTTGGCTGGGGGTCCAAGGTAGGTCCAAGGCTGGAAGGGTTGTCCAGGTGATGAGAAGATGGTTGGCTGTAGAAGAGAGGCACGTACAGAGGCTGTGAGAGTGGTCCAAATGCAAGGAAAGTGGTAGGCTGGGGACGAAGGCTTGTCTGAGGGCTGGAAAGGAGGTCCAGGTTCAGGAAGGGTGGTTGCCTGGGGAGGAGAGGCAGTTCAGGGGCTGGTGTAGTAGTTCTGATTCTGAGATGCTAGTCTGGGTGATGCCAGCTGCAGGGGGTGGTCATCTTGGAGGGGAAGATGGTCTGGGGTGTGAAAGGGTAGCCCAGCTTCAAACTGGGTGGTTAGCTGTAGAAGGAGGTTTGATCAGGGAGGGTTGGTTCAGCTCTGGGTGGGGGCTAGGAGGAGGATTATCGGGGTGGGGATGGACCAGGTGCAGGGAAGGTGGTTGGCTGGGGCGGAGACTGATCTGGGGGCTGGGTGGTGCTCCATGTGTAAGTAGGGAGTTTGCCTGGGGTGTAGAGGTTGGTTTGGGGGCTGTAATAGTGGTTCAGGTGCAGGGAGAGTGGTGGCTATGGAGGAAAGGTTGTTCAGGGAGCTGGAAGGGTTGTCCAGCTGCAGGAAGGATGGTTCACTGGGAAGGGAAGTCTTGTCAGGAGCTAGAAGTGTGGTTCAACTGCTTGGAGGGCTGTTGGCTATGGGTCGGGGCTTGTCTGAGGGATGGAAGTGATGTCCAGCTGCAGGGAGGTTGGTTGGTTGTGAAGGGCAGGCTGGTCTGGCAGCTAAAGGGTGGTCCAACTGCAGGAGACTGGTGACTTGAGGAATGGTGGCTGGCCCAGGGACTGGAAATGTGATCCTGGTATTGAAAACAAAAAGGGCATAAACACCATGTAGGTTGGAAGGAAAACTTCATTTATTTAGTACTTCTCTGCAGCACTCCATATACCCTTACATAATTGCAAACAACTTCACCAGGGGAAATACTAGGAATGGTATTCTGCAAGTAAGTATATACCCTCATGAATATTCATAAATCTGCATTGTAGATATACCAACCAAACACAGCATTTCAAAACAATTTGTACATATGTAAATTAATTATGGATAGAAATATTCATAAAGCTGTGCTATAAATTGACCACTCCAAACAGAGCAATCCAAAACCATCCTTGTGCATGCATAATTAATGATGGCTCCTCCAAAAACAGTGCTAATGGTTAAAATCACAACCCATATTTAGAAACAGTTACTGTACATACACAGTTTAAAAACATGAATATTCTTATTCTTCTACAGTCCCCAGTCCACTTAGTCCCAAAGACCTTCATGGCTGGTTTGATTTTAGTAGTTATAGCTCCATTGCTGTGTCTATCAGCAAACTAGGAAAACTAATAGCAATGAAATTAAAAGACACAAGGAAAGGGAAAAGAATAAGGTTGAGAACTAAAACAGGGAGTGAGGTGCTAGAATGGAGAGGCTGAAGGAGAAACAAAGGGAAGACCTGAGCAACTTAACAGAAACACCACCAAAATGATATAAACCAATAGTAAATAAAGATAAAACATTATACATATAGGCCCAGAATATTCAAACTGCACCATTCTGTGGCGCAAGCCTGTGCGCTGCTCAAATTTGTTGTGCAGGGGTGGGCCAGGGTGATAATCAACGGAGCTGCGCATGGCACAACTGCTTTGACTATCGCCCCCTGCCCACCCCCACTGTGCATGATACAGTGGAACTGTGCCAGCGCAAGTGGTCAGAGTGGAGCAATGAGATGCGGTGGCGCAAGTGCCATTGCGCCATGCACAGCACCTGCAATATTCTAAGGGTGACATGCAAATGGGGCCATAATTTATGCAAGTCGCATGGGGGACCATTAGCGTCTGATTATGGCCCCATTTGCATGCCATTAGCATGCAGGTGCGCCGATCCCCGAGGACTTGTGCCTGGCGCCCTGCCAGGCAGCAGCTATCAGGGAATGACGCCCCCTGCAGCCCGATCACAGGACGTCCCGTAAGGGACAAAGAACGTCCCTTATCCCTGGTGGTCCAGTGGACTGCGATTAGCCCAGTCACGGGCATCAGTATCCCCCCCCCCAAGTCATTCATTCAATTCATTCACATATCTGGACTGACTAGTACGGTAGGGCTGCACGCCTGGCTGCTGCCTGAACCAATGGGCATGCAGCCTACTGAGCTGTCAGTCGGGCGGTGGCGGGTGGCAGGCGGGTGGGTGCTGCCGCCCGCCGCTGGACGGGGAGCGGGGTGGTGGGGCCTGCGGGCGGGTGGGGGCCCAATGATCACCAGGATTTCGGACTTGGGCGGGGAGGAATGCCGCCGCGATCGACTCCGTGTGGTCCACTGGACCACAAGGGATGTTGGACTTTGAGGGGGGATACTGATGCTCGCGACTAGCTAATCGTGGTCCACTGGACCACCAGGGATATTGGACTCGGGATACAGTTATCCGTGATTGGGCTAATGGGAGGGATACAGTTATGCCCACGATCAGGCTAATCGCAGTCCACTGGACCACCAGGGATATTGGACTTCGGGAGGGATGTCTGATGCCCATGATCGGGGCATGGGGGGGGGCACCACCAGGTGCCGCGGGAACAGGTGATGGCCACCCATAGGTGGCAGCTGCTGTGTTGCACCCTGCAATGCGGCAGCTCACCTGTGGGTGGCCTTCGACTTGTTCCTTTTTTTTTAGGCGTAACTTTGTGCAGGCGCAGGTAGGGGTTGCGCCTGCATAACTTTGCACGGCCCGGGCTGAATATCGGGCTGTGCAGTTTATGCATGGGCACGCCCCCCACCCTCACCTGTGCCTGCATACATTACTGATGCACATCAGGATTTGTGCGGCGCACTTTTCCCTTTTAAATATCGCACCGGGGCGCAACCCTTTTGAATATCTGAGCATATTGTACAATCTGTGTTATATAAGTATAACATTACAACACTACCCTTAAAGTGGCAAGTGCAAGTTTCAAAACTACATAACTGCAGTGCTCAGAAGTCAGTCATGCACCTACATCCTGCCTGTATCTTTATTAAACTTACATGTCATATTACATAATAGAATGGTCACAGACAAACAATGCAGATCATTACAATCAACAACCCTTGCTGTACCAATTACATAACAGATTACATTTGCCAAATCACAAATGGGGAGTTGAAATAACAACTCACCAGTGTCGATGATGCACACCGCCCACTTAATTTTACTTTTTCTTCATTCTCACAGGCAGATGTGGTAGAACATCCAAATCAGGTTTGAATTGTTTATAAAGCAAGGAAAGCTATGGAATTTTAACTAAATTCATTATACCTGAGTAGCGATATCTATGTGGTTTGAATGTAATGTAGATGCATGGAAAGGGAATAAGTGCAACAATGTTTAATCGCAATACAGGAAGTACAGATTGGGGTGACACAATTGATGTTTAAATGTGTATCTTTTTCTGGTCAAGGTTAAAGTGCTCAGGAGTATTAAATTTATCAGATATTGTGGTGTCCTTTGCTTTACAAGTGATTCAAACCTTATTTGGTTGTGGCATCACATCTGCCCATGAGACTGCAGAAAAAGGAAAAAGTAAAAATTAAGTGGGCAGTGTGCATCATCGACACGGGTGAGCTGTTATTTCAGCTTCCCATTTGGGGCTTGAGTAACGTAATCTGTTATGTAACTGTGAAGGCAAGAGTTGTTGATTGTAATGATCCACATCGTTTGTCTATGCCCATTTTATTATTTAATATGGCATGTGTAAGTTTAATAAAGATATGGGCAGGACTTAGCTGCATGACTGACTCCTAAGCACGGCAGTTTGGAAATGTGCACTTGGCACTTTATAGGGTAGTGTTGCAATTTTGTATTTATTTTTATTTATTTTATTTATTTGTAAAATCAGTTTACAACCTTTGAGCCAGAGGCTCGTTTCCAAAGGTACTTCGTCACATAAAGACATACATTGTGTTTTTGGTTACATAGCGTAGGTTTGCAAAACAATAGGCATTCAACAGAGGCGCCACGTCACACTGTGGTCAGACAAATACATTTGGGTTACAGGGTACATGTAAATTGAGGACAGGTGTTACACAAGTTGGTATCAATAGTGAGCAATCTAATAGGTAAACACTGAAACAGCTGGCACTGGCCAGGTTAAACATAGGCACGGTGTACAGGGAAGTGGTGGTGGGGATGGCTAGGTGGAGTGCCGCCCGGAGGGCGTTGTCAAGAGAAGTAGAGGTGGAGGCTACTTTCAGAGACAGGAGCAGTTACGAGTGTTGATGATGTGGTTTCGAAGGGTGGTTTTGAACTTGGAGATGGTGGTGGCATTGGTGATGGGGGCAGGGAGAGAGTTAAACCAGGTTGGGGCTCTATAGCAGAAGGACCTCTGGCCATGGCTGGTTCTTGATCTGGGGACCATTAGAGTGGTCTTGTTGGAAGACTGTGTTGCAATAGTGGGAGGGCTCTGGTGGATGGATGCCGTTACCCCAGGGGGGGAGAGCCCGAGTAGGGTTTTTTTTGTGAGGAGACAGGTTTGGTATTGGAGTTGTTCATCCAGGGTAAGCAATTTAGCCTCAACATACAGCTGACAGGTGTGTGTGAGCCTGGGGGCACCAGTAATCAATCTGCAGGCTTTGTTCAGGGTTAAGTGAATTTTTTGAGTGCAGTGGTGTCGGCAGCACCACAGACTGGCAGGCCATAGTCTACAAGGACAGAACGGATGATGTAACAGCGAGCTGGAGAACATTTGGGGAAGGCAGGGTTCTATGTATGAAGAGAATGCCAAGCCGTATGTTAGTATGGATGTTAGGGGCATCATGTGGTTGTGGAAATGTCAGGGCTGAGTCAAAGGTAACCCTAAGGTATTTGTAGGAGCAGACTTGTTCCAGTGGCTGATTGGTGCTTGGAAGGATACAGAGTGGGTGGTTGCTAGCTTTGTTTTGGGGTGGAAAAGAGCATAGCTTTGGTCTTTTTAAGATTGATGATGAGTCTGTGCTCCTTAAACTAAGCTCTCGCACTCTTGAAAGACTGCTGTAGGGGTGTCCTGAGGGAGACGGGATTATGGGGTGGCAAAAAGAACAGCGCCATCTGCATACAGTAGAATTTTGCCAGGGCATGCACTGGGCAGGGTGTTCAGATAGAGCGAGAAGAGAAGGGGCCCAGGATGGAGCCTTGGGGACCCCAGAGTGAATGGGACGGGCATCGGAGACTGTGCTATTGATTTTACATACTCGCATCGAAAGCCAAGATAGCTTGTGCACCATGCTAAGGGGCCAGCGAGAGACCAGTGTGGCAGAGTGCATTCAGCAGAAGTGGATGGGAGACGGCACAAGGCCTTTGAGAGGTCAATGAATACTGCACCAGCTAGGAGCTGGTATCCAAGGAGGAGTAGCGGGGGTTGGAGAATTCCATCTAGGCAGTGTTGATACTGTGACCAGCATGGAAGCCATGCTGCTCTGGGCATAGAATGTTATGCTTAGCCAGATAATCAGTGATTTGAATGGCCACCACTTTCTCCAGGGCTTTAGAGATGGGGGGAGGATGAGATTGGCGGGTAGTTGTTGGTCGACGACCTGTTGCCCTTATGAATTGGTGTGATAATGGCTGTTTCTCACGCTTGTGGGAAATTGTCCCAGGTAGAGTGACTGGTTAATTAGGCTGGTGAGTGGGGCAAGGACTTCATCTAGCACCAGCCTGAGGATACTGGGGTCCAGTGAGTCACTGCCGGGACTGTTGCCATTCAAAGCTTTGACTAGGATGGGTCTGGCTTCCGGGTGGAAATCTTGCACAGGTGGAAGCTGGGGCGTTGGAGGGCAGGGGGAGGTTGGTGTGGGGAGGGTCAAAGAAAACTAGCGAGGACTGAGCTAAGGTCAGTGAAAGCAGTGCTGGAACCAGTTAGCTATGGTGGCAGGCTCGGTGGTGGTAGTGCCATTTCTAGTGAGCTGGGATGGGGCAGGAGTGAGCTTCTTCCGTTAGTTGCTTAAGATTATCCCAGAAAGTCCGGGCCGAGCCCCAGGAGGAGGTAAGTGAGGCCTGGTAATGGTCAGCCTTGGCTTTCCTGATGGCCCATGAGCACTTATTCCGGGCTGCATTGTGCTCAAGCCTATCAGACAGGCGACTCAGCTTCAGTGGCAAGGTGCCAGAGGTTATCCTGATTTTAGTGATTGTAGAAGGGCAGGGCTAACCCAAGGTGCATTCTGCTTTTTGGACCGGATTTTGGGTGAAGGGGTAAAGAGATCACAGGCCATGTTGAAGGTGTGTGAAGAAGGCGAGGCGGTGTCAATGTCGGTTGCACGATGAATGGGGGACCAGTTTATCTGGGTGAGGAATACTTTTAAGTTTTTTCAGCCCACCAGGGCGGAGGTGCCTTCGGAGGGTGGTCTGGGCTTTGGGTTTGGGATTGGAGACTGCCCAATGAAATAGGATAGGGGAGTGGTCACTTAGAGAGTCTGGGAGGACCTGGATGTTTTGGATTTTATGGGGTCGGTTGGTTATAATAACATCCAGAAGGGTGCTGGTACCTCTCTTAGGGTTTATTCTTGTGGGCTGGGTGACGAGTTGCGTCAGGTCTTGGGGCGACAAATGAGTCTCTGATCGCAGATGAGGAGGTGCTGAGCCAATTTACTTAAGGGTCTCCAACTAGGATTTGCTCCGCTCTATGGTGGAGGGGTTGCCAGGTATTAAGCGTATACCAGCCGGTGCTGGTTCTTTGGGGGAACGAGGGACGTGGTGAGATAGAGAGGGCTCTAGAGGGGTCTGGGGTGAGTTTGAGGGTAAGAGCCTGGGCCCCATTTATAGGGGCAGGGGTGGGGAGTGCGTGCCCAGGTATTGTGTCCCTAGTGTAGATTGCACAGCCTCCCCTCGTTTGCTCACTTGGTCCTCCTGGTATAAGGTATAGCCTGGGAGGGAAACAAATGAGTTAGGGGTGGATTTGGACAGCCATGTTTCAACCAGGGCTATGATGTCTGGTTGATGAGCCAAGGCCCTGCACTGTAGGGGTGTCAAATTTCTTCAGCAGGCTGCATATGTTCATGGAGGCTACTTGAAGACCAATGGGCTGGGTGGGTGGTGGGAGGGGGCAGGGCCTGGATTGGGATGTATGTTCCCTGTTAGGAGTAGAAGGAGGAGAAGTGTCTGGTCAGAGGGTGGCAGATAGAGTTTACGCCGGGAGCGATAGGATGAGAAAGGGGGTTTTGTAGCACAGGGGGTGGGTAGGGCAGCACAGGCAGAGAAGGCTTGGTGATCAGAAGCTCAAGGGAGCTGGGGGGAGGAAAGGTACTGTCTGGATGGGGGTGAGGTGGAGAGGAGCATATGGGGTGTGTGGAGGAGGAGGGAGGGAGGAGCAGGTAAAGGAGGAGGGAAGACAGGAGGGTAGGTAGGTAGGAACACTGGAATAGTGAGGCTGAGGGGTTAATAGGACAAGAGGTTGGTGGAAGGCAAAAGAAGGAGGAGGAGAAGAGAGAGAGGCTGGCAGCAGGGGTGCCTAGCCATAGTTGGTAAGGGTGGGGGCTGAAGTGAAGAAAGAATGGGGGGTACTAGAATGATAGAGGGGAGATAGTAGTGAAAGGTCACCTCTAAAACTAGTTGCTGCTATGGTGTAGTGGCAGGGCTGGTTCCTGAATTGCACAAAGTACTAGGTTCAAGTTTTGACCAGGGTAGCAGGAAGGAGCCCAGCCAGTGGCTGTAGCAGTAGGGAGCTGGGTTCAAGGTCTGCAGAAGCAGTCAGATAACACTTTAGCAGTGTTTGAGGGTTAGAGCGTTTTTAGAGATTTGAAATCCTGCAGTAGTAATAGACAGGTGTGCTAGCTGAGTGGTGGGACTGCTGACTTTGAAAGTGAGGGTGCAGGGTTCAAAGGCAACAAGAAAGAAGTGGTAAACTTATATTTTGGCGGGTGGGGGTTAAGAGACCAAAAGGCTTAGAAAGTAGGAATAAAATAGGTAGGCAGTGTGGTCCAGAGGTAGAGCTGCTGACTCTGGACTACAAGAGAACTGGGTTTGAGCACAAGCCTGAGACAGAGAGTAGAAAGTATTTTTAATTCAGAAAAGGAGGGAGGAAGGGTTAAGAGTTTGAAAGTAGAGAAGGATGTTGGTCTGGTTCATTGGCTTAGTGGCTAGTCAGTAGACTTTGGACAAAAAGGGTACCAGGAATTGATGCTGGCAGGTGCTTAGTGGTAGGTGATGTGAGGAGAGTAGGGTAGAATGATTCAAAGGGAACTGCAGTGACTTCTAGTGGGTCAGCTTTCAGGCAGTAGCTAGAGGGGAGAGTTGAAGGAGGAGCTAGAGTGGAGAGTGCAGCGACCCCTAATGGTTGGTGTCTATAAGCTGCAAATGGGAAAGTGGACACTTGGTAGGTCACGGATGTGACCACGTGACCTGTCAGGCAATAAATTAAGTGCTGACCGTGGTGGTGGTGGTGAAGTGCCCTACAACAGTCAGTCAGGTGCAGTGACACTTTATCTCTTACAGGCTCTGCAATCCCTGACCTTCAGTCTCCGCTGCTGGGCAGAGCTTAATACAGATAGTACAATGTGGCTGGATATTCAAACTGGGCCATTCATATTTTGGGAATAGTTAACTGTTGGTATTGACAAGTCCATGATCTCTCTCTGAAGGGGAGCAGATGGCTACAATTACCATATCCTAAAATGTGTTGTCTCAGGAGGAGTGACAGGAGTAGGCTGTTTACCCATAGACAAAGGAGCATGGTACTGTGTGAGCAATGGTGCTGGTGGAATTTGGACTGAGAAAGTCCCCAGGTAAAAGAATCACTTCTTTTGTGGTGGCAGCTACTGAGGGGCCCTTTCAGGTGTGAAGGCTATGAAAATTGGCAATCTATTGCAGACTGTGTCCTGAATGTGGACTGAATGTGACAATGGGAGAGACAGGGATATATTAGATAGGGCACAGAAAGGTGGGAGGGTTGAAGGAGACCAGATAGGGTCTATGGAGACAGAATCGGTAGGAACAACTGGGCAGAGTAGGTGGGTTAAACAGTGCATTTCTGTAATCAAATTCTATGTTTCTGTGTTTCAATCACCATACATCAAGTACTGAAGGCACAATATCATGGGAATATCTGATGAAAAGTTTCAGCTTCTCAACCACACAAGAAGAGAGACCAGTGAATGGCAGACAGTGACCACAACAGGAGCCTAGAGGCAGTGAAGAAAAGGATGCCTGACTTGCCCTGAACAGAGACAGTGAAGAGTGAGGATGAGGACAGGTGGATGAAGCACAAGCTAGAGTCAGTGTCCTTCTAGGTATTGTCCATTGCTCTTCAGTCTGCAGAAGAAATTTCTACAAAGAAAGTAAGCACAATAAACAAGTTATCAGCCTCATTTCAGTGTAGCTGAGCCACAATCAAATATGAAATCAGAAGAGTACTGTCCTGCTACTTACAGAGGTATGCTGGATTTGTATTTTTTATTTCACCAGGGAAAGAGTTCCATTGAGCGCTCATTTACAAGAAGGGCCCGTGTAGGACAGCATTACAATATTTAAGCAATAAGGCATGACAGGGGTGTGTGTTATGGTGGGATAATGGCCCACCTCAGGTGGGTTGAAACACGAGTTGTAGCCGAGTGCCCCACCACCTGAGAAGGGTCATTAGCCCACCATAACACACCCCTGGAGTGCCTTATTGCATTATGACATGGGTAATTTTTAGAAATTTTATGCCTTATTTAAACATATTATTTTTAACTGGGCTGCCAGCAGGGATAACGGCCCAGCTGAAAGCTGCCTTGGCCAATCAGGAGCCAGCATTTTTTCACCGATTTCATAATTAGAAAGAGACTTATAATGGATTGGTAATATGAACAACACTGTGTTCACTTAGATAAGTTGTCATGACAAGCAAGTAAACCTCGAGAACAATCTCGAAGGTTTACCAATGTCATAAACCTCAAAAAGTGAACTCAGTGTTGTTCACTGTTGCCCATCCATTGTCTTTTTAGAGTATGGTTAACAGTGGTCAACAACAGAACATTTCTCAAGGTTTGAATGGCTCCAGTTCGCTTACATTATGTGGCCCAACTGTAGCATGACTGAGTAGGGAGAGGATCACTCTGTGGAGCTGCAGTGGTGAGGAGAAAGCTGCAGTGGTTCGGGAGGAGCTGAAGTGAGCCACGGTTAGAATGGTGCTGAGCCACATAGTGTGTGGGTGGCCTAAGGCTGTTTCAGTTGATCTGATAGAAGTAGCAGTGAGGCAGAGGAGCAGAGTGTCTCTGAGAAACTGAAGAGTATGGTTTTTGATGAGCATTTAAAGGTGTTGGGTCTGACCAGCGAGGTGAGTTTTAGAGGTGCTTGGAGCAAGTTCCATGCTGTAGGGATAAAACAACTATGTAATTGCAGACTTCCCTATGTGTTTGGAATATCCAACAGTATGCAGTTGTTTTTCCTGAGTGACTGTTGCTGTCTCATAAATGAAATAGCTCCATGATACACCCTGGGAGATTTTTAAGAATACATTGTATGCCCAGGTTTACAAGTTCAGAAGTATTCAGGTAGCTAGTGTGGGCCGGCCAACTACGGTATACAAAGAACAATGGTGGGTCCTGGGCCCTCACTGTGTAATGAACCTGAGTGTTGTGTGGCAGAGTACATTTGACTTAGCGAGGTAAGTGACTGAAACGACAGTATATCAAGTCAGCATAGTCTATAATTGGTAGGAAGGTGGCCTGGACCAACTGTTTGCGTGCACTGTACAGGAAGCAGCACATGTTTCTAAAGTAGAATTAAAGTCTGATATGCAGTTTCTTACATAATGCCTCTATATGGGTGGCAAAAGATAGCTTGTTGTTGATCCAGACTCTGAGATATTTGTAATTTTCCACTACTTCAAGAGTGTCCACCTAATAATGTGGTAATGGTAGGACAGATACACATTGCAAGCTGTGTGATGTGCGTAATAGACATGACCTTGGTCTTTGAGGCATATAATTGCAGCTTAGAATGGAACAGGCTGAGTTGTGGTTTATTGAATTCCCTTTGAAGGTCAGAGCAGACCATGGTGATGTTGGGCCTAGAGATGTATAGGACTGTATCATCTGCGTAAAAGTGTAGCTTGGTGTCAGTGATGGTCTCACCTAAGTCGTTATATATAACATAAAGAGTAGTGGGCATAATATGGAGCACTGGATAACACCCCTGAGGAGGAGGTGCAGGCAGGATAGAGACCTTCTACTTTTATCTGCTGATCATGGCCCATTAGGTAGTTAGAGAACCACTGTAGTGGGGCAGCACCAAATCTTATCTTAGCCAGTTTTGAAGCAGTATGTTGTGGTCGACAGTGTCAAATGCCTTACTGAGATCACAAGAGATAGCTCCAGTAATCATTTTGCTCAATAGCTTGTATCCAGTCATTAGAAACTTTAACCAGAGCAGAGCAGTACTATGTTTAGGTCTGAAACCAGGCTGTAAGGAGGTTATAGTATTAGTGTGTTACAGGAAGTCTCCTACCTGAGCATTGACAAGATTTTCTAACAGCTTAGCCAATACTGGAAGGATGGATATGGGTCTATAGTTGCTGAGGATACTGGTATCACCCAATCTGAGGAGGGAAGGAAGTGCACTGTTTTCCACATTTGTGGTACAGTATATCCTTACTGGTGAGTGATAAGTTGAACAGATGGGTTATGTGTGCTTTGAGATGCATGAAACTGGTTTTAAGAAATATAAGGTCCAGTCTGTCAGCATCTGCACTTTTTGGTGTCTAGCCTTAGCAGGAGCTGTTCCCTTGTTTTGGGTGATGGGTTGGAAGTTGGAATGGCTGGTATTGGGACTATCCGGATCAGCCTCCTGTAGAGGATATGGTATGATGCAGCAGGGACCTATCAGAATGCCAATCCAGCTGAAGTAAAATGTGAGTTTGTTTCCTACAAAATGAGGTTGTCTGTTATTAAGTTACCAGTGACTAAGACTTTTTGCGGATGGAGGTAGGGCAAGTGAGGAACCTTCAATAGATTTCAATAACTTCTAAACTTTCATGGCATCATAGTTGTTGTTGTTCAGGGGTTCAGATAGTAACTAGCTTTTGCTGCCCGATTTGTTTGGCACAGGAAGTTCTTGCATATTTAAAGGAGACCCAATCTGAATCTAGCTTGTGCACCTGGCAGTTTTCCAAAGTCAGTCTCTGTTGCGTAGGACCCTTTCAGCTCCTTGGTGAACCATGGGCAGGATGCCTTTTTAAATGCCGCTTAACAACAAGGGACATGCATATTTATGACTCCCAGTTACAATCTGTTGAAAATTTCAGTCACTCTGTGTACCGTGGAGGCAAAATAAAATGTCTGCCAATTTAATAAAGCCAAATCACTTAGGTAGCTTGTGACATTAAAAGTAGCAAGGCATCTTTGACAATGAATTTGGGCTGTGTTAGTGGAGTTTTGCACCTCTAGAGCCAGCTACTACATTATGATACGCACGTTGTTTTGAAAGACTGCACGAAGCGGTGAATTTATGTGGCCTATTGGTTAGATTAAATCTATTAGGAAGCATTGGCAGGGTTATTTGGATTAGGTCTAGTTGGTTTTGATATTAACTGAGCAAATCTTAGGTCATGGCACAGTTTATTTAGGTTGTTAGATTTACTTCTGAGCCAGTCCAGGTTTAGATCACCCAGTATAAGGCATTCATTAGTTCAAGGGCTTACCAAGTTGCATATGTGTTTAGGGAGTTCACAATCACTCTTGGGTGGCCTGTAAGCATCCAGTTACTTTTAAGGCTTCATTTCATGACAGAGTTATTTTACCATCACACATTCCAATTTATTTGACACTGAGAAAGAGAGCTGATTGCATCTGTCTGATACTTTTAGTTAACATATAAAACTAGACCTCTGCCCTGGTAGATCTGTCCAGTCTATAGAGATTAGAGGGATGGCTACAAGCTGAAAAGGCAGAGATCCATTTAGCCAGGTTTCTTTGAGTAGAAACACATCCAGACTGGGTGTATGGCCCTTTTACCACATCCAATTTATTTAACAGGCTGCACACATTTAGTGACATTATTTTAAATCCTTTAAGAGAGGCAAATTCTGTGGGGGAGGGCATATGGGAGGGGCTCGGTTTACCTCTACCTTACCTGAACATAGTAGTAGGACGAGGATAATGTTTGGACGTATGATGATTTGTATATATAAACCTCTCATGGTAGGATTTTCTCTTAGCCCTGCTATTACATATACAGCACTTAAGGGGTAGCATAGGGTGGTTTCATACAGTTGGGGCTGAATACTATTAAGACTCCCCTAATCATAGTTGGGTGTGAAACATTAACTTGGCAGACAGGTCTGTGTGCTTTGACTCATAGAGAGTCAGGTATTTATGAGAGTTCTGTGAGATAAAGTAATATGCATACAATTTGTATGGTCAGGGTGGTGGAGACGATAGGAAGCTAAGGAGGTTAGCACTGCTGGCAACCACATTGAACTGAAAGTAGTCTAAGGCAGATTGTGTCAAAACTGACTTTTACCTATTACAGCAGAAGAATCTATCAGTTGGCTCTCTCTGTCTACAGGCAAGATGAACACACCATATGTAGAGCAGTTGTATTGGTTACACTAGAGCAGGGGTCTCAAATGGTGAGGCCAGCCTCCTGGGAGGCCCCAACCTGTTCAAGGGAGGATCAATCAAGTCTGAAAAAGTACTGTATTTACATTTTGAGTTTTAAATATTTTGTGGGAAGAGATGGAGCAAATTGAAGAGGATAATAGTAGGTGAATTTTATGTATTTGTTTATAATAGGTGACAAGGGAAGGTGATGGAGCCAAGGCTCATTTCAGGTGTACCAGGGAAGGGTAGGAGTGAATACATTTCAAAAGGTAACTGCAAAATAATCAAGAAATACATAGTGAACAAGAGTGCAAACAAATATGAACAATAAACTAATAATGAGTGGTGGTAATTGATCAATTTGTAGACTGATGGTAGAACAGTCCAATGCAAGGGCTGAGCATAGAAGGGCTAAGAGCAATAGCAGGAAGGAGCAAAGTAATCCCTGAGAAGTTGCTTAGGAGCAGGGAAGGAGGGATAGGCAAAGTATGTAGGAAGGTTATTTCATATAGGAAGAAACATAGAAAGTAGTCTGACCCATGAAGGTACTGCAACAAAGGATAACAATGGTTCAAGAATGAAAATAGTGGTGCAAGTAGGCTGCCCAGTGGAGGAGAGGGTTACAATAAGCTTAATAATAATATTTGTTTATTTTTATTTATTTGTTATTCAGATAATACCTTTGAGCACAGGAGCTCTTTTCCAGGTCCCACATTAGTATAGGACAAAGAACTGAATGTGAGCCAAGTACTCAAAGGGGTTTCACTTTATTCGTGGTATACTGCATAAAGTACAGTATGTTATTTTTCTTTGGTGAGGCCCAAGATTATTTCAGTTTTTGGGGAGGCTCAACACCCTTTCCATGGATTTGGGGAGGTTCACTGTGACAAAGTCTAAGAACTATTGCACTAGAGCCATAAAACTGCTAGACTAGCAGGTGCAATTCAGGAAAAGCAATATACTAATTATTGCCCTACAAGAGTACACAAGAAAATTAGTAAATTCTCTATATATCTAACTTAAGAGCACACTAGATCAGGAGCAGATGTATAAGAAACACTATTTCTGCACAGCTAGGGTGGTTTAAGTACAATTACTATTAGGCAGTACAGAAATAATCTATGCAGGACTTACAGGCACAGTGAAGAGATCACCATGGCAGCTTACTGTTCTGGCTGGGGCAACAGCATTAGGTATACCTGTGCACAATTTACTGGTGTAAGGCAACTTAACATTGATTAAGAACAGTACCTGGTCCATTTAATATATTCTGATACACAAATACATAGAAAGTGACGGCAGATAAGGACCACATGGCCCACCTAGTCTGCCCCTTTTCCCTACTTAATTTTATTTTTATTTATTTATTAAACTCTAGGATTACTTAATGCATTACCGCAGACCCTAGTTGATCTGCGACACCCTCTCTTCCCTATTGCTACAGTAGTCTTATGTCTATCCCATGAATTCTTGAATTCCTCCTGATTTTGCCCTCACCACCTCAATATGTTCTGTTTTAAAAGTCCTGATCTGTTGATGTCAGTAAACATAGGTTTCCCTACAGCACCTCGCTAGAGCAGAATTCCCTGAAGTGTGTTTTGAGTTTTCTTTATGACCTTGGACAGCATTTCTAGCCAACAGCCATTGTCACAGCTGACATCCATGGTAGATGCCCTTATTCTGCTGCCCTTAGCGTGGCGACCCACTCAGTGGAGGACCACTTGTGGCAGACTGTCGAATTAACGGTCTGGAATCATGTCTCCTTAGACTGACTGGCAGATTTTGGGAGTGGCGGCAGTTGGGGACTTGATTGTCCACCCTGATCCTGGTGGCAGCAGCAGCAATCACTTGGGGACGAGGGTTAGCTCACAAGCTAATTTCATGACCCTGGCTGGCATGATTCTGGTGGTGGTGGCCTGAAATGCAATTGATCGGGCAGTCCCAGGCTTTAAATGTCTCTACTTTTTGTTGTTGTTTAGATAGTTTGAATTTACCACTTTGCAGCTGGATTTCCACCCACAGATTAGCAGATTTGGGGGGCGGCAATAGTTGGGGACCCAATTGTCCATCCCAGTCCTGGCAACAGCAACGGCAAGCACTGGTGAGGTAGTTCACAATCCCACCTCAAGACCCTGGCTGGCATGATTCTGGCGGTGGTGGCCCCAATTGTTACCATATGACATTAGAGAGAAAGTTGACAACTTGGAGATCATCTAGTCATGGTTCAGTGGCCTGCACCAATGAAAGAACTTAAAAAGGAGGAAAACATAAACAAGAAATTCATTAGTGTGCAGTGTTGACAGTTGTAGGTATACTCAGTTGATTCACACCAGCAGTCCATTCTAGCTGCAAATAAAAATACTTGCATAACAGCCCTGACTTTGTCAGTGTGAGTCATGCCCCTTCTAGTGCACCAACATCAGATTTGTTTTCTCCACTGAAAAGAGCTGCCAGCTGACTTGCAGTCCTGACTGGTGGCTAGAAGACAGCAGCAATCAAAAGTCACTATGCTATATTCTCTTCCTCCTCTCTCTGGTATTCTGTGACACCAGCCTGGGATAATATTTCCCAAAGCTGTTTGGTGGTGATGCTGGTTTTGGTACTACAGTACTAGACTTGAATTGCTGTCCTATGTTGGCTGATGCAAGGGTGAACATAGAGGCTTTATCTTACTCACTTGGTGCTTGAGCACTGGGCATGAACCTGATCTACTAGGGCATGCTTCATTCGTTTTACTACTTCTGCACTCCCAGGCAGCAGTGACAATAAGTGACATTTATACCGTGGGTCAAGAAAGATGACAATTGCACACTGAAGCAATTCATTGATGAATTTTATATGCTTGTTCTTTCAAGTACTGTAATCATGTGGTCCATGAGTGCACAGGCAGATGAGTCATCACTAACATGTAATTATTGTCTGACATTCAACAATGCCTGTCTCAGCACACAGATCAATGGGAGGAATTCACTAATGCAGCCAGTTTCATCACATACTGCCCGAGTAGCACGTTCAGGTGGTCTTAAGATCATTATGGACCAGGGCTGAGGTGCTTCTGGAAAGCCTGGAGACCAAGTAGAACTGCCTGCATTTCCAGAACAATAATACAGAGATCAGAGCCCAGATCGGTCCAGGACCCTTGGGTCTGAAAGGATCCGAGGTGGAACCCCAGCAGGACCCCATGGCATCAGTTGTGAGGATCCATAAGAGAGTTAGGGCAAAGAACAGAGTGCAGTGTAACTGATTCATGCAGTCCATCCAGCATACCAGAGCACGGGAAGAGGAGACGTGATGACGACCATTTGTTCCAGCTTGTCTGTCAACTGATCCTATTGTACCTGAAGAGTCCAATTCAGTATGCACATGTGAAGATGGGTAAAGGAACTAAAATAATTGCAGCAGCCATCAGTCCAGCAAATGTGATGATAGTGGAGAATACCGGACCACCATGGACCCTCGCTATTAAGCGTTAAATTCAAGTTACACTACTCTCTCAAACTACCTTTCTGTTATTTTGTATTAGTTTATTTGAGCTGGGAGTTTTGCCTCCACACCCCATTTATAAAAACAAAGTGGTGGGGCGGCAAAGCTCCCCAGTTCAAACAAGCTTAAACAAAATTAACAGCGAAAAGCAAGCCTGTACTGTATTCACAAAGCTTTATCGCCACGCAAGTAGCAGTGGTCCAGTATTCTCCAATATCACCAGAAATGTCACATCATCCAAGCAGACATGTAATGACTCCTGTGTATCAGCTGGGCCTGGGCAATAATAGCCACCACTCTGTTTCTTGGCTGAAGGCACTGCCCACCACCATGTCCAGCACTGCACAAGTACATAGGAGGCACTGACTAGGAGCAAGTACAAGTTTCTGTACATTCACCATGGCAACTAGTTCCTTGAACAATTAGCTTGTTCTGAACAATGTATAAAGAATTGTTTTCCCAGACAGGGCCTTCAAGAGCTAATTAACCAGATACAAGAAGATATAAAGCCCTTCCATCCCATGGGTGCTGTCACAACCACTAAGCATTTGTTAAATACTTGCAGTGCTGAGGATAAGCCAAATGGCAAGACTCAGAACTGATAATGGTTGCCTTCCACCTTGACAGATACCTTTGGATGCATTTGCATGGGCAGCAGGAGGGAGGAGGGACCCCATAAGGGACTACCACCCAGTTTTGTGCAAGGGACTGCTGATGGGAGGCATGGCACAACGGAGTGCAGGCCTGTGATATAAACCCCTACCACACCCCATGGTGGATTGAGAGATCAGAAATTTGACTGACCTTAAAGTCATCCTGGAAGATTGAAGCTCATGTACAGCATTTTCAGCCTTACTCCCAAGCAGCCTGGAGCCTCTAAATGGGCATTCAGCCCAGTCTGTTGTACTTCAGTAGCAAATTCAGCTAACCTTAGCCAGGAATTTCTCCAAAGGCATATGGTTGAGGCAGCAGCCCTGGCAGAAGCATCATATTTAGAGTGTAACAGATGCCTTCCAGTATCTACACCAGCTGACACAGATTTAAGCAAGTCAATCTTAGTAGGACCATCAGACATAGCCTTAATGGAACACACAACAGAGATCCACAGACTATTCTGATATTTTATCATGTATGCCTGGTAGTTAGTAATTCTTCGGCCTGAGGATGCAGAGGCAGAAGTTATTTTGCCCATAATAGCCAGCCTCCTGGCTTCTTTGCCAGAAAGGTAAAGCATTCATGTGTCTATGGGCTCTAGAATGGTCAAAAGCACCCATGATAACCACAGACTGGGAAGCATAATAAGGTTAAACGATTACAGGTTAGGAAGCATAATAAGTCTAAACAAAAGGGAGCAGGGTACTGCTTATCAGCTTTACAAGAACTGCAGGCATGGTATTAGGCCTATGCCAGGCAACAAAGGTAGCATCCCCTAAGACAGGATATATAGGAGGAACTACAATGGAGGGAGCAGTGAGAACCTCTAAAAACTCAATTGGAGTCCTCCTCCTCAGCATTAAATCCCATAACATTTTGCATCTGTCCGAGTAACGCCTGAAAAGAATGATCTTCAGAAAGACCTGCAGGTATACACCACAGTGTCCTCACTGCCTGAGGAGAGGGCGCAGCTGGAAGGTAAACCCCTCATAAAGATCATTATTTATTTTTCATCCTACAAATCCTCCTCCATATTAAGGAAATCAGGATTATTTTATTATTTTATTTATTTGTTTGCTTTTGGTAACGGGTAAGCACACTAGACAGCCAGTGCCTATTTTCAGGTGCGACTCGGGAGATTATAGTCCAACTTGTTGTCATTTGGAATGATGATGGAGCAATCAAGTGAGCCAGCAATGGAGGTGTTGGCTGTGATGGAGGAAGGTGCCAATGGGGAAGCCCAGTCATTGGTACAGCCGTTATCACCAGTGGGATAGATGGAAACAGGTGTCTAAACAGTTCATAGAACAGTGCCAGCACAAATTGGGAGTCAACGAACCCCGTAAAGGGCCGACAAACAATGTTTAGAGGGTAGAACGCAACAACGGGACTGCATACCATACTTAGCAGGTAGGGCAGTATCACAGCCAGACCCCAATCTTGGTGTCTCATCAGTGGTCGGGAGGCTGAAGTTGTTGTCACTGAAAATGATGATGATGAGACTTAGTCTTCTTCAATGGAGACCTCAACTCGCCAGCAAAGCTGGAACTTTATCCTTACACTTGTGGTGATGGCCAGAAGAGGAGTATTTCATTGGTGACTTTTACTTGTCCCTCGACGACTGAGGTGGCAAACAGAGTTGCCGATGCCGGGAGTTCCTTCCAGTAGGACACGTGAAAGGAGAAGCTGACTTGGAGCCCACAGCCTTTGTGCCAGCTGTCATGGACTTCGGAGCACTAAAGGTTTCTAAAGCCTTTTTCAGTGTCTCCTTGTGGCCTGGTTGAATCTCTGGTAGATCTTGCAGGCCATGATGTTATGGAACAGGCCCAAACAGCAAACACAAACCACGTGAGCATCGTCCTTGTACATCTTGTAGCCACAGGTAAAAAAAAAATAAATTAAAGTTCTTTCAATGGTGGCATAAAAGACAATGTCAATAAGTTAAAATAAGTAGTAAAACTAATGAAGACAAATGGCATTTTTTCTTTGCAGGTCTAACAAGACGGCAAGAGAAAGATGTAGCAGCAAGGGGCCAACAATGATTATATAGGTGCTGATGCTGCACATCATCATGGTGGCCCTGGCTAGCAAAAGTTTTCAATGGTCCTGACACCAGTGACTTACAGTCCCAAAGGTGTGGCCCCATGGAGGCATCCTCGATAAAGATCCTCAGTTCCTCTATGCTATTATTAAATGCATCTAAAACAAAATTCATGTTTTTACCTAATGGTAATGTGAAAGTGAACATCCTGTGCCATGTATTGTAACGTGTCAGGTGAAAAGCTAGAGCTTCTGGAGAAATACAAACACTTAGGTCTCTGACTGGATTGTAGACTGTCTTTCTCCACCCACATAGATTGTTTTTGGAAAAAAATCAACATGAGATAAGGTTTATATTTTGAAACAAATTCTTCTTCCCATTATATGTGAAAAAAGATTAGTTCAGACTACTTTTATACCTTTGCTTGATGATGGTGATATAATATATGAATATGCCTGTGCTACACAATTAGCCAGACTAGACGTGCTGTATCACAGAGTGCTCCATTTCATATCTAATGTACCAGCCAGAACACATCACTTCTCCCTATATACAAATGCTGGATGGACATCACTTGTCACAAGGAGATTAAGAAACCTCCGCCCATGGACCATTAAAGCTCTCAGAAATGTGTTACTACCATATACAATGCCCTTTGTTACAAGATCTACTGGTCTATACAATCTGAGAAAAACTGCATTGTCCTTCTTAATATACCCTGACACGTCACCAACTTTGGAAAAGAGGCTTTGGCTGGCTTGTCCCTTCCTCTGGAACAATCTGTAAAAGTCACTTAAACTGTTTCTACATTAGCCTTAAGTCCTTCAAAGCCCTAGTTGAAAACAATTATACAGACAAATGTGAATGTTTTGACCTCACTAATTTATATGTATTGCTAGGTTCTGGTATTTTCCTTGATTTCTCCCTGTACTGTACTTTCTTCTTGCATCATTGTATTTCTTCTGCATTCCTGTTTATTAACTATCCATATATGTATCAGCTTCAGCATACTGTATCTACTGTCATGATTCTTTTTTTTATCATTGCAACTCCGCCATTCTGCTGACCATATACTACTGTACTGTCCTCTGTCCTGCCCAGAACCTCCTTACAAATTAGCTTTGCTCAATGGAGTTTTGCCTAGTAAAATAAATAAATACAAATTAAGATACTGTTAATCAAGAAAGTGAAGGCCATTCTGCAGCGTAAACAAAATAAAGCTCCAGGTATACAGTATATCGTATTTTTTGGAGTTTACAAACAGGATTTTTTCCCATCAATTTTATCCAGCTGACTTTTTTTAATCAGTATGTAACACACTCATTAGTACCTGATAGCTGGAGAGGCAATTAGTTGTATCTATCAATAAAACCAGAATGGAAAGAAGTTACAGTTTCTCCAGTATACAAACGTGAAGTAAAAGGATGTACAGAACTGCAGACCAATAAGCCTGACATCAGTTTTAGGCAATTACTAGAAAGGATGTTACAGACTGTATAACATCACACATTAAAACAAAAGGCTTGACTGATATCACACAACATGGCTTTTATCCTGGAAGATCATGTCTGATTAGTTGTTGCATTTTTTCAGCCAGTTAGTGCAGTCTTGGATGAGGGCATGCCAGTGGACATTGTCTTCTTAGACTACTCCAAAGCATTTGACACTCACCACGTTTACATGTCAGGAAGTAATCAAATATCTGAAGAAATTAGATAACTTGAAAACCTGATTTTTCTGCAATGCTGTTTACATGCAGTCTCTCTCAATAATCTGATTCAGTGCACCTGTTTACATGTCTTAGAGTTATCTGGTTTGATTTACATGGGCTCCAGTTGTAACATTACTATTTTGTCTACAGTATACTGTATACTTAGGATTCAGACAAAGGCATTTTGTCCACAAAAATAAGAGTGTACAGTTCTTACCTTCAACTACCTCACACTCCAACCTCTGCCCCACAGGTATTCCTACTCTTGTAATGCCCTACAGCTAGCACCAATATTCTTATGTGGAACTGCTCCACCCCAATATCAGTCTCACAACTCCTCACTCTAGCATCCCTTTTCATAACTACCTAATATTCTGCCCTGTAACTACTCCCAACCTAAATATCTGCCACAGATACCCTAACTCTAGTGACATTCTCACAGCTTTCTAACATTCTGTCCTGCAACTACTCACATCGCTATCTGACACACAACTACCTCACTCTCTTAACACTAGTGCATCCGACACAATATTCTGCCCTTCGCCTGTCACATGCCACAATATCTACACCACAGCTACGCCAGTGTAAGATTGTCACAGCTTTTCAACATTCTGCCCCCAATTACTACACACCACATTATCTGCCACATAGTTACCAACACCCTAGCAACACTATAGAAGCCAACTAATGTTTTGTCCTGTAACTACCCCATTCCCCAATACCTATCCTACAACTACCACGACTCTAGTAAGACATTCTTAGTGACCCTGCAATTACCCTACACCACAATATCTCCCCCACAACTACCCCACTATAGTAACTCTCACAGCTACCCAATATTCTGCCCTGCAGTTACCTCTCACTACAATGTCTGAGCACAGCTACCCCCACTCTAGCCACATTTTTAACCTACCATATTTTGTGTCCTACAACTTCCCCATGTCCCAATAGTTAACCCACAACAACCCCTAAGTAGTAACCTTTTGCAGTTACCCAATAGTCTGTCCTGCAAATACCCACTACCCAACATCTGTTTCAGAACTA
This sequence comes from Neoceratodus forsteri, assembly GCA_016271365.2. Taxonomy (NCBI): domain Eukaryota; kingdom Metazoa; phylum Chordata; order Ceratodontiformes; family Ceratodontidae; genus Neoceratodus; species Neoceratodus forsteri. Next base: position 35,664,117 of record CM057459.1, read on the forward strand.
CCACAACTCTAGTTGTTACACATTCTCAGTAACCCAACATTCTGCCCTGCAACTATCCTACAATACAATATCTGCTCACAACTACCCGACAGTAGTAACACTCTCAAAATATCCCAATATACTGCCCTACAACTACACCCACTACATTGTCTGCCCCACAGCTACCCTCACTCTATTCACACCATTGCAGCTACTCAATATTCTACCCTGCAACTATCCTACAATACAATATCTGCCCCACAACTACCCGACAGTAGTAATACTTTTAAAACATCCCAATATACTGCCTACAACTACACCCACTACATTGTCTGCCCCACAGCTACCCTCACTCTATTCACACCATTGCAGCTACCCAATATTCTGCCCTGCAACTACCACACACACCAATATGTGCCCCACAACTACCCCCATTCTAATAACACTCATGCAGTTTCCAGTATTCTGCCTTGCAAATATCCCACTACCCAATATTGATCCCACAACTACCCAGCCTCTAAGGACTTACATCACAGTAACCCAGTATTCTTTCCTGCAACTACTCCAAAACCCCAAAATATGCCCCATTATCCTCACTCTAGTAACACCACTCAGCCAATAGTCTTCCCTGCTACTACTCCACTCAATAATATCTGCCCCACTGCTACCCTCACTTTAGTAACACTTCTGCAGTTACTATATATTCTGCCCTGCAACTACCCGATACTGTAATATCTTCTCCACCACGGGTTGGCTTTCTGTGCAGTGTTAGCACTACCACTAGTGATGTCAGTGATCCAGGTTCAGGAACGAGGCCAGGAGTTGAGGCCAGCTGGGGTAGAAAGCTTGAGCATCCGTGGGACTGCCTGCCTCTCCGGGATGGGGGAAGTGGGTAAGATTGGCACACTTGTCTGGCCTTGGCAGAAGCTAGCAGCATCTTGAGCACCAGTCCAGACTTGGAGGGGAGGCATGATGGACATTTGGTGTATGCACCCTGACATCCAATCACACATTATGCCTCCAGAAAAATCAGAAAAATTGCCCCAGCACAACAGGAAGACAGAGTGCCTGGCACTGATCCAGAACTCCTGCATGTCCCAGCTTGTAGAGCCGCCCCAAAACTGCAGCAGAATTTTGAGGGCAAGAACTGTCCACCTCATCCAAGCATGGGGGTACAGCCACTGCTCCATCGGAGATTACCCCAGTCACTGGACTCCAGGTAAGGAGGGACAAAACTGTGGGATGCCTTGGAGACTCACGGTGAGTCAGTTTGCTGGTGGCAGGGGAGAGGCAGGAGGGAGGAGTATGTTCATAAAGTAACTAAACAAGAAAATAAAATATCTGCCCCACCTACCCCCCCACAGTCTGGCAAACACTCTTGCACATGAAGTTATCTGTAGCTTTTTCATCATGTTGGCACATCTGTACAATCTCATTTTCAAGGGGGTCCACTTGGGACCAACTTTCATGTACGTAATGATCATTTACCTCCCCTGGGAGGAACCAGACTCCAAATGAAGTGAAGCTTCCACATGCCTGTCTGGCTCATCCTCCCAGGGGAAGGCAACTGATAAGTTCTTACTATCTTGAAAGCTGGGCTGCCGATGTTAATGCAGTATATGTGTTAGTTCTATAAACCTTGTTTTGTGGTGTTCAGTTTATCATTTCCAGTGTAATTGCTGGCTCAAATACCCAACAAGCTACCCAGCATTCTGCTCTCACAACTACCCCACACCTGAGCATATGCCCTGCAACCAACTCCCTACTATCCTTTCTGACCCCATCACTACCCCACACTGTGGTGTATCTGTCCAGCAACTATGGCTCACCCTGTATCTGCCTCACAACTGCTCCATACCCCATTGTTTACTCCAAATTAGTACACAATATATTAGTAAATACCCCACATTGCAGTATCTGCCCCTCAAATACCCACATTCCAGTATCAGATTCAAAATTATACAGTATACTGTTACACTCAGTAACTATACTGTAATTAACCCGTCATTGTATTTACCAATAGCCTACATTCATCATTGTTTTTGCCCCATAATAACCCTAACACCATGGTGTACTTCACTGAAACCACCCTTCATCCTTGTATCTGCCATACAACTGTATCACATCCTATTATCTGTGTAAACTATCCCATATATATATATATATACATAGTATATCTGCTCACTAGCTAACATCACACCTCAGTATTTGCTCCATAACCACCTCTACACATCATCCATTCCAGAGCAAATCCTCACTCACTAAAGAGTGCACAGAGTCAACTACTGGGGTGTGAGTTGATTGCTATAGATTCTGGGATGTAATAGCTGTGTTAGAAGTAGGCTAAGAAAATGTGTAGAGCAAATACTGAAGAATGATAGTGGCTTGTGGGGCAGTAAATGGCTCGTGGCTCTGGTCAAATATTGGGATGTGAGGTAGTTGTGTGGTAGATACTTGAGTTTAAGGCTACCTTTATATGTATACTCTAACATCCAGCTATCTGCCCCACGGTGGTCCCATCATGGAGGATGACCACAAACATTCAGATATAGAATGAGGACCCAGAGGCATGGAGCCTTGAGGGTCATAGACTGGCAGAGGTCACAAGGGCTTGCTTCCTATGCACTGTTACTGAGGCATTTATTTCAGAATGATGCAATGTGCATTTACTGTATGTGACTTACAAACAGACTGAAGTGAGAACAAATTAAAGGCAATAGCTAGAATTTGAACCTAGGTCCCACTGCATTCCATTCCACTGCTCTACCAGTTATGCCACCCAAGCAGCTGGAAACCTGGGGCTGATTTTAAAATGATCAGGCTTGGCATAAGGGGCTTGAGTCAAGGAGACATGGGAGCAAATGGCTCCTTGAGCCACACCTTGTGCCAGTCCAGGACTTTTAGAAGGCACCCTGCACCACTGGGAGACTGCCTGTGCCAACTGGGCTTGCACCATTCCTTGCAATGGCCACGCCACTGCACCATGACAGAAGGGGCTTGCACTGAGGAAGTGCTGCAATATCCTCTAAAGTGGGATTTTGCAAGCCCTCCATGGGCGCATGGAGCCTGGGTCTGATGTAACCCACTGTGTACCACTCCAGGAGACATCACTGGGTAGGGGTGATCCTGTGCCCCCTGAGGAAGGTGCCTCAGAGCCCCAGCACCTGCCAGTCCAGTGCTGGAGGGGCTGGTGGCCATGGCAGATATGAGCATGGGACCCCTTGCCCTAATAGTAGTGCTGCTGCATCTAACTCCCCACAGACCTGCACTGCAGGTGGTGGTCATGTTTTTTCCCCAGTTAGGGGCAGATGCCACCCCTTCCCTGATCAGACCTCCTGTCACCCCCACACCACCACCAATGAGTCAGAGCATGCCCCAGATGACCCACAATCCACCAAGGAGACTGGCCCCTGCTGTGTGCAAGACAGTCTTCATGCACTGGTTTGCAGTGCAGCTGTCAGCTTGCAGCAAACCTGGGGATTTTGGCACTTGAACCCACTTTTTGTAAAATCAGGCAGGGTCTCTGTCGCACTTGGGTTTGGAACAGCCAGTGGTTCACCGCATCATGTGTCGATCTAACTGCACCTTTTGAAATCATGTCCCTAAGGTCAGCCCAGTGGCACTAAGGGTTGAAGTGTTGACACCACACCTTGCGCTATGCTGGCAAGCCAGCAATCCAAGTCACCGGGTGCTGGCACTGGGGGCATGATTGAGTGTTGGCCTCCTCCTGGGTAAGGTAGAGTCATCCACCTGTAGTTCTGCCATCACTGAATGGAGACTCAGTGCCAGCACAGGTGGTTAATGGTGAGACTGGAAGGGGGCATCCCGAATGGCATGTACTATGTCAAGAATGCGTGGGTGTACAGGGCGGGAAAACCCGTAAAAAAACAGAAACTGTATATGGAAAAAAATCATGTCCTTGCACTCTAAGAGACACCCCTTCATTCTCAAATGCACAACCTGGTGCTACACAAATTTTAATAATTTTCACCCTCAGCAATGTGGCCCTGACATACAACCCTCATTCTATTAGCCACAGAGGTGGAACCATAATAATAAAAGTGGTGGTTCTGTGGCATTAGTGGTGGATGGATACTGGTACTGTCATACTCTAGGAGTGGTGGTTTTCAGACTCTTTACTCTCCCAACTCACTGGCCAAAGACTATGCCCCTTGGCAAGCTACTTAACTGATGGATGGTGGCTAACATCTTGTGGTCATCCATGACATCAAGGACTTCACCGCTCCCACCATAGGATGCACTCCACTCAAGCATCAGAGTACACTTCATTCCCACCACCTGGATTAGGACATGATGCTTACACATTGTCTCCCATACTCACTGGCCCAGAACAGGAGAGTCAGACTCAGGATATGAACCTGTGTTTCCCATGGGATGGGTTAGTGCAACACACATAGAAACATATAAATACAAAATCTGACAGCAGATAAGGACCTCGTTGCCCACCTAGTCTGCTCATTTCTATACCTAATGGATAAGCTGCAGATCCTAGTTAACCTAACAGCCTATTTCTCTCCTCTCCCCCACTAGAATTGTCTCATGTCTGTCCCATGCATTCTTGAATTCCTCCACTATTTTTGACTCCACTACCTCCTCAGAAAGGTTGTTCCATGAATCTACAACCCTGTCCATGAAAAAATACTATCTCACATTACCTCTGAGCCATCCTCTATCTTCAAATTGTGCCCCCTTGTTCTTGCACATCTCTTTTTCTGAAAGATGCTACCTCTTAGACTTTGTTGATTCCCTTGAGGTACTTGGAAAGTTTCTATCATGTGCTCCGCCTCCCTCCTCTCTTGAGGGTATATATATTAAGGTACTTTAATCTCTCTTCACATGTCTTCTGGTGCAGACCCTGCACCATTTTAGTTGCCCTCCATGGACAGCCTCCATCCTTGTCTATGTCCTTGCGAGATGGGGTCTCCAGAACTGCATGCAGTACTCCAGATGGGGTCTCACCAACTGTCTGTACAGAGGGATAACAACGCCCTGTTTATGCGTGATGCCCTCCCTATGCATCCCAATATCCTGCCTTTGCTCCTTACTGACTTCTTACATTGCTTGCCCACTTAAGGTCATCTGATATGACTACCCCATTTGTTGTTGTTAGTATCTCACCCCCATTTGTGTACTCTTCTCCTGGTTTTCTTTCCCTGGTGCATTACTTTGCACTTCTTTATTGTTGAATCTAAGCTGCCATGCATTTGACCATTCCTCCAACTCTTGCAAGTCCCTTTGCATCCTTTTCCACCCCAACTTCTGTATTGACCCTGTTGCAGATCTTTGTGTCGCCTGCAAAGAGACATACTTTTCCTTCCAGTCTGTCTGCAGTGTCACTTATAAAGACATTAAAGAGGACCGGTCCCAGTACTGAACCCCGTGGTACCCTACTAGTAATCCCCTTTCTTCAGCGTGGACTCCTTTTACTATTACCTCTGTGTCCTGTTGTCCAGTCAATTTTTTGCCCAGGCTACCACCTTGGGGCTCACTCCAAGACTGGCTAACTCTAGTATATTAATCTTTTGTGTGGGACTATGTCAAATGTTTACTAAAGTCTAGGTAGGCCACATCCACAGCCCCTCCCTGGTCTACTACATTGGTCACCCAGTCAAAGAAATCAGCCTTATCTTCTGTATCTGTGCCCAGTAGTGCAGTCCTCCTGGGAAGTCCTGAATGATTTTTGCTCACATGGTGCTGACTGCTTTGCTCACCTGGCTCCCCAAGCTGGCTATGTGGGACCAGGGAGTATAGTTGCTGCTGGTTTCTTTTAAAATCATCTCATGCCTGCATTCTGCCAGACATGCAGTGAAAGTAACACTACTTGCTTTCCCAGCCCCTATGAAGGCCAAATGGAGCTGAGCAGTGTGACAGTAAAGTATGCCTCTTTTTTAATTCTCTGTGACTGAGTGGCACTGATATCCTAACATAATTGGTCTCTGGCACTATAGAGTGGAAAAAGTGGGCTGGAAGCATGAAAACAAACTGCATTCATTTACATTTATCTGTGACCAGAGCCACACTGATAATGTAACTTGTTTGCTGCCCTGGCTCCTATAAAGTATTCAAATGGGAATGAGGAGCATGAAAACAAGCAATGAATTTTTATTCTGCCAGCATGTTCAATTTCTACTTCTGGAGCTGCACTGATATCCCAGTCTGTGAAGCTGTCAGGTACAGAGCCTGAACCAATAAGTCCTGGTGCTGTAGCCTTCTGTTTGAACAAATCAATCTCCATGTCTCTCTGCCACAAGGGCCATGCAATAGAGCATAGAGGTGGGGAGCAAAGCATAAAAGATAGGACCATTGTTACAGTTAAAGCAGAAGGCGGGGAGGTAATTATTTTAATTGGTTTTAATTGGTTGGATCACTCGACTACCAGGTAAAAATGTTTGGAGGAGATAGTAATACCAGTAGAAGTGGATATGTGGCAGTGGTTGAGCCACAAGGAACTGACACCATTTGGTGTACTTGTGAGAGCAGGCTGAGAAGGTTATTGTGAGGGTGATTTAAGCAATATACCATGACAGGATGTAGGTATATTTCAGGATTTACCATGCTTGTGTGGTTTGGTCATAAGGCTGCAGAACAAGCGAGTAAACCACACCAGAAGTGGTAAATCCAGCCATATACTCACACCCTGGAGTGGTATATTGTGATTATACAGTACAATGTCCCCTTCAGTTTTTGAAAAAAATAAAGAGAAAAGCGTATTTTTGTCATTTTACATCATTTTTTTATTTATTGTTGCTCTGGAAAAAAATTGCCAGAATTCAGTAGACTTAGAGGCCACAGCAACTCAGCCCTATCTTGTAAATGATAGCTGACACTGAATCTGGAAATTTTTGTTTGTTTTACTTCAGTAAGGGGCTGTAGGGCATTGAGGATTTTTATTTTTCTCTATGATGATGATGTAAGACTTTGGGCTGCATTGTGTAGTGAGGAGTGATGTTCAGCACTTGGGCTTCACTGAACGGAAGGCTACCGATTCCACAGCCTGTTTCTGGGTGCCATCACTCTTGAAGTGCTATTTTTAATAATTCTGACTAAATTTATTTTTTCTTAAATGAGGACATTAAGAGATATTTATTCAGTGTGTAACAGCATTCAGTGAGTTTTCCTGCTGTGGTGATTCGGGGGACATCGGAAAGAAGCAGAGGCAACAGTGGAACAGAAAAGTGAAAAAAAGGTAGGTTGTGAGGAAGTGGTTACCAGGAAACTAGCTAGAATAAAAAACTTAGGGGAGGGGGCGGTTTTGGTCCCGATATGAGCTTTGGTTTCGCTGGTTGATTGCCGCTTGTTAAGCAGAAACGTAATGTGGCGAGACTGCTTTGCCTTCCATTGCTGCCTTTGCCAGTCTTGGGCTGGTGATGGTCGGAGTGATTTTAGGGGTTGTTCTTTATAGTAAGCTGGCGGTTGACACCTTTTTGTGTTGGTACACTGGAGGATTTACAACATTGTGAAGGTAGCCAGCCAGCCAATCAGAAAGTAGCATTTACTCTGTATTGACTTGGCCATTATATAATGTCAGATTTAGTGGGCAATAGTCTGAAAGACTATTACCTAGTCTAGTGAACTATTGACCAGATTTAGTTTGAAACTAGTCAATAGACCAAAAACTTTGCTGTCATGTGACTGGCCTAGGACTAATTAGGAGACCAGGATTTTTTTATTTTATTTTAAAACCATTTTTTTAATGTGGTCTTCTTTCAGGCCATTTAACCGATATGTAAAACAGTTTCATCTATGTACACATCCATCTTGTACATGTAATCACCCAACAAACATTTTATCACCATCACTCCCACAACCAACCCTAAATCTTTCTTGTTTTGCAGGCTTTGCCTATAAAAACTTTAGAAAGATGCGGTGACTCGGTTCAGAAGCAAAACAGGGCTGCCGAGGTCAGCCGGGAGGGATAGCAAGGAGTGAGATCGAGCTGCCACAAGGCAGCTGTCTCCTCCCAGAGGGACTTGGGCCCCTGCCATTGGACGCCACCTGGTGGAGAACGATGGTGGCTCTGACCATAGGGAACTCTGGTGCTAGCCACAAGGAGGGGCAGAAGGGGCTGAGCTGGTGTCCACGGGACACATGTGCACCTCCATACATGCACAACACACATGTGCTGCGGTCCAAGGAATAGGGGAGGAAAAGGGAAAAATCGACAAAGGGTTTCACTAAAGGGACACTGTTAACCCCCTTAGGTCTCAAAGTGTCCCTAGTTTAAAAAACGATTTTATGACTGCCAAAATTTGTAAAGATTATTGCTGTTAGCTGGTAGTTTGGTTCTGGGTCTTATTTTCCTTAAAAAGTAAAAACAGACTGCCTAACATACTGGTGTTATCACACCAAAACAGGTTTGTTTACATTCCTTGATCAACTCCAAATGCATATTTCCTGGTCTTGGGGACACCCACAAAACAGTCTAGTCCCTCATGATGCAGTGAGAGTTTAGGAGGCTACTTTCTTATAAGTGACTGCACTGTTTGAGTGTGTTTCTAATGCTCAAGAAGTATGCAGTAAGAACAGAACCAGGATTGTAAAAAAAACAAGGTTGTTTATAAATATACATTGCCACACATTTCAGTCCTACTAAGCATGGAGACATAAAACAAACAGCAGCATCATTGAATTACAGAGAGGGTAAGCAATAATAAAATGTGGGGTTTCAACTAGAAATAATATGATGAAAACAGGTTGACAATGTCCCTTTAAAAAAAGAAGATATTATTGATAAAACAATACTGTTTTTATCAGTAGGTCTTGTAGTTTTGTTAATCATTATGCCCCATCAGTCAGAGTGATGATTTCTGCACTGTGAACAGACACATTTCATGCAACCAGGCATATGCAAACATAATAATAATCTGAAAACATTAGCAGATCTGTTTACATGAGCCAGTTACCAGAATCAAATTGGAAAATCCAGGTATTTGAATCGGGTTTCTAAAAGTTTATATAATCTGATTATAATAAGAATTTTCCTGTTTACATGGATCTGAATAATCTGATTCAGTTATCAGATAATTCAATAATCCAGTTTGAATCAGATAATCTACCTGCATGTAAACATGGTGACTGTGTCACACAAATTATTAGTGGAACATCTGATCAAATACAACTTCACCCCAATATAATAGCTTGGGTTAACTCTTGGCTGGAAGACAGAGAACAGACAGTAGGGATTAGAGGATGTATGTTGACATGGGGATAAGTTACGAGTGGTGTCCCACAGGGCTCACCCTGGGGCCCACTCTATTCAATATACTAGTATCCACAATGCAGACAGCAAATGGTGCATGGTTATGTAAATATTCAGATGACTGTAAAATTGGTAGTACAGTCAATGACCTATTGGCAGGGCAACAATTTCAAGAAAATATAACAAACTTAGAAAAATGGGCTATATTTTTTATTTATTTATTGATTGATTGATTTGTTTATTTATTTAAGTCTTGAATTACATAACCTTTGAGTCAGAGACTCATCTACAAAGACTTCAGTCAGGTGAACAAAATTACAGATTTAGACAAGCAGTGAAAACATATAGGACAAGAAATATAAGCGGTACTTGGAAAACAATAGATAAAAGGTTATGTACAGGGATGGGGTCTATAGAAACAAAATTACATTTAATGAGAGAAAATGCAAAGTTATGCACCTAGGACATAATAATCCAAGAATGACTTACAAACTAAACAACACAGTTCTACCATTAACCTCAAATGAGAAAGATCTAGGTGTAACCATTTCAGATAATTTATCGTTCAATCCCACACGAAAGTTACAGTCAAAAATGTCAGAGAATACTAGGAGTATACTTAAAACATCAAAAGTAGAGCACCAGAAGTAACCATTCTCTGTATTCCAGCCTAGTGAGGCCTCATCTGAGTACTGCTCCCTTTTGTGCACCCCAGACCATAGGAGGGAAGAGAATGATTGAGAAAGTACAGAGAAGAGCTACCAAAAGGGTTAAAATAAGCAGAACCTAAAGTATGAAGAATGGCTGAATGAACTGGGATTGTACTGAGTACAGAAGGATTGGGGAGATCGTTGTTTAACGATAATGCTAGACAGAATTAATCTACTATGAAAACAATAGGACTGGTCAGGCAAAGTGTTAATAAAAATTCAAGGTCACATGAATATAAGTTAAGAGGAGAAATAAATAAAACTGTTAAAAGAAGTAACTGGTACATAAAGAGTAATTACAATTTGGAATGCACTGCCCCAAAACATAGTTATGAGTGAGACTGGCAATATTCAAAAAGATTAGCGATTATACAGGCAGCACAAAGCAAATATTCCACCACTAATGGTGGCAGTTTTCTAAAGGTCTATGACCTCATAAACTCATATAGATCTATTAACCTATAAAGGGAAGTAGTGTTTGATTGATATTCCTGCAAAATTAGTCACAAAAACTATTCTGCAGGGGTTAAACTCAAACTTCCAAGCAAGATTTCATTCAGGTTATTTACCCATTTATCAATGCTTCATAGTGCCACATTTAATACAGAAATATAGAAAAGTAAGAAAACAAAAGGTGTATGTAGCTATCATAGATTTTTAATCTGTATTCAGATTCCTTCTCTCAGGACTTATTGTTGAAAAAGCTGAACAAACTGGGAGTAGCACAAGAGCTCCTGGAGGTTATAATGCTTCTGTACACAGAAACTTGGTCAAAAGTGTGCTATTCCCAGTCAGGTGTATTAATAAAATAACTAACAAAGAAGTTAAACAGGGCATTACACAGAAACATAGAATTTGACGGCAGCTGAGGACCATGTTGCCCCCCAGTCTGCTCATTTTTCCATACCCACAGTATCTCTGCAGACCCTACTTTATCTCTGGCTCTTTCTCCCTTCCCTTCCTTTACACTATTATTACCTTGTGCTTATCCCATGTATTCTTGAACCCCACAACTGTTTTCACCCCACCACCTCCACTTGAAGGCTGTTCCAGAAATCCACCACTCTTTCTGTGAAGAAGTACTTCCTCAAATCTCTTGAATCTACTCCCTCCAGCTTCATTCAATGTCCCTTTGTTCCTGAGCCCCTTATTTTCTGAAAAATTCCTCCTTTACCTTATTTACCCCCATGAGGTATTTAAAGGTCTCTAGCATATTTTCCCCTTCCTCCTCTTTTCCAGGGTGTACATATTGAGGTCCATTAGTCCTTACTTGTAGGACTTTTGACACAGACCCTGCATCATTTGGCCTGCTGAAGAAGCCTCTGCATGGAGGTGCTACGTAGGGGTGTTCAGTATCCTGAGAAAACTTTGATTTCAATAAAATAGTGGCTCTCTAGTCAATGTTTGTGCCCTTTTCTGTTTACCTGAGCTTGTACCCTGCTTCATTTTAGTTGCTCTCCTTTTGACCGCTTCCACTTTGTCTATTTCTTTCCAGAGAGAGACTGTCTCCTGAACAGGACACAGTACTCTACCGTAGGTGGTCTCTTACCAGCGATCTATACAGCCGCAACACCACCTCCCTCTTTTTGGGGTTCTGGTCATAATGGCGATCAGCCAAAGGTGATCGCCATTACAGTAGTCAGAGTGCCGAAAATCAATATTGGTGCTCTGATTCCCCGCAAGACAACAACAAAACAGCGGTGGGGACTTGTGTTTTTTACATTTATGTGAGGCTGTGCCCCGCACCCACCTACTAAAGGATTCTAAACTCCAGGGGAATGCATGTCAGGGGTGGAATGTAAAAAATTCAGGCTGGGAGCAGCAAAACGAACTCTCGCACAGACCAGAATCCAGCACCCTGGCTACCAAGGCCACGAGCCAACCCGCTACACCATGGGGCCAGCCGGCACCCTACCACAGTGCCACCCTCAAATTCCTCCCAACCTCACCATGCGGTTTGCTCCCACCCACTCCTCGCACGCGTACTCCGTAGCAACTTCCCGTCACCACGGCCGCCCACAACCCCCATCCGGTCACTGTCCCTGGACCAGTAGTCCTGTGATGGGCACCACAACTGAGCTGCCCTTTAGTGGGTCACTCAATTGTGGTCACCCACATCAGGGCTACCCTCTTCTGCTGGTGATATCCCTTCCTATGCACTCCAGCTTCTCACTAGCCCTCCCAACTGCCTTGTTGCACTGCCTGGCCACCTTTAAGTCATTAGATATGATTACTCCCAGGTTTTTCCCTCGTTGGTGGTCATCAGTACCACTTCACACATTTGTATTCTTCCCTTGGGTTCATAAGTAACATAAGTAAAGTGCACGAGTCCATAGCTTACAGAAAAATACACTCTCCATTAGATAATGGATCATTTATCTCTAAAGTAGTCATCTAATTTAGTTCAATGTTGTTATTAGTCACTGTTGACAATTTCCAGAGGAGTGTATTCCAGGGTGTTACGACTCTCTAGTTTATCCAAGATCCTCTCCTGTTTGTTTTATAGTTTTCCCTTTTATCTGATAAGTGTGAGCTCCAGTAGTTTTAACAGTCTCCTTCTTTGCAGACCCACACAATCCATGAGATCTTCATTTCTGAAAGCTGCATAAACTACTCTTACCTTTGATATTCTATACTGAAGAGTCCCAGTTTATTCTTTCTTTCATTATAAGATAAACTATGGAGATTTTGGATCCTTTTGGTTATTTCCTCTGTACACCCTCAAGTTATTTAATATCCTTTTCATGACTAGGACTCCAGAACTGCACACAGTATTCCTTCAGGGTCTAACAAGTGATGTGCAGAGCGGAATATTACAGTACTGTCTGTACTCTTAATATTTCTCAATATACAGGTAGTTATTCTACTGCCTTTTAGCCACTTTAAATGTGTGCCTTGCAAAGGTTAAATAATTTGTGACTAAGATACCTAGATCATTTTCAGAATCCGTAGTCTTGAGTTCTTTACCATTTAACTTATATCTTGCAAGCAAGTTGTTCCTTCAAGTGTATTATACTGCATTTTTCAGTATTAAAGCTCATTTGATGCTGTACTGCTCAGTTGCCAATGTTATCTAAATTATTTGGAAATTTTTAGTATCCTGGTGACTACTGACTATTGCTCCTAGTTTGCATTATTTTGCACTTTTTCACCCTAAAGCCAAGTGCCATATCATTGACTGCTTCTTGAGTTTTCTCAGGTCTCTGATCATTCTTTACACACACACACACACACACACAGTGTTCACTCTATTGCAGATTTTGGTGTCATCCACAAAGAGGCAGACCTTCCTTCCAACTCTTCTGCATTGCCACTTATAAAAACATTAAAAGGACTGGTCATGGTACTGATCCTAGGGCAACCTACTGGTCACTCTCCTTCCTCTGAGTTTTTTTTTGTTTGTTTGTTTTTAACCAGTAGAGACACACTAAGCTTGTTTACAGGTGCGACCTGGGAGCACAAGGAAGTTAAGGACTTGCTCAGGGTCACACAGTATGCAAGTGAGGGTGTGGGATTCAAACCCAGGTCTCCAGGTTTGCAGCTCAGAGCCTTAAACCACTGTGCTATACTGCTCCAGAGTGAATTCGTTTACCACCACCCACTATCGCCTATCCTCAACCAATTTCTTAACAGATTTATCACCTTTGGACCCACTCCTAAGCTACCCAGATTGCTTGCTAAGTCTCCTGTGTGGAACGGTATTGAATGCCTTACTGAAATCTAGGTAAGCTCATCCACCACTCCACCATGATCTAATTCCTTGGTTATCCAGTCAAAGAAGTCTATAAGATTAATTCGATATGATCTCCCCTCCCCCACCCCACACATGAATCCATGCTGCTTGGTCTTTTTAACCCATTGGATTGTTGGCCCCTTTGCCTTTCACTCTCTTTATAAATGACATTTTGAATAACCTTTAATCTTAAAAATTTGACTCACCCACTATACTGGAAAAATAAATTTGTTTGGCATGTATTGACAATTTAGCATTGATTTCATTGACAAAAATTTGGGATTTGTGCAGAATCATATTTAACAATTAACATAAGTAAAGTATAATTCTACCATTTATAAATGGCTAGGAAAGCTTCAATTGGAAGATCAATGGCGAGACACATTTCTAGTATCTTGGTATCGCCTTTAGCCAAAAGTTAAATTGGAAATGCAACACCCAGTGACTATGATCAAATAAAGATAAACACTCCAAAATGAATGAGGTTGATCAAAAGGTTTGGAGGAAACAGCATACATGCACCATGGAAATATCCAGGGTGAAGTTAGATTAACAGGCTTTACAGAGTCAGAATTTCGGATTGGGCAATATCAATAGTATTAAGAAAGCAACTACACTTTATTTTAAGCGTGTAATTTCAATGTAACTAATCATTAATTACATGCAACAGGGTAATTACCCTGCAGTTACATGTTTGTTGCATGCAACTCATATAGAATAATGCATGGGGTGGTGTAGTTTAACATTTTACACACACCCAAGGTGTTGACACTACATAAAACCCTGAGAGCGAAGCTCAAGGGGTTTATTTAAGCATCCAACACTGAGGGTGTGTGTAAATTCGAAGTTTTATGCACCACTCCATGTTTTATTTTTTACAACTGTTGGGGAGCATTTTTCACCACAGCAATTATATAACATAGAAACATATTGCGTGTAGCCATGGTCAGGTTCAAGTGTGGTCTGCAGTCGGGCTCAAGTAGCTGTTGTAACATTTTCTTTTTTTTTTGTAAAGCAGTTACTTCCAAATGTACTTTAAAGAGCTAAGTTGATTTTTAAATATTTACTTACAGTGAAATTTGAGTGTCTGACACCATGAAGGACAAACAGCTTCTGGCACATACATGGAGTGAGGGAAACCCGTATGTGTTCATCATTATATCCAGCTGTATTTTAATCATAAATTATAAGTGGGTTTCCCTATGGGAAAACATGCTTAACAGTTATTATTTATAGAATAAAATATGGGGTGGTGTGTGTAATGACATTTACACATACCGAGGGTTGGATGCCATATAAACCCTGGAGAGCGAAGCTCGAGGGGTTTATCCAGGATTCAAACCCTGAGGGTGTATGTAAAATTCGGAAGCCATACACAACCCCCGTATTTTTTATTTTATATAATTGCTGGTTTTGCTTTTCACCATAGCCAATTATATAAAATAAATGGTCTGTGTGGCTGCAGTCTGGATGATGTTTAGCTGAGTCCACAGTCGCTTTGCAGCAGTTTAGTTTGTTTGTTTTCTGTCCCTTTACTGTGTGATTTTTTGAGGAAGTTTTGTTTAAGTAGTTACTTACCACCTAGAGATAGTGCGGTTTCGACCAAGGAGGCAGTCTGGTGGCAGCAGTGAAAACCCGAAGAGCTGTAGGTTAGCGATGCGCATAGAGAGAAACATGCGGCGTGTTTGCCATTATAAATGCTCCTTTATAACGACAAATTATACCACGGTTTCCCTATGGGAAAAGCTCAAGCCAGTTATTATATACAGAATAAAGTATGGGTCAGGAGGGTGTGTGTAAACTTTGAGTTTACACACCCGACCCATTTTTATTTTATATAATTGCTGGTTTCCTTTGCCCAGCAAATATATAAAATAAAGCTGTTGCTCTGTGACCATGGTCCGTTTCAGTGCCCAGTCCGGTGGTTGCCGCCAGGACTGACACATCTCTTTACTTTTGGTTTAGTAGGGCAGGCATATGTTTGCTTGAGTTAAAATTTTATGTTGTAAAAACACTTACCGCCAAGTCCCAGTGGCGGTTCCCATTCGGCAAAAGGAAAGCGGAAAGCGGACAGCGTCAGAATGGCAGGAAGACAGGAGGACGCATGCACAGAGTAAGGAAACCGTACGTGTTTGCCGTTATAAACACTCCTTATAACGGCAAATTACACACGTTTTTATATGGAAAAAGGAAAGCCAGTTATTATACTGCAGTTGCAATGCAGTTACAGTGTAGTTATACTGTAACTAACGGTACTTAACTGACACAAAGTGTAACCAAGAAAGCTTTCAGTAAATATTGCACTGTATGTACTCATGCAGTAAGAGCTGATCTAGATTTAAAGGATATTAAAGCAAACATAAGTACACAGATTTTTAGTTAATGACTGAAATTGGTTATCATGGATAAAATAAATTACCCAAGCTAGCATATCTTGATATGCAGAAATGTCTAAATATAGGCTATAATAATATTTTGTTAAATGATATAGAAAAGGCTGTATCTGTAAATGGTCTATACTATCTTTGGGTGTGTCCACAAATGTCATAAACTTGGGCAAAACAAGGCATGAATACAGTATTCAAGAGACTCATACCTACTGCACATTGACACCCTGTAACTTTTGCTGAATTGTTAAAAGGTTCACATGACACACCTAATTTGTAGTCCCACATTAGGAAGAGATATTAAACATAACATGACCCAGTTTGGTTCCATTGTGCTCTTTCAGTTTTATCACAAACATTGATTTACCCTTCAAATAGGTTTCCATTTTGTGACATTGTTCCATTCCCAATTTAAGTATTTAAATGCAGCCCTTTATTGTGCCTTAGAAACCTAACAGTTGTTAATGTGTTATCTAATTACTTCATTTAAGCCTCCCCAAGAACTCCTGTACAAAATAAAAGTTTTTGCCTTTTATTTAATCATTTTATACAGCTGTAACGTTCATTACATGTAGTGTCCATCTAGTGCCTCATCCTAAGCAGACTGTGCCTTTAATTTGCATGAACTGTGGTCCAAAGGCATTTTGTGTCTGGTGACCTTCTTTTGTTACTGACATGCTGCCAAAACCTTGCAGTTTGTTATAACTCATTTATTTAGAAAATTCCTTTTCCATGGCGTGTTATTTTCGTGTCCTTTTGTTACCCACGTTACTATTGGTTCCTCCACCTGCCCAGAATGTTCAGAACCAGAAATGCATGCTGACACCTTCAGTCATCACCCCATGGCTCTTTAAAGCTGTGGACCTGGTGGGTCTGTATTCTTTCTACTGCCACCTACATTCTGGACAAGACATGTTGTCCTCCTGAAGTTTGGAGTTATGCATGTTATGGGCACTACAGTGGGCTATTCTCTCTGCATCTCAGCTGCTCTTTTGTTCCCCGGTGTGTCAGATGTCTGCAGATTGTAAAGGTACACATTTGCTTTTTGGGAAACACAGAGACATTGCCTCATGGTCCCAAGATGCTGAACTCGGGTATGAAGGGGTGGAGTAGGGGCAGAGAGAGTTGATTATAAAGCATTTTAAAGTTGAACAGCTGCGGTTTCCTAGATTAAATAGTTATACATATTTACCCATTCTATAGACCAAGTCTCTACATGGGGATCATTCTGTGTGGCCTGGTCCTGTGGGGTGGGGGAGGCATTTTGTGTGATCCTATTCTCTATCAGGGGCACCTTTAATGTTACTGCTGCTAAATAGTTTGTTCTGTACTGGGCAAAAAATGCAGTTTTGGGAGTATATCAATTGGACCTGGTTAGTGCTGGGGCTCATTTTGTATTAGGCATCAGAACACCATATCTGCAGTTTGGAGAGTTCTGTAATGAGAAATAAAATACATGTTGTATTGGGGAGTAAATGAATAGGACCTGGTCTCTGCAGGTGCTCAGTTTTGTAGACCTGATCTCTTCAGGGCTTATATTGTGTGGGAGGCATCAGAGCACCAAAACTACTTTTAAACTACCTTCTTATCTGCTAAACTTAAAAGAAATCCTGGTTAATATCATATTTATTTTTGTAAAAACACTTCTGTAGAACAGAAAAGCGGTCAGCACTCCAAACATACTCACAGTGCTTATTTATTTTTACGTGCAAGTGCATCAAAGCCATTTAGCAGCAGAAAAGCAAATAACAGCAAATAACAGCAACAGTAAGCGAAGCATTGGGTAATCCACAAATTTCTCAGATCTACAGGAGTCTATAAGATGGCAACTTTTTTAAAAAACATATTGCACCCACCGACTCAACACTGAGCACCCAAACACCAGCACAGAACTATTTACATTTCAGCAATATGTTTTGTGATCATTAGGTGTGCCATGTGTTGCATGTTAGGCCAAGAGTCTAGCATGGCACATTAAACAATTACTGAGATTCACTGCAACAGTAAATGAGTCTAAAAGGGTACAAACACCAAAATGGATGTAAAATGACTGTAATTGATGGTAACTGGAGGTAGTCACCAAAACATCAACCCTGTTCATTGTTTTGTGCAGTTTTAGGCTCATTTGGCTTGTTGCAGTGTATCTCAGTAACTGCTATGTGCTACATGGTATGCCTTAAATGGCTTCCATGCAGTACAAGTGAAGAAAATACTGTTTTTCCTTACTGGGATGATTGCTGTCAGTGACTGTTAAAGTGTTACCCTTTGTTCTGTATTTTTTTTTATTCCGGTTTTGTGCACTTTGAGGCTTACTTTGCTTTGCAGTGAATCACAGTAATTGTTTAGTGTGCCATGTGATGCATGATAGGCTGAGGCCTAGCATGGCATATCAAACAATTACTGACATTAACTACAATAGCTGAAGAAACCTAAAGTGCACCTCTCCCAAAATGCACTGGTTGCCATATGCACCTGCAGGACCATGCTGTGGGCACAGTGAGTGACAGTACCATGAAGGGTCCATTTGACAACAGGAAGAGGCTGTGTCTTCAGTTGTGGCTGTGATCTGGGGATGGCGTCATTAGTAACAGGGATAGTGTATATCTGCACCATACAAGGGGACCATGCAAAATTACTTTGCACT
The DNA here is from genome assembly GCA_016271365.2 of Neoceratodus forsteri. NCBI lineage: Eukaryota > Metazoa > Chordata > Ceratodontiformes > Ceratodontidae > Neoceratodus > Neoceratodus forsteri. Next base: position 35,682,790 of record CM057459.1, read on the forward strand.
CTGTGATTACAGGACTTCACCAGATTTCAGGTCCATGATTTCCATTTGTATTGTGCCAACCTCAGAAAATCTCCTGGACACAAACCTTGTTTGCCCATAACAGGGCTTTGGAATATGGACATCTGCGAAAATCTGGGTTTGTGCAGAAAAACTAAGCTTTGCACATGGGCAAGCTCTTGAAGATCTGGCCCTGAAGTCAGTTTTAATTTCATTTCATTTCTTGAAACACATTTTAAGATTGAAGCAACCCACTCAAGGGCATAGTTCTATTAGTGGAAATAACCCACTCCAGGGTGTGCAGTTATTAGGGATTAATCAATACCCGGTGCATTGTGAAGCATGAGGCTGCTGGCTGAGTGTCCTCACAACACCCAGTGTGTTGCTTAATCCCCAATAACCACACACCCTGGAGTGGACTATTACACTATAACAGAGGGTGCACTACAAAACAAGGAGAAAGCAATACACATGTTTTTATCCTTTTATAAAAGACAAGCAAATTACTGTATTCTGCTGCCTAAAAATAGTTCCCCAACAAATGGCTGTCATGCACATACAGATGTCAGAAGGAAAGTGTTGCTATGCTTTCTCTGACATTTGTTGTGCATGTTATGCCTCTGAGACAGCACAGTCTCTGAAGTGCAAAATATGGAGTTGCCTCTAGTGGTACAGACACAGTGTCTATACCTCCACTGGCTTAGCTACTCTGTCTCTCTGTCTGTGGTTACATTAATGCATGGCAAGTAGGAAACATTTTCCCCAGCAGTGCAGTCATACAGTCTACCAGACTGTATTCTACCAATTAAGAAATGGCAACTAATGGGACTCAGAGCTTGCAGGTCTTTCTGGAACTCTGTTTCTCTGTCCACCAGCATAAAGCTCACTTTCAGATCATGACATCATTGGGGAAGGAGTCTCCTCTCTTCACACTGTTCCATCTGATTTTATGCCACAACTATGGGATTTACCTGTCAATCTGGCTGTGCAACAGAAAAATGATCATGGGGACCACACACTTCACTCTAGGAATAAGCTTGGGTAGAAGCAAGACTGCAAACTTTGAACACTACAGCTACTGTTGCTGCACTGCCTGGGACTACATGGCAGGCCTCAGCTCTCACTCACTAAGTAGGGATAGTAATGGCTGCTCCATAAACTGCAATTTTGCACTATAACAAGATCAGAACAGAAACACAGGCTGATCTCTCAGAGGATGGTTCACCACTAGCTGTTATATATTGTGGAGTAAGCAATGGTCACCTGATGGTTGTTTACCACTCACCTGCCTTTATCTACCCCATGTTATAAGTCACTAATACACTTTCAGTGTTTTGCCTTCAGCCTTGAATATCACAAGCAGCAAGGGCATGCATTAATCCCAAACATCCCATTCATCTCATAAAGATATAGTTGGTTTCCCTTTCTTATTGTAGGCTTGGGACCAGCTGGTATATGTAATAGACAGACCAGGTGAAATTCAATCCATACTACACTGTAACATAAAACATTTGTGAATATCTTAAGTTAATATAATGTTGTGACTACAGTACAATCTTCAAAATGTTCAAAAATGTTGTACCAAATATCCATAGTATGACAATCATTTTTTGGTTGAACATTAGCAATAACTTTTGGTATGACTTAATGAGACACTTGGTACAATACTGATACTACTGTTCTGGTGTCCATGTTACTCATGTGACTTCCTGTGTTGTGTCTGTGTTACTCGCATGACGTCCTGTGTTGTCTGAGTTACTCACGTGACAGCCTGTGGAAAAACCTTGTAAATAAAGTATAATTCACTTTCTGAAAATTAAGTGATTTCTGTATTTTCTCCATGAGGGTAATATAGTTGTGCAAAAACAATGGACTAGAAAATCAAGGACATGAATGTGGTAGCCAAACTTAAACATGTCCAGATTTGGGCATACTGTGATCAGTAAACATATTGTGGCATAATTACCAACAAGTTAAGTTTATGATAAAAACTGAAAAGTTAGATATTATGCTACCTAAATAGATACCATAGACATAGTAATATCAAAAATATATGTTTGATAATATGACAAATTTGCTGTCAAGGACACTATGTTACTCACATTATGTTGCCCTTGTGGAACTTTTAATCCCATTTTTAGCACCTCTGAACTACAAACTATCTTTATGTTGGGACTGAAATACTACCACATGCACCCAATGTAAATATGATATGGTTATGACAATTGGCCCAAATAAATTTTGGAACCTGACTTTCACACTTTGACTCTCGGTAGCATATTGGTACCTATGATATATATACTATATATATATATATATATATACACACACACACACACACATACATAGAGAGAGGTTGCCTTGAAATGAGCCAAAGACTTTCTCTCTTCTTTGTTGAGTCATAGATGAAAGACAAATACCAACCTGTCCAATGCATGTACCCTGATGAGTATGCCAGGTGTGCATGAAAGAGCAATGGTGCCCTATTTTGAGATAGAAATGAGCATTTCTCTCCTCGGTGGAGAAGAGATAAACCAACTAGGGGTAAGGTAGTTCTTTAACTATTTGGCTACACACTGTAATTTGACCAAAATGAGAAGCTGGAGGCACAACTCACAAAAGGACCAGTTTATTAAGCAACTGATCTAGAACTCAGAGCAGGAGAAAGGGTGATAAGACAATTACTTTAATTTCCAAAAGCTGCTATTAACTCCATAGAACCACTACTAAAACTATAATTACTAAGATTACTATCACTAATAGTTGGACTGAGATCTGTTGCAAAACTCTAATACTGTAATATCTGCACAATTTGCATAGTTTTCACCCTAAAGTACATCCAGATTCATTTGGCCATAGATAGATATTGCAGAGGAATGCGGAATAAGAAACTTATGCACGTATTTCCACTGGCCGCTTGTAGAGCAGGTGAGGCAAAGACTTGGCCACTGGGCATCGATCAGACATAGCGCCTATGAGCAAAACACTTGTATTACAAAGGACTGGTGCACACTAAAGACCTGCAGGCTGTAACCACTAACCCTGGGAAAGGCTGGAAAACTGAATACTGATGAAATGAGAATAAAAACATTCTGAGCTGTTACAACAGACCGGAAAACTTGAAGAACGGAGGCTGAAGACACAACAAACTGAAGAACTGTATCACCTCCGTCTGTCACCACTGACCTGGGAAAACTTGAAGAGCTGTAGAACGATAAACTGAGGAACTGTAGCACTGCCACCTCTGGCCACCTCTGTCATCACTGGCTCGGGAAAGACTTGAAGAACTGAAGACTGAAGATTCAATAAGCTGAAGAACTGGAAAACTTCTTCCACTGAAAACCTCTGAAAGCTATAGACCTGCAACAGAAACCTCAACCCTCTGTGTAATGGATTCCTATCTGTGAACCAGTGTAGTTCCCTGAGCTACCTAGCTCACTGTTAGGGAGGGCTGGCCTGAAGATCTGATGAAGCACTTGACACAGGGTGAGATTAAGCATAGGCAATATAGGCACGGGCCTAGGGCCCAGCTTGCAAGGGGCCCCAGCAATCCCCAACTTATATTTACTATTATATACTATTCTTTTGCCTGAGCTGCATTTTTGTTTTGTTTTGTAAAGGACTCAGCCACTGAGTAATCTGAGCAAGACGGGATGAACTGTGACATGACTCGCACTTCCTGATTAAGTGTTAAGTGCAGATGATAGTTTATGGGGCCCTGGCTCAGGCTGACCTTAAGGTGTCAACAGGCCCATTTCCTTTGCTTTGTCTACCAACCCCACTTACAATCCCCACCTTATTTGTAATAGTATTTATATTTTTTCTCTTTCCTAAAATTAAGAAATCTACAATGCATTTCAGTGGTACAATTAAAAATGCACTTTTTTTAATTCCCTCATCTCACTCATATTGAAATTCTGACCTTGATATAGCTGTTTTCAGGGTGAATAAAATGGATGTATATCCAGGTTCCCATCAGTAAATCTGGCCATTTATTGATCCTGGCTAACTTATCAATAACAGAAATTTTGATCCTGGAATTATTTCTTCCAACAATCACTCACTTTGAAATATCATCTCTAAAGTTCATGAGTCTCTAGTAAACTACCAACTTAATTCCTACACCACTTGAGGACCTACCCTCTTTTAGAGCTAGGTCTTTATCCCACCCCACAAAGCCCCACAGCCTGGTTCATAATACCTGACAGGACAAAGTCCAAAGAAGCAGCTGCTGCAACTTCAGGATAAGGTGGTGCACACACAAATAGGCAGCCAGCCCAAATGCTTAACAAGTTCCAGAACCATGTGGCACTCTGCAGTAACAGTTGAAAGCATTTAAACAACTGTAGATGAATATTTCAAAGCATTTGTTTTGTATTCAAGTTCACAGCACAAACTGTGGTTCTATGGTCCAAGGGTTACGTAGAGAGTGCTACGTTCTTCTGGACCTTATCTGACAAGGCAACAAGATAACATCCAGTCTGCAAGCACATACATGTGTGTTTGGGGAGGGGTGGCTTTGAGAAATGCACATCATGACAATTCACATCCCAATTTTTTTTACCAGGCCAATTAGTATTATTTATTTATTTACGTGTTTTACCAGGAAGGCCTACTGTGCAGTGTGTAGCGCTTGATTCCAGATTCCAGATCATCAGAATTATGTTCTCTAAATGAGCAAAACTCAGACTATTGTTATTTTTCCATACAGACATTATTAGTTTCATTAATTTTGAAGCATTTTAGTTAGGTTATTTATGTTTTGTGTCCATTTGAGGGACAGTAAGGACATAGGGAGGGCATAACTTGACAAAAGATGGAGGTAGTGCTATCCCTGTATAGATAGATGGTGAGGTCCCACCTCAAGTACTTTGTCCAGTTTGAAAGGCCCCATCTCTGGATGGACATAGATAGAGTGGAGGTAGTGCAGAAGAGGACAGCCAAAATGGTGCAGGGCCTGCATCAGAAGCCCTATGATTAAAGACTTAATGAATTAAATATGTACTCTCTAGAGGAAAGAGGGGCATGATAGAAACATTCAAATACCTTACAGGTATTAAAAGGTACATGAAGGTAGCATTTTACATAGAAAACGTGCTCAATGACAAGGGGTCACACTATAAAACTGGAGGGGAGACTCAAGGAAATGTGAGGAGATACTTCTTCATGGAAAGGGAAGGTGGTGGATGGCTGGAACAGCCTCCCATTGGAGGTGGTGGATGCTAAAATGGTAACGGTTCAAGCATGCATGGGATAGACACAAAGGGACCTTAGAAATAAGGCATGGGTGTGAAGACCAAAGAGCTTAGTAGGGTCATGTGGGCAGTAGGTAGGGAAAATAGGGCAGACTAGGTGAGCTAAGAGGTCCTTCTCTGCTGACTTCTACATTATGTTACTATGTTTCTATTTTCTTCAAGTTTCAGTAACTGATATGCAATGTCCAAGGGGTGCGGTCACTGTAAAGGTGCACAGTCGTGGTGAAGAGTCATAATTGCAGTGAGGGGGCCCAAATTTGTCTTGGGCCTAGGGCCCCAGGTTGCATAATCTGGTCCTGACTTGACAGGGAGTTCCTTAGCTGACTCGGCTGTCCTTACACTGATGACCAGCCCTAAATTGTCAAGGTGCAGATGACTGACACGGTCTCTGGGTCATACAGGAAAACTATGAGCATGCAGTTGGTGAAAGGTTATTTTGTCCTTGCATGAACTGCTTTTACATGGTGGTCGCCTGTTAGTGGCAGTCTTTGGTCGAGCAACCATCAAACAGGATGATAAGCTATAGGCAGGGTATCCATTAATATGCAGGCAATTCAATAGCATGCAAGGCAGCTCATAACATACAGGGCAAAATTTTACGATAATCCAAACAGTCTGGAATAAACAGGACAATTTTGAAGCATGTAGGGCAGTTTGGTGCATGCAGGTCAATTACACAGTCTCAGAGCTGCATCACATTTTGGTGCTGTCCCTTTAAATGTAGTTGTTGACCAATTACAGTTATTGCCCTTTTCCACAATTTACATTCAGTTCAGTATATTCACTTCAAAATGTTCAGCAGAATCACTTTCTATAACAGTTGCTCTAGGACAGGCAATAAACAAGGGAAACCAGACTAAATGCTGGATATACCTAGCTATGGGGACCCGTGGGTATGTCCTCCCTCCCACAGGCATTTGTTTGGGTTGGAGAGATTAACAGAAGTACTACCCTATCATCTGAGGGTAATCTAACAGCCTATATGCTAGGGATCTCATGCTAACTGTCCCTCCCTGGCTTAGGGGCTACAGGTCAATTACACACCAAACAGGTTCAAGTTATTAGCTCTTGGCTAGGGCCGTGGCAACCATGCTGCTGGGGTGGCTAACTGTCTGGTCCACACCTCACCTTGCTCCTGGCTGAAGCCAATGCTCTAGTGCACTTTAAATTAACAGATTTTACAATTTTACAACACTAATCCTTAGCTTGACTACTGTTGGGCCACTTGGGTACTAGCCACCTTGTCACCCTGGGGCACGATCCGCTGGGACTACCTTTGCCCTAGGCTCCACCTCTGGGAACTACTTAATTTACATAAGGGCCACACCTTCCCAGTGCTCCTTGCTGGAGCTTATTTTAATAAATTTGTATGCAGCCCACCCCTTCCTTGTCTCCCTTGCTGGAGTTTATTTAAATATATTTGCATACACCCACCTCAGGCGATCCCTTATCTCAGGACCTTGGCCTGACCTCACTAATGACCATGGCCACCACTTGCTTTGTTGTCCTGCATGATTACATTTTTTTTTTTTTAAATAACCAGTTCAGGTGGACAGCACCTGATCGGTGGTGCTACTGCCAACTCTCTGTCTGGCCCAGGAGAAGTAGCTGAAAGAGGAGGCAGGATTTGGCTGCTGGCAGGCTGGCTGCAGGTGGTGCGTGGTCTTTCTGGGCCTTGCTGGGTCAGACACCCGCCCAGACTACCACTCTCCTTCTGATGCGGCCCCACTTGTGCGCTGCTGCTGAGGGACCAAAACTACTTTTACTTTAATGCAACCAAACAGAGCCCTCACTGAGGCTGCCAACTGCTGGATCTGCTGACACTACAGGAGTGCTAGAACACTTTTGGAATACTGGCCTGACACGGGATGAGAACAGGACCACAGGTACTTTATCATTTTAACTTTTATTTACCTCCCTACATCCTCGCCTCCTTTTGCCCACAAATGCTTTCCTGTTCTTAACTCCGCAGTGCATGAGAGCACTTACAGCTGCACTCCTGGCTGGTCCAAACTGCTACAACTCAACAGTCTTTACTGGCCACTGTAGAACTCTCCTGCATTTAGGATGCCAAGTCCCTGATGAATGGGTGGGCAATCAGCTGTCCAGTGTGAGCTGGACATTTAGATGTGGCACAGGTTCATGCCACTTTGCTAAGCAGGCTGGAAAAGGAAAGAAAAATAACTTTAAAGCTGCAGGTTGCAGTTTACAGTATGGGGTCTTGCCACTTTGTTTACCACCACCTAAATTGCCAGGGGCACCTGAGCTGGGGTCACTTTACTGGGGACACAGGGTTTACTGGGGCACCGCCTTTGGGTATTACACATTTCTTCGCTTAAAAGATACATGCCCCCATGTATTCTCCTAAACCATTTGTGAGGACACAATACTTTAAAACTTTAAACATTCTTAACCTCTACCATTTAATATTTCTATCATTTAACATGTCTAACATCTAGACTTTACCATAAAATAATTCAAACTTTTTTCTGTACTTTTGTTTTATATACAGGTTACCTTTATCAAAATTACTGGATTTCTTCTATCCAGCATTTGGGAAGAATACCTGTGGTTGCACATGAGACTCTATGTACAGGACATTCCTTAGAAATGGCAGTAACAGGGCCAAACATTGTGATACCTGGTAGCCAAGGCCATTCTATTGGATCTCCGGGTAGCCATATCTGTTGTGGTGTGCTTCTGCCTCTTCCATCTGTCTTCTTCAATATCCTGAACATTGTCCAGACCAGTAGTTTGGAAAGTGCATGGCTTCAGCATAGTTTGGTGAACTATTTTACTTGTGTGTCCTCCATATTCTGATTTAATTCTGTTTACTGGTAGTTCTGGATGTGGAATTTCAGTGATTACAAATGGTGTGGGCTCCCACCTGGTCATGAGTTTCTGACCTCTGGTTTGGCGTTCTTTAGCAAAACTCTGTCTCCTCATGGACAAAGGAGCAGCGTGGTGCCTGGCGGTCATACTGTCCTTTTGCCACTGTTGCACACATTCCATCTGCTGGACACAATATCAACTGCTTCCTTCAGTCACCTCTGGTGTTCTTCCACCATGCTGCAGCTGGCTCTTCCATCTTTCTGGATACTGGATGTACATCCAGGACGATGTCCATCAGAAGTCTTCCATGTCTGCAGAACATTAGGTAGTAGCGTGTAACCCATAGAGCAGTGAATAGTATTTTTGTAAAGGTAGCAGAATTCAGGAAGTAATTTAGGCCATTTTGTTTTCTGGTGCTCAGGCATAGCTCTCAACATTTCCACTGTCACAGCTGCCATCTTTGTAGACTTACAAGGCATTTGACTCTGTCTCTCACCCCGCCTTCTCCACAAACTGCACTCAGCTGGGCTTGCTCCCACTGCAACTCTCTGGATCTGCTCTTATCTTCAGCACAGGCAACAATCTGTTCTCATAAGTTCCTCCCTCCACCACCCCTCCCAATTCTTGTTGGCATGCCACAAGGCTCCATTATGGGCCCCATCCTTTTCTCTATATTTATTAATGATCTCCTTCTGTCTGCTCCCCATCCATGATTCACATGTACATGGACGATACCATGTTATTCTACTCCAGTCCCTCTGCCCTCAATGTCACAGCCCCTCTTCAAAGTGATTTCAACAAGGTGCAGTCCTGGCTCCAACAAAATCAACTAAAACTCAGCTCTAAAAGTTCCTATGTTTTTGATTCCAGACAAAACTACTCAAATCAACCAACCCACCAACCTTTTCCCTTTTCGATGGCTCACCCTACAATCAGTAGACTCATTTAATACCTGGGAGTTTGGCTGATAGCAGTCTCGACTTCTCTGTTCACATAGACGCCATCTGCTCAAAACTTCCCCAAACCTCGGTGCCCTCTACCAGCACAAAGGTTGCCTTTCTTTGTCAACTCAGCGTGACCTAGTCATTAAAACTATTCTCCCTGTATTTGACTACATTGACATTGTCTACTCCTCTGCTCTGCAGCCTCTCTCACTAGACTGGACACCCTGCTAAACTCCTTCTGCTGCTTTGTTACCTCCTCTCCCTCTCACTCACCACTGCAACCTCTTGCCTCCCTCTCTTTTCTGCCACTTCCCACAAGGTGACAGATGCATAGCCTCACCTTCATCTGTAAATTCTGGTTCGGTGTCTCCCCTCTTATCTCAGTTCTCACCTTTCTCCTGTCACCTCCTCCGTTACTCCCTATGTTCTAGGATGCCCAAATGTTCTCCTTCCTTTCCTCACACTTGATCAGGCCAGCGGCCTTCTCCTATCGCCTTCCTTCGTCTGGAACCAACTCCTATGGTCCAACAGCATGCCCCTCCCTCTGGTTCTGTGTGATAATGGCGAAAGCCTAAAGGCGATCGCTGTTATCGCAAAGTCAAAGTGCCAGAAAAGTTTTGTGCCACTCTGGCACCCCAAACACAGCAAAATGGTGCCAGGGACTACGTTTTTAATGTCCCCTGCACCCTCCCACTTAAGTTCTGAACTCCAGGGGGTGCATGGTCGGGGTGAAAACATAAAAAAAGAAAAAAAAAAGGTTCGGGCTGGGTACAACAGAAATGCACCAGTGCCCGGACCCAACCCAGTACCCTGTGGACCAACGCTGGCAACCCACCCACCATGCCATGGGGTCGGCTCAGCAACCCACCATGGCTCCACCCTTCACATCCCTCCCGCCTCTTGCTGTACGTGCCCTCCCACCCCCGTGCATACATATAATGACATCCTGTCACTATACTTGCCACCCACCCAGCCGGCTGCCCTTCCATCCTGTGGCCATCCCTGCAATGCGCTGGGAAGGGGTCACTGTTATTGTAGGCACCCTTTACCTAGTGCCAATATCATGGGATACCCTCCTCCCCACCCTCAAATCTCTGCTTGTGCCCTTCCCCTGCCCCGGCAACTGCCCTACCCTTCCCTCTGTGCTTCCCTCATGCCCTCTCTCAACCCTCCATATGTCTTGTATAGTATTTTATCTGTTTTTTTTTTTTTATTTATGCTCCTGTACTCTACTGTATGTTTTGCTTTATCACTGTAACTCCTCTGTCTTGATTGAACTCTTTAGTGGGTTTTTTTGCATTGTCGTGATTGCTCTCATTTGTGTTATTGCATTTGCTCTGTACTTTATCTGTACTTTTATATGGTAAGCTAATTGTATATAATACTGCTTGTACCCCCCCAATCTGTGTTTATGTGCCTAGGTCACCTGGAAATGAGCCTTGGCTCAGTGTCCCTTTCCCAGTTAACAAATTTAAAATAAATAAATACCTTTCTAGCAAAGTGCGATTTGCTCGTTCACATAACCCACTGGTTTGTGGGTGGTAGGGGCTGTTCTCAGTTTCTTACTGCCATACATGGAACACAGTTCTTTGTACAGTATTGATTCAAAAGCACCACCTTGACTAGTCAGTATTTGGATGGGTATCAGTATGGGTGAACAGAATGTTTCCAAAAGCTTCAACTGTGGTCTGGGCTGACAAGTCTTTTACAGGTACTGCCACCATGAACTTTGTGTAGTGATCAGTGATCACTAATACGAATGGAATCCACTTTTGCTGGGTTCTATTTTAAATTATCCAGAGCAACAATTTCTAGAGGTGCTTGAATTATGATAGGGAGCAGGGTGCCTTCTGTTTACTGTCCATCTCTTTCTTTAGGTTGCAGGCCATGTAGTCCTCATACCATTGTCTGATGTTGCTTCCCATGCCAACCCAATGAAATCTTTGTTTTATCATTTTCTCTGGTTTGGTGTCCGAAATTACCTGACCCATTGTAATAGAGCTTCAGCACAGTATCAGCCTCCATTTCTGGGATACGGTTTGGATAATTTCCTCTCGGGTTCTTGGATCTTGAGTCTTTCACACGACTCTTCCCTGTTGCAGATTGAGGTATTCTTGCTGCCTCAGCAATTTGATCAAATCTGAGTACAAAGTCTTTCTTTCTTGTGCACTTTTGATCCTTCCAATTTATTTATTTATTTTATTTATTTATTTGAAGTTTGGTAACGGGTAAGTCCACTGAGACAATTACAGTCCCTTTTTCAGGGGCAACCTGGGAGAGAACAGCAATAAAAAAAAATACAGTAGACAACTTATGAGATACAAAAGACAATAGCATGCACTTGGGAACTGACAGCAACTAGGAGTCAACTTGGAGCATGACAATTCACCAGAGGTTATAGTATAGCAAGTGCTCAAGAGCCATTCTGTAAGAACAATCACGTAAAACAGATGCGTACATAGGGCAGAAACACATGTAGAATAGAGTGCAAAACATAAAAAAAGATTTCAAAAATATACAATATCTTATGGGTAAAACAATTGAGTACATTGATTATATACATATTATACAGAGGGTACAATGCTTTCCGGTGGGAAGCAATATTTGTATCGTAGACATCAAATAAAAGAAGTAAAACAGGTAGATATAATCTGTTACTTCATAACATACCAGGGTGTCAGGGTCAATACCCATAAAATGATTCAGGAAGATAGAGTGGGAGAACACAGTGTGGACTGATGTCTGTAGAGACAGAGCGAATATAGGGAGTGGACATGGAGGAGGAGAGAGGAGGGAGGAGGGAGGTAGAACCAGGTAAACAATGGACAGAGAAGTGACTAGGGTACAGACCAAGGAAGGGAGATTAACAGGAGGGTAGAGGGGAGGACTTGGGGATAGAGTGAAGATGAGGAAATGAGCAAGAAAGTCACCGAAACAGGTGCAGTTAGCAGAGGAGGAAAGGAAGGCAAGTAAAGTGGTTTGGAACTTGGGCAGAGATGTGCAGTAAAAGACAGGAGGAGGCAAGGAGTTCCAATCAGTTATTGATGCGAAGGCGAAGGATTTCACGGGTGACTGCAAGCCTCAGATTAGGCCGTTCGATGTGAGGTAGAGCAGAAGAATCGAGGCACGTGCTGGTTTCCTAAGGTGAATAATTCTCTGAGGCAGGAGGGTAAATTTGTGAACAAGCTTGTACACAAAACTCAAGGCTGAGTAATACAGGTTACTTACCTGTAACAGGAGTTCTAGGAATGGTATATGTTGTTAATCCACACTGTCTGGCAGGTTCCTTGCTGCTTTAAATCTTGCGGAAGGTCTTCAAGGTGGCTCCTCCCACCCACCCGGGTGGTAAAACTCTCGGCTCCGTCCCATGACGCCAGATCTAACCCGCTGGAAGCCAGGTTGTGTGTCGGCCGAGGCAGGAGTCAGGGATGAACAACATATACCATTCCTAGAACTCCTGTTACAGGTGAGTAACCTTGTATTTCTAGGGACATGGATATGTTGTTCATCCATACTGTCTGGCAGACTCTTAGGAGTTCTCCGGGAGGAGAGGCAAGGCGCACACCCTGCACTAGGAATAAAGACTGGAGAACCGAGGCCCCAAAACCAGCATTCGGCGTGACTCAAGGTCGATGTGGTAATGGGTGATGAAGGTGTGGCTGACTTCCAGGTAGCAGCCCTGCAGATTTCCTGGATAGGGACGTCCCTGGAAGCAGCCACCGATGCAGCAGTATGGCGGGTAGAATGAGCTCTTATCCTCTGGGGGCTCCATGCCCACCAACCTATAGCAGAGATCTATGTAGGAGGTGACCCACCTGCCTATTGTCCACTTGGCTGCAGGCCTGCCAGGTGCAGCTTCAGTGTAGGTGACAAACAGCTGGCGAACCTCTCCCGAACTTCAGCCATCTGCTCCTTATAATAAGCGGCGCTTCTAGGGTCCAAAGTATGGAGCTATATTCGGCCTCGAGGTGTGATTGGGGTAGAACACCGGCAGAGTCAACATCTGGTTAAGGTGAAACTCTGACACCACCTTCGGAAGGAATTTGGGTGGGGCACAGGACAACCTTGTCCCTGTGGAAGACCAGATAAGGAGACTCGATGGAAAGCACCTGGAGCTCTCCCATCCTTCTGGCTGACGTGATAGCCACCAAGAGAGACGGTCTTCCACGACAGGTGAGATATGTCACACCTGTGCATCGGTTCGAATGGCTGCCCATGAGCTTAGCCAATACCAGCAGTAGATCCCACGGAGGTGGAGGTCCTGCACCAGAGGATATGTGAACAAGGCCTTTGAAAAAGCACTCAACCATCTTCTCCTGTGCCACTGACTGCGTCCCGGCCCGCCCGGTAAGCAGAGATGGCTGCCAGGTGCACCTTAAAGGTAGTCGCCGAAGCCCTAGCTGAGAAAGGGACCAAGGTAGTCCAGTATGCTTGCAAGGAACAGGAGGAAGGGTCCAGACCCTTGCCTGACACCAAATGGAGAATCTCTTCCATTTGAAGGCATAGCATTTTCTGGTCGACTCCTACGGGACGCCTCAACGACGCTGAGGACCTCGTCGGAAAGACCCAAGGCCTGGAACTCTAGCAGCTCAGGAACCAGGCCGTCAGGTGCAGAGACTGAAGGTCCAGATGGAATACCTTCCCTGATTGACTGAGATCAGGTCCGGGCGAGCTGGGCCCGGGAGCCTGGAGCTGAGACTGAGGAGATCTGGATACCAGAACTGGTGGGGCCAGTCTGGGGCTACCAGAATCACCTGCGCCTTGTCCCTCCTCACCTTGAGAAGCACCTTGTGGATCAAAGAAAATGGGAGAAAGGCGAGAAGAGGCCCGGGGTCCACGGCCTCAAGAAGGCATCCCCTGCAGCGAGCCCTGCTGAGGGGGCGGGCATGAATCAGCCTCAGCTCGCATTCTCCCTGGAGGCAAACAGGTCCGCCTGAGGCATGCCCCAGTGGGAGAAGAGATCTTGTACTACCTCCGGCAGGAGAGACCACTCGTGGGACGCAGCCCCTATCTGGCTTAGGGCATCAGCCAGGGTTTGGAGGCTCCTGCCACGTGAATGGTGAGAGATCCGCCTCCAGGCTGTGCACAGAGACCAAATGCAGAGCTTCCCTACACAAAGGCATGGAGCGATCCCATCCTGGCGTGTTTAGGTAGTACATGGTCGTGGTATTGTCTGTCTGGACCTGAACCACTTGACCCCGTAGAAACAGGCGAAGGCAGTGAGGCTGAGCAGACCACTCGAAGCTCCAGCAGGTTGATGTGGCATCGGGACTCCTGGGGGACCAGAGGCCGTGCGCTCTGTACTCCCCAGATGGGCACCCCAACCCATCAGAGGCATGAGTCGATAGAGACCGTCAGCTGGGGTGGACAAACAGGATGCCCTCCTGCGGATGTGTCCGAACAGTCCACCACTGGAGGCGTTCCACATCCCTGGGTCACTGTCACTAGCTGATCCAATGGATCAAGCGCTGTGACCACTGGCTAGCCAGTCCTGTTGAAGGGATGCATGTACCAGCGGGCCAATGGACCACGCTGGTGCAGGCCGCCATGAGGCAGGAGGTGCAGGAATTCCTGGGCAGGGCACGGTGCCCAACCTGAAATGACTTGGCAAAGGAGGAAAGAACCTCAGCCCTGTCTTCCGGGAGCCGTGCTCTGGCTCGAAGAGAGTCGAGCTCTGCCCGATGAAAAGTATCACCTGCTTGGCCACGAGTTCCGACTTGGCCTCATTGATGAGGAGGCCAATCTGAGAGCAAACCTGGAGGGCCAGATCTCTGGACCGCTCCTCCTCCGCTCTGGAGGGGCTGCAATCAGCCAGTCATCCAGGTAGGGGTACACCCAGACCCTGGTGCCGCAGGAATGCTGTCATCACTGCCATGCATTTGGTGAAGACCCTGGGAGCTAGGGAGGGCTGAAGGGCATGGCCTGAACTCGTAAGGGATCCCTCCACTCTGAAGTGGAGGAATCTCTGATAGAGGCGGATGGATTGGGACGTGAAAGAACACGTGCTGGAGGTCAGGGAACAGAATCACATGCCTCATTCCAAGGATGGGATTATCTGAGCCAGAGTGACCATCCTGAAGGTCCGAGACCTTAGGAACCTGTTCAGGTCGTGCAGGTCGAGGTGCCAGCCCCTGTCCGCTTTGGGACCAGGAAATACCTGGACACAAACCCCGGGTCTGGAGGAGGATCCGCCACCTTCCTGATCACCTCTTTTCGAGGAGCAGGGCAATATCGGCTCGGCGGGCTGACAGAGGCTCGGACCCGTGGCCCCCGAGGTGGCGGCTCGAAGGGTGGAGCCTCGAACTCCAGAGGCAGGCCCTTTCCTACCACCTGCAACACCCAGTGGTCCGTGGTGATAGCAGACCAGGTGGAAAGGAAGTGGCGGAGCTGCCCCATGGGGGGAACCCAGGGGAGTGATGAGGCTGGGGCAACACCCTCAATCCATCACTATGCAGGCTTGGAGAAGGGACCAGTCGAGGGACCTCCTGGGCCTTACCTCCCTGCTTCCTGTTGGAGGAAGCCGTGGGCTGGGTTTGGGATGCCAACCACGAGCCTGCTGGTCCTGGTGCTGGCTGTTGGGCCAGATGTGCCACAGGCGCAGAAGACGAAAAGGGCTTGTGCTGCTGCTGTCAGCAGCCTTGTCCTTCTGGGTGGAGGTGACCAAGTCCAGAGTGGCATTGACTTTCGATCCGCTGGAGGTGACCTTCCACCCAGGGCCAAGAGGTCGGTCCCCAAGAAGGGGCGTCCGCCAACTTGTGCTGGGTATCCACCGTGAAGATGGATATCCTCAGCCATGCTCTTCAGGCGCATGGCCACCATGGCCGCAACTGATCTGGCACAGGAGTCCCCTATGTCCAGAGCTGTTTGAACTGCTGCTTCACCACCGCCTACCCTGGTCCCAAACCTGCCAGACCGTGGTCTGCAGGTCGGCCGAGATGAGGGATCACCTCATCCAGGGAGCCCATGAGGCGTGGGAGAAGTGTGCCATCAGCACGCCGAGCTGGCCTGGTAGAGGCCAAGGAGGATGCAGCACACCCTGGCCCCGTGTAGTCCAGCTTTTGGACCCCTTGTCAGGGGCTTGTCCACGCCCCTAGCGCCCCGAACGCCAGAAAACGCTGTCAGTGACCAACCCTCAGCAGAGGGTGCTCCAAACCCTGGCAAAGAGCGGTAGGGACCACATACTTCCTGGCCATCCTGGCGGGGACGCAGGACAGGAAGCAGGCCGCTGCAAAGCTCCAAGGCTGGGCCGACAATGGCCTCAGCCACTGGAAAAGCCTCCGTGGGTGAATCCCTCGGTCAGTATCTCCGTCAGGATACGCAGCCCATTGGATCTGAGGCTCGAGCTGCATCCCAGTGGACTCCGAGATGAGCCAAAGCAGACCCATAAGGGACGATGGGCTTTGGTCCAGTGACTGGCCCCGGAGGACTCCAGGTCAACTGGCCTGGAGAACAGGGAGGAGTCATCATTGGACTCGAAGAGTTTGTGAAGAGCTGCCTAGGGCCTGAGCCACCTCCACCTGCTGAGGATGGTCGGAGTGAGGGTGACCAACAACCTGTGGGCAGGCCTTGACCCGACCGAGAGTCATGGTCGGCGCCCCGATTCGGTTGTGGAGATGGAGGTTCCACCACAATCGGTGGGGCAGCAGGTTTCAGCTGAACAACGCCCAGGCTTGGGCATCTCGACTGCAGTGAGAGGCTGTTTCGGACGTTCTGGTGACAGCCACTTGATGGCTGGGAAGGCGTCGTGTCAACTTGCTCCGGACAAAGTAACTGCTGCCACATCAGTTCCTCGTAGCATCGGCCAATTTGCACCGAAGCCTCTCCTCTTCTGAGGAGGAAGATGGTAGCGATGCCGCTTACGGTGCGGGACCGAGACCGCCGATGTTGGCGGATCGGCTGGACCAAGAAGAGGTCCAAGACCGAGACCGAGATCCTCGGTGTGTCCAAGGACGGGCCAGGGAGGGAGCGGGGACACCGCTCTTCCCTCGGCTCGGACAACTAACGGGGACTGCTGCACCGAGGCACAGGCATACCCTCGGTTTCCACGAGCGAACCAGCGAAGAAGGGTTGTCGGCTTCACCAGTCGATAATCCATCCGACAGGTTGAGAAAAACTCGACCGCTGCCGACTGGTGTCTCGGCCGCTGACCTGACGGGACGCCGCGGAAGCTAGCTGCTCTAGCCGCAACCTCAACCGAAGTCGACGATCGGCTGTCCAGGAAGGGGACCCTCCCACTTCCATGAACACCGATGATGGGACTTACCCTGGAATCCTTCTTTTTGGACCGAGAGGAATATCGATGGCCCCTCTCCTTTCGTGGAAAGGATTGGCAAGCTCGTTGAACAAGTAGAATATGAGGTACCCAAAGAGGCGGCATAAATGCCGCGACCGAAGGATGATGCGGCCTGGGCCACCTCCTCCCGAGGCGATCATCTGCTCGAGCTGCTCAGCGAGCCAGACACCTTGATAACCGCCCAACAGGCCTCTTCGACTTTACGGCGGATAGCGCCTTGGGTGCCCAAGCTTCAACCAGGCAGCACGGTCCTCCAAGGCGTTGGCGAGAATGAACAGCATGACTCACAGGCCTGCGGGTGCGTGTTCTAAGGCGAGGCAGTAGGCGCAGCGTGAAGTGCGGATCCGTCTGGACATCTTCTGCCCACAAGGGCACCGCCGCAAACGGGAGTCGATTTGTCCATTGCAGCCAATGAGGGAAAAGGAAGACCAAAGTCTTGAAAATTTTAAACGAGTTTCAGATGAACCAAGAGTTAGGATCCAGTCTATCATGCAGCGTTAAGGAGGGAACCTGAGCTTCCAAGCGGTAAGGAAGATCTGGCGTCATGGGGCAGAGCTGAGAGTTTTACCACCGGGTGGGTGGGAGGAGCCAACGAAGACCTTCGGCAAGATTTAAAGTGGCAAGGAACCTGCCAGACAGTGTGGATGAACAACATATCCATGTCCCTAGAACCTTAGTTTCGATTCATAAGGAGCCAGCCAAGGAGAGAGAGGACATCGCGAGTGATGATGGCGGCTATTCACCAAGTGTAAACCTCTACCACCCACCCTATGGTAGGTACCATAGGCAAGCAGTGACATGTTAGACACGTTGGATGACAGTAATAATGACACACTGTAAGTAGAAGAGGAAGAATAGACACGGGGCAATCTTGATACAAGAGGCAGAAGTGAGGAAGGGCGGATATGGTAAAGGAGTCCCAACTTCTGGTTCAGTGTTTGACCAGGGTAGAAACATGGGCAGAGAGGGATAAATAGGTATCTAGGGTGACACCCAAAATGCTTAAATGTGGGGACAGAGTCAGAATGTCACCATTATGGAAGATGATACGTAGAAGTGAGAGGGCAAAGAGGGGAGGATGGTGAAAAAGAGCATACATTTAGTTTTTAGTATTGAAGACAAGTTGGTACACGGAACCAGTCTTCAAGGTCCTGAAGTCAGAGACAAGTTCCTTGTTAATCAAGGAGACATCAGGAAGAGCGATAAATAATGGCATTGTCTGCATAGAGATGCACAGAGGCCTGTCCACAATGCCTAGTAAGATCATTTATAAATACAGAGAGAACAACAGCGGGCCCAAAATAGAGCCTTGTGGGACACCATGTGTAATATGTTTGAAATCAGATACAGCACCGCCCATCTGACACCTTGAGAACAGCAGGAAAAATAGCTGTGGACCCAGAGTAGGGCAGTTCGTTCATCATTCCTTTCAGAACCCTGCAGTCCACAGCTTGCATTTCTTAGGTGAATATACGAACATACAAATTTGACAGCAGATAAAGGCTTTATGGTATATCAAGTCTGCTTGGTGTGCAGCTAGCAACCCTTATACTGCAGCTGCTAGCCCTCCCTCCCGATTCTCCCTCTTATCCTATCCCAGCCCTTTTGGAAGCAGTCCACTGTTCTACAGGATACCACTTCACAGGCAATGCATTCTACCCAGACACCACTCTCTCCATAAAAAGTTTCTTCTCATTTCCCTCCTGAACTTCCCCTCCAATCTGAAATCGTGACCATGAGTGTCTCTAACCACCTTAACTTGAATGTCCCTCCATGCCTGTCTTGTTTATTCCTTCATGTACTTGAAGGTTTCAATCATATCCCCTTGTCTCTCCTCTCCTCTCCTCTAGTGAGTACATGTTCAACTTCCTCAGCCTGCTCTTGTAGGGTATGCCTCCTAGTCCATGGATCATCTTTGTTGCCTTGCTGCACCCCTCCAGTAACCAATGTTCCTCTTAAGGTATGGGCACCAGTACTTGCCAGTATTCCAAGTGTGGCCTAACCAGTGACCTATACAATGGCTGGATCACCTCCCTCTCCTTGAAGATGGCAATACAACCCATCATTTTGTTGGCCTTACAACTGCCTTCCTGCATTGTGCTGGGTTCATTGAGCCCGTTATAATCACCCCAGATCCTTCTCCTCCTCTGTCACGGCTTGCTGACCCACACACCCCCAGCTGTTAGCTCCTTCTGGTTTTTGCCCCAAATGTATCATCTCACATTTTGACATTGAACCCCAACTGCCAGGTGTCCGACCAGGTCTCCATCTTGCAACCCATGCCACCCTCCTAGGTCATCCACTACTGCTCCCATCTTGGTGTCATCTGCAAACAAACTGATCTTGCTGCATAGTATATAGTGTATAGTATAGTATAGTATAGTATAGTATAGTATAGTATAGTATAGTATAGTACAGTACAGTACAGTATAGTATAGCTCCTAGACCCTTGTTGTTGGCATCTGTATAAAGGCAGAAAGGCATTTGATAATCCAGGTAGGCTAATACTGGCACTGCGGTGGTCAAATGCAACTTGATACTCCAGTGCCCATTTCACTTTACTGTGTTTGGAGACTTTACTCTCTTTCGAGTGATGTAAGAGTTCATGAACAGGGCTGCCTGTTTTGAAAAGTCCTTCACAAATCTCTGATAA
The DNA here is from genome assembly GCA_016271365.2 of Neoceratodus forsteri. Classification (NCBI taxonomy): domain Eukaryota; kingdom Metazoa; phylum Chordata; order Ceratodontiformes; family Ceratodontidae; genus Neoceratodus; species Neoceratodus forsteri. The sequence continues at coordinate 35,702,764 of CM057459.1, forward strand.
TAGCCAACAAATCCCAAAAATCATCTCGCATCTCCAATGGTGACAGAACAAGGACATTCCTTCACCACTCTGATTTTCTCAGGGTCTGGGACCATCTGTTCTGAGGATACAACATGTCCTAAATAGTTTGCTTTCTCTTTCAAGAAATGACATTTATATGGTTAGATTTTCAGTCTATACTTCTTTAGGCACTCAAAGACTAGTTCCATGTGCTTCAAGTGTTCCTCATACATTTTGAATAGACTAGGATTCGTCCAGGTACTGTGTTAAAATTCTCACTGCCCAGGCATTGTTACTCTAAGCGCTGAAATGTTCCCAGTGCATTACAGAGGCCACAGGACATCTGGAAAAATTCATACAGTCCCATTGGAGTCACAAAACAGTCTTTTCTTAATCCTCTAGAGCCACAGGTACTTGCCAGTGGCCACTCGCTGTCAATGGTGGAGATGAAGGCTGCTGATTGTAGTGCTATGAGGGCATTTTCAATGTGGGCAAGTGGATAGGCATCCCAGTGTGTGACCTGGTTAAGTTTACAGTAGTCCACACAAAATCAGATCTGTCCATCTTTCTTCCTGACCAAAATGATTGGTGCTGCCCAAGGACTATGACTCTCCTTATAACGTTTGCCTCTAACATTTCCTTCAGCAACTTCTTGGTCGGCTGGTACAAAGCAGGTGGTATGGGTCGGAACCATTCCTGAATGGGTGTGTAATAGTCTGTAAGGATGTGGTGCTTCACATTAGTTGCACAGCCAAAATCTAGTGCATGGTGTGAGAAGGCGTAGTGTCTCTTGATCACTTTCCATAGCTTCATCTTTTCTTCTTCTGTTGTCTCGGGATTCTCTATGTCAGTTTCCTGGATCCATGCATCTGGGTTCACACTGACAACAATACACTCTTGTAGTGTCATTATGTTACTGACTAAGCAAGCCTCTTTCCCTCCTCCTTATCTGGGGTTACAACAGCTTCCCATTTGAACTTCATGGGCCGCTCAACAACCTGTTGTTTGTACACCATCACCAGCTGAATGCCATAGTTGAGCAGAAGAACAGGAACTTTGCCATCCTTCACTGGAACCAGGCTCTGAGCCACCATAGCTGGATCTTCTCTCTGACCCACTCTGGTTCCACTGGGGCTGTATAGTCTTTGCTTTGAAGTCCCACCTCGACTCTGCACATCAGTACTGTCTTGGCCCCAGGCTTCAATTGCACTGGCCTTTCATCCATCACTCAGACTTTTCTATTTCTCCTTTTCCATTTGCAAATCACTGATGACACTGGAGCAGCTTAACGTCCCTTGCCAGGCTTGTTTCTCTCTCTATGGGAATGAACTGGTCTGTTCCTTGAGGACTTGCATCAGGTCCTTTGGCAGTGGTGGAGCAGATTCATGCCCAACATCACAGATGGCAAATTGTTATTGTAGAGATTGCTAATCAAGATCCCTGGTTTGGGTGTTCAGTTCTCCCAATAGAATGTTTGCTTCCATGTAACCTATAATAGCTATATTTGGCTCATTGCTAGCAATGAGATTCCTCCACTCCTTAGGGGTTGGGCTTGTTGATCTCTTGTCCAGTGTTCAAATGAAGTTCTGCCCTGTAGTGTCATCACTTGTGAGCCAGTATCCAGTAGGGCTTCCATTTCAATTCCATTCACTTTTATGGTTGTCATTGGGCAATTTTCAACAAATCTGGGTTGAGTCTGGATTCTTGATGAACCTACTTGACTGTCTAGGGTTTGGTCCATCAACCCAGGGACTCCTGTTTAAAGCCACAACCAACATGCTTGCATTCTGAGTGCATCTCCTCTCAGCATGGCCAATGATTCTGCACCTCCTACATATGGGTTTCCCATTCAAACGGAACTGGTCAGATGGCTTCTTCCCATGTTCCTAGTTACTGGAGGCATTGACAGGCGTAATTTGGGTCCAATGGACAACTGGTCTCTCACCTCCAATCCTCTTTAGTATTCTGAGTTTCTCTTTATAACCTGTCACAACCGTGTGAACAGTTCAGTCTCTGAGAGCTTCTGTCCTCTCTATTCAGTTCATTACTGGAGCTTCTTGGTGCAAAGTCACCTATATTCCTTTCTTTCTCATATCAATAAGTGTGGGCTCCCAGTGGTCCTCCTGGGAATTCCGTGTCTGAGCCTCTTTTGATGTCCACTCAGATCGATTATTGGTAACTGAAGTTTGTCAGCAGACTGGATGTCCCATCCAGCTTCTCTCTGTCATCATTCCACAACATTGGTGAAGATTTGGTCTATCACAGAGGCATTCTGCTCCAACAGCACAATAGCTTCTTCCTTGAAATTTAAAACTGCATGTCAGGGATCTGTTTGGACAATAACCTTAATTCTCTGCAGACAATATCCTCCTCCTCCATTTTGAATCTATCCTTTAAGAGTTTGTCAGGAGTAATGAAGACTATGGGATCAAACCTTTCAATTGATTTGAGGGCCTCTTGCAAGCTGAGGGCATATTCTCATAAGATTTCATTAATTCCCTGCACCCTGGAGTAAAATTTCATTTTTAGGTCTGAGTGCGTAGAGTATCAAACATTCTGCTTAATCTGTTAAATATCTGTTCTACATTGCCATTTTATATTCTGATAAGCACTGAATTACAGTGGGCAACACCGTGAGTTGTCCAATCAAAATTTCTACTTGATATCACGCTGGTATTTCATAGCCAGAACATGGATTGCATTTTACTTTGAATTCACCCAAGTTCATGGTAGATGTGCCTGTAGGATTTCCATAGAGAACATGGCAACCACAGGGTACTCTAAAGTAATATGGCATGATAATCGGATTCAGTAGTGCCCTTCACCAGCTTCTCCTTCCACAGTTCCTGGCCTTCTGGATTCCATTTCTGCTTGGTCATTTCCTGCTTTGGACTCAATTAATTCATCCTGTCCATGATGCCAGGTAAAGAGAGCCAAGGCCTTTCTTTCTTCTTTGTTGGGTTGTAGATGAGAGACATGAGCCAGCCTGTCCAACACAAGTACTCTGATGAGTATGCTAGGTGTAGCGAGCCAAGTGGTGGTGCCCCATTTTAATGGTAGAGATGACAGTCTCTCTCGCTGTCTGGGTGGAGAAGAGATAAACCAACTGGGTTGTAAGGCTTTTGACTATTTGGCTACACAATGTAATTCACCAAAATGGAGAGGCAGGAGGCACAACCCATGAAAGGGCTAGTTTATTAAGCAACTGACCAGAGAACTCAGAGCAGGAGAAAAGGGTATTAAGACGTTACTTTCACTTCCAAATGCTGCTATAAACTCTGTAAAACCATTACTAAAACTATACTTACTAAGATTACTATCACTAATAATTGGACTGAGATTCATTGCAAAACTCTAATACTGTAATATTTGCACAATTTGCACAGTTTTCACCCCAGAGTACATTTAGATCCATTGGGAACCATAAGTAGATGTTGCAGAGATATGCAGAACAAGACACCTTTGTGCACATGCTTCTGTTGGCCAGCTTATAGAGCAGGTGAGGCAAAGACTTGGCCACTGGTGTCAATCAGACCAAGTGATATAAGCAAACACACTTGTATTCCAAAGGACTGATACACATTGAGGGTGACCGCCATCACCCACTAACCCGGAAAGGCTTGAAGACTTAAGACTGTCAAACTGAGAACAAAACACCTCCAGGCCATCACCACTGACCTGGGAAAACTTGAAGAACTGAGGCTGAAGACACAATGAACTGAAGAACTGAGCACCTCCGGCTGTCACCACTGACCCGGGCAACTTAAAGAACTGTAGACAGTTAAACAGAGGAACTGTGGCACTTCCGGCTGTCACCACTGATGTAGGAAAGACTTAAAGACTAAAGACTGATAAACTGAAGAACTGTAACACCTCTGGACTGTCACCAGTGACTCGGGACACCTTGAATAACTGTAGACAGATAAACTGAGGAACTGTAGCACCTCTGGACTGTCACCAGTGACTCGGGATGCCTTGAATAACTGTAGACAGATAAACTGAGGAACTGTAGCACCTCTGGGCTGTCACAACTGACCCTGGAAAGATTTGAAGAACTGAGGACTGAAGATTCAATAAACCGAAGAACTGGAACACTTCTACTGAAGAAACTCTGAAAGCTGTAGCCCGCAACAAAAACCCCCAACCCACTGTGCGATGGATCTCATTCAGAACCAGTGTGGTTCTCTGCACCTACCTATCTCACTGTTAGGAGGGTTGCCTGAAGATCTGATGCAGCACATAACAGGAATTCCTTAGCTGACTATGCTATTCCTACACTATGACTGGCCCTAAATTGTCACGGTGCAGATGACTGACACAGTCTCTGGGTCATGCAGGGAAAACTATAAGCATGCTGTTGGTGAAAGTCTATTTAGTCACTGCATGAACTGTCTTTCACTTGGTGATTGCTGTTAGTGGCAGTCTTTGGTCAAGCAACCATCAAACAGAAATGATAAGCAATAGGCAGGGTATCCATTAACATGCAGGCAATTCCATAGCATGCACGGAAGCTTGTCACATGCAGAGCAGTTAGTAACATGCAGGGTGAATTTCTAGGATAATCCAAACACTGTTTGAATAAACGAGGCAAATTCAAAGAAAGTAGGTCAATTTGTTGCATGCAGGGCAATTATACAGTCTCAGAGCATGCATCACATTTTGTGCGCAGTTCCTTTAAATGCAGTCTCGCATGAATTACAGTTTTGCCCTTTTCCACAATTTACAAGCAGTTCTGTATTTTCACTTCAAAAATGTTCAGCAGAATCACTTTCCATAACAGTTGCGCTAGGACAGGCAATAAGCAAAGGAAAACCTAACTAAATGCTGAATATACCTAGCTACCTCCCTCCCGCATGCATTTGTTTAGGCTGAAGAGAGTAACAGGAGTGCTGTCCTATTGACAGAGGGCAATCAGACTAGCTTATATGATAGGGATCTCATGTTATCTGTCCTTCCCTGGCTTGGGGGCTCTGGTCAGTTACACACCTTACAGGTTCAAGCTGTTAGCCCTTGGTTAGGTTGAAGCAACTATGCTGCTGGAGTGGCAAACTGGCTGGTTCCCTCCCTTCCCCTTGCTCCTGGCTGGAGCCAACATTCTAGTGCACTTTAAATTAGCAGATTTTACAATTTTCAAACACTAGCCCTTAGTTTGGCTACTGCTGGCCACTTGACTACTTTGACTACTAGCCTCCTTGTCACCCAGGGCACTATCCCTTTATAACCTGGGGCTTGCTTCCCTATCTGGCCCTCTTGGTGTTATTTCTGAAAGAAAAACTTTTGGGCTAGTTAGCCCTTATTAATGTAGCCCAACTGGATAGCTTAACTATAATCTGGGGCTTTGTCCTGCTCTGCTACTGGCTGGGCCTTTTTCTGTTTAATACAATTCAGGGCCTGCCTTGCCTTAGGCTCTGGCTCCAGAAACTACTTAATATACATAAGGGCTGGCCTGCCTCGTGCTCCATTACTGGAGTTTATTTTAATAAATTTTGAATGCAGCCTACCATGCCTTGGCTCCTTTGCTGGAGCTTATTTAAATATATTTGCATACACCTGGCCTCAGGCAGTCGATTGTCCGGGGCCTTGCCCTGACCCCACTAATGGCCACAGCCATCCCTTGCTGTGCCATCCGATGCGATTAAGCAATTTTTTTTTAATAAACATTTCAGGCAGACAGCACCTGCCCAGTGGTGCTGCTGCCGCCTCACCACCTGGTCCCTGAGAGTAGCTGATGGAGGAGGCGGGTTTGGCTGCTGGCAGGCTAGCAGCAGGCAGAGGCCAGTCTTTCCAGGGGCCTTGCTAGGCTGGATGCTCTGCCCCAGCACTTCCTCTCCTTCTGATGCTACCCCTCCTGTGGACGTTGCCACTGGGGGCCAAAAGCTACTTTCACTTAAAAATGTGGCTAAACAGAGCCTGCACCACAGCTGCCAAATGGTGGACCCACTGACACTGTGGGACCACCGGAACACTTCTGGACTGCTGCACCTGACACAGGGATGAGAAGAGAACTGCAGGTACTTTTCCTTTTAACTTTTATTTTCCTCCTGTATTCTGTCTCTCCCTTTGGCCGCAAATGCTTTTCTGTTCTTCACTCCAGCACCTGAGAGTGCTCACGGCTGCACTACTGGCCAGTCCAAACTGCTACAACTCAACAGCCATTACTGGCCACACACAGAATCCTCCCTGCATTTGGGATGCCAAGGCCCTGATGACCCGGAGGTGTAATCAGCTGTCCAATGCGAGCTGGACATTTAGATGTGGCACAGACTCATGCCACTTTGCTACACAGGCTGGAAAGGGAAAGAAAAAAAACTTTTAAAACTGAAGCTTGCAGTTTACAGTATGGTGTCCTGCCACTTTGTTTACCTCCCCTCCGCCACCCTAAACTGTCAGGGGCACCTGGGCTGGTGTCAGCTTACTGGGGACACTGGGGTTTACTGGGGCACCATCTTTGAGGTATCACAATGACCAATTAACCTGGCAAATAGAAAAGAACTCACCCTCTGAAAAGGTGGCAGGAAGGCTAGAGATAACACCAGCAAAAACAGCGTGAACCTCACACACACACACACACACACACACACACATCCCTCTCTCAGGATATGCAGAACTCAGATACCAAGTGCAATACAAAAAAATCATTGTTATTTTACTCACATACAAAGACAAATAGCTAGTGCTATCTGGACATATTACCCTTGATAATGTGCAGAGTGCTGCACGAAATGCTGTCAGGTGGCTGTCTGCTTCTGTGTGAGCTGTACAGGACAGTGATATGCCCAGGTAGCACTAGCCATTCGTCTTTCGTATGTGAGTAAAATAAAGCTGTTTTTTTAAATGCACTTTTGTTGACCAATTAATGCAGAGTGCTCTGACTAAAATGACTAATTCCAAATGTTGTCCATGACTGATACATTTACAAAAGACTCATGAGCTGGGGCCTTATTCAGTCCTATTGAAACAGCCAGCTCAGAGACAGAGAATAACAGCATTCCGTTTCACATCTAAAATTCTGATATTTTAAAGGAGGTATAAAAAGTGTAAAGAATTGAGCGGTGTATGCTGCGACTGTGGTTTGGAGCATGAAGGGACAGAAAGCATGTCATTCTGGTGTAATTCTGGTGTGGTCTTGGTACCAAAATCAAAGGAAAATTGGCTGGGGATTATTTACCTATGAGGCTCTTTTTACCAGAAGACATAGTTGTGAAGCTGTTGGGAGCAACAGACATCTCTTCATTAATCAGACTTGCAAATTATCTGTTAGCGGTAACTAAAACAAAGGTAGTAATGACAAACAGTGTGCTAGAAAATAAATTAGAACTTTGTCAGGATAAATGAATGATACCTCTTTTCAACTACCATCAGGTTGAATAATGTACAAACAAAATAAACCTGCACACTGACTTTTGTTCAGACAAAACATCAATTGGATGCATGCTCAAATGGTCTGAAATCAATGAAACTTGTGTCGATGTTATGCTCAGTTTTAAAATGATGTATTTAAATGACTTGCCTCACAAATCTAAGAGATATAGGTCATCTCTAGCATTCATGCACTAGACTGAAAAGATATGGGAAGCTGATAAGTGAAATACTGTAAGTTAAATGGGGCCTCCATGGGGTGTCTCGTGTAAAAGAGACCAAGCATGAGGTTCGGGCAAGACGACCGTGAAGTGAAGCAGAGCAGTTCTGTTCGCCCAACCTCACAAGAGGAGTCTCTTGTACATAAGAAACACCCTAAGATGTTTTATTAACTTATTATAAATCACTCGAGTTTAGCTCGAGTGATTTCTTTCAATTTTATAATCTCTTTTATTTTCTGCACCTTCCTGAGCACATTCTGTATAGTGTACACGCTCATGGATTGACAGCTGTCAATCAATGAGCATGTACACTATACAGCACATACTCAGGGTTAGTTCAGTCAGTGGCCAGTCACAGAGGTGAGAGGAGGCTGTGCTGGTCGCTGGCTCTGTTTCGGGATGGGGAGCAAGGTGGTGGGCTTTACCTGCTGGGGTGATGGGGTGGGGACCACTAATCCACCAGGGAAGGGATGTTTATATTTATGAGCAACATCAGGGGTCAGGGAGGGGCCACTAGGCCACCAGTGAGGGTTTAATATTAGTTGTAATTACGGGTGACATCGGGAGGGGCCGCAGCCCATTGCCAGCCTAACACGATGTGCTAAACTCTACCAGAGGGATTATTTCTAAGTACCCTTAGACCAGCCCTGGCTGGTCTAACAGTACAGAATTTCTCCCTTAAGAGAGTTCTAAAAATCTCCCTTTCAAGGATGTGGCAGGTTGCATCTGCCTCATGCCCCCTAGTGCCATTTCACAGCCCATTTTGTGGCCCATGGTGGTGCAAGCCCCATTTGGGGCAGGGAGCCTGAGGTTGATGCAGGCTGCTTTTGAGAATCACTCCCGTGCATCATTTGGTGCAAGGGCACTTTGCACCATTCTTTGTAGCGCAAGCCCCTTACAGTGTGCGGGAGCTTTGAGAATCAGGCAGCATGTCTTCTTGATCTAGAAGTAACAACACAACACTGTTGGAACATCTCTTATTCTGAATTGTAATTGTTATTGTCATGGTGATTAGTGAGCAGAATGGACTTGTATAAGTCTCTGGATCTGTTGGCCTTGCTGAAGGACCTGGTGCCTGGGTAAAAGTTACCTGACAAAACGCTCACAGGCAGTAAAAATCTCTGCGTACTCTCTGACTCTAAACCTGTCCTCTCAGGTGTACTGCAGGGATCAATCTAGGCCCTCTCCTTTTAGCCTGTTCCTAAACTCTCTCCCTGAATCCTGCCCAGAAAAACTAATCTTATATGCCGATGACGCTGTAATTCTTTCTTCCCACGAGAATCCCAACCCCTTGCGTCAGAGCCTGCAATTTGCCTTCTCCAGTGTCGAAAAGTGGTTCCTTGATAATAAGTTGGTCCTAAACCACAAAAACAAAAGCCATGCTTTTCACCAGTCATCAAAACAGAAATAGACATATTCCACTCACTATTAAAACTTCCACTAGAAATACACTTGAACAAGTGAATACCTTCAAATACCTTGGCATCACTTTTGATCAAGGTCTTACCTTTGCAACCCATATAGACATTACGTGAAAACAGTGAACCAACGCCTAGGAATACTATTTCAAACTGCCAATTCTTTAACCAAGCTGCCCTGAGGATTGCTATACAAAGCTCCATAATCGCAATAATAGACTATGGCCTGATTATCTATGGCTCAGCCACTACCACGGCACTAAGATGCATCTCAACCGCACTAAACAAAGCATGTCAACTCCTCACTGGTGCACAGAGACTGACCCACACCTGTGAGCTCTACTCTGAAACCGGCTGGTTACAACTCTCCAATCGCCTTGTGTATCTCACCTGCTTGATGGCAAAAATCTATTCTGGGACTGACTCTACGTGTATCCAAGACCTACTCTGTCTGAATAACGGCAGCGTCCCACCAGAAGATCTGAGCACCAACCTTTCTGGTCCCCAGATGCCGGATTGCTCAGGGACAAAGATCATTTGCCTACAGGGCCCCAACCTGGTACAATGCCCTTAGCTTACCTACTCTATCCTCCACATCACTGGGAGCTTTCAAATCCATGCTCTACACCCACCTCTCTGCCACCAGCTCCTGTGACTGCTTTGACTAAAGACTTATCCCTCCACTGTCCATCCTCAACATGGCCCATCATTTTGGCTAAGAAACTCGGAATACCACTAACTGGTCCTGTCTGCTACTGTAATCTCTCTTCTACTTCTCACTTTCTTCTCTTCCCCTCTATCTCCTCGTACTTTTCCTCTCTACTCCTCCTCAAATGCCTCTGAGTATCTTTCTTTCTTGGAAAATAGTTGTTGATTTATTACTGCCTTTGTAAATTGCTGAACAAATTTTTTATGTAACATTTTTGTTATTACATGTATTGTTTTGTTTGTTTTATGTTCTATGTGACGTGGAACCTTTGTAAAGAGCCCCGGCTCAAAGGTATTAATTCTAGACCAATAAACTAAACTAAACTAAACTAAACTCAACTCAACTCATGCTGGTTGCAGTTTTCAGCAATTGTGTAGAACATCGGACCACCAATATTGGTGTAGCACAAAACTAGGAATACAGTGTAATTAATGCTATGTCTGTAGCTGTGGTATGCTACTTTAGTGGTGCTTCCTGTTGATTTGGGTTTGACAATTTTGAGTTGGAGGCTCTGGCCCTCACACATCCCTCTGTGTTTTTACATGAGGGGTGTGGGGGCAAAACCCTAACTCAAATAAACTAATAAAAACTATAGGATATGCTACTTTAGTCGCATGCTTCCTGTTGAATTTGGTTTTATCGGGTTATTTGAGTTGGAGGCTCTGTCCCCATACCACCCTGTTTTTAACATGGAGGTGTGGGGAGCAAGGCCCCCAACTCAAATAATAAAATGCAGGTCAACATGTTGTAGAGCGTGCCATAAGTGGGCTGACGTGGAGTAAAATGTGCTGTAACGTGGACAAGTGGAGTACCTTGGTCCGATGTTCTACACAATTGCCTAGCTTTCATGTTTCTGAGTGCAACAGAAACCCAGTACTCATAGAACTTATAAACATTGTACCATTATGATAAAGAGTACCGTAATTGATATATGTTGAAGTGCAACTGAGGACTGAGCTACTGGAAACTTTTATCTGATTATGTCAATCAGACTTTTGGTTATTTTTGTCCTGTATTTTTAAAATGTTGTAACAGACTGTAAAGACCAAAAATTAAGATTGAGCAATAAAGATACACCTATCTAAAAATTGTGATTTACAGATTCAAGGGTAGCACCTTTTTTTCCTGCTAGAGACAGCTGCCTTCCATGGTGCATACTATGCATTGTTATACCCCCATATCACACCAGTCCTCAATGACATCCATTAGCTCCAGTTGTCCAAATTTAACCCCTAGGTGGCACTACTCCTAGATTTATATCCCTGCCTACTACTTACAAGCTAGGTTGAGTGGTTTGGGTTCATTAACTTATATCAAGTCTAAAACAGTTGTGCAGTGCCTCCACTCAGAGTATACATTTGTGAGCTAGCTGTAACCTGGTATAACCCTGAGATATTATACCACCCACACATACAATTTACCACCCCAAAACATGACACAATAGACATTTCCCACATTTCAAACATTTTGCAATCAATGACTCTGTCTAATAATATGCTCACACATGATTTGCAAAAATAGTAATAACAAGATTTATTTGGGGCATAGGAGTTAGGATGGGGAAACAGGAGGAATAGAAGTTATGCAGATTGCTATTTACAAGATTTAGAAAGGTTTGTTGGTTTGTGCTGGTGAACCCTCCAGCTGGGTGGTTACTACATTAACAGAAAAGGCAATCACAATTTTCCAACCAGACAATGATACTCAGAGCCCTGGCTATCTAAGTTGTTGACTGAATCAGGTGTTATATATACAATTATTTCACCACTGGTACCAGTCCCAGATACAGCTGAAACCTTGCAATCTCACACCTATTCCTCCCTAGGAGACACCACTGCGAGGCCCCTTTGGGACCTAAATTGGCCCTCTCTGCAGCACAAACTGGCTTTACTCCACCGCCTGCCTTGCCTACAAATTCTCTACCCTTGGCCCCCTCCTCACCTCCGAGGACTCCTCACCCCTAAAGTCCAAAGCCGAACCTCCAATCCTCTGCTACTTGCCCCTAAACATCCCTCGGATTCGCTCTAACCATGGCAAACGCTATTCCAATATGCTGCCTCCTACCTATGGAACTCCCTCCCAGCCAGCCTGATTGACAAACCTTCTGTCACCCAGTTTAAATCTGGCCTCAAAACATATCTCCTTGAACTCAGCCTTTGTGGCTGCAACTCTAGCTCTCTAGTCCGGGTCTCCTGCCTACCTCCACTGCCTTAACCCCGCCTGCCTTCCTGAAGTATCTCCTGTGTTAGGCTGTTCAATAGACTGCTTACCATTTCTCAGTTCCCATTAACTTTGTTGTATCCTGTTTGTCTCTTAACTGTATGTATGAGCCTGAGTTGAATACAATGTAACCCATGAATATTGATGTATGATGTATTTTTTATATCTGTTATAACAACTGTAAATGTTCCTAAGTTTGTATTCTCTGTAACTAATTCCGGGTCGCCCTGAAAAAGGGACTCCAGGTCTCAGTGGGCTTACCGGTTACCAAAATCTAAACAAATAAATCCTGGGTACTCAGATTCCAAAGTCCTGGATGCTGCAGGCCTGGTGGATGTTGCAGCTGGTCAAGTTGGCCAGCTTTGATTTGAAAGGAAGGTGATAACTGGAGAGCAAACAAACAACAATGGCTGTCGATTCTTTTTGAAGTGCAGGCGTTGCCCTGCTTGACATGATGTAGCAGGTTGCCCTGCTCATTGCAGAAAGGCAGGGATTGCCCTGCAGGTCGCAGGCTGAACATTCCAGAAAAGGCAATTGGTCCAGGTTACCTTGGCTAGATCTTGGATTCATAAATCCTGAATACTCAGCACATATATATTGTCACAGTCAGTACACTTGTATAGCAATACTTCCATAAAGTCGTCTGTGGTCTCAGGCAAAATTAGACAAAGTGGAAATCTGTAATTTCCAGGTGTAAAGCTCAGTCACAACAAACTCTAGGGTCTCGTGTCCTTGAAGTGGCAAAGTGACTTTAGCTGGCAGCTCAACAGGGCAATCTTGACAAATAAAGGGTACAGATAGACATCAACACATTTATATGATTTTGCCTAAGTGCCCGCTGTCTGGGCTCTCGGGTACTCCAACAACAGCTGCACTTTGCATGGCACAGTCTCAGAAATACACCCACGCTGGGCCAGCTGGGCAGGCAAGGCGCAAAGCAGAACAAGTACTAGAGGTAACAGTCTCTTCAGGCAAGACGGCGAGACTACTACTCCCACGATTTCTCACAATTAAGAAAATAGCAGGCATGTCAGCCCAGGTTACTTATTTTCTTTCTTGACACAAAACAACTACAAGGGCAAGCAGGCCCATAAGTAAGTTGCAGTATATTTCTCCCTGGCCTAGGGGGTACAAGGTACTCACGCAGGTCCTCCACAGTTGATCTCCGCTATTGATGGCATCCTGGCATCTTCAGTTCTCATGACTGAGGTTCTGATCAGAGCTCTCACCGCTGCTTGGTGACATCTGTTCTTCAGTCCACATATTTTAAAGACATGGGAAGGAGGGCTAGCACCTGTAGGACAATCTGGCAACCTCCAGGCTAGCAGGTTAAAAACTTAACTAGGTTACTTTTAACTTAAATAGAATAACAACAACCCTCCTGAATGGAGGGGCTTAACTGGACTGCCCAGGCCCAGAAGCATGGCAGGGACCTGAATCCCACCTCTGTGGGGGACTCCTCTCGAATCTGCAGGCTGGAATCCAGCTCTCAATCTGGAAAACACTGTCTCTTATAGGGCTTTTCCAAGGCTCCTGTTTGGCTGTGGTTATGGGGTGATTGGCCTTTCAATTGGCTGGAGGATCTGTCAATCACAGAAATGAATAATGCATGAACCTCACTCGATGCACTCTTAGTCTGCTGTTTTGGTGCCTATAATTAGGTCCCTGTAAGTCCCCATGAGCACTTGGCATTCACCCATGAGCTTTTATGAAAGTCCCACAAGTCCTGGCTTTGTGTTCCTGGCTTTCAATTGGCTGTGGTTGCTTGCAATGGCTGCTTAACCCACTGTCCTGTTAGCAGATTAGATATAGTCCTGAATAAAAGTTCTGGTGCGGCCAGGATAAAATAATTATTTGCCCCAATGCCCCACAGTTCTTTAGCCCAGAGGGCGTACTTGCAGTCGCTGCACAGATGAAGGAATTGTTCAGTTTGTTTTCCTGTCGCTTTATTTAGTGAGCCCTTATTTTGCAGCAGCAGACAGGCTGACATTTTCTGAGTCCCAAACATTTGTCTGGTGCAGCCAGGAGCAGGATTTTATTTAATTAAACACTTTCTCCCTTGCATCATTTTTCCCCAACATAGACTGCAGCAATAAATACTTTATTTAAAACATTCTTTTCTCTTTTCCAGCCATAACTGAGAACAGCTACCCCAAGGACCGACAGGCCCTCATGAATATACATTTGGGATGGGACTCAGCTCATGAATATTCAAATGAGCCCCGATTGAACACCTCTGCAGAACTCCCTTAGATTTCAGAGACTGCCTCTCAGCAGCCTGTCTGTAGTTACGGGTCCCACTTAGGCAATGGGGATCCCGGGACCCATGGAACACTCACTGAACAACCCCAAATCTGCACAGTTAAAGATGAAAGGCGTCAGTCACGCCTCGTGATTCCTGCTGCTCTGAGGGCAGACAACATAGCAGGTGATCTGGGTTCAGTTTTTTAAGACCCACAGGGCTGGATTAAAGCTTTGGGCTGAATGGCTGGGGCAACAGGGTCAGGAAAGGACCTGGGGCTACAAAAATACATGCTGGTCCTGGAGGCACTCGGGAGAGCAGGAGAAGACAGACTGGCATGGTGGCAGGTAAGCCCAGGCAGACATTTTAGGGACTCCCATCCGTAGGGGGTTACACAAATAATCTAAATCATAGTAATTTCAGGGTAGCATTTATAAGCAGTGGCCATCAAAGCTGGAAAGCCCACCAAAAGCTCTTTTAAATGAGATATTGGGTTACCTGTAGCTTACTGCAGTTCAAAGATATTGATTATTTATCTTCCCTGTAGTGATCCTACATGGCCACTATTTTCAGAACCTGGTTAAGACACATTGTAGTTAAGCCCGAGATACCCTCAGTGACATCACAAGGCTCTAAAAATGGTGACTATATGCATCACTATATAGTGTATAGATGAAAATTGTTCTGCATGGATTTTCATGCAAAGGTCAGGAACAGTTGTACCCTTTTGTGCTACAACAGCATTCTACAGCTGAAAACAATGTCCACATGACCATCTCTAATGAAAGAAGCACTGAAAAAAAACACTTCACTTCCAACAGATACCAGAAGGGACACGATAATGTGGACTTTTCCTAGTTTGCTCTGTTTTTCCTCAAATGTTTGAACAATTAAACTTTTCTATAGACAATTACTTAATTTTTTAAAGGAAAAACAGCAGTTTCTCCATATTAGCTGTCACTTGCAATTCACAACAGGAGAACAACCAATAACAGGACCTAACAATGGCAGAATAGACGAGAATGGGACACAACAAATAATTGTTTTAACTCTATACACTATAAAAAATACTGGTTAGGCAAAACCATGCCCAACCAACCTGTGCTGCCACCTACAGGCTCAGATCACAACAGACCTCTTGAGATTCACTCATCTGCTGAGGTCTGCCGTAATCTGAACCTCTTGGTGGCAGTACAGGCTGCCCAACTAGTGTTCTCTATATGGGCAACTTAATCACTGATTTCTCGGATGCTGCCATCTACATTTACAGTAAGCCAAGTTCCTAATTTAAAAGAGTTTCTCAAGGACGTTTAAACTATGATGGCTACTGTTCATAAATGTTCCTCTTTACTGTCGTTAGGGGCTCTAGGGCTATCAGCCCCCAAATAAGCAGGATCAATCAGTATGCTGTACAGCATGACTAAGTTATAGGGATTCTGTACTAACACAGCCACCCAGGATATACTGTGATTCCTTGATGAAAAAAATACTTCAGGCTTCCCTTGCTGGCATGTGCTGTCTTCCTAGCCACTGTCTTCACTGGTAGGGAGTTTCAAAGGTTCCCTACCCTTTAGGGGAAGAAATGTTTCCTGCAGAGGCAAGACTTTACTAGTACTGTATAAATGAATAGCAGCATACCCACAGGAATGTCAGGAAAGAAATTAGTACAAGAATGTTAGAAAAACAAATCAAGCAAGGGATGCAATTGTGCAAAGGAAGAAGGTGAGAATGTTGTTGCATCAAGTATAAAAACATTCAAATCAGTTGGTGTGGGATGCAGGGAAAGGAGGTGATAAAGAATGCTGTTCACTCTGTCAGTTGGGAAAGAGGAAGTTTAATGGAATCCTTGGCTCCCTGCCTTAATAGTGCAGGACCTACAGGTCCCAATTAGGAAACCATCAAAATAAATAATTGTGTTAAGTTGTTTAAGGTTTAAGCTGTGACACCTTAAATTTCTTAGTTTTTATCTGCTTGATCCTGCGTCCCTCCACCCACCATGCTGGCTGACTAACTTTGCCCAAAAACAGGGACTACTCCTAGCTATCCCATGGCGCATAATAAACATACTGCACAGTAAAACAACAAACCAGACTTGGCAGTGAAACTATCTTTTAGCGCCGAGTCTTGCTCTGGCTGAAGTTAAAAATGTTTATTAAAGTAAAGCACCTACACACATACAGCAGGGGTTTTAGTTATTTGTTTAATAAACAGTTTTTTTAACTTCAATCAGAGCAAGACTGGCTTTTTGAATGACGGTTTCACCACTGAGCCTGGCTTGTTGTTTTACTTGGAAGACTAACTGTCCCACTGTCCCACTGTCCCCCGCAGCCAGCCCAGTAATGGTGTGAGTGACAGATTGTTGTGGGGATATCTATGTGCGCCGCAATTAGTAAGGAGTTAATACTTGGCAACAGGGTATTTAGTCTCCAGATACTGATTGGACTTAGACTGTATAATTGGTAAGACTAGACTAAGTGTGAAAATGTGCTGTTGCCAAGTATTACCTTCTTTACTAAGTGTGCCACATAGATGACCCATCAGCTTAGCGCATCGCTCCCATCATCACAGGTCTGGCTGTGGGGGGCAGTGGAGAGTTAGTTTGGCAGCATGGTGGGCAGAGGGATGCAGGACCAACCAGATGAAAAAGTAAGAAAACTAAGGTGTCACAACTTTGGAATATGGAATAAGCATAAATAAGAACAAGGGTGTATGAGAAATCTTTTTTTGTTCACTATATGGATGCAATGCCCCCTTTTCTCTCCATCTTACTTTTTACAGATTTATGTTTGGCTCTTATAAAATACATACTGGTAATATGAAGAGGAAGGAGAAGGAGGAGGAGGAGGAGGATTCATCAGGTTGTGTACAATAAACGTATTTTCCAAATGGAAGTAATGAGAATTCATTTGGGCATACTGCTCTTTAAAGTGATTAATGGTTTTCTTCCAGTTTTCATTCAGGCATTATTTCCAAGATGTATTAATGCTTTAGGGACTAGATCCCAAAGCAAATCTGCTTTCAGACTACCGTTCTGTTAAAAAGTGATAAGACAGAAATCTTTGCAATATTGGGCTCCTCTTTTTTCAATTCTCTACCATCTATCATTTCCAATTGTTCTACTGTTCTAACATTTAAAACAGGTTGAAATCATGGCTTGATACCACTAATGACTGTACCTGTAATTTAACTTAAATGTAAGCCTTGATCAAGTGTGTTTTTATGAATGTATTTTATTAACTGTTGAGAAGTTAATGGGCTCTATGCACTGTTGGGGCAGAGTGCGTGCAAAGACACGTACCCAACCCACAACTCTGCACCCATGGATGGATGCACAGTGGTTGTATTCATGAACACGCGTCATGCGCAAGCTTCCACGCAGCCCACCCCACAGCATGCAGGTGTGGGAGGACTGTTCCATGGACTGGGTGCACATCCAATGGGATGCCCAGTCTGCTGCTGGATACCTTGTGTCCACGGGCATGGATGGTGGCAGATGGCATGCTGTGTGCCAGTGGCACAAGAGCAACAGGTGTCTGGCAGCTACCCTGAGCCCTTCTTGTGGTCCCCATGAGCTGGGGTGGCTTGTTGGGGGTTTGATGTGCCCTGATGCCCCAACACAGCTGGCAGTGGCATCCTGGAGGGGCACACATTGCTTACAGTAGGGGTTACCAAGCATAAGCATGTGCACCCCTCGCCCAGCACACCACACCTTTAGAATGACGTGGTGTGCGCCCACGCCTGACACACCCCTGCCTACCCCCAGCATGCTGCTGTTTATGGAGCTGGGGGATTGGGCATGTACCTGTCCTGTGCTCCTCCTAGTGAATGCCACGTGAGCTCCACAGGACCCCGCTCTCTGGCATTCAGATGTAGTTATGCCAACACACCGGTTTATGCAGCATGATGATATAGTGAATAGAGCCCATTGTGTGTAGTGTAAAGTCTATCTGTAAATGTGTTTTTATGTAAAACTTGTCACTTGTGAAAACATGCCGTAATGCTCATCTTGCTTACCAGTATAAAAAATAAAAATGAAAAGAATTCTTCTGAAAGTAAATTTTGCCTTGAATTTAGGTAAATCTGTGCAGATAGTTTTGAATTTGTATTAGGTTAGAACTCTTAATTTTTGTTTTTTGATATTATGTTTGGTGTTTTGACCATTTAAAATGTATGCATTTTATTCTGCATCAAACTTCAACTCACCTTGGTAAGTTGCAGTAGTGTGTTTAAATAAAGCTAAACAAACAAACTTTAAAAAATATTTATTTTAGTGTTACCTTAATCAGAATCTCTATGTCCCACAGTATTAAAGTAGAGGAGCTGAGGATTTCCCTTTAAACAGAAAAAGTATTTGCAACTAACGCTGAGATTTTTAAGAGAAACATGAAGTCCACCATGCACTGAGAGGCACTGATAATTCATGCCCAGATGAAAGTCTGTATGATCAGCATTCTTCTTCACAGCAAGGTTCCTCAGACAGTATTCCATGCAGATGTTACTCACAGAATTGAGGAAGATGCAGATCAAAAATATTATCAAGAAGGGGTGCTGTGGAGCAGTCAGTGGAGCAACAGCTCTCTTTCATCACTCTGTGCTGTATTTCTACTTTTCTTAGAAGTATTTCCTGTTATCTAGTGGTTATTGGCTACAGATTTTGCAGCAATCGATTGTTGAGGCTGGTGTGATTGACCATGTCTCAAAAGGATCAGAAATAAATGGTGCCCAGTGTAGAAGCATTCTTTTCTCCAGGGTCCGGCCTGAAGGGCACAGGGCCTTCACAGCAACAAGGCTCAGTAGTGACCTACCAATAGTGCAGATTCTAAGTATGCTGGCCAAAATTTAGACTACTGCCAAAGAAACCAATAAGCATTTGGCAGCGGTGGAGGCTAAACTGGCTGACTTTGACACCCGCATCACAGCTAATAAAACTGCTATCTCAGACCTTCAGAAAGGAGCAAAACAACAGACTTCTGTAAATGCAACCTTTGCAAAGGACCTCCTTTTTCTAAGATCCAAAGTTGAAATGTTGGAGGCGGACTTTGTCGGTGTAATGTGGGTGGTTGGTTTTCCTCCACGATTTGCTAACAGACAAGATTTGATGCCGGCTCTTGAATGCCTTATTTTTACTGACGTTCAATTGCTTAATCCCTCTGCTGGTATTACGATCGTGAAGGCATTCACTATTCAGATCTATTCTTGGCCTGGAGCAGGTGCAGCTTAATATCCTCTTATGGCCATTGTCACCTCTCAAATCCTGAGGCAAGACTTTCCCTGCTACAAGTGGCCAGAGCTAAGCGGGATATTATCTGGAAGGAGTAAGCTAGCCTTCTTCTCTGATGTGTCATCTCAAACACAGAATCACCGGCAGGAGCTGAAAGCTATTAAAAATCCTTTCTGGAGAAAGGTATTGAAGCTCAACTGTTTTTCCTAGCATGGCTCCAGGTCAGATCTCGGAACATGATTCATGTTCACAGACCCAGAGGCAGCCATGGCACTCATTGAGAAGCATGAGCCTAAGGATGCCACAGAGGCTGTGGAACCAGAGTGTGGAGTCGATTCAGATTGATTCGAACTTTAATCTTTTTTGGTTTTACATTCTGGACTTATACCGCTTTTGTGCATACTGGGTTCCTACCTTTGGTAAGTGATTAGGATCTGCTGGCTGCTCTGATTTATTTAATTTTGTTTTGTCATTTCTTTTATAGCTAATAATGCCTGATTCTCAGAGACCGCTGTAGTATGTCTTCTCACCTAATACTATTACTCCCTTTTGTTTATAAAATTGTGCTTTCATCCTTGCATGGCAGCTCGTTCAAGGTCAAATGTAAATCAATTGAGCTGGAATGCTGTCCATTACCTTTTGTTATTAGCCTCTCTGTTTCAGCCCTCCTGTGATTATTAACAATCTGCAAGGAGCCAGAAAGCTGCAACATTTGTCTTTGAACTCTTACCATCACTGGGGTGAGACTGGACTTTATTTGGGCTTCTCCTGGCTGGACTTGTATTCTTTTGAACTGCTTGGCTGTTCCTAGTGGTGCTTCATATCTTTTAGCTATATTTTCCACTGTTTCTATTTACATCGTGCTTTACCACTTTGGAGCTGTGCATTTGTTTGTGGAATGTATCTTTTGTACCTCTTTCCTTTATTGTAAAATATAAATAAAATTAGTTTAAAAATATTGTCAAGAAGAAAAAATGGCAGGCTATCCACACAGTAAGTTAGGAGACTTCCAAAGTAAGTCTCAGGAAAACACTGAGCCTGGCCACTAACTAGAGGATAATAAAGTACAAGAGCCATACAGTGAGTACAAGCTGTAAAAAGCAGACACATAGTGCATAAAGCAACAAAAGAACAAAGTAGGTAACAAGAGGAGATGGAAATTACCAATTACACCAAATAATACTTGTGCAAAAAGTACCCTTTCTCTCAGACCACGCTAGAACCACACACTTGCATCTAGAACACCAACATGTGTCCAATTAAATATTAGGGCTAATTATAAGCATTATAGACCAGTAAGTGTAGCCTATTTGGTTGGAAAGATATTGGAAACTATAATTAAAGAAAATGTAGAGCAATTCCTGAAAAATATAAGTCAAAATTACCCCTTACAACATGGTGTCAGGAAAAACAGATCCTGTTTGACCAACTTCCTATACTTCCAGAAATCTGTTAATCTGGCTTTGGAGTCAAATTTATCAGTCAATGTAATTTATGTGGATTTTGATGAAGCCTTTGACTCAGTCTCATATTTGGAGTTAATCAGCACCCTGACAGAAACTTGTATTAAAATATTATATGTTGGATTTGTTATTGGTTGGAAAAAGATGGCAGAGGGTTTGCTTAAGGGTTTTATATTCAAATTGGGATGAAGTGACTAGTGGAGTCCTCAAAGGTCCATTTGGGACCTTTTCTGTTCAACATCGTTGTCTCCTTGATGAACTGCAAATATAATGCATGCTTTTGTAAGTTTGCCGATGATGCCAAAATGGGTGCAATTGTAAATAATAATGATGACACTATCTTTTTACAAAAGGAAATAGATATAGTAGCCAATTGAGATTCGAGTAATGTAATATGGAGAAATGTAATGTTATGCATTTTGGTCATAGGAATATAAAAGCTAAATATTTCCTGAATGGTGGTAAAATAATATCTATCAAGGCAGAAAAAGATCTGGGTATACTAATCACGGATAAACTAACATTTGACCTTCATCGTAAGAATATTAAGTAAAGGGAATTGAATCTTGGCTGCAACAGCAGAAATATTAAGAGCAGGGAAAGAGAGGTATCGATGCCCCTTTATTGTGCCCTGGTGAGAGCCTTATGGAATACGGTGTCCAATTTGGGGCACGTCACAGTAAGAAGAGACATAAGAAGACTGGAGGGTGCAGAGAAAGGCAACTAAATTGGTCTCCAATATCAAGCAATTGCCCTATGTGGAGAGACTGAGGAGTTGGAGCTGTACTCCTTGCAGTATAGGAGGCTGAGAGGGGTCTTTACTTGGTATATGGGAACGTATGTGATTGGTTGCCAGAGAAAATACTAGAAACATTAGAGGGCATGACCATTTATTAAAAGGAAAAACTATAAAAAGAAACACAAAGGGAAACAAGGATCAATCAGTGAGTTGTCTCAACTTGGAAGAAACTCCTTAGTGATGTAGTTCACAGAACCACATAAGCCAATTTAAGAAATCATTAGATGTAGTTATGAAAGAAAGGAGATTAGTGGGATATGTTTAATACTGTACTGAAATCAAGTCAGTATGGCTAACATTAATAGACCTGTAAACATCATATGATCCTCGGATCCTATATGTCAAATAACTTTTTAAATGTTTTATTTGTTTAAAGCAGCCATGCAATGAAATTGGGAAAAAAGATTAGATGCTACTTTTTTTACTTTAAGATTCAGACATCTTCAGTTTCATTTGGTGGTACAATTTTCTAATTCTGCCAAAATATGAGGATTTTATGAATGTTTTAGTGTACTTTTTCTGATGAAAAAAATGTCTCCCATATTTTGCATAGACAGCATTGCAGACCTGGTAAGGGTTAGAATCGAAAAATAAAAAGACTCATGGTTGGCAGCATAAGAGGTACCTAGACAAGTACATTTGACAGATATGCAAATATTATTCTTAACTATAGCTGAAGCTAGATATTTTGGAAACACATTTTCATTGCCCTGCTTCTCTAAGACATCAATGCAAAGTGATATATCCTTGCTGTTTCCCAGTTTATCTTTGAATTAACATTGCCGTTTACTCTGCAGTACTGGCAATGCTCATGCAAAATAAATACAAACACAACAAGATGTCATTGCACTGGATTGGACATCCTTGTCCAGTAAAACATTTAAAAATGAGTTATTTAGCATACAGTGGATTATATTATGGATAAAGGAGTAAAAGCAGGTGTATGTCCATCAAGATTATCCCTAACTAGCTCAGTGATAATACCAATTACATTTCTCTTCCCCATCTACTTATCAAGTCCATTTTGAATGCTGCAGGACTAGAACTCTCATAAATAAGGCTTGAAGGAAGCTTGTTCCAGATCCTATTCTCTGACCTACTCAGCCAGTATAATGTTATGCTTGTGCAACTGTGTTAGTTTGGTTTTGGCCATTCACTCTCTCTATTCAGAGGAATTACCACCCTGTAGGGAAATTAGAGCAAGAAACCTCGGAGAAAGTTTCACTCCAGAGGTGTCGCGAGGACTATCCCATGGTTAAAGGGTACCTTAGGAATCCCTAAGGAGAGAAGTGTGTCACTGGAGGAGGAGGGGAGGATGGTGGAGCAAAAACAAAATGCTTCACAATGAGGCTGAGAGGAACTGCTTATATAGCTCAGAAAGTGGGAGTGGCTGGCTGCTTGGACACTGAACTCCAGGCAAAGCCTTTCCAATGGAATATAAAAAAATCCTATTTTCTGAATGGAAATGTTTTGCTCAGATTTTAAACTCATGACCTCAAGTTCTGGAATTTTGTCAGTAAGCTCAACACTATAACTTTTCTAATCAGCACTGATGGAGTAAGTTTTCCAAAGTGCAGTGTGTTGTATGTATATTTTTAAGGTACCGTATCAGTGTTATAGCTTTTATGTCATCTGGAAACAGTTTTATGTTGTTTGTCTTGCCTGATGATGGCTGTCTGTGGCTGCTTGTGTTGCCTGGTTCTTTGCTGCTTAGGGAGGGAGGAGTTATGGTTGAAAACCTTAAAGCCACATTTCCATACTTTTGTGGTGTTAAGTTCAGCTCTAACTGGTGAATTAATGCTGTTTTTGTTCAATGAATTTCCTGTCTTTTAATAAATATATTTGTAGTTTATCACCTTTTCCCATCAAACAACCAATAAATGTATTTAATGTAATAATGTATGGCCTTTTCTGCTCCTGTTGTATCATCTTGTTTACATTCACTGTAATTTTTTCACTTGGGCAAGACTGATTCAGAGGTGGGACTTCAAGAGCGCATGGACCCTGCTAAATTCCACAGGCAAATTCCATACCACAGCCTTACATATGTCTGTATAATTTGCAGAAAGCCCCAATGGGATATAAACAAATTTCTCAGTGTAGTATTTCATTAGTGATGATTTGCATAGTATCCTTTAGGTCTTATTTCAATTGCATAGCATGGCATTATGTGCATTTTCAGAGTCTGTGTAGGCCCTTTGGTGCAGTGTGACAAGGGTGTGTGATTTGCATATGGCCCTTCATACAACAGCCTTGCATAAATCAGCAGTTTTACGTAAGGCCCTTAAGTGCATACATAATTTGCATAGTGAAAATTAATTCCACACAAATCACTTACTATGGCACTATATGTATCTTCTGATCCTGCTGTCCAGCATTAAATGAGTGCCAGCACAATCGTACTGCAACACAATGCATGCCTCACTTTTCAATATTTATGTCCTCAAGTTCTCAGAAGTCATGTTTCAAGCGCACATGACCTCCATGAAGTGATGACATTTCAATTCAACCTTTTAAATGGGGTTTATGG
The DNA here is from genome assembly GCA_016271365.2 of Neoceratodus forsteri. Classification (NCBI taxonomy): domain Eukaryota; kingdom Metazoa; phylum Chordata; order Ceratodontiformes; family Ceratodontidae; genus Neoceratodus; species Neoceratodus forsteri. Next base: position 35,726,946 of record CM057459.1, read on the forward strand.
CAATACACTGTAGAAATACATTTTAGGGTAGAAGTGATTGCTTGTAAACCAGCCCTGGGACCTTTCTTTTACTTTGCACTGGATTTACCATTAAATTGCTGCTCTTAAAATTAAAGAAAGTAGCTAGAATTTAGCCGCTGGTTAAACTAATTACAGTCCCGGAGGTACCGCTTGACTTACTTTAATCTCTGCTAGCCAAGTCAGCTGAAAGTTTATACTGTGCCTTCAGAGCAGCTCAGCTGATCTTTAAACTGCAAGAAGCTTTTCTACTTGGCTCCAGTTTAATTTGGAGCTCAAGTTTTCAACTGCAGGATTTTTGCTCTGTCCTCAGCTTCTGCCTCAGTGCCTGACTGGCTGATCCCACTGGTTGCTCATTGACCACTCCCTCCACCCTCAATACCCTCCACCTTAGCTGGTATTACATATATATGCCATGCTCCGTGAGGTTTCTTTTTCTCTATCTTACTGGTTTCTCGTTTGCTTCGTAATATAGGTTCTCCACTAGAGGTCTCCTGAACCACCTTGATAACCTATGTATCCGTCTCTGACCCAGCACTCATCCAAGTTCCTCCCCTGGTGGCTGATTCTCTGGCTCGGTGATCTGTTTTTCTTTATTTTCTGGGGTTAATTTATTATTTTGCCCTGTTTTCCTTCTTCACACTCATCTCCTTCTCCCTGATTCCCTTGCTCCCAATTTTCCTCCCTCCTATTTTCACTCTATCCTCTCTTTCCTCTACTCTCTCTATTCCTGTCTTGCCTCAATAATTACCCTTACCCATTCTTCCTCTCCCATGAATTCTAGGGTTATATATCCCTCCTGCCATTATTTGGCATCATGTTTTGCTAGTATTTTTAACGGGTCCGACTCAGTATCCCTCCTCTCGCCATGTATACTCACTTGATAATGTCTGCTACTCCAACTTACTGTCTGACCCCACCCCTAATCCATCACCTCTGTTGGTTCTTAATTATAAACACCTAGAAGTATTACTTGGATGTATCTTGCGTGGTACTCTGTCTCCCATGGGCGTGCCTCTCAGGCATTTTTGACTGCATCTTTATGGATCATTGCCCTGTTGCTTACCCTTACTGGGGATATCGAGACAAATCCTGGTCTGACTATAGCATATAATACCACCCAGCCTCACCCCCCAACTGCCTGCCCCAGACATCCAGTTTCACCTTGCTCACCTTAACATAAGGAGCCTTACTGCCAATTTCTCAGAACTTGAGGCTTGGGTTTGTTCGAATAAACCTGGCATTCTTGCCTTATCTGAAACATGGCTGAAGCCATCTATTGCTGACTCCCCTGCTATAATATGTTTCAGTCAGATCGTCACACCTCCAAAGAGGTGGGGCCTGACACTAAATTTCAAGTCTCATCTCAATGTGACTATCTTACATACTCCCGTTAGCTAATTGTGAAGTGCTTCATTCCCTTTTATTGCTTGGGGTGCTAAAAATACACATCTTCTGCATTTATATACCTCCCAGAACCACTAAGCTAGGTCTGGAAGAATTTATTGAACTATTGCCATCAGTGTCAAGGAAAAATGAAGTAATCTGCTTGGGAGATTTTAATCAGGACTGGGCGAGCTAGTTCCTTCCTCCTATCCTCCATTACTAGCAAAGGCGAACCTCACTTACCTTATCCAGGCCCCACAAGGATCTCCGTTGTGGTTCCTGCTCCACCCTCTTAGACTGGATCCTGACTACTAGGAAGGAGAACTCCCCTCTGCTGGAGTTCTACCTGACCCATAAGTGATCACTGTCTGATGTACTGCGTTTGGGACACCACCTCCCCTCATTCTGCTCTAAAGTCTTATCTTTTCCAACCTCTCCAGGCTTAACCCCGATCGCTCCTACAGGATTTAAAATGGTTGACTGGTCTACCCTCTACATAACCAATGATATGAACATAGCAGCTGAATATTTCAATGCTGCCCTACTCTCTTTTCAGCACCAACATATCCCAGTCACCACACGCGGGGTAAAGAGAAAATCACAAAATGGCTCAAGCACCCTCTTCTCCAGCTTCTAAAATGTAGGGATAAACTCTGGGCAACTTGGAACCCTCCTCCTTCAAGTTGACTTTGAGGCCTACAGGACCCATTGCAACACCTGTAAAAGGAGATTTGATCGCCAAGAGCATATACTACCTAACCTGCTCAGTTCCTCTGCCTCTAACCCTAAACATTACTGGTCACAAATTAAAGAAATTCTCAGGAACAACAAGTCAATCTCTCAAATGAGGTGCTAATAAACAATACCCACTGCAGTAACCCTCACCATAGTGAATGCCTTTAACTCCCTCTTTCCTTGCTTCCCACCCCCCTCATCACCCAACATTTCCTAGAGTCCCCAACCTCCCTGGCCACTGCTTTCCTGGTCTTGTGCTGGCTCTGGTCATGCATCAAGAGGTCCTTATGCTACTAAAGTCTTTGCCGCTAACAGCAGTGCTGGACCTGATGGTGTTCATCCTAGGATCCTTAGGCAGTTTGCCTCGTGTCTGGCGGTGCCTGTAACCTGGCTTTTCAACCTCTCAATCTGCTCTGCCTCTGTCCCCTTGATCTGAAAAGTTGCCAGAACCATTCCAGTGTTTAAGAAAGGAGACATCAAAATCTTATTGAACTACATCCCTTTTCACTCCTGCCCATGCTTAGTAAGTTGCTTGAAAAACTGAATCATCAGGACTCTGCACACCTCCTCAGTTCCAACCTCCAATCTTCAGTACAACATGGCTTTAGGGCTGGGCACAGCACAACTACTGCTCTCACCCAGTCACCTGGGTATACTGCATGATCCTGAGCAAGTCACTTAACTTCCTTGTCACATCTGGAAACAAGCTTCTGCTTAGTGTGCTACCCTGGTTAAACAATGTTCCTTTCCTTTACCAACGATGTCAAATGCAACATGGACAAGGGCTTACTTACTGGAGCAGTATTCATAGACCTCTCTAAAGCATTTGACATGGTGCATCAACCCTTCTTCTGGCTAAGCTGCTTTCACTTGGTGCTTCTGACACAACCCTACCCTGGTTTGGCAGCTACCTGAAAACCACTCTCAGGCTGTCTCTTTCTGTATGGTTTTCTCCCCCACTCCCATCTCCTGTGGTGTTCCACAGGATCTATTATTGGTCCTATTCTCTTTCTCTTTTCCTTACCAGATATCCCTATTCCATCTACACACTGTAGTATTATCATGTATGCAAATGACTTGGTGCTTTACTCTGCCTCTAAGTCTATTGTTGACATCAATCTACATCTCTCATCTGCCTTTCAGACCCTCCAAGCCTGGTTTTCCTCCAACTTCCAAATCCTGAATTTATCTAAGACCCAGGCCATGCACTTTGGGTCCACTAGAAAGGTGCCTGCTGAGTCCCCCAGGCTCCTGGTCCACTGCTGTGATGAGACCGCTGTCGCTAACACTTTATCCTTCAAATATCTTGGGGTTACTCTGGACCCGGTATGACTTTGCTGCTCACGTCAATGAGGTATGCCAAACAGTCAATGCCAAGATTGATATGGCCTTGGAGTGTGTCACTGTCTCACTCCAGCTGCTAGGATCTCAGTAGTGAGAGGGGTTTACTCCCACAACTGCTATATGCCCTCCTGTACTCTCTCATGCCAATGGGACATATCTTATAACAATATCTGTAGATTTGCCTTATCGGCTCCTCACCTAAACCATCACTGCCAGCTCTATTCTGCCTTGAACTGGCTATCACCCAAAGCCTTCAATTCTTGTGCTCTTGGGTATTTTGTTGACTCTAACCCAGAACTCCCTGCCCCTCCTCTCTGGGTGACATACTTACCCGGTCTCTCTCACTCTCGCTCCTTAGGTCCCCACCTCCCCCTTGCTCACTATTTAGCCCTGCTCCACTAAAATGGGTGAGCAAGCTTTTTCCATATTTTGCACCTCAGTTCTGGAACTCACTCCTCTCCATATTAAGAACCCTCATCTTGCCTTACATTTAAGCATGCTCTGTTCTCTCACCTTTATGCTCTTGGAACCGCAGAATGCACAACTCTTCTTGTTCTCTCAATTCTGTCCATTCAGCTGTGTACATGCCCATAGTTTATGCAAGTCTTATGTGTACTGAGTGTCTACCTGTCTTTTTCTCCCTAGATAGGCAATATGACCTGTTTATTTTGCTATTATGCCATCATTTTGCTATTATGCAATTTGTATTCAATCACAACTCTCTATTCCTGATGTTATCTCTGTGCTGTTATTAATTCCTGTAATCTGCTTCTGCTGATGTATTTTTGCTTTGACAGTTATCTTACTTTATGTACCTGGTTTTGTTCACTGCTGTATTTTTCAACTTGTACTCTCCTGGGTCGTCCTGAAAATAGGTAGTTTTTCCTAGTGTACTTACCGGTTACCAAAAAGCTAATAAATAAATAAACAAATAAATATTCTCATCTTGTAACATAAGAATTGGAAACCATCACTAAGCATGTGACCTAAGATTTCGGGTACCTAAAAACTGGGTCACTGTTCACCAAACAAACTCCTGAGTCTAGTTAGACAGGTCATTTAGGTGGGTTCAGCAGTTTGTTATTTGAAAAAGCATCCTTTTATGCTTTTCCAGTTTCTTTCCCAAATAAAAACAACATGGTAGCACTCACAACCTAAACATTTTTCTTACGATCGGCTCATGACATAAAAATTCTTATGTCGTATGAAACAGCAATTCTGAAAACCCTGCGCCTACAGAAGTCAAATTTTAAACCATTAAAACAAACTCGAGAACTGATTAATATTGTTTCACAAAATCTTCTAACGCACCTCCTTTGGCCAGACACTTCCACCATAAAAGGTTGGGAACAAAATTCCAAACCATTTACGCTCTCGAAGGAGCAAATAAAATGGTCAAAAGTGCAGTTGTCTTATTTTAAAACTCCCAGGATCTCAGAATTTGATGAGCAACACTCACAAAATTTACCAAATCATTAAAACGTGGCACTCTTGACTGACATGCAAAATATGATGCAGTTTTGCTGAACGGTGCAAAAGTTATTAAGGGTCAAAGATCACACTATATAAATTGTTTGTTGTGACATTAGAATCAGTTCATGACCTACAACATTTTAGGTCACGAAAACAGCTATCCTGAAAACCTATTTATGCAATAGGTGTGGACTCAGAAGCTGTTGAATAAATCCATTTATTTTCACATATGTTGAATAAATTTTAGAATCCTAGCTTTATTCAACCCAGTCCGTGTCCCACAGGGCTCAATCTTGGGCCCCTTCTTTTCCTGAATTCACTGCCAGAATCCTGCCCTGCACAGATCCTACTCTATGTGGATGATGCTGTCATCCTGGCATCCCACCATGATCCAGTCCATCTACAAGGTAACCTCCAACAGGCCTTCTCGGCAGTTGAAAACTGGTTCACAAAATACAGACTTATACTTAACCAGAAAAACAAAGACCATGATCTTCTGCAGCTCCCAAAACAAACACAAACAATATCAGCTCTCCATTAAAACCAAGCAAAGGAATCACCCTCGAACAAGTTCATTCATACCTTCAAATACCTCGGCCTCACCCTCGACTATAATATCTCGTATGTCCCACACATCAATAACGTGACAAAAGTAGCCAGCACCAGAATGGGCATACTATTCGACATAGAAACATCTAATTAGCTTGGCAGAAGACACCAGGAGAAAGGACTGCTGTGTGACTGGACTTCTGTACTGGGACTAAAGAAGTAGAACTCTTGTACTTGGACCTTTAATTTAGGGTAAAAAACTAACAAACAAAACAAAAAAAGTGTGTGTTTGTCTGAGTTAACTGAACTGAATGGTTATCTGAACAGTTATCTAGGTGTACATCTCAGGTGATTGAAAGGACTTGATAGCTGTGAGGTTTAAATTACTTGTAGAAAGATCTAGTAAGTAGGGGGTGGCTTAGCTAGAAGGAAGCTACATTTAAAGACTGCCTTAGAAAGATTCTACTACTAGCTTGACAGAAGACACCAGGAGAAAGGACTGCTGTGTGACTGGACTTCTGTACTGGGACTATATTGCCCTCCTTCCTTCCTCCACCCTCCCACCCAAAGCTAGTTCTACTTTTATAGGCACAGGATTTGACTGACAACAGGAACTTCCTGTTTGGGAGCAGGAAGTGAGTGATCACAAAGCCACCAAAGACTCACCATCCTAGAAGGGCAACAGTAGCTCTCAGACCCTCTAGCTGCTGGAGGTCTGCCTCTGAGCAAGTAAGGGGTCTAATGAGAAATATAGGATATTCTTCTCTCAGAACAGGACAATCAGGAGCTTAAAGGGCACACAGGCAGAAAGTAAGGAGAGAGAGAGAAAAAACAGAGGAAAGAGTAAGGATTGTAAATAGGTAAGGGGCCAGAAATAAGACATGATGGGAGTGGTGCAGTGCAGTGGCTGTGGAGCAGCAGTCTTCCGGGAGATGTTCTGGAGGATGCGGTGTTGTCCCATCTGCAGGCATGTCTCTGGGCTGAGGAGGAGGTTGCTCATCTCCAGGCTGAGTTGGCCAGGATTTGTGGGACCTCCTCTTCCATCCAGGACCACCAGTGCCACTGCCGTTGCCTCAGAGGTTGCCAAGAAAGAGGAGGCGGTTGGACCACAGTGGGCTCAGGGAGGGTGAGGGTGGTGGAACAGAGGCACATCCTCCAGTTGTACCTCTCCACAATTCCTATGCCATTCTGGCAAAGTGTGGTTCCTCTATGGAGGCACCCGCAGTGGAGACCAAGGAGGATGCTGGGAACCTCCACAAAGTAGACCCACAGGAGGGTGGCAGGGTACCCTGCAGGAAAACAACTCCTGGTGGGAGACTCCATTGTTAGGAAGGTAGAACTGGGGAGGAAGGGAGAGGAGGTAAGGTGCCTGCCTGGTGCCATGGCTGGAGGGACAGGGAGAATCCTCAGGATTGCCAGAGCAGCTGCACAGGGAGGGAGCTGGATGTCATTGTCCACCTAGGGACAAATCACCTCGCTAAGAAAGGGATTAGAGAAGTGCAGTAAGAGTTTGTGGAATTGGGAGGGCCTTAGACAAGTAGCACCACGGTAACCTTCTCGGAGGTGCTGCCCATCTATGGTGTAGGACAGGCTAGGGTGTTCCACACCATGGGATTCAATCAGTGGTTGAAAAACTGGTGTGGAGCTCAGAGATTTGGCTTCATTGGGGACTGGGGGTCCACCTGGAGTGATGCAAGCCTATACTGGCATGATGGGCTGCATCTGTCCAGGAGGAACCAGGATCCTAGGTGATAGGTTTAAATGCTTCATTGGCAAGCATTTAAACTAGCCAGGGAGATACTGGAAAGGAGCAGAAATCCTAGCCCCCAAAAATCACAGTAGTAAGTGTGGTAAACACCAACATAGAGGTGTCGATAGGGAGAAGGGCGGGGTAAATGGAGAAAGTGACAAAGGCAAGAAGGACAGGGATGGGGTAAAAGGAGTAAGGCCATCAGGAAATGGAGGTAATGAGTACCAATGCCCGTAGTCAGGCAACAAGCTCCCTGAGCTGGTGGCCTTGATGGAAGAGGATGCCTGGATATCGTAGCAGTCACAGAAACATGGTACACAGAAAACCATGACTGGGATGCTAACATACCAGGGTACATAACCTACAGGAGAGACAGGCAGGGAGAAGGGGGAGGAGTAGCTCTCTATGTAAAGGAAGGGATAAAAGCAACTGAACAAAAGAGTAAACAGGGAGGAGAGGAGGCACTGTGGTCACCTTGGAGACTGAAAGGCACCACAATCCACACAGGGGTTGTGTACAGACCCCATGTCAGGGAGGAATGGACAAGGATATGATAGAAGGCATTCTTAGAATGGCAGAGAAAGGGAGATACTGTTGATGGGAGACCTGACTATGCCAGATGTTAACTGGAGCACATTTGCTGCAGCCACATCCAAGAACAGGACCATTCTTGATGCCCTACAGGTGGCAGGCCTCAGACAGCTAGTTTGAACCCACTCATGAGGGAGCAATCTTAGACCTCGTGCTCTCAAGCGGGGGAGAGAATCTCGGTCTAGAAATGGGTTGCCATCTGGGAACAAGTGACCATCAAACAGTGTGGTCCATGTCAAACTCCCTACAGAGTCAAGCCATACAAAAGTGAGGGCACTGGACTTCAGGAGGGCTGACTTTGGCAAGATGGGAGAGTGCCTCAGAAAGGCACTAGCAAACAGGCTAGAAGGAGGTGTGCAGCAACAATGGGAAATCATCAAAACTGCCATCACAAGAGGCAACAAGCCTTTGTGTGAAGCAATAAATAAATCAAAATGAAAGAAAAAGCCACTATGGTTCTCAAAAGAGGTGGCTGTGAAAGTCAGGAAGAAAAAGATAGCATTCCGGAAGTATAAGGAAACACAGAAGGAGCAGGACAGAGAGCTGTACCAGTTAAGGCAGAAGGAAGCAGGGAGGGAAGTCAGAATAGCAAAGGCCCAAACTGAGGAAAAATAGCCAACTCGTTAAGAAGGGGATAAAACCTTTTATAGGTACATCAGCGAGCATAGAAAGACAAAGGGAGGATAGTGAGGCTGAATAGAATGAGCGGTGGGTGGGCAGAGGGGACAGTGAAAAGCAAGGATACTGAACGAATATTTCTGCTCAGTATTCACAAAGAGGAGGGAAGTGCCTAATCCAATTAACAGAAGCACTTTGATAGAAGTCGATCCCAGTCCTTTCACAAAAGAAAGGGTTCTGCAAGAACTCCTAAACTGAAGGTGGACAAAGCAATGGGGTCTGATGGAATTCACCCCAGAATTCTAAAAGAATTAAGGGGAAACTAGTGAAACCACTGGCTACACTTTTTAATGAATCATGGGAGGATGTGGTACCCGAGGACTGGAGGAAGTCGGATGTGATTCCCCTTCACAAACGTGGGACCAAGACAGAGGCAGGAAACTACAGACCTGTCAGTTTGACCTCTGTGGTAGGGAAAGTGATGGAGTCACTTCTGAAGGAAAGAATAGTTGAGTACCTAGAGGCCAGTGGAGCACAGGACCCAAGGCAGCATGGGTTCACAGTGGGAAGGTCATGTCAGATGAATATAATACATTTCTTTGACTGGGTGACCAAAGTAGTAGACCAGGAGGAGCTGTGGACATGGTCTATCTAGACTTTAGCAAGGCATTTGACACAGTCCCACACAAAGATTAATAGTCAAATTAACCAGCCTGGGAGTGGGTCCCAGGGTGGTAGCCTAGGTAAAACATTGGCTGGACAACAGGACACAGAAGGTAATTGTAAATGGAGTCCACTCTGAAGAAGAGGGGTTACTAGTGGGTACCGCAGGGTTCAGTATTGGGTCCAGTCCTTTTAATGTCTTCATCAGTGACATTGCAGAGGGACTGGAAGGAAAGTATGCCTCTTTTGCAGATGACACAAAGATCTGCAACAGGGTTGATACACAAGGAGGCGTGGAAAGGATGAGAAGGGACTTGGCAAGGTTGGAGGAATGGTCAGAGTATGGCAGCTAGGATTCAATGCAAAGAAGTGCAAAATAATGCACCTGGGAAACAAGAACCCAGGGAAGAATACACAATGGGTGGGAGGTAGTAACAACAACAAAAAGGAAAGGGACCTGGGGTAATCATATCAGATGACCTTAAGGTTAGCAAGCAATGTGAGAAGGCAGTAGGGAGGGCTGGGGATACTGGGATGCATGGGAGAGGCATCAGCAGCAGAAAACAGGAAGTTGTTATCCCTCTGTACAGACAGTTGGTGAGACCCCATCTGGAGTACTGCGTCCAGTTCTGGAGACCCCATCTCCACAAGGACATAGACAGGATAGAGGCAGTCAGAGGAGGGCAACTAAATGGTGCAGGGTCTGCAAGAGAAGCCGTTTGAGGAGAGACTAAGGAGCTTAATATGTATACCCTTGAGGAAAGAAGGAGAGGGGTACATGATTGAAACTTTTAAGTATCTCAGTGGAATCAACAAAGTCCAAGAGGTAGCATCTTTCAGAAAAGAGATGTGCAAGAACAACAGGACACAATTTAAAGATGGGGTGGTTCAGGGGCAATGTGAGGAAGTATTATTTCACAGAGAGGATAGTGGATGCATGGAATAGCCTTCCTGAGGAGGTTGTGGGGTCTAAAACTGTGGGAGAATTCAAGAATGCATGGGACAGACATAAGGCAATTCTTGCGGGGGTAGGAAGAAATAGGCTGTTGGTTAACTAGGATCTGCAGCCTATCCTGTAAGTAGGAAATGGGCAGACTAGATGGGCCAAGCGGTCCTTATCTGCCATCAAAGTCTATGTTTCTATGTTTCTATAAGCTCTGTCCATAGCTGTCCAGAGCTCCATCATCAGCATCATTGACTACGGTCTCATTATCTATGGATCTGCCACAACCTCATCTCTCAGGCATGTTTCGACTTCCCTCAGTCAAGCCTGCTGACTCGTTACTGGTTCCCACTGTCTCACCCACACTTGCAACCTCTACTCCAAAACAGGCTGGCTGCAACTGAACAACTGAATCAAATACCAAACCTGCATCACTGCTAAGAAAATCATGATGGGAAAGGCACCACCAGAGTCAGCACCCTCCTCAAACCCAAAATCACCAACCACAACACCAAGAGCTCTAAGCCCCAAATCCTTCAAATCCCGCTGCCGCAGGTCCCAAGGCCAAAGGTCATTTGCATACAGGGCTCCATGTTGGCTGAATGAGCTCACTAGTGACACCTCATCCACAGCAACACTTGGGCGCTCAAAAAAAAAACTCTGCTACTCCATAACTGGCACCTCCACCTGTGCTTGCACCCCATAACATCTTCATTCCCTACACTGCTTCTGACCTTATAGGTATCAGTTTCTGCCCTCTCTTCTTGCACTTACCTGTCCAATGCAACTCTAATGCACTTGCCCTGTCTGTCCTGACAAGGCCCCTCAGCTGCCTCACCCTGACCCTCTACACCTATGCCTTCGCTACCCTCAGCCCCTCCCCTTCTTGCCCTCTTCCTCCTATTGTTTCTTGAGTTACTCATCACTCAGTCTGATTTTGTCAAGCAAAGTTACTGTCTAAAACCATGTACCTGTAACTGTTTTATGCTTTAGTGTCTGTTACCCTGTAACCAGCATGATGTGGAACCTTTGTAAAAGAGCCTTGGCTCAAAGGTACTTTGTAATCCTAGACACAAATAAATAAAAATAAATAAATAAATATGTTGAATAATTGCCACCTGTGAATTAAAGTTTTTGTTGACTTTTTGACAAATAAATGCAAATAACTTTAAAATGAAAAATGATATCATGGTACTGTGAGGAAGAAATTTGTCCAGACACAAATATCTACAAAATGAGTGCTGTTTCATATATATATATATATATATATATATATATATATATATATATATACATTTAGTTTTTTATATAATTAGAAAAACATATATATATATATATACATACATTTTAGTTTTTTATATAATTAGCAAAAACAGCAGAAAATTTGATTTACATTTAACTTTTTCAACAGACAAATGTGAATAACTTTAAAAGAAAAATGGTAGCATTGTACTGTGAGCATAAAAGTTGATCAGCATGAAAATATCTACATAATGAGCGGTGTTTCATTTATAGATACCTTTTAGTTCTTTTAATAATTGCAAAGGCCTCATAAACATTTCTTTTCACTTTTTGGACAAACAAATGTAAATAACTTTAAAATGAAAAATGATAGCATGGTACTGTGAGTACGAAAGTTGTTCATAAAAATATCTATAAAATGAGATGTTTCATTTATAGATGCCTTTTAGATTTTGTATAATCAGCAAAAATGGCAGAAAATTCCATTTTATTCACTTTTTGACAAACAAATGCCACCCCAAAAAAATAAAAACAAAAGAATTGTGACCAATTTTTTCATTATGCACTGGCTATAATATAAAGTTGAGTGTCCATAGCAACTGCTTAGCAACCACAGTGCTAAGTGGAGCTACACTGGGAAAATCAAAAACATCCATGTAAGTTTACATTAAAATGAAATAAACAATTTAAAACAAAACTCCTGCACTATCCTAAAGGATCCTATTTCATAAATCCAATACATAACAGGGACATTGAGCAATACATCATTTATTTTCACTTGAGCTGTTTGACCCTAGGCACATCACTTGTGCTTACACCATCATGAGGTTACCCAATGTCAAACAGCTCTTGTGAAATAAATCATATATAAATCATGTATTCCACAGGTCCTGTTACATATATCCCTTATTGAGCTTGCTAAGAAGTTAAATATTTAAACCTTATAACTCAAGATCATATTATTATTTTTCACAAAATCTGCAAAAGGCACCTCCTTGGACTGAGCCACTTGTAACCTAAAAATTTCAGAACAAAATTGCAAATGTTTTTGCCCTATAGGTGAGCACAAAATTGGCCAAAAGTGCTTTTCAATGCTTTTACTCTCCCTGGATCGTGGAATCCAGATGAGCGGCCATCTCAAAACTTGCCAAATCATAAGGACCTGGCACCCTGACTGTGCTTGCAAACTTTCATGCAATTTCATTGAATGGTGTCAAATTTGTTATGACACAAAATCAGGGTTTAACATTAAAGTGCCTACTCAACCTGTGCTTAGAAGCCACATTTTAAAAACCATATAACTCAAGAATCAATTAATATTTTTACACAACATTCTTGAAATGCATCTCCTTAGGCCAGGCTTCTTCTACCCTGAAATGTCCAAAACACAATTTGAAACCATTTTCACATTAGACAGACAAAAGAACTGCCAAAAGTGATGTTTTTCTTATTTTACACTCCCTGGATCTTGGATGATGGCCATCACAGAACTTGCAAATGATAAGAATGTGGCACCAAACCACATGCAAACTTTTCAGGCCATTTCATCAAATGGCATTGAGTTATTGAAGCTTAAAACTCATAACAATGTACAGAGACAAGTTCTGGAGACTGGGGTGCTGCCCATATGCAAGCACCTCTCTGGGCTGGTGGCAGAGGTCACTGGACACAGGGACGAACTGGTCAACTATGTGCACCATCTGCTCACCCGGTACTGACCCCTCAAAGGAAGTCAGAAAAGAGGCAGAGTGGCTGGACTTTGGTGGGTTCTGGGAGGATGTGGGAGGGAAGGGAGGAGCACACCTCAGACCTTACCTCTGCATAACTCCTTCTCCATTCTGATAGGATGGAGAAGGTAGGATGAGGCCACCAAGACAGGGTGAAGGGAGGTTGTGGGGGTCCAAAGGTAGAAAGCCCCAAGGGGAGGGAGGCCCCCAGTCATGGAGGATGCAGTGTTGGCAGGGGCCCCATAGTCAGGGATAGAGCTGGAACAGGTGAAGGGAGAAACAGGTTAGTAAAGTGCTTACCAGGTGCTTGGTGGGAAGGACTGGAGGGAAGATTGTAGGGATCACTAGGAAAGACAGGGAGTTGGATTTCTCTGTCTATCTGGGAACTACTGATCTGGCCAGGGACACAGAAGGAGTGGTACAGGATAGGTTTAGGGAGCTGGGAGGAGACTGAAGCAGGTAGCTGGCATGGTGGCTCCTTACTGAGGTGCACCCCTATATGGATGGGTGAAGGCTAGGGGAACACAACACCTCAGGGCCTTCAATGAGTGGTTGAAGGCATGGTGCAAGAAGGAGGATTTTGACTGCATTGGGACTTGGTTCTACCTTGGGGGTAGAGGCCTGTAAATGCAATGACCTCCATCCATCCAAGAGGAGAATGCCAATCCTGGGTGGAAGGTTTAGATGATACTTGATAAGCATTTACACTAGTCAAGGGGAGGCAAAAAGTGAGGAAGGCAGAGATTGCCCCACCGAGAATATAACAGCAGAGAGCAACCAGGAGAAATAAATTTCACAGCTGCAGAGGGCACAAGGACAAGGAGGAGGGCAGGACGGCTGATCAGGAAGAGGAATTAAAGTTAAAGAGAGAGGTTAAGGAGGTTGGCAGAGGGATAGTGAAAGAGGGAAGGACAAGACCAGGGAAATGGAAGGTGAAAGATGAAGCAAGACAGGAAGACAGAATAGTGGGAGGGCAAAAGACGAAAGTGCCATGTGTGTCAACATAAGGAGCCTAGAAATAAAACTCCTGACCTTGAAGCAATCATTGTGGAGGCAGGCCTGGATCTGGTGGCCACACTGGAGTCATGGTGCACTGACAACTACAGCGGGAAGTGGCTGTACCAGGCCACACATGTCCTAGAAAGACAAGGCAGGGAGGAAAGGTGGAATGCGAGGTAAGGTATAAAACCACAGAGATACAGGGATTGCAGGGGATAAGAAAGGGCTTGAGATACTATGGGTCAGCTTAGAGACAGGGTATGGGGCCTCTATCCACATGGGGTGGTGTACAGACCACCAACACAAGAGGAGGAATTAGACAATGTTTTGGTGGAGGCCATTAGCAGAATGGCAAGCAAGGGGAAGCATTGATTGTGGGGACTTTAGTCTGCCTGATGTAGAATGTAATATTTTGGCAACAGCTACAACAAGAAGCAGGTCCATTCTTGATGCCTTATGGGGCATTTTCCAGGCAACTGTTTATGGAACCCACTAGAGATGGGGCAGTGGTGGATCTGGTATTTACAAACAGGGACAGCACTGCAGACATCACAGTCTCCTGGTTACCAGTGATCACTGTGCTGTGTGGTTTGGCATATGGATTGGGCAAGAGAAAAAACACACTGAAACAAGGATTCTGGACTTCAGGAGGGTAGATTTTAAAGACATCTGTGACTGACACCAGCCCAGTGATGCTGAAGGTTGAAGTACTGGACCCCACCTCATGCCATGCCAGCAACCCGAGGTCTGGAACAGACTCAGGTTGCTGGGGGCTGGTGGGTAGAGGAAGGATTGAGCATCCATAGACAGCTTTTCTCCTCTGGGAGGGGAACAGTGCATCGATTGTTTGCCTGACACCCAGCATTGGCTGGGTGTCAGCACATGCAGACCACCGAATGGGAGGAACCAACATCCATGGAGCACAGCTGCTCTGCCCATTGCACATTTATGGCTCTGGGAAGTAAAGTAAGGAGGAAAAATGGGAGCTGGCAGGTTCTAGTGATGGCCCGGATGATGCCCCCATGACAAGCAGCCCTGACTTCTGGACTATGCTTGAGGGAGGGAGGAAGATGACACTCCTCATCCTGGCCCCACTGTGGGGGGCAATCCATGAGGGAACTATGGGGTATGGCTGGAGCAGAGATGGCCAGGCTCAGAGGATGAGCCTACTATGGAGGGATGAACATCTGCCAGCTCCACAGAGGCTGAGGGCAAAGTATAGATTTAAAAAAAAAGAAATGGGTAACTGCCTCAGTGACTACCTCAAAGGGATATAGAAAAGATTGAGAAGGGAATGGCTAAGGCAACAGTATGCTGTTCAAAGGAAGTAAGCAAGGAAAGAGGGAGAAAGAGGCCACTATGGTGCTCAAAGGAGGTGGCTAAGTTGATGAAGGAGAAAAAAGCATTTAGAAAGTACAAGGAGACCCAGATGGAGGTGGACAAGCAGGTATATCGGAAAAGCAGAGTGAGGTAGGAAAGAGGGTGAAGCTAGCAAAGGCACAAATAGAGGAGAAGACCCCAAAGGTAGGGAAAAAAGGGATAAGACTTTCTATGGATACATAAGTGAAAAAGGAAGGCAAGGGTAGGATAGTTAAATTAAGAAGGTGAGAGGACCTGTTCAGAGGAAAATCAGGAAAAAGTTAAAAGCTGAAATTTGAATGAGTACTTCTGCTCAGCCTTCACAGTAGAGAGACAGACCAGCAAGTATCAGCAGGCACCGAGAAGGGGGTGTGTGTGGATACAAATCCATTTTCAGAGGAGAGAGTCCAGAAGGGATTGGAAGCCCTAAAGGAGAACAAGGTGATGGGTCTGGATGAGATTCACCCTAGAGTTCTAAAAACTTACCAAGGCGCTTAGCTACACCTCTGGCAACACTGTTCAGCACCTCATTGGAGACAGGGATAGTTCCAGAGGATTGAAGTATAGGCAATGTAATCCCTCTGCACAAGAGCAGCAACAAGAAAGGCTAACACCTACAGACCAGTCAGTCTCACATCAGAAGTGGGGAAATTAACAGAGACCTTGCTGAAGGAGAGACTGATGAAGTACCTGGACACATATGGGCTGCAGGACCACCAGCAACATGGTTTCACAGAGGAGGTCATGACAAACAATAATAGGTTTCTTTGACTGGGTGACTAGGAAAGTGGATCAGGGAGGGCAGTGGATGTGGCCTATCTGGACTTCAGCAAGGCCTTTGACACTGTGCAGTACAGGAAGCTTGTAAAGAAACCAAGCAGCCTGGGGTTAGAAAGAAAGGGGTAAGGTGACCTGTGTATCAAACTGATTGAAGGGTAGAAACCAGAGGGTGATGGTAAACAATTGACCCTCAGAGAACGGGAGAGTGACTAGTGGGGTGCCACAAGGATCAGTACTGGGACGTGTCCTCTTGAATGTCTTCATAACCGACATTGCTGAGGAACTGGAGGTGAGGTGTATCTCTGCAGATGACAAAAATCTGCAACAGGGTGAACACTCAAGAAGGGGTGGAGAAGAGCATAGGGATCTGGGTAGGCTAGAGGGAGTGGTCTAGGGCATGGCAGCTGGGTTTCAGTGTCAAAAGTGCAAAGTCATGCACCTGGGGCAGGTAAACCCAGGAGCTGTGTATAGTATGGGGTGAGTACTGACAGTCACTAAGAAAGAAAGGGACCTCAGGGTACTCTTACCTGATGATCCCATGGCAGACCGGTGAGGCACGGCAGCAGGCAAGGCTCAGAGGAGGACTGAGAGGCTGTGAGTAGTTGCACAGTAAGTGACCAAAGCAGGGTTTGAACTTGCAGTCTCCCAGCTAAGCCAGTGCTCTAACCAACAGACCACACTGCCTCTTATGATAATGATAATGAGGATAATTATTATTATTATTATTAAATTTTAGGACTTAAATTCCCCTCCCTCACACACACACATCAGGTTTCTGCCCAACATAAATAATTTCACCAATATTTAACTTATGGATCTCCAATGACAAGTCATATTGTATACAATCACTGCTATTGCTGTACCAAGGACATGAGTAATGTTTCACAGTCACATCCCATCCATTTCAAGTTGGTTGGCTCAATCTGTCCATTCTTATTTTAAGCACTAAAATTGTTCTGGCATACACCTGGACATACTATTGGGACATTTTTGATATTTGGCATTCTGTCTACTAGCCATATTAATTAAATACAGTCACCTACTAATCAATCTTTCAAAGTTCATTTACACGGCTATCACACACTGCCATCACTCGTAGTGAAGATCGAGAACACGGAGTTTAGTCAATGTCTGAAGAGTACAAGATCTGTCCAGAGGGCTTGAGCTTAAAATAGCCTGGGGATATCGAGTGCACCTTCTGCATGAGCCAGAAAGAAACTGATCTGCTACAATATTCCAATCCAAATACAAGACCACTGGCATCATTTCCAGCAGAATTGTACTGCATCAAGCACCCACCAACAAACATTGTAAAAAGGCTAGTGGAAGCATTTTAGGAAGTAAAGCAGCAACTACATTTTATTGTTTTTAATCTTCTACATTTCCAAGCTGTTTGGCATAAACAGATTCAGTTGCAACTTGCAGAAGATGTAGCTATGCCTGGGAAGGATGTTGAGTGATTTAGGAGTTCTGATTTTTGACTTTGGCTAGATGGCCCAAGGTTCACTGATAGTTCTTTGGTCTTGTCTCTGCATGGGGCCTCACTTATAGTGACTCCTTATTGCACACCACAGCACAAGAGTGTTGTCCTCCAGGAAATAAACACGGCAAATCTCTAATCTTAGCCTCAGTTTATCTTCCACTCACTAAAGCCAGGGATGGCCTCCCAAAAATACTGGATACAATTGCTACCTTCCTAAGTCATAACAGGTGACTTTAACATCAGCTGGGGGCAGGGAATCCACGCCTTTCAAGGACATGGTTGCTACTTCCAATCTGACCCAACTTGCAGACAGCCCAACAAGGCAGAACCACAAAACAGTAAAGACACCCTCCTTGATTGGCTCCTCTTGAGTTCCCCTTCTCAGATCTCTGAACTTAAGGTCCTGCCTGACACCTTAAGTGATCACTCACCGGTCACTTTCACATGGTCAAACAAATTGAGCAAGCCCCACCTATCATAATTAATAGTAGGGTCTTGGGAAAGGGCAAGCTTAGGGCCCCCTCCTCTGCCCTCTCCCAGCATGACTGGTCCCCCATCGATCATGTGCCTAATATTGACCAGGCCCTAAGTTTCTTTATAGAGGCTTCAACAACATTTGTGATATCTTTGCACCACTGAGGAAAATAAAAATTTGGGGTCAAATTAATGGTTGGATCACAGGGATCTCCTACCAGATGAAGGAGAGGGACAACATTTGGAAAAAGCCAGGTACTCGCAGCAAACACAACTTCCAATGCTATAGAGCTGCAAGAAACCACTGCACCAACCTTATCCACCAAGCAAAGGTCAACTTCCACAAGGGCAGCTTAATAAAACTTGGGGCAATGGGCAGAGTTTTGGGAGAACATCAAAACCTTCTTGGGAAGGATGAGAAGAAGATCCCCACTTCCTCAACATCAGCAATGCCACGATTACTGACCATCGGCACATCGCGATTCTCTCAACACAGCGTTTACTGACCTGACTGGAGTGCTACCCCTGACTACCTGCACCCTGCTGAGAACAAACCAACTACGCGCCTCAAGGGGCTCAATCCCTGTCTTCTACTTCAAAAAGTGTCAGTGAAGGAGGCTTACAAACACATAAAAATATTAGGCAAGACCAGAATGGGGAGTGATGGAGTCGATATGAAACTCCTATCCCCAACACTGGATGTCATCATTAGTCCCAGTTACAAAACTATTTAACAAATCGCTGGCTCTTGCACAGTTCCAGGATCTTGAAACAGGCTCTTGAAGCGCTGGTGCACAAGAGCGGTGATATGAGATGTACCACCAATTATAGGCCAATATCCATCCTCTTTCCCTTATCTAAAGCCCTGAAAAGATTGTGGCCACCCAACTCACAGATTACCTCAACAAATACAACCTGTTATGTCCCAACCAACATGGCTTCAGGCAGAATCATAGTACCTCCACTGCTTTGCTGTACTACACTGACTACTCGCACAAGGCACTAGATTAAGGAAAGCTGGTGGGTCAGTCCTCATAGACCTCACCAAAGCCTTCGACACTGTCAATCACTCCTCCTCTTGACTCAACCTACAGAACCTGGGGGTTGCAATCACTGCTGTCTGCTGGTTCAAGGACTACCTAACACACAGAAGCCAATGTGTAAAAATTGGGCACACAGTATCTAGCTCCAACAAGGTATTTTTAGGGGTCCCACAGGGTCAATACTGGGCCCTTACTATTCAACCTCTTCCTAAATAATCTTCCTGAAGCTTGTGACACTAAACTGATACTTTACATGAACAACGCTGTGCTTCTCACCAGCAGTTCATCAATAGTTGCCCTCCACTCCGAGCTGCAGGCATCCTTCTACAAGCTGGAAGACTAGTTTTGTAGCCATAAACTTCTATTAAACTACAAAAAAAAACAAGGTGATGTTCACAGCCTGCCCACAGCACAAAAGAAGCTCCCTCCCTCACCATCTCCAATAAAGTCAGTGAGCCGCTGGAAAAAGTTCACGCCTTCAAGTACCTGGGGGTCACCATTGATGACTGCCTCACCTTCACCCAACACATCGACACAGTGGTAAAGGCAGTGAACACCAAGCTGGGTGTACTATATAGGCATAAAAAGTATCTCACTCCAGAGGCCCTCCATCTCTCAGTCTCCAGCTCCATCCTTTCTACCATCGACTATGGATTGTGGTCTATGGTGCAGCAACAGACATTGCACTAAAGAGGATTTACATTGCCCTCAACAAGGCATGTAGGCTCACAATGGCTGCAGATCGAATACCCATACCTGCTCCTTATACGAGGAGACCAATTGGCTGCCACTAAAGAACAGGATTATATTACAAACATATCTCCTGAAAAAAGGTGCTAATGGGTAGAACCGCCCCATGCATTTCTAGCACCAAGTGCTACCAGCTATACCACCAGAGGCAGGATGAGGAGGCCCTATCAACACCTTTCCATCGAACTGTGCAGGGACAGCATGTTTTCAGCTATAGGGCCCCAATGGCACAATAAATCTCAGTACACATTCTAAACTCCCAATGCATCTCCAATTCAAAAATGGCCTAAGGCAACACCTTATTACAAGGACAGTTTGTGACTGCCACTAGGACTCTTAACACCATAATGCCCACTCACCCACACTCTCCTTCCCTTTCTTTACCTGCACTCTTCCCTCTTGCCCTATCCCTCTGTCTTCCTCTCCTCCCTCTGCCTTTCTCCCACTGGATCAACCTTAAACCCAACCTACTACCACTACCTCCCAACCTCCTAGACAAATCCACTTCTTTTGGCGCCCCTCCCCCATCTCCCCTCCCCTTACCTTGACTCCTCTTCCTCCTCCTTGGACTCTCACGCTAAGTGTCACATCTCTTTATCTCCTTCGCTATATATAAACACTGTCCTTTACCCTAGTTGAATGCTCTTGATGCTGTACTATCACCATTGGTACTATGAATGACACTGTAACCTTACTGTATACTAGCTACCTACTATTCGAGTACTGTATGTAAACTCTGTTATTGTTGTCATTGTCACTGTTTGACATGGAACCTTTGTAAAAGAGCTCTGAGCTCAAAGGTATGATCCGAATCCCTAAATAAATAAAATATAAGCTTGCACTTGGGGTGATCTATAGACATCCAGGGCAAGAAGAAGAGAGGACAGAGAGCTCAGGGAAGTACCTGAAACAGGGGTGGCAAAAGTGGAAGTAGGGGTGGTGGGTTGTCTGAACCTGCCAATTGCAAATCCCAATTAAGAGCTGAACTCCTTCAGTTTAAAAGGGTGAACTTCAATGGGCTGAGGAGCTGGTCAGGGAAAAGTTAGTCTAGGTGGACGACACAGCTGGAATTCAAGAGGAATGGGCACAATTAAGAGGCCCTTCTCAAGACATCTAACTTATGCATGAGAACATTACGAAAAAGAACAGGTTCAAAAGTGGAGTGGTTCTCAGCAAGGGACAGGGAAGTGATGAGGACCAAGAAGAAGCCTTCTACAAGTAGTAGTAGTAAAACTGTATTTTTATACAGGTAATGGTGTTATAACATCATTGGGTACACGCCCTTTGTCAAGATGAACCTGTTTCACATAACATCAAGTTACACACAAACATTTTTAAAAACTTATTACATACATCGACAAATAGTCATAATTAGACTTACATCCAAATATATTAACTGGTCTACATGTTTCAATATATAAGTTTATCAGTCCATCCACTTCTTTACATATCAGCCATTACACTTACACTTCATGGATAGCTCATAACCAATAGTTTTAAAAGGACTTGCATTTGTTTGGTTTGTTTATTCCTTCATCAATTTGATCCCATAGTTCAGCAACCTTTGCTCTGAAGGTCATATTGCCAAATGTATTCTTTACTCTGGGTCTGATATATCCCCCTTTCCTCTTAAATTATAATTACCTTCATATGTCAGTTGTGACATCTTATCCATAAGGTATCTGGGACTTTAATTGTGGACCACCCATGAACCTGCTTTATCCACTTTCGATCTATAATTTGATTCAATTGAATCCATTGTAATGAAGTAAACATGTCACAGTGGTGAGTTCTATTTTCACGATTTAACACAAATCTGGCCAAATTATTATATAATACACCTCACCTCAGGAAAGATAGAGATAGGATGAAGATGGTGCAGTGTGGGTGAATAAATTGATTCAGGGACAACGGTGAGGTCCTATGAGGAGCACTTCAAGACACTGAACATGTACTCACGGAGACCACAAGGAAGTGGTGAGATACGATAAAGACCTTCAAGTTCCTAAAAGGAATTAACGAAGTAAACCACGGGAACTATTTAGCTTGAATACTACCTCATGGTCACATGAACATGAGTAGAAACTGATGAAAGGTTCAGGAGGGACATAAGGAAGTATTATTTTATAGAAAAGGTGAAGGAGCCATGGTACAGTCTATCATTCAAAGTGGTAGGTACAAAAATCATTGGTGGTTTCAAGCACAGTTGGGAGAGAATGAAGGGAATAGTGGTTGCTCGGGGTGGCAGAAATTGGGAGGAGATTTTGGGGAGGTTGGGAGAGCTAGGAAGCTGGAGGGACAGTAAGTCCCAGGACTAAATAGGGAAGTTGGGCAGACTGGATGGAGCATGGGTCTTTCTCTGCAGTCATTGTCTATGTTTCTATGTATTTACACTAGCAATACACACAGCACGCTAAATGTAGTTCTCTGAGCTGATGAATTCTACATAAACTCTGCAATAGTTCACTTGAACTTGCATTCAGATTGTATTTTTTCTGAGTGGATTTTGTTGCTGAAGTTTGTTATTAGGGCTAGCCGCCCATTCCTACAACACCACTTAGCATGGATGCATACTGGACTGTTGCCTTGACATACAGTTCTGGAGTAACTGCAAGGCCACGATTGTCTTTATAGACTGGGACTGCATCTTTGGAACCTCTGCTCCTGGCTGAAGTTTTGCAGCTTAAGCATATTTGTACCCACAAAGGTTCAGACTGCACCTGCCACTACTTCCTGCATAAGGTAGATGCAAAAGGAATAAGCATTTGTCAATGCCAGATATTTGCCACTGGTATTGATGTTTTACTAGGTGTGAGCAGATCCCATGCCAGAAAACTAATATGAGCTGGGCTTGGGATGGGCTGGGCATGGGGGGACAGTTATGGCAAGACAGCAACAGGCTGTCATTTAAATCAGACATGACATGCATAAGGCTGAAACTGATATAGATAGCGGGGAATGTAGACTAGCAATTTTGCACTAACCACTGAGCCACTTAACTTCACTTTCTAATTGCTGTGATAAACACATACTGACTAATACATATATATACATATATGCATTATATTCAGTGAGCATAACATAGCAGTGCACCATCTACAGATGTGTTTACAGATTAACAGAAAAACATCAAGGGATTGTTTTCTTTGTTTCAGGCTCTGAGAGACATCAGAGGATGGGGTTGCCACTAGACACCTCAGTTAAATAAGCAATGACATGCATAAAGGCTGAAACTGATCTAGATAGTGGGGGAATGTAGACTAGCAACCTTTGCACTAACCACTGAGCCACTTAACTTCACTTTCTAATTGCAGTGATAAACACACACTGACTAATACATATACACATATGTGCATATATATATTCAGTGAGTACAACATAGCAGTGCACTGTCCAAACACATTTTGCAGATTAAAAGAAAAGACATCAAGGGATCAATTTCCTCTTTTCAGGCTCTGAGGGACATCAGAGGGTGGGGAGTTGCCACTAGACACCTCAGTTAAATAAACAATGGCATGCAGAAGGCTAAAACTGGTCTAGATAGCTGGGAAATGTAGACTAGCACTTTTGCACTAACCAAAGAGCATACTAACTACACTCTCTAATTGTTGTGATACACACGCTAATACAAATACACATATATACATATATTTTACAGTATAATATAGCAATTACTGTCTGCACACATAGAGCATTGTAAACACACACACACATATACACTGCCTTATATGGGGTATACCATTCGAACATCAAAGTTTCAACATCGACTCCCAACATGGAAACCCTGATGTTGACGGACTTTGCATCGATGGGGGATAAGCACCTAACTCCACTGTCTGTGTGATGTGGAGTTAGATATTTAAAGTAGGGGAGATGGGGCACAGCTCCTCACATGGGGCTGCAACCCCCACATTAATACTGATTGCGTGTGATAGTCAGTGTCGATGTGTTGTGGGTTTATTGTTGGGATATGTCGGTGATGTCAGCCTGATTACGTCAATGTGAAGGATTGCAGTGAAATTTCTGTCACTGTAGCTTGGTAGAGCCATTATATGGCATTTATTTACTCACACATCTAAGCCTAACATTTTCTGTGTTTTGGATAAGCACTGTGTTTTGCACTAACTCATTGTACTACTGTAACCTACTGCATGACTGGATAACTTAGGTAGAACCACAGAGGTGCAGTGGATGTGGCCTACCTGGACTTCAGAAAGGCCTTTGACACCATCTTTATAGAAGACTGGTTAACAAACTGCACAGCCTAGGAGTGGGTCCTTACATAGTTCTGTGGGTGGAGAACTGGCTGAATGGCAGGAGTCAGAGGGTTGTAGTAAACAGAGAGTACTCTGGAGAGGGAGGGCGATGAGCAGGGTGCCACAGGGGTTGGTGTTGGGCCAGACCTCTTCTATGTCTTTGTTGGGGACATTGCACATGGATTGGAGTGGAAAACATTTCTCTTGCAGAGGATACAAGGTGTGCAATATGGTGATCATGGCAGGGGTGTGGATAGAATGAAGGAAGACCTTAAAAACTGGACAGCTGGCCCAGTGGCACTGTGGGTTGAGCCGCTGGATGCCGCACCTCACGCTACACTGGTGACCTGGGTTCCCGGCGACCCTGGGTCAACAAAGGCCAGCTAGGGGAGGAAGGGAGCAGGACTGAGCAGCCGCAAGGCACTCTCCTCTCCCAGGAGGGACCATGTCACTCCCAACAGTCCAAGTGCCCCCAGGTAGAGGCCTGAGGATTGTGCAGGCAGGTGGCAAGCAGAGGGAGGGTGCTGTGGAACCATTAGCATGCATGTGCCTCCACAGGTGCATGCACAGCCATGGCATAGGAGTCAGGTGAAACAGGGAAAAACACAATAAAAAAATGGAGAAATGGTCTGAAGAATGGTAGCTGGGATTCAGTGCAAAGAAGCACAGGATCATGCAGATAGGGCACAGAACCCAGGAGGAAAGAACAAACTATGTGGGAGGTACTGATAGTCACAAAGCAGGAAAGGGACTTAGGAGTTATCATCTCACGGGACCTAAGGTAACTAGGCAGTGTGATAAGGTGGCTGTAAAGGCTAGCCAGATGCTTGGCTACCCAGGGAGGGTATCTGAAGTATACAGGAAGCTCATCTTGCCCCTGTATAAGACACTCATGAGACTGCATCTGGAATACTGCATCCAGTTCTGGAGGCCCCATCTGAGAAAAACATAAACAAGGTGGAGGCGGTGCAGTGGAGGGCAACTACTAGCAGTGCAGGACATATGGGATAAGACCTATGAGGAACAACTAGTCAAGTCAGTATTTAAAATATTTATTTCATTTGGGTAAAGCATTTAAACCATTTTAAATACAAATTGTTACAAGAATATGCCAGTTGAGAATTCGATATATGATATATCGAATCTCAGCTAACATATCTATAAAAATATAAACTTGCAGTGTGGTCATGCTTTACCCATTATTTCTAATGAATTTTTAAGCTAGATCAGCTGAGAGGCAGTTTCAATATGGTCTTCCTTTTACACATTTTTACAATGTGTTTTCCTAGAATATGCCTGCTGATTGCTATATAGTTAGTCTGGATAGTTCACAGAAGAAGTGGCGTCTTATTTTCAGTGGGGCTGTACATCTGCACAATATTATGCTGCATTTCATAAAATCAGAACATGCTGTAAACAATATTTCACATCTGGACTAGGCTACCCTGAATAAATACATTATAAAAATGGTAAAATCATGACCTCACTGAAAACAAGATATTGCATCTAATCTGGGACATCCTGAGTAAATACAGAGCAAAAATGTAGTAAATGAAGATCCCTATGAGAATGAGATGTAGCATCTCCCCTCGCTATCAGGATACAAAATATAGGATAAGAAATGTTTAAAGAAACCTAGTGTAAACTGAACTTCATTGTGTTCCACATAACCAAGACTGAAAAACAAACAGTTTCTTTATCATTTTATAACACATTAAATTTCAGTATTTATTTAATGTTGTGGCCATGAGGATGGTGTGTACAGTGTGTGTATGTGTGTGTTTGCTGTAGCTCAATATAAATATTTTTCCTAAAAGCATAGTAAAGAATGTCTACTGATTCCTATATATTTAGCCTGGATAGTTCACAGAAGACATGGCATATGTCTGAGACAGCGCATATCAGATAGCGTCTTAAGAAGTTAAAAACATGTAAATCTTTTAGAAAATTCCTTGCTGGTAAAGGGTGACATTTTTGAGGTATGAATCTTTCCTAAAAGAGAATACCTGCCCAACTGAAGCTAGTAGCAAGAAAATGTTTAAAAGCTAAGTATTTTATTTATTTAGCTTTTGTTTACTGGGTAAGCACGCTAGACAATCAAGTGTCTATTTTCAGGTGCAACCGAGAGAATTACAAGGTACAGGCAATAACAAGTTAGAGTTAAGGTACAGCAAGCAGACAGGTAGAGGTTTCAAGGTACCGGTAGTAACAGCTCAGAGTCAAGGCACAGCAAGCAACAGGGTACAATCAGGTACAGACAGAGAATTACACGGTATAGGCAATAAAAGTTAATAGTCAAGGTACAGCAATCAATCAGGTACAGGTATCAAGGTACAGGTAATAACAGCTCAGAGTCAAGGTACAGCAATCAACAAGGTACAGTCAGGAGAAACACAGTGGCAAGTACAGGATCGAGGCATGGCAACAACAGGAGGCAGTCAAGGAGGCATTTAAATGTGCAAGTTGTTGCATTTTGAAGGGTACACTAGTCTCCAGTTTATTTAATCTTTGTTGACCGGGTAAGTGCACTAGACAACAAGCGTCTATTTTCAGGCACGACCATTTAATAGGCAACTAACATTTAACATGCTGTTTCAGTTTCAGTTGCTGTACTGTTGAGGCGGAAGAGATCAGGCAGTAAAGAGCACATGATGAGATCAGCTGTGCTTGCTGAAAGAACTGATTCATGAATGTGTCTGTCCACACATTGTTTTGAAGTCCACACACTTTCATGTGTGAATAGTGACACGATCAGGCTTGCTGATTTTTGGTCAACCCCTTGTAGAATACCCTGCAGTGGACCACCATGACACACCTCTCAAAACCCTGTACAGAGCAAAATGTTTGACTTCGCTAGCATGCTCAGCAAACATAAAAAAAAGAGTCACTATTTGTATGATTCATTTAAAGAATAAAGTTTCTATGCACAGAGCTCTCTGACCATGTGTCCGTTAGCCTGGCAGTTAGGCCCCCGCCCACCTATACTAACCAACTAACCATACTACAATGAGACAGAGGCTAACCCTATTTCAGTGCTCACAATTTCCCAGATGACTCGATGCTGGATTCTGGAATTCAGAAGACAGGCTGGTTGCTCTGGTGAGGAGGTACCTGTAGCTTGCTAGTCATCAGGTGTTAGCCACTTGGCTATCTTCTTCACCCTCGATGTAGCCTGTCCCTCCTATTTATCCTTGCTAGGAGCCTTTCACTCTCTGCTGTGATATAGTCAGACAGGCTCTGCTGAATGCCTCACAACACAGTGTGAGGATGCACTTCCTAAGGCAGATTTGTGTTATTGAGACCTCAGATGACCTGAACAACAAGCATAGGAATAGAGCAATCACAGGACCCATGCTACGAGAAAAGGTTGCAGTCACATGAAAATGTATTCAGAATAATAATTAATACACACCAAGTAAATGTGTTAAACTACTTAATGCCAAACACCCTGGTGATGTGCCTTGCTCTGAGGCATCTAGGTAATCCCACACAGTACTTAGTGTTTATTTTTGCTCAGGAATAAATTGTTATGCGACTTTATCCTTTTCTCACTGTGTGGTTCCTGTGACTGTTGTGCTTTATGTGGTTTTTGGGGGCCTGCTGGCTGTCTCAACAGGCAGATGCTGGATTCACAATATGCAGACACCACTCTTTCTCTTTCTCCCTCACCCTGCAGCAGCTTACGAGCTCTTATGATGAAGTGTCAGCTAAGCTATCTTTACTCTCCGCTGCCTTTACTTCAGCCACGCCACAGGCAGACTCTGTCTCTGGAGCTCAGGAAGAGGCTCCTCACTTGACACATCTGGCACACACAACCTCTATCCCAGTAAGCCCTGCTGCAGCTTCCCTTCTTCCAGCCTCTCAATTCTTGGGCAAGCATGGGTAGTGGGCTGAAAGGTGTGTACAAATCCTCACTGGGATGCATCTTCCGGGCTTTCTTTCTCTTCCTTCAGATCCAAAATCCTGTAAATGAGGTCAGAGGGCAATGTCATAATGTTACCCATGTTAGCCATGGCTGCTGAGTCCTACACACCTTAAAGGCACTGAAAAAACTTTATGTCCTTGCTGCTGCTGTCCTGGTCCTCTGCCAGGCTCTGCAAGAGACAGGGCTAAGGATAGGCCAGAGTGTTGTTGCTCCTGTAGTGAGACTTGTCAGCTCTTCAGAGGAGGCAGGTAGATGCCTCAATTCAGAAGGGGAAACACAGTAGAAACAACAAGGATTTCAAACAACATGGGGTCATGGTGGGTAGATCATGTCAAACAAATCGGACAGTATTCTTTGATCGGGTCACAAAGGCTGTTTATAAGGGTCAAGCAGTGGACTGACTATTTCAATTTCAGAAAGGGCTTTGAATTTGGTACTACACAGAGACTACTGAGAAGCTGGAGGATGCCACCCAATGGCCAAGTAGATAGTATGATTCACTCTCATGCTGGTGAATTGAGTTTGGAAGCAGACTCAAGGGCGGCCCAGTGGCTCAGGGGACTGCACAGGCGCTGCCATAAGGCAGCCCTCCCAACCATGGAGGGATGGGACTAGGATCTATCAAACTAGCCAGCCCTGCAGTTCGTAGGGGCATGCTACATACACACAAGATCTGCAGGGACATCGCCTGGTATCAGGACAGATTATGGGTTTGGAAAAGAAAACCCAGAAAAAACAAATGTGTACTGTTCACCATTAATGATGGCACCAATACCCTCAAATCTGATCCCACTGGTGTGGGTGTGACAGCGGAGGGAGTTGCAGAAGAGGACAGGGGAACTGGGACATCACTTGAAGCAGGCATGAAGTGGTGACTTGGAGCCTAAAAGCTGAATTAAAAACAAAACAAAAGAAAAATCTGGAAGATCTGGGAGCATGAGGGGCAGGGGCTTGTACAATGGACAGTAGACTGCTTGGGAGGGAGTGAACAGAGGTGCTAATAAATGGGGTTAAGTCAGCAGAGGGGATGTCATGAGCAGGGTGCCACTGGGGTCATTTCTGGGTCTGGTCCTATTTAATATATTATTTGTGATATAGGGAGGGTATACAAGGCATGACGTGTCTTTTTGCAGACAACACAAAACTCTGTGACATGGTAGACAGTGAGAAAGGAGTGAGGAAATCAAAAGGGATTTCAGGAGACTGGACTGGAGAAGTGGTCCACAGTTTGGCAACTGAAGTACAATTCTTCTCTTGCCAGACTGAACACCCTCTGTAGTGCCTTCTGTCATTTTGCTGCAAACACCCTCTCACACTCTTCGTGCTCACTATACTCCTCCACTCCATCCTCCCTCTTCCCTCCCACTGCCTGCACCACTACACATCTTTCATCTATAAATACTGGTTTGAGGCCCTACCCTCATACCCATCCACACTCATCTCTCCCATTCCACCTGCCCGTGCCCCTTCACTCCAGGGATCATCTTCGCTTCTCCTCCCCACCCCTGCTCCTCCATTGGGCAGTCAGCCTTCTTCTATTGCCTACCTCCTCTGGACTCTCCTCCCATCTTCTACCTGTCTCTCACGCTCCACGACTTCCTTAAGTACCAGCTTAAACACCTGCCCCCACTCCTGCACCCCTGTCAGCTCCCTGCCTGACCTGCACTTTGTTCCTCTCCCTCCCAGTTCAGGCCCCCCTCCTCGGTTGGTTTTATATCTCCTCATTTCATTGCACTAATATGCTGAACCAGCAGTTATATTTTATCTCAGGATGTAGGCGCACATTTTCCAAATATCCGCTTTTGTTATTTTGCACTTTTGCCATGTTGCACTACATTTGTTTGCACCTAATTTGTATGGTATGCATCAATACTATTGTATTTGCTTGGTTGTAGCCCCATCCTCCCCTGGGTCACACCTGGAATCAAGCCTTGGCTCAGTGTGCCTTTCCTGGTTACCAGTTTGAAGCAAATAAATAAATGACAAAAAGGTACAAAGTTACACATACTGGGCCCTGTACTGTGCTTTCGTGCGCGGGGAAACCGGGCGTGTGAGCATCGATATGTGGAGAATGTTGTGGGGTGGGGTCCTCCAGACCCCTGGTGGCATTGACAAATGGGACACAAGACAGTTATGCACCTAATTTCCAAGCCACATGGACAGCAATGCACAGGAGGCAGGCGCGGGCGCATGCTGGGGGCATGCCTGCTCTACACACCATTCCCAAAGGTGCAGTGCTGCTTACAGGGGCATAATAGGGTGCAGGTTATGCCAGGGTGGATCCTGCTGTAACCACAGTACACACCCAGCCCTGCTCACAGGACCCACCGGATGGCCCCAGCAGCAGAATGGTAGCCCCCCCAGATACAATTAGACCCTGCCCAATGCCATAGGTCGGGCCCCCACATGTCTGCCCCATCCTCATAGTTGCATGGCATATCCTCTCCCCACACTTGACCATCCATCCCCAGAGATGCAAATGCGTAACACCCCAGCAGTTGTTATCCCCATTCCCAGTGCTGGCAATACATAACCCCCCACCGGCCTTGTTTGCCCCGTCCTGTAGCTGTAGATGCCTAACCCCCACCCCCAAGCACTTGTTGTCCTTGGTGAATTACAAGTAAGCCCCCAGCACACACAGAGGAGCAGTCCACAGGATGCATCTGGAAATGAGCTATTGTAGCTCTGTATGCCTTTCCTGGTGAAACTTGTGCAATAGAAATAAATAAATAAATAAATAAATAAATAAATAAATAAAAATCCCTGGTTCACACACCTGAGAACCTAAACCCCAGTGTCATCAGTGGTGGCCAGTGGCCCCTCGCCCACGGCACCAACACAACCTGCCATCTCCCCATACCTGACAGTCAGTGCCACAGGCATGCACCGCTGGTGGCACTTCCTTCTCACACCACCACGGCTGCCAGCCATATAACTGATGCTGGTAGCAAGCTGCTATTAATAGTGCACTCCCAACCTCAGTTACATGACCGGCAGACATGGAGGTGTGTGAAGGGCTGTGCTGCTGGCCATACTGAGCC
The DNA here is from genome assembly GCA_016271365.2 of Neoceratodus forsteri. Lineage (NCBI taxonomy): Eukaryota > Metazoa > Chordata > Ceratodontiformes > Ceratodontidae > Neoceratodus > Neoceratodus forsteri. The sequence continues at coordinate 35,758,095 of CM057459.1, forward strand.
ATGGCACCAACAGCGTATGGGACCGGAGGGTGTTGTAGGTGCCATGGAAGACAGAGATGCAGCAAATTTAAAATTTGCTGGCGAAGTGCCTGAAGTGGGCACTTCACATTGCCACCCGCTATGCGCGAGGGCAATGCAGTGCTCACTTTGCCTTGTCATTACCACTTCGTGTTAAGGCGGAATGGCAATGGAAGTAAGATGAAGTAATTGTTTTTAATGGACTTTCGTTCCTCATTATGATTCTAAGTGATAAACTTGGTGTTTCAGACTTGGCAGCCCCACAGATCACATGACCTACAGTACTATAAGTCACATGCTCTCTAACCAGGCAGGAAAGAAGTGAGTCACACAGACAGTTTCACTTTCTCCTGTGCAGACTGAGAGAGAAGAGTGTGTGTGTACTAGAGAGAGGAGTGTTTTTTGATTGCAGAGAGAGAGTAAAATTTGATACTTAACCCAACAGCTTTTTAAAAGCTAAATTTTTTGTCTTTTTCTGTACTGTTTTTACTTAATTTGTTCTTTCTGTAAATTTTATTTTTCTTACCTACTTAGTTTGTCTGTGTGTGTGTGACTGTGTGTGTGTGTTGTGCTTGTGTCGTGAGATGGAGCAGGGTGAGGGAATGTCTGGGCGGGGGCAGCTCTGGGAGAGTGTGGTAGTATGTGTCGTCATACCGTGTGCATCGTGGGGGCATGGGCCCATTTGTGTTGGACTGCTCTAAACTTATGAGTGTCCAACCCTCGAAGCAGGACCAGCACCACCTCCTGACTCTGAGGCAGTTCAACCACCACCACCACCAAGTCCAGCACAAGGTCCTTTGGAGCAGGATGTGCCTGTTCCCCAGGCCCAGTGTGGATCCCACCATCAGAACTGTTGAGCAGCCTACTGCCAGTTCATCTGGCCCTCCCTGCCTGTGCCTGGTCCTCCCGCACCTCCGTTGTTTGGCAGTTTTTGACTGTGGGGACAGCAGTGTGGTTGTGTCACCTATGTGCGGTGGAGGTGTGCCGTGGTCCCGGGGAGTCACCTGGGGACTAGGGGCGAGTGTACCCATATGCTTAATCACCACAAGTTGGGTGGCAGGCTGCCACAGAACGGACCATGTCTGCATCTGCTGGCCGTTCCAGTGGCAGAGGGTGCCGCTGTGCATAGCGAGCACGGCATCCCTAAGAAGAGGAAGGCCACAGCAGCACCTGCTGCTCCACCAGCACCCCCACCACCACCACCAGCAGGTCAGCCTGTCGAAGAGTGGACACCAGAGAAGTCGTGTAACACTCTCTGACTTGGCAGTTCTCTGGAGTGCTGTTGAGGAGAAAGCGAGAGGATGAGTGCTGTGGTGCAGCGGCTGGATGACATAGAGGGACATCAGCTTCAAATTATGTCCTTGCTGGAACTGCTGCTGGATCGCCATAGGATCCCACATTAGTTTTGTTTCCTCACACCATGTTCCCCCACCTTCCTTGCTGTGCCATAAAATGTATTCCTCCACCATCCCTGACCCTTGTATGTAATTATGCCCTTTTTGTTGTCTTCAGTATGTTACACTTTGTATTCTGGGGCCCCTTCCTTCTGTTAGGTGTCTGTGTGTTTTGTGTATGTGCACTGTTTTGGTGTCTCATTTTTCTGCATCTGCAAAAGGCATCTGTCTTGTGTCCAGAAAATTGACAAGTGGTAACACAGTGAAATGAGACTGTTTCAGCACATACAAAGTCCCCAGAACTTATGGCACACTCAGTCATGCGTGCAACAGTGGCACAGAGTCCCCAGATTTTTTCTGCAGGCCCAGAATGCATCCTCCATGTGTCCAGAAAATTGACAAGTGGTAACACAGTGAAATGAGACTGTTTCAGCACATACAAAGTCCCCAGAATTTATGGCACTCAGTCATGCGCACAACAGTGGCAGAGTCCTCAGATTTTTTCTGTAGGCCCAGAATGCATCCTCCTTTGTGCAGAGAAGTGAAAAGTGATCATCTCAACTGGATTGAAAGGTGCCCTTTGGATGTACAGTAATAGTAGCCTTGGTGAGTAGATATATATATATATAGTTGTGTATTTTGTAGGTGATGATGAGGGGTTGAACTTGACATGGACATGTATTCATGCTATTGTTCTGCATCACACACAGGTGACTCCGTCTCCAAACTGTTGCTGTGCACCGTCCAGTGCTCAATGAGAATTTTTGCACTTAAATGGAACTGGATAACTCTCAAGCACATGCAGGTAAGTATTTCTTTTTTGGGGGTGGGGAGGAATCATATTTTCAGCTTTGTCTGTAATGGTTTGTTATTTTTATTTCTTCACAGATTTCCTCAGCATCCTTCTGGAGTCCAGTTCTTAATGATGGTCATGGACATCGAAGAAACGACTTCTGCGTGTTGCATGTGTGCCCAAGCTCGGTCGGGAGGGTTGTGCCTGATCATGTTGATGAACTTCTTTGGATAAGGCCACTTTGACAGAACAACAATGTATCATGAATTTTCCTAAAAAGAAATGAATGACTTCTGAAAAGTTACAACTTCATTGTTATGTGTCCCTCCTGGTTCTCAAATCTCAATCCCTATTGTCAACTAAGTTACATTTCAGAGACACATCTAGTAAAGTACTAAGACAACCTGTTGTTTGCAATATTTGCAGCAGTCTTTACAAAGCAATGAAATGAATGAAATAAAATCTTCATGCTTACCAGAATGGATTTCACATGGACATTACATTGCTTCCTCTCTCTGTCTGTACGGTATAGCTACAGCATCTTTCCCAATGAGTAATATTACCGATGCAGCCTGTTTTGTTCTCCTGTAAAAGAAACAAAATAAGTGTACTATATGTGTTTTGCCACTCGTGGCTCTGAAAAGCTACAGAAAACAAAACAGACAACTTAAGGAAGTGAGGCAGCATAACAAACATGAGTGCACATACTCACTTTATGGTTTAAATATTAAGAAGCGGTGGTGGTGCACTGGTAGACTTGTGGTCTGTGGTGGGCAGACAGACTCATGGTGGCAGCAGACTTGGATAACATCAGTCCCGGTGGTGGTGGTGGTCCATGGGGGCAGACAGACTCATGGTGGCAGCAGACTTGGATAACATCAGTCCGGTGGTGGTGCTCCAGGGTGGGCAGACAGACTCATGGTGGCAGCAGACTTGGATAACATCAGTCCCGGTGGTGGTCATGGTCCAGGGTGGGCAGACAGACTCATGGTGGCAGCAGACTTGGATAACATCAGTCCGGTGGTGGTGGTGGTCCATGAGGGCAGACAGACTCATGGTGGCAGCAGACTTGGATAACTTCAGTCCCTGTGGTGGTGGTGATCCCGGGTGGGCAGACAGACTCATGGTGGCAGCAGACTTGGATAACATCAGTCCTAGTGGTGGTGGTAGTCCATGGGGGCAGACAGACTCATGGTGGCAGCAGACTTGGATAACATCAGTCCCAGTGGTGGTGGTCGGGGTGGGCAGACAGACTCATGGTGGCAGCAGACTTGGATAACATCAGTCCTGGTGGTGGTGGTCCATGGGGGCAGACAGACTGATGGTGGCAGCAGACTTGGATTACTTCAGTCCCGGTGGTGGTGGTGGTCCGGGTGGGCAGACAGACTCATGGTGGCAGCAGACTTGGATAACATCAGTCCCAGTGGTGGTGGTCCGGGGTGGGCAGGCAGACTCATGGTGGCAGCAGACTTGGATAACATCAGTCCCGGTGGTGGTGGTGGTCCATGTGGGGCAGACAGACTCATGGTGGCAGCAGACTTGGATAACATCAGTCCGGTGGTGGTGGTGGTCCGGGGTGGGCAGACAGACTCATGGTGGCAGCAGACTTGGATAACATCAGTCCCAGTGGTGGTGGTGGTCCATGGGGGCAGACAGACTCATGGTGGCAGCAGACTTGGATAACATCAGTCCGGTGCTGGTGGTCTGGGTGTGGGGTGCACACCGCCTTTTAAATACTGCAGTTAAACCTGCCAACATTAACCACATCATCATCCTCATAAAGAAAACTGCCCTCACAGTCATCGATGTCTGAAGTCTGACCACTGGGAAATTCTTTCTCTGTTGTGTCATCATCTACATCAGTGGTGGGCGTTTCAGGCAGCCACTGCCAGTGCCACCAGGATGCTCCATTTCCACATCAGCAAGACCACCATGACTAGGCGAGGCACGAATACCAAGGTTGCAGTCTGTGCTGGTATGTGCCTCTCATTCATTTTAATGAATGTTAGCAAACTAACATTTGCAGGAGACAGGTTTGTCCGATGATCTCTGACTATTGCACCTGCTGAGCTGAATATCCTCTCAACACTTACACTGGAGGGTGGGCATGTGAGGTACTTCAGTGCCACTGCAGTCAGCTCTGGCCATTCACTGACCTTTCCACTCTAGTACAAAGAGGATCTTCACTTATTGTCAGATGCATGTTTTCAGACAAATATGACTCAACCATTCTCTGTGCCACACTAAGTCCGATTGTTGATGCATCAGCCTGTTCCCAGAATCATTGATGTCACAAATACCCACTTAGGACAAAGCATCCCAAAGTGGGTTGACGCCAACCACTTTGGATGACAGACCACCAGGAACTACAGTCCCTTACCCTTGCATGATATGCTTGCTGGTCCTCCAGCTACACCTTCAACTGGATTATGCTGCTGAGGTTTGCAAACCTGACGCATTGACTTCTGTGCCCCATGAACCAAGCGAACCAGTTGACCACTGATATTTTTTACCTGTTCAGGCCCTCCTCCAGTACTGATGCAATTCCATGTTTGTATCGTGGGTCAACATTGTTGCCATGGCAAAGCTGTCACTCACGCTGAATGCTCACAATGTGATGATTCTGGTCGAATACTGTCAGCATGTGTTGCAGCAACATACTGCTACCACCGTCTCCGGCAACATCAAGGCTATGCTGTACATTCACCAATGTCTGTCTCAGCACCGCAGCAGTGGAATTGATTGGCTAATGGAGCAGACTCACCACTCACTGCCTATGTGGCATGTTCAAAGGCCACAAAATTGTTATTACAGAGTCCATGAGGCGTCACTGTTCAGTCGTCATAGACATGGAGGCCCCAGAACTGTCACGGCTGTGTGCATAACAAGATATTCTGTGATGGCTTTGTATTGTTCATACAACCTCTCTACCATGTATAACATGTAGTTCCATCAGGTGACAACTTCCAGCTTCAGCGGTGCTGAGGCAGGCTGTTTTGTATCTGCAACTGCGCAGTTGGTCACGGACCTTTCCACATCTTGAAAAGTGAGAGCAGATCGTTGTGCAATGGTCAGCATTTCCTTTATGTCAGGGTGCTGCAGAAACTCCTGAACCACAAGATTTAAACAGTGGGCCATGCATGGAACATGAAAAAAACACTATTCGTGATGCATTTCACCACATTTGACCCATTGTCACTTGCTATGAACCCAGCTCTCAGGGACAGAGTGTCAGCCATCTGTCAATTTCAGTCAATACCATGTCAACATGTTCTCACCAGTGTGTGAACAGGTCACACTGCGCATAGCAATTGTTGCATGCTGGCGAATTCAGGAAGATTGCTACCGTGACAATCCACCTTCCTGCACTGATTATTCACACACCAGCATCACAAACAACCCCGGCACCTCGCCCAGTGTGCAGTTATACACAGATATGAACTCCCGCTGTTTTGCCACTTGTCCACATATCCATGCTTAAATGGACGAATGGAAGGAGGAATGTTGAAGGGCATGTCTTACTGAGTCTGAGACAGTGCGGAACAACTCAGGAACAACGGGTAGAAAAGTATGTCCTGGATGGGACTTTCCATTTGGACAGGCATGGGTGGCAAACCGCTGAACAGAATTCTCCACAAAGGGAAGGGCAAAAGATCGATTGCCAGCATTTCTGCTACAGTAGCATTAAGTTCACGTGACACTGCATGATTGAGGGTACTTCAGCTTATGTAAAAACACTCTGTAACATGGGCTGACTTAAGCGTTTTACATAGTGTGTTATTGGTACAAATGGATGGTTGTGCTCTGTGATGAATGGCATTGGCAGGGGTGCAGTGTGGACATTTGATGAAGAGCGATTGCACGGGTGATGATGACAAACCAGAAATGATGTTTTTCGGATTTGCCAACGGGGTTGATGTACCACTTGCACTAGACATACTGCATTCACCACCACCACCACAAAACTGCTACTCTCACCAGCACTGGACAACATTTCAGAGTCATTATGGTCCTCCACCTCATCATCATCATCATGCCTGTAGTAATCCTCTGCTCTTATTGCCGCACTGCTGCACCGTTTAATTTTCTACTGGGCTTAACAGTCATGGAAGGGGATAACATGCTGGCTATGGTTGCCATCGGTGATACGGGTGAGCAGGGGAAGTCTGGTATTAGCTGCCAGCTTGTGCTGGAGTCCACAGAGCCAAGTGCCTATCCTTAAGATCGTATGCTGTCCTCCTGTCCCAAGATGGCTCCCTTTTTACCTCGACTCACACGCACATGGCAAACCTGGCAGATTGCAACTGAATCATCATTTGCATCTTGAACAAAAATCCCAAACAAGGGACTGTGATGCTCTGCTTTTAACATGTCCATGATGACGTGGCTTATTTAAGTCTGTTATTTTAAGCACTGAAGTGGGGGCACGTGATGTTTCTGGCACTGCACACCTGGACTGCAACTGACCACCATGACTACCTATCATATTGAGTACTGGGTCGTCATCATCATCATCATCCACTAAAACCGATATATCACAAGTTTTACGGGGGATTCCTGCAAACAGATTCAGAAATTTCAGACACAGCCACTTTTAATTTTTTCTCCGCTTCCCAACTGGGGTCAATTAAATCATTATCATATTCATCAGCGTCAGCTGTCACACACATCCACATCTTCTACTTGGATGCTAACATGTGGACTGCATGTTGCAACAACATCAACATCATCATCATCAGCATCATCACATTCATCATCAGCATCTACACCACCATCACCTAATATTTTTCACCACACTGTGAATCACTGTTGCATGGAAAATGAGTGGCGTTAAGTGCCACGGTGGACGGAATATCATTGTATGCTATCGTTGACATGATCATCAGAATCAGGTTCAGTTAATGGGATGTTACTGGGAAGTATGATATCATCTACACTGTCACTCACTTGCACTGCTTCACACTCAATATGTTTGGATACGGTACACTGGTCGGAATTAGAACACTACGCAACAATGCTAATACTACCTCTACCACGACTAACACCAGTAACACTAACACCACCGGCTGGGAAAACATCATCTCCTCCAACTATCAGTGAAGCTACTGATTGGGCTGTAAAAACATTGCAGGAGAAATACCTTTCCTCACATCACCAATGCACTTCTCCATCCGTACTACTACCGCTACAGACCCTCTTACTGCCAACATTGCCATGGCCAGAAACAGCTTTACTTGCCCGTCTCTTTGCAGGCATTTTGGGGATCAACCACAATATTATTACCAAATTCAGATTTTGATATGTTCGCTTTCTGACTGGAGGTCGCTACTACGCTACTATCGCTAGCTGGATTTGAAGCAAAATAAACAACTGTGGCTTCAGCTACAGATAAGGGGACTACTGTGTTGCGACACTGTCACGGAATTAAAACAACTTCAGTAACCAGTGGTGCTGATGGGGTCACAAAAACAATCAATCTGGTAAAAATATCTTTTCAACGTGGGGGGCACTGAATACCGACAGTGCTGATTTTTGACACTACAAGCAGCAACACTAAGAACAGAGAACATGATCGCAGTACAAAATCAAGCAGCTGCAGTAGATAGCAGGTTCACACTGCTGCTACAGTTGCACTTACACTGATCTGTGTCACAAATTTTAAAGGTGTATTATATTTGATGCACGCAACACTGCACACACAACACAGAACACTTTGTGTACATTGCTGAATGAGGAATGCGATGCAAATGCAAAAGTTCAGTGTACTCAGTGCCACGTAATGTAAATTTGTAATTTAAACAACCTGACCTTATGAAATGCTGCACCACATTCACACAACAAGCAGCAAGAAAATGTGTACTATCACTGACAATTTTACTGTGTGTACAGTAACACAGTCAGTTATATAACAAAATATTGCCAAAACACAAAGAAATCACTAGTTCTCAACTTAAATCTACCTACACACAGATACGCCTCACCACAGCACACTACTGTCTTTCACCACACACACTCAATGTTGTAAATTTACATTCAAAATCCACACACAAAAAAGCGCTCGATGATGTGAGCACAGGAGGGTATCCTACAATCGATGAACTACAGTTGGATCCCCAAAAAGCAAAATGCTGTTTGAACAGCTTTTAAAGATTCCTACAGACAGCTAACAGAGCACACTGTCTCCTACTCCTACCTTCTCATACTACCTCGAACTGAGGCTGTACAGATCAATATAGACCCCATGTGACCTGAACTCCCATGAATCACTGCAAAATCCTCCTTCAGAGCTCAAAACCAGGTGAAGTGAGGTGAAGTGAACTGTCACCAATGTACTTCGCCTTAAAAATTGAAGAGAAGTGACCAGTGGAGCGAATGCTTGAAGTAGCTGTTTCAATGCACTTTGTGTTCCTCATTATAGCGTGAAGTACTCTGCTTCGCATTGCGGAGCACTCACAAATCCGCCTTTGCTCACGCGAATCACTTGTGGAGCGGATTGAGCCCACTTCACCCACCACTATGTGGGAGGAGGCACTGGACACCAATGATGTGGCAGGGGTACTGGGTTGGGGTCGGGGTAGAGCTGAGCTTTGCACCTCTGCATTGGGGGTTGTCTTGCCCTACAGAGGGAATGGACTGCCACTTGCCAGGTGGTGTGGGGTATGTTTTAAGCAGATGGGGAATGGCTGCCACTTGTCAGGGGTGGTGGGGTATGTGTTCAGCAGACAGGGACCAAGCTGCTACTGGTGGGGGTGGGGTTTTCTTTGCAGCAGACAGGGAATGGGCTGCCAATTGGCGGGGGTGGGGTATGATTTGAACTAATGGGGACAGGCAGACATGTCAAGGGGTGGGGGTTGACTTGTACAAACAGGGACGGGAAGGAGGTACTGTCTGGGTTGGACATCAGTGCAGTGAGGCGCCACCACAGGGGCTGTTTTCAGGCAGGTTGGTCCACTGGACTAAGGGGCATGGCAGAGTGGGTCTGGGTGTCTGAGGGAGCTATTTGTGAATTCAGACCTGCTAACCCATGCAAGTAATCCAGTCTGGGACCCAGAATGGGTATCACATTGGATGCCTTCCTGGGTCTGCAACTCCACCTCCCTGTGGGGTCCCTGTGCACTGGGGTGGTGGAGCCATGAACAGGTGAAGGTCATTCATGCATACCGCCTGCACACACCTGTTTGCAGTACTGAGCTACTCAGGCAGAGTACGTGCCTCTGGCATGTACTTTCCATACCTTAGTGCTTAGCCCCTATAAGAAGAAAGACTCACATACAGAATATTGAATGGGTGGGGTTCAGTCAGCAATTGTATTGATAAACTACAAGAAAAAGGTATGAATATTAATAAATGCAAATGTTGCAGTTTTCTAAGTCACATGTAAAGTTACAGGGCAGGTGAGAAGCAGGATGTTAGGAGACTGTCTTGAGTACTGTAGCTGCAAGAACAGTTAGCTTCTCTGTATGCAGTACAAGTTATGTTGAAATAGAGTGTTGTTAAAAGAATCTAAAGAGACCCTTATCTTGATTACTACAAACAAGATATGGTACCAGGAGTGGTTTGGGGACTTTTTCTGAGAATATGAATTAAAACACCAAGAAGGTGAAATCTTGTGGAAAAGGAACAGTATTTGCCACTTACAGTGATAAAGGATCAAGTGAATTTAGATTTGGCGTGCTGCTCTTATTGATACTGGAGTCTGCTGAAATGGAGCGACTAAGACCACCACCAGAGATTAGGTTTGTGGGCAATTTAGAAAAAACATGAAACGCTTCCAAGCAATGTCTTAATTTGTATTTAAAGCAAGTGGTACAGACCAGAAGGAAAGCTCACAAAAAGTAACATTATTACTCACTGTGCCAGGCTCAGAAGCTCTAGATGTATACAATACTTTTCAATTGTCTGCAGCTGCTAGTGAGGAATATGATACTGTAATGATGCAGTTTGAAGCTTACGTGTGCCCAGAAAAGAAAAAATGAGACTTATAAAAGATACATATTTAGATCCCAAATTCAGAAGGAGCAAGAAACTATTGAAGAATTTGTTAGTGACTTAAAACTAAAAGTTCAGTCTTCTAATTTTGGCATTCCTTGCAGTTCTTTGATATGAGACCAAATTGTTATAGGCTATTATGAGGACAAAGTGACAGAGCATTTAACAGACCATGAGCTTACGATGGAAAAAGCTGTTCAGATTTGCCGGGCTGTAGAGCAAACTTGGATGCAGCTGGAAGTGATTAACAGTACTAAAGCAAAAACAGGCAAAACTGATGTAGCAGCAGTGCATGCAACACAGAAACAAGTGCAAAAGTCTCCTACAAAGTTTAATAAGGCAAGACGTAAAACAAATATGAAAGGAAGGACTGCAACCACGCAAAGAAAGTTTGCAAGTAAAGTATACAGTAAATGTGGAAAAGAGCATGCCTACAGAAACTGTCCAGTTTTTAGTCAGCCATGCAGATCCTGTGAAAAATGCATCATCTCATTAGATGTCGTAGACAGAAGAAGCTGTACATGCTGTTGCCAAATGGAAGATTCAAGCAGTGAAAATGACTTGCTTATGGGGCCCCATAGCCACAGTTAAAACTATTGGTTCCTTACGTACTCACCTGCAGAATAGCACAGATATATATGTTCTTTTGTATATTACTTACCTTAAAATGTTAATTTCTGTATGTCAGCCAGATCTTCTCCCATGTTCTGCTGTCTGTGACTCAACTCTGTGACCTATACTGGAAGCGATGCAAGTGAGGCATACACTTGCTTTACTCCTCTGCATCTCCAGGCTAATTTGCTTGCTTTGTGCTGCTAACATTTCCTCACTGAAACAGGGAGACTTTTTGAAGGTACTTTAAACAATAAATTATGATAAACAGACCTTCTTGCAGCAGCACAATAACATTCAGATTAGTTGAATTACTTTTTCGGGGCTCTGTACCTGCAAAGTGATGCTGTTTCTGTGGGACTCTCTTCCCTTCAGGCATGCAGAACAAGGAGAAGTGTAAGGTGACATTCCCCAGTGTCTCCCTCTGTCTCCTCAGTACTTATAAGTAAGCAATAAGACACAATGAGGTGTGTATTAGACAGTAGTTCATGCATGGCTGGGGGGTGTAGTGTGGCCGCGAGGCTGCAGGCTGAGTGTGTCCAAATCTCAGCCATGCATTAGAAGTAACACACCCTGGAGTGTCTTGTTGTGCTTATGAAATGGCCATGTAAACTGTTCATGCATGTGAAAGTTAAAATTGTTTGGACTAATAATAAAAAAAGTTTAATTTTTTGCGTTTAATATAAATAAAGTATTTCCTCTGCCTGGATGGGTTTGCAACCTTATTTTTTTTTTAGTTGTAGACTTTTGTCATAGGATGGTCTTCGAGTTGTAATCTGTCTTGTGCTGGTTGTCATGGCTTCCCCCACAGACATGCATAAAGACACATGCTCACTGCATCATTTTATGGTGGCTACATTTTTTATTTTATCTTTTGAAGTGGAGCAGCACAGCAAGCAAGGAGTGAGCGACAAGCATGCAGACAGGACTGGATGCCAGACTAGAGGTAGGAATGGAAATGTCATGTTATGGAGATGGCGGTATTTTTTTAAATTTCTATTTTATGTTAACGCTGGGGCAGGGCACTATGGGAGATCAAGTTTGTTTGTTTTTAGTTAGCGTTGGCTGAGGTGAGGACTTGAGTGAGATAAGTCAACAGGATACTGAATGGTGGGTGGGCAAGTGAGAAATCTTTTCTGATCAACAGGGGAGAGAGAGAGAGAGAGAGAGAGGTGGGTAGTCAGGCGAGAAATCTTGTCTGATGTTTTTATTATTTATTTCTGTGGTACATCCAGTTTCCTTAGTTTCTGACAAAAAGGACAAAATGTTACAAGTGGGGTTTAGGGAAAAGTAGTGAGCAGTCAGCCAGTCAGCCATATTGAGGAGCACAGCGAAGTAGCTTAGCTGGTGGACAAGGTAGATATCGTGGCAGATATGTTTTTTATGTGCTGCATTCACCATGAAGTGAATTAGGTGTATTTTGCACCTCTTACATCAGATTTGGGTCATGTACAGCTGTCATGTTTTTTGTTGTCAGTAATTGGGAAGTTGAGAGTTTTGGCTACTGTGGCTAGCAGAACAAACATAGCTGCCATTTCAGGTGAGAAAGTTCTGATGGAGCAGTGATACCTGTGGGATAGTCAAAGTGACCCTTGCTGGACTCATTTCCAGCCATGGGTTGAACACTTCTACGTATGGATAGGAACCAATCAAACTGCAGAAAAGTCACTAGCCATTTCATAAGTGTGATTTTTGCACACTGATGGTGTTATTATGACAGAGTAGCATTACTCAGTGTGTTTACATAATTAGTTAACTGCAGTCTGTTTAGAAAACAGTAATTTTGCATGGAACATAATATTGAGCTCTATTCAAAGGAAATGGAATATGCAATGCAGACATTAGGGTTGTTTTAGGAAAATAGTGTCCACAGTACTGCAGTCTCTCATGGAAACTACCAAGTGTTTCTCCCAAGAGTGTTTGGCATCAGTGCACTAGCTGATGGTAAAGTGGGTGCTGCTCTGAGGGGAGGTCATGAGAGGCTGTCTAAATACATTAGTAAATTGCATGGTTATCTGGGATTGCTGAATGCTGAAACCAGGTACCCTAATAGGAATAGCTTCACTTTGCAGGTACAGACCAAAATAAATTCAGCTAACCTGAATATTATTGACCTGCTGCAAGAAGGTCTGTCTCTCATAATTTATGATTTATGATACTTTCAAGAAGGCCTCCTGCTTCAGTGAGGAATGTTAGCAACACAAAGCAAGCAAATTAGCCTGGCGATGCAGCAGGAGTAAAGCAAGTGTGTCCCTTGCTCACATCATGTTCTGAACAAGTCACAGAGCTTGGGGTCACAGACAGCACAACATGGAGGACAACCAGGCTGACATACTGTATCTGACATACATCAATTAACATTTTAAAGTAAGTAATAGACAAAAATATATCTATGTGCTATTCTGCAGATGGGTACATAAGGAACCAGTACTTTTAACTGTGGCTACATGAGTAATACCCTTTATAGGGCAATAGAAAAGCAAGTCTTCCCAGACAGAAAGGCATGTACTATTCAAATACATACTAATGGCTTGAAGGTTCAGTACATGATCAATACTGGTGCATAAATGCACTGCCAGCTTGACTGTGGTGTCTGCTACAAAAGAGACCACAACTAAAAAAACAGACTACTGTTTTAAAGGCATACAGTGGGCTATGTATACCCACAGTAGGATACTGTATGCTACACCTGAAGCATAAAGATAAAGTCAGCAAACACAATTGTGTCATTGCTACAAGAAAAAAAGCCAATTTTGGGGCTAGATACCAATCAGAAGTTGGGTTTGATAGTAAAAGTATTCACAATAGAAAAGCAAAAGCCTCCACTGACAAGATTATGTCTGAATACGGTGATGTTCCTAAGGAACTGAGCAAGTAACTGAGTACCGCAGCTTACAATTGTTGAGAATGCAGCGCCTGTGATACGTGCTTCCCAAAAGTGCCTGCTGAGCTAAGAGACAGACTGAAAAATATCATTGCAACATTTAATAGAAATGGATGGAACAGAAACGGTGGAGGGACCAACACCCTGGATTCACTCTTTGGTGCCCATAGAGAAAAAAATGGATCACTGCATTTGAGTTTGAATCCAAAGAGTTAAATGCTTACATTAAAAAGAACATTGTTATTTGCCAACTAGACATGAAATTCTTGGTGAAATAGCAGAGGCTAAGTATTTTCAATATTGGATGCCTCCTGGGATTCTGGCAAATACCACTGACAACTGAAAGTGCTTGCTTATTTACTTCTAACACTCCCTATGGAGGATGCTGTTTTATAAGATTACCATACGGCATGTGTTCCACAACCAAAAGCTTTCATAGAACAATGCAGCAACTGCTGGAAGGCATTGAAGGGTTAAAGCTTACATTAATGACATTCTGATCTGGGACAGGACAGCTAAGGAACATGACTGTACATTGAAAAAGTGTTACAAATTGCCAGAGAAAAGAACTAAAACTGAATAAAGAAAAGTGCCAGATAAAGAAAACAGAAATCTGGTACTTGGGTGTGATTCTTTCAGCTGAGGGTGCAAAACCTGATCCAGCCAAGGAGCATGTAGAGCACAGGATGCCAGAACCAAGAAAAAAAAAGATTTGCAGCATTTTCTGGGAATGGTAAACTAACTTGGAAAGTTCATCAACAACATAGCTGATAAGACATGTAACCTGAGAAAATTGCTGTGAAGTCACGAGAATGGTCCTGGACTGAGGTGCATGAACAAGAACTTAAAGAAATAAACAGACTTTTGACAACAGCACCTTCTTTGGTATATTCTGATATCTCTTGTCCAACAAAGTTTCCATGCATACCTCGAAGGATGGCATGGGAGCTGTTCTTTACAGTTGAGAAATAAAAGCTGGAGGCATGTTGCCTATTCATCCAGAGCATTCATTAAAACAGAATACAAATATGCTCAAATAGAAAAGAGATGTTGGGCATCACATTTGGATGTGACGCATTTCATAATTATATTTATAGAACCCCCACTGTGATGAAAACAGATCATAAACCGCTAATTACTATTTGAAAAGAGACTTATGGCAGGCACCACCATGGATACAAAACTTTTAATCAAACTACAGAAGTACGAATACCAGCTAGAATACACACAGGAAATCACTTGATTGTGCCTGATGCTTCATCAAGAACATGGAATGAAACTCGTAGAATCAATTGTCAAAGCTTGAAAACAAGTGGATGTTCACATAAATGGAACAAAACATTCAGGAGATCTCTTGGTACAGATGAGGAAAAGATTGCAATCTGAAATTGCAGCTGATGAAACTTTGCAAGCAGTAGTGAAAGCAACGCATAGTAGATGGAAAGGACAGTATAATCCATACAGGTATGTGTCACTTCAGGCTGATTTATCTATGGTGGATGAAATATTACTGAAAGGTGATAGAACTATAGTTCCTAGTACACTAAGAAAGAAATGCTGCATAAAATACACGAAGGTCATATGGGTATTGAAAATGTAAACACAGGGCAAGAGATGTCTTGTATTGTCCTTGGGTCGGTAAAGGTGGGGAAAATACAGTTTTGGCATGTTGCATATGTCAGAAATACAGGCCTGCACTGCAGAAAGAACCTTTAATTTTAGACTCAGAAAATGTTAAAGTGTGTGGAAAAGTAGGGTGTAGATTTGTTACTTTAGAAGGCAGAGAGTACATGGCTATGACTGATGCATTTTCTTGTTACCCAGAAGTTGTTAAACCTCAGGCACCCACATCCAACCAAGAGATACAACAGCTTAAAGCAGTCTGCAAGTATAGAATTTAAAGTTTTATAAAATATTATGGCATCAATCATACCACCTCTAGTCATATATGTCCACAAGGAAATGAGTTAGCAGAATGTGGAGGAAAATCATTAAGACTTTACTAAAGAAGGCTAGAGATGCAAATACTAACCCATCATTTGCTTTACTGAATTAAAAAGCAACACCATTAGAATACGAAAAATCACCTGCTGAATTGCTCATGGGACACCAAATTCATACCAGATTACCTAAGTTAAAACCAGAATGTTACATTGACAATAAACATATACTGAGAAACATTATATATATATATATATATATATATATATATGAATGACAAAACAGCAAAGTGTCACAGGTCACTGTAAACTGGAGAAACAGTTCAAGTGCAGTGATGGTTGCTGGGAGAACTGACAATAGTTCAGAGACTTGTGGCTACAAGTAAGCATTAAGCCACGATGAAGGTGGCACCTAAAGGTGGGAGTAATGCATGGTTTGGAGGTTGTGGCCGAGGCCGCGAGGCTGAGGTGATACAACCGACCAACCGATGCATTAATACCATTAGATGCCACCTTCAGCGTGGCTTAATGTGCTTATGTACATGGGCAGGCGAGTATAGAGCTGGCATGATTCTATTTCACATCATATGAACAACATAACACAGCGACTCACTATGTTTTCATAAGGTTTTACTGCACTTCCAAAACCTGTACAGACAAGCTTTTATATGCTGATGAGGTGAAAACATTGTCTACTCCTATATCTACACAACGGTGCCTTTCACATCCTAGACTGACTTATTTTGCATTCTAGATGGGTATTCATTTCATTCCACTTGTAGGAGGTCTGCCGTGGAGTCCTTTCTGTGCCACTCTCTGGACTTTCGTAGCAATTTGCATCCTCCGTCACTCACCTCTTCATGCTCCTGTGATATAGCTCCGATGTCATGTGCTCCATCTGTTACTGGATCTAGTGCTTCTCCTCTCTTGTGCTTCCACTGCCATGCTGTTCCTCACCTCTGTTTCCAGTGCTCCTGATCCATAATTGAAATTCACCATGCCATGCAAGGTAGAATGTATCAATGAAACATCAAAGACTTATATCCCTGCCACTCATTAGGGCTCTCTGTAGCTCAGCTGTTTCCTCCGAGCATGCTCACTGTGATCCTGTGCATGAGCAGTACTTCCTCTGTGCATTTCGTGGATATCTGTTCCTCCTCTCCCAGACTTTGCAGCTCCCTCTTTGACAGTTCTCTGTCTTTTCAGCCTCTCTTGCACTCTTTCATATGGGCTGCAGTTGTGCTATGTGACACCGTAGATGTGATTTCACTGCTCCTGCAAGTCCCTTCGTCGGTAGCCAATAGGATCTGTGACCACTTCTTCCTGTCGTTGACAGTCGGAGCCAGTAATTCTGGAGGCTGGTCTCACATCTGTCTCCGTTACGGACATTATTTCTCTCGATGCGAGACCAGCCTCTGTCAACATCTGCACTGCAGTACCTCACGCTGTGGTTAGTGTACCTCTTTGTCAGGTGTGCATCTTCTGATATTTAAGACATCATGTCTCCTAAGTAATTCCTGCCCATTGGCTGCCTAGAATACCACACTTCTTGCTTCTCTAGCTCCTGCTGTGGTAATCAGTGGGTAAGATAGGATGATGGTGGTCCTGCTGGACATCTACTCACATACCCCTTGTAGAGCACCACTGGGCACAGAGTGCTTTCACTTTAAGCATACAGCACTCCTCTTAGACTTTGTTTATTTGTCTCATTCACAGAGGAATGATTTTTGGTTGCCTCGTTAAACCTAGCACTAAATACTCTGTCCCACTTCCATCTCTCTCCAGAATAAATGAGTTCTGGGTCAGTTGCCTAAGTCCCTCTCAGCCTCTCCTCACTAAACTGAGTTGGATTTGAACCAGAGTTGCCTCACAAGTCCGTAGGCAGTCTCTGGATTGAGCTTCCCACAGTATCTGATTCTATGTGAGGTCCTCTATGCTGATAGTTGGATAGTGTGCAGCCACGCTCTTTCCCAGCTCTCCAATATTTTTCAGGACTGCTAGAAAAACATTATTGGTGGTTCTGAACTCTGCATTAGTCATTATATTAATATTTCATCTGACTTCCACACTGTTAATGTACCGATTCAAGCCAGCTCTTATTCCTATTAGTGAGCTGATACTATACTCCTCTCCACCTTCTGCTCTTACACTTCCATAAAATTCCCTCAATATATCTGCCAGGGCTCCAACAGGTACAGTTGCTATATCTATGGACATACTGTTCTCTTGCAATCAGTCCGAGAACACATTACATGCCCAAGATGTACTTTTGAGTGGGTTTCTCTCAATCTTGCTACATTCCAGCTCATCCAGCTCTTTTGAGAACAAGTAGAGATGCCTCCTGCTCTCCATCAGTCTCTCTCTCTCTCTCCATCTCTGCTATATTTCTCGTCACTATCTCACTACTGGTATGCGCTTCTTTCTGTGTGTTTCTGTGGTACTTCCTCATTTCTCCTTTCAACACTCCACTCTCCTTCCCTTCTATCTACATCTCTGTACTCAATTTCTGTGCTCTATATTCCATAGATCTCTTTTGAGTAGTCTCCTCTCTGTTTGATACTCTACTTCTCTTCTGCTCTTTCCCTAGATTTCCAGTCATCGGTGTTTCTTTCATTACTGTTTCATTGCTTTGCTCTTTTCTATCTTTCGCTCCACTTGCTGCACCTCCGAACTTCAACTCAACCCAATGTTCCACCCTGATACCTCCTGTCAGAAAACCGTACAAGCATTTGCCTGCATCTTATTTTTCTTTTCATGTCTGCTATGTATTCATCTAGTATCGACTAATATTTCTCCCTTCCCTTTCCGACACTAACTACCTTGTCACTCGCTGCCTACCCAAGACCAGCGTCCCTCTCCACTTCCTTCTTGGCTATCCCGGTGCTGCTTTTCTGGCTGTCTGGATGGTTCTGGTGCTTCACTTTCGGCACGGCAGTTGTGCTGGATTAATCCCTGCTCGATTTCCCACATGATCCATTTGAAACCATCGCTATCCCCATTTTCACATTCACTTTAGTGCCATGTTACAAGATCCTATTTGGTACTTATTGAAAAGTGGATATTTGATACGACAAACTAGGAGACATTTGATGCCAGTGCTTGCAAAATCAGTGCACTTTCTGTGCCACCAGTACCTTTACCTACAGAATCAGTGCATTTGCCTGGAGACCCATGACCTTATCAAAAACAATGTACTGAAAGTGAAATGCCTATGAGTGATGACCAAGAACAGGAAAGAAATTCTAGTTCTCCCAAACAAGACTTTACCTGACTTCCCTGAAATGTCAAAAGATAATACTGAGCTGAAGATGTCTAATGAAACTGTTAGTGCTAAGTCTACTGAACAACTGGGTAGGTCAAGTTGTGGTTGACTGATAACAAAAGCTAAAGAGACTTATTGAGTCATATTAAAATATAAAGTGAGAGAAAATGTTTTCTTATTAAAAAAAGTTGTAGCTTGAATTTTATTTAGAGGGCATGCACAAAACTAATATATATATATATACATATACATACATATATACTCTGGTCCATGTTATAGAAAGAAAATACCTATTTTTATTAAAAAGGGGATGTTTTATAAGGTACAAGTAAAGATATGAATATTAATAAATGTAAATGTTGCGGTGTTTTAAGTCACATGTAGAGAGTTACAGGGCATGTGAGAAGCAGGATGTTAAAGGAGGCAGTCTATCTGAGTAGCTGCAAGAACAGTTACCTCCTCTATATGCAGTACCAGTTATGCTGGAATAAACTGTTGTTAAAAGAATCTAAAGAACCCTTTGCTTTGATTACTAGAAAACAAAACAGCAATAACAACAGAGGACAATTGTAACAAAGACAAGCAACTAAAATGCAAGGGTGCATAGAGGAGGCAATATGTCACAGTGGTTTAAGGTTCTGAGCTGCAGATCTGGAGACCTGAGTTTGAATCCCACAGCCCCACTTGCATACTGTGTGACCCTGAGCAAATCACTTAACTTCCTGTGCTCCCAGGTGCACCTGTAAATAAACTTTCAGCTTAGTGTGCCACTCCTGGTTAAACAATTGAAAAACAGAAAAAAACAGAGAGAGACTTTGATAGTAAGAAAGGGTTTGCCCTGTATAAGTTCCTGGTAAGACCCCACCTGGAGTATTGTGCCTAGTTCTGGGGCCCATATCTCAAGAGGGACAGGGACAGGATAGAGACTGTACAGAACAGAATAACCAAGATGATACAGAGTGAGAGGGAGGATCATGTGAGGAGCGGCTGGCTGATCTGAATATGTATATGCTGGAGACCAGAGGAGACACATTGACATGATAGGAACATTTATGTTCATGAAGGGGATAAACAAAGTGGGCATTAAGGACCTGTTTACCAGGAGTGGAAGTACAGTAATAAGAGGCATGAGTGAAGACTTATCGGTGGGAGATTTAGGAGGAATGCAGGAAGTTCTTTTTACAGAGAGGGTGGTGGAATCATGGAACAAATTAAGTGCACTGCTGACTTACTTCTGGTTCTCTGCTATTTAAGTGTAGCCCCAAGCGAGTAGGGATTCAGATATAAATATACTGCTATGTATGTGGTCCCTCTGGTGAGAGAGAGTTCTGCTGTTTTTATACCATTGGAATTGTATTTTAATATCTCAGCTGTGTCCCTCTGGAGAGAGGGTGTTGTTGTCTCCTGGTTACTAGTTCCCTAGGGTTGCCATCTGTGTTTTAGTAGCACAGCACATAAAACCACTTTTGAGTGTAATTTTATGTTTTAGTGCACTATTTGGTCATTGTCTGTACATGCAGAACCGGAAGTGCACTCTGACTTACTTCCGGTTCTCCGCTATTTAAATGTCACCCCAAGCGGGTGGGAGCGAGTGTGTCTGTGGGCAATCACATGAGTAGCCACACTTGGAGACTGGATGGGAGGAAGGAGGGGCAAGCTACTGTAATGTGCACCTCATATGGTGGGCAAGTGACTTAGAACCCCTTTTCCTGTAGAAAGGAGAAAAGACTGTGGTATGTAGCACTGTATTCAGTAAATGTGTATGTCACTTTGCATTTAGCAATAGGAAAGAGAAGCTGCTGTACTGAGTGCAATAAATCACAGTAACCTAATCATAGCCCCTAGCAAAGACCACCAGGGTGAAAGGGAACAAGGGCTGGCTTTAATTCCTAATTACACCCCAGTAACAATTATTGTGCTACCTACTAAGTCCCAGAGATAAAACATCCTAGACCAGTGTAACCTGGGTGAAGACCAAACTTAAAAAAAAAACCTCACAATGGTTAAAGTTATTAAAACTCTGGAGGGGATATTGGTCTCCAGTGGGGGATGTGATATGTCCTGGCTAAGTGATGTATATACTACTAGCAAATAATTCTTATGCACCAAATGTGAATGAATTAAGGAATTGGAAGCAAAGGTTAGGTTATTTCACACAAAACTAACCAGGTTGAGCAGAATCAGCAACAAATTGCACAACAAATCAATTCTATTAATAGCAGTGCACCTATAAGTATTGCGAATGCTAATGTCAACAAGAACTACAATATAACAACTGATTTTGGTACCACTACTGATCCATTGATACTACAGAGCTCTGTTGCACCAACCACTCATGGATTAAACAAACATAAGAAAAGGGACAGAGAAAATGAAGAAACTAATGATTCAATGGGCTGCAGAATTCTCACATGAAAATAAAAAGGGTATAGAGCTATGAATTTTGTCATACCGATACGTAATAGGCATGGTATCCTAGAGCACAAGGAACCACCTACAGATGTTGACAGCACAGAGGTGTTATTAGGAGCATGCAGGGAAAGCCCTCCTCTTTCCACACATGACATAAGATACCTAACATTACAATACAACCAAATAGTGAGGATGCAAGAAATCTAGTTAGTATAGACATGGAAATAGCTACAGAGGATAGGACACACAATGAAATAAATCCCATAGACCCAATTGTGAACAAAAATTCCTGTCAGCAAACCAAAATGTGTGCAAAGTGGACCTCTCCAACCGACAGTGATATCCTTGGTAAATTTACGTACTAGGAGACTCAATGGTTAAATACTTAGATAGAATTATATGTGGGGAAGACAAAGAAAACAGGATCTGCAGTAGCTTCAAGGAGCCAAAATGCCAGACATACAAAAGTATGCTCCAGGAAATACAAAAACTCTGGGCCAAATCCCTTGTGATCCTACATGCTGGTACCAACAGTATAAACAAAAAAGGTATAGAAGAAATCAAAATGACTATATTGGGGTGTGTAATAAAATCAAAGAGCTGGGAGGGATGTCTATCAGAAATACTGCCTGTACCTAGAGTACGGTTACAGTAGAAATAAAAAATTAAGCACATGAATGAGTGGATGTGGAAGTGGATGCTGGACAATGGAATTCAGTGCCTAAAATTCTTGGAAATATTCGAAAACAACCATAGTTATTTCAGCTGGAATGGCTTACATTTAAGTGAAGGGAACCAAATTCTGGGTAAAAGCTATCAAAAATTAATCTCTACTGCTTTAAACTAAATGGTAAGAGGACAAGGGCTATAAATCTTTACTTCTCCTAAATCCGAACTAACAGATGCACAATTAGACTGGGTTGCTATTACGGAAACATGGTTCACTAGGAACCACTCCTGGGATGTTACCATACCAGGCTATCGTTATTCAGAAAGATCGCGAGGAAAGAAAGGAGGGTGTGGCATTGTATGTCAGAGATAATATATGCACAACAGAAATCCAGGAAAACACAGTAAAGCAGAGGCCCTTTGGGTTACACTAGGAGCCAGGGACAAAGCCCTATCTGGGTAGGAGTCATATACAGACCCCCATCACAGTTGTTGCTGGTGGGTGACTTCAATCTACGGATGCGGATTGGTCCTCATACACAGCATCCTCCTTAGTGTGAAAAGAGTTCCTTTTCACACTGAGGGGATCAGGTTTGCGTCAACTGGGGAACTCATCCACCTGAGACAAAGCAATATTGGATCTAGTGCTGACAAACAGCACAAGGATCCCAGAAGCAGAGGTGAGATCCAATCTAGGGACCACTGATTGCAGTTCAATCTGGTTTACTGTGAACAATATGGAGGAAAATAGTCACACCAAAATCAAGGTACTAGATTTCAGAAAAGCCAACTTCCCAAAATGAGGACTATGATCACATCCATGCTAGAAGGAGAATCACATGAGATGTGAAGACTGCTGAAATACTCTGAGAAGGCTGCTCTGGATGCAGTAACAACTGTATGCACTAAGCAGATCAGCATGTCAAAAGAAGGAAAAGACCTCTCTGGTTCTCACACAAAGTAGCATTCAAAATCAAAGAGAAAAAGGCTCTTACACAATTCAAGCAAACAAAACATGAAGCAGACATGGAAGAATACAAGAATAAATGAAAGAAGGCTGGGAAAGCTGTTAGAAGGGCAAAAGCACAGACAGAAGTGAAAATAGCACAGGGTGTTAAGGCAGGAGAAAAAACCTTCTATAGATACATAAGAGAAATAGAAAACTAAGGGAGGAATAGTCCAACTAACAACAAGGAAGGTAAGATGGAGAGAGTGACGAAGACAAGGCAGAAGTGCTAATGAGTTTCTTTTGCTCTGTCTTCCCCATAGAAGACAGTAGCAAATGTCTTACACTGAGCAGGACAAAGGAAGATATCCAGGGAGCAGATACTATTCATTTCACAAGGAGAGGGTCCTAAAGGAGCTCAATAAACTTAAAGTGAAACAGCCATGGGACCAGATGGCATACACCCTGGGATATTGAAGGAGCTCCTAGAGAACTGGCCACTTCGCTGTCTGAGCTCTTCAACAAGTCACTAGACAGTGGGAAAATGCCTCAGGACTGGAAACAGGCAACTGTTGTGCCCTTACACAAGAGCGGAAACAAGGAAGAGGCAGGAAATTACTGCCCTGTCACTACAAAGAGAGGATAGTGGTGTACCTAACAGATACTGGAAAAATGGACCAAAAGCACATGGCTTCACAGCAAGACGCTCTTGTCAAACCAACATAAATACATAGACAAGTGTCGGCAGGTCAGGGCCTATGGTCCACCCAGTCTGCCCATTTGAGCTTGTAAGTTCAGTTTATGTTTTCCTAGCAGTCTGTTGCCCTTACCACTGTCCTCCAGAATTCCTTATGTCTATCCCATGCATTCTTAAATCCGTGATTGTTTCAGCCCCCACCACTTCCTCTGGCAGGGTGTTTCACTTGTCCATCACCCATTCTGTGAAGAAATTCTTCCTCACGTTTCCTCTGAATCGTCCTCCCTCCAACTTCATCCCATGCCCTCTAGTCCTGGAACATCTTTTTCGCTTAAAATAGTGTATTCCTGCACCCTGTTCCTCCCTGTAAGATACTAGTATGTCTCTACCTATCCCTCTCTCCCCCTCTCCTCCAGGAGTACATATTCAGTTCCTTCAACCTGTCCTCATAGGACTTGTGATGCAATCCATGTACCATCTTGGTTGCCATCCTCTGAACCTTCTCTACCCTGTCTATGTCCTTATGTAGATAAGGTCTCCAGAACTGTACACTGTACTCCAGGTGGGGCCTCACTAGTGTCTTGTATAGTGGAATTATGACCTCCCTTTTCCTACTGGTGATGCCTCTGCCTATGCATCCCAGCATCCTATTTGCTTTACCTGCTGCCTTGTCACACTCTTTTTCCTACATTGAGTCATCAGAGATGATAACCCCAAGATCTCTTTCCTGCTTGGTGCATGCTACAGTATATCCTCACCCCCAACTGATATATTGCAGCCAGGCTTTTGTGCCCCATATGCATTATCTTGCACTTCTTTGTATTAGATTTCAACTGCCAAACCGACCATTCTTTAAGTTTCTGCAGGTCCTTCTCATTTTGTCTACACCCTCTGGTGTGTCTACTCTGTTACAGAGCTTTGTGTCATCATCGAACTGTCAAATTCTTCCTTATAGGTCCTGCGCAATGTCACTGATGAAGATGTTGAATAGGACCGCTCCCAGCACTGATCCCTGTGGTACCCACTGGTCACTCTTCCCTCTGTGGAGTGACAGCCATTTACCACCACCCTCTGTGTCCTGCCGTCCAGCCAGTTACCTACCCACCACACTACTGTCCTGCCCACACCCATATTCCCCAGTTTGTGTAATAGTCTTCTATGTGGCACAGTGTCAAAGGCATTGTTGAAGTCCAGATAGGCCATGTCCACTGCCCTCCCTGATCCACCTCCCTAGTCACCCAGTCAAAAAATTCAATGAGGTTGGTCTGACATGACCTCCCCTGGTGAAACCATGCTGCCTTGGGTCCTGTAGTCCATGACAACCAGATGTTCCACCATTCTCTCCTTCAGCAGTGCTTCCATGATCTTCCCCACTACCGGTGAGGCTGACTGGTCTGTAGTTCCCGCTTCCTCTTTATTCACACTTTTGTATAAGGTGACTACATCTGCTGTCCTCAGTCTTTGGGTACCTTCCCTGTTTCCAGTGATCGGCTAAACAGGATAGCCAGAGGTTCAGCAACCACCTTTCTTAGTTCTATAAGGACCTGGGGTGCACCCCATCTGGCCCCATTGCTTTATCAACTCTTATTACTTCCAGTTCCTTCAGGACCCTTTCTGTGTAAAGGGACTTGTGTCCATTTCTATACCATTCTCAACCCTTGAACATGATCAACTTCTTCTACTGGGTCACCAGAACTTTGCATCAGGGAGGGCATTGGACATTGTATACCTAGATTTCAGCAAGGCCTTTGATACTGTCTCTCACAGAAGGCTAACCAACAAGCTGGAACATACGGAGTTGGCCAGAAGATGGTCAGCTGGATCAATAACTGGCTGAATGATAGGACCCAGAGAGTGTTAGTCAATGGATCATTGTCAAGGAAGGGTAGGGTGACCAATGGTGTCCTGCAGGGATCGATAGTGGGACCAATCCTTCTTAACATATTTATAGCAGACATAGAGAATGGACTAACAGGAAGGTTTGCCTGTTCACAGATGATACAAAACTCTGCAACAGAGTGGACACAAGGGAAGGAGCAGATAATATGGAAGCTGACCTTAGAAGGCTAGAGGACTGGTCCAAGGGACTGGCAGTTAAAATTTAACACCAAAAAGTATGGTAATGCACTTGGGAAAGAGGAAGCCAGGAAAAAAGTACACACTGGGAGGACAACAACTTGAGGAAACACAAATGGAGTGAGATCTCAGCATAATCATACTGACGAATTAAAGGTAGGAAAACAATGTGAGAAATCAGCACAGAAAGCATGTGGCATCCTCGGATGTATAAGTAGAGGTATTTCTAGTAGAAAGAGGAGGTTATGCGCCCTCTATGGGTCCTTGGTGAGGCAACATTTGGAGTACTGCATTCAGTTCTGGAGACCTCACCTCAGAAGGACATTGACTGTTTGAAGCGGTGCAGAGAAGGGCTACTAAGATGGTGCATGGACTGCATCACAGGTCATATGAAGCAAGACTCAGGAGCTGAACCTATACTCCCCTGTGTAGAGAAGAAACAGAGGGACATGATTGAAATGTTCAGGTACATGAGGGTATTTAATGCAGCTCAGACAGACAATCTATTTCATCAGAACACGCCAGCACATATGAGAAGGCATGATATGAGACTGGTAGGAGGAAGGTTCAAAGCAACCTCAGGAAGTATTTCTTCACAGAGAGAGATAGACCCATGGAAAAGCCTACCCCAGCATCAAAGACAATCAGGAGAGGGGCACTAGAGAGCTGATCTCAGGCAGGAAGCTTTTCTGTGGCATGCTGCATGCTCTTTTACTTTAAAATGCTATTTTAAAACTTATCAAAGTTGAACTATTTTGGCAGAATCAACAGAAGAATTCTGCAGCTTTCCTTTGAGCCTAAACTCATTATGGGGGAAAAAACAGGACCGACACCAGCAGCTTCTAAATCTAGCGTTGCTAAATCGGGAAAAGCTGAGGAGGCCTCGTCTTCAGAACTGAATGTTACTGAAGGATCTTTAGCGGGCCACCATGGCAGCAGATGTTAGTGACCATGCAGTCTATGGATGCCAAAATGTAAGAAACTTTGGCCAGGCTTGAAAAACATGATGCTGTCTTGATGAACCTAACGGGCGCTGTCGCTGCTTGTGAAGAGATCTTTGTCCACCCAGGCAAAAGTCGCCATGATGGAACAAGAGAACACGGAGATGCGGAAGACTGGAGGCCCTTAGAAATGAAGTAAGAGTAGGCAACTTACGTTTGTAGGAATACCGAAGGAGTTGAGGACCTCATCTACTTATGTTTTGGTGGAGTTGTTACAGGCTTCTATATTTGCCCCAACTGAATTTGACTGTAGTCCTCAGACATGCATATCGGGTCAATCCCAGAGTCAGGCCCACAGAAGCTAACATCCCTCACACTATCTTAGTGCGGGCGACGGGTGCTGACATCAGGGACTTGATTCTATCAACCGTTTGAGTGGCTTACCTGCTATCCATCAACAACTCAGACATCAAATGTTATCCAGATCTTTCATTTCAAACAAGGGCCCAGAGAAAACATTTTGAAGCAGTTCGGCAAAATTAGGTCACTTGGCATCATTCACTCTTTCCTGTTGCCAGTGCGCTTTAGGCTTTGTTATGCAGAGAAGTCATTGGAGTTCTCGGAGCCAACGGATGCAGAAAAATGGCTGGAAAAGACAGAGAAGGAGTTTGCATTATGGGAAAGGCCAAATATGGAGGAAGAAGTCACTGGTGAGGAGTCGGGTGAGGACTGAAGACACGGGACTAAATGCTGAATTTTATGTTTAACAATGAACTGTCAGGACATTGTACTGGATCTAAGTTCAGTTCTACTGACTCTTACGTATGTTTAATGTTTCCCTGTTATCTCTCTTTCCCTTGAAGATGAGAAGGTGGGTCAAATGGAGAATGTTTAAGTGGAGGGCCTTAGTGCAGGTCGCTTAGGTCTTTGAGGTGATTAACACCACTCTTAGAATATCTCTTGCCTTCTCCGACTTTGGGAGGGAGTATTTAGTTTCAATATGGGCTAAAGTTAAATTGGGTTGGTCTGCCTGTTGCACGAATTAAATTTTATATCTCTGAATCTGTTAAGTTTTGAAACAGTTTCTCAGAAATTCATTGTGTAGAGGGATGTTGTGGAGTAGAGTGCTTAAGAGAGCCTATAACTCCTATTTTACTTAAATACACAAAAACTGAATAAAAAGCAGTTCAGAGTGACTGCAGTTCACATATCTATGTAAGTTCTACCTAATCAGGGACTTTCCAGAGCCACTGAGATGGCTAGCATTTTTGCTATTTAAAACTGTGTAAAGTTAATTAGGAAAACCCCATTTCCTATTGTAACAGAATACAGGGATGTGTAATTGCATATCAAAATTTGATCAGTTGTACTGCTGAATATGTTCACTTTATTTGCCCTGTATGAGGTACTATGTACTTGTTTTATTTTAAAACATTAACATAAAAAGACAATCAGGCAGTTCAAACTTGCATAGGATAGACACAAAGGACAAGTTAGGACGAAGGCTGCATAGGGAGTAGTTTCTAGGGCAGATTAGATGGATTGCATGGTCCCTATCTGCCAGCACGCTTTTCTTACGCTCTTATGTATCAACCCTCAAATCCTCACAACACCTGCAGGATGATGTTCACCAGTGACAGAAGTCTCAATATGTCCAAGGTTTCTGAACTCGAAATGATTATACAGAGAAACAAGTTGGACATAATTGCAATTTCAGAAACATGGTGGGGACGATGACAGTGACTGGCAAGGGACATACCAGGTTATGAATTGTTTTATAACAACAGAAGGGAAGAAGAGGAGGTGGGGTCTGTATGTACATTAAGAATGGAATTATGTGCCATCAACTTTTGCAAATAATGACAATACAGCAGAGACCATTTGGGTACAAATTCAGATGTACAAAATAAACAATTTATATTAGGCAATTGTTTTCGACCATCTAATGCCACTCTGGAATATACTGAATCTCTTATTAAAGAGACAGTTATAGCAACGAACTGGGAACATAATTATTGCTGGGGATTTTAATGTCCCTGGCATATCAAGGACACATTAACTGGGTCCACAGGGCAGGAAAGATTATTTTTGAACAACATCCTTACCCATGGTCATGATCAGCTAATAGCACTCCTACAAGAGGTAAAACATATTAGATTTATTAGTAACAAATATGGAACACTTATATCAAATATTAACACTGCATACCCTATTGGGGCAGTGACCACAAAATAACATTATTGGACCTTATAACAACCATATCCAAGGAAAACAAACTCTCTATAAATGATTACAATCAGGCTGATTTCAACAAAATCAGGACATGCTTAGAAAGTATTAATTGGAGCCAGAAACTGACAGACTGTTCTATAGAAGAGATCTGGACAAAAATAAAAAATTGGATTGAAACCTGCACCAATGAATATGTTTCTAAATGGGAAGTAAACAACAACAAGGGTAAATACCTCCTGGCTTACCAAATCTGTTAAACAACAAATGACAGTAAAATGAAGGCTACAGAACAAAATCTGGTTAGAGCTGATAATCGGCTGTGGAAATCTTTTGGGATGCTTTCACCCATTATTTCTAATGAATCTGCACAATGCAGATCTGCTGAGACAGTTTCAATGTGGTCTTCCTTTACACATTTTACAATGTATTTTCCTAGAATTTGCTTGCTGATTGCCATATATTTAGCCTGGATAGTTCACAGAAGAAATGGCATCTTATTTTCAGGTGGCGGAGCACTGGCAGTAGGATGCTGGAATGTGTCAGACATAGGCATGAGCTGTGTGTGAGTGATAGCACCCAGTGACCATACACCTCAGGTGCTCACATGCGGATCCATCATCCCAGTGCCATTGCACTGCTCAGTGTGGGTGACAGCTGATGCTGTACCCACTCCACTGAGTCTGGGAACATGTATGTTACAGCTGACCTCCCATTCATTTGTACAACTGGGGAACCATGGATGCACTATCCATAGCCTGGAGTGTACACTGCAAGCGGCATTTGCCCCATGGTACCCAGAATACCTCAGCAGTCAAAGGAGGCATGTTACACGGGGAATGGGGAAAGTGTGGGCCTGCAGCTGTATATGACAGCAGGAAGATACAGTATCAACAAGGCATGCATTAGCAGTATGTCAATTCCCTCTTACGGTTTGCCAGGGACATACATGGTGGGTCCACAGCTTGCAAAGTGCCCCAATGCATGGTACAGCCTCTTGGGTCATTCTGGAGTGCAGGTCCCCAGCCTGGTCCAGTGCAGTCAATGGCTGGCTGTGACAGGGTGTGGAGGGCAGTGCCAATCTCCACAACAGGTTGGGTATGGGGGGATCAGGGTGTCTACATACCAAGGCAGTGGGTGGGAGTCCTCTATGCTATGGATATGGACTGTGGTTACCTCTAGTGCAATTGGGTCTGGGGGCCCTACACTGCTCGAGCTCTTTGGGGATTGAGTTGGATTGATTGGAGATGGGAGGGATACCTCTAGTCCACCAGGGCTGCCAGGCTGCTGTGCACCTGGGTGCACTTCTGCAGCCTGCCTGTGGGTGGCTGGCTGAGTTAGGCCAGCTATTCATGGCCTGACTGTGGGCCATGCTGCTCTGGACTGCAAGGGTGCATTCCCACTGAGTATGCCATGGCGTGGCATATGCATGAAACACACCCTGACTTGCACTGCATACTATATGTGTACACCCTGGCCCATTCCCTTGCAGATGGCACATCCGCATGTTTGAATATCATGCTGCAGCTGCATTGTTGGAGTTGTGTGGCACATCTCCTTTTCTGCAGGGATGCGCCATGCATCTCTTTTGAATATGGGGGCCCTGGATTAGGCTACCCTGAAGAACTACATTATCAAAATGGTAAAATTATGACTCCACTGAAAACAAGATATTGAATCTAATCTGGGACAGCCTGAGTAAATACCATGCAAAAATGTGTAAATGAAGATCCCTATGACAGTGAGATGCAGCATCTCCCTGTGCTATCCAGGATACAAAATATAGGACAAGAAATATTTATATGACATTTACTCTAAACTGAACTTCACTGTGTTCACTGACATAAACAAACAGTTTCTTTATTGTTTTATAACATGTTAGAATGCAGTATTTATTTTGAATGTTGTGGCCATGAGGATGGTGTGTACAGAGTGTGTATATGTGTGTGTGTGTGTGTGTGTGCTGTAGCTCAATATATTTTTCCCAAAAAGGCATAGTAGAAAATGCCTGCTGATTGCTACATATTTAGTCTGGGTAGTTCATTGAAGACAGTACTTATCAGATAGTGTCTTTAGAGGTTAAAAACAGTGTAAATTACAGATTTGCTGGGAAGCGGTGGCATTTATGAGGTATGAATCTTTCTTGAAAGTCAATACATTCCCAAGTGAAACTAGCAGCAAGAAGCTGTTTAAATGTAAGTATTTAAGCGTGCAAGTTGTTGCATTCGAAGAGGATAAACAGATCTCCAGTTTAATAGGTGACTAATATTTAACAAGCTGTTTCAGTTTCCTAATGGCATCTGATAAGCAGCTTGGATTTATATCTCAACATTCTTAACAGAAAGAAGAGAGTATTTTATTTCAGTTGGCATGGAAGAATACATTGAAAAGTCCAAAATTGTGTTCCAAGATACTTCATATTCCAGCTAGAGATAAAAGATGGCTGTAGGCTCCACCCACAGCCATAAAAGGAAACAATCTAACTGCCCTCTAACACAAACACACTATAAGACTGAATTGACCAAACTCAAGAAGCTAATTAGCTGGAAAAAAGTAAAGCTGAAATGAGGATCTCTCACACTAAAGATAATCATAGATCATTCTGTTCATATATAAATAATTGTAAAAATACCCCAAAACAACCACATTCTATAACCCATAATGACAACGTAATCACTGATGACCTTGAGCTAGCTGGCATTTTAATGACTACTTTTGTTCCGTTTTCAACCCCAAAGAAAAATTGAATTTGCTAGCAAGACAAATGAGTCATTCAAGTTCAATTATCTTCTCTAGAGATGAAGTTCTGGCTAGCATCAAACATCTGAAACCTAAATCATCCCCAGGGCCAGACAATATAAGTCCCAGGTTACTGCTGGAAACTGCTGATGTGCTTTCTTCCCCGACAATATCATACAATAGGTCTATCAAATCTTAACTACTTCCATTAGATTGGAAAAGGTTAATTATTATTCCTATACACAAAAAGGCCTAAAGGATGAGATCAACAACTATAGGCTGATTAGTTTGACCTCAGCTTGCTTGCAAGTTACAAGAAAGACTAGTTAAGAATAAAATTGAATTAGAAATAAAACATCTGGGTATGGAGAATAAACTACGGCATGGATTCACTCCTAGTCATTCCTGTGTGACCAATCTTATTTCATTTTACAATTTAGTCTGCACTACTACTGACAATAGTAGACCAGTCGATGTCTTTTACTAGACTTTAGAAAGATATTTGATAAAGTTCCTCACAAAGAATCTCAAAACTAATATCACTAGGTTTAAACCCAATAAGTGTCAAATGGGTACATAACTGGCTAAGTCTCTGAACTCAGAGGGTCAGAATTTGACTATGTATGTCTAAGACAAGAGTGGTCACAAACGGATCTGTGTTAGGTCCAACACTCTTCAGCATATTTATAAAATATATTAATAATAACCTCGATAATGTCATTTCAAAATTCACTGATAATACGAAATTGAGGGGTGAAGTGGACACTTTGGATAAACATCTGGCAGTCTGTAAAGATCTCAAAACAATTGAGAATTGGTGCTTAATTAACAAAAAATGACACTAAATCACGACAAATGTGTTGTATTACATTTTGGGCAAAAATCCTAACTATGTGTATACCCTCAATAAACAAGTCCTAAAACATCTGAAAAGGAGCGAGGTCTAGGTATAATAGTAAATAATAGATTAACCCTCAAGGGTCACTGCAAAACAATGGATCAGCCAGCAAATGCAATTCTGAACAAGGTAAAAGGACTTTCATTAATAGGACCCAATATTTCATTGTTCCACTTTACCGACGTACATAAGACCATATTTGGACTCAAGTTCCTCATTTTGGAGCCCCTATCACTTTGGAGACATAAAACTGTTGGAATCAGTACAAAGAACAGCTAAGCATATACCATCTTTAAGACCTCTGGAATATCAAACTATATTAGATAGGACAGGCCTAGTTAGTCTGCAAGATGGAAGATCTAGGGGACCTGCTTCAGCTGTTTGAAATCCTGAAGGACAAGGACTTAGCGGAACAGTGTGAATTCAAATATGCTGTAAAAGGTTAACACTGGAAGCCATGATAGCGACTTCTCATTCCAAAACAAACACATACAAGAGAGACTGTTTCTTCACCATAAGGGCAGCTAAGGCCTGGAACTCCCTTTCACAAGAAGTGATTGACTCTCCTTCTCTAAACTTAAAACCTTTTGGATAAACATCTAAACTGGCCCATGAAACATCATAGCTAATCCGCCTGCTAGGAGTGAGAGGCACTCTCGATGGGCTTTGCCTTTTGTGTCTAATAACACCGAGTAACTGAGTAGCTGCTAAGGTGGTGTAAGTGGAGACTTCTAGTGGGTTCAAGAGTGGGTGGGACAGATACAGAGGGATAGTAATGCCAAACAGAGGTTTGAGGGGCATGGCCTGGCAGCAGAGTGGAGCAGACGCATTCCTGTAGAGCTTCCAAAGATTACAGCTAAAACACCATCAAAACTGTTTTATTTTCATGTTTTGGACCATCAGACAGGGTCTTAAATAGTTTTGTTGAGCCAGTTGCTAAAATGGGTAAAAAAAGCTCTTCATCTTCAGCTGACTTTTTAAACCAAAGACAACGACACGAGGAGGTGGGCGCAGCAGTCAGAAGGAGCCTACAGTGATAGTAGTTCTGGGGCTGAGGAGGTCTCGCTGGGCACAGTCAACACTACACTGGCCCAATTAGTGAAAACCGTATGAGACATGGATAATAAGCTGGATGTCCTCACTCCCTGGGTTAGCGCTCTTGAAACCCGGATGTACGAGTGCAAGCAAATGGTACAGCGGGCTGAAGGAGCTTCTCTCAAATCAGAAGATGTCACCGACAAGTTACTGAAGGAGAACTCTCTACTCCGACAGTGTTTGGAAAATGTGGAAAATCTTGGAAGGGAGGCGCAATGTGCGCATTATCGGTCTACGAGCAGTCAGAGGGAGAGGACCCTCTCTTTTTGCCCTATCCATGCTACCTCAAGTCCTGGACCTCTCAGAAGATGACGACCCTCCCTTGACAATCGAAAAGGCATACTGGATTACTCCCCAGCATGCAGGGCCTAATACTATCGGACCCCGCACCTTTCTAGTGGTTTGCACCAGGGTAGGAGTCTAAGATTGGATCCTGGCAGCTGTGAGGTGCAAGAGGCAGTTGCATTATTGCATTATTGTGACACTGATTTGTCCTTGTTCCTGACCTTTCCTACTCTATCAGACAACACCAGAAACCCGGTAAGAAGCAAATTGAGGGCCCTGAAGATAACGCATCAACTTCTCTTGCCTGCTGTTGCAAGGTTGCTACCAATCCTTTTGGAGTAGAGGATTCAGTCAGTCTGGATCTCACAAAGGTGTTTTTCATTCCTTTTGAGGGTATGGGAACAACCAGGGAAGAGGTTCCTTCTCCAGTCCCTGTTTTAACCAAACCATGGCTCCTTTGAATGTAGATATGCAGGAGGAGCCGTCAAGAAGGTACCATTTTCATCATGAAGATCTGTGGGCCTACTGTGTCCCTTCAGCCTTTGAAGAGTGCCTATAGTTCTTTGTAAGAAGATGGGCCCAGACTATGTCAACCTCTTAGGTACTTTAAAACTGTCTCAATGTTATGCAATGGAATTCTCTACCATGCCCTCAAGAAGTGATATTTCAAGTCCCCATTTCCAAAGAACCAGGTGATAGGAATGAGGTAGAACAGACTCTAACCCATCTACTCCAAATAGGGTTTATCTTCCCAGTACTTCCATTGAAGAGGAAAAGGGTTTTACTCAATTTAGTCTGTAGTTCTGAAAATCAGAGTTTTTCATCCAATTCTGGATCTCCGATCTGAACAAGTTTGTCTAAAAGACGAAATTCAAGATGGTGTCCTTCAAATCCATTATAAAAGCAGTCCAAGAGGAGACTATCTGGCTTCTGTAGAGCTCTCAGATGCCTATTTCCACATTCTGATACACAAAGCCCACAAGAGGTTCCTGAGGTGTGCTTTCCAGAAACAGCATTTTCAGTATCAGGCTCTCCTTCAGCTGAGCTTTAGCACTGTTGGTTTTCTCTAAGGTGTTGATAGTGGTGACTATGCTCAGACAGAAGCAGCATCATGTTTATCCCTATCTGAATGATATGCTCATCACAGCACCTCCATAGCAGGCTGCGAAGCTGTCAGTGGTAAGGACTCTGCAGATCCTAGAACAGCAGGAGTGGATTATCAACAAGGAGAAGAGTTCATTGATTCCATCTCAGAGACGGAACAACTCAGGGTATCTAGTGAAGCATAAAGACAAGGTGGTCCTCAGAGCAGTCCTGTCCTTTCTTTCAGAGGTGCCAACCTCCTTCCATGTCAATCAGAAAGTCTGTTTGTCCTCCTTCTGTCCTAATCCGCCAATCTGAAGGAGAAAGAACTACACAAATGGGACCTGCATATGGTGCTGAAAAAAATATCTCAAGAGGTTGGTGGTTTTCTAACAATCAGATAACATGTTTGTTTTTTGGGGCAGCAAAGAAAAGCCAGAAAGCTTCCACAGTGACCTTAACAAGGTGGATCAGAGCTTGCATAGCAAAGGCTTATATGGTTGCCAAACAGTCTCCACCAGCCATGATTAGAGCTCATTCCACCAGGGCAATGGCAGCTTCTTGGGCTGAAAGAGCAGAAGCTTTAGTGATGGAGCTCTGCAGAATGGCCACTTGGCCCTCCCGCACATTTTCATGAAGCACTACAGGCTAGATATATGGGCTGGATTTTGAACATCTGAGAACGCACAAGCCTCTGGGGCACCGAACATATGGTGCCAGGGCTTGCGGTATTCTCCTGGCCGAACTGGAATTTCCTATCACGTGGTGCCAAATTGTGGTCTAGCTTGCAGCAATCCTGAGGGCCATTTTTACGGAGCTTGCACCAGATATGTCACAAGCTGCCATGAATGATGGAAAGTGTCGCAACTGTGCCAGAAATTATAAAATATGGCACGGCTGTGGTGAAGGGTCTGTGCACCACCAAAACTTAAGTGTGGTGGTGCAGAGCAAGCTAAGCCCTGCACCACCCTTTGAAAATCCAGCCCATAGAGTTCAGCTGGTGTAGCATTTGGACACAGGGTGCTGCAGGCAGTCATCAGAAGGTTATTGCAGCTTTGACCCACTGGGAGTATAGGAGCCAATATCCTCCCTTCAAGTTCAGGATGGGTACTGCTTAAAATATACAAAGAATCCCAGTGACAACATTGAAATGACACAGAAAATACATTACAGTAAGTCTAGCAGACTTTCTTTTATGTTTTCTAAAATAGATATGAAAGTTAACTTCACCCAAGTAGAAAAATCAAAGCTGTTGTTTGGAATTGGTTGTGTTGAAGATAACAAAATAGTAAAGCAAAATGAAATGTTTACATATTTTAAAGAATATCCAAAATGACTTATTACTGATTTCTGTCTAGTGTTCTGTGTAGAATATACAACTGCATCCCATACAACTTTTGCGTTGCTTTTACAAATACGAAAAAGAAACATCAGAAATGGTAGATACACTATAATATTGTATCTGAAAATGGACATTTGGCAACAGCATATTTACAGTACTTTCGTACCACACCACACTGAAAAGATTAAAGACAGCATGATAGAAGGGATGGTTATAGAATGTGTAAGGGGCAGAAGTGTGCAGGGACAGACAGAGACACAAAGAGGACAGAGAGTGTGTGTGCACATCTTTAGCTATCCCTGGTGGCCATCTTGTCGTCCTGAACTGGTTAAGGGCACCAAAAGAATGACTGCATGGACTCCTCCATCTCTTGATTCAGAGATGCTGAAAGAGTGAAGGTGTCTCAGAAACATTATAAAATGCAAGGTGAACCCTATTTATGGTTTGCCTAATAAATCCAGGACCCCCATTACGGTGAAAGAGATCTGTAATAATGCAAACAAACACAAATAGAATAACAGAGGGCATCCTTCTCTTATGGTTCTGTAAATCCATCAAGGGATTCCTATGATGTCATAAACCTCGAGAGCACAACTTGAGAGGTTATGCTGTCACAGGAATCACAAGATAGTTGTAATAGCAAACGTAACAGAAGGATGCCCATCTGTTATTTTTGTAATCTATGGTTCCCATTTTTCTGCCCATTCATGTCTGTGCTTTTTAACTGTTAACTAGATAACATGTAGCCAGTCCAGTGGCACTGAGGTGGAGGCGCTGGATGCCACACACCGCACTATGCCAGTGACCCAGGTTCAGGAGCGGACTCAGGCCGCTGGGGGTTGGCAGGGCAGGGGAGGATTGAGTGTCTGTAGACTGCTCTCCTCTCCTGGGTGGGGAGGTAATGTCAGTCATTGTAAGAGCAACCTCTAGTAATGGCTGGAGATCCAAGACAGCAGAGACAACGTTAGGGGTATGGGAGATGCGGCGGACGTCCTGTGGGCGGGTACAGGAGTGTGCCCATCTCATGCTGGACGTCATTGCATGTCCGATCTCCGGGCGCAACCAAGAAAAGGGAAAACAGTTCCCACCTGGTAGGCAAAGGCCTGCTCACCACTCCCAACTACGCTCAATGCCGGACTCACTCGGGCACTTCTCCTTCCTTCTGACCTCCAGACTGCAGCTTGACCCTATAGATAGAGTGCGGAGGAGTTGACAGCCCTTACCTGGGGGGGCTCAGATCTGGGAAGGCTTGTAACCTGGAGAAGATGGACTGGATTCAGAGAGAGACAGTGCACTCGGAGGTTTCAGGCAGCACGGGACACTGGGGTAAGTGAGCAAGAGCTGGACAGAGACCTATGGGACCAGCGTGGGGAGAAAGAAATAATACAAAAAAACTAGATAACATGTAACTTACCAAAATCACTCTGCCCTCACAAATTCCTGTCTCTAGTCACCGCTACAGACATTCAGAAATGGAACTACTTTGAGATGTGCCACCTCCTCCATCTTACCACCCAGACAGACTGACAACTGATAGACAAGTAATTTTAATTTAATTTATATAATAATGGTGAAGGGTAAAAAGGGAGAAAATAAAATGTCCATACTGTTTAAAGTCCTGGAACTTGTCGCAGTTTTTTTTTTTTTTTTTTATTTAATCTGAATCTGAGTCAGAAGACAGAATCTGGAGGGTGACATCTTTTTTCTTGCTATAGATGCTGCATTAAAGTTTATATGAATGTCTCCTCTCCACTGAAAAAGAATTGGCCCCAAACGGTGCAGCAAGACATCCAGATCTTCTGAAAAGGTCAAAATTCATGCTGTAACCAGTTTCCCCATGGCACTGCTGGTAGATGGCACAGGATGAAACACAGGAAGGTGGAGCAGCACTTGAAGTGCTGTAGGAGACGAAAATAATTACTGAGATCCATTTCTGTTTATTTTTGACAGGCAAGACTAATTGTTAACGAACTGTATATTCTTGCGGAAATTTGTCCACTTCCATAAAGGGCATGTCATTATCAATCAGTTTCTGTATGGCAGTTATTCTCGTATAGTGGTTTGTGATTCTCTTCTCTGAAAGCAAACCAGCTCTTTCTGTTAATAGCTTCATTATAGCTCTTATTTTATTTTCTCCTCCGCTCATGGATCTGCACCACAGAGACATGGCAGGCTTATAAGTTATATTGGGGCAAGGTAGATAAGTTATATTGGGGGCAAGGTAAAAGGTGCTTTCTGCAAGAAGCATCTGAGGGGTCTGTGAGAAGTGTACTTTACGTGAGGCTGCTATTGGACATCTCTCTGGGTTCTGAATGTTTTCATACATCCATGGTTTTATAGGTCTAACATCTCGGAGTTGGTGCCAGTCCATGTTTTAGTCTGCCTCTCATTATACTTGAGGAAATGGACACCACTTGAATCTTAACAGAGCACCATGTCCCTCACTTCAGACAGTATTGTCCAGCCATTCAAAAACAAAGTATAGCCTGACGTTAAAAAATTATGCACAACAGGGCTGTTGGATTTTTGTGCCAGTTGTACCTGTAATGGACAGCAAGTTGACCTCTTAGTCTGTGATGAGGTGGGGAATGGATAACTCAGACAACAAGATTTCAAGGATTAGACACACACATTTGTGTGAAGTTTATTGCGAACATAGAAAGGAAAATAAAATCAATAAATCAAAAAAACTTTTCGTAGAGTGGAATACTTCATTAGCTAATCCACTATCCTCTGTGTCTACCAGAGATCCTTCTGGTACAGCCTCCAAGACTGAACTTCTAACCTGAGCTCAGGAGAGTTCATTTATAGGACAGCAAGGTCACCTGATCCACCTCTAATCTAATACAAAAGAAAACTACACTAATACACAATAATGGGGATCAGAATGTCACACAAAACCATCATTATAATAATAAAACAGACAAAGACTGAAACATTGCATTTTATCATGTTCTCAAGTGAAATTATCCTTTAGAATATGAAATTCTCATGAAGCCCCTCCTACTTTTCAGGAGATACACAGCTGTCATACTATAAGAGAGCCTCTGTTTGGGGCCACTGGCTCCTATGGAGACATCCTATTCTATACAGAGAGCAGGAGCAGCTATGCAAGTCTTTCCTACCATGAACAGCTGAGAAGTATAACTAACCCAGCATTTATTCTCTTTTTTATTTAGCGAGGACAGGGAGCATTTATTTTTCTTTATAGAGAGCCAGAGGCGCGGTCCCCTTTCAACTTTCAGTGTCTGGCGTGACAACCCATCGGGTGGAGCTGCAGCCTGCCCAACTGTTAACTATAATTTAACAAATTCTCTATATTTAAAACATGCCTTCCTCCTGCAATGTCCCTAGACTCTGTTCCAAGCACTACACTAGGGACTGTTTGTTTTGTTTTCAATCCACTTAATAGCGGGTTCCAAAAGAGCAGAAAAACCATTAGCTATAGCCGCTCAGGAAAATTATCAGGAGCACTCTTCCTTTGGGTCAGAGCATTTATTTTATTGCACCAACCAAGCTGTGTGCATCTCCGGTGTGGGCGTTGCCACAGCCACACCTGCAACCATTCCTCTGCTCACATTGACACAAGGAGTGAAACAAACAAACAAAAAAAAATAAGAAAGAGAGCGAGTCACAGGACCAGGGCACCACTGTGGACACCAGGCTCCATTGGGACTCACTGGGAAAATAATACTTTTCTTGATTAATTACAAGGTTCCAGTAGAGCCATGATGCACCCCTAAAGGCTCGTTTACTTAAGAGCCTGGTTGACATTTTCCAATACTGCTTCTTAGGCATGGCAGGTGCCTCAATATTCAGGCAATGGGGCAGGGAGGAAAAGAAAATTAGCTGGGGTAGAATAGTAAGAGATGCTCCAGCAGGTGGCCAAATCCACCGAGGCAGAAATGAGAAATAAAAAAGGAAAAGAGAATGCTACTGCAGTAGGCTTAGGAGGGAAGAAGGTACCCAGGGTGCCTAAACATGGGGGGCCTTTCCTGAACTATCACATAGTGCTCTGCCTTAAGTGGGCAATTACCCTTGCCCAATGTTTTAAATATTTTCTGTATTGCAACCATTGCAGCTATTGTCTGTTTAAATACCCAGTACCTTCTCTGTAGATTGAATGTGGGTAGTGATTGTTTTTGCAGAAATCCATCTGCACTACTTAGTATTCCATGTACTATGCCAGGCTTGTAATCTGTGCCATCACTTTTCTTTAAGGAGAAAAATTAGCCAGATGGATGTCAAGCTCTTCCAGTTCTATTACGTGAATGGGCCATGACTCCCTCACCCATCAGGTAACTTGTCAACAATTTAAAGTTAAATTTGTCTTAAAAACAGTATTACTGTTTTTTTCAATAAACCACAAATTGTAGCATGGCTTTCTGGTTGTCTCTGACAGAACTCTCCCTATCTTAGCTGTTGGCACCCTCCTGTCACTTTCGATGTGAAGTTTGAAAGCCGTGATAAGAGCGAAAAGGACAACAGCTGAGCATTACAGACTTTGCACTTCCATTCTGTAATACCATTGTTTTGACATCAGGTTAATAGTACAGTACTATGCATTCCTGACATCAGAATGATAGTATCATGACTCTCAATTGGGCTGACTCTTCCATTAAAACAATGGCAACCATATACAAGTATTACATATGCAATGCATTCACACAGGTCTCTGAGGTTTAAGATGGAACACAGATCGCCCATTTTCTTAGGAACCAAAAAATATTTGGAATACAAGCCAAAGTTTCATTCATCCTGGGGCCTTGCTGAATAGCTCACTTGATAAAGAGGGTCTGGACTTTTGTTAACAGGACTGACAAGTTGTCTGAAGGATAGTAACAAAGGTTGGGAGGATGCACCAGAGAGGATGTAATAAATTCCAGTTCACCCCTCCTTAAACATGTCGAGGACCCATCATCTCATGACTTTTTTTTTTTCAGAAAAAGAGATCCTGCACCCAACTTGAGAATTCCCTTGGCGGCAGAAAAGAGTCAGAAGGTGGAGGGATTATTGGCACCCAGACATATAGGGGCCTTACAATAGATACAAGAAGACTGAGGCTTGGAGGTGGAACCCCAACAACAGACCAACCAGGACCTCATGCACAGGAGGAGTGGGTTTGTTTCTGGGAGTCAGAGATTTCAAGGAGTGAAAATCATTCTGGATGACTGCAAGTCCTAAGCATGAGATCCACATTAAGGTCAAATATGGTGAGTTAAGCTGGCCCGGTGGCACTGAGGGCTGAGGCGCTGGATGCCTTACCTCGCTGCTATGCTGGTGACCCGGGTTTGGGAATGACCTCGGGTCACCAGGGAGCCAGCATGGGTGGGAGTGTCAGAGTGGGATTGGGCTGCGGTGAGGCAGCTCTCCCTCCCAGGGATGGCTGTCCGCCTCCTCATA
Source organism: Neoceratodus forsteri (assembly GCA_016271365.2). NCBI lineage: Eukaryota > Metazoa > Chordata > Ceratodontiformes > Ceratodontidae > Neoceratodus > Neoceratodus forsteri. The sequence continues at coordinate 35,799,802 of CM057459.1, forward strand.
GTTCCACTCCCACCGGGTGGAGGTCTAGTGGGAAGCATAGGCGAAGAGAGCAGCGGCATTAATGCCAGTGGTGGGTGGAAAGAACCAAGCCAGTGCCCAGCTTGCACGTGCACCTCCATGCACATGCATATGGGTGTCTGCCAGGGTCCCAGGTCAGAGGTAAAATGGAAGAAAAAAAAATGTTTAAATGCATGTAGAAAAATATGGTGCGTTAAGAATCAATTACTGAATATTGGTAGGTAAGCCAGTGACACATAGCTGTGAATATCTGCAAAGGCAGATGCCAGAGATTGCTGTGCAAGCAGAAGCATCAGGGATGTCATACGCAGAAGCCAGTAAATAATTGGCAGCATCCAAACCATGAAAAATACACTGTGGAACCTCGGCTTTAGCAGAGCTATTGGTCAGTTTTTCCATCATAGTAGACAACGACTTCCAGAGATTTCAAGGAGTAAAAACATTCTGGATGACTGCAAGTCTTAAGCATGAGTTTCACATTGTGGTCAAATATGGTGAGTTAAGAATCGATTGCTGAATATTGGTAGGAGAGCCAGTGACACATAACTGTAAATATCTACCAAGGCAGATGCCAGAGGTTGCTGTGTGAGCAGAAAGATCAGGGATGCCATAGACAGAAGCCAGTAAACAATTGCTACCATCCAAACCATGCACAACATACTGCAGAACCTCGGCTTCAGCAGAGCTGTTGGGCAGTTTTCAGTACAGTGGCCAAAAACTCCACAAGCTATTCTAATAGGCCTGATAACTGACACTGCAGAGGCCAAGAAAGGCAGAGGCATGAGTCTGTTTGCCATAACATCCACATTTCTGGATTTATTGCCAGAGGGTAAAGAGCTCATATGCCATGGACCTCAGGATCTATCAGGAGCAACCATAATGAACAATGAGTTGATTTCAGGCTGGGTGGCACAGAAAGTCTTGGTAGGATATTGTTTATTCACCTTACAAGGGACAGCAGGCAAAGTGCTGGGCCCATGCCAGGTAGCCTTAGCAGCATCCTCCAAAGTAGAGTAAATGGTAGGAATGATCATGGAAGGGTGGTAGGCAGCTCCATGAATTCACATAGATTCTGTTTAGTGGAGTCTTTCTCCTAGGCAGCAAAGCCCAGCTTGCCCTGCACAACGTGTAGCAAAGCCTGAAAGGAGGTCTTCACTGGAGGAGACCTAGGAGTATATACCACAATGCCCTCATTGTACATGGAGACAGTGGCACTAGAGCCAAAGCAAAACAGGTTGCTCATCTTCAACATTCCCTTCATCAATGTCGAGAAGGTCAGGATTATATTCATCTTCTTCCCACTAAAGCTGAGGAAGAGGGACCTCTGTACCACAGGCTGCAGGGGAGTGACAGTGGTGGCACAGAGTTAGTAACAGGGATAGCTCCACAGAGACCAACAGCTGACATAGACAAGAGCAGCAGGATATGGCGAGCCATTGACATAGTAATCGCCAATGGCAGGGATGGAACTAGGCATTGAAATAATTCTGACAGTCTCCAAAACCATAGCATTAGCATCGACTGCATCAGCTGGCAGATTCAATGGCGGATGTGCTTGTTGATGATGTGCTAGCATTGGGCACACATCACCAATAGCAGGACAGCTAGAGCCTGCATCCAACCTTGGTATCTGGATGATGGTCAAGTCAGCGATAGGGGCTAAAGAATTGGTCTTAGATTTAGCCTCACATGGATGCAGTTACAATCAGAACCCAGGACATTAGGGTCAAATATGCAATTAGGTCACCACTGTTTCAAGAATGTAAAAGTGAAGTCATGTCTCATAAACCCCGCCACCTGGCAAAACTATTTCTGAGTAAAGCACTGGGGCAATGGATCTCCTCTTTAGTGAATAAATGCCAGCTTGGTATGGTGAATTCTATTTTTGTGTATGAGCACTGTTTGGACTCTGCACTGAGACAAATCTATCTCAATAGTTTGTGCTACTACAATAAAACGGTCCTGCATAGCCAACCTCAGCTGAGTAGCTTGCTTTATTGAGTGCACTCTCGTCTTTCTAAAACAGTGATCAGGACAAGAAAGGAGATTTACAGTGCTTTCAGTGACAGTCCATTGATGAAGCCTACTCTGACTTATCCTTGGCTGCATGGTAAGTGACATGCATAGGCAACAAAGGTGTCACCCAGCAAGGATACCTACAGGGTTTCCCAGAAGCAGATCTGATAGAGCAAGTCAAAGATCTCAGGGTGGATGCTAAAGCTGGCAATGTCTCACCAAGGCTGTTTCACACCTTGACAAATGGTGTAGTTCTTCATGTCATGCAAGAGTCCCAGGCAACAAATACAAATCATGTGTCTTCTCTAAATATCGTCATGCCACACTGATAAAAGCAAAACATGGCGGCTTCTTCGGGGAAGCAATAATGGCATGCAAATAATGTTTGTAAGTAAATAAAGGAAAGAAATTAGAAATAATATCAACAGACAGTGATGTATGTATTTACGAGATCTGATAAGTGGTGAATGGTGGGATAAAGAACTGAGTAGGTATGGGGCTATCCACGTTATATAGGCAGAGCCAACATATGTCAATGTGGGTGGCCCCAACTAGGCACAAAAGATTCTGAATGGTTCTGACGATGAAGGTTTATAGTTCCAAAGGCATGGCTCCACGGAAGGAGAAGGTCTTGAAGAAGATCTAAAATTCACAGTGCACACAAACTGTCAGGGTTAGGTGTACATTTACTGCAAGCACATACTGCTAAAGAAATACAAAAGTTTGCATTAAAGCGGGCAAAACTTATGTAACCCCTACAAATGGGGGTTCCCAAAAGTCTTCCTTGAGTTTGCCTAAATGCTCACTGCCAGGCTGGTGTCCCTGCGTTTTAGCAGTTTAAGTGTGATTACAGAGCTTGCATAGCCTCTGCGTACTGTCTCTTTAAGAGCTGCCTACTTACAGCTTAAGTAATCTGAGAGGAGCTCTGATGAAAGATGTAACTATTTACTGAAAATCATTTAGCGTGATAATGATAATGTAGTTTGTCTAACCTGCTTTCTTTGTAGCAAGGACTGTTTTGTTTGTCTCCACTATCTTGGTCCTGGACTGCAAATTGGACCAAACAGTACTGGTGGGACCTAAAATGTAGCTGGACTACAGGAGCTGTCTGAATTCAAAACCTGTAAGAACTTTAGTCTGAAGCTTTTTGCGCCTTTTGCAACTGAAGGGGGAGCTCTTGCTTGACTGACAGCCAAATCAACCAACCAAATCTTTTGGATCTTGGAAAGTCCCAGGCTGCTTGCAGTTTTCAGTTAGAACTAAGCTGGAAGCTGAGCAAGAAGGAGCTGAAGTGTTTCTGAGCAGCAATCCTGGAGTGGATTCGCATGGGAGAACTCTGAAAAGGCTACGTTTGGCCTGCATGCCAGTGTGCTGCTCCTGAGGAGGAGAAAAGAAATTATTTTGGACTAAATCCAAGTTTGTGTGACTAAAGTAAGCTACTGAAGTGGGTGAGGCTCAACCTGAAGAAGACCAAATATTTTTGCTGAATACGATCGGCCTGTCAGGGTTCCAGCTACCCTAAGCTCCCGGTGTGCGAGAGACTTGCGATGGTGTGCCCGGGGAGCACTTTGCCTGGTACAGTAGAATTCCCATACATGTAAATGTGCTATGAGCTGCTAGTGGTTGTGAGTTAGTTCCCCATGTGTGAACTGTGTTCAGCTTGCTGGAAGCTGTATCCAGCCCAAATGGACTGCTTTCGAACTTGTCTCCATGCGGTCTGGGCTTTGCCAGACTGGCCCAGCCAGACTACCCACTGCACAGAGAAGCCATCGATGAGAGACCTGCCTGGGGATCAGCCCACTGCTCCACGCTTGAACAGGAACAATGCCTCTATGACTTGTGTGGGCCCTGCTTCTCCTGGCATTCCGGATCAACCACCTGCAGTCTCAATTTTTGTCCAGCCTGTGTCCAGTCTTGGGTATCGTGAGTAAATACCAGGGTAGCTCCTTACAACAACAGCTTAATCTGAGTGTGTCATCTGATAGTCTTGTTGTTTCGCTTCCTTTATAAACTGAGCCCTCTGGCTCGGATTACAAATATCGTTACTGTGCATGTTGTGTTTTCCATCACAGGGCCCCAGCCAGCTGCAACCCTGGGCAACTGTCCTGGTTAGCCCATATCTTCTCTACCTGGGTACCCAGAGGTGGACTGTGTGGGGGACTCAAAGCACATGCATAACTGCTTGATTGATATAACCTTTAAGCTAATTAACCTGATTTTGCCCCTCCCTGTTCAAGTCACCTGAATAAAGCAGATCTAACTTTTTCTGCATGGTAATCTGACTGTGGTTCCAGTTTGTGCTCAAAGTACTGTATTGTTGCTATTTGCTGTGCTTAATCTTGTTTTACAGGGGTCCCCAGGGTCGGAGCCAGAGGAACCAGCCTTGGTGGTAAGTGCAAACAGTGTGGATACTTGTGTGGTGTACCAGGGGTATTGTGAAAGTGATTATTGTACAGTGTTCAGGCCACTAGAGGGGAAAGAGGGGGTTACAGTGTCCCGGAGGGCTGTGCCCAGGTTAGCTTGACCACTACCAACCCTGACCTCCAGGTGGAGGCACCCGTTTCAGAACTCAGGCCCCTAACCTGCTATTAGCCAAGCAGGCAGGGTAGTAGCCACTGGGATAGCGCCACCTAGGGGTTACACTTATAAAGGAATTCCCTCAATTATCAGAGAGCTAAGCACCCTAACAAATAACTGTACTCTACAGCTCCCTCATGTGGTGGAGCCACTCAAGTGTACTGCTCTCTTCTGCTGAGCCCTTAAACTGATAATGCATTTGAAAAAATGTTATCTTTGGGTCAGCTCATCATTGCATCGGTAGGCTACCACTCACAATGCCAGTAACCCATGTTCAGGAATGAACACGGGTTGTCAGGGGCTGACTGGGGCAGGGATGATTAAGCATAGCAGGGACTGTGCTCCTCCCTCAGGGCTGGGGATCCAGCTCTCTCCCTATGACTGTTACCTGGCAGAGACCAGGTGGTAGCACCGGTGAGAACTGCAACAAGGAACAAGGCAGTTGGCAGGTGCTGACACGGAGGTGTGCCAACAGCCTGGGAGAAAACCTATATGGAAAATGCCCGACTGATCTGGCACCTCCCAGGCACAGCATGACCAGTGTGACAGATGAGCCACTTACAATGGTCCTGTGCAAGTGGCGGTTAACCAGTAAGTCCATGAGAATGTTGGTGTTGGGGCTGAGGAGGAGCTGTCGGGACCACAGGATGGCAGGAGGGAAAACAAAGGATGAAAAAATTGGTATCCTGACTGGTCCATCAGTGCAGCAGTAGGACTACTCATCATGCCAGTGACCTGGGTTTGAAAATTATCCTGGGTCGTCAGGGGCTGGCAAAGGGAGGAGGATTGAGCATCTCAGAGGATGACTCCTTCTCCTCTTGGGGGCAGGTCACTGTCTCTGCTGCTGTACTGCCACCTAGGGGACAATGGGTAGCAACACAGTGATAGGCAGTCATGAAAGGGAGGTTGTCAGCTGGGTGCGTGGCTGACGTGCCATCATGTGTGCTCCTGCTGGTGTCCGTGCATGCTGATAACCAATGGGGAGAAACCAGGAGTAAAAGGACCTTGTGACTGAGGTAAACGCTCTGGTATATCTGGGATCTGTATGTACATGGTGCTGCTGCTGCTCTGAGAACCAGAATTTCAGGGATATCTTCCCTGCCTGCTTCCAACACCAGCTGGAGTGTAAACCAAACATCCGTGGAGAGCCAGTGGTTAAATGTGAGGTATGGGTGAGACAGTATTTGCCTTGGAGTCCAGAGAGAGGGGAGCTGGAGATGGAAGGGCAAAACTGCAACTGGAAAGAAAGTTATCCTTTTTCTGTTAATTAATCTGACATACATTAAAGTGACAATGCTGTAGCAGTATAAGTTATCGCTTCATTCATTTAGCTATTTCCTGAAGCTCATAACACAGCTGAGCAATCTTAAAGTGATGGAAAGCGCAAAAGTGAAAAACAGCCACCAGAGCTGGCCCAGTGGTGAAGACGGCTGAGGCACTCTGCACCTCACCTTTTCCCACACCAGCAACCCGGGTTCAGGACGACAGCTTGGGTCGCTGGGTTGGGATGGGGTGGAGGAGGAGGACTGAACATCCAGAAGACAGTTCTCCTCTCCTGGGGTGAGGTGACTTTCCTTCTCAGCCCATGGCTGCCCCCAGGTGGAGGCCTGGGGAAGAGCTGGCAGTTCAAGAGACACGAAGGGAGGGTCTCCGGTGTTGTAGACATGTGTGCACCATATGCATGCTTACACATGCCGCAGCAGGGCTAAGGGAGAAAAGTGGAAAATGGTTGGTGTGGGTTATATGAAGCCCTGCACACCTTCCTCTGCCCCACACTATCAGCTGACTACCTGCCCCAGTCTGGATCTGTGTCACTGGGTGGGGAGGATGGCTCTCCCTTCCCAGCCCCACCACAGGGACAATCCAGGTAGGATTTCTGGGTGGTTTGGTCCAGTCGGTGAGTGCCGGGCAAGAGGAGGCAGTAACAGTGTTGAAAGCTGTCCGTAACCGACTGAGAGGAGAGAAAAAAACACTAGGCATCTAAATAACCATCTTTATAAATAAGATCATTATTAAATATTTGGGCTGATTCCATTACATCTTAACAAGTAAATTCCTAACAGGGAAAAGTAAAACAGGACATCAAAACTGCAAGGAAGGAGAACTAATGTACATTTAGAAAAATGCCTTTCTTTGAAAAGGATTTTTCAGCAAAATACAGTAACCACATAGCAAAAGACAGTAACCACTTGCTATAATGAACAGTTTGGGAGCCACTGACCGTGTTCATTATAGCTCCTATTCTTTACAATGAGGGGCACTTATACTGATTACCTTTACTGTATACTACCAGGCTATCTGCTGCTTTATATGAAATTAGGGTACATGATATATAGTCTAGTCTATTTAATACTTTATTAAAACTTTCTTTTAGTTATTTTACTTAGTTTAGTGTCTGTGTATAAAACTACAGAGTAGACCGTGCCACCTGCCTGCTCAAATTACAATTGTTTCAGGCTATCCTCTGTGACTCACACACAATACTTCAAAAGTATCATCAGATTGGCAGTTCTTGAACAACAAACTGAACTGACTTGGTACAGTACTGTAATTTTGCAATCATTGCACTGTACCTCATTTATTTTACCTCTATCATCACTATGGCTACTGCTTTAATCCTGAGTGACACGGAGGGTGACCAAGCAACAGTGAGCGACCAAGGAGCTGCTGCTGTTGTTGGCTTTCAGGAGACAGAGACAGGGATTGGGATTTTAACAAAAATACAGCTGTGTAACTTTTCTTATGATGCTTTTTTGGTTAGGCACTTTCTTTAAAGTGGTTGGGGAAGTGGCCAGGAAGAAGAGTTGCGGTGGACGGTTCACAAGATGAGCACCAGATGGGAGTTAACATCGAAGTCACAGGGGACATTCATAACAACCAGATTTTTGCTATAAAGTGGTTCACTATTCCCATCTCTATTCTCCAATGTTAGCAACAAATGAACTCATCACATAATAATAAGGAAAAGAGTAAGTTTCCTGGAGACAAAAGGACTACATGACAAAAGACAACATGGACTCACAGGGAGGAGGCCATGTCTGGCAAACCTGGTCACTTTTTTTCAACTAAATGACAAATGTAGTGGACATGAGACCTGTGGTTTACGTGCTGTACCCTGATTTCAGTAAAGCCTTTGGCTCTGTCCCACATGAATGGTTGGTTAAGAAAGTGCCTCAGAGGAAGGGACAAAATTACCAAGCGGATGGAAATAAGTTTAATGACAGGGCCCAGAAGGTGGTAACAAATGGAGAGTTCTCGAGGGTCAGGCATCATGGCAGGGCCACAGGGATCAGTCCTGAGACCATTTCTCTTCAACGTCTTTATTTGCAACACAGGGTAGGGCAAGATATGTTCTTTGCAGATGGTACTAAGATCTCTGACTGGGTGGGTAGTGAAGGGATGTCAAAATTATGAAAGAGGAACTGGGTAGACTGGAAAGGTGATCAAAAGTAAAGTATAGCAGTTAAATTTAACACAAGAAAGTGCAGGTGTTGCTTATGGGACAAAAAAATCCTTGCACTAAGTATAAAGTTGGGTGGTGGTAGTAGAAGGAAATACAGAGGAAGGGACTTAGGAGTAATCATTTCAGTCAGTCTGAGGGCATCAGCACAATGCAACAGGGCAGTGGGTAGGGCAAATAGGTGTTGGGGTGCATGGGAGTGCTAGCTGGAGAAAGGGGTGATGCTACCACTGTATAGGTCACTGGCTCGTCCTCATCTGGAGTACTGTGTGTGGTTCTGGAGTCTGCATCTAAAGACAGAGGAGGCAGTGCAGAGTAGGGTAACCAAGATGCTCCTGGGACAGCAGGAAAGCACAAACAATTAGAGGTTGGCAGAGCTGCACATGTACATGCTTGAGGCAAACAGAGAGAAAGGAACATGGTAAATACATATAAGCACCTGAGGTAAATAAAGTGATCCGGGATATTATAGGGAAATTATTCAAACTGAATGCAGGAATAAACACTAGGGGCACCTCCATGAAGCTGGTGGGTTTAAGAGGGATACCAGGAAGTACTTTTCATAGAGAGGGTGGTGAAGGAGTGGAATAAGCTGCCAGAGGAAATACTCTGTGCAAAATCAGTGGGGGATTCAGAAGAAGGTGGGACAGATGCAAGAGCTTGGTAAAGACTACACCAGGAAGGGTGGGCGGAATAGGAGGCGTGAGGAGCCTATAGAGCACTCATTCAACATAGTTGGATAGGAATGGGCAGACACAATGGACCAATGGGCCTTTTTATGCTGACCGATTCTATGTTTCAATTCTTATGTTTCTAGAATGGCTTCCTGTGACACCAGAAGAATAAGGCCTAAGAGCAGCTAAGTAGGCGTGGTCAAGGTTAAACAGCTGGTTCAGAGCTCCTATCTTGTGGTGCTTGGCACTGTAACAAAAGCAGCACACACTCAGAAATGCCACATGCAAATAATTTCTTACATTCCTACAAATATATAACATAAAATCCAGTCTCCAGTAACAACCAACAAAGACAACATCCTTACATACTGTACCTGTTTTACGTTTAACTTATTTGCTGAATGTACTTTTCTTCCCATTCCCTTCGCAGGTCACACCTGGAAATGAGCCTAGCTCAGTGTGTCTTTCTCGTTTTCAAGATATAAATAAATAAATATCAGGACCTGCTGTCTCTTCATCAAAGGACAATGTCCTTTTCACAGCTAGTGCCTTTTGTGCAGTTTTAAGTTCACTCTAAAACAGTGTGCTAAATCTTGTGCAAAATGTGGACCAGTTCTCTTAATTTTAATGATCAATTAATATCAAAATCCATTGTGGTGCTGCCTGGGGTTGGGAGACAGACCAGTGTACAGTAGGAACATGGCATGAGTGACAGGTTGTGGTTATGCCTGTCATGAACATTGAAGAGAGTGCCATCAAGTCACGAGACTGGAGGACAGACTCTGATGAAGTGGAGCTGTTTGGCGTTGACTAGTTTTGACTTATGAGAAGCGAGAGACAGGTAGGACCACTTCTCCTTAACAAGGGATTTATGAATGCATGAGCCTGGTAAGCCATGGTTTACAAGTATACTGGAGAGGGTGCATTCTGGGCCATGACTATTGGTTTTGGTTACTTCTACTGTCTGATATCCACCCTTATCGGTCTTATAGTATGAATGTCATGCTCTGGTTAATATAACAAAATGTTAAATCCATAAAATCAAGTACTGCTGTATGTTTCTGCTCCTATTGAACAGGTCCTGAAATATGATATGGGGTGTACAAGGGGACTGGATAGCAAACATGGGATGTCTACAATTAGCGGGAGTGGCAAGATGGCACCAAATGGTTCAGGCTTACAAATTTTATTTTTCTAGCTACACCACTGCTCCTTAACAATGGTGCTCTCCAGCATAACTTTTGTAAGCAGGAGCTCACCCAGCAGCTATGTTTCCTTTGGTGAAGACAGTTAACCTCTGTGGAAAAGCCTTCATCAACACCAACAATTTCACATCTGCAATACTCTGATGATGTCATTTTGCCTTAGTGACTGTATTTCTACCCCAGCAAAACGATAACATTACTGAGACTAAAACTACCTCATGATATTCGCCATGGAACATTGTGGCTCTGAGAACTCCTGGCACAGAAAGCAGTGACAAAAAAAATACAATTTAAGGGAAATTAAAGGAGAAAGTTGCAGAGAAAATGCCAAATGCAGAACCAATATGGGAGAATGGAAATCCTTTTGTGTAGTGAGAAAAACATCACACATTGTGTCTGCTGCCAGTCCCAATTCATCCATATAGTACTATTCCAGACACAACTGCAGGCACATTCAAGTAACTCAGCATGCCCATAGATGTGCACCAGTGAAGTGACAGTGTCAGTGGCTCAGCACATAGCACACTCACCACTGGACACTGGGAGATCATACAGTCGTGGGTTTTATCCCATACCAGGTAATTAATACCCATAACTGTCACTGTAGTACAGTATGTGGAGGGTGCTGCACTGTTGAGGTGCTGTCCTCTGGATGAGACCTTAAACAGAGGTCTCTTCTGTTCATCTCTGGTCACTGTCCAGGTGGAAGTAAAAGATCCTCGGTACTTATTAAAGAACAGTAGGTGAGTTTTTATTGATAAGGAAAGTACTTAAAAGATCATAAACAAACTCTATAACACAATGTAAACAGACAATAAACTCCCTCAGAAACCAAGTTTCACAATATTATGTACAACAGAGGTCACAAAATGCAGGACAAAGAAAAGAAACAAGGCTAACCTCTCCTAGGACACTTCACTTGAACTAAAATTACAATAAGAAAAAAGAACCAGAATCCTCCTTGTCGACTCACCATTCCCAGCCATGTCATCTCTTTAAATAATGCAGAGAATTTCTTTTTGTAACAACTTATATTCAGATTCATAAAGGTGGTACATTTCACAAAGTACATTCCACAACTAAATAACCAGTGGGACCAAATTTGGCTTGATAAGAAAAGAATGGCCTGCCAAATACACCATTTCAGGCAAGTTATTATAAAACATAAAGTCAATCGATCAATCAATTCATTATTTAACCAGGTGAACACCACTGAGTATACTCATTTCCAAGATGAACCTGGGAACAGTTCACAGAAACAATTTTACATAGCAACAAGTCACAAGCATGCAAATTACACAACGAAAAAGTGCACAACCAACATTACAGTGTTCATGTACAGTCAGACATATGCCTAATACAGGAAAGCTAAGAACAGTATATGTAGTATAGACAGAATATATAATCAGAGCAGATAGTGCATTTCAGGATTGAGGCTCAGGTGACCTCTCAAGCTGGGGGGTGGGGGTATTGTAGTAGTACTGTCAGGGTAAGTAACAGTGGGAAACACGTGGGAGAGGTAGCTGGGTAGGGTAAGGAAGATACAATACCAATGAAGGAAGGGGTGACCTACCAGGAGTACGCTGAGGCCAGAGAGAGATTTGAAGGGCATCAGTGGGAAGCAATTACACTTTTCTATGAATGAATCCCGAGTAGACACTTTTGAAGAGAGATAGTTTCACCAGAAAGGCCAGCCTCAGGGTTTTATGTACCTTATTCCAAAGGATTGGGAGGCATGACTTATTGCAGCACGCCAAGGCGTGTTCTAACCTTTGGGATTATAAGTGTAATGTAGGAATGACTTCTTAACAGATAGTTATCGGGAGAACAAACAGGAAAGACAATTATTGATATACTGTGGAAGCTTGTGAGTAATGGCTCTATAAATCCATAGGACTGCATTTTTGGCCTGCCTATGGGTGAGTGAATTCCAACCTAAGAAGACATAAAGTGCACAATGGTGAGTAGAGTAAAGGGACCCTGAAATTAATCTAAGCGCTCAATGGTAAGGATGTCCAGTTTAGGCAGTACCGCGCTTGCACTTTGTCCATACAAAAAATCAGCATAGTCCAGGAGAAGCATAAAGGTTGTCTGGACTAACCTTTTTACTGCTTGTAAGGAAATGTCTGATACAATAAAAGACCCAGTCTCTGTCTTAACTTTTGGATAGTTCTTCAAGGCGGTCTAAAAGGAGAGTTTGGAGTCAATCCACGCCCAGATATTTGAACTTCTCCACATATTGAGAGTGGCTCACCCAACAGAGTAAGTACACGTGGACAGTTTCTGAGATTAGGGAGTTAGAAACATTAGTTGAAGGAGCAAGGAGAATAGCCTTTGTCTTTTCACGTTCAGCAGAAGCTTTAAATGTAACAGGTTGCTCTGAAGAAGTATGCACAGAATCAAAAGCCAGCACCAGTAAATACAGACCGCTCCAGATGAGGTTGAATCAGACACAGGGAAGCTCAAACTCTGGGTGCTAAAAGTGCTTCATTTTATTCAAAAAAACACCCTGCTTCCACATCCAGCTAAAAGACCACCATCTTCCCAACGCGTTCACCCCCCTGGCTTAATCATGAGAATACCATCACCATACAGTACTGTGCTTATATTTAACCATCTTAAAGTGACAATGACCAAATAAATAAATTCTAAATTATACAGATGAATTACCATAAAACATGATCTACACACTTAAAAATGTGCTTTATAACAGCAAATGTCACACATTACATTTTGCCACTATGTTTTAAAGTCCATCTTAGTTTCTCAGGGATCCATTTTTCATGCAAGTGGCAACCATAAATCTACACACTTAAAAATTTGCTTTACTATTGAATTCTGCCACTATATTTATGTGCCTTACAACAACAAATGTCACACATTGCATTTTGACACTATATTTTAAAGTCCATCTTGACTTCTCAGGGATCCATTTTTCATGCAAGTGGCAACCATAAATCTACACACTTAAAAAAATTTTTTGCTTTACAACAACAAGTATTTCTTATTGAATTCTGTCACTATATTTTAATGTCCACCTCAATTTCTCAAGGATCCATTTTCCATGCAAGTGGCAAAAGTTGAAATCTAAAAGATAAATTGAACGGATGCTCTGAAGAAGGTTCAATTCAATTTGCAGGTCAGAGCATGCAAGATCTGGAGACGGCCAAGCAATGTATAGCACTGTATCATTAGCAAATAGATGAATATTTGCTGATTTGATTCCAATATTTAGATTGTTTATGTAGATGGCAAACAGTAAGGGGACAAGAATAGACCCTTGTGGTACACCTCTTAGGACAGTCTTCATTATGGAAAGATCCTCATCAGCCTTGACCTGTTGACAACGGTCAGTAAGATAATTGTAAACCATTTTTTATATACTCCCCTCCCCAGGCCCGCGCACTCCACTCTTCGGGAGACACCATCTGCTTTATCAGTTCCCATTCTCCTACCTATTCCCGGAGTCGTCCATCCCCCATGGAGCCTTGGTTCTGCCCAGGCAGGGTCGAGGTGGGGCCCAAACATCCTGTACTTCCTTCATTTTGTCGTGATACCGTTCTGGGGCCAGGCAGGAGGCACTGGGGATCAGGGCTGGTGCTCCGTCTACCGGAGGTGCTGCCTGCCATTTTTCCTCATTTTCCTCCCTGTGTGGTGTGCGCCCTGATGTCAAGGTGCTACACGCCGATGTCCACCACACAGCTCCCACCAATCCCACCTGCAAGCTGCAGGACTTGCTGTACCTGGTCCTCCACTGGGGTCAGGCAAGCTGTGGACCTTGATCCTCCCTTCCCACAGAGAAGGCAAGCCGTCCTGGGACGCCTCAAACCTTCTTCCCGGCTGGCCCTCCAGTGACCTGAGTCTGCTCCTGAACCCAGGTTGCCAGCATCTCAGTGGAAATCCAACTGCTGCGCTGATAGACCAGCTCCTGTAAACCATTTTAAGGTCAAGCTGTCAGCCTCAATATTTTGTAGAGTGACTAAGAGCAGATTATGGTCTACGTATCAAAGGACTTGCTAAGGTCAAGAAACAGAGTGCATACATAGTTTTGGCATCTAATGCTAACAGCCAGTCATTTGTGACCTTAGCAAGTGCGAAGGTTGTGCTATGGTGAGGCCTGAACCCAGATTAGACCAGATTGATCAGGTAGGAGTTTTCCAGAAATTGCCTGAGTTGGGGATTGACCACTTTTTGGGCAACTTGGACAGTATGGGAAGCAAAGAAATAGGACAGTAGTTATTTAGGTCACTCGAATCATCCGATTTGAATAACGGAATGACATGAGCTGTTTTCCAAATGGGAGGAGAGTACCCAGTGCAAGGGACAAATTAAAGAGATGGGTGATGGGGAGATAATACATAGTGTCCTCATTTTAGAAAGTAAGGTTCAATGAAGTCTGCGCCCACACTTTTTTGTTTTGTATCCAGCTGCAGTAGTAAATCCTCCATTTGCTTTACCATGAACAGGCAGAAGGTGAAGGCAGTGATATTATGTGGAATGATAGAGATCAGACCATGGGGTTTCTGAAAACACAGTTGGTCTCAGAGGTTATTGGCTGGCGAGTGTCAACGCCAACCCTGCTGTGGTGGATTGGTTATTGAGGAGGTCAAGTATTACATGTTTGTCTGTGTAACCCTAGATGGCGCTATCCAGGGCTACTACCCTGCCTGATTTGCCACTAACAGGTTGAGGGCCTGGATCCAATGGCGGTGCCTCCACCCAGAGGTCAGGGTTTGCAATAGTTAAACTAACTTGGTCACAGCCCTCTGGGACACTGCAACCCCACTTTCTTCCCACTAGTGGCCCACACAATATATCAGAATTACCTTCACAGTATACACTTACCCCAGGTCTGGTTCCGCACTGGGACCTCCTGTGAAATGAGATACAGTGCAACAATCACAGTACAGTACTTTAACATAGACAAATACCTCAGGCAGTATAACTTTGCTGAAACAAGCAGCTCTGATTTATTTAGGGGATATAACAAGGACAGGGGAAATCAGGTTAATTAGCTTATCACTCTAATAATCTACCTATGGCTCTGTGCATAGGCCTATCCCTATCAGTTACTGTCCCTGGGTACCCAAGCCCTAGTGGCTAGTCCAAACCGTGGCAGCTGGTAGGGGCCCTTTCACACAGAGAAAGGAGAATTAAACAGTCAGCAGTACAGTAATTCCATTTGGATTTAATGTGGCAATTCAACAGGGAGCGACTCTGAATTAGTACTCACGACCTCCAAATAAGATAGGGTCCTTCAATGTCAGCAGGGCTCACTTGAGGTACACAAACCTATTCACACATCCATATAAAAGAAAGCACTATACCAGGCAGGCTGCATCTGTATCCCAATCGCAATTACTGCACAATACCGGAGAACACACAGCAGATTCAGTTCCTGAAAGACCGAGTGCAATTTTCAGCAATTCCTCCAGTCTTCTACAGGGTGAGCCTGGTTTCTACTCTTCAGAGATCCTTTGATTCTTTTCACAGGACGGATTCAGTCCTAACAAGCTGTTACACAAGCTGCAGACGGAACTCTGGGCCTTACACACGTTTTTGACTAAAACTGCACACTGAAAAAGCACAGGGCTCCTTCCTTCTTCACTGCCAAAGCTCAACTGAAACTCCAACTGACAAAACGGGCACTTCCTTTGAGTTCCTCCCAGTTCTTGACTGGATTGGCTGTCACTCACAATAGACTGCTGCTGTTGGTCCAAAAGGCACTGAAGTCTAAACTACATCTCCCAGAGTCACTGCCCATACAATCCTCTTGTGGCTGGCTCAGATTATGAGTCAAGTTCTGATTCGTCCAAGGCACCATTTTAGAGCTAGCTTACCCCACACTGATTGGTCCAGTTCAGCAGTTCAAAACTAGAATGGGGAACTAGCAGACACAGTTCTGACTGCAAAAAGCAGGTTAGACAAACTGTAATTTCATTATTACTCTAAATAATTTCTGGCAAACAGTTACATCTTTCAGATAGGTTCCCTTTGCACTCTAGTGACTGCAAAAATGAAGTGAATTGGCAGCAGCTTGAGTGGTACAGAGAAGCACACAGTCCCCCATACAAACTAATTATGTCTGCAAGCAGACAGCTCTTAAAGAGACAGTACCAGAGGCTCTAAAACACTCACTGATAAATGGCTTAAATGCCAGACACCATTCAGGCTTGGAGCATTCAAGCAAGCTCCTGAAGTCTTTTGGGAACCCCCATTTGCAGGGGTTACATCTGTAAAGGTGATGCCTCCTGCAGAGATTTTTAGTGGGATTGTACTACTGGAGCTGTGGGTTGTGACATCCTTTGGTGTTTTCCAAAATTTTGAAGGGCAAGTTGAAGGTGAATCGAGCACAGATCAAAAGAAGCTTGCTTTCTCAGCCCTAATTAGTTTAGTGCACCAGTTTCTGGTGGCTCGAATGAGCCCAATCTGCAGAAAGTTTAGTTTTCCTCACCCTTTCCAAAGGGTGTCCCTGTGCCACAATGCTTCTTTCAGGCTGGCCGTAAACCATGGGCACAACCTCTTCCTAGTACAGGTTTTTAATATGGGTGCATGCTTATCTATTGTTCCAAGGACAATGCACTGAAAGGCCACATAGGCTTTCTCAACAGAAGATGCCAAATACAACTCTTGCCAATGGGAGTGTTGGAGATCTACGAGAAAGGCATTGGGGTCAAAGTTCCATCAACATCTCTTAAAGGTGTACTTGGAGGAGGAAGCTGCCTTAGCAACAGACCTCACACAGGCTATAATGCAGTGATCACTAAGATCATTAAAGAACACTCCAGAATGTGTATAAAGATGTGGCTTATTCACTAGAATTAAGTCCAGTACGGTACCACGGTCAGGATTTTTAATAAGATAAATTATTTTTTCTTTGGTCATAGGCCATCTATTCCGTACAGTCACCTTTTGTTCAATGATAACTGATTTCCTTTCCCAGTTTCTCTAGCCAAGTGCCCAGTCCCATACTGGATACTTAGAACTGTAAGTAGTCTGTCTACAGTCTCAGGGCCTCTGATATTATTGGGCCATGAGTGTTTCATAGATACCAGGGCCATACCTTTGCCTTTCTGTAAATTAACCCTTGCTCCAGCCACATTTGTAAAGCTCTGTATAACCGCGAGGCACCATGCATGGATTCAACATCTTGTACAAACAGACAGATGTCATTCATGTGTGGCAGTACTGATGATGAACACTGTCCTTCCAGGGTTTCGATACCTTCGATCTTGGACGACTTATTCATTTTTCTAACAAGAGGATCTAAACCAAAAATATAGAGTGGGTTTATTGGACATCCCTGCCATATCTCACTTTTAGTGAAGATGGTGGCTCCTACAAACCTATGTAATATTTGGGCCAGTAGGGCAGTAGATTAGAGTAATCAGATCCAGGATAGAAAAACTTCAGAAAAGACCATAAAACTGTAGAATTGAAATAGAAAAAATCATGTGAGACATAATCAAAGGCCTTCTTCTGGCCAAGGGCCAGGAAGGCCTAATATCAGATTCTAATTCCCCTTTCTGCTATTTCCTTGACAACATGCGAGCTGTCCTATATTTGTCTACCTGGAATGCTACAGGCCAGTGAGGCATCCATTAGAGAGATGCTGCTTACACAGAACTGGAGGTTAGGATTTTCATCAAACTTTTCAAATCCAAATTTAGAAGGCTTATTCACCTCCAATTTGCAATGTTTAACCTACCCCTCCCCAAAACAGAAACATAGGGATCCCTTTACATGCTATGACCCATGTCTAAGTGTGAAAAATATAATTAAAAACATTGTTAATTCATCTTTAAGGTCATCTCTCAATACTTTTACAGCTTACTTGATAGTCTGTCAGCCCCAGGAGCAGATCCTGCAGATAAAGAACATATTGCTGACATCACCTCCCTTGATGTAATATCATCCTGCAGCAGATCCAACTTTTCCTTTGAGAGCTCTGGGGTTGAACATCCACTAGAAAGTTTCCAGAAGAGGAACACATGGGGTCAGCAGTACCAAATGTGTCAGCAGTGTATCTCACTAGGAAGTCTAGCTGCATTTTGGTGTCAGAAAGCATCTTTTCATCGTCATCTGTAACCTGAGAAAGTTTTAGAATCCACATCACCTACAGTCATCAAATGGATTAGTCTGATACACTTAACCCTTCGTGTTGTATTTTTACTCCATCAAAAGTGAAGACATTCTTTTACCCTGAGTATCTGTCATATCCTTTTTAATTTTCTGTATTTGGGCAGTTAGATTATTATCCATTTGAACAGATAGGAAAGTAACCTTTGAAACTGCTGTCACAAATTAAGGTATTCCAAGTACTGTGGATGCCTAATTTTTTCACTCTGTGATATGAAGAAGGCTTTCATGTCAGGTTTAACCTTCTCCCACCATTCTACCTGGCTATCATACAAAATGAAGGTTGGTTTCTTTGCATGAATTAAGTAGTCCAATTTTGCCCTGGTGATCTCATTATCCAATAAGGTAAGGAGATATTAAATTTCCAGAGCTCTGGGCCAAATGGCTCTTAAGGAGAGGCAAAAGCAACTTGGATCATTCTGTGATCAGAAGTCTTTACTGGGACAATCGTAAACTAAAGAAAGGTTAACCAGCAGGAGAAAAAAGCATAATTAATTGGGTAGATAATGAGCCTTTGAAAAGTATGTTCTCCTGCACCACCAGCCATACAAATCGTATCATCTAACCCGCCTTAGTCACCATTTCCCTTACAAAATTGAAATCACATAAAAATGTTTGTGTACAAGTACTCCTGCCTCAGCATGACAGTCCAAAATTTAGGTCTCCCCAAACACATCATTTTGCAAACTTCCAACCCTATTAGCTTTGAGTTGGAGCCATAAGCACCAATCTAGGATGTAAATTACAAAATTGAACTTCCAAAACAACTCTCCCTAATAACACCTACCAGTCTCAGTAGTTCAATGTCCTCAGAGAAGAATACCCACCCTTGAACATCTGTCCTCTCCCATGGATCAATATGAGGGACCAGAGCCCTAAAGATTTTGGGCCCCATGGATTTCTTCCAGCATAATCAGCCTGGTATCTCATAAAAGATAACATCAAATTCTGAATCTTTAAAAGAGAAAAAGTACCCTTCAGCTGTCTATCTCTTTTAATGCTGTTAACATGAAAAAATTCAAACTAGAAATTGTGGGTTGGCATCCCCATCACGAAAAAGAGCAGGAGAAACAAATAAAATGTTCATGTTTTCATTGTCCTCCCAGCCCCCGACCTGATTTTCCTTTTCTTAGAGGTTTGTGGATCTATAGAGCATCTTTCTGTTTCTGAGGAAGGGTCTTGTTTGGAAGAGGTGGTGGAAGACTCAACTGAGTCCTCTTCTGTGTCTCCCAGTCTTTCCTTTTTCTAAGGATATCATGCTTATTGCAGAGTGGGATCACTTCCATTTGTGTAAGTTTGGGCTTTGGTTGCCCTCTAGCCCTACTCTTCTTTATCACTACTTGAAGGTTTTCTGTAACTGGTATAGATGGTGGAGGCGCTGTACCCCTATATCTTTTAAGGTGCTACTATCTTGGATGAGGTATTGATGAGGGCACATCTTCTTGTGCATTTTCTGCTCTTTGGTTTCTGTGGCTGCCAGTTGGTTTCAGGAGATAATGAAAGTTCCTGGACTTCTAAATCCTGAGGCAAGGAACTCAGTGGTATGTTAGGTTCCTCAATTTCCTATAGATCCTCCATTTCTGTAAGTTGTTCTTCCTCAGTTTGTTGTGTCTCTGTGAGACTGCCTTCTGAAATACACTTATTAAGTCCAGTAGAAAGTCAGGTGGAGGCTCTGGCTGCTGGTCTGGTGAATGCTCTGTTGGTTTGGCTGGATCCTCCCATTGATTACATGTTGGAGTGGGGCCAGGTGTCTTTAAAGGCCTTCTGCCATCTTTCTTGGGACCTGTTCCCTAGACCCAATTAACATAAAACCTGTGCTCCATCTGGTCTATAGGATCCTTCTTGTTAAGTTCTTCCTAAGGGCATGAAGAACAGGAATGGCCCTGTTCTTTGCATAGGTTACACTTCATTATATTCCAGCAGTGAGCACTAAGATGACCCAGCTCAGAGTACAGTCCACAATGTATCACAGGTGCTGCTGAGATGGAAGGTGGACCCAAACGGCAATAACAGGCCTTCAGTTCCCTTGATAGAACAGTACCCCTTGATCATGATCAAGAATAAAAAAAGCAATTTGGCAGATGTTGTATGCCAAATTCTGACAGTTACAGGCGGACCCAGACCTGCCACCCTCCAGTCTAAATGTTTTCTGTGTCTATTAGGGCTCAGGATTTCCATTACTGAACACCTTTGCTTCAGGCAACACAAAATGTTCACAACACTCACTCCTTCGTTGTTAAACAGAATGGTAACCATTGTTACAGCCGGTTTAGTGAGGGAATGGCAACCATACCGGGAGTGTCTGAGCATGTTGTATTTTTTTCCAAAATTTGTCATGATCAGCTGGAGACTTGAAACTGACATTATTGTAAGACTCTTCCACTGAATGAATTAGTGTTAATATAGTATTTCAGTAGCAAAGAACCACATTTCCTGTTTAAGCAAAGTTCATGCCACAAATACTCTCTCAGGTGAGTTTTCTGAACTACCTCTGTAATGTAGCCACACAGCAATTCTGCAGTATGCTGCTTCTGGAGTATGTAAAAAAAATCAGAATAACATTTTTGTTTTGGGGGAACAGAAGTTCCTCTAAAGGTGCCAGGTCTTGGAGAGTCAGATCTTGATGTGCCTGGTAATGGCACAGTGACCTCATCTACAATGCGCCTTGTGGGGGAGGCCTGAAAAGAGTCTCTGTGATTACCTGTTGTAGCATCTGATGGTAGCACAGGAACCTCATAGTCTAGGTCCTGCTCTTCATCACCACCCGCTGGAGGATCTCCCTCCCTGTATTACTTAACGTAGAATTAGGATGAGCAGAGGGGATTACAGTGTTCCTCTGAGTAGTGTATACATTAGTTGCTGAAGTCAACTGAAGTCAACGATTTGTCTGGAACCACTGACTGTGCCTTCAAGGAGGGAGGGAGGGAATGTCAAAAATGCTGGGACCCACACATTCCAACTTTAAATGGAACAGGTTCCTGAGTAAAACTGAAACATCTTAGGTACATCCAAAGCGAATCACAGATTTGCGATGTATTCCTGATGGTCCTCCTCCATTTTTTTTGTTTTGTTTACTAGCTTCAAGTGCAGTATTTTTTTACATCAGCAGACTGAGGGAATGTACTAGGGGCTGACTGGGACTGAATGGTGTCCCCTACCCCAGTGTCCTGGAGTACCATGGACTGTAACAGAGGATTTAAACACTTTGGGGCAGAGGTTCTGATTAACATGCTTTCATCCCCAGGTCAGTTAGGGACACTCTTGGAGGCATATGACAAAGTGAACTGGCCACACTGTGCTGAGGAGTAGTCCAAACTCCAAACATTGCCATCTGCAGACCTCTCCCAGCCTGCTCTCTCCAATGCTTCAGCCATACTCGGAGTAGAAAGTGGTAGATCCCAATGCTCCTTGAGCCTTTTCTTTTGTTTTGCAGAGGTCCCCTGCTACCTGCTGCAAGGCCTTTCATAGACGTTAAGTCTAGAACAAGTTTGGGAGCAGACTTCAGCTTACTAGACCTGGACTTGCAGTGGTTGGAGACACACATCAAGTCAGCTGCCTGCTGTCAGTATCAAAGCAGGTGGCTGCATCAGGGAGACTTGCAAGGCTGAAGAACAGCTGATTCAGCAGCCAGAACGCCGACCAGCATTTCAGGCTATTCAGTTCAGCTGTGCACAACCATATCAGGGCCAAAAACTTTTCAGGATTTGCAGACAACTCAGCATTCACAGGAGTCAAGGTAATAGTTTTATAAGCAGTAATCAGAGTACACAAACAGCTCTGTTATTTTAGGGTCTGTTTCTGGTGATGGGCCCAATCCTCCTTGTCCACTATGAGGGCTACAGATGTTTTTTTTCTTTCCAGTTCAGAGTCGATACAGACCTGTGCAGGGAATAATAAAACCTTGTTCTGCTTCAATGTATGGCCCACCATAACAGGACTTACTGCTGCTGCAGGCACTAGTGCAGGTAAACTTTTTTCTAATCCAAGTTCTCCAACAGGCAAATCAGTATCTTCGTTTTCAGCAGGCATAGACACCCGGAGCAGTCGGCAAGTCCTCTGGCTCTGACCCTTGGTCCTGAGTTTTCTCATTACTCTGCATGGAGATGGAAGCAATGTCCTCCACCAAGGCCACCATGACTGCCTCCTTCACCCTGGATTCCTCCATCCTCCCAACTAGTAGCAGAAAGCACTCCCTGCAAGAAGAAGAGAAGGGGACTTTTTTATTAAAAGAAAAGAATTCACTAAAGAATAGTAGGAGTATTCTTATTAAAATAAAAATCATACAACACAGTCAGGAAGTACCACACAAATTGAAAACAAAATGTAAAAAGAAAACCACAGTTAAATAAATACATGAATATACTGCAAATAAAACAGTAATTGTAGAAAGTATGTCAAGTCACAAAAATAATTAAGTCCTACTCATGCTTAACAATTCACAGTAGTTACAGCACTACTAGCTGAAAAAGTAATTACACATTCAATAAGTGATGCACAAAATAGAAAATCAGAAACTGTTTGTAATTACTTCATATGCAAGATTCCTTGGCAGTGCTTCCAAACCTCCTGAAATTTTGAATGCTACATTACTGTGAGATCTTTCAGATATAATTTTCCAAGGTGTCTATAACCATTCATACTACCTCTTCTTTCAAGATATGTTTTGTTGAATAGTGAGTGAGCATCTTGCCTGCTATAGATAATATTTACATGCGGCTAAACATATTTGTAATGTACCTTTGTGAAATTTAGTCCAGGAATTAATATATATTTCCAGAACTACTATTGAATAAGTAATTTGTTGAAATAGTGGGGTCCCCAGATGTGGATCAACTTTACCCAAAATTGTTTACTGTATGGACAATCCAACAAAAATGCACCTGAGTTTCTAAAACTCCTGAGCAAGAAGGGTGAGGGCATTCCCTACCTGTCAATGCTTTATGTTTGCGGAAATCTTTTAAAGATATTTTCCCATGGATGCCTGACCATACTATATCCCCATAACTCTAGCCAGTCTTGGATTAACTAACTGGTTTGTGGCATCCAACACATTAGACTGTTGACAGTGCTTCAATTCAAAGTAGGGAAAAGTTATTATGCATAATTAAGGAAGTAAAACTAGGACCATTTAAAAGCAAAACTTCGTGTTTGAAGCTTCAAACACTGGCTGCGACTGTGGGACCTAATCACACTCCACTTTCCTCCTAGCCCCTCTACCTCTTTTTCTCTACCCTTATTCCAACCTTACTTCCCTACTCCTCCTCCTCCTCTCTGTCCTCCCCATCCATCCTGCCCTCCCTTTCTCCCCTCAGTAATATATCAGTCCCTCCTTCCTGATTGGAAGGCCTCCCCACTGCTTTTCCCTCAGTAATATTTCTGGCCCTCCTTTCTGTGTGGAAGGACTCCCTCTGGTCCTCCCTCTTGGACATAGGGCTCCATGAGTGCCCTATTATAACCGCCAATTCTGACAAGAGACCTGTTACCCAGAACATGTCTGGCTACATAGTAATGTTCTTCGTAGGTGCAAATGTTATGCTCGTATGATTAGCTTGTTTGATTGTACAAAGTTCTAATTTTTCCTGTACCTATTGTCCTAGTTCTCATCCTGTATATAACATGATGTGTAAATTTGTTGTACTAGTGTTTTATGTCATGATGTGGAACCTTTGTAAAGAGCCTCTGGCTCAAAGGTATTCTCCAAGATTTCAAATAAATAAATAAATGTCATACTGTAGATCTGCTTCCCAGTTTTTGAGGGACACCTCCAAATATGTTACTTCCCACTTTTAACTTTCATAAAGAACATTCTAATATACATGGGCAGTAAATGTCATAATCTTTCAGAAGACATACAAAAGTATCATTAGTCCAGTCAGAAATGGATGCCAGTCCTCTAGTAAGGATGCCCAAAGTGCATGGCAGCCACGAAGGACTGGTGTAAAATTATGAGAAATAAAAATATTAAAGAAAAATACTAATAGTTGCACCATGTTAGCACCACCCTGTTCATGAGTTTTATATATCGTTTCTCTTTTACAGGGTTTAGCCTGGATCCCACAACCCTTGAAAAAATATACTGCATAACTTTCTCTGCCCACTTCTCAGGGGAGAAAACACATAACTTAAAAAAGGTAAAAACATAGTCACAGCAATGTCTTAATTAAATAAACCTGCTCGAATTTAGATTGTTTTATGTTCTGCCATCTGAATACACAGTTGCCAGTTTAATAAGGCCTCATTCAAGTCATTAAACATAACTCCCAAAATTGCTACGGTTCTGTTACAATATTAATTCCAGCTACTTGTGCCAGTGTGGTGTGATCTTGTAAGGCCCCTATCTTAATGGCAACACTCTTCTTATAATTTATGCAGGAACCTTGCTATTCTTGAATAGGAAGAAAATGGGCCTAGATTCACAAGCTTTGCTTGCATCAAACCCATTTTGTGCGGTGCAAACTGAGTTTGCGCCATAGTGTTATTCACAGAAGCTCAGTGTGCACCATTAGAATGGGCTTGAGCTGGAGCAAAGGGTTCAGGGGACACAATTCAAATTAGGTAGAGGACCTGCATAATGGCACTGTGCCATTCACAAACCATTTTCTCCATGCAAGGGCATTTTATGGAGGTCCTTGCATGAAGAAAATATCACCACCAAAACTTGGCAGTATTCCACGCAACCTTAGTGGCTACTGGAGGGACTGCAGCGCTCCCCACACTCACAACACTGTCACCTGTGTAGTGTATTGGTCCCCCCATGTCTGATCACTGTTCCTGTATAAGAAAAATCCCATTCCCTGGTAGTTAAGTGGTCCCTACCCTCACCAGCATCTGATCACCATCCTCACTTAAGAAAACTCCCTTCACTGGTAGTCTAGTGGTCCCTCCCCTCCGGCTTTTGATTGCCATCCCTGTATAGTAGAAATTCCTTCCTGGTAGACTAAAGGTCCTTCCCTTCCTCATTATCCAATCACCATTCTGTAGGTTTAAAAATTAATATTATATCCTCTATGCCCTCCTCACCGATCACCGCCCAAGAAATACTGTGGTACAGAGAGAGGTATTGCCGGTGGTATTGTTCACCCTCATGTGCTCTGATCACTGGCCCATCAGAAAGTAAGAACGCTCTGGTTGCTAATGGTCCCTCCCCTGCCCAATTACCCATCCAATATGTTTAACACATTACTATTGGTGTCCCGTGGTCCCCCAAAACATCCTGATCACTTGTATTAGACATATCCCTAGTTCCCTGGTGGTCTAGTGGACCCCCACCCACATGCTGTCAGACATTGGTCCCCACCCTGTCCCCCCCAAACTCTATCCTCAGCCATCGACCAGTGCAGCCCTCCTCTCACATCCATGGCTGGCCGCCAACTGAGCTCTCAGTGAGCATGTACTGTATACAGTAAGTGCTCAATGATTGACAGCTCAGACACTGTCATTGTGTGGGCCTAAAGGTAGTGGTAATGAGGTTATCGCTGCCTCTACCTATTCTCGTTCACAGTCAGATAGTGCCCTATGCTATCTGTCTGTGAATGGCATTTTTTGCAACCTGGGCAAATCGCAGAGTACGTAACTTTTGCGCTATGCTTTATGCATTATTTGTGAATCTAGCCCAATGTCTCTAATAGCCTGCTCTGACTGGTGGTTACGTAGTATGACACAAAGATTATCTGCAAATGCTGAAGCTTTTAACTCTGGTGAGTCCTGTGGAAACATATATCAACAATAATCTGGTTCAACTGTATTAATCTTAGTAAATGATCTATTGAAAAATGTGTAGATATGAGCCCACATACTCAAAGGCGATGTGCAGTGCATCTCCGGACTTGCAAGAGCTGTCAGGGGTGTGGCAATATTCAAACCCCAACACACCCACAAACCCAACTGCACAGTCGCATGGAATATTGTGATGTGGGCATGCAAATGAGGGTGTCTCATCGTTCCCTGAATCGCAATATTCAAAAGTTCCCTGGTGAAGACATCGGCTGATGTGCTAAGAAGATAAATTACCACACCCTGCCCTAACTTTGTGTGGGTAGGGTGCCTCATGCACAGTCCAGGGTCAGTCACTTGACCCCCAGCCCTGATCCATGTTTGTAGCAAATGGAAAACCCATCCATTCCCTGGTAGTCTAGTGGTCCCCCTCCCAGCCCTGATCACACTAGTGTACAAGAAATCCCCAAGCCCCTTTCCATAGTGTAGGGTCCCACCTCCCACCCCAATTGCAGAGTGCCATACAAATAAAAAGATCCCTTTTCCATAGTGTAGGGACCCCTCCTTGCCCTGATCACAGAGTGACATAAAAAGAAATAAAATCCCCTTTTCCATAGCGTAAGGCCCCTGTAGTGTAGTGTAGTGATAGCGTAGGCCCCTGTAGTGTAGTGTAGTGTCCCCACCCCACACCCTGATAGGCAGTAATCTTCCTCCCCGCAACCCTCTCAATCTGACCTGTGCTGGTGACTAGCACAGCCCTCCTTACTCTGCCACGGCCAACCACTGACTGATCGGTACCTAAGTGCATACAGTAAATAGTATGTGCTCATTTGTTGGTGACTGCCTGCTTAAAGGATTGTGGCATTGTATATCCCAAGGGTTATTAAAAGAATTAAATAGGCTAGAGAGTTGGTACTAATTTTTGCTAAACATTTTACACATTTCTGCTGAATACTCGCCTGGGGCTGGAGCCTTTTCTCTTGATACACTTTCAAAGGTGCTCTGGGTTTCTGTTCAGTTACTGAATTGTTTCCACGTATCAATCAAATTATCTGGAATTTTAGGGAATTGTATATTAGTAAGGAAATATTTGTCGTGGTAGAGAATTATTTTTGTTTTGAAATATGTCATGCTTGATACTACATTTGAATTGGTTATTGATGTCTACTGGTTTACTACATATATGGCCTTGTTAATCCTGCAGATAATCACAGTTGACCCTGTTGAGTGCCTTGGCCTGATCCAGTGAGAGCAGGATGCCCTTGACAGAGCTCTGCCTGTCCCTTTCCATGAGTTCTTGGATCAGGATTACATTATCCTGCATGTGCCTCCCAGGAATGGCACAGGTCTGCAGGGAGATACAGTTTAAGAGGTTGTTACTACAGACAGCCTCTGGGCTAGAATTCTGGACAAAATCTTCTTATCCGTGTTCATGAGACATTAAGGTCTCCAGTTCCTGTAATAAACATCTGTTCCCCTTTTATACAGAAATAACAGGACAGCTTGTAACATGGATGGTGGCAAGGAACCTATCTGTAGGAAATATTTAAAAGGTACGTAAAGTAGGATCCAGAATTTCCTGGAACTTTTCAGAAAATTTGGATGGCAATCTGTCAAGACCAGCAGCTATATTATTCTTAAAACTGTGAATTGCAGTGTCTGCTTTGACCAGTTGCATGGGGCCTTTCAGAGCATATGAACATGCAGAATTTGCCAACAGACAAAGACTTAAAGGTCTACCAAGTCTCGAATGTGCTAGCACCCTTATTCTGCAACTGCCCCCACCCTTCTCCTCCCTTGACCCTCCCTTGCCCGTCCCAGCCCCTTTGAAGCAGTCCACTGTTCTACTGGATACCACTTCTACTGGTAACGATTCCACCCAGCTACCACCCTCTCCGTAAAAGTGTCTCCTCAACTCCCTCCTGAACCTTCCTCCTCCAGTCTCATATCATGGCCCTGGTTGTGCCTCCCTCCTTACTCTGAACAGCCCCTCCATACCTGTCTTGTTTATTCATCTCATGTACTTGAAGGTTTCAATCATATCCCCTGTCCCTCCTCTCCTCCAGTGAGTACATGTTCAACTCCCTCAGCCTCCTCTCGCACGGTAAGTCCCCAGACCTTTGATCATCTTTGTCTCCTCGCTGCACACCCTCCAGTAGCGTAATGTCCCTCTTCAGATATGGGCACCAGTACTGCACACAGTACTCCAGGTTGCAGTCTAATGACCTATACAGTGGCAGAATCACCTCCCTCTCCTCGAGGATATATCCCACTTGCACTGCAACCCAGCATTTTGTTGGCCTTTGCAGCTGCCTTCCCTACATTGTGCTAAGCTGTTCATTGATCCCGTAATGAGCACCCCAGATCCTTCTCTTCCTCTCTCTTGGCTAGCTGCACTCCCTCCAGCTGGTAGCTCCTCCTTGGGTTTCCCCAAAATGCAGCACCTTGCACTTTTGGCATTGAACTGCAGTTGCCAGGTGTCCAACCAGGTTTCCAGCGTTGCCAACTCATTCTGCAACTCCTGCCAACCCCTAGGGCGTCCACCACCACTCCCATCTTGGTGTCATCAGCAGACTGGTCTTGCTCTTGATGCCCAAAGATATGTCTGCAATGAATATCCCAAACGACACTGGTCCCAACACCGAGCCCTGTGGTACACCTCGTCACCACCCTTAGGGATGAGAGTCCCACACCACCACCACCATCCTGTTGCCTTCCCTGAAATTAGTTCTCTACCCATCTCTCCAGCTTTGCACCCACCCCTGTGCCTTCTAACTTACTTCCCAGCCTCCCATGCAGCACCAAGTCAAAT
Organism: Neoceratodus forsteri; assembly: GCA_016271365.2. Classification (NCBI taxonomy): domain Eukaryota; kingdom Metazoa; phylum Chordata; order Ceratodontiformes; family Ceratodontidae; genus Neoceratodus; species Neoceratodus forsteri. The sequence continues at coordinate 35,828,416 of CM057459.1, forward strand.
GCCTTACTGAAGTCCAGGTACAGGACATCCACTGCATGGCCCCCATCCAATTGCCTAGTTACCCAGTCATAGAACTCCACCAGGTTGGTTTGGCAGGATCTGCCACTTATGAATCCATTCTGTCTTTTGTCCTGTAGTCCTTTGGCCTCCAAGAGGCCATCAGTCTCTCCTTCAGGATTGTCTCCATCAGCTTACCCACGATGGATGTGAGGCTCACCGGTCTGTAGTTCCCTGTTCATCCTTGGGGCTGCTCTTGTGGTGGGGCACCACACGAGCCATCCTCCAATCCTGAGGCACACCCTGAGTGTTGTGAGGCACTAAACAGATCTGCCAAAGGTCTTACCAGGGCCTTTGCCAGTTCCATCAGTACCCTGGGGTGCATGTCATTTGGGCCTCGCACCTTGTCCACCCTCAGTGCCTCAAACCCTCCAGAACTCTGCCCTCCATGATTTCCCATCTGTCAACCCCTCCCCGTTTCTGCCCCCCTTGGTATCACCGCCCTCTTCTGCTTATTAAATACCCAGCAGAAGTAATCATTTAGTGCTTCTGCCTAATCACCCCTGCTTCAACCATCCCCTCCTTCCAAATTCTTACTATATGGTCCTTACAGCTCCTTTTCTCCTTGATATACCTGAAGAAGTCTTTCTGCCCTTCTTAATGCCCTGCACCAGCCTGAGCTCCATAGACACCTTGGCTGCCCTTACTACCCTTGTCACCTCCTTGATTCCTTCAGGTACTCTCCAGTCCCCCCTTGTTTTTTTGTACCTCCTAAAGGAAGCTCCTCCTTACCTTTTCCATGACCTCCTTGCTCACTCAGCTAGGTTTCTTTGCCATAGCCTTCTTGCTCTGGGCCTTGCTGCAGGTTCTGGTTGCCTCCACTATCCCTAGCTTTATAAGCTACCACCTCTGGTTAGTGCCCATACATGGGTTGAATTCTAGCCAGGTACCCTTTACCACTTCCCCATCCTCCTGAAGTCAGCCCTCCTGAAGTCCAGCACCCTTGTGCCAGATTCCACTCCTTCCTTACCCATATCCAATGTGAACCATACTGAGTGGTGGCACTCCCCACCAGCGGTTCTTCCACCCTATGTTCCTCACAAACTCCCCATTTTCCAGCATGAGGTCAAGGGTATTCTAACCTGGTTGGTTTGCTGACCATTTGCATCAGGAAGCTGTCCTGGAAGGCATCCAGCAGTACCTGCTCCCTTCTATTCCTGGTTGTTGGGGTACTCCAATCCACTCCTGGCATGTTGAAGTCCCCACAATCACCACACTACCCTTCTCACAGGTCTTCCTGATCAGTCCCGCTAGTTCCCTGTCTAACTCCTCTGTCTGAGAGGGTGGCCTGTACACCACTCCCATCCTGAGAGTCCTATTCTTGGAATCCTGGATTTGCATCCATAGTGACGCAGTACTACCCTCCTCCTCTTCCTCCACACACTTCAGTCCTATAGTACCACCCCATTCCCAATCACTCTATCCCTATGAAATAACCTGTACCCTGGTATCAACAGGTCGAAGTCATTGTACTGGGTGCCCCATGTTTCAGTGATGGCTGCAATGTCCACCTCCCTCTGCCATGAGAGTCTGTAGCTCTGCAGTTTCCTTCCCAAGGCTCCTAGCATTCAGGGTGACCACCTTCCACCCCTTCCCTTCCCCCACTCCCATCCTGCCCTCCTTTACTAGCATCACCACTAGTACTTGCCTTTGTCCTTTCTCACTGTTATGAGGGTAGCTCACATGGCCTCCCAACCTGTGGTCTCTGCATGTCCTTTGCTCACTTGCCACCCCGCTCCTAGTTTAAATTCCCAACTTCCTCTATGTACTCCTCCATCCTCTGTTTCAACATTTCTTTCCATCCTCGCTCAAGTGTAGTCTATCCTTGGCATAGAGACTACTGTCTTCCCAGGTCCCTCCCCACCCACCCCTACCAGTCTATACCTTTAGCATGACACCAGGTTCTTAGCCAACTGTTAAATTCCTCTATTCTCAGCTTTCTTGCTGTGCTTGCCCTTGGCACTGGAAGTATCTCTGAGAAAGTTACTGATCTTCCTGCCCCTCACATAATTGTCCTAGTTCCTCAAACCTCCTCTGGACTATATCTACTGTCCTGTCAGCCAGATAATTTGTCGCCAAATGTATAATTAAATGAGGCTTGTCCCTACCCTTCTTGCATATTTTAGAACAGATTGTCCCACTCTTTCCACTGTCATTCCGGCATGGACTCCACCCATATGCAACTATGTCTCCTTTTGCTACCCCACCTGACTCCTCTTAGTATTGAGTCCCCAGCACTAAGATTCCACCCTCTTACTAACTACTTGCTTCCATTCTTCTCCGCCTTGCTCCCAGCTCCTCTCTTCCTCCTGCACAGTAGTCCCCCCTTCTGCCCCTGTTGTAATTCCCCAGCAGAGCTTCCCCACTCCAGTTTCATCGGACTTCTATCAGTTACTCCTCCAATTTTGTCACCTCCCTCCTCCTCCTTCTTCCCCTAATACTGCAAAACAATTTTCTGAAGACCCTTCTCAATGCCGCTTCCTCTCCTCATTGTAGCCCATTCCCTCCTTTTGACTCCATGACTGTTGCCATGTCTCCTCCTCCCCTCACCAGTCCCTTTCTCCTCCTTCCTGTTGTGTTCTTTCCCATAACCTGGTTTCCCTATGCCATTCTTCTTGGCCTGGGCCCCCTGTCTCTGTTTCCCTTCTTCTGACCCTCTCTCCCCTGTTGGCCCAAATTGCCTCCCTCTTCATCTCCCTCCCCTCCCTCCCTCCAGTGCTGGGCTATAGCCTCCTCCAGTCTGTCTTGCCTGTCTTAGCTCCTCCTGCAGACCTCGATCTCCTTTTAAGTTTCTCTATTTGGTTTACACTAAACATCCCTCCACCCTCCACACAATTTTTAGAAAGACTGGCGACTGCAGTTGTTACAGCCTACCACCTCACCAATTGCTCAAGTGGCCCACCAGAGACCCCTACATTTCCAGATGAAGGATACCCAATGCTCCCCAAGTCTCCCTCTCCCCTCTATCATTGCAAACATTTCTCTCCTTTTCTCAATTCCCTTACCCCTTTTGTCATACGCTTTAGAGAGATTGAACAGCTGCCTTTTAAGTTCCTCCCTCCTGTCCACAACCAAAAGAAACTATAAGCAATTATTGCACAGCCTCCTTCTAACTCCTATCCCTCAGCTAACAAATTATCAGGTATGGGGAGATTTAAACTACAGTGTTCAAAACAGAAGTGTCTTGTGCAACAAGAGATAGGGTAACAAAACTATCAGTGACATACTGTGTGTACTATGTCCATTGTTGGGAGTTTGTCTGAATAACTTGGGGTAAAGTCAGAGTGACTAAAGGCCCGTCATTGTTTGCTGATGGACATGATTTTGACAAGCTTTAAAGCTGTCCAGGGATTGATGTTTCTCCTGTGTCCCAAATGTAATTTCCTGGGCCAGAGAGGCTGCTCTATTATACTGATATGCTTTCATATCCGACTTTATTAATTTTCTCTACCCAATCAGTCCCTTCCTCATGCATTACCAAGATTAATCTATGTAACAGCACCTGCAATTGTATTTTAAGTATTTTTCTGTTTTAGATTTTTTGCGCCATTGAAATAGCTATTTAAACACCACAGTGTTATATCATCATATGTACCCACAACAGACCACTTAAACTGTGAATAGCAATTTTGATGTCTGGGTATCGCAGGCGTAACGCAAAAATATTGCATTGCCTTTAGTAGTATTTAGAATTAAGCATTATTTCCCAGGAATGGTGCTTATACTCTTATATTGTAAACATTTTGACAGAAATAAAGAGTCCTTGTGAGTAATGCTTCTTTTAAAGATGTTGCAGTACTAGTACCCTGTGAGAAAGAACCCTCAATGAGATTCACCACCTTTATCATATTACTCAGAGAGGCAGTGTCACAATATATTTTGTTTTTACCTTTCTATGGCCTGTCTGCAATAAACAACAGGAAAAATCCCCAAAAAAAAATCAATCAATACCCTGGGCATTTGCAAAAATAGTCTAATATCCCCAAATAAAGCAGCCATCCCTGCCTTCATCTGGGAGCACATATGTTTATCAAGCTTAATAACCATGTACCTTGTTTAATATCCAGTAGAAGGGCTTCAGCGGGAGATTTCCAATAATTGTTGGACATGGAAAGAGCTACGTCTGAAGAGGATACCTCCCACATCACATCTGTCTGACCTTGAGACCAGAAAGAAGGGCCCACTGACCAAGTCCTTTTAGTAGCTAAAATCTCTTATAGAGTTTTTAGTCTCGTGTCATGTAAGAACAGTATATTTCCAGGCAGAGACTCCAACAAGGACATGGTAGTTTCCCTTTTATGTTCACCCTGTGGTGCATGCGAGCTAACATTTTTTATGAGAGTTGGGTTCTGGGAGGTGTGACACTGTCAGTCCAATGCAGAGCAGTCTGAAAGTGGTGCATCAGGGCCACACCAATCATCAACACATGCTGATCGTGACACAGTTTGGGCTTGCTGGGCAGAAACTTCATGTATTTCAAAAGCAAAAGCTGACTCAATCATGGGTCAGCTCTGTCCTTTGATCTATGCTGCAGCATAGCTGATCTGTCATGATCAGCCTGCTGAGAAACTTCAAACATCCAGGAAGAGCCCGTGCTGTTGCAGATGTGAGCTGTAACAAAACTGTCCATTGATGTCTGTTACTGGCGCCCCATAACTCCCCCACCACCTGACTGTCCCTCTCAGCATCCAGCACCCCACACCCCTTGTTTTTTTAAATACACCCTGCAAATGAGAAAACTGTCCATCAATGTCTGTTGTAGCCACCACCGTAAATGCAACAGTAACTTGCATTGCGGGGGAACACAGAACTTGAGTAACTGACATGTATTCAGAAACATAGCACAGCACAGCGTGAAGACTAAACAGGGACTAGAATGTCAGATGACTGATCAGTGTCACAGGCTGAAATGAGATGAGTTCTGGACCCACAGTTGTGGTATGACCAGGGTTGCCCTGGGCAGAAACACATCCCTGATCCCTAACAAGAAAAAGCTGCTTGGATGGTAACAGACTTCTGTGTTCATTTGATGCAGCTTGACCTTAAATTTCAACCACCTTTCTAGACCTGTTCTGTCAATAATAGGGGTCTGATTTTCTAACACATCACGCACTTCATAACCTATGTTAGAAATATGGACAACTTTGTTATGAAATAGTGACTGTTTTAATGGCTGGTCTGGACAGAGGGTGGCGATAAATGAGTTCCAAAGAGCTGTCTTTTACCCAAAACCTGATGAACACTTTCAATGCCTGAAAATGAACAGCAAAAGTGTTTTCACCAGATACATGTACTACTGTATAAAGTTTTGATGCAAAAATCCATTGAATCTTTCAGTAATTTGCATATCACGTGCAGTATACTCGATCAGGTTGGGGATCCAGACTATCCTTATATTTCAGTCTAAGTGCATTATACCTTGCTGCTGGTTCACCTTGGGTTGTAAACACATCCAACATTTTAAATTGTCTGTTTGAATCTCTTACTTCTCTTACTGGTAGTTTATTGTATGGGAGCAAACTATCTCTTTGAGAGAACCATGAAGTACTTTCTCCAGCATCAGACATTTCTGCTGAGTTGTCTGCAGTGTCTGTTTCAGTCTTTTCTTAAGCCATGGGGTGGTAGGGGTGCTTGCAATGCTTCTGTAGCCACTGTGGCAGTCGGAGTCTGCACAGTGACATTTTGCCACAAGTTCCAGTAGAAGCAGTTCCGACTGTGTCCCAAAAAGTTTCTCTGAGGAACCTCTGCCTTACTGTACCAATCCACGTATTTGCAGTTTGAGGGATCCCCGATTTCCCTCAGGGTTTATCTTTTGGTGGAGTAACAGTCCTTATTCACAGGTATCCATGAAACTCCATCTGCAGCCTTCATCCAGCTGGCTGCTAACAACAAGACTTCTATGGATCATTTCTCTAAAGTTTTTTTAGAGGAGGTTGCAACAGGGGACGTGCTTTGAAGCCCACGTTGCTGACTCTTATGTGCCATTCTCCACCCAACTGCTTCCCTGCTACACTCCATCTGCGGCGACAGAGCTGTCAAGCTGAGAATCCTTGGGTCCATGGCTGTGGAGTCTTCAGAGGGTAAGAGTGCCACTTGCCTGGTTCCTTCATCATTTTGGCTAACTGTGTGCTCTGTGGCCATGCGGCTAGTGCAGTGCATGTTTGCTCATGCCTGCTGTGCATTCACAATAGAGGAAGCTGTAGCCTGCACCAGCTGCTCTGTAGATGGTCCAATTACCACAGCTTGGTCTGTAGTTGAAACCAGAGCAGATACAATAACACTGGTACTGGGCATGTGGTTTACAGCAGTGGACAAAAATTCTGTATGGATTTGAGCAACAGTAGCAACTATCATGGAGTGACAGGGGCTCACAGCTTGTTTGTCAGCTTCAGCCTTTGACGCTGCCATGTCATTGGGTACAGTTTTCAATGGCTGAACTGACAGAGGTAGGTGAAATGCAAAGAGGTGTAGCAATTACTTTTGTAGACCAAAATAATTCAGTAGTCATTTGCTTTTTCTGGATATACTTTCCCTCTTCCTCTGCCATCAGGGTGAACAATATTTTTTCTTTTCTTCCATGGCGCTTAAATTTTTGTTCCTCAGCCAAAAATGTTTGTTTTATTTTATGCTGTTCCAACCTGTTGGGGCTACCAACCTCAGGTGCAACTAGCTCAAGTTCATCCACAGCGGACACCATTTTCATACCTTTGTCCGAAATGGTCATCCAAAAACGTTTACTGAACAGGGCAGGAGATTGGCTCCCCTACTTCAGAGATATCCATCCTCTGACCACCTGGATCAGCCTTCTTGGCAACCTGCCAAAATGTCCAGAGGCTCCCCTACAGGAGAGTAGGGGATGTTTATTCAAAAACAAAAAAAAACAAAAATGGCACAAATTTCAAAATGTATACATTTTCAAATACAACAAATTATATACAATAGATGAAAGAGTATAGAAACAAAAACAAAACAAAATGTAGAGGCCGGATATTCAAAGGGGTTGTGCCTGGCTCAGCGGAGGTTGTGCTAGTACAACCCGCATGCGCCAGTGGGATATTGAGAAGGCTGCCTGGCGCAGCATAAATCCCGATGCACGGGGTGCAATGATAATGTCTGGCTCAGATGCAGGAGGCATGCCCATGCATACAGTATGTGGCACATCCCGATATTCAGCATGGAATGTGCGGGCGATATGTCGGCGCACCCTGCACTGCACCACATGAGTTGAGCCCGTACAGAGTAGGAGCAAATCCTGGTCACCCACAGGCAGGCTGCCGTACTGCAGGGCACAACACAACAGCCCAGCCTGGGTGGCCACCCACCCACCCACCCTCCCAGAACACAATCCGCAAGCACTCACAACCCTGGAGGTCTAGTGGAACCCCCTGCCCATAGCCGTGATCATGCAGTATATGTTTATAAAGATATCCTAGTAGTCTAGCGCCTCCTGGTCCCGAGTCCCCAATGAGTATGAAACATGACCATCCCTGGTGGTCTTGTGGTCCCCTTCCACCCAAGTCCCCGATTCCCCAATAAACAACAATATGATGTCTCTTGTGGTCCAGTGGAACCCCACCCATTGCCATGATTACGGTAAAAATCCCATATTGAAATGCCCTGGTGAACCAGTGGCACCCCACCCCACCCATACACAGAGAACCCTGCCCACCCCACCCTCCTCATCATCGGCGGCAGCTGCATCCCGCCTGCACACCATCTGGCCACCGCTGAATGACAGGTACAGTATAGGCTTGTTGGCATGTTAAAGATAGTCCCAAATATGTGAATGGAGTCATTCACAGATTTGGAACTAGTCTAGTACAGTATGCCTGCAAGCTCATTGGTCCACCAGAGATCAATGGGCACAGCCCATACTGTACCTGTCATTCGCGGATGGCCAGGCGGTCAGCGGGCAGGATGCAACCACCCGCCAAAGACGAGGGGAGCAGGGTGGGCAAGAGGCTCTGTGCTGGTGAGTGGGTGGGGTGCCACTGATTACCAGGGCATTTCAATATGGATTTACCACGACTGCAGCAATGGGTGGGGTTTCCACTAGACCACCACGGACACCGTAATGTCATTTATTGGAGAATCGGGACTCGGTGGGAGGGGGACCACTAGACCACCAGGAATGGTCATGTTTCATACTCATTGGGAATCAGAAACTGGGGAGGCCACTAGACTACCTGGGATTCCTTTATTAACATATACCTACCGCAATCACAGCTACCGTCATGCTGTGCAGGATGCCAGGTGCAAGTCACTGGCTTGCTACTAGAGCATGCAAATGGGGCCATAATGACATGGAAATGGCCCCATTTGTGCCTGCATATATTATAGCATAATTTGAATGCCCGTGCTGAATATCATGGGCGATGCACCTAGCGCAACTGCGCTGCGCTGGTCCATCCCTGTACTCTATCTGTGGCTTGTGCTGGCACAGTGCCACTGCACCATCGCAGTGTTTGTGCTGACTGTGCCATATTCAATGGTGCTGTGCCATGGTGCACCACCATTAATTATTGCCTGGACCTGGACCTGGCCCCAGCGATCACAACTGCTCTGTGCCCAGGCTTGCACCACTGCCTGGCACAGTCTGAGTATCCTGGCCCCAGGTGTACATAATCAGGTAATCTCAGAATGAAAAGAAATGGCCTTGGGATATTTTACCCATAGCCTTTGAAGCTGCAAACAAAAGCCATCTCTATCTTTTGCACAGACTTTGCCACAAGCCAAAAAATTGCATTGAACAAGTCTGTATAGGTGATAACTGTTTGCTGTAGTGTACAGGCACAACAGGCCTGCCATAAATAACATTTGAAAATTATAAAAAGTACCCTAAAGAATCCATATGTATATCATTCCATCCTGGAGTTCTGAGACAAAAAAATTTGACAATCATAAGGAATAGAAAGTAATCCCAGCCACTGCTCCAGCTGAGCCAAATCTTTCTAAAATCCTACAGAATATGGGCAATCCAGAAATAGATGGGCTGGTGTCTCTGTTATCTTATTGCACTCTGGGTGAGAAACAATACTGCTCATCCATACACTAATTTATTTATTGCTTTTGGTAACTGCGTAAGTGCACTAAACAAACTACCTATTTTCAGACACAACCCATGAGAGCACAAGTCAATACAATTTACAGTCAGGAAATACAGGAAAAAATAAAACAAATACAATATGGTACATAAAGAGATAAAACAGCTATACAGCGAAGCAAAATTACATACAGCACATAAGTGGAAAAATACATAGCACATAGGTGGATGGTATACATTACACTGGTAAGAGGCACCGAGTAACAAGCAGGATGGGAGCTAATAGATAAATTGATGCAGACATGAAGGGTGCATAAAGCTAAGTCTAGGCAGGAGGTAGGTGCACAGGCAGAAATCAGAGTAACTTAGTACATAGCAGCAGTTCGAGAGACTAGGAAAGGGGAAGGGAAGGGTCAGAGTAGGCCCGGAGATAGAAGTACAAGTGATGCTAGTAAGGAGGGCAGGATGGGAGGGGAAGGGTGGAAGCGGTTACCCTTAATGCTAGCAGCCTTGGGAGGAAAACTGCAGAGTTACAGGTGCTCATGGCAGAGGGAGAGGTGGACATTGCAGCCATCACAGAAACATGGGCCACAATACAATGACTGGGACCTGTCTGTACCAGGGTACCAGTTATTTTGTAGGGACAGGGTGATTGGGAAGGAGGGTGTGGCACTATATGTGAAGGAAGGACTGAAGTGTACAAGGGAGGAAGGGAGGAGGGTAGTACAGAGTCACTTTGGATGCAAATCCAGGATTACAAGAATAGGATTCTTAGAATGGGAGTGGTGTACAGGCCACCATCTCCAGATGGAGGAGTTAGACAGGGAACTAGTGGAACAGATCAGGAGGACCTGTGAGAAGGGTAGTGTGGTGATTGTGGGGATTTTAACATGCCAGGAGTGGGCTGGAGCACCCCAACAACCAGGAACAGAAGGGAGCAGGTATTGCAGGATGCCTTCCAGGACAGCTTCTACCACCGAAATGTTCAGTGAACCAAACAGGTTAGGGAATACCCTTGACCTTGTGCTGGCAAATGGGGACTTTGTGAAAGAACTTACAGTGGAAGAACACGCTGTCAGGGTGACCACCACTCAGTATGGCTCACAGTGGATATGGGCAAGGAAGGAGTGGAATCTGGCACAAGAGTGCTGGACTTCAGGAGGGCCGACTTCGGGAGGATGGGGAAGTGGTAAAGGGTACCTGGCCAGAATTCAATCTAGTATGGACACTAACCAGAGGTGGGAGCTCATAAAGCTGGGGATAGTGGAGGCAACCAAAACCTGCTGCAAGGCCCAGAGCAAGACGGTAGGGCTAAGAAACTGAGCTGTTTGAGCAAGGAGGTCATGGAAAGGTAAGGAGGAAAAGAGCTGCCTTTAGGAAGTACAAGAAAACAGGAAGGGGGAAGGACAGGAGGAGTACCTGACAGAATCGAAGGAGGTGACAAGGAGTAAGGGGAGCCAAAGCATCTACGGAACTCAGGCTCGCACAAGGCATTAAGAAGGGGAGAAGGACTTTTTATGTACATCAGGAAGTAAAGGAGCTGTAAGGACCACATAGTAATGATTAGGAAGGAGGGGGCTGGGTGAAGAGAGGTGATAAGGCAGAAGCACTAAAATGAGTACTTCTGCTCAGCACTTACTAAAGAGAAGAGGGGTGACACCCAAGGGGGGAGAAATGGCAGAAACGCAGGGAGAAGGGGTGACAGATGGGGAAATCATGGAGGGCAGAGTTCAGGAAGGTTTGAAGGCACTGAGGGTGGACAAGGTGCCAGGCCCAGATGGCATCCACCCCAGGGTACTGAAGGAGCTGGCAGAGGTCCTTTGGCAGACCTATTTAATGCCTCACTACATTCGGGGTGTGTACCTCAGGACTGGAGGATGGTTCATGTGGTGCCCTCCACAAGAGTGGCCCCAAGGATGAACTGGGAAACTACAGACCAGTGAGCCTCACATCCATCGTGGTAGCTAATGGAGACTATCCTGAAGGAGCGGCTGGTGGCCCTCCTAGAGGCCAAGGACTACAGGACAGCAGACAGCATGGCTTCATATGGGGCAGATCCTTCCAAACCAACCTGGTGGAGTTCTAGGACTGGGTAACTAGGCAACTGGCAGGGGCCATGCAGTGGATGCCCTGTATCTGGACTTCAGTAAGGCATTGATCGATTGCCGCATGGAAGGCTGGGAAGCAAGTTAGTAGGCACAGGGTGGTGCAAAGCTGGTGAGATGAGTGAGAAACTGGCTTCATTGAAGGCAACAGAGGGTGGTGGTCGGTAGGGAGCTCACACCCAAGGGTAGTGACGAGCGGTGTTCCACAGGGCTCAGTGTTGGGACCACTGTTGTTTGGGATATTCATTGCAGACATATCATGGGACATCAAGAGCAAGATCAGTCTGTTTGCTGATGATACCAAGGTAGGAGTGGTGGTGGATGACCTAGAGGGATGGCAGGGGTTGCAGGATGATCTGGCAAAACTTGAAACCTGGTAAGACACCTGGCAACTGGAGTTTAATGCCAAAAGTGCAAGGTGCTGCATTTTGGGATGAAGAACCCAAGGAGGAGTTACCAGCTGGGGAGTGCAGCTAGCCCAGACAGAGGAGGAGAAATATCTGGGGGTGCTCATTACAGGGTCAATGAACAACTCAGCACAATGTAGGAAGGCAGCTGCAAGGCCAACAAAATGCAGGGTTGTATTGCAGAGGGTATAGCCTCAAGAAGGGAGGAGGTGATTCTGCCACTGTATAGGTCATTAGTTAGACCACACCTGGAGTACTGCATGCAGTACTGGTGCCCATGTCTTATGAGGACATTAAGTTACTGGAGGGGTGCAGCGCAAGGCAACAAAAGATGATCAAGGGGCTGGGGGACTTATCATAAGAGGGAGGCTGAGGGAGTTGAACATGTACTCACTGGAGGAGAGGAGGGACAGGGGGACATGATTGAAACCTTTAAGTACAAGAAAGGAATAAACAAGACAGGTACAGAGGGCTGTTCAAAGTAAGGGAGGGAGGGACACCAGGGGCCATGATATGAGACTGGAGGGAGGAAGGTGCAGGAGAGAGATGAGGAGACACTTTTTACAGAGAGGGTGGTGGCCTGGTGGAATGCATTACCTGCAGAAGTGGTATCCAGTAGAACAGTGGACTGCTTCAAAGGGAATGGGACAGGACAAGGGGAGGGTTAATGAAGGGAAGGGTGGTAGGGAGGGGCAGCTGCAGAAAGGGGTGCTAGCTGCACATTCGAGCAGACTTGATAGACCTCTAGGCCTTTATCTGGTGGCAATTTCATATGTTCGTATGTTCAAAAAGGCAGGGTAGAATAGCACAACCATGAACTAGGGACATTTAGAATTGCCAAAGGAAGAGAGGTAATTAAAGAGAGCTTGCTTGAAGTGTTTGTGAACCTCTCATCCATACTCTGCCATGGATACATAACCATTTAACATCCCACATCTGGGTCAGTACCCATTTATTCACCAATAACTCAAGGCATCCCTTTTAGTTTCCTGTGGGCAACCGGAGGTCAGGGGTAATGTATAAAGTGAAGGGAAGTATGGGCATTTCCTGGTGTCACAGTCAACATTCCCCGTCAACAAATCAGGCCCCTGCAATAGAACACATGCCTCTATTAGACTACTGATCTCAGTTCTGGGGTGGACTTAACATAAGTTAAAATGTTAAAATAGAATGCATTCAGCATAAGGCAATGAAAATGATATGGGGTTAGAGAATATTCCATATGAAAAAGATTAACATGACTAGGATTACACACACAATGGAACAGTAAAGGACACAGGATGATCTGTGATTATTATTATTATTATATAATTAATGGGCTTCCCTTTTCCTATTGGGAAACCGTAGCATAATTTGCTGTTATAAAGGCGTTTATAATGGCAAACATACTTGATTTTCCCCACCTCTTGCATGCTCGAAGTCCTCACTTGCAGAGTCCTTCCCAAACAGAAACCCTTCCCTACTGCAAACCCACCATGAAACTGCCACAGACACTCAGCAGTAAGTAATTTTTAAAATTACTTGTAATGTTCCACGAGCTACGGATGAACCACCCTGGCAATAATTTAAATAAAGTGAAAACGGACCTCGGGCACTGAGGTAATCTGACTGCACTGGCACAGCAGTCTTTTTTATTTTATATAATTGCTGAGGTGAAAAAGGAAACCAGTATATAAAATAAAATATGGGTCTTGGTGTGTAAACTGAATTTATACATACCCTCAGGATTTGATGCTATGCATAAACCCTCGAGATTCGCCTCGGGTTTATGTAGCATCAAACCCCTCGGTGTATGTAAATTCTCATTACACACCGAGACCCATACTTTATTCTCTAATACTTATAATGATGATGAGCCGATGGATGCACTGAATATGGGTAGTAAACAAGAAGTATATACACTAAGATGACATAATAAACAAAATAAAAACACATTTTTAAATTAAAACTAGAAAAGTATATTACACACAAAGGGTGGTGAACTTGTGGAATAAGTTACCATATCAGAAAGCGAAAACAAATTTAATTGCTTTCTAAAGGGAGTAGACACTTGGATGTGAGGGGCAGTACAAATAATTTTTATTATAAGTTAAGAGATGGACTTGCATGGACGAGTTGTGTAATTCCGCCTCTGAAACTGCAGTATTAACCACAGTATAACCAATCCAGGACAGACCTGGAGAAAAGCTACCAAAGCTTAATGTGCCTTTCCTGGTTGAACATTAAAATAAATAAAATAAACAATAACAGCCTAGCAGCATGGGCACTTCCCAAACATGATCTCAAGTTCACAGGACTTTAAGACTAGCAGAGTTGCCTTTTAAGATAACCTGAACACAACACATTAACAGTAAGTGAACAAGTCAATAGAAAATACCACCTACCGGAAAACAGATGAACAGTACCAAGCAGAAAAAGACAGGATTTCAGTGATGCACAGGTGACACGGTTTGTGGTAGCTGAATAGCACTGATTCAAGTGTCTGCCATTTTGAAATAAGGCAGAAAGAAACATGCGCATGTTAGAACTATAGTAAAACTATGCCCATTTTTTGCAGTTTCATTGTTTAGTTCCCACTGGGCATACCTCAGTTCCACTACCTCTACCTCCCATTCTGGGACTCAGCTTACTGGGACCAACACCTCCAGGGCCAATAGCTGCTTCATCTCGCTACTGGCTTACTCCCCCAGAGTCCCCTTTTCCAGCCTGGCCAGGACATATAGTACTTCAGGAAAATTCAGGATTGTTGTGCTACACAGTCAGGGAGGGCTGCCCAGTCAACATGCCCAGCAGATGGTGCAGAGTTGGCTGCCACATCATGCTGTGGTACACAGGGCTTTTCTTGTTTGATGTAATTCCCTCCTCTTTCTCAAGAGTGTGCACACATGCTCCTTCTCCAGGTACTGCTTACTGAGTGATACTGTGCTGATACCTACCCCAGCAGGAGAGCATCCAAGGCACACTGTGAAACCCTTCCTGTTGGCCCGCTCCTGACATCTCAGGCTCAGGGCACAACAAACCTGAGTTGACAGCATGCCAGTGCAATCACCCACCACTCGATGAGGGAACTGGCTAAAACTAGAACTATTTTCACTGTGTGACTGTATACAGGCCTTTAATTCAGTCTGTAACCATGTTTACTGAATGACTTTAACTTTCTCTGCCTAAGGAATCCAATGAAACTGAAACATTGAATCTCTAGGGTATATCTGGGGGCTCTAATAGCTGAAAACTTTAAATAAATAAATATGCAGATAACCTGATTAGTTTATCACCTACCTATAATAGCCTCAAGAATATCTACACGTTTAGCAATATAATGTAGCAAATGAGCTTGACTGGTGACTCTAAATAAGACTAAATCCTCTTTTTCCAGAAAAGGCTCCAAAACAACCACAATATACTGAGAATCTGTACCAATGGATATGAAATAGATCACGCTTTTGGATATAGCTACAATAGCCTGACACTAAGGGCAGGTGTTTCAAACAATTAGGGCTGGTTCTAACAGGATTAGAGCCGTACTAACACAGTTTACACTAAAAACTGAGTAGTCACAAAAGTGCCATTTGGAAGGCAAAGTTAGGGTGGCTCTAATCTTTCTGTGAACAAGTGCCAATGCTTTCTAGCCCCATATGCAAATCACCAGTTAGTGCTTTGCATCGTGAGCTGTGGCATTTTGGAAGATTTGTAGAAGTGGTAACTGGCATGCAGTGCCACACCAATTAATGCCTCAAAAAGCATGCCTTAGGACCGCGCACAGTGGTGCCCCCCACCACCACCAGCTGCACTGAAGCAGGTAAGAAACTAAACCCACAGGAGATAAGTAACCTCCCATTTGATCCCCAGTTCCAGATTCAGTTAGAGTTCCCTGGCAGTCTACAGTCACTCCACCTTGATCTCATGCCCAGCTGATTTCCCTGATGATCTAGTGGATCCCCTCCCCGATCCCCAGTTGCAATTTGCCTCCCCGCCACAGCCCTGAGATGGCAACCAGCATATTCCCTCCACCTGCCTCCAGCTGGCCACTGTCTACTGCACACAAGTTCTGAAATAAAACCCAACATCTGAAAACAGTCATGCTCATACTGTACATGTGTGAGGGCTTTAGTATCTTTTATGGTTGCTTGTGCACATGCGAAGAACATTTTGTCACTGTAGTGTAGGGGCTATGTAGGTGTGTACTGTATAAGCCAATTAATGTAGAAATGCAGGAGGCTTGCCTTTCAAAAGCCATTTCTGAGAAGGCTGACGATGGTAGTATTTAACATGGTGACGCGTAAATGTCTTGTAGTTCAAAGGAGAAAGCCCCACTAATCACATAGGTTTGCTGCCCAATGGCCAACTAGCAGACATTATCAGACTTTGAAGATAAACATCAAGCCTCACAGTGTGTGTTTGTGTGTGTTCCCCAGTTACCTCATGTGTGTGTGTGTGTGTGTGTGTGTTCCCCTAGTTACAGACAGGAAGCGCCTATTTGAAAGCACCAAACAGAGTTGGGAACAGCATTCAGAATGTAAATACAATAGCTTCAGATATGTTAACAACATGTCAATAATGAAAAAAACAAAAAAAACAGCAGCAATAGCTGATTTAAATTATATATATTTATGTTCTCTTTAAAGTACCCTTGATACCAGTTGGGTAACTTTGAAAATGTGGGAGTTAGACACAACTCAGTTTATAGTTCATATAGTTTTGCAATATTTTTCTTTCTATGAACTTTATCCTCCTGCCTCTCCCCATGTGCTCCCTTCTACTGTTGAAACCCAGCCCCTTTACTCAACCTCCAAGACTTAGCCCATGTACTTCTTACCTTGAAGTGTGAGTGGGTGCGGTACCTTCTGTACTGCAGCATCAACCTGCAGACAGGAGTTCTTTTCTGCCCATTACTCACTTTGAGCCAGAGCCAGTGGTGTGCAATGGTACACATGTAGACCCAGAAGACAGTGCACACTTTGAAACCTGCCTCCGACTTTCAATTCTGGTGACTGCTGCTGTGCCACCTACCCTCCACTAGGTGGCAGCCAAGCAACAGTACACACTCTCCTCCTTTCCGCTAGGAGGAGATCTGGCAAGGACACAAATCCTCCTTCCCGCCAGTCACCAAGAAAACCTGGTCCATTCTTGAACCCAGGTTGCGGTGTAGCAGGAGGTGAAGGTGTCCAGTGCTTCAACCTCTATGCCACTGACTCGGTTACAAGTTTACAGTACTGCAGATTTCCTTAGACAATATTGTTTGTGGCCCTGAAGAACACTGAACCTGCAAACCAGTGTTTTACAATGCTGTGCTTTTACTCTCTGTACCATTCAGCCAGAACTATATTTTGCAATTTTTCCCTTTTTCTTTATTTATTTAGTTTTTGTTAACTGGATAGGTGCACTAGCCATGAAATGACTATTTTCAGGCATGACCCAGGAGAGTACAACAATTAAAGACAGGTACATAGCATGAGTAAAATTATATTACAATAGCATAGGGGTCAAAACAGCCAGTAGTAATGAATACATGCAGCCAGGACAATAATAATCAATGAAATTCACATAGAATTTTTAGGCATAAAACCTACATAGTCAAGGAGGAGATATCACAACATAGCAGCAAAGAAATATTGGTCAAATTAGTCACAACAATGAAGATTCAAATAGGCAGCGAAACAAGGCAAGAGCAAATTCCTGACCCGGCAGGTTGCATTATCATGGCCTCGAGACAAGACTCAGGTGTGTGGGTGGGGGTGGGAGTAGATTAGCCCTCAAGGAGATAGTAAGGGTAAAAGTGCTATGAGGTAGAGAGGTTAAAGTAGGCCAGGAAGCATCTTGTGGGTGAGTGGATTAAGGAGGATTAAAACAAGTGCAGAGATCCTCAAGGGATAGATGTAGGCATAGCTCCTTTTGAAGCTGTCATGGATCCGGATATTCGAAGTGCTTGGGAGAGAGTTCCAGAGCTTAAGGGCAGAGTGACTGAAGGCAAAGAGCCTTTGATGTTTTACATCTAGGTACATTCAGCAGGAATTTATCTACCAAGTGCAATCCATAGGAGGAGGTTTGAGGTAACAGCAATGTTCGAGCGCTGAAGGGGTCTGGTTTCTGAGTACAGAGTCAATTAGGGAGCCAAGAGAGTATTGACAGCAAGCTGAGGGGATAACCAGCCCAGGTCCCTGTACAGTTGCCAGTGGTGCTTAAGCTGTGGTGACTAGGAGGTGTATTGACAGATATTGTTATAAGTGACATCCCACTTATGAAGGATGGTTTTGTGTTGGCAGCAAAGGTTGGCATGCTGTAGGTGAGGGCAGGGAGTAATATGCCTCTGGCAATAGCAAGTTTAGCAAAGGGAGGTAGCACGAAACTGGACTTGTGCGACCCCCAGTTTAGCATTCACTGCCTTGCAAGTGGATTGTATATGTAGGCTGAAGTCCAGGGATTGGTCCAGAAGAATTCCCAGGTACTTAAAAAGATGTAACACATTCTATTTGTGCACCACTGTGGTCTTGCACCAACAGGGAGTTTAACATGTCCTAAGTTTAGGGGCAGATCTAAGTAACATTGCTCGGTTTGCTTAGCATTAAGTACAAGCCTATATACAGAAAGCCAATTTTGGACATTCGTGAAATCTGAGGAAAGGGATGCATTTATGCTGCGAACTTATCAGAGCTTGAACAGAGTACAAGATCATCTGCATACAGAATAGATGAGCATGAAAGAAAAACCTCATCTATGTTATTGATAAAAAGTGAGAAAAAGAGGTCCCAGAATAGAGCCCTGGAGTACCAATATTGATGGTAGCACCATCAGATAAAGAGGAGTTGAATTTCACAATTTGAGTTCTATTTGATAGATAGCTTCCATACCAGACAACAACTGGGGGTGAAAAGCTCAGACTGCAAAGAGTAGAGAGGAGCAAGGGTAATCAACAAGATTAAAGGCCTTTGTAAGGTCTATAAAAACTGCCCCTGTCAGCTGGCCAGCGTCCATACTGGTAAGCACATCGGTAGTGAATTTGAGAAGAGCTGTGGAGGTACTATGACCTTTACGGAAACCATGTTGGTTGTCAGAGAGAAGGCTGTACTTTGTGAGGTAGTCAAGGGTTTGATTTGCAACACATTTTTCAGAATTTTACTTAGGACTGATAGGATGGCTATATGCCTGTAGTTAGTAATCTCCTTGGGATCACTTTTTTAAAGACAGGTGTTACATGAGCAATCTTCCAGTGGCCAGGAACTTGGCTATTGGAGAGAGACAACGTGAAAATTTTAGCCTGCGGGAGGCTATGTATGGTGCTGCTAGTTTCAGGAGTCAAGGCTCAAGTGTATCTGATACAGAGCTAGTGATGTCAGAGATAGTCCATAATAGTTTTAAGACCTCAGTCCTTGACATTACCTTGAAGTGGAACGGAGTTTTAGACAGTTGTCGGGAAGGATAGCTGGGGTAGTGGACTGTGTTGATGTTGAAAGCGGAGAGGCTGCCTGAGGTGATGGGAAGGCAGAGGTATACTGAGACGGGTCCGAGAACATTTGATTGAAGGAATTAGCAATGGTGCTGAGTCATTGCAATGTACTCTATTTAATACCATGTCACTAGGGGTAGTTGACTGGGAAGCACTGAGGAAGGTCTTGGCGTGGGCCCAGAATTTCCTAGGGTCCCCAGCAGAGCCTAGCAGCAATTCCTTACAACAGGCACTCTTAGCTGTTCTGACCTATTTTTACAGGAGTTACGTAGAGTTCTGTAGGTAGCATAGTCAGCTTGTAGCCACAAGGCTTTGTACTTTTTCCAGCATTTGTCCCTAGAACATAGATTTTTCAGGAAGTCTTTGTGAAGCCACCTCATTTGTTTACCCCTCACCCTCTGTGTTACTTTGAGGGCATGCTTGTTCTGGATGGCCAATAATTCATTAAGGAAGATACGTAGTGCAGACTCAACATTATGGGAAAGGTAAATACCAGACCAGTTGATCCTCGAGACATCATGACAAAAGCCCCAATATCCAGGTTGGCAAAATTTGTAAATGTGACATAGCACGGTGGAGGGATGGAACATCCTCAGGACTCCAGATGCAGAAGACAGGGGAATGATCAGTAGCGAATCTGCCAAGATGCCTGCTTGGTGTACATGATCCAGACGATTTACCAGTACCCAACCATTAAGGGTAGATGATTTTAGTGAAGGAGTAACTCTGGCAGGTTCAGTTAACAGCTGGTGAAGGTTACAATTTTGTACCAGAGAGCAGCGTGCTATGGGCAGTCCCTAGCCAATTTTGGTTAAGGTCACCCAATATAATGACCTCATTATGTTTGGAGTGCAAAGAGATCTGATCAAATAATTCTGCAGACCTACAGTGCCCCATTTGGTGGACTGTAGGTGCAGACAATGTGGAGTTTTTGGCTCCCAGGGTGAGAGTAGTATGAAGGGACTCACAGGCAGAGGATGCTGAGGGCGGGTGGCCGTGATGTTTAGATGATCTTTATAGAACATGGCAACCCCGCTGCCACGCTTTGAGGACAGCTTATCCCTACGGATAAGTGAGTAGTTAGTCAGGAAGCATACCGAGTCAGGGATAGTCGGCTTTAGCCATGTTTCAGACAGAGTGCCTCAGGTTTGTAGACACCGACCCAAGCCTCAAGATCAGTGAAATTTTGGGGAGGCTTTTGATGTTCATATGGGCAATGATGAGCCCTTGCTAGAAATTGCAAAATGTCAGCTGGGAGAAGAGGGCAGGTGGACTCAGGTTCATTTCAACATCCCCTGCAAGAAGGATGGCTAAGATGGTGAGGAAACATAGAAACACAGAATTTGACGACAGATAAGGACCGCTGGCACACCTAGTCTGCCCATTTCCTACCTGATGGATAAGCTGCAGATTCTAGTTAATCAACAGCTTACTTCCTCCTACCCCCACTAGAATTGCCTTATGCCTGTCCCATGCATTCTTGAATTCTCCCACTGTTCATGACTCCACAACCTCCTCAGGAAGGCTGTTCCATGCATCCACAACCCTCTCTGTGAAAAAATACTTTCTAACATTATCTCTGAGCTATCTCCCTCTATCTTGAAATTGTGCCCCTTCTTCTAAAGATACTACCCTCTTGTACTTTGTTAATTCCTTGAGATACTTGAAAGTTTCTATCATGTCCCCCTCTCCTCCTTTCCTCAAGGGTATATATATTAGGCTGCTTTAGTCTCTCCTCATATGTCTTCTGGTGCAGACCCTGCATCATTTTGGTTGCCCTCCTCTGAACAGGCCTCCACTCTATGTCTTTACGGAGCTGGGGTCTCCAGAATTGCACACAGTACTCCAGATGGGGTCTCACTGTCTGTATAAAGGGATAACAACTTCCTGTTTTCTACTGTTGATGCCTCTCCCTATGCATCCCAGTATCCCCTAAGCCCTCCTTACTGCCTTCTCACATTGACCTTTAGGTCATCTGATATAATTACTCCTAGGTCTCTTTAGATTTTGTTATTAACTCATCCCCATTGTGTACTCTTCCCTGGGTTTCTGTTTCCCAGATGCATTACCTTGCACTTCTTGGCATTGAATCTGAGCTGCCACATATTTGACCATTCCTCCAACCTTGCCAAGTCCCTTTTCATTCTTTTCACCCCACCTTGTGTATCAACCCTGTTGCAGATCTTTGTGCATAGAGACATACCTTTCCTTCCAGGTGCTCTCAATGTCACTTATAAAGACATTAAAGAGGACCAGTCCCAGTACAAACCCTGCGGTACCCACTAGTTAGCCCTGCAGAACCATAGTTTTTGACAGCAAAACAGTAAAGAACTGCATGGCTCAGCAGGCATTTTTAAATGTGGTCACCACATAAAAGGTACAGCCCTTAGAGAATAGGAGGTGCTTAAAAGCAAGCATAGGTTGAGTTGCAGTAATTAGGTTAGAGAAACTGAAATTGGCATGTAGGGTGTTCAGAGGACTATAGGGATAGGATCCTGGGAAAGTTATAACAACGCAGTTAAGGCATGGTAGGAGTAGGAGTAATAGGAACACATCGAGCATGTAACGAAGAGCCATGTTTACACAAGTGAGTGCAATTATCACACAGAGGGCTAGGCAGAGGAGCAAAAGTAGCCAAAGAGGATTTATGATATAGCTATAGAAATTTAGGCAGAGAGCTGAAACACAAGCTCCAGCCAATCCCAGAGAGTCACTGGAAGCCTAGACCAATTAGTGATCAGGCACCAGAAGTTGGCTGAGAGGCGGTTTTGGAACTGGATGTACCTGGGGAGCTATGCTTTGTGGCTAAACCAGTGGGGTGGTTCAAGGCTGCTATCCAGCGTGGGGAGGCTTGGTCTGCAGCTTTTGTTCCTGTTTCTGGCCCTGCTCCACCAACGTGGAAGGGAGTGGGGCAGGCATTTAAGTCTTAGTGCCTTAGAGGCTGAGTGCAGTCCGCCTGAGAAACAGGCAGGAACACCCTGGGATGATCCTCAGAAAGAACGGTGTCCCAGGTCCACTGGAGCAGAAGAGGAAGAAGTACTGTAAATATAAGGTGTTGCCTTTAACAGAAGAGACAGCCATTGTAGCCTTCTAGTGGCTTTGTAGTATAATTTGCAAATGGGAAAGTAGACTTTAAAAAAAGAAATAATTTTTGCTTTACCAAAAGATAGTCCAAGGGTGAGCAGTGCTGATAAGCATCTTTAATGAAGCAAGGTAAAATGGAGACCAGCAGGAGATAAGTCAGTGAGACTGAGATCCTCCAATCAGAGAGTTGACCGTGAAAATTCAAAATGTCCAAAGGAGCCAAACACCAGCGTACCTGAGGGGTATCAGCTTTCGACCTGCAGCTCCAGGCGAGCCACCAGAGCATGGTTCAGTACAGGCTGGGCTAGTGGGTCCTAATTTGGCTGTTTCTGTAGATTCTGGACCCTACTCAAACTGGAAGATTACTGTCCCTTGGACTTTATTAGCTTTGGCTCTTTGTCTATACATGACATCATAATGCCTATTTATGACATCATAAGTATCTCCACAGCTGCAGATTGGGATGTCATAAACAGAACTGCACTGCAGAAGTGGATAAGCAGACAGAGCACACAGTGCAGAGATCCTGTATCAAGACAAATGTTCCTTAATAATACAATTGTAAACCAATAAGAGCAACAATTACAGAAAAAGAGTGCAATATATAAACTGTGTCTAGAATATTATGCTTTTCAGAGTTGTCCCAACACTGAAACAAACATTCACCATTGACAAGTACTTGTTTGGTTTAAGCCAGACTTTTTAATTGTATACAGTAATGCAACAAAACTTAGGGGCTTCTTAGTTACCATCCCTCTTGAACACATAATTAGCCACTTTTCACTCCCACCTAATTATGTTTTCAGGGTGGGTGGGCAATCAAGTGGACATGACTGCCCACCAAAAACATATTTCTGGTGGGAATTAGTACCTACCTATTTGTTGATGCCTGGGTAGGTTAAAACTAAGACACTCCTCCCCTAACTTTGGTGACATTACTGTAAGCAATAAAAAGTTATGGCTGAAACACAGATAAAACCTAAAACTGCGTGCATGTGCACCATGACTGATTTGGGATTAGGTTTTATTTCACCTCTTGTGTGCAACAGACAGCAGCTAGCTGCAGAAAAGTGCAGAGGGTAGTGAGCCACCACTCAGGGCTGAGATGGGGCAGGCAAATTCCAACAGGACATGGGTACCAGTGGGAGGGTCCAGTAGGCTACCAAGGAAATCTAATTGAAACTAGACATGGGGATGGGGTGGGAGTTACTTCCTGCTGGTTTAAATTCTTCACCGCATCAATGCCGCCATGGAGAGAGACACACTCTGTTTATTGCAAGGAGGAAAAGCATGCTTCTCTCTAATTAATGAAGCTAAAGGCACACTGGTCGAAAAGCTCATTTCCAGGTGCGACCAGGACAGTGGGTATAAAATATAACAGGGTAACAAAATACAGATACAGTGTAATACAATGTACATAAGAGCAATTTACATAGTGATATTTACATTATATATATATTCATGCCAAAAACTCAGTTTAATGCATCAGTTAGGGTTGTTCCACAGCGACAAAAGCGAGGAAATTCAGTGTTAGGGTTGAAAACCCAACTCCACATCCCACCCCCACCCCAGCACCACACACATGCACATGCAAGTAGGGGAGGACCAAGGCAACACAACCAATCACAGACAACCAGCAGCAGGTGACAGAAATAACATACAACTGTCTAAACATACTACAAGACACATCCATCATCATGGGCCACCAACTGTAGCATTTGTGCAGGCATGGGTGTACACAGTGTTGTGGGCCTCTCCACAAGGTTACATGGCAGAACAATAGTACTTTACACAGAATATCTATGATATGCATTGTTTGGTTATGCTGGGATAATATCATGAGGCATCAACATAGAGAAAGCATGGATAAAATGATGTCTTATGTAATGTGGCCATAGGCATGAAAATGACAGTATGGGACCCTTCCAGTAACATGAAGTGTCCAATGCTCAAACAAGATGGGCATGGTCACATTAAGGCACACATGTAGTATGAATAACAAGTTCTGGTTACAAATCTATGAACACATGCAGTGCTCAATAGTTTTATGAGAGCTCTGTAATTTTTGATTCAATATAATGCATAGAATGAATATTTGGTTATTATACTGCCACATGCAGAAGGAGTACCACAGAACTAACAGTGGTATGAATGCAGCATGATGTTTCCAACCTAGGATAATAGTCATTTTCCTGTAAATATCTGAAATGATTTGTATGATGATGTCAACCATGGCCCGTGATGATATTTAACAGTTTGTGTCCCACTGATACCACCTAGCTTCCCAACTGTACAGGATTAGATGACAGTGCAGCAGAACGCTGTATATAATAGTATTCTGATACATCATTAGCTACTGTTAGGATAATATTAGGAGCCATTTCCACATGAAAGGTCAGTGTAAATGCTGTCTGATATTATCCATTCATAGGTACAGAAGTGGTACCATGGTGTCTTTGGCCACCCCTGCTAGCAGAAAGGTAGGAATTTGTATAGAAAGCAAAACATGTGTTTGCACTGACAAACTGACAGCAAAGCAAAGAGAGTGATGTGGTACCACGGAATCCTTTGGTGACATAGTCCCATATACAGCTGTGCAGGTTCAGATAATAGTGAAGAAGGACTTTGTAGCTAATACTGTACTAATCAAATTGTTTCTTAAGGCAAAGTAAGATCAGTGGGTACTTAGACACATGAAACAGTGTTACAATGATCTGTGATACTACATAGTCATAAACACAAACATGTGAACATGGAGCCCTTTGAACAGCATGCTAGCAGCAATATATCAACTAGTAGAGAAACACACTTACCTGTTTCAAATGAAAACATTTCAGAACTCAGCTATCATGTAGTGTGACCATGTGACTTTTGGGTCTGACACTTCACACAGATGTGCAATTGTGCAATGTAAGATAATGGTGCAGCAGTACTGTGCACACAATACTGTGCTGATACATCATTGTATTATTCTGGGATAACATCAGGAGACATTAACAGTCAACAAAGGTCCCTAAAACCACTGCCAGACATTGGCATGTTATCAGACTGATGATTACTGACACACTGTCATTCAGAAGAGATCAGAAATGTATTACATATAAAAATGTTTAATGTGATACAGCAACAACTGATGGCTGTTATGCATGCATAGGACCAAGTCACTTGGATGGCAGCAGAACTCCACATTTGGTGGCCCATGATGACGCTGTGTCTTGTAGTACATTTAGACAGTTATGTTATTTCTGTCACCTACTGCTGGTTGTCTGTGATTGGTCGTGTTGCCTTGATCCTCCCCCTACTTGCATATATTGTGTGTGTGTGGGGGGGAATGTGGAGTTAGGGTTTCAACCCAACACCGAATTTCCTTGCTTTTGTCACTGTGGAACAACCCTAACTGATGCATTAAACTGAGTTTTTTGCCATGAATTTCCTGTCTTTTGAGAAAGCATAATCTCATACTACATTGTAAAGTCAAAGTCAAAATTATTTATAAAGCGCTTTTCTATAACCAAAGCACTAATACAATGTAAAAACATCAAATTTAAACAGTATCCATAAAATATACACACAGATTAAAATAAGCATAAAATAAACGCAGCAGTTCCGAAGCTAACCATGTTCCCAAAAGGCCTTTTCAAATAAATAAGTCTTCAGACGTGATTTGAAGGCCTCGACAGACAGGCACTCTCTAATCCACGACGGTACAGTTTTCCAAAGGGTCGGGAGCTATAAAGGGAAAAGCCTAAGCTCCCGATGTCTGCAAATGGACCCTTGGAACTCTAGCAATCCCTCGTCAGCAGAATGGAGAGAGTGGAGGCAGTGAGACAAAGGAGGTCTTGCAGGTAACCTGGTCCCTGTCCATGTAGGGTCTTATAGGTCAGCAACGCTGAATTGAAGATGATCCTCCATCGCATTCAGCAGCCAGTGAGCTCGTGAGTACAGGTGAGACATGGCTAGTTCTTGACAGTCCTGTCAACAACCTGGCCACCACATTCTGCACCAGCTGCAGGCATGGAGGTCCACCCTGGTAACCCTAGGTACAGGGCACTGCAGTAGTATATGTTGGTCAGAGCGTGGCTCCCTTTTGCACAATGCTCTGATCAAGATATAGATAACTTTATCATAATATGAACTTGTCTTATGCTATTCATGCAGCAATAGTTGATGTGCTGCACCTTTGACATGAAAATTAACTCATACATAAATGGAATAGGAAAGTAATATGTGTGACACATGGACCAATAGTACATGTAGTCTGCTAAGTAGAAAATATGCACAGATTTACCTCTTGTACTTTCTTTGTATGCAGTAATATACCAAGACCAGTATAGATATCAGCACTGTAACTTAATATATAATAAAACATACAACATAGGAAGATAGGGCTTAAAAAGATTTATTGCCAAATTAATAGTTGATTAAAAGGCCAATTAAAAGTCAAATTGGTACACAAAATCAGTCTCACAAAACAATTAAAAAAATATTGCATCAAAGTTTTAAATACATGTAAAACAGTATGACAGCTACTTGATGAGGAAGTTGTGACAGTAACACAGAACACATGAACACAGCTGCCACAATAGTCTCTGTACACTAGCTTATCATGTATGAAACAGTTGATGTTATTGTCATTGTATGACTGATAGTGTGAATGTTCCTAAATTGTGGTGAAAACCAGATGGAACTGTTTAAATAGTAGCAGCAGAAACACATTCTGTTGTCTAAAAAGATACAAGCTTTACGCTGTCTTATAACATTTAATTGTAATATATTTATGTGAGACATACGCATATATATACACATACATATACATGTAAAGACATACAGATACATGGTTGCAGTTGGAAAATTCCAACCTGACCCCCAATAGAGGCAATCGAGAAATATTATCAGGAACATAAAAATCCGTTGTTATCAGTGCAAGTGTCTGATTTACAATAGTGCACAATTGTATACATGTACGTAATTTACTTACACAAACCACAATTAAATGGCATATGCTAACAGGTACTATATACATCAGTAAAATCATCAAAGCTGTAATCAACATTCATAGTGAATTTATGAAGTATCTACGTCACTAAAAACTTTAATGCAATAATAACTAATGGTTGACACAATACTATAAATATTTAATTAATAATCTATTTTTTGAGAAAATTGCACAACTTGTTAATAAACAAATATCTACCACAACACTCTTTATTACTGTTAATTATAACTATATGATATCACTACAAACTAGGAAACTTCTACTAAATATCTATATTCTATTAAGTAATATACAGTATTAAGAATATGTTTAAATACTTGAGAATTAAATAGTGTTAAACAGCAAAATATTTACCATTGTTTAATACATTCAGGTAAACAGCAATTAATACAACTGCTAAAAAGCTAACAGTACTGACTCTAACCAAATAATCTATTAATAATCATATATACATATATACAACACAGATGTACAGAAAGAAAACAGACATAGTAGTACACTGTTGCGATACAATATGGATGTATTAAGTCAAGTCATAAAAGGGACAAAAACACAAGCCACCCTGGTGATACTAAACATGTCTAGAGTGATGCCTATATCAGAGCCTCTCTTAAGTACAGGTCAGCAGATCATATAGAAAACAGTGTTCAATTGTGCTAACACGAAGTAGCACAAACAAAAGCAAGATATCTTTTACTCATAAAAGATCCAAATAACATCATGATGCAGCACAAGTCTTTAAAAAGACATACGATACACAGTTTTGCCATGTACATGGACAAGTATTGTACCTTAGTAGAGGCACACAGTTGGTAAGTGCCAAGTAATACTTGTTATGGCTGCATATGACTTACTCAGAAGGAAAAGACAATGACAGAAGAGGAGGACCAGGCCTAGCATCTCTTTTGCCATCTCAAAGTCTTTCTTAGACATCTAAGTGTGGTTTCTCTGGTGACTGTGAAGACGTTGGTGCCGATTGAAGACCACTGCAACTATTTTCACTGTGTCACTGATCAACGTGAACTATCTTATAAGGCAGATTGAGAAACATATGCATGTAAACCATGCGATGTGTTAGTGCAATCTTGAATGCAGATTTATACATAAAAACAATAATGTTTATCTAGCAGAAGTCACTCTGTAACAAAATGGACAGCAAGTTATGTCACATGTTGTGGACTATTCTTCTGCTGTATGAAGATTGTGGTAGTTCTTCAATATCAGACGTATGCATTTTTTAAGCATCGCTGTAGCCTCTGTTTAAAAGTGTTGGTCAAGTCATTGCATTCAACCCAACCAGTTCTGTACCTCAACAAAGAAGGTGTAATGTCCAGAATGTACAGACTGGCCAAAGTGATAGATCACAGCCAGAATGTCAAACACTGCTTGGTTAAATACAATTCTACCAACTGTGAAATCTGTGATAGTGTTAACTCTGAACCTGTTAGGGGTCAAATCTATGAACATAAGCATAAGATATTGAGATGAAGTCCTGAGACGCTTAGACTTGTCCCTCCACACCTAACACATAGGTGACCACTTTATGCACTGGTAAACAGCCGCGAACTTGACACTTTGAGACTGAGGCACAAACAAAGAAACTCAAAGCACGCCCTCAGTGGTTTTCACTCTGAATGACCACATGACAGACATGCATATCTGGTAACATATGAGACAGTGAAGTACTGTTGCATTGGAATCCTCTTCATCCAAACTGTCTATGATGGCTATCATAAACTCGGTGGCGTCCTGCTGCATCTTAGCAGCAAACTTACTGCACCTATCATATGTACCTAAGACCTGCGCCGGGGTGTCAGTGACTGTTACATTGTTTGACTGATCAGAAGTCACGTTGACAACTTCCTTCAATGCCTTTGATAAGGAGTGTCCTTGAAGCTGATATTGCCTGCATGAAGTGTGGCATGTGGAGAAAAGCTTGCATAGCTGAATTAGCATAGCAGTTTACTCTAGTACTGTTATCAAACACTGGGACAACAGCCATACTAAGTGACTTCTGAGTAACAGCTGATTCTGCATCTGTATTTGACATTCTGACCTTCTTATTACTGTGCACAGTTGATTCAGTAGTGGCAGTTCATTTTCTTGTTGCCAGCTGAAGCTGACTGTGGGATGTAGATGACACACACGTAGGTAGTGGAATTAGAGGCATCTGTGGCTGATACAGAGTACGTAATCTGTTATACTCCACAATACATCGCTTGTCAGCGCACATCTTCTGTGGTGACAGTGTTATGATGTGCAACCCAGAAAGACTGCAGATGTGTAGAAAGTGCGACGTAGCTCATGCCATCTTGAAAATATTTGTGCTTATGTCCACCATTGCTGAATTCAAACTCAAGCCCTGTGACTTGTGAATGGAAACAGCATATGCAACACATATTGGGAACTGTTTCCTGTTGATGTAGAAATCCTTAACACCCGTGAGCTTAACATATGACGATCAATCTGCACAGGCTGTTCCATGTTGTCAAAGTGGACGACAAGTGTCTGGATAAATGTCTTCGAACATTGTATACGAAGTCAATGATGAGACCCATGGCACCATTTACCATGCCACGCCTAACATCAAGATTACGCCAGAAATGACGAGACATGATTCCAACTGTAATAACAGCTTCAGGCCAGCTGCTGTGTGAAATATCCGATTTCAGTTCACACAGTCGCTCAGTCATCTTTGCTACCAGCTTCCGACTTAGAATTACACCATCAACTGTATCAACATCATGCAGTGTGAGAATTTCTTGATTCTCTCTCTGCAACATAACACTGTTGAACTCAGCACATTTCTTAAGTCATGGCATAAGACACACAATCTGTGTGCCCTTAGAGTACACATCGTTGAAAACATTGCATGCTGTATGTATGGATGTAGTATCCGCTAGATTCTTCGACCGTGTAACATTGAAAGATGTTCTGGTGACAAAGAACTGACAAGCTTGATCCAACAGTGCCTTGTAAGCCAGATCACCACTCTGCTGCATGTTCTCACACAACTTGACATAGGTAAATAACTCCCACAGGTTAAATCCTCCAATGCAGCCTAGTGTAGAGCTGCAAAGACATGTTCCACATTCACTGGTGCAAGTTGTAAAAGGTCTCCAAATACAACGATGCTTTTACCACCAAATGCATCTCCATAGTCAGTGCCCAAAATCTCCTGTAGACGTAGGTGTATACAGGCAAGCATCAAATTAGAGACCGTGCTAATCTCATCAATGATTAGTAACTTCATCTTAGTAAACACAGAACGAAGTTGAGATGCAACCTCAAATGACAGCTACGATACTCCTGCTTTGCCATGCTCCATTGGCAACATGAAGAGATGTAGTATAACTCCACCAATGTTGTATGCAGCCAGTCCAGTGGGAGCACTAACAGCAACAGGACGTTGATGAGCCTCCCTAGTTCGTGATTTCAGCCGTAATGGCCTCTATAAGGAAGCTCTTTCCTGTACCTGCTGAGCCACTAACAAACATCAGTAGTGGCTTGTGGTCAACACAGTCAACATTTCTTCTGTTCATGTAATATACCATGCCGGACAGCATCAGTGACTGCAGAGTGCACTACACATTGTTGCTGATTGAGCTCTCTCTCAGTTCTGCTGGATCAACAGTGCAGTGTGTGCCATATTCCATAGCACTCTCCACTTCCGACATGAGTATTCTGGGGCATTCAGAGGCAGAGGTACTTTTTAACAAAATTACTCACCTTAGTAATGTTGTTTCTTCTAATGGAGTCTTGCTATTATGACTATTGCAGTTTGTCCCACCAAGTAGAACTGCTCGAGTTGAAGAGTTAACTTCCATGCAGTGCATGGAACTAGCGTGAGCTGTTAAGAAAGCTCTGTCAGGGTTATTTCAAACCGAAACAGTCAGATCTTTACGAGCAAAACTCACTAAGGCTCTGTGTGGAAGCTGTAACCTACACTCAGCCAACTGGCTACTAAAATTCACATTTTTCTGGTCCCAACACCAAGACTCAAGTCAGGGGACCAGAAAAATAAGATAAAAATAAATAAAACATAACACCCAAACACCCCCAACAAGAAGGGGTGGAAAACATAAAGGGCATCAATAAGTGCCAATAGTGGACTGCCCACCCCATACCCAAAAGTAGAAGTTTTGAGAGGGGCAGGTTGGGGAGGTCATATATAGCAAGACTCCATTAGAAGAAACAACATTACTAAGGTGAGTAATTTTTCTTAAACAACATGAAGTCTTGCTATATTATGACTTCTAATACAGGCTACAACAGTACCTCCATGGAGGAGGGACAGAACCTACTTAGGAATAGGTTCTGAAGCATGGCTGTGCCAAACCCAGCATCCTCCTGGCCTGGCTATCCAGGAGCAATGCTTGGTGAAAGTGTACTGTTTTCAAGTAGCTGCTTGACATATCTCTAAGATAGAGATGTCTCTGGCAGCAGCTAGACGCAGCTGTACCTCTGGTAGAGTGAGCCCTCAGGCCTGAAGGGGAACCTTCCCAGTTTTTGATAGCAAAATTGGATACAAGAGACAATCCACCTGGCAATGGATCTCTTAGTGGCAGGTCTCCTTTCCCAACCTCACCATAAGTGAGAAATAGTTGGAGGGAGTCAAACCTGTGACCCTTGGTACGCCTTATGTAGTAACTAGGACCTTCTAACATCTAAGTTGTGCAGCCTCCTCTCACCAGAGGAGGAATGGTCAGTGAAGAACACTGGAAGTGAATAGATTGGTTAGGTGGAAATCTGAAACCACCTTAGGCAAAAACTTCCTGTTAGTCCTGAGGACTACCTTATCCCTGTGAAAGGAATAAAGTCAGTCTCCACTGATAAAGCCTGTAACTCACTTATGCGCCTGGCAGAAGTGATGGCTACTGAAATACAGTTTTCCAAGTCAATACTTAAGCTCTGCCGACAGAGGTTCAAAGGGGGTTGCATCAGCTGAGCAATGCAAACATTAAGATCCCAGGCAGGGCAGGGTCCCTGAATGGAGTTAGTATGAAGCAATCCCTTAAAAACTTGGAAAATACAGGGTGAGTAGAAAGAGAAGAGGGCTCCTGCTGAAATAAAAGCAGAGACAGCTGCCAAATGCACTTTCAGGGTAGCTGGTCTCAGTCCCAAAGAATTAAGATGGACCATGTAGTCCAGAACAGTGGGTAAATCAGCAGATTCCGGGAAATATGCTTCCTAGAACACCATATGGAAAACCTTTTTCCACGTGGAGTTATAGGTAGCCCTGGAGGAAGGCTTCCTAGAAGCTTTCAAGATTTCGAGAACACCCTGAGAAAGTTGTAGATCAGCAAACTCTAACTCCTCAAGAGCCAGGTCTTGAGGTTGAGGATTGAGATTCGGATACCAGACTCTCCCGGGCGCAGGTTAACAGATTGTGGTTCCTGGGGAGACACAGGGAAGATGGACTGCTAAGGACAGAAGGAGTGGGTACCAGGGCTGCCTGGCCCAGTCTGGAGTAATCAGGATCATCTTGCAGGCTGAGACATGATTTGACTAGCACCTTGAACAGGAGAGGGAAGGGGGAAGGCATAGAGAAACTTCCTTCCCAATCGAGGAGAAAGGCATCCAGGGGACTGGAGCCCAACACTGGGGCCTGCAACAAAAAAGTGGAAGTTGATGATTGTCTGGGGCTGCAAAAAGATCTATCTGAGGGTGCCCCATCTGGCAAAAACTATCCCCAGTATTAGGATCCAGTGACCATTCGTGATGGCCCTGGGAAATCCTGCTGAGAGCATCTGCCAGGACATTGTCCTTGCCTGGGAGGTGAACTGCTATGAGGGAGTGTTCAGAATAAGCCAGAGACCACAAATCATCGCCTCGGTGCACAAGGCCAAAGACTGAGTGCCCCTTGTTTGTTGATGTACCACATTGTAGTGGTGTTGTCTGTTCTGACCTGTACCACATTGTTCTGAACAGATGCAGAAAAACCTGAAGTGCTAGAAAACAGCTCTGAGTTCCAACAGATTGATGTGGAGCAGAGATTCCTGAGGGGACCACAACCCTGGGTGGAGAGGTCACCATGTGAGCTCCCCATCCCAAGAGGGACGCACCTGTAGTAAGAGGTCAAGGAGTGAGATAGAGGGATGAAGGGCACCCCTTGTCTCAGATTGCTCTGATCCTGCCACCACTGAAGGGCCTGGATCAAGGTTCGAGTCACTGGGATTAACTTGATAGGAATCTCTTGAGACCAGAAGGCTCTCAAATGGAACTGAATGTCCCTCATCTGAAATCTTGCTCCTTGCACTACAGCTGTGGAAGCAGCCATGTGTCCTAGGAGCTGCAGGAATGCCTTGCTGGTCGAGAGACCTGCAGAGTGAAGGATGAGGCCAGGGCCAGAGGATCCTTACCTTTCTAGGGAAGGAAGGCTTGGCCTGCTTTGTGTCCAGTTCTGCACCTATAAAGGTGAGTACCTGGACTGGTTCCAGAACTGACTTTGGAAGACTGAGAAGAAAGCCCAGAGAGGCAAGCAGCTGCTGGGTAACTTGCAGGTGTGATTTGATCTGGTCTGAGACTGACCCACAATGAGCCAGTCGTCCAGGTAGGGAAAGATGGCAATCTTTGCCTTCTTAAATGAGCAACTGCTACTGCCAGACATTTTGTGAATACCTTTGGGGCAGAGGTAAGGT
The DNA here is from genome assembly GCA_016271365.2 of Neoceratodus forsteri. Lineage (NCBI taxonomy): Eukaryota > Metazoa > Chordata > Ceratodontiformes > Ceratodontidae > Neoceratodus > Neoceratodus forsteri. The sequence goes on from CM057459.1 coordinate 35,862,193, forward strand.
CAAGGCATTGCTCTGAACTGATAATGGCCTGAGGGCAGTTCGAGATCTGAGGTACTTTCGTGGAGCTTTGATAAGAACATGGAGGTAAACATCCTTGAGGTCCAGGAAGCTAGCCAGTCCCCTGGCCTTAGGGAGGGTAAAATCATTCCCAGAGTCACCATTTTGAATTTTGGTTTTAAAGGTGCTTGTTCAGATATCTTAGGTCCAGGATGGGCCGCCACTCTCCTGTCTTTTGGAGTAAGGAAGTACCTGGAGTACAGACCCTTGCCCTGGTGTAGGGAGAAACCCTTTCTACAGCTCTGAGAGCCAGGAGGGTTGAGACTTCTGTTTCAAGGCAAGAGTCTCTAAAGGGTTTGTAGGTGGAAAAGATCTGATTCTCATCTTTGGAAATTTTTGAAGCTGAGAACCAGACCCTGGTCACTCACTTCCAGGACCCACTTGTCTGATGTTAAAGACTCCCAGTCCTGGACCGAAGTAAGTTAGCCTGCCCCTACAGGTAATGGAGAGCTCGGCCCTGGGCATCCCATCAGGGTGCCTGTTTGGCAGGGCTTTAGGCTGAGGGGTGGGAGCAGGCCTGCTTGTACCCGTCTGCCTCTCCTCTGAAGAACCCTCTGAACATAAGCTGAAGAGGAGGCCTGGGTCTGGTAAAAGGCCTGTGAAAAGGCCTGCCCCTACCCCTGGGAAGCTCTGAGGAGTGGCTTGCCGCTCCTTGGCTTGTGCACCCTATAAGTGGTTCTATATTCATCCATTTTCATATAATTCTCTGTCTGCTCCCAAACAGAGATTTCCCACCACAGGAAAATCCATAGCCTTAGACTGGGTATCCTGTGACAAAGTAAATACACCTGAGCCAAGCCAATCTATAAAAGCCACAGATGTAGCCATGACTCTAGAGGATACATCATTAGAGTCCACTGCAGCATGAAATTGCACCTTAGATGCCTCAATCACCATCAGCAGCCACCTGCTCCAGCTCCTTGGCAAGCTGGCCAGGGCCTGTTTGGCTAAAAGCCATGACAGTATCCCACCTAGATTTTGGTATCTCGCAACATAAGCCTATAGTTTGCTTGTCTGAGTCCCAAAGACGCTGCCATGTATTGTTTTTGGCCATGGCATCAATCTTCCTGGAGTCCTTGTCAGGAGGATGTGAAGCCAGGGAATATTATTTATCACAGGCTGCAGCCTGAACTACTCCAACATGACTGCATTGCTGTGAAAGAAATTCTGTATCAGAACCTGACAAAGTGTACCTCCTGTCCATCTTTTTATCCACAGGAGGCACAGAATTAGGAGCTTTTAAAATTTTTATTGTTTGTTTCTAAAAGATTTATGTAAGGAATAGACAATCTCCTGGACTCTGGGATATCCATCATCTCTACAAAGTCAGGCTCCTCTTGCTCATCCAAAGCCTCTTCTAAAGGAAGCTGGAGGGTTTCAGCAACTTTTATAAAACAGAAAATGAGAAGGGACTCAGCAAGCCTGGGGAGATTCTCCTAAAGGTCTGTCTGGGGAGATGTCCGGTTCAATGGGCACATCAGACTTTCAAAGTCACATTCACACTGATCATAATCATCCTCCCCTCCTCTGGTTCATAAAACTCCTCTATATCATATTCTTGAACCGGTGGAGCCAACCGAACCGACCTTTGCCAGATGGTGGCGGTTGGACGGAACCGAGAAAGTGACTGGACAATCTGTATTGCCCTGGCTATCTCTGCAGCAGTTGGAGAAGGGATTTTGACTCCACACCTGCTGACTTTCTAGTTCTCTTTGCTGGAACTGGCTCTCAGAGTCAGCTTTACGTTGCCTGAGGAAGTCTGGCCTGGTCAGAGGGACTCCCTCCGTTTGGTTGGCACCAAACCGGCTGTGCTATCGGGTCAGCAGACTTTTTGGCCTCTCTCCCTGAGCCTGCCAACTCTTTTATCTAGGGTAGCTGCAGGGACATTCTTGCAAATCTGGCAGTCTGCATTGAGGTGGTCAAACCCCAGACAATAAACACATGTGGTGTGTGGTCAGCCTTGGCAAAGGCTTCCCCACAGACACTACAGTGTTGAAACCCAGTGGGCCGGTTTTTCTTTTGGGTTTCTCTAGACATAATGCCAGCCTGACCAAAAACTTGCCCTTTTTGGCAGTGCTTGTAAAGACACCTTATCGGTTCCCAACCGTGTCACAGGTCGTGGGAAAAACCGTAATGAAATCCGCTTTTTAGAACCGATAAGAACTGGAACCGCACTCTAACAAGCCTTAAAACACTTCAGAATGAAGTTTAAATACAATCTGATTGGTTCAAACCGAACTGATAAACATTTACAAGTTCCACACAGAAAACCTATCTATTACTTACAATACCATAGACAGAGCTTGAACCGATTGGTTTGCGGTTAAAATAATGATAATCGCGGTTGAATTTAACCGAGAAAAAACTCTTTAAATCGAGAAAATGAACAGAGCAGCAGGAGAAATCTCCGGAGCGACTGTTCAGTGAGGCGAGTAAAGAATCTGGCGGTTTCGGTTTGAAATAACCCTGACAGAGCCTTCTTAACCGAGCTCGTGTCTAAGTTCCATGCACTGCATGGAGGTTAACTCTTTCACCTCCGGAGCAGTTCTAATGGTGGGACAAACTGCATTAGTCATAATATAGCAAGACTTCATGTTGTTTGAAGTATACCTTCTCCTTCTGGATCAAGGTTGTCTTGTGAACTAACAGAAGTGTCCTCTTCAAGTTGTTTCTGTGCCTTTTCATGCTGTTCCTTCTCAGCGTCCAGTCTCTGTATATATGTGTCAGAGTATTCAGTTTTGAATGTGTTGTAACTGTGATTGAATTCTTCCTCAAATGTATCACAGTCACCTTTCAATTCAGACTCATTCCTCCAGGGTTTAAATAAGAATAGCAGAGCAAAGTAGTAATGCTCTCTGCTCTCAGATGTGCCTAGATGTAATTTGCAGTGGTCAATGAGCTAAGGCTTATGTCTCTTTACGAGACAGCCATCCACCCTCTGACCTTGTAGAGGTCACGTGTGTAATCAGGTGAGACATCTGTCTTGTAGTCGATCATTTAGCCACATTCAAATAGACACATACTATCCATGTCTCTGTGTCTACGAGGGTAGTATGTGTCAATCAGATTATTCTTCAAAATAGATTTTGAAAAGGGTCTGTTGAGAGCCAGTTCCTCAATCTCAGTGTGAGGAATAAGTACACGTTCCGCTTCTCTTTGTAGTTTACACTGAGAAATCGCACAGCATCAGATTTGCCGTACAAATGTGTACCGATCAAGCGATTGCCAGCCTCATGAGCACCACATTCTCTGTGTGATAGGTTCTTCAATCCCAGTGACCACAATTGAGATGTCAGTGACTTGCTTAAACTGGCAATATCTTCCCAAAGATCTTGCAAGCTAGTCTGTTCATGTTTGGTGATGTACGAAGTGATGTACTCAACCAGAGCCAACGAGTTGTCAGCCACAAACTAAACATCTATGTTTGCTTGCCACATTAGAAGAAGAGTGGGGTTGTAGTCATTGATGTACACCTCATTCTTGTCCCTGGGTAACTTATATACCCTCTTGGTTGATTTTGCCTTCAAGTGGTGTCGCATAGCTGAAAACAGTTCATTCATGCACCCATCCTGACAGACACGCCTGGAAAATCTGAAGCTACATCTTGTACCAATCAGATTTGTTCTTCACTACTCAGCGGCAGTATTTCGCACAAATATGGCACTGGAACTTCTGCACCAACTTCCACAATGTAGGACTGTCATACTTGTCTGGTATGTGACAAGTGATGTATTGCTTAATTAACACAAGCACTTCTGCTGCTTCATGTTCGCTTATGGCTGGGCGCCCTTGATCCACAGTAACATATGAATATGAGGAGCACCTCGAGCCTGATATTCCATCCTCCAGAAGTAATGCTCTACAATACCAAGAGGCAGATTGTCCTTTGATAAAATGAAAGTCAGAATATCATGGAATCACTTATGCAAATGTCTAGTTACAGACACTGGATCAAGTGAGCACATTTCTCCGAGAGTCACTGATGAAATAACCTCTACATCACAATTTGCCCACTTCAAGAGTTCAATCACCTTCTCTCAGGTGTACTCAGCACAGCAGAGTGTGACAAACCATGTCGCTGCACCATACGCTTGCAGCATAGTCATCACCTCAGAGTGTCTACGATACCAGTATTCTTTGGTGCCACGTAGACTTGACAGTATGGAACACAAATTGACTTGCACATTTTCATTCTTTTGCTTTAATTTCTGCAAAACTCAACGGCAGTGATTCCATCAAGTGGAGTTTTAGCTGTATAGTATGTGCAACAGATGCAGATAGTATGCTAAGCTCACTCTCCCAGAGGAGATGGAACAGGTACTGTATGTTGTGTCTGAATTTGCCATCCTTACTGAGCACACGGCTAGTACAGTATTCAGCACCTTGCACATGCATTTTCTATCATCTAGACATCCACCTGACCCTTTGGGAATAAATCCAGAAAGCAACGTGCTTCAATGTCACCTCCCAAATGCTAACAGGGGCACCTTCCACCTGTTTCATTTGATACAGATCAATGTTATCATTAGTATTCTCAAATAAGTGCGCACTGGGAACGCGGGCACAAAGAACCAACAAATAATGTTCAATAAAGGTCCTGGCACTTGCAAAATTAACAGAGGATGCATGAATAAATTACTAATTTATTATTTAAACCATGACGCTTTTATTTTTTTAATTTATTTTGTCATGGTTTAAATAATAAATTAGTAATTTTATTCATGCATCCCTCTGTTGAATTTTTAGCGCCAGAACCTTTTTGTTGAACAGACCAATGTTATCCCTACTGGATCTCTGCCATGCAGTGGATGTATTGTGTACTGTTCATACACATTATCATTTGTCTCTACATTGACCTTCTCAATCATTGGTTTTGTAGTATCCAACACATCGTGTTCAGCAGACACACTACTCATGTGATCAATGTCAAGGTCTGCATAAAAGGGATTGTTGCTCTTCAAGTAAGTAAGAGCAAGCTTCACCTTCTCTACATTGACAACATCCTGCCAGAAGACCTTTGACTTTGTTGGAACACCATTGACAAGAATCACCAAACTGTTCTCACTGGAGATTGCTCCACATTTTCCTGCCGAGGAAGTGGAAGATACATAATGGAACCCTTAAGAGATCTAATGAGTTATTTTGTGGAATGTTCCTTGTTTTTGTATTCAGACGTATAATAGTTTGAAACGGTTTCATAGTCTGAATAAGAATTCATTCAAACATATTCAATGTGACAACCTCAGCAAGCGTAATGTGCCTCCATATTGTTCAACAATGACCTTGGTGGCAGAGAGTTAAACTTCACTTTGTAGAAACAGTGCTTGCACATCACAATGATTTGGTCTAACTGGAAGTCACACTTTAACAGCAGAAATGCTGACAGTCGAAACCACATATCATTGTACGATGACAAGGTTTCCAGCTTAACTGTGACCGTTTGTTTCTCATAACAGAGACGATCACATGACATACATACAGAGTCAAATTCTCTGTTTCTAAGACAGAGACAGAATTTCCATCAACAATTGATGACTGATCAATCACAGTAGCTGTGACACTAGTGTCACGTTGCTGCTGTTTCAGAAATGTCATGGCACCATGCATGTCACCAGACTTCAGTAACTCATTAAGATGAGTATACTGCGTAACAACTCATTGCACTTCATAGACCCTATACACAAAGTTCTGCATCCCTGAATGATGCACTCCCAGCATCCACATGTGGTGAAATACACTGTCACAAACACCACTATTTAGACATGCAAGTGAGTGACCCATAAATCCAGTACGTGGATGGATCTCACAAAGGTCTAATATCTCAAACAATTTATGTCTGTCTTTACGATCAGTAACAACAAACAGGTTGAAAATGTGCTTGACTTTGTCAAATGATTGCCTCCGGTTGCAAGTCGCATCACATGTCCATGCCAGAAAGTGATGCTTACGAGGCTGAACACTTGCCTCAGACTCATCATCTGACTGCATTGTAATGTCATCACACACAGTCAGCACATTACACAGTTTACCGACTCATCAACGCAGAGCACGCTGTCCTTTTCTGTGAGTAATATGACCTCCCAGAAATATGCCTCTGAGTGCTGTGTGTGTAGCCAGCTACCTGTGAAAACGCTCACAGAAGTTGTGTTGGCTCAAGACAGGATAGCATTGTAGCCTCATCTTAATGCTGTCCACAACTTTTCTGAACTGTTCAAGTACATGTGCCATTTTACAACACAAGCGTTAAAGAACAAATACTGCTCTGTAGACAAATGTACAGACTCTGAGACACAATTTCATCAAAAACAGTTGAGTCTTTAGTTTTTTGCGCCATCTAATCACAGCAGCAATAAGTCTATCTAACTTAGCTTACAAGCTAGTGATCAGAAATACTTTTGCTTCCTCAGGTGAGTATCAGCAGCCATGCCTTTACGCTGTTGCTTAGTACGCTTGTCCATGCTTGCCTTTTGCAACATTATTCTTCCGCCTGAAAGATTTATGCAACTGTTGCTGAGCTGTGCATATCTGGCTTGCAGTTGAGCAAGTACATACAATTTCTGTGGAGTGCGCAACCTGTGAAATCTCTCCTGAGCGGAATGATAAATCAGTTTACGCCTTGATGTACCATGTGTGGTTTCTGTACTACTCTTAAGCAACAGTGTACTACTATGATACCTGTTTGTCTCTGCATAGAACTGCATCTCTGCTTAGAAGGCATCTTCTTCTCTACAAATTCACAGTAGTGTGGGAAATGTTCCATAAGTATCAGACACCTGTATATGAAATAGAGAAAATATTTAGTGATGAGCAAACATTTTTAATAACATTACATAGTCACACACACTGTACATCTGTCATATTACGTCAATAGAGACTATTGCTAAGAAGACGGGACACATAATCCTTATCGCAGCGCAACACTAGTGAAGTCAACATGCAATGGTTTTAGATGCCGCATAAAAACCTCAGTTATAACATGACACAGTATATAAAGACATGGCAGAAAGTTATTTTTAAAAGCTTTCACTATCCACACTATATTTCTCAAAACTGCATTTTTTGTGATATTTTCACAAAGTAGTGTCGAATGCACAACAGTGTCACAAAAGTGATGTCGTGAGCAAGACAGTGTTGAATAGTAGTGTCGCAAAATAGTGTCACACGCATAAAGTGTCGAATAGTAGTGTCAAATATACAATAGTGTCGCAAATGATGTAGTGAGCATGAAAGTGTCAAATAATCACATTTAAAAACACCCTATTTAAGACTAGACCAATCAGACACTGCTTTGTATTTGAATGACAGACACTCACACCAATGAAACATAGCATTGATCAGGCCATGTCAGGCAACCAGTCACAAGTGCCAAGACTGGAGAAGAAGGAAATAGCAGCCATCTTAGACAAAACAGCAAGACAGTGGTTTACTCTGTGTAAGTACATCACATTTTCTATACAATTTTACTAGCATTATAAAACTGATAATACCACAAAAATAGCATTAAACAAAATGTTTTTACGCCTCTATTTGACTATGGCAATATAAATAACCTGTTATGCTGTGAAAAGAAGTTATAACTGTTAAAAGTCAGAGTGTCAGTGAGTACTTACTTGCACAGATAGAGCTGCAAATGGAGGCAGAAAGCAGGCAGCACATGTATCATAAAACAAGAGGCAACCAATGACAGCTAGCTGTTTACTTGTGATTGTTTGAATAGTCTATCAAAATGTAGTATTTCACCACCTGGAAACCTTGCAACATTTCTGCTTGACAGGACCTGCACCCATTCAGTGTAGGCGAGTGTATGCATTCACTGTATTGGTTAACCATAAGAAAGCATTAGCCAATTGTTTTGTTTTTTCTTGTGTTTTGGGACAGCCCACCAAAAGCAATATTGAAGCAGAGAGGGAAATCTCAGTTTCGTACTCAGTAGTGACTACACACTGCAGGACAAACACTGATATTTTTGGCAGCCCTCTGTCCACTTCTCAGTTTCAAAACCTAGAATGGCAGAAAACAGCAAATGCACTGTGTGGGTCGATGGCAGCAGCATAGTACGACGAGCTTCAGTGTATGCTCAGAGAAGTCAGTTTGGTAAAGACCTGCAGCTTCCAAATTGCTCTGTTAACTGGTTTGCAGGAGGCATGAGGTGGGGGCATCTCATGCCAACAATGCAATGACTACTTAGCACTCAAGCTCATCCAGACATACTGCTGATTCATCTCGGAGGCAATGATTTAGGCACCAAACGATGGGTAGACTTAGTAGAAGAAGCAAAATTAGACCTTGCTTCTATAATGAGTATGTTACCTGCCTGTAAGATCATATTTTCAGATATTACAGAGCGTAGGGTCTGGCAAGCAGAACAGCTCATGTACCTGCTTGACAGGGCATGAAGAAAGGTAAACATACAGCTTTGATATCTGCGCATGTCTGGGATGCACACCATACATCACCCTGAAATTAAGTATTGTAATGATTGGCTATATCTACCAGATGGTGTGCACTTCTCACATGCTGGCAGTTGCCTTTTCCTAGGAGACCTTCGAGATGGAATCCTCACAGTGCTCTAAAACATCAGAGTGTTTCAATTTACCCATAAACAAATGGTTCTTTTAAGAACCACAAAACTTGGTCAAAAATAGACAAGCTGCATACATAACACACATAACACACATAGCACACATTACGCAATTTGTGTTCCACACTGATTAGGGGCAGGAGTGCATAGGGTATCAGATGTAATATAACCATGAGTGCTATAATCTGTAGAAACTTTTATCTGACCTATACAATCGTTATAAGCATGTGTTTAACATATAGTTGGAAAAAATGTTTAAACTGAATGAAGCCAGCCTCGTAATGATATATATAAAAAGATACAATCAATTACTATAGTCTTTCTCATTTTTATTTCAACAGATCAAAAAAAATGAGAATCTGGACATCTAGGGAGATGTGTTGCCTGGTCAAGGCAGCACAAACAAAAGGAATGCACACATACTGATGTGCAGTACAAATAACAGAATGGATGCCATGTGGAGGCGCATAAATGCTCACTTGAGCTATCGCTTCAGAATAAAATAAAACTGCACTGATGTGCAAAAGGAAGTGGAAACTGGTGCACCAGCGTTTTACACGTCAAGAAATGCGGAGAGGTACTGGACAATGATGCCCCTGGTACTACCTCACCCACGAAATGTGGGAAACAGCTGGGAAGCCTGAAGCTGGGGAATGCCTTCAGCATCATAAGTATACAATACATTCACAACTCAACACAGTATCTATACCAGTATTAAGAATCCTGTACAGTGACAGCTGGTAGTACATAAAAACAAATTGTGCAACAGACAACCATGCAGAACGCACAATATGTAGAGATCCTGTACATTTTAAAAATGTACATGCATCAGAATAAGCACTTCTCACTGAAAATGTGTCAAATCTGTGATAATAAAATTCAACAATAGATCCTTCAGTGTACATCCTCTTAACATACAAGTTATTTAACAGTACAACAACTGTCATGTTGTAGTTGTTGCCTATGTAAACCTTTCTCTGAATTATATTTCATAAAGTGTCAGTGAACAGACCTCAGCATAGAATAGTAGCCAAAATATACAGCAGTACACAGGAATGCAGAAAGTAACAGAACAAAGACATGAAAAATAAATCCATTGTACAGAGTATTAGAATAATCAAACCGATATATATTGAAGTTCTGGCGATGTATACAGCAATGTAAAAATGTTTTATTATTCATGTACAGAACATCGTAGGCGCTCCCCAACTCAGGCAGAGGTGGTACCAGCCGGGCTGAAGCTGTGGAGGGCCATGAATCAGACACCGACAGTGTCATCCTCGTTGAGTCAGAAGGTAAGACAAATCTATAACAGCAAGATGAATAACTGATAACATAATACACAGGACATGGAGACATTGCCTGTGTTCGCTAACACAACTCAACAGAGCAGCACAGTGTGCATGACTGTTATCACATAGCACTAACGCTCATATCCACAGCTTTAGTTTCTATGGTTCACAACTGCACATGCAACAGCTCACCTTGTTGGACTGTTGCCTGCAGTCAGCATCCAGTACCTCTTCTGGGGCATTGTGGCTGAGGCCATGCAACTTTTTAGTGTGCAAACCAGTGTGCAGCTGCAATCAGGGAGGTATACCATTGATGTCCATGGCTTTAGTTTTGCTGTGGCTCAAGTCAAGATGCAGTACCTGGTCTGGGGGACAGAGGGCATTGCCTGGTTGAGGTCTTGCAACCCTCAGTGTGCTAACTTGTGTCCACGTGGAAGCAGAGAGGTATACCATTGATGTCCATGGCTTTAGTTGTGCTCTGGCTCTGCACTCAGGATCCAGTACGTGGTCTGGGGGGCACTGCCTGGCTGAGGCCATGCAGCTCCTCAGTGTGCTAACTGTGTGCTGCTGCAATCAGGGAGGTATACCGTTGATGTCCATGGCTTTACTTTTGCTGTGGCTCTGCACTCAGGATGCAGTACCTGGTCTGGGGGCTATTGCCTGGTTGAGGCAGCAACTCCTTAGTGTCCTAAGATGTGTGCAGCTGTTATCAGACACGTATAATGATGATGTCCATAAATTTGTGATGTGGCTCAGCACCCACGATCCAGCACCTGGTCGGGGGGCACTGCCTAGCTGAGGCCATGCAACCCTCAGTACACTAGCTTGTGCCCACCTGGAATCAGGGAGGTATACCATTGATGTCCATGTCTTTAGTTGTGCTGTGGCTCTGTCACTCAGGACCCAGTACCTGGTCTAGGGGTGGGGTGGGGTGGGGAGGGGCATTGCCTGGCTGAGGCCTTGCAACCTCAGTCTGCTAACTTGTGTGCAGCTGGAATCAGGGAGGTATACCGCTGATGTTGATGGCTTTAGTTTTGCTGTGGCTCTCCACCAAGATGCAGTACCTGGTCTGGGGGCATTGCCTGGCTGAGGCCGCAGGCAACCCTCAGTGCGCTAACTAATGTCCACCTGGAATCAGGAGGTATACCATTGATGTCCATGGCTTGTTGTGCTCTGGCACTGCACTCAGAATCCAGTACCTGGTCTGGGGGCACTGCCTGACTGAGGCTGTGCAGCTCCTCAGTGTGCTAACTTGTGTGCTGCTGCAACCAGGGAGGTATACCGTTGATGTCCATGGCTTTACATTTGCTGTGGCTCTGCACTCAGGATGCAGTACCTGGTCTGGGGGCTGGGGGTCATTGCCTGGCTAAGGCCATGCAACTCTCAGTGTCCTAAGATGTGTGCAGCTGTTATCAGACATGTATAATGATGATGTCCATAGCTTTATTTGTGATGTAACTCATCACCACGATCCAGCACCTGGTCGGAGGGGGCATTGCCTGGCTGAGGCCATGCAACTCCTCAGTATGCTAACTTGTGCCCACCTGGAATCAGGGAGGTATACAATTGAAATCCATGGCTTTAGTTGTGCTGTAGCTCTGCACCCAGGACCTAGTACCTGGTCTGGGGGTGGGGGCATTGCCTGGCTGAGGCCGCAACTCTTCAGTCTGCTAACTTGTGTGCAGCTGGAATCAGGAGGTATACCTTGATGCCCATGGCTTTAGTTTTGCTGTGGCTCTCCACTCAAGATGCAGTACCTGGTCTGGGGGCATTGCCTGGCTGATGCTGTGCATCCTCAGTGCACTAACTAGTGTCCACCTGGAATCAGGGAGGTATACCATTGATGTCCATGGCTTTAGTTGTGCTCTGGTCTGCACTCAGGATCCAGTACCTTGTCTGAGGGGCACTGCCTGGCTGAGGCTGTGCAGCTCCTCAGTGTGCTAACTTGTGTGCTGCTGCAACCAGGGAGGTATACCATTGATATCCATGGCTTTACTTTGCTGTGACTCTGCACTCAGGATGCAGTATCTGGTCTGGGGGGTCATTGCCTGGCTGAGGTCATTCAACTCTTCAGTGTCCTAAGATGTGTGCAGCTGTTATCAGACAGGCATAACGATGATGTCCATAGCTTTATTTGTGATGTGGCTCAGCACCCAGATCCTGCACCTGGAAGGGGCATTGTCTGGCTGAGGCTGTGCAACTCCTGAGTATGCTAACTTGTGTCCACCTGGAATCATGGAGGTATACCATTGATGTCCATGGTTTAGTTGTGTTGTGGCTCTGTATTCAGGATGCAGTACCTGGTCTGGGGGTGGGGGACATTGCCTGGCTGAGGCCGGCAACTCCTCAGTGTCCTAAGATGTGTGCAGCTGGTACTAGACAGGTATAACAATGATGTCCATGGCTTCATCTGTGATGTGGCTCAGCACTCACGATACAGCACCTGCTCTGGGGGCATTGCCTGGCTGAGGCCGCAACCCTCAGTGTCCTAAGATCTGTGCAGCTGGTACTAGACAGGTATAACAATGTTGTCCATGGCTTTATTTGTGATGTGGCTCAGCAGTCACGATACAGCACCTGGTCTGCAGGGGAAGGATTGCCTGGCTGAGGCCGTGCAACCCTCAGTGCACTAACTTGTATGCAGCTGCAATCAGGAGGTATACCGTTGATGTCCATGGCTTTAGTTTTGCTGTGGCTCTCCAGTCAGGATGCAGTACCTGGTCTGGGGGAGGCACTGCCTGGCTGAGGCCGTACAACTCCTCAGTTCACTAACATGTGTCCACTTGGAATCAGTTAGTTATACCACTGATGTCCATGGCTTTAGTTGTACTGTGGCTCTGCACTCAGGATCCAGTACCTGGTCTGGGGGGCATTGCCTGTCTGAGGCCGTGCAACTCCTCAGTTCACTAACTTGTGTCCACCTGAAATCAGTTAGTTATACCACTGATGTCCATGGCTTTAGTTGTGCTGTGGCTCTGCACTCAGGATCCAGTACCTGGTCTGGGGGGGGCATTGCCCGCTGAGGCCGTGCAACTCTCAGTGTGCTAACTTGTGTGCAGGTGGTACCAGTCAGGTATACGATAATGTCCATGCCTTTATTTGTGATGTGGCTCAGCAGTCATGATACAGCACCTGGTCTGTGGGGCATTGCCTGGCTGAGGCCGTGCAACTCCTCAGTGCGCTAACTTGCAGTGTTAGTCACTATGCTTCATGGTATTATTTAATGGGAACCTAGAAACACATGTGAAAAACAATAGCAGTCTTAATGTACATAGAGATAGCAATATGATCTGTAATCTAAAATGTATCCATTTTTTGTCCTAGCTGCCAGGGAGACTGAGGAACATCAGCCACTGCATGCGGTGAAACAAGAGGTAACCGTGGTGCTGAAGGTAACTATTGCAATATACCACACACGTGTTGTCAACTTCATAGATACAACTTCTATGACTTCTTGTCAGTTAGAAGTGAAAATGGTGATAAAATATAATATGCAGTTGATATTTGCGTAAAGTTAACACAAATATTAATCAGTTAATGTGAGAGATGCTTCTTTAGCCAGGATCTAACACCTTATCCACACACGGTTGTGACATTTCTTCCTGACACCGTGCAGCTCATCAGCCTTCTAAGTTGTGTTTAGGCAAGGCAAGGCAAATTTTATTTAAAAGGACGCCCATCCGGGGGCTCTGGGCGCGATACATCAATCAAATAAAAATAACACAACACAATACAATCAATAAAATATACAACTCAAACAATTGTTTATCTTGTATCAGATAGCCGCAGCATGAGTATTAACAGTTCCTATCACGTAAATAGACTCTTCCACAATTTTGACTACAGTTCACATGTGTCTCCCCACTCAGCATACTATACCTGGTCTTGAGTGCATGACTGTGCCTGACACTATGAAATACTCAGCCCACAAAATACTCTTCAGCTGCCATCAACAAACTATAGCACAATACTTAGCCTCTTGTAAATGATGTGCATTGCATGCATAACTCTAATATTGCTAGGCAAGGGTTTTAATGTTATGTGTTTACCATTTAGTATTGCAATATGAAAGGCAGTTGCCATTTGTGTACAAGGGTCAAGCAACTCCTCACTGTTCTAAATTGTGTATACCTCTTATAACAACAGCTGCCATTGCTGTAACTGGTTTCCTTGAAATTTCCTCTGCAGCCAGGAGCCAGTACCTGATTTGTGGCACAGTGGTGAAATGTTCTGTCTGAATCCATGCAACTCACAGTGTAATAAGTTGTATTCAGCTACTATCATGCAGTTATAATAGTTATGTACAAACCTCTCAACTTCTCTGCAGCTACTAAACAGTGTTACATCTCACAAATGTCCATTGTGCTACTACTGCTACACATCTAACATCAGAATCATGCACGCATCATATGTTGAACAGACTGCCAGTTTCCAGCTGTACCCATGAAAGTAGTCAGTCTCATGAATGCAGCTCACCCCGGCCATGTATATACTGTATATAAGAAAACGTTTATGCATTGACTACAGTCATGGTTCTCCACTCATTATCCTGTGCATGAGATTGAATATCTGAGTGCTATGTGCCTGACGTCATCTCATTACTCAGTGGCACAAATAATAGTACCTAATATCAAACATATATCATATGCATACTGATGGCTTTACTTGCAAAGTGCCTCTGGACTGAAGGTCGCCTTTGTCCTTCGTGACATGGATGGAGGGAGGCAGGAGTGTAAGTGTTTGGCTATAGAAAACTGCAAGAAATCATTTAAATATCATACTACAGTAAGAAACGTTTACACTGATGCACTTCTAGATGTAGGGTGAATCCAAACCCCAGGAGAAGTCTGTTCATTGCCTGACTGGCCCCATGCAGCTTATCAGACATATTACTTGTCCCATAGATGTACACTCATGGGGTACGTCTTCTTTTGGTGGGGTGCAGGGGATGGCTAACAATGCATGTGTCGACAACATAGAAGTGCTCATATTTGCTACATTTGCACTACTCCATGCAGTCTGCAATCCTACTCCTAGCAAACCTCTATCATTGGCTAACTGACACCATGCAGCTACTCAGGCTAATAACTTGTGATATAGATGTACAGTCATGAGCATGTACCTCTTCTTCGGTGGGGTGTGTGGGGTCATGCAATCCATGGCTGACCACATGCAACTACTCATTTTCATACCAACTACTCAAGTGTCATCAACATATGAAATAGTCTATTTCTGAATTAAAAGTCAACATCTTACAAAGCTAATTATTCCTGTTGTCCAAAGTGAGGTCCAGTACTTGCCTCAGAGTTGTAAACTAGTAGCCATAGAAATCACCATTGTTTATGTATATTGTTATAAGATCCACAGTAAAGGACAACAACAATCAGCAAAACATATTGATTTGTCTAGTTTCTGTCCACAGGAAGAGTAACAACAGCAGCATTCCGTGACCTCTGTGACCGTGTTGACAGACTCGAGCAGAAAGTGGACTGCCTGCTTCAGGGACAGGAAAAATACTGTCCCTTTTGCAGGCACAGTAGGGCACAGTCAGTCTTCTGCTTGAGTCTATTAACATGGCCACAGATGCCACGGGCACACCAGCACTGCCCCACCGCATGCAGCAGGATCCAGCCTCCCTGGGCAAAGCTGAACGGCCCTCCACAGAATACTGGTACCACCTCCACGGCGCACCAGTCTCCACTTCCAGTGCACCTCCACATGGCTCCAGAACTGTGCCGCCGACCAGCACAACACATCTTCCCATGCATAGATATTGTTAAAAAATTTCATATGAAAAAAATACATATATTTTTGTGTTATTTATTGATAAGTTTCATTTTCAAAATCAATATTTTATTTTTATGTTTTAATAAGATGAAAGTTTTATATCATGTAATATAGTGATATTTTATAGGATACCTTTTATAAAAATGTGTTTCTTAACTACTGATGCAAAGTGTGTTTATTAGAAATATTAAATAATAATAATAATGGTGCGGGGTGGGAGAGGTGGAGGCACTGCCTGACTGATGGCGTTCAACTCCTCAGTGTCCAATTAGTGTACAGCTGCTGTCAGAGAGGTATGCCGATCATGTCAATGGCGTTAGTTGAGCTATGGCTCTGCACTCAGCATGCAGTACCTGCCTCGGATGGGTGTGGCCATTGCCTGGCTGAGGCTGTGCAACTTCTCAGTGTCCCTACTAGTGTGCAACTGGAATCAGAGGGCTATACTGATGATGTCCGTGGCCTTACGTGAGCTCTGCCTCTGCACTTAGGATTCAGGACCTGGTCCATTATGGGGGTGGGCATTGCCTGGCTGAGGCTGTGCAACCTCTGAGTGTCCTAACTTGTGTGCAGCTGCCATCAGATAGGTATACTGATGATGTCCATGGCCTTAGTTTGGCTGTGCTCTGCACTCAAGAACACTACCTGGTGGGGGTGGGCGTTGTCCAGCTGAGGTCGTGCAAATACTCAGTGTCAAAACTAGTGTGCAGCTGGCATCAAACACATATACTGAGGATGTCCATGGCCTTAGTTTTGGCTCTGCCTGTGCAGTCAGGATCCAGTACCTGGTCTGGGGGCGGGGATGCTTTGCTTGGCCGAGGCCATGCAAGTTCTCAGAGTCCTAACTAGTGTGCTGGTGGCACCAGACACATATACCAATCATGACCATGGGCTTACTTGGGTTGTGGCTCAGCACTCGGGATCCAGTACCTGGTGGTGGGGGATGACCTGGCTCAGGCCTGCAACCACTCACTATCCAAACTACTGTGCAACTGGCATTGGAGACATACACCGATCATGTCCATTACCGTAGTTGGGCGTGGCTCTGCATTCAGAATCCAGTACCTGTTGGGGAGGGGCGGCATTGCCTGGCTGAGCCTGTGCAACTTCTCAGTGTCCCTTCTAGTGTGCAACTGGAATCAGAGGACTATACCGATGATGTCCATCACCTTACTTGAGCTCTGCCTCTGCACTTAGGATCCAGGACCTGGTCTATTGTTGGGGGGCATTGCCTGGCTGAGGCCGCAACCTCTTAGTGTCATAACTTGTGTGCAGCTGCCATCAGATAGGTATACCGATGATGTCTATGGCATTAGTTTGGCTGTGGTTCTGCACCCAGGAACACTACCTGGCAGAGGGGCATTACCCAGTTGAGGTCTTGCAAGTACTCAGTGGCTAAACTAGTGTGCAGCTGGCATTAGACACATATACTGATGATGTCCATGGCCTTAGTTTTGGCTCTTGCTGTGCAGTCAGGATCCAGTACCTGGTCTGGGGCGGGGGATGTACTGCTTGGCTGAGGCCATGCAAGTTCTCAGAGTCCTAACTAGTGTGCAGAGGGCACCAGACACGTATACTAATCATGATCATGGGCTTACTTGGGTTGTAGCTCAGCACTCAGGATCCAGTAACTGGTGGTGGAGGGGCATTGCCTGGCTCCAGGTCGTGCAACCACTCACTATCCAAACTACTGGAGCAATTGGCATTGGAGATATACACCGTCATGTCCATTGCCGTAGTGGGCTGTGGCTCTGCACTCAGAATCCAGTACCTGTTGTGGGGGCACTGCCTGGCTGAGCCTGTGCAACTTCTCAGTGTCCCTACTAGTGTGCAACTGGAATCAGAGAGCTATACCGATGATGTCCATGGCCTTACTTGAGCTCTGCCTCTGCACTTAGGATCCAGGACCTGGTCTATTGTTGGGGGCATTGCCTGGCTGAGGCCGTAACCTCTGAGTGTCTAACTTGTGTGCAGCTGACATCAGATAAGTATACAGATGATGTCCATGGCATTAGTTTGGCTGTGATTCTGCACTCAGGAACACTACCTGGCTGGGGGGCATTGCCCAGCTGAGGTCTTACAAGTACTCAGTGGGTGAAACTAGTGTGCAGTTGGCATTAGACACATATACTGATGATGTCCATGGCCTTAGTTTTCGCTCTGGCTGTGCAGTCAGGGTCCGATACCTGGTCTGCGGGCGGGGGGGAGGCATTGCCTGGCTGAGGCCATGCAAGTTCTCAGTGTCCTAACTAGTGTGCAGATGGCACCAGACATGTATACCAATCATGTCCATGGGCTTACTTGGTCTGTGGCTCAGTACTCAGGATCAGTACCTGGTGGGGGATTGCCTGGCTAGGGCTATGCAACTACTCACTGTCGAAACAACTGTGCAACTGGCATCGGAGACATACACCATCATGTCCATTGGACGTAAGTTGGGCTGTGGCTCAGCACTCAGGATCCAGTACCTGGTGGGGAGGGGGCATTGCCTGGCTGAGCCTGTGCAACTTCTCAGTGTCCCTAGTGTGCAACTGGAATTAGAGGGCTATACCGATGATGTCCATGGCCTTACTTGAGCTCTGCCTCTGCACTTAGGATCCAGGACCTGGTCTATTGCTGGGGTGGGCATTGCCTGGCTGAGGCCGTTCAACCTCTGAGTGTCATAACCTGTGTGCAGCTGCCATCAGATAGGTATACCGATGATGTCCATGGCATTAGTTTGGCTGTGGTTCTGCACTCAGGAACACCACCTGGCAGGGGTGGGGGCATTGCCCATCTGAGGTTGTGCAAGTACTCAGTGGTGAAACTAGTGTGCAGCTGGCATCAGACACATATACTGATGATGTCCATGGCCTTAGTTTTCACTCTGGCTGTGCAGTCAGGATCCAGTACCTGGTCTGGCGGGGGAGGCATTGCCTGGCTGAGGCCATGCAAGTTCTCAGTGTCCTAACTAGTGTGCAGATGGCACCAGACATATATACCAATCATGTCCATGGGCTTACTTGGGTTGTGGCTCAGCACTCAGGATCCAGTACCTGGTGGGAGGGGGCATTGCCTGGCTAAGGCCTGCAAGTACTCACTGTCCAAACAACTGTGCAACTGGCATCGGAGAAATACACCGATCATGTCCATTGACATAGTTGGGCTGTGGCTCTGCACTGGAATCCAGTCCCTGCTGGGGAGGGGCATTGCCTGGCTGACACGTGCAACTCCTCAGTGTCTGAACTACTGTGCAGATCTCATCGAGATGTATACTGATGATGTCCATGTCCTTACCTGCTCTGTGTCTCTGCAGTCAGGATCCAGATGCTGGTCGTGGAGGAGGGGTGGTTGGGCGGCCATTGCCTTGCTGAGGGCATACAACTACTCAGTGTCAAAACTAGTGTGCAGCTGCAGCAGACATGTACACCAATCATGTCCATGGTCTTAATTATAGTGTGTCTCTGCAGTGAGGATCCACTACCTGGCCTGGGGGGCACTGCCTGCCTGAGGCCATGCAAGCTCCAGTGTCCCAACCACTTTGCAGCTGGCATTAGAGAGGTATACCATTGAGGCCATGGCCTTAGTTGGGCTATGCCTCTGTACCCAGAACCAGTACCTGGCGGAGAGAGCATTCCCCAGCTGAGGTTGTGCAAGTACTCAGTGTCAAAACTAGTGTGCAGCTGGCATCAGACACTCATACTTATGATGTCCATGGGCTTAGTTTTGGCTCTGCCTGTGCAGTCAAGATCCAGTACCTGGTCTGTGGGCGGGGAGGCATTGCCTGGCTGAGGCCATGCAACTTCTCAGTGTCCTAAGTAGTGTGCAGATGGCACCACACATGTAACAATCATGTCCATGGGCTTACTTGGGCTGTGCCTCTGCACTCAGGATCCAGTACCTGGTCTGGGAGGGAGGGGCATTGCCTGGCTGAGGCCGTACAACTCCTCAGTGCACTAACTTCTGTCCACCTGGAATCAGGGAGGTATACCAATGATGTCCATTGCCTAAGTTGGGCTGTGACTCTGTAATCAGGATCCAGTACCTGCTCTGGGTGGGGGGGCATTGCCTGGCTGAGGCCATGCAACTCCTCAATGTCCTAAAATGTGTGCAGCTGGTACCAGACAGGTCTAACAATGTCCATGGCATAATTTGTGATGTGGCTCAGCATTCATGATACAGCACCTGGTCGGGGGCATTGCCTGGCTGAGGTCGTGCAACTCAGTGCGCAAACTTTTGTCCACCTGGAATCAGTGAGGTATAGCACTGATGTCCATGGCTTTAGTTGTGATGTGGCTCTGCACTTACGATACAGCACCTGGTCGGGGGCATTGCCTGGTTGAGGCTGTGGAACTCCTCAGTGTGTTAACTTCAAGTAGCTGGAATCAGAGAGTTATACCATTGATGTCCATGGCTTTAGTTGTGCTCTGGCTCTGCACTCAGGATCCAGTGCCTGGTCTGGGGGCATTGCCTGGCTGAGGCCATGCAACTCCTCAGTGTGCTAACTTGTGTACAGCTGGAATCAGAGGTATACCACTCTTGCCCATGGCTTTAGTTGTGCTGTGGCTCTGCACTCAGGATGCAGTACCTGGTCGGGTGGGGGCATTGCCTGACTGAGGCCATGCAACTCCCTCAGTGTGCTAACTTCTGTGCAGCTGGAAGCAGGAGGTGTACCGTTGAAGTCCATGGCTTTAGCTTTGCTGTGGCTCTCCACTCAAGATGCAGTACCTCATCTGGGGCGACATTGCCTGGCTGAGGCCGTGCAACTCAACAGTGTGCTGCCTAGTGTCCACCTGGAATCAGTGAGGTATACCATTGATGTCCATGGATTTAGCTGTGCTGTGGCTCTCCACCCAGGATCCATTACCTGGTCTGGGGGTGGCATTGCCTGGCTGAGGTCATGGAACTCCTCAGTGTGCTAGCTGCCATCAGGGAGGTATACTGTTGATGTCCATGGCTTTAGTTGTGCTGTGGCTTTGCACTCAGGATCCAGCACCTGGTCTGGGGGGCACTGCCTGGCAGAGGCCGAGAACTCCTCAATGTCCTAAGATGTGTGCAGCTGGTACCAGACAGGTATAACCATGATGTATATGGCTTTATTAGTGATGTGGATCAGCACTCACCATACAGTACCTGTTCTGGGGGGCACTGCCTGGCTCAGGCCGTGCAACTTCCTCAGTGTGCTAAGTTATGTGCAGCTACAATCAAGGAGGTATACTGTTGATGGCCATGGCTTTAGTTGGGCTGTGGCTCTGCACTCAGAATCCAGTACCTGGTTCTTGGGCAGGTGGGCATTGCCAGAGCAACCAGAAACACAAACAGTAATGCCAACAGAAATGCAAACAGTGACAGACACACAAACAGTAACAGTAATGCAATTGTAAATGCAAACAGTTACATTCACAGCAACAATAACGCCAAAGCCAACAGTAACGCAAAACAGAAACGCAGACGAAACGAAAACGAAATGCAAAATGGTAATGCACATAGTAATGCAAAGCTAAGCACAAACACAAACAGTACTGAAAAACACAAATGGTAACAGAAACGCAAACATAGTGCAAACGCTAATACAAACCATGACACACACGTGGAGTAGACGGAACGGTAATGCAAATGGTTACGTAAACGCTAAGTGGAAAAGCTAACTGTAATAGTAACAAAAGAGCACACCCTTTCTTCCCCAAAAGCTGTATAGAGAACCACAGTGAATACAAAGAATGTATACATAATAATGCACCTCATAGCAGAAAATGAGCACTTGGAATACTAAATTGCTTATAACTGAGGAACTGCACGTGAAAAAAATTAAAATTTCATATAATTAATGACTTTCCTGGCTAGTTTTGCACTAGCTCTCTAGCAGTGACTAAGCATTATTCTGACGAAAAGTCTGTATCTTGAAGCGTTCCAAGACACAGGCCCCGAAAGGCACGGCAGACGCCATAATGTTAGTCAATGGAAAAATCATCAGCTTCACAGTACTGTAACTTTATAGCCCTCCAATATTTTGTCACCAAACCGCAAAAGGCACATCTGTGGATGTTGGCTTTTTCCTCCAAATTTCAGCCCACAACACCAAACTGTTCTTTTGCAGCTGGGTGGCAAAGAAATACAGGTTATTCACCTGTAACAGGAGTTCTAGGAATGGTATATGTTGTTCATCACACACTTATTGGCAGGTATCCTTGCCACTTTAAATCTTGCCGGAAGGTCTTCAAGCTGGCTCCTCCCACCCCCGTGGTAAAACTCTCGACTCCGCCCCATGCGCCAGATCTGGCCCGCTGGAAGCTCAGGTTGTGCGTCGAGCCGGGAGGTCGGTGGAGTCGTCGGATGAACAACATATACCATTCTAGAACTCCTGTTACAGGTGAGTAACCTGTATTTCTAGGACATGGATATGTTGTTCATCCACACTTATTGGCAGACCCCTAGCAGTTCTCCGGGAAGAGGGAGGCAAGCGCACACTCGATACTTACTTGGGAAATAAAGACTGAGAACCGAGGCCCCAAAACCAGCATCCCGGGCGTGACTCAAGGTCGATGTGGTAGTGGTAATGAAGGTGTGTGCTGACTCAGGTAGCAGTCCTGCAGATTTCCTGGATAGGGATGTCCCTGGAAGCAACCACGATGCAGCAGTATGGCGGGTAGAATGAGCTCTTATCCTCTGGGAGGCTCCATGCCCGCCAACTTATAGCAGAGATCTATGCAGGAGGTGACCCACCTGCTTTATCTCCGCTTGGCTGCAGGTCTGCCAGGTGCGGCTTCAGCGTGGGTGACAAACAGCTGGCAAGCCTCTCCCCAATTCAACCGTGCGCTCCTTATAGTAGTAGCGCCCTTCTAGGGTCCAGAGTATGGAGCCTATATTTGGCCTCCGAGGTGTGATTGGGTAGAACACCGCAGAGTCAACACCTGGTTAAGGTGAAACTCGACACCACCTTCGGAAGGAATTTTGGGTGAGGCGCAGGACAACCTTGTCCCTGTGGAAGACCAGGTAAGGAGGCCAGCGATGGAAAGCGCCTGGAGCTCTCCCATCCTTCTGGCTGGCGTGATAGCCAACAAGAAGACGTCTTCCCCGACAGGTGAGAGAGATCACACCTGTGCATTGGTTCGAATAGCTTGCCCATGAGCTTTGCCAATACCAGCAGTAGATCCCATGGAGGTGGAGGTTCCACTGGAGAAAATGTGATCAAGGCCTTTGAAAAACGCCAGACCACATTTTCCCACATCACTCGACTGCTTCCCGCCCGTGCCGTAAGCAGAGATGGCTGCCAGGTGCACCTTAAGAGTCGCCGACACCCAAGCCCTTGCTGAGAAAGGGACCATAGGTAGTCCAATATGCTCGCAAGGAACAGGAGGAAGGGTCCAGGCCCTTGCTCCTGACACCAAATGGAAAAATCTCTTCCATTTGAAGGGCAGTATTTCCTGGTCGATTCCTTACATGGGACGCCAACTACATTGAGGAACTCGTCGGAGAAACCCAAGGCCTGGAACTCTGCAGCTCAGGAACCAGGCCAGGTGGCAAGGATTGAAGGTCCAGATGGAACACCTTCCCTGATTGATTGAAAGCAGGTCTGGGTGAGCTGGAAGCTGCCTCGGGAGCCTGGAGCTGAGGCTGAGGAGATCTGGATACCAGCATTGGCGGGCCAGTCTGGGGCTACCAGGAATCACCTGTGCCTTGTCCCTCCTCACCTTGAGAAGCATCTTGTGGATCAAGGAAATGGGGAAAGGCGAGAAGAGGCCCGGGGTCCACGGCCTCGAGAAGGCATCCCCTGCAGCGTGCCCTGCTGAGGGGTGGGCATGGAACAGCCTCAGCCTTCGTTCTCCCTGGAGGCAAACAGGTCCACCTGAGGGTGCCCCAATGGGAGAACAGATCTTGTACTACCTCCGGCAGGAGAGACCACTCATGGGACACAGCCCCTATCAGGCTTAGAGCATCGGCCAGGGTGTTGGAGGCTCCCTGCCATGAATGGCTAGGAGATCCACCTCCAGGCTGCTACGAGTGACCAGATGCGGAGAGCTTCCTTGCATAGAAGCATGGCGCGTCCCACCCTGGCGGTTTAGATAGTACATGGTCGTGGTATTGTCTGTCTGGACCTGAACCACTTGACCCCGAAGAAACGGAGGCGAAGGCGGTGAGCTAGGCGGACCGCCGGAGCTCCAGCAGGTTGATATAGGCATCGGGACTCCCGCGGGGACCAGAGGCCATGCGCCAGTGTTCCCTAGATTGGGCACCCCAACCCATGAGAGGGGCATCGGTCGGGTGGGGCGATAAACAAGAGGGGACAAACAGAGATGCCCTCCTGCAGGTGCGCTGGAACGATCCACCACTGGAGAGCGTTCCACACCCCTGGGTCACCATCACCGCTGGTCCAAAGGATCACAGGCGCTGAGACCACTGGCTGGCCAGGCCCCACTGAAGGGGCGCATATTCCAGCGGGCCCAATGGACCACGCTGGTACAGGCCGGGCCATGAGACCCAGGAGGCACAGGAAGTCCCGGGCAGATGCGATTGCCCAACCAGAAATGATCGGGCAAGGAGGAAAGAACCTCGCCCTGTCCGCTGGGAGCTGTGCTCTGGCTTGTAGAGAGTCGAGCTCTGCCCTGATGAATTGTATCACCTGCTTTGGTACGAGTTCCGACTTGGCCTCGATTGATGAGGAGGCCGACTTGAAGAGCAAACCTGGAGGCCAGATCCCTGGACACGCTCCACCTCCTGCTTGGAGGGCTGCTATCAGCCAATCGTCCAGGTAAGGGTAAACCCGACCCCTCGGTGCAGTAGAGAATGCTGTCACCACTGCTATGCATTTGGTGAAGAACCTGGAAGCTTGAGACAAGTCGAAGGGCATGGTTTGGAAGTCGAAAAGGGATCCCTCCGCTCGAAAGTGAAGGAACCTCTGATGCCAAGAATGGATAGGGACGGAAAGAACGCGGCCCTGCAGGTCAGAGAGCAGAACCACCACCCCCGTCTCCAAGGATGGTATTATCTGAGCCAGAGTAACCATCCTGAAGGTTCGAGACCTTAGGAACTTGTTTAGGTCGTGTAGGTCGAGAATGGGGTGCCAACCCCCGTCCGCTTGGGACCAGGAAGTACCTGGACACAAACCCCGGGTCTGAGGAGGTCCATACCTCCTGATCACCTCCTTCTGGAGGAGGAGGCGTGTTGGCTCAGTGAGCCGACAGTGAGGCTACGGACCCCGAGGCCCCGAGTGCGGCGGCTCTGAAGGGTGGGGCCTGCTCGAACTCCAGAGGCAGGCCTTTTCCACCACCTCCGTACCCATCTGTCCATGGTAAGATGGACCAGGCGGAAAGGAAGTGACGGACCGCTCCCTCACTGGGAACCTGGGGTAAGGCAACGAGGTTGGGGCGACGCCCTTCAACCCGGCCACTGGGCAGGCTTGGAGGAGGAACTGGCCGAGGGACCTCCCAGGCCTTTATCTCCTTGTTTCCTGGAGGAGGAAGCCACGGGCTTGGGTTTGGGGTGCCAAGCGCGAGCCTGCTGGCCCTGATGTTGCTGGGCCGGACATGCCACGGCGCAGCAGGACGAAATGGTTTAGGCTGTGGCCTGCGGCCTTTGTCCTTTGTAGCGGAAGAGACCGAGTCCAGGGTAGCATTGGACTTCTCGATCCTCTGGAGGTGACCTTCCACTCCAGGGCCGAAGAGGTCGGTCCCCAGGAAGGGACATCCGCCAACTTGTACTGGGTATCCGCTTGAAGGTGGATATCCTCAGCCATGCCCGATGGCGCATAGCCACTGCGACCGCAACTGACCTGGCGCGCGGGTCACTGATGTCCAAAGCATTCTGAATTTGCTGCTTGGCCACTGCCTGCCCCTGGTCCCGCACCTGCTAACCGTGGTCTGCAGGTCGGCCGAGATGAGGGACTACCTCGTCCAGGGAGCCCAACAGGGCATAAGAGAAGTGGCCATCAGCGCGGCCGAGCTGGCCTGACGAAGGCCGAGGGAGGACGCAGGCATGAGATTTTCGCCCGGCATAGTCCAATTTCTTGGACTCCTTGCCGGGAGGTTTGTCCACGTCCCTAAATTTCTATACCGCGAAAGCGCTGTCGGTAACTAACCCCTCGGCTGAGGGGTGTTCAAAAAAACCAGACAGGGAACGGAAGGACTGCATACTTCCTGGCCATCCTGGCCGAGGCGCAGGGCAGGAAGCAGGACACTGCCAGAGCTCCAAGGCCGGACCCACAATGGCCTCTAGCCACCGGGAAGGCCTCCAAGGGAATCCTCAGTCCAATATCTCCGTGAGGGATACTTGCTTCGGACTGCATCCGGTGGACTCCCAGATGAGCCTAAGTAAGCCCAGAAAGGATGAAGGGCTCTTGTCCATCGACTGACCCCAGAGGACTCCAAGTCCACTCGCTTGGAGAAAAGGGAGGAATCGCCGTCGACTCCCAAGAGTCCGCAAAGAGCTGGCCTGGGCCTGAGCCACCTCCACCTGCTGAGGCCGATCGGGAGTGAGGTGACAGACAGCCTATGGGCAGACCCTGAGCCGACTCAAGAATTCTTGGTCAGAGCCCCAAATAACGGCTGTGGAGGTGGGGTTCCACCAGAATCGGCAGAGCAGCTGATTTTGGCGAGCAACCGCCTGGAACAAGCGCCCTGGGAAGGTCGAGGTTGCTTCGGCTGCTCCGGTGACAACCACTTAATGGCCGGGGAAGGCGACGAGTCGGCTTGTTCCCAATCAGAAGAACTGTTGCCCATGAGGTCCTAAATACCATCGACGAACTTAAGTCGAGCCTCTCCTCGTCGAGGAGGAGGATGAATGATGGCGGCGCCTTTGCCCCGTGGTGCCAAGGACCCAAGACCGCCTGGACTGTGAAGAAGTCCGAGACCGAGAACCTCGGTTTTCCCGAGGGGGTCTGGAGGAGGACGGTGGGACCGGCTCTCCCCTTGGCTTGAAGGTTCACCCGAGGGCCCGGAACCGGAGGCACTGGCAAGCCCAGGATCCTCAACTCCCACCGGGAAACAGGAAGAGGATTTTCGGCTTCACCAGTCAACAACCCGTCAAACGGGTCGAAATATCTCGACTGCGTCGGCGGGAGTCTCGATCAACTGATCTGACGGGATACCGAGACCAGTGCCGGCGGAAGGATCGACCGAAGTCAATGGCCGACTACTGGGAGAGGGACCTTTCCCACTCCCAAGGCGTCAACGGAGGGACTTACCTTGTCTTTCTTTTGGACCGAGAAGGTCCAGCAGACCTGGTGGAGAGGGACAGACAGAGCTCCTTGAAGGAGGCTGAATAAGTGGAACCAGGAAGAGCAGAATAAAAAGCCGCGGCGAGGAAGGGCGGCATGGGCATACCTCCTCTTGAGATCATCTGCTCAAAGCTAATCCGCCCAAACCTGCTGCACGAGCGCAACCGGGCCTCTTTGGTTCACGGAGGAAGCTTCCGGGCGCCCAAGTTGTAAGCAGGCAGCACAGTCTTCGAGCATGGGCCGAGAAAGGAAGAGCAGTCATGAGCCTGCGGGTGGAGTGCTCAAGGCCTAAGCAGTAGGCACTTGCGTGGAGTCCCGGATCGCTTCGAGACATCTTCTGCCCGTAAGGGCATCTCCGAAAACCGGAGTCGATGTGTCCATCGAAACACGAGGGATAGAAGACCAAGTCTAAAGTTGAAAACTTTTAAATTCGCAAAACCAAGAATTAGGAACCAGTCTTATACGCAGAGCGTTAGAGAGGAACCTGAGCTTCAAAGCGTAAGGAAGATCTGGGCGTCATGGGGCGGGCCGAGAGTTTTCCAAGACCTTCCGGCAAGATTTAAGCGGCAAGAATACCTGCCAATAAGTGTGGATGAACAACATATCCATGTCCCTAAATTCCTGTTATTTTGGCCATAGTGTACGAAGTAGTGTCATGATTTGCGACACTATAAAAAAATCACAAAAGTGTTGAATGTCGACTACTTTTGCAACACTGCAGTTTACAAAATTTCAAAATATATTTCTGGGGTGTTTAACCCCCAACAAAAAGATATAGCTAGCATCCTCAGGGCTCAACTAGGTAAACACAAAGGAATTGTGTCCCTAGACAGTCCCAAATTTAAATGGCAAGCATTTCTGTGACCTCTAACTGAAAAAAAATGACTGACTCACGACACTACAGGGTAATTTGCAACACTAAAAACTGGATTTGCGACACCGTTGAATATTTTTTAACTTTTTCTATTGACTATAATGGGAAACTTGTTTTTGAATAACTTTTGAACCGTTTAATATTTTTCGGAATCTTCAAAGGCATCAGGGGACTCTGGCTGCATGTTCCCTGAAAGTTTCAGACCAGTCGTGCAAACCGTGCAACCTGTAGGCGTGAGCAAAGAATGCACAAAGCGTAAATGTGACCGTATATGTAACCATTACGAAACTTGGCAGATCAGAGATCTATGGTACTGCTCCACGCCTGCCAAATTTCAGGCAAATCCATCATACAGTGGCAAAGTTATTAACTTGACAATTTTACACTTTAACCTTAAATAGGTTACTCAATCCTAACTATGGTATACGATAATATTTATA
Source organism: Neoceratodus forsteri (assembly GCA_016271365.2). NCBI lineage: Eukaryota > Metazoa > Chordata > Ceratodontiformes > Ceratodontidae > Neoceratodus > Neoceratodus forsteri. The sequence goes on from CM057459.1 coordinate 35,890,412, forward strand.
TATATATATATATATATATATATATATAATAGTTACAGCTAAACAAAGTAAGACATCAAAAAAGAGTCTTAAAAATGTGGACACATACAGGAAGTAGTAGGGATTGGTCTGAGTAAGTGCTTAAGGGCAGGAAAGGATGGGGGGTGAGGCAGGTTGGGGGTGTTGTTCAAGAGGGAAGGAAGTCTATAAGAGAATGCTAGTTTCCCAGCTGAGGTGCGGACTCTTTGGAGGGAAAAGGAGTGGTGCAGTTCATAAGCGAGTTGTACAGGAGGAGTAGCAGGATTTAGGGAAGAGCCGAGGTAGAGATGGAAGAGTCCCAAACCAGTATTCAGATAAAGGTGGCGCAATGGAACAAGTGTCTCTGTAAGAGGATTAGAGGATAGGGAGGTGAAGCGTCACAGTGGTGTGTCAGAAGGGGAGTTTGAGGCTGAACGACAGAAGGCATGGAAAAGAACATTGAGTTTGATGAGGGAGGTGGCTGAGGCTGCACTGAAAACTACATCTATGTAGTCGGGGGCAGGAGGATCCATTAGGCCACAGATCAAGTCTAACTGGAAAGGAAAGGCTAGCCTTGTTTTAGAGATAACCTAACTTAGGGCACAATCTGGAATGATGGGCACTAAAGTGGGGAGAACCCTAGGGGAGGGATCGAGCCACACCCCGAGGTACTTGTAGGCAGGGACATTGTCGAGAGGGAGTGTTAGTCTGGAGGAGAAGGAGGAGGGCAGAAATCCTAGCGAGTTTTTATTTGGAGCCATAGGTCATGACTCACGGGTTTTTGGGGGTTAAATTTTAGGTAGTTATCGTTGAACCAGGTTTAGAACCACTGAGAAATCTTTTGAAGGGAGATTGGATGGCTGGGGTGAGGGACCAGACAGGAAAAGGACAGTGCCCTGTGACATATGTGGATTTTGGCATGGTGCATACAGAAGGAGGTCATCAATAAACAGGGAAAAGAGAACAGGTCTGAGGAAAAACCTGGGGTACTCCTGCAAGGATAGGGAGGGAGGGAGAAGTAGGACATTACTGATTTTACTCTGGAACCAGACAGTTAAGTAAGAACTGAACCAGGAGACAGAGGCTGGGGAAGGAAGGAGGTGTTAGCTTATTTTTATTTTATTTATTTTATTTATTCAATTCAGAGATAAAGGTGGAGCAATGGGACAAGCATCTCTGCAAGAGGATTGGAGGGATAGGAAGGCGGAATCGAAGGTCTTTGCAAGGTCAGTGAAAATAATAACATAATAATATACTTTATTTTTAATGCACCATTTAGGTATCAAGGCACAGTACAACTAAAAACAGTTAAAACAAATAAAACAATACAGTAATCCCATTAAAATATACAATACAATCAAAGTCTGCAGTCTTCATCACCGTATCCTTTTTCCAAAGAAGGTTTTTAGGACTACTTAAATCTATGGTTATATGCACTCCCTAATCCGATGGGGTAGATAGTTCAGAGGGTAGGGGCCCACAAACATAAGTGCCTGGGTCCCAGCAGATTTTAAAGACACCCTCAGAATCTCCAGCAACCTCCGTCGTCGCCAAGTGGAGCGGTCGCTCATGGTGATAAGGAACCAGAAGCTCTTTCAGGTAGTCAGCACCCAGTCCGTGAGGGCTTTATATGTCAGTATACCAACTTTGAAGGTGATCCACCACTGAACAGGCAGCCAGTACAGTTCCGCAGCACTGGCATGATATGGGAAAATCTAGAAATCCCCATCAACAACTGGGCTGTGGAATTCTGCACCAGCTGCAAGCGCGGATATCATCCTCGGCAGCCCAAAGTAAAGCGTAGTTGCAATAATCCAGACGCAAGGTCACTAAGGCGTGGATCAATGTGGAAGGTCACTGGATGAACACAGTGCTTGATCTTAGCAATGTTTCTCAGGTGGTAGAAGGATGACTAACGACAGCCGACACCTGTACCAAAATGTCAACCCATCGTCAAGTATCACCCCTAGGTCTCGCACCTGTTCAGAGGAAGGAAGCTGGAGTTCCCAAGGAATAATCTAGAGGCCGACCTGCCCCAACCTCCCCATCTGGTGACCTGGATCACAACCATCACCTCCGTCTTCCTAGGGTTCAACTTCAGCCAGCTGGACTTCATCCAATCCTGATTTCAACAAGGCATTTGTTAAAAACGAGAGTGCTCCTTCCTGGTTGGGCGCAAAGACAGGTAGAGCTGGGTATCATTGGCATAACAATGAAACCTCAGCCCATATCATCTTACAATGTCTCCGAGGAAGCCATGTACACTGCAAACAACATGGGGACGGCACTGAGCCTGAGGGACCCCACAAGACAGAGAGATAGGGTCGGAGGAAAAAACACACCACCCTCTGAGTTCTTCCAGTGAGGAAGGATGTAAACCATCTGCGTGCTCAAACCAGAGCGCCCACAGATGAATCTCAGGTGCTCAAGCAGAACCCCATGGTCAACGGTATCAAAAGCTGATGACAGATCTAAAAGTACCAAATGGACCGTTCTTTCTGGTCTCCCGCCATCAGGAGATCAATTGAGCACCGACCAGCACAGTCTTGGTACTATGCCTCTTGGAAACCAGATTGGAGAGATTCTAGATGCTATGGATGGTCAAATGGTTCTCCAGCTGAGCTAACCACTACTTTCTCAATCACCTTCCCACAAGGGAAGGTTAGAGATAAACCTGTAGTTTGCAAGAGAGTCTGGGTCCAGTGAAGCCTTCTTCAACAAAGGTATCACCACTGCTTCTTTCAAAAAGTAGGGGTACTCACCACAGTCAAGGGCAGCAGACTATCTGTGCCAGAACTGGGCTGACAGAATCACCACAACCCATTATCAGGGATGTAGGGTCCGCATCTAAACTACAGCATGTAGGGCCCATCCCTGGACAATCTGCATAACATCCATGATTTCCGCCAGTCGAAGGTACTCCAGGAAAACAGGGGGATAGCGCCAAACCTCGATAATCAACAACTGCATAGAATATGTCGCACAAATCTCCAACCTGATGGCCGCCACCTTATCAGCAAAGAACTGAGCAAACTCTTCACACTGCAGTTGTGAAAAGCTCTTGACCTGCAGACAGGCTGGGTTGCATAGCCTGTCCACAGTTCTAAAGAGTTGGGCTGGTCAGTTCTAAGTGGCAGCAATTTCCTTGGACAGGAACTCTGCCTTCTTATGGAATTTCTGACTGATAGAGCTGATAATGCTCTATCAGTCTAAGATGGTGGCATCTAAGCCAGACTTCCACCAGTATCGTTCTAACCTTCGTCCTAGTCGCATAACTCCCTCAAGGCTCCATCAAACCACGGAGACCGAGGGCAAAGGAAGAGAGGACGCACACAGACTAGAGTAATAGAATCCAGCGCTGAGGTAATGGTCCTATTATAGGCCAGGAACCAAAACCCTCAGATCACTGCTAGCCACAGGAAAACTTGACAGATCAAGCACTGCTGCTAGGCCGTCAGGAAGCAACATCCCATAAAGGACGGCACTTGACCATCTCCACAGGGGTTGGCCTCCGAGGGGTGCAAAATTGAATCACACAGTGTAGTGATCAGACCATCCAACTGGTTCCACCCCAAGGTCAGAGGCCTCAATCCCCAGGAGGAAAACCATGTCAAGAAAATGGCCACATTTATGGGTAGCAGTGGTAGCCACCTGTGTGAGACCCAATGAATTCATCAGCTGAAGGAAGTGTTGTCAAATTGCGAGAGTTCGTCATAGATCCAGGCATTGAAGTCACCCAGGACCATCAGCCTGGGCGACTCAAATGCCAGGTCAACCACCAAGTCCGCCACTTCATTAAGGAATTGCTTCCCATCTCCGGTGGGCGGTAGATGAGAGCTATCCTATAGCCCACACCTACTACCACAGCACATTCAAATGATCTGGCCTCCTCAACTGGAACACTAGTGAAACCAGTCTGTCTTGAACAGACCGCAACCCCCCTGCAGTCCAGTTTCAGCGGTGCATCACCAATACCCAGCCAGAATTGCAACCTCTAATATGGGGTCTGCATTATCATCCAGCCAGGTTTCAGTGATGCACGCCAGATCTGCCGACCCAATAAGATCAGCAATAACTGCGGTCTTGTTTTTAACAGATCTGGCATTACACACACCGCCTAGTAGTGATCCTTGTGATCCATAGCTGAGTGAATGGCATCAGTAAAGCAAACAAGGAGGAAGTGGTAGAGTTAAATTTTCTAAATCCTGATTGGACAGGGAGAGAGTCTTGGAGGCAAGGAGGAAATCATTTAACCTTCAGAGGACTAGGGATTCTTGGAACTTGTGAGCAATGGCAGAGGTGATATTGGGCAGTAGTTGCCAGGGACACTGGGATCACCCTCTTTGAGAAGGGGAGAGGACCGTAGCAGACTTCCAGGCTGAGGAACAGCAGCGGAGGACAGAGAAAGATTGAGGAGGTATGTTAAGGGGTCAAAACAGAGGTGCAGAGATTCTGAGGAGTCTAGGGTGCAGCCACAGGGCTGGATTAACGGGGTGTAGGGAGACAAGAGCCTAAGGACTTCTAAGGAGATACTGGTAGTAGTTGGAAGCTAGACAGCTGTGTGGGGGAGGGGGTCTTGGGAAGGGCACAGGTCATGAAGAACTTATTTAGGGCTTCAGCAACCATGGTAGAGTCCGAAACTAATGAACCTGCCTTGCAGAGAATGGGTGGGGGATTCAGAGGAAGGGTGCAGGAGAAATTGGAGATCATTCCAGAAAGAGGACAGAGTACTGTTAGAGGTTTGCAAGCATGATTTGAAAATTCTGATGTGCTGGGTCCACCGCACAGTAGTGGAGTCATCGTTGTGGCACCAGCAACCCAGGTTTAGGAACGAGCCGGAAGCTGGAGGGATGGTCAGGGGAGATGGATTGAGTGGCAATTGAGTGCTCTCCATCTCTGGGGGAGAGAGGAAGGGGATCCCATACCTCCGGTGTAGCACTCCTGGGTGACCACAGGGGTGGCTTGCTGGGGGGGTTGCAGCTGGGAGGCATCGGATGCTAGGCAGGATTCTGCTGTGGCGTCATTGCACTCCATGCTCCCTGCTCAGGGAAAAACACCTAAAAATAAGCACAGCTCCCCAACCGGGTCTCCCCAAGCTGCCACTGCCTTAAGGTCCGCCTTGATGAGGTGGATGTGTTGGGGTGGTTTAGCTGGCTGCCCCTGCCCTGCCTCCAAAGGGTAAACTGCAGCTCCATGGGGTGGGTCAGTAGGTGATGGGTTGGAGGGCCGGACAGAGACTAAGGGGCCTTTCCGAATTTACTGTACAGCCATTGTGGAGGGCACAATATGTCTGCAAAGTCAGCCGGTCACAAGAGGTTTTAAATAGTGCCAAGAGAGGTCACAGATTTGCACATGGCCAAGATTTCTGGAGATCCAGGGATGGTGGCAGCGTTTACTCTGATTGATTTTAGTGGGGCATGGGCATCCCAGACTTTTAGGAAGATAGATGTGAAGTGGGTGAGGCTGTGTCAACTGAGGGGATGAGAGGACCTGTGACAATTTGCCATGGCCAAGTCCAGGTCTTGGAGTAGTTTATTTGAATCAAGGCTTTTGAGGGGATGATACTGGATGTATTTGGGAGGGTTAGGTGGAGGACATATCTTCCTGATGCAAAAGGTGGGGCAGTGGTCACTAAGCACACTGGGTAGTACAACCAGAGCAGATGTGGTGAGGGTGGGCTGAAAGCACCCAGTCAATCAGGGAGTGAGACTGACAGTGAGGGTTGGGAGAGTTGGCTCCTTGATCATTTGGGTCAGGTTTAGTGCTACTATCTGGAGGCATGAGTTGGGGATGAGGAGTAGAGACAGTCTAGATTAAAGTCTCCAAGAAGGATCAGTTCACCTGCTGTTGCAAGGGTAGTGGCTGCGGTGACACGGGTGACAAGGGATGAGGAGGGAAGTTTAGGGAGGCACATAGAATGCCCACAAAAGCAGCGTTGAGGATGGAAAGTGAGGTTAGCTAAGAGGAGTTCACGAGATAGGGGAACTCCACGATCGGAGATAGTGCATGTTATGGAGTTGCAAGAGTAGATAGTTACCCTACCACCTCTTTTCCATGGTCTTACCCATACAGGTTATAGTCAGGAAGGGCCAACTGGTTGTCTGGAATCAGTGAGGACAGCCACGTTTCCATGAGACATAATATGTCAGGGAGTGCTGAGTGACCCACACTTTTAGTTCGTCCAGTTTAGGAAGCAGGCTATGAGCATTTGCATGGAAGAATCTCAGACCTTTGGGAGATCAATGGGGAGGTCTGGAGGTGCCAGGGTTTAGTTCAATGTCCTTGCTAAAGTAGAAGGACTAAAGGTGATGGTGGGAGCATGATGTTTGTGCTTCAGTCGGTAGCTTTGAAGTGGAGATGCAAGGGTGATGGAGGATGGAGATGATGAATAGCTTCAATCTTTATGAGAGTTGTTCAGTGTCGAGGTGAATTAACAATGTGGTAAGGGGAACTGGTGGGAGGGGAGAGGTGTGGGGAGACAGAGTAGGAGGCAGATAGGTCGCATAGGGGTAGGATACAGGAGGAGGTGCTGGAATGAGACAGGACATAGACAGGTGGGGGATGGGAAGAAAGAAAAGGAGGGGCTAGAAGAGGGTAGAGGGAAAACAAAGGGAGGCCATGGGGTCGCTGTGGAAAGTACAAATGGAGCAACAGTGGCCTAACAATATAAGCTGCAGGTGAAGAACTGGGGAGACACAAAAATCTTACACGAACAGATCACATGACACGTCACCTGATTCAGAGCTATGATGTAGTGCAAATGGCCTCATAGTGCCTTGTCTCTGCTATGAGGTTATTTGCTTGAGGCACTTTGAACAAGGCAAACTGCTCCACAGGAGCAATCAGACACCTGTGACAGATACTGACTGCTGCTTTTCTCCTTGGAGCCCTGTTCTCCCAATTGGACATAAACCTTATGTGGCCAGTAGAAGGCTGTCATTTATGAGTCTAGTTTGTCCCTGAAGTTGTGCTTCACTTCTGGATGGTATATTTAAACCTGTTTTTAGCATTTGCAATATGCTTCAGCAATATCTGAATATACCAGAATAGCCCCAGACTCTAATTTGCTCCTGAGACCCAGAGTTTTGGGGAGCAATTTCCAAGTTATCAATATGCTGTGTAAAAGAATTTAAACTGGGCTGTTAAAACATTATAGTAAAAACCCCTGTGCCATAAAGAAACTGCTTGAGAACTTTTAATAACCCAATAAAACTGTGGTTAGAATAATTTGACAGTATAATTCAAATAATCATTTATATGGGAGTGATGGCTGGAGATCATCATTAAACTACAATTATATAAAACTAGACAAAATACTGGCAGATGACGATACTTACTGTTCTGTAAGCAAATGCTAAAGACTCATAGAAATGCTCCTGTAATGGCTACAGGGATAATTAGAATGACACCATCTGTTGCTTAACACATTTTCAGGATAATTTATTCACATGACTAACATGGAAATATGGAAAGAACATTCCATTCTAATCACCTAGTCAGCTTTGACTACACCAAAATGCCCTCTTCAGATTTCCATTAATCATGTCAACTGTTGATCATTTTATGTGAAAAATTACTTTTTGGTGTGCACTGTTTTGGAGGGTACAGTTTTACACAGTATTATGCTGTAATGATCACTGTTGTAAAAGTAGCATTCTTTATGACAGTATCATGACTGGATATAGTTTTAAATTCCTTCAGTAAAACATAAGTAAGAGTGCACAGCCCTTTTTACGTTGCTTGCACACATGTGCAAGAAACATAGTGCCATCATCCAGAGTGTTCAGAAGTGTGGCAGCCCTCTGCCAATTCAGTCAGTGTGACAGCAGTTGAAAATGCAGTACGTACAGTTGAAGAGGAGCTACGCTTCAGTGAGCGCGATAGATCACATGTCATGCGCTCCCCACCATATACACGCCGGATACTGCATGCTCGTGCTTCTCCCATGCACACACTGTAGCAGTCGATGTGGGTGCCCAATCCCCGCCAGCTGTGCTGCGCCCCACCCAACAGAGTTTCAGGTGCCACGCTGGGAGCCCACTCCAGCATGGCAGCAGTCTGTATGGCCGACGGGGGTCCAACTCTGTTGACTTTACTGTTTCCCGAGACTACTGGGTGCCACGCTGGGAGCCCACCCCAGCGTGGCAACAGGTCCTATGGCCGACAGGGTGCCTAACCCCTTTGGCTCCATTGTCCCCACCCCAAACAGCTTTCCAGCTGCCATGCTGGGAGCCCACCCCAGCGCAAGCACAAGTCCAGTGTCGCCCAAGTAAAAAAAAAAAAACTAAAAGAAGAAAACCTTCCTCTCAGTCTCTCCTGCCCCCCACCCGCGCCCACCCTCTGTGCATCTACCTCCCACACCCCCTCACCTCACCCCATACTTACCTCCCGGAGTCCAGCGATGATCTTCGTGACCGGGAACACGCCTGCACTCTTCAAAGCTGACCGCAAACTGAGGAAATACCGTAAGCTGTATAATGGAATAAATAAGGTTTTTTCAACTTTACTGTATATCTCGATTTTGGGGAATTTTTCACCAATTAACATAGTTTTTGGATCCCATCTCATGACTCGAACATTGTCATGGCATTAATCGCACCAAGGGTGATTTCGAGTCACTGTGTGGAACCACCTTTCGGGACCAATTAATGAAATGACAGTGTCACAGTTCATGAGGTATAGCCCCAAAACCGATGTTGAAAATTTGCAAAAATTCTAAAATGACTGTTTTAATGAGCATGTGTTGCGCTTGTTCCTACAAGACGCTGTAAGTTCACAAATTTCAATATATCCACTCCAGATTAACATTACCATTTTACCACACCTCCTTATGAGCAGTACAGCTGTCATTTCACATCTTGACCAAAATGTGTTTCAGCATGTAAGCACAATGGCGCAGTCGGTAGCGTAAATCAATGTTCGGACAGATTAAGAAAATCACAGTGACACTGTTCATGAGCAGAGGTGTTAAAATGGCTATGTTAAAAATTTGGTGAAACAATTCCTTCAGCCATTCTGCAATGTTACTAATGAAGACATTGAACAGGATTGGCCCCAGGACCAATCCCTGCAGCACCCACTGGTCACCCCTCCCTAGACTGCACCCATTTACCACCACCTCTGCCTCCTGTCTGTTAGCCAGTTTCTAACCCAGTTTACCACCCTTTCCCCATGCCCCTACCCAGCTAGTTTATCAACCTCCTATGTGGGATGGTGTCAAAGGCTTTGCTGAAATCAAGGTAAGCGTTGTCCACTGCCCCACCCTGATTCACTTCCTTTGTCACCCAGTCAAAGAAATCAGCCAGATTTGTCTGACATGATGTCCCCACTGTGAATCCATGTTGTCTATGGTCCTGGGCTCCGATGGCTTCTAGATGCCACACTATCCTTTCTTTAAGCAATGTCTCCATGATCTTCCCCACTACTGAGGTGAGGCTGAACAGCCTATTGTTCCCCGCCTCTCCCTGCTGCCAGACTTGTGTAGAGGGACCACATATGCCCTCCTCCAATTCACTCATATTGAATGACTCAGTGAACATGGCTGCCAGAGGTACTGCTATCTCCTTTGCAGTTCTTTTAATATCCTTGGGTGTATAGCATCTGGCTCCATCGCTTTGTCCACCTTCAATTTAGTGAGCTCCTGCAGGACTCTTTTGCCTTTGAATGGACTATTGTCCACCTCTTCACTCCCTTAGCAACTGCTGTACTGCTGTGGCCCTTGCCTCCCACTCTTCTGTGAATACTGAACGAAAGACACAGTGTATGTCTTGGGAGGAAGGCATGGAACAATCACTTCAAATACCTAAACAGCACATACAAGCAAGCAACATTCAGCATTGACAAATGCTTGTTATAGTGTTTAACACACAACGTAAAAAACAATAGTTAAATTCTGGTCTCATTTTCTTACAAGTGAAGACAACTCAACTTACCCAAACACTAACTTTATTCTATTTTTTTAACATTTTCACACTCAGGTGGTCTCATTTAGGTGCATAACCTAGTGCAATGATGGATCCAGAAGGTGGCAGCAGGAAGGCGCAAGCACATTTAGTCATAGATTAGAAAAGGACCGACACTAACAAGTAAACTGTATATTTCACTGGTTCAGTGGACAAGTAAGTGTTTAGGATGCTTGTGCCACATGGTAGAGCTTGTGCTACAATGGAATAGGTTAAGGTTGAATAGTATATACAAGGTCTTTTACGCTCTCTATTCTGGAGGAACTACCACCATTTTGGGGAGCGATGATGCAGAACCCTCTTGAGAAGGGTTCCACCCCTAGAGAGGCCACAGAAGTGAGGTTCCTTGGCTGAAGGTATTGTAGGGAAGAAGCCCAGGTGGAACAAGGTGAGCCTCTGGAGAAGGGGTGGATGGTGGTAGCAACAAAACAAGCGCCTGGAGGATGCTTGAGACATGTGCACTTTATAGCCCTACATGTGGGTGTGGCATGGCCCCCACTGCCCCACCAAACCCCAGGCAAGTCTGGGAATTGACTGATCCAACGGACAACTAAGTGTGTAGGACGCTAGTGCAACATAGTAGTGTTTGTGCCACAAAAGAAGAGGTTAAGGTTGGATTTGTTTGTGCATGTGGCCTTCAAAGCTCTCCGCTCTATAGGAATTACCACTCTTTCAGGATACAATGACATGAAACCCTCATGAGGAGGGTTCAATCCCAAGAGGTCCTGCAGAAACAACGTCCTTTGCTAAATGTACCTTAGAGAGAAATCCCCAAAACTCAGGAGCCAAACAGATGATTACTCTTCAAAAGCTTGACTAAATAAGTAAGTCTTAAGACCCTCTTTATGGCCTTCACCAAGATGGCCTCCCTCAGGTCACTGGGAGGGAATTCTAAAGGACAGTGCTAGCCACCTCAAAGGCCTAGTCCCCAAGGTTTTAATCTGGCCCTTGATATTGCATGAAGCCCCATTAATGGAGCAAAGAGAGCGCCAAGACACGAAGGGTGCAGGTGAGCCACCTGATAGCCCAGCAGGGCGTTTTGAGTTAGTAAACCAAATTTTTAAGGAGATATGCCACTTTTCCAGCTGTCAGTACAGTTCATGCAGTGCCAGGAAACACAACATGTCCTAGAAGGCCAGTCAGCAGCCTAGCAGCCACATTCTGCAATGACTGCAGGTGCCACAGCACTCCTCCACTGACCCCGAGGTACAGAGCATTGCAGTAGTTCAGCCTAGATGACACCTATATGTTTACCAGTGTTACCAGGTCTCCAGGGGAATAAGGATTTAATCCAGCAGATGTTCCTTAGATGGTAAAACCACTCTGGTCTACTGCTGACACCTGAACCTCAAGTGCCAGCCCCTCATCCAAAATTACCCCAATATTTTTTACTTTAGTGGCATCCAAGAGCTTAAAGAAACTGAACCAAAGTCCCGTCTCCCTCTTGGTAGCTGCCACTCTCCTCCTTCAGCCCTGCTTGACAACTAGCACTTCAGTCTTGACAGGGTTAAGTCTTAACAGCTGTAGAATAGGGCTGCTAGCTGCAAACCTGAGCAGACTCGATAGACTGAAAGGCCTTTGTCTATTGGCAGTTTTCGATGTTCATATGTTCGTTAACCAGCTCAATGACATCCAATCCCGGATCTCGCCACCTATATTTATCAGTTTATGGATTCCAATGGGGTCTTCCTTTCAATACACCACAACGCAAATTTAATCTAACAGGTACAGAGCATTACTGCTACCTTCAAATCGAACTTACTTGCTCGACAAGCAACAATCCTACATAAAGCGTCTGAGCAAATCCATTATTAATGGCTATGATACTGGATGCCCAGAACGGTTGTTCTATGGAAACACCTGAATGGGAATCTTTAAAAGTCTACAGCAGTTACTTGGAAACAAGACTATGTCGGTCTTAGATAGCTGGAACAAAGAACTTAATACTCAGATTGAATACAATTACTGGATTAAATATGCTATTCCAGCTATTAAAATTACCTACTGAACTCAGTGGAGAGAATTTTCTTGGAAAAGCTGATATTTCTGCATCCCAGTGGTATAAGTTAAGTATATGCCATCAGTTTATGGCTACTGTTGGAGAAACTGCTGTACTAACCCAGCTGATCATGGACACGTATTCTGGTCCTGTCCAGTGCTGGCCACATACGGAAACAAGTTCTGCTCCAAATAGAAGAATTAGTGGGTGGCCCCTTGAATCTGACCCTAGAATTGACACTTTTAATGGTTCCACCTAGGGGAATACATCTCACAGTCAGGTTCCCTATTCCTATTTACCTCTTGACAGCTAAAAAGGTAATAACTTGAAACTGGATGAAACCAGACCCGCCAACAGCTGGCAGTATAGCCTAGAGATTAGAGGAGCGAGATGTGAAGCGAGCTTGGTACATCCAGCAGACCAGACCTGAGTTTGATTCTCACAACCTCCGGCTTGCATACTGTGTGACTCTGAGCAAGTCACTTAGCTGCGTGGTCACCCCTCAAAACAGGCACCCTGTGCCTAGTAGGCCTTACCCGCTACCAAAGACTAAAATAAAATAAACAGTGGCATGGTGTAAAATAATGAACTAAATTTACCACATGGAAAATTCACAGCTTAATGCATGACAGGCAGGAACAGTTTAACAATAAATGACAAAGATGAGTGCTACACATATCAAATATTGACTCAGACGTCATCCCCTAGTGAATTACTAGCACATCTCCCTTAACCTCCCCACCCCGGATTTCCGAGAAGGGAAGATAGCAAACCTATAAATTAATAATTAGACGATTACTGAACTGGATGTGTGGCGAGAGATGGGCAGGCTGCACCGATAATAGTCAGGGTAAACAAAAACGAATTTACAGTGTAAGATTTATAAGTGGCTATGTAAAAATTGAAGCCTATTAGATAATGTGAGGATTGCCTTCTTAATCAGATGCAATACTTGTAAGAGCTATGCCTGGTATTGAATGATATGAATGTGTATTTAATTATGTCTCAATAAAAGAAAAGTTAAATAAAACTCTTGCAGACTCTAGACAGGCTGGATGGAGTAGCCTGTCCTGAGTCTGAAAAAGCTAAGCTGACTGATTCTTCCCAGCAGGAATCTTCTTGACAAAAAAATTGCCTTTTTCTGAGTGACTGACCATTGTTTTTCACTGTAGTGAATATTTAAAGCAAGTCTCTCCTTCTAGGTCCTGGATTCCTTAAACAATGCTCCAACCTCCAACCCCTTCCCTTCACCTCCCTCAGCTCACCCATAATACCATGGGGAGCCATGGCGTGAAACCAGAGGGTGTACATGGGTAGGTGCCACTTGATCAAAAGCTGCCTGGATAGCTCTGTTATAGATCATCACAGCTTCCTCTGGTCCCATGGCACATGATACCACCACTCCCGTGCCAGGAGTCCTTCTGGCCAAAACACTCTTATAGGGTGGTACTGGAGCATCTTCACGGGTGGACTACAATGAGGCCCTGAGGGAGACCCTGACAGTACAATGATCCGACCAATCTTGGCTCTCAACCTTGAGCCCCAGGAAAATATCAAGTCCTATACATGGCCATGATGTTGGAGTGCTAGAAGTAACAACTTCTATGAGACACAGGGATTCCATTCCCAGAGGAAATCTTTTCCAAACTGTGAGAGTTTGTCATTGACCCAGGCAAAAAATCACCCAGACTGAGCCACCTAGGTGACTTCAACATCCTGTCAGTGACAGACCCATGATTACCTGCAGGAGATCCCCTTGTGCCCCAGAGACCAGTACACGAGTAGGATCCTGCAGCCTAAACCTGGACGCCCAAGCACAGCCATGGATTCAGACGATGAGGTATCTCACATTGGGTGCATCACCAAGTTCAGCTTGAGATCTAAAACAGATGGCCACCTTTCTGTGATCCTTCCTCGGTTAGTGTATCACAGAAACCTGGCTTTGATGGCTGTCTTCAACACCAAGCCCACATCATCACTAAGCCAGGTCTAACTGATATAAGCCAGATTGACAGAAGTATCCCAAAATAAAGTCCACTATTTATTTTATTTTATTCATTTTAAAATTTTTGCCAGGAAAGACACATTAAGCTGAGGCTTGTTTCCAGGTGCATCCTGGGAGCACAGGGAAGTTAAGTGACTTGCTCATAGTCACACAGTAAGCAAGTGGTGACTGCGGTTCAAGCCCAACCACTATTCTATACTGCCTCCCACTATAATAGCTGTCTTATTCCTCAATATGGCATTGCATAGCTCTGCCTGAAGAGGATGAATAGAGGTGGCAGGCCCCTCAGTTACCTGCCCACTTGGTCCATTGTGAGCCTTGGGTACGGGAACTAAACACGTCCTGACTTCTCATTGTAGAGTAAGTAGGTGACCAATTTCATGGAAGGGTCAGAGTAGAGCCTGTGGGGATATACAGGTAATGACACCACCTACCTGGACATTACCACCCCAGGCTAATGTACATCATTTCACCTTTGTAATTTTTTTAGTCCTCCCCACCAAGTCAGGGCCTACGAAACTGGGCTCACAATAAAAGCACCTTCCTGTTCTGCCATCAGGATGCAGCATGAGGTACCAGCGAGCAGAGCCAGGATAGAATGTGGGCATCCTGTAAATAAAAAATAGTTAATAGATGAAAACATACTTACCATGCCTTCATTCTGTCTTTTCTATGCTTCCTCTTTCCCTCGGCTTCACCCTGGGCTGGCCATCGGTGACGATTTCTTCTTCTGTTTCTCTTTCTTCTTTCCTTTCTCCCCCACCCCTCACCCCACGACAGTATTAGGTCTAAGCCCTCAGTCCCCAGGAAGTAGGTCTGACAGGAGGGCTATAATGGGTAGTGACCTCCCTACTGGGAGATCAAATATGAATAAAATTTCACCCAGTAGGAGGCATCTCAAAACGGTGCCCTAGAAAACAAAGGGTTGTTTCTTATAGTTTGTATCCTGCTTGCCTTTATTTTAGCAGAAGGGATACTAGACAGAACAGTTCAGCTCTGTTCCTTGGAGCTTGCTATTTAAATAGGGGCTTGCTGAGGGACTCAGATGCTCTAAACATAAGGGTACTTTCAACATATTTATATATTTCTCTCCCGCTACACCTTCTCAAAAGCTGAGTGTTGGGGAACAGGAGAAAGCATAAAAGCAACTCAGCACTCCTAGCTGGCAGACAGCTGATTCAAGAAGTCTTAGGACAGCAAGGAAAATGTTGAGCCCTGCACAAGAATCCTGCCAGCCTTCACTCCAAAAGGAGCAGGATGAAAAATATATATATATTTACTTAAACAAAGGGGCTTATTTAGAAAAAAATACAGATTTCTTTGCCCCGAGTGCAAGCACTGCAGCCAGCAGGAGAGAGTAAAACAAAGGAGCCACGTCGACACATTTCCTGGGTCAACACTGCAGACTGAGCCCAGGAACTTCCTCCGTAGAATTCAGACATATGGTGTCTCCACAGGCCGGCAGGGAAGCTGAGCCCCAAGGTTGAAAAGGGATCAGTGTGCATGGACTACCCAGCCTCAGAAGGCATAGTGCTGCATATCCAAATCTGAGGCTCCCTTCCACATGGAACACATGGCTGCCTGGCAGTGTAGGAAGGCTGCAGGCCAAGGTAGCCAAATAGAAAATAAAAACTTATTATTTAAAGTCACAGTTTATGCACAAGCACACCAGCTGATAAAATGCCTTTGTGTGATATAATGTCCTGCCTGAGTGTACACTGTATTTGTACGAAATAAAGTATAAGCCTTACGTTAAAGGGAACCCTGCTTCTTAGAAGCCAGCCACCCATATAATCAGGCCTTTTATACCTGCGTGTTGGAAGTGAGACAGACCCTGTGTGGCCCAGTGGGGAGGGATAAATAAGCCTGTGGAATGGAAGCTAGTCAGTCTGTCTTTGGTCTGGCTAAGCGGAAAGGCCTCACTGCTAAAAGGAGTCAGAAACTCTAAGGAAACAGTTTTCAATCTGAGACCTGGTTAATAGTGTCAGCGAGACAAAGAGGGGTTCCTGCTGATTTACCTGGTTAGTCTGGTTAACCTAATCTGCTCTTACAAAAAAACTGCCTAAATTGTCTGTAAAGTGGTCACAAAGACTTGCCTTAAAAGGAAAAGTGACACTGTTGAATAAAACCAAGCTGACTGTGTGTTAAGCCTGACACCTGATGTCTGTTTTCCTTTAGCAAACCCAGTATTCTCCCACATATGGTGTCGGCAATGGGATGCCGGTGTGCAGTGGTGAGCCAAGCACTGGGGAAGCAGATGTCGCAAACCAAAGAGGCCGATAGAGTCTCACAGCAGCAGATGGTGTTTCTGGCAAACAGCAGTGGCGAGATGATCAGTGACATACTGCATCCAAGACATCCAGCAAACGGACAGAGGTGCGCGCCTAGCCAAGCTGGTGAAGATGACCCAAGTGGTGGAGGCCCCAACGAATCTGGTGAGGTGGCTGGTTGAAAATGGCAAGAGTCTAAGCAGCGATGCCTGGACTCCGAAAACAGGTATCAGATGGTGCAGGAGGATGTCGAAAGGAGGAAGGAGAGTACCAAGACGCAGATGGGAGCTGGTGGATTCTAGTTCTTGTTGTTGCCAGTCTGCAGGAGATGTCCATTCCTAAGGAAGAGGTGGAGCTTCCTGTTTTCCAGTTTCCCAGGGGCTACCTGTGCCAGCAGCAGAATCCGAGACTGATAAGCGACTGATGGAAGACAGCGGAAATGACAGCTGGAGTGCCATAGACTTTACAGAGACACAGTTCCTGTGCTGCGCAGTTTGCTGAAGGAAGGCCTGAATCTGCTCAGCAAGAAGGAGAAGGCTGAAGGGACTGTAAAGTATGCAGCCAAACAGTACAGTTGTGTAAGAACTTACCGTAACAGTAGATCTTAGAAAGGATCTCTTGCAGCAGGCCACACCTATGGAACTATAGAGGACCCACATAACTGGACAAACACCAAAATGGTTAAAAACGTTCTCCCCATTCATTTAAGAAAAAAATTGCACTTTACATCCAACACCTAAGTTGCAGAGAGGTGTTGTTTAACTTTTGTCCTGGAGTTGTGTGACATTTATGCGGGCCGCTCCATGAGACAATTGAGGCAGCGTATGGGTGAACATGTACGCTATACAGCATGTAGACATGTCATATGCTATAGTTAAACATATAAAAAGCAAACCGAACTTAACCATAAAATACGGTTTATAGGAACTGAGAAGAGTGACCTTCAATATGAGCTAGGGGTACTTGAAAAAAAATTATAGGGACACGTGAAGAGGGTGGATTACACCTTGGAAGCACGAGGAATGAAGGCATGAGCAAGCATAGACTTGTCTGCCTTCTTATAAAAACTGTAAGGGAAGGGAAGTACATGTAACTAAAGTAATGTACATAAGAATACTGACTTATATTTATATGTCAGTAATCTGATTTGTGCTGAAATCACAATGTTTGAAGTTCGTGCCTGATGAATTGCTTGAATTAATTTATGACCATACTACACTCTTTAATATATGTTTTAGAGTGTAGAAACATGTTTATGCATATGTAACCCCTAGGTGGTGCTATTCCAAGGGCTACTACCCTGCCTGCTTGGCTAGTAGCAGGTTAAGAGCCTGAGTTCTGAAATGGGTGCCTCCACCCGGAGGTCAGGGTTTTAGTGGTCAAGCTAACCTGGGCACAGCCCTCTGGAACACTGTAACCCCTTCTTTCCCTTCTAGTGGCCAGAATAATACACAATAATCACTTCACAATACCCTTGAACTCCAGTCAGTTACCCACACTGTTTGCACTTACCACCAGGGCAGGTTCCTCTAGCTCAACCTGGGGACCCCTGTAAAACAAAGTTATGCAAAGCAAATAGCAACAGTACAGTATTTTGGCACAAACTGGAACCACAGACAGGTTAAATGCAAAAGAGTTAGATCTGATTTATTTAAGCGACTTGAACAAGGGAGGCGTAATCAGGCTGATTTGCTAAAAGCTATATGTAACCCCTGCAAATGGGGTTCCCAAAAGACTTCAGGAGCTTGCTTGAATGCTCCAAGCCTGAATGGTGTTTGGCATTTAAGCCATTTATCAGTGAGTGTTTTAGAGCCTCTGGTACTGTCTCTTTAAGAGCTGTCTGCTTGCAGACATAATTAGTTGTATGGGGACTGTGTGCTTCTCTGAGTACCACTCGAGCTGCTGCCAATTCACTTCATTTGGCAGTCACTAGGAGTGCAAAGGAACCTATCTGAAAGATGTAACTGTTTGCCAGAAATTATTTAGAGTAATAATGAAATTACAGTTTGTCTAACCTGCTTGCTTTGCAGTCAGAACTGTGTCTGCTAGTTCCCCATTCTAGTTTTGAACTGCTGAACTGGACCAATCAGTGTGGGGTAAGCTAGCTCTAAAATGGTGCCTTGGACGAATCAGAACTTGGACTCATAATCTGAGCCAGCCACAAGAGGATTGTATGGGCAGTGACTCTGGGAGATGTAGTTTAGACTTTAGTGCCTTTTGGACCAACAGCAGCAGTCTATTGTGAGTGACAGCCAATCCAGTCAAGAACTGGGAGGAACTCAAAGGAAGTGCCGGTTTTGTCGGTTGGAGTTTCAGTTGAGCTTTGGCAGTGAAGAAGGAAGGAGCCCTGTGCTTTTCAGTGTGCAGTTTTAGTCAAAAACGTGTGTAAGGCCCAGAGTTCCGGTCTGCAGCTTGTGTAACAGCTTGTTAGGACTGAATCCGTCCTGTGAAAAGAATCAAAGGATCTCTGAAGAGTAGAAACCAGGCTCACCCTGTAGAAGACTGGAGGAATTGCTGAAAATTGCACTCGGTCTGTCAGGAACTGAATCTGCTGTGTGTTCTCCCGGGTATTGTGCAGTAATGTGCGATCGGGATACAGATGCAGCCTGCCTGGTATAGTGCTTTCTTTTATATGGATGTGTGAAGAGGTTTGTGTACCTCAGTGAGCCCTGCTGACATTGAAGGACACTATCTTATTTGGAGGTCGTGAGTACTAATTCAGGGTCGCTCCCTGTTGAATTGCCACATTAAATCCAAATGGAATTACTGTACTGCTGACTGTTTAATTCTCCTTTTCTCTGTGTGAAAGGGCCCCTACCAGCTGCCACGGTTTGGACTAGCCACTAGGGCTTGGGTACCCAGGGACAGTAACTGATAGGGATAGGCCTGTGCACAGAGCCATAGGTAGATTATTAGAGTGATAAGCTAATTAACCTGATTTCCCCTGTCCTGTTATATCCCTAAATAAATCAGAGCTGCTTGTTTCAGCAAAGTTATACTGCCTGAGGTATTTGTCTATGTTAAAGTACTGTACTGTGATTGTTGCACTGTATCTCATTTCACAGGAGGTCCCAGTGCGGAACCAGACCTGGGGGTAAGTGTATACTGTGAAGGTAATTCTGATATATTGTGTGGGCCACTAGTGGGAAGAAAGGGGTTGCAGTGTCCCAGAGGCTGTGACCAAGTTAGTTTAACTATTGCAACCCTGACCTCTGGGTGGAGGCACCGCCATTGGATCCAGGCCCTCAACCTGTTAGTGGCAAATCAGGCAGGTAGTAGCCCTGGGATAGCGCCATCTAGGGGTTACATCTTGAGGCTCACCGCTGGGATTGTGTGTCCTCTAGTGGCCATATTCGAACCACTGTTAAGAAAAAATGGGTACCCCGACAGAAGTGGCTGTGCACAGGCTGGTGGGTGGTGTACTAGGGAGGAGATCGACCCCCAAAATGCTATGCTTATCCTGGACATCCCTGGGTATCAATACGGACACTGTGCAGGGAGTACTTTCCAAGGTGGAAGGTTTACAAAACCCTGTGGTGGTGGGTCGGCATGCTAATCTGTCACCCACTTTCCTGGCCCTAGTAGAGTTTAAGGATCCATAGATAGCTCCAAAGTGCCACAGACCATTACCCCAGAGGAGCCCTCACTGCCTGGAGAGTGATAACTAAGTACAGTAAAGACCTGGGGGAATGAGCCCCACCACTGTCTGAAACTTTTGAGGAGAAATTTGCTAAATGGTTGCTGGGGAAGGAAAACTGTGGAGGACTTGAAGAAACTATTCTTGCCACCTGGGGTGTTCCTCCCCAACACCCTCTCCCGCTCCAGTACCCGTAATGGTGGCTAAACCAATGCAGACTCCTATTTCTGCACCTGCCATTAGTCACGACTCTTACCGAGGTTGGGGATCTTCTCTGGCACCATCCCCACCCCCAAGGGAGGATGACTGGGAGACCTGGATAGACTATGTTGCCCCCAAGTGCTAGAATGGCAATGCTCCGGAAGGCGAAGCGAAAGAGGGTTAGTGAGAGCCTCGAGGCCCTGCCCTGGCTACCATCCGTGCTAAACGGGCCAGTAACCCTGAAGCGACTGCACAGGACTATCTTGAGGCCTTGGAGAATGTGTGGGAGCCCAGATTCTGATGAGGGACCTATGGTGGAGAGTAAGAGATGCAACAGTACCAAGGGAGTTGTTGTCTGTGTATGTATCTCGGCTGGAAAAATTGTTGCAAGAATGCCTCAGAAAAGGTAGTTTGCCAGCGATTGAACTGGACCGAACCAGGCTGGACAGGATCCTTAAGTCTGCCCCTTCTCAGAACTGCTGTTGCTTCAGTTCGCCTGGCAGATCGACTGGAATCCCCACCCTCCTATGATGAGTTAATGAGAGAAATTCGAGGAGTTGAAAAAACCGACCTCGGGAGGGACCTGCACCAATAGCTGCAGGCTGACCAGTGACTGAGGTGACCCATCAAGTGAAGTTCAGGGGCAGAGGTTGGCAGTCAATGAGTGCTCTGACAAGGAAAAGATATGTCACAATGGGGCGAACTGTTGAGAGAGATCGGAATTCAAAAACAGTCCCTTTATGAAGGCCACGCCTGCAAGTACAGACCCTGACCTATATCCGACTGCATCTGCTATGGGGGTGGGGTACCCACCCATGTATCTCCTGCTGATAACAGCTCAAACTCGATTCCTTGACCATGAAGTGGAGAAACTGATGAGATGTCTCCAAATGCTTATCACGCGCAGACAGAGATGGCACCAAGGTTTCCAGTTAGTAATACCCCTCTGGCTCCCAGTGTGGCGCCTCGCCAGCTCAAACTCCAGAAAGTATGTTTTGCTATAATTGTGGGAAAGATGGGCACATGAAAGGAATGCCAGTCCCCAAAGACACTGACAAAGTTGCATATAGGCTACAAGGAGAGTTTGGAGAAGAAATCAGTGGTTAAGAGGTGCACGACATGATCCAGTGAGGGCACCAAAATGCTAATTCACGTCCTTTTGTGGCAAAGTCAGTTGCCCAGGCCCCACTACCGCCTCTCAGACTGGTCCAGAATAGTGGGTCCCTCCATGGAGACCACTGTAAAGGTGAATGGAGTGTCTACAAGAGCTGTATTAGACAGTGGCTCCAAGTGACAATTATGTTCCAGGATTGGTATCAGAAGCATTTGTCAGATGTACCCTTACAACCATTAGAAGGACTGCATGTATGGGGTTAAGTGAGGCCTACCTATTCGGGTATATCCGAATTTGGCTGTCTTTCCCACCTCCGTCGCTGGAGTGGCGAACAAGTAGAGACCCTAGCCTTAGTGTGTCCCCCACTGGACTGTATGATGGTGTCCCTTTGTTGATTGGAACAAATGCTCATATGTTCGGAAGGCTGGCACAGTTGTGTTATGAAAAACAGGGTCAAAGACTAGTAGAGCTTTAAGAGTTCCGCTTTAATTAAGAAGGCCTATGAGGCACAGAGATGCTGAAAAACAGAACCAGAGGAACGGTCGAATTGTATGGAAGAAGGATCCTGAGTCTCTGATCCTGGCTCAAATGCCCAGTGTACCTTACAGGAGAGGTCCGTATCAGAAAGGATGTTAAGAATAAAATATTAATGTTGGATGCACCAGGCGATGGAAAATTGCCAGAGGGACTGCTGGTCAAGCCTAGTATTTTGCCGCTAGAGCCCATGCTTATGCCACAAGGGTAATGGTCCAAGTTCATAATGTGTCTGAAAGAGACATTCGAGTAAACAGAGTTGCATCCTGGCTAATGTGCATTGTGCAGACACTGCAGTGCTACCCAGCAGCAAGAGTTCAAGGAAGAATGACAGAGTAACGCCTGACTTGTTTGATTTGCGACTCCCGCTGCCAGCTGAATGGAAAGTGAGGATCAGTGAGAAGCTTGCCCAGAGAGACCAGGTGTTTCTTTAAAGGAATGGGATGTAGGATGCACAGGAGCTGAGCACAATATCCGCTGCATGACGAAAGACCATTTCGTGAGAGGTCTCCGCGCCTGGCACCTGCTGACATAGATGATGTGAGACGGCATCTGCAAGAGATGTTAGCTGCTGGTGTAATACAAGAATCCAGAAGCCTTATGCTTCCCCATTGTGGTAGTGAGGAAAAGAATGGAACAGTAAGGATGTGTGTGGATTATCGCACCTTAAACCGCGGACTATCCCTGATCAGTACACATACCCGCATTCAGGATGCTTTGGACTGCCTAAGCGGGAGCAAGTGGTTCCTCTGTGCTGGATCTCCATGATGGGTACTACCAGATCCGATATGCCCTAGAGGACCGTGAGAAGACGGCCTTTATCTGTCCGCTTAGCTTCTATGAATTCATGAGGATGCCTCAAGGGATTTCAGTGTGCCCCAGCCACTTTTCAACGATTGATGGAGCGTGCAGTGGGGACATGAACTTACTAGAGTGCCTGGTATACCTAGATGATGTTATTGTGTTTGGCAGCTCACTGGAGGAACATGAGGCAGATTATTTAAGGTATTGGACCGACTGGAGGACTTTGGCCTTAAACTGTCCATTGATAAGGCCAATTCTTTCAAACATCAGTAAAGTATGTGGGACACATAGTATCCACCGAGGGAATAGAGACCGACCAGGTAAAGTTGAGGCCTTGACCACCTGGCCACAGCCCTAAAATCTAAAAGAACTGCAAAGATTCCTGGGATTCTGTGGTTATTATCGTAGCTTCATCAAGGACTATTCAAGAGTGATCCGCCCTTTACTTAACCTTACTCAAGGGTATCCCCAACCCAAAAAATACCAAAAGTCAGCGTCCCTCAAGACTGAAAGAGTGTATTTTCATCCAGTGAAGTATTTGGGCCCGCTGGACTCCTGATTGTGAGACTGCTTTTCATGAGATCATATATCAACTTACCCATGCTCCAGTGCTGGCCTATGCCGATCCAAGAAAACCTTACGTCCTGCACACTGATGCTAGCTTGCAAGGGTTGGGGGCTGTGTTGTACCAAGAGCACGAGAATGGCCTGAGACCAGTGGCCTTTGCCAGTAGAAGCTGACCCCATCCGAAAAGAACTATCCTGTACATAAGTTAGAGTTCCTAGCTGAAGTGGGCTATTGTTGACCAATTCCATGAGTACTTGTATGGGGCCAAAATACTAGTAAAACTGACAATAATCCTTTGACCTATGTGCAGACCTCAGCTAGTTGGATGCCACTGGCCATAGGTGGCTTTCTGCATTATCTACATATGACTATGCTCTCGAATACCGAGCAGGTCTGAACCACATAGATGCTGATGCTCTCTCCCGGAAGCCTGTTCCCCAGAATGATTGGGTCCGATTGGCAGAACCTGACATTCGGGCACTCTGCGGAAGTTTGACAGGAGGAACAAATGTCCACGACGCAGTGGACTGCATGGTAGATTGCTTGGAGCTCTGAGAATTGCATACCTGCTGCTTATTGCCACTTTTCTGCAATAGACATTGGTACACTGCCTCAGCTGGACAATGACAGTATTCGGGGGCTCAACTCCCGATCCCATGATCAAAGCAGCTTTAGAAGCCCTCTATGCAGGAAAAGATGTGTCCAAATTACGCCCACTGATTTGAGAACTGCACATGTTATACAAAGAAGGTCCTAAGTTGAAACTGATCAATAAACTGTTATACAGAGAAACAGTAGACAGAGGGGACAAGTAGACAAACAACAACTAGTGCTGCCTCACTGTCGAGACTCAGTACTGAGGTCCTTGCACAACCACATGGGGCACCTTGGTATAGACAGAACACTTGACTTGGTGAGATCCAGATTCTATTGGCCTAAGATGGGGCTGATGTGGAGCAACACATCTGAACTTGTAGTCGCTAGCCTAAGAGGAAAGCTTTGCCCCAGAGGGCTGCCCCCTTGTTAACATCACCACCAGTGCACCCATGGAGCTGGTCTGTATTGATTTTCTGAGTTTGGAGTCAGATCAAAGAAATATCAGTAATGTGCTGGTGGTCACTGACCATTTCACGAGATATGCCCAAGCTTTCCCACCAAAGACCAGAAAGCATCCACTGTGGCCAAAGTACTTCTAGAAAACTTTTTGTTCACTATGGGGCTCCACAAAGAATCCATTCTGATCAAGGGAGACTTTGAGAGTCGTCTGATCAAAGAGATGCTTTCTCTGTGGGGAGTGCGAAAGTCCAGAACCACTCCTTACTACCCCCCAGGGGACCCACAGCCTGAACGTTTCAACCGCACTTTGCTAGATATGCTAGGCACCCTGCACCCAAAGGACAAGCCTTAGATGGAGCCAACAAATTAGCACCCTGGTACATGCTTATAACTGCACCAAAAGTGATGCCACTGGATTCTCCCCTACCGCCTGATGTTTGAAGAGAAGCTCGACTACCAGTAGATGTGTGTTTTGGGGTCTCTCCTGATGGGGTTCAAGCTGACAACTATTTACAGTATGTGCAAAGTTAAAGGCCCAGCTAACTCATGCGTACCAACTGGCTCAAACCATGGCTGCCAAAAGAAATCTGGCCAACAAAGAAAGGTATGATAAAAGGTGAAAGCACAGGAACTCCAGGAGGGAGATCGGGTATTGCTAAGAAATCTGGGACTGCATGGCAAGCACAAGATTGCTGACAGATGGCACCATCTCAATCACATTGTAGTGGGCAAACTAGATGATCTGCCAGTGTACAACGTAAGGCCTGAGAATAATTCAAAAGATGTAAAAACAATGCATAGAAATCATTTACTGCCCATTGGACAAATCATAATTGAGTCTGAGCCCCTAGAAGATGCCTCCTCTGGACCAGTGACTAGAGCTGCTGCTAAGAAAAGATCAAGAAAGTCTGCACCTACAGAAGCAAAGTTAAAGTGTTCCCTCCACAAGTCCCAGTTGAGCATGACTGTCAGTCCATATCGGAAGAAAGTGAGAGTGACTTTGAATACTATCCTTCTTACGAACTGAGTCAATTGTTTCGGGCAATCCCTAGTCAATACTGGAGACAAAGCTGGGCCTTCTGGACTGTCTAAGCCCCCAGCTTCATCCCTGGAGCCAATGCTCCCAGAAAGTGAAGTGCAAAGCATCAGATCAGATGAAATGGAATCATTGTGCATGGTTGAACTGTTTGAGCTTTCAGGGAGGAAATGATAGATTGGGGCAGACTGGTGATACACCCGAACAAGAAGAGTATTTTGAGTGCCCTGACAGTCCACTGCCAGTGTCCGAAAGCTCTCCATGCGAGCCAAATGTTGTGGACTCAGAAACTGTAACTCCTGGAGCTGAAAGTGCCCCAAGTTCTAGCCTCTCTACCCCCATGGAGACTCCCTGACAAGTGAGGACAATGCTGAAAATGAGGCTCAGAGTGCAGAGACTATAACAGTTCCCCTAGAAAGACTGGTCGAGCTGTAAAGCCTGTGGTGCACCTCAGTTATGATTCACTTGGGAGGCCTGTGGACTTGCCTCTCAATGTTGTCCATAAAGGAGTGTATGTGTCCCCGAGCTCATTGCCCAAACTGAGCATCAGTGCTAACTCCAAGTTACTTGTGTTGCTCCTTCTATGTATGGTGCCCTTGCCCCATCCAGCCCCAAGGTAACTGATAGGAAGGGCCCTCTCTTCAGGTTTCATGTACAAGAGGTAATAACTTGAGTTATGGTACAATGTGTATGTAATACTGTGTAAAGAGTGACGACTGCAATGTTTCAGAAATGTGTTCTTGGTAAAATGATATATTGACTGATGATTACATGTACTGAGCCTAATGCAAATGTATATGGTTGCAGTTGAAACTTATGGAATTTGCTTGGCGCAGGCGTCAAGCTTTCCCAGAGCCAGGAAGGTGTAACCCCCTGCAAATGGGGTTCCCAAAAGACTTCCAGGAGCTTGCTTGAATGCTCCAAGCCTGAATGGTGTTTGGCATTTAAGCCATTTATCAGTGAGTGTTTTAGAGCCTCTGGTACTGTCTCTTTAAGAGCTGTCTGCTTGCAGACATAATTAGTTTGTATGGGGGACTGTGTGCTTCTCTGAGTACCACTCGAGCTGCTGCCAATTCACTTCATTTTGGCAGTCACTAGGAGTGCAAAGGAACCTATCTGAAAGATGTAACTGTTTGCCAGAAATTATTTAGAGTAATAATGAAATTACAGTTTGTCTAACCTGCTTGCTTTGCAGTCAGAACTGTGTCTGCTAGTTCCCCATTCTAGTTTTGAACTGCTAAACTGGACCAATCAGTGTGGGGTAAGCTAGCTCTAAAATGGTGCCTGGACGAATCAGAACTTGACTCATAATCTGAGCCAGCCACAAGAGGATTGTATGGGCAGTGACTCTGGGAGATGTAGTTTAGACTTCAGTGCCTTTTGGACCAACAGCAGCAGTCTATTGTGAGTGACAGCCAATCCAGTCAAGAACTGGGAGGAACTCAAAGGAAGTGCCTGGTTTTGTTGGTTGGAGTTTCAGTTGAGCTTGGCAGTGAAGAAGGAAGGAGCCCTGTGCTTTTCAGTGTGCAGTTTTAGTCAAAAACTTGTGTAAGGCCCAGAGTTCCGGTCTGCAGCTTGTGAACAGCTTGTTAGGACTGAATCCGTCCTGTGAAAAGAATCAAAGGATCTCTGAAGAGTAGAAACCAGGCTCACCCTGTAGAAGACTGGAGGAATTGCTGAAAATTGCACTCGGTCTGTCAGGAACTGAATCTGCTGTGTGTTCTCCCGGTATTGTGCAGTAATTGCGATCGGGATACAGATGCAGCCTGCCTGGTATAGTGCTTTCTTTTATATGGATGTGTGAAGAGGTTTGTGTACCTCAAGTGAGCCCTGCTGACATTGAAGGACACTATCTTATTTGGAGGTCGTGGAGCACTAATTCAGGGTCGCTCCTGTTGAATTGCCACATTAAATCCAAATGGAATTACTGTACTGCTGACTGTTTAATTCTCCTTTCTCTGTGTGAAAGGGCCCCTACCAGCTGCCACGGTTTGGACTAGCCACTAGGGCTTGGGTACCTAGGACAGTAACTGATAGGGATAGGCCTGTGCACAGAGCCATAGGTAGATTATTAGAGTGATAAGCTAATTAACCTGATTTCCCCTGTCCTTGTTATATCCCTAAATAAATCAGAGCTGCTTGTTTCAGCAAAGTTATACTGCCTGAGGTATTTGTCTATGTTAAAGTACTGTACTGTGATTGTTGCACTGTATCTCATTTCACAGGAGGTCCCAGTGCTGGAACCAGACCTGGGGGTAAGTGTATACTGTGAAGGTAATTCTGATATATTGTGTGGGCCACTAGTGGGAAGAAAGGGGTTGCAGTGTCCCAGAGGGCTGTGACCAAGTTAGTTTAACTATTGCAACCCTGACCTCTGGGTGGAGGCACCGCCATTGGATCCAGGCCCCTCAACCTGTTAGTGGCAAATCAGGCAGGGGTAGTAGCCCTGGATAGCGCCATCTAGGGGTTACATATATCAATCAGACAGTTATGCATGCACTTCAGAGTCCTTAAACAGTCACACACTCTGGGTACCCAGGTGGAAAAGAGGTGGGCTAGCCAGGACCGTTGCCTGGGGTAGGCCCGGCATTGCAGCTGGTTGGGGCCCTGTGATGCATTTGGACTGCAACCAGCTTAGCCTGTCCGTCAGGATGTTTTGGACACCTGGAACATGGACGGCCTACAGTTCTAGACCATATTCTAGAGCTCAGTACCAGACTCTCATCACTTCCAGCAGGGGGTAAGGAGTGAGTGCCCTGCTTGTTGATGTAGTAAACTACACTGATGTTGCCCTACTGCACTAGCAGAAGGCCAAGGATAGCTGTGTCTGGAAGACCAGTAAGGCATAATGGACTGCCCATATCTCCAGGACGTTGATGTGAGAGAAGACCCATTATGGACCACATCCCTTGTGTTTGGTGGAGCTCCAGATGAGCCCCTACCCCACCCCAACTCTAAAGCATCTGTGGTGAGAATTTGCTGAGGGGAGGGAATGAGGAAAGAAACCCCTCTGAGCAGATTGCTGGGTTCCATCCACCAAGGCAGAACCTTTTTGACAGGTGAGGAGACTAGGACCTGCTGTTCCAGGTCATCGGTACATTGATCTCACTGGACCCTTAGTGTCCAGTGGGGTACCCGCTTGTGTAGTCTGGCTAGAGGCACTGTTACTATAGCCACAGCCATCAGGACCAAGAGCCAGAGGAAGGTGCTGGCTGAGACATAGCTGCTGTTGTATAGCAGGCAGGCTTGAGCCATTAAATGGTCCGCCCTGTCCTGGGGCAGGAAGGCCATACCTTGAGCCATATCCAGAAACGCCCCTCTGTACTGGAGGCACTGACACGGGGTCAAAACTGACTTGGGCAGATTGACTGTTATGCCCAGCTCCTGAAACAGGTGAGTGGTACTGCTCTAGAGTCTCATACATGTGATATCTCCCTCTTTCGCAGGAGACTCCTGTTTTTGACTGACCTCCTTTCTCCCTCCTGGAAACCAAATCTCCTGCTTAAGTAAATTCTGTCCAAAATATCCATTCATGTTTTTTGGCAGATAAAGACACATAACAAGTAAACTATCGATGAACAATGCAAGTGATAACTTTGTACAACTAGCTGTTAATTCTTTTTAATGCTTATTCTTCACTAAATGAAATATATTAAATGTTTTTCATGCTTTTTTCTAATTTTTGATGCCATTTAAAGAGAAACTCATGATAATACAGCATCTCCCTACTAGCAGGCCAGTCTCCTCCTAATTTGACCCAAATCTCCCTCTTAAGCAAGTTGGACATATCACATGTATGGAGTCTGCAACAGGCATTCCATGGACTGTGCTTTGAGAAGCCAGTTGTCCAGGTAGGGAAAGACATAGAGCCCTCCCTCATGAGGCTGCCGCCACTACTGCCAAACATTTGGTAAATACTTGAGCAGCTGAGGACAAGACAAAAGGCAGGGCCTGAACTGGAAGCGCTCCCTGAAAGCGGAACCTGAGATACTGATGGCGGAGGCACATACCTTGATTTGCAAGTATGCATCTTTCAAACTGAGGGGCAGATCCAATCTCCTGATGCAGAATGGGCAGTAGTCCCTGAAGGATGACATCCAAAACTTCCTGTACTGAATGAAGCAGTTTACATCTCGAAGGTCTAGGATGAGCCTGAGATCTCCTGTGCATTTGGGGACCAGGAAGAAGTGAAAGTGGAATCCACTGCCCTGCTGCATCTCTAGGACAGGTTCTATGTCTCTTTTGTGCAGCAAGGTATGAATCTCCCCACAGAGCTCTGGAATGTGGTCTGGAGGGTAAAGAACTGAACCGGAGGGTTTTCTGGGGTCACTTTGGAAGCTCCAGAGTATGGCTGTTTTCTGTGAGCTGCAAGACCCAGACAAAGACCCAGGCATCTCTGGTGATGTCCCTTCACTTGTCCAGGTGCTGAGAAAAGCAACCCGATTACACATCCTGCCCAGCTGGAAGGGGTGGGCTGGGCAAGAGCCAGGCTGAGGTTGTACCTCCAGCGAGCCACACCACCTCCTCTGGGAGATTTCTGTGGTGGAAGTGGGGTTGGCAGGGCTGCGGGGTTGCTCTGTATTTGCACTGAGATTTGGAACTGAGTTTAGGCCTATGGCAGGATGCCAAAAGGGCACACGCTGACCATTCTAGGCTGGTTTGTGTGGTACATGGAATAAACAGACCGCAAAGTGTGGCTGGAGGCTTGCAGGATTCATAGTATGTCCTGCACATCTGCCCAAAACTTTTATATCTTCTGAAGGGCATTCAGGATAGACTGTTGGACATCCTAGGAAAAGTCCAACATCAGTAGCCATGAATGGTGCTGTAGGCAAATGTCCACCATTAGCGCCCAGGCCAAGGCATCCACAGCATCGTAGGCAGGGCAAAGATGATGCTTGCTGAAGTCAGCCTGACTGAATGTTCTGGAGTAGCTGCTGCTTCAGGGGTCCTCCAGGAGGCTTTTGCTGCCTCCTTGGCCTGAGCCCAAAGCTGGTTCTGAAACTGGATGATATGTGTGATACAGTTCTAGGATCCTTACTATTAAAAGTAGCATAGGCAAAGTAAGCTTGCCAGTGAGATTTAATCTTCTGGATTCCTAGTCCTGTGGGAGAGAACTGAGGTGTTTGGGCCTCTTGGTACAGTTGTGGGCAGCATTAATTACCATGGAGTCTGCCTGAGGCTGCTTGATAAAGAAAGGCTTCCCTGGGAGCCTGGTATAGCTTGTCCACTTTCTGTGGCATGGCAGGAAGAAAGCTAGGCTGATGTTAAGTGGCCATGATGACATCCTCAAAGGGTTCTATCAATGGGGAATGACCAGAGATGGATCATCCGGCAGGCCAACGTAATTGGATAAACAGCACTGGATAGGGTCCTGCTCCTCGGTGTTGAACCCCATGGCTGCCTGTAGCTGTCTCAGAACAGAGACAAGGAAGGGTCACCTGGGGGATGATGGTATATACTTGGGGTCTCCTCACCATCAAATAACACCATAGAGGTGGCGTGGAGGGGGCAATGCCTCCTTCATCTACAAAATCTCCTTCTCCTTCTCATCAGGAAGAAGGAGGTCTGGGTGATATTCATCCTTATCCCCAGATCCTAAGGGAGGTGAGAGACCACCAGATCCCAAGGTGCATGCCGCGGCCCTATGGGAGGGAGGGAGTGGTGCAGGCACCATAGGCCCTTGCAGTATCAACCCTTGTGAGGGTAGGCCAAGTTGCATAAAATACCACATAGAGGAAAGCATAGCTTGAAATCTATACTGACCAGTGTCAGGGCACCTGGCAGTGCTGGCTGAGGGACATTGAGGCCAGTGCAGAGCTGGGGCCAGGAGGGCGGCCCACCAGGCCGAGCCCTGCGGGGTGTCTTCTGTCTGGGCCACTGTGGGAGAGGGATAAGACAACCAATGGACTCCCCGGGCATTGCCGGAGAGAGCGGGCCCTGAGGCTGAGGGTGTGGCCAAGGAAACAGCTGAGGTCGATGTTGAGGGAGCAGGAGAGCCCTGGAAGCACCAAGTTAGTACTGGATGATGTCAAACTAGCAGAGCTGCCTGACTGATGGCCTGCAAAACAAGGACCAAAACAGCAGGGGATGAAACATCGGTGGGGCACTTGTGCCCAAGAGTGATGCCTGCAAAAGTAAGATTGGTGGGAGGAGCTGCTAACGAGTAGCCCTATAGAGTAGAAGTGTGCAGGTCAGACAGGGCCCACTCCTTAAAGGAGGACAGCCCCACTACAGCCGACCATAACAAACGTGGAGACTAATGGCTTGGGGGATGGGGTCTTGGCATGGTCATTGTCCTTATGTTTATGCTTCTGGTGGATTGTCCCAGGCCTTAGAGGAGGTGAACCCAAGGATGGGCTGTGGAAGCTAAGGAACCCCAGCTTGTAGCTCTTCTCCATGCGGTGACCAGCTGCTCTGAGTAGGAAGGTTTCCAGGGTCTTCTGGTGAGCTGCCTGGTAGCCTGGTTGAAGCTGTGGCAGATGTCACAGGCCTGGGTGTCATGGTCTGGGCCTAGGCAGAAGGCACAGGGGACATGGTCGTTGTTTTCTGGAATCTTATCAACGCAGGCACACCTCCTAAAGAGTGTATCAGAGATGGAGCTCAGCATAAACAAAGAAAGAATCATTTTAAAGTAAAGTGATGCTAAACTAAGGAGAAAGAAGACTACAGAAAGTCAAAGAAATGATGGTCGAGCTGAAGCTGGCTGGATCTCTGAGAGGTCCGACATCACGATAGTTGATGGCGGAAAAGAACTGAGGAGGGTGCAGGGCCAACTACTCTTATAGGATAGGTGACATCAGCATGTGATGGAGTGGGCAGCCCCTGGAAAACTGGGCACTAGAAAAAGTTTCCACGTGGTCTTGGTGCCTGGAGGCTATAGTTCCATAGGTGGGGCCTGCTGCAAGAGATACCCTCAATAAAGATCAGGAATTACCTGTGAACTTATAGACTGGGGTAAGCTACTGAAAATGATAAATATGTAACTAAGTTGAGCCAGCATGTGAAAATGATTGCTGGCATACCTGTAAATGGTGGGGTGGAAGATGAAAGGCATTCATGGTACACACTACATAGAAACATAGAATTTGATGGCAGCTAAGGACCGCTTGGCCCACCTAGTCTGCCCATTTTCCTACCTAACAGATAAGCTGCAGATCCTAGTTAACCAACACCTTACTTCCTCTTACCCCCCACTAGGACTGCCTTATGCCTGTCCCATGAAAAAGGTATTGTACCAAATTCAAGTAAACACCAAAATTAAAAGCTAGATGCTCGTTGGTGGTACCCAAGAAGTACCAGAAATAGGTTATGGAGCCAGCTCATTCCAGTACCTGTGGTAGGCACTTAGGAAGATGAGGGACAGTGGCTAGTTTGTTACCCCACTTATACTGGCCAGGGTGTACAGATAGGTTGCAGACTACTGTAAGGCCTGTTCTGTCTGCCAGTCAGTGTTGGTGACTGTAAAGGCCTCAAAGAAAGGTGCCCATACATTCACTAGGAGGGTAGATGTGGCATACCCACAGGACAAAGCCAACTGGGAAAAGAATGGAGTCCCTGGAAAATGATGTCAACCTTCCTCCCAGGCTGAGTGGTGCACATAAGTAAAACACTTCTTAACTAAGGTTGAAAGGCTAAAGTGAAAATAGAATTGCAATGGTTTTAAAACTGGCATGGTACTTTATATGGTGAAGGTCTTATGAAAGTATTATAAATGGGTACCCTGTATTAAGACCATAAGAATGACACTCAGGAATGTAGGTGCTAAGGCACCTGGTCCTCTAAGCAAAAAGGTACAGTATGAAGGGGTTTCTCATGCTATTTCCTTGAGAGGATGTTACAACTAAGGGAGATTCCCAGGGGACTTCTTGATTAGTCAGATTCGTAGAGCTGGATAGTCTTTCTGTCTTATCAGAGGTGGGGGCCCTTTTACTTCCATACTCCATTTGATTGACGTCATCCGTGAACACCAGGAAGCATGTTCTGCCAAACACACATTTTTATTCCTTTTACAACATAAGCAGTGAAGAATCAGAAACAGAAAGAATTTCAGAGATTTTGGTCGCATGTAATAGAAATAAAGCAAGGAGAGGGACTTAGTATGGACAACTGACCTTTTGGAGCGGCGAAAAAAAAAAGCTGGGGACATATTTTCTGAGGACTTCCAAGCTGTCCCTGAATTACATAATACCTGCAAGACTGAAATTGGTGGAAACTAATATATGCTACACTATTTCTAGTCTTAAATGTATAAAGATACTAAATTGATACCTAGAGGCTTGCACATCGACAAGGGGCGGCTGGAGGATTTTATAAGGAGTGCTACCAACAGAGGTGGAAGACAGCCTTAAACATATGCTCCTTTACTCTGATAGATATTCTCCTGGACTAGGGTACTGAGAAGCACAAAGATGTTTACAATCTGAAGATTTTGAAGACCTCAATCATAAGCTTCAGGAGAAAATTGTATTACATGAAAACAAGTGATTACCGTAAAAAACAAGTTCACACAAGCTACAACTGATTATAAAAACAATCCGATATACCAGTGGATGTTCATCAACCCCAGACACATGGCAGATCTTGAAGTAGAATACCCAGATCTCGTAGCAAGAACATAAATTCCCATTCATCAACACAAAATAAGGATCAGTCAACAGGCTCTCAAAGTAAAGTCACATTTTTGTACAAGAGACACCAGAGCAAACACAGGAAGAAATAATATGTATGGAACCAAACTCAAAACAACATAAGCAAAACAATACGTGGCTGCAGAGGGGCAAAAACAAGCACTTGAAAACAACATTCAACAGCCCAAAGAAACAACACAACTTACGTGGCAAAGACAAATCCTAAATAAATCTGACACTGAATTGACTCAAGCCCAGATATCTGTTCTTTCTCATAGCCTATTGTTTGTTCCTGGACCCTGCATTGCAAGATTCTCCATCCAGTGAGATCTTAAGCAAACCTTCAGAAAAAATGTGCCTTAAAAGTTTTTGCAAAGAATGGGGAGACTTGTGATTAATAATATAGCAGACAGCTTTAATCCTGATTCAGACATACCACCTACTTCCACTTTGACTGATCGTAACCCTCCGGCACTGGAGTCTGCAAGCACTGCATGCTCCACTTCAGATACAGATCTTGATTATGATGCATTACTCAACAGTTGGGACCCAGACTGGGCCCTAGATAATTTTGAGCTTCTTGACACCAGTACAACTTGGAATTCAGATGTCCTGAGACCTAAATCTATATTTTGTCCTCCTAAATCAATATATTCTGCTGTTTCTGCATTTGAAAAATTAGTACAACAGGAGGTGGACAGACTTCCGTCTGAAGACTTTATTGGAACCCATCAGAATTTAAGTACAAAGAATCGCAGCATAAAGAACTATCAAAGATGGATGAAATCACTATAAAGCCAGTGAATAAGGAGGACAAATTGTGAGACTTAATTCATCTTACTGTTTACAAAAGAACTATCACAACTAAATGATACTATTCATTGTCACCTCCTTGGTGGTGACCCTACTCAGTTATAAGAAGAAACTTTGCAATTTCTACATCATTACTGTCAAAAGGAACCGTTTCTTAACAGGAGTTTAGGCACCTGTCTCAGAACTTTCCAGTTGTCCCAATGTTTATACTCTTCCTAAGGTGCACAAAAATCCTCAATAGCCACCTGATCATCCCATAGGTTCTAGTATAGGGCCCTTACAGAGAATCTACCGAAATATGTGGATTTTCTTTTTGCAAACCATGATTATTAAATTGCCTTCTTATCTCAGGGACATCATGGTGGTTCTTGAGATGCTTGAACTTCTTAGATTTGATGCTGGTTGTCTGTGGCTCACCACTGATGTGATTTCACTTTACACCAGCATCAGACATCATCTGGTACTTCCACCCATACAATTCTTCATGGACCTTTACCAAACTGTCATATTATTGATTCTAAATTTATTGTTGAAGCCCTAGACCTAATTCTTCACAGTAACTTTTTCACATTTAATTCTAAATTTTATCTACAGACCTCTTGAGGTATGGCTATGGGGTCAGTGATGGCCCCTCATCATCCAACCTTTTGGGGTGTGATATCAAATACAGGGGCAGATACATAGATGACATCCCATGTATTTGGCAGGAAGTTTCTCCGAGGCTAATGAGTTTGTAGCCAATCTCAACCTTTTAATGACGGGAATTTACATTTTACTCATACTATTGAACTTCACTTGGTGACATTCCTTGATCTTCAACTTACTGTTCCTCATAGATCCATATGCACTGAGGGTTCAGGAAACCTACTGCTGGGAACACGTTGCTTAGATTTGATAGCTGCCACATCCCACCTTCTGCATGGTATACCTAAGGGACAATTCCTTAGGGAATGCAGAAATTGCTCCATGGAGACAAGCTATCTCCATCAAGTTGACAAACTATTTGGTCACTTTGTAATAGAGGTATGAGCCTCTGCTTTTAACAGAGGCTAATCAACATGGCCTTCTGGAAGATCACAACTCCTCCTGATACCTATACCTCTCAATGCCAGATGAGATTACCATATTAACTTTATTAGTGAGTATAACTCTGTTGGTCCAAAAGTTGCTGGTACCGTAAAGAGATTCTGCATGTGTTGAAAGCTGACATAGATCTTAAAGAGGCTGTGGGAGAATCACCATAGAGTAGTTTATAAAAAGCAACTAGCACCAAAGATACAGTTGTTAGAAGTCACTTTGTTCCCAGCAAAACTAACCCCTGGGCTCAGTTTTCCCACCAACGTCTTCAGCTCACATAGCTACTGTATGGAAATGGTAATGTCTGTAATCTTATGGTTTAAGGTGATACCTTTACTAGTCCACCAATGGCTCCCAGTACAATGTACACCAATTCATTACTTGTCGTACACCTTTCATTGTATATGTCTCATGGTATGACTATCCTCGCTATATATAGTTCAGACAACTCTTCCCTAAAGAGAGAATACAGTAACATGTTCCTCCATTCTTAATGGGAGATGTGACACTCCTGTTGGTAGCTATTGGTGTATCCATCATAGTGCGTGGAATGACAAACTCAAATTTATGGGCATTGTTCACGTGCAATCTAGCCCTAGAGGGATAACAATTGTAGAATTTTACTTCAACAGGAAAGTAGACTTATATTTACGTTAAGTGCTTCTATCCCTCTGATTTAAATGATGCCTGGGATAGTCTCCCTTTCCTGTAATTGCTATTGTTTGTTATTCATTCCCCATTTTGTTTATGCCCTCCACTTATTAGTCCTTCAAGCAGCTTTATATAACCCCCTCTTCTCCTCCTTATTTTTATCTTTGCTTTACATTGTACTTAACATATTTTTTTCTTTTGTCATTTTAGGTTCCTTGGATTTCCTCTGAATTTGAATTGTGCTGCCTTACAGTTCTGCTATGGAAATATGACATATTTATTTTGGATTAATTTCACTGTAGTCATTATGGCAATTTCACAAAATAATTTGGTAGCCATTTTGATCAATTTTGGCCCTGGCTTTTCTTCAATATTTTATTTCATTTAATTTCATTTTATTTTGTTATTTGGATAAGTACACTGGAGTACAATTCAGTTTACAGGTATGACCAATATAGAGAATTCATCAACAAAAGGGAACAAATAGGGACTATAAAGTTCCATGTCAGTTAACAACAAACAACAGTTAATACAACAGAACAGTAATAGGGACAATAAAGTTCCACGTCAGTTAAACAATACAATAAATTGGTACAAAGCATTAAAAGCATTCACATTTGGATAGTCAATCCTGCCGTTGACAATGCTGTACAAAACTATTGTAAGTAGGCAGGCACCTGATGTGAGGGGGTATTTAATTCCAGGTGGATGCTGCAGAATGAGCAAAAGTTCATTGACTACTTAGAGTATTTGCAAATGGCACATTTAAAAGGATGTAGGTCTTGTGAAGAACGTGAGTTGAAACTTGGTACACAGTCCATAAGAGACTTAGACAGAGTAGGCGGGTGCCTGCCTTCTGGATTTTATAAACAAGACGGGACAAGGATAGCTTATAATTTAAGAGGAAAGGAAGCCAATCCACTCTTCTAAGTGTTTCACAATATGCATCGTATTTGGGGCTGAAAGTGCAGATCTTCCTATCTTGTGAAGTACAACTGTCTTCTTAGTATATTTGCTAGGGCCATGTCAGTCACTGTTGAAGCACAGTTAACTAGAGGGAGGAACTTTGGTTAACGATCACCATTCTGGTTTCGGTGTTAGAAAATTTCTAATTCTGTATAAAGTAGCAGGTTTTGTATGAAAACTTTAGACGGATTATTTCCATGTGGCCCAAAGCTCAGAGGTGGTCCAATGTTACCCCAATATTTTTAAAAGAAGTAACATTTTCATATTTTGTCCCATCCAATGCCACCACGCTAGACTGTTACCATAGTCTCTGAGCCTGGAATGGTTCCATGTCATTTCAGCTAAACTATTACAGTGAGTGCAAATTGAGCTACTCAATTACAGCAAATGAGTTCAAAGACCGTTGTCTTAGTTTTTGATGAGTTAAGTACTATGTTATTCCTACTTCACCAGTTCTGTATTAAACCCTGTTCTACTGTCAAAACCACTTCCAACTCAGTAGCTGATGATCCATGACAGTATATAACGGCATCATCCATGTAAAGCTTTATTTTTGTTTCAGTTACAACTGTTGTTATTGGATCAAGAACAAGGAAAATGACAGGTCTGAGAATCGAGCCCTGTAGGACACCACCCCACACTGACTTTTGCAGATATACTGCCTCCGTGTCGGACAGATTGATACCTATCAGTCAGACAGTCACTGAACCAGTCGCTCTTATCTTCTCACTAGTAAAGTATGGTCTACAAGATCGAATATTTAACATATTTTATTGAGCTTAGTCATTTTTTTTTTATGTTAGATTCAAGCACTTTTTGGTTACTTGTTTGTTTAAATTGCTCTGCCAAATTCACAATGGAAATATTTCTTTAACATACAAACTATTTATGTAGGTGTAAGCTCCTGAGTCGCCCCGATGAAGAACTCTGGGGGTTTGAAGCATTGGGGCATTTTTGTCAGTCTGTCTGTTCTTTACATTCACAATAAAGCCACTTGGCTACACCTTACTTGTTCTTTTGGGGGTTTCTTGCACACCTCCTGCTTGTTGTCTTGGATTAATTATGGTGCTGCATTTGCTCTGAGTGCCTTTGCAGTTTTATTCGTTTGACTTCTTGAATTAGTCAAATAGGTAGAGCCGGATAGTCTTCCTGTCTTATCATGGGGTTCTTGTAGCAGCAGGGTGGGAACCCTTTACTCCTACTCTGGTACCCAGAGACACAATAGGTAGAAGGATCAAGAAGTTATAATCAGATGAGAGAACAAACTCCAGACATGGATCTACTCTGTATCCTTGTGAATGCTAAAATGTGGCAAATCAGGTTAGGTGGCATGTCTGATGGTTGGATAAGTATATCTTATTATATGCAAAGGTCTAAGGTAAAATGCATTAAATGTTTGTACTAATAAGGAAAACCTTTATAGGAATAAAGTAGGTGGGGCAGTGCTCGAATATGAAAAGGTAGGGGCCCAACGGCCCATATTCAGTGGAGTGCAGAAGTCCAGTGAAAGGGGGCAAAAATCCTCACAAAGCTGAGGGGTCTGGGGCATCCGCCCCAGGACATTTTAAAACATCACTGGAAATGGTGTATTTTCCTGCATTTTAGAGCTATGTAAGATACATTAAGCCCACGGGATGAACCATTCTGTAATAAGGATGTTACTGTTTCCTGCAAGAATGTTTTAATAATTAAACCATTTATGAAATTGCATTATTTTCTTCTTTTGTAAAGTGGATTGCTTTTCACTCCCCATTTCTCTCACACTCTCTGAAACAGATCCCCCAGATCACACTTACCCCTTTGCTAATCACCCCTTTGTTCCACCAACACCAACCCACCAGGATTTTTGCCAGCCCACTGCCTGTTGTTACACACCATACCCCAATTGTAAAAGTGGACAAGCAAGGCAGCTTATGCAAGGATTATTACCATACCAGCTGCCATTCTGATATGAGCACAAGATAAAAAGTGACACAGCAACAGAGCACTAGAGCAGCAGGCAATGAAAACAGAGGGAGGAGACCCAGTCTTCTATTAAGGACAACCAAAGCATGATTTGTGCATTATGATAACAGGCAAACTATTAAAAGGATTAGCTTAAACTTGTGATGAATCCTACACCAGTTAACAATAAGACCCCCCACACACACACACACACACATATATACACACGCCACCCACTTTATTTCTTAAATAAGATTGTTATATAGTATGGCCTCTAAGGTTCAGTTAATTTTGGATGATTGATGTCAAAACTCGTGGTCAAAATTTTAAAGTCATTCCAGTTTTGGAGAAGTCAGAATACTTCCCAGGTTACAACTTTGGAAGCCAATATAATGTTGCCAGAGGCAATTCTGTAACATACACATTACAGGTAATGCCATGCCCCCATTCATTCAGAAAATATCACACCATTGTTTGACTCCATGCCTGCAAATTTCAAAGTCACCTACCTTTTTCACTAGTTAAATACATCCCCTTAAAATTAAATGAAGCCCCTGGCTGATAATATGTATGTTGTCCCACCTTCTCAGTGGTCACTGCTGGCATGATTAGGAGACAATGAGATTAACATGTGTTTTTCCGAACACATGCAATATTTTCTTCTAGGTCTCCCTATTTTCAGGAGGCTCTTTATTTTGAACAACCCACACATTCCACACATGTCTCTCACAGTTACACCACTGTGCAAAATATCCATAATTCATAGGATCTTCTTTACTGGATCTGGCACTGAACTTCTGTCATGTTATACACATAGAGGCTAGCTCAGAGTGGCTCTCCTTGATTTACTGGTCAAAGAGAATATTGTGGATATGCCTCAGCTGAGCTATGCCAATTACTTGGGAAGCATTATTCGAGTAGGAGAAAGTAACGTACTGTCTACTTTCTATAATATACATACTTCATCTGGGCTCTGAGACACAATGCACCATCCCTCAATAGTCTTGCATCACATGGACTCTATAGACACATGGCACCCCCAACCTTGCTATACTTTTTTTTTTTTTTACCAGGTTAGTGCACTAGACAAATTCTGCCTACTTTCAGACACGACCCGGGAGGGGATACAGATGAATGCCAACTGACTTGGAACCAGATTAAGCTGTTGGTAGTATTTTAGTGAATGGGAAATTTGGCCAGTGCACGGGGAAATTCCCTACTCTTGCTTCCTGTGAGCAGGGGGGACCCTTTGTCCATGACTCCAAGATGGCGGACGAAGTCCTGGTGTGCAGGAGATTGCTATGGAGGTGCTTGAGTCTGTTTCTGCCCACACTTTGCCTCTGCCAGAATCAGCTATGGAAAAGTCTGCTGTGGATGTTTTTTTGAGGATATTTCATCAGAACCAGCTCCTGCACGTTATGAGTGGGTGACTCTGTCGTGGGTGATTTGGATCAGAACCCTGCTGTACCTTTGGTTTCTACTCCTTCATCTGTTATTTCTGAATCGCCAGAACCTTGGACTTACCCCACGCTGCTTCGTGAGAGACAAAAGAATTGCTGCATTTGCTCTTTAGTCAGAGGGCGGTCATTTCACTCGAAAGATTTACCCTGCTGCAGAAAATCCAATGGCTGAAGTTTGACAGCTGGCTCTAGCCCTGTCGAGAAGTCTCCACAAACACCTGGACCTGCCTTAGCTACTGAGTTGTCATCTGATGAGGAGACTATCACCACAGTGAGTGTGTCTGCTATTTCCTAAACTTCTTCTACTCAGCTGCCTGGGGCTCCGCCTCTGGTCCTGAACCTTAGTCAGTTGATAAAGCACTTTGACACACGGGTTGTGAGAAACACCTTCTTCAGGTCCATGGACCTCTCTGGTCTGTCTCCAATCCGCATGCCATTGTCTCCATAGCAGTTGCTCCTTCAGTGGTCTCTCCTGCCATTGCTCCTGACCAAGTTTTGATGGATCTCTCCTGCCGGCTGATCCTTTGGCTTTGCCTGGCAATCTTTTGCTGACCCAGAATCCTAGTCTTGCTTTTCCTACCCTGGTGACCACTTCTACAGCCCCACCCCAGGTCCTAGCTCACGGTGGCTCTGCTTAATACTATGCCTAGTAGACAAAAAATCCTTTTCCTCCCTTTTCCACTTGCCTGTTGTGCCAGCCAAGAGGCATAATGCGGTCTTCCTATGTAGGGGTATGGAGGAACCTCCTGACCGCCTCTTCGGGCCCGGACTTTGCTTAAGGATTCTATGAAACTTTTCGCCCATGAAATGTATGCCCTTATCCACATTTCTAGAGAGACTACCTTTGACGTCAGTTTTCAGACTTCTAAGGGTTTGGACAGATTTTGTTCTAGGTATCACACGCTGAAGGAGTTCCTTATGGTCATCCTTCTTAGCCATTCCCCTAATGAAGCCTGCTTATAAAACTATTTCCATTCTTTTTGAAATGAAGGTGTGGACTTCATGGATGTTCTCACTGGTTAAAGTCTGATGTACTGTTCTGGGGACCCTGAGGCCATTCTGGATTCTGAAAATATCTGGACTGGTGGCTGGAAAGTTAAGGTTTTACTGCAGTCTGATGATGCTGGTGTCCTTCAACTCCCAAACTCCTTTTTGGGGGCAGGGATGGGGGCTTGTTTTATCCAGGTCAGCCAAAGGCCTGTAGAGGTGTGGGAATTTCACATTTGAGTAGTGTCTGTGACACCGTGAAGTGTAACCTATGTGGGTACTGGGCCATTTGGATGCATCCTGTCTGAATGAATGTCGCTGTAACCTCTGTGGACGAGCCTGGTCACACTTTTCAGAATTGCTCCTGGGCGGCTATAATAAGGAACGCCATGATGGTGGGGGCGGACGAGCATTTCATTATTACTCAGGCCCAAAAGGCTAATTCATGTAATAAATCATGTCCTCTCTCCCTCGAGCCCCTGCTGAACCCCTTCATCTACTGTGCTTCCACCTGTTTCAGAGTGGGCTGTGCCTCTGAGTGCCCCGGTAGTGTCAGCTCCTCCCCACCTGTTTCCCCAGACCGGTGGTGGCTGACCCCAAGACTCAGATGCTGGTTTGTGATCCCCTGAATGCGTGCTCATCCTCAGGAACTATGGCAGGTTGTCTGCCTATCGCCCACACTGCCCAAGCTGAAAGCTACCCCACCTCCTTCTAAGGCTGTTTGGACTGCCCTGTACAACTTTCAAACACCTACGATGTTTTGCAGGAGACTTCATGGACTCTGGTGAGGATATTGATTCCTCCTCTGTTCCGTCTTCCCATCCAGAAGGTACTACTGATACTGGAGTTTGCGTTTGCTCTATGGGTAGGGGGCCCAAAACGGAAAGCCAGATCTAAACTGAAAGCTGTAGGTGGGAAGGATAAGAAAAATAACGTTGGTTATTTGCCTTTCCTATTTTGCTTTTTTTGCCATGGCTTCCCACACTTTTGCCTGTTACTCTCTAAACGTCAACAGCATTAAGAGACTGAATAAGTGTAACACTGTTTTCACTTTCCTAGCTTCCTTGCCAGGTGGTATT
This sequence comes from Neoceratodus forsteri, assembly GCA_016271365.2. Taxonomy (NCBI): domain Eukaryota; kingdom Metazoa; phylum Chordata; order Ceratodontiformes; family Ceratodontidae; genus Neoceratodus; species Neoceratodus forsteri. The sequence goes on from CM057459.1 coordinate 35,933,201, forward strand.
ATATTCTGCAGGATGTTAGGTTTCATGCTTTCACGAACTGCAACAAGTTCAAAGACACTGGCTTCTGGGCCCTTCTTATTGGTCAGTGGGTCTGGACAGATGTTCTGGTGTGGAGATTTTGGTTCACTCTGTTGCCTTTGTGCTTCTCAAGCTTTATGATATTGTACCTGATCAGGTGCTGATTCTTGATGCTTGGTTCACCAGGTCCCTTTATCGCCTTATCTGTTTATATGCCCCAACTTAAACTGCACGGATTGACATTTTTCTCAGATTCAGCCCTTTTGCATACTTCTAAACATTTAATTTTTGCAGGAGACTTTAACTGTGGGCTTAGCCTTCTGGATAAAGGCTTGCATACCACTACTAGGAAGTTATATTGTGATTCCCGCTCCTTAAATTCCATGATTAGCACTGCGAACTGCAGGATGCTGTCCTGGAATTTATGAGACATCAGTCTTCCACTTTTCAGAAGGGTGTCTTGGCTACCAGAATTGGCTATGTTTTCTACCCCCATCTGGTTCTTTTCGAAAGTCTCTGTTGATCCTGTTGAATTTTCAGACCACAGGCTTATTTCTCTTACTTTTGATGATAACCACCCCCTTTAGAAAGGCCCAGGTATTTGGAAATTTAATATTTCTTGACTTACGGATGATGTTTTTATGCTCCTTGAGTCAATTTTTAACTGCCAGGAAATATGTGATTCTGTGTTATGAGAACCCTGTACAATGGGGAGGATTCAAAGTTGGATCTTTCAAAGCTCCTTGAGGTACAGCAAGGCTCACAGCACCTCAGCACACTTGTCATACTTACAAGATCACCAGCACTTACAATCCCTTTGTCCCTTGCTTATACTACTGGCCAAGATCTGAGTGCGCATATTCACTCGGTTCGGCAGAATATGTTGTGTTATTCTAAAACTTGGGCTGCTCACCTTTACTGGCAACACAGATTTGGCACTAAGGTGTGCACATGAAACTTGTCCCTTTACCCATAATAAATCACAGGTCAGCAAAAAGGCATCACTAGCCTGCTGGATGATTTTGTACTCTTTATAGCTCCCATGTGATATTATGCTAATTGTAGCTGATTTTTCTTGTACTTTGTTTTCAGAAATCCTTCAGATGTTGGGCGGATCAGACAGTATTTATCTGATGTTTTTATCCCTAATCTTCTCCACAGGTTCTTACAGGTTTAAGCCGCCTAGTACTTTACCTGAGGTGCTGGATGTTATCCGTCATTTGAAGCCTAATGTTACCTCGGCCCTGATGGGCCCCAATAAATTGTATAAGCTCATGGGTGACTCCTGAGGTTGGAATTGGCCCTGGTGTTTAACACTATGTTGGAATTGGGAGATGTTCCTCTTAACTTTACTAAAGGAGCCTTGATTTTCTACATAAAAAGGGGATAAATCTGACTTGCATAATTGGAGACCTATATGCATGCTTAATGCAGATTGTAAGATATTGTCCAAAATTCTGGCTAACAGATTGTTATCTGTTGCAGATTTTGTCATTTCATCTGAGCAAGCTTGTGCTATTCCTCAGAGGAAAATACAGGATCATCTTATTCGGTGTGGGAAATTTTACCTCTGGGTTTTCTGGTCAATGTTCAGGGTATGTTGTTTCTTTGGACCAAAAGTCTGCTTTTAACTCCATTTGTCATGATTTTTTGTGGGAAATTCTTTACATTATCTTATTCCTCCTACATTTGTTTCTTGGATACAATCTCTTTATCAGACCGCCACTGTTGTCCCTCTGGTAAATGGGTGGCTGGGTCCCTTGGTTCCCATTAGCGAGGTGGTGAGACAAGGGTGCCCTAAGCCCCTTCTATATGTCTTTTATTGACCCCTTATTATGTAAATTAAATATGTCCACGAGTATTCACCCAATTCTCGTCCGCTGTTCAGGATACACCCTCCTCTTTGGCTTAGGCTGATGACTTGTGCTTGTTGACTCACGGATGCCTCCTCGGTTCAGGAAGCCCTTTCTGAATGCTTTTCCTTTGGTTTGGTCTCGAGGGGCTAGCCTGAATTTGGACAAGTGTCATGCTTTTTGTGCTGGGCCTTTCTCACAGGCTGTCCCCTCTATGAGCTGATTTCTGTTTCCTCCTCCTCCTCTATTTCTCTCTTGGGAATTAAGTTTGGCCCCAAGGATTTATGTCCAAAATTGGGAGGAAAAGCTAACTATTGGGTGTTTTAAGGTTTCTCAATGGAATCAGTAAGACTGGGAAGAAAAACGTGTTTTTGGTGAAAACCTTCTTCTTCCTATTTTTATATTTAAGTTCGTGTTCCCTATTCCAAACAAACTTGAAACCCCTCTCTGAGTTTGTTTTTCCAGGTGATATGGGGTAGTCATCTTAACCCAATCAAGAGGGATGTTCTTTATCTGCCCATTCTGGACGGTGGGCTGAACATGGTGAATCCATTCTTTGCTTTTCTAGTGTTTTTCATGTCAAATTTACAACCTCTTTTGATTAATAGACAACTTGGATGGGAGTGTTGGTACTATGGTCATTGCAGCTCATGGTTCCATTCTTGGGAACAGAACTCAATTATGGTTCTCCGGGTTTGGAAGTTCTTCAATACCTAAAGACACGCTCCTCCATTTAAAACAATGGAAAATTACTCCTCATCAGCTCTTGACGGTTTCTTCACATAAGATGTTTTATAGAAATGTATTGGCTTCTGTCTGTCCCTCCTGACCCCTTCTCTAAATGTGATGCCTTGCATAGGGTTCCCCAAACTCCTGTTGGTGAATCCTAGGATCCCTGCACAAATGTGGGACTTCCATTGGCTCTCTTGCCATGAGAAGATTAACGCCAAGAGTAATCACAAACATAAACAGCTTTCTGACAGGTTCTGCAGTAGACTGCAATGTACTGCCTCCCTTGAAACAATTGACCATTTATTTTTCAGTGCTCCTTTATGAAAGATTTCTGGACATATTTAGCTGACCAATGGGGGAACCACTTTTTCTAGGATTTCATATGCAAATCTTATATATGGCCATGTGTCCTCTGCTTGGGGAAATGGATTTGAAACTTTGAGTGTTTTATTTTTAATTATCAAATGGAATATTTGTATGTCCCGCTGTTTATTTACTTTGCAACAACACCATTGCACTTATGTTGAATTACGCAACAAGATAGTTGCTGATGCCCTGTAGTATATTTGTTGGACAGTTCGCATCTTTCTGCCCTGGGCCTTTCTGGATTATGGAACATTTGCCCTGGATCACTGATACAGATGCGCTGTTACTTGAACTGTGTGGTATTGGTGTATTCTTTTTTAATTTATTTTTTTTGTTTACCCTAGACCTGTTGTACTGACCATTTGTTTTTGTCAGTCTCTTTTGTCCTCATTCTTGTTTTGCTTCATTTGTGATTTTCTGCATTGTTCTTTTTGGAACTGTACCGATTTGTTCTCTAATAAAACTTTTCCCTACTCTTTTCGAGAAGTGCCATGGGATCTTTAACATCCACCTGAACTACCACCAGAACAGGCAGATAGGATCTCGGTTTAACATCTCATCTGAAAGACGGCACCTCAGGAGTGCAGCACCCCCATGCTGCTGCACGGCAGTGTCAGTATTGAGATATTAACCCAAGTGCCTGGTGTGGGCTAAGAACTCACAGCCTCTGATCTCCCGGCCTCAGAGGCAAGTGTGCTACCTGCTGAGCCACTGACACTGACTGACACTTGACATGGGTTCCAGAGACACACAGTGCCCCCCACCTTGCCTTATTTTACATGGACTCTGGAGACACAAGCACCCCCTAGCCTTGCCATACTTCACATGGGCTCAAGATATCCATGACACTCACCACTAGTCTTGCCTTACTTCACCTGGGCTCCAGAGACACAAAGCAACTCCCCACCTTGTCTTACCATACTCACACAGGCTGTAGAAACAACAACGCCCCCACAGTATTGCCTTACTTCACCTGGGCTCCAGAGACACAAAGCAACTCTCACCTTGTCTTACCATACTTCACACAGGCTGTAGAAACAACAATGCCCCACAGTGTTGCCTTACTTCACATGGGCTCCAGAGACACAAGCAACCCCCACCTTGTCTTACCATACTTCACACAGGCTGTAGAAACAACAACCCCCCACAGTGTTGCCTTACTTCACATGGGGTCCGGAGAAAAACAAACACCCTGCCTTGTTGTATCTTACTTCACATGGACTCTGGAGACAAACACCCCTCCCCAACCTAGCCTTACTTCACATGGACTCTGGAGACAAACATCCTTCCCCAACCTAGCCTTACTTCACATGGACTCTGGAGACAAACACCCCTCCCCAACCTAGCCTTACTTCACATGGGGCCTGGAGACACAAAACACCCCCACCAGCCTTGCCTTACTTTATGTGGGCTCTTGAGACAAAACAACCCCCTTTAGGCTTGCCTTACTCTACTTCATATTGGCACGGGAGACAAGTACCCCTCCCAAGCTTGCCTTACTGCACATGATTTCTGGAGGCTAAAGTCCCCGCCCCCCCCCCCCAGTATGTGAGGCAGGCTGAGGAGGCCAAAGAGTGTAGCTCAGCCCATTCAGGGTCTCTCTTCCTCTCAGCTCTTTTAAGGTGGCAACTTGTGCTGACACTGCCAGAGGGTCCAGGATCTAGTACAACTCCATGTTGGGCCCTACACCACACTCCAGCCCCAGCCAGCTAGAGCTGCCTGCCCACTCCAAGTTCCTCTGAGTTCCGACTTAGTCATCCTAATTCCTGTCTATCCCCAACCTTTGTTTAAAAACATATTTACATACCATCAAGAGTTGTGTGCCCTGATTTTCTTATCTTGTCAAAATAACAAGACTCCTCCAGCACAATAGCCAGCAGTAATCTGATTTCAACAGGCAGTACATCAGAGGTACCACACTGCTCCTCCGGCTCCTGAAACTGCACTTGTTTTCTCTCTCTCTCTCTCTCTCTCTCTCTCTCTCTCTTTGACAACTCAATGAGAGTGAACAAATACTGTACAGTAGTTTATATCCGCGCCCTCTTTATTTAGCGCTGATGGCTGTACCAGACTTATTAGCTCGAATGAATCCGCGGCGAGCGCCTTTCATGTAGTTACAGCATATTCAAGAATCACCCGCGAATAGCAGGCACTTAAGGGCACTTGATGGTGATCGCGATCATTAGCACTCTATCATGTACATCAAGAACAGTACCTGCACAAGTGTATGATTCCCATTTTCCGATGTCTATCCTGAGGTGGATTTCACAATCACAGGCTGGCAAAAGAAAGTATCCATTCGAGAGTGAAGGAATGGAGCCAGAGGATCTGGCTGAACAAGCTGGTGTTGAGCCAGGTGTCACTAAGGCAATGCTCCGTGAACTTGTAGGACCCACTTCACCTTCTCCCAAAAGTACGTCCCCACTGCATATGCCAACTATTGCCCTCAGACACGCTTGAGATAGGCAAGCATGCTGTGGAGAATGGCATGATGGCAGCAGTGCATTTTACACAGCAAAGTATGCCAAGCACATAAACGAGAGCACTGTAAGAGAGTTTAAATCGACTACATGAAGCAGCTGAGGGAAACACCTGACCCCACCTATCTCACCCTTCATTGCCCAGAAAACAGCGTGGGTGCCCTGCCCTTCAATGTACCGAGCTGGAGGAGCAACTTCGAAAGTCATTTGTTGCTTCAGGAACAAGTGCTATAGTAAACACCGAAGTTGTTATCGCGCAGTAGCCTCGTGCTACTAAAAGCAAGATCGCCACAAATATTGGTAGAAAATGGTGGCTATGTGAATTTCAGCGCCTAAGGGCCTGGTCATTCCTTCATCATATGGGGTACAGCAAGCGTAAGGCACCAAAGCAGCAACGAAGTTCCTACTGATTTTCCGACATTAAAGCTGCTTTTTAAAGAGAATCAGCACTGCAACAGCACAGGAGCTAATACCACCTGAGCTCATACTGAATCCTTGATGAAACCGGCATTAATATGGTGCCGGTTTCACAGTGAACAATGGCAGCTTGTGGTTCTAAACAAGTAGCTGTTCTCAGACTGGGTGACAAGCGTCAAATCTCGCTGGTGCTTACATGGCCTCATCCGTGAGTTCCTACCTGCCAGGCTATCTACAAAGGTCGAACTACTGCTTGCCACCCACAGTACACCTTTCCTGCTGATTGGGATATCACACACAGCTTACAACCATTGGGCTACTGAGGACTATGCTGCATTACATAGAGAATGTTATCCTGAGTCCTGAGCAATGTTTATTTAATTACAGGTGTAGCCTAGAGGAGATTGTGTGGAGAAAGCGAACCTGAGTACACTCATTGTGTATATGCCAACATATGGCAGTTTAGAGAGGACAGGGAGTACATTGTTTGTTTTATGTTTTACAGATGACCAACTGCTCAATGAAAAATGAATGAAGAGCTCTTGATGAAAACTACTCAAGTCTTTTTCTTTTCTGGATCAGAACAACAGTCTTTTTTTTTTTACAAAGGACAGTGCCTGCCGTGGTTGCTATTAAGAGTGCAGTATTTTTGGGACAGACAGTCTTTTCTTTCCAGCATCTGAACAACACTTTGTTTTATTTAAATTGATGTGCACTCAGAAATAAAATAAATACTTAAATGATGACATTAAATCGTGCTGCAACAGTTTCTAATTTGCTCCAGTAATTATTAGCGATCGGTTTATTTTAGCGCTTTTTCAATTTCAGCTAAAAGAGCAAAATAAACGGAACGCTAATATTTCCTACTCTACAGTACATTGTACCCAGAGGTTCAGTGTAGGGGTTACTGGCTACTACTGTTACCTCTGGTTTAAGTCATCTATAGTCTGAACTAGAATGACGCCCAACTGTGTGCTCGTTCAAGGAGGTGTCACAATCGACATCAAGGAAGGCAAGCACAGCAGCACTTTTTTACAATAAATAAGGATAAAGATAAGGACCAGCCCTTAATTGCGACTGTTTGCTTTTATTTGAGCTCATTTACTACGTTTTCTGTTGCTTGCTATTATCTTCCTGATGAAGAGCCTTGTAAGTTTAGCCTCTGATCCAAAGGATTGTAATTTGATTACTTCTAAAATAAAACAAATAAATAGATCTCTGACTATCACCTTTTTCGAGTATCTGTGAAGGACTAACTTTGGTGCCAGCTGTGAATACTACTTGTAGCTGTGGGTGACTTTGTGGGAGGCTTTTGTTTATTTGTTTTCCAGGAAGGTGGCCATCAAAGCAGCCAAGCAACAGCATGTTATCACTTGATAAATATCTGTCTCAGTTGTGTGGCTATGGGTTGGGGGAGGCTATTGTTTTCCTGGATGGCTATTAAAAAGGAAAACATGCTGTTAATTTCTATTTTCCACTCAGGCAGGGCTGCTGTAATTTGCGTTCCTGACTGAGCGGAGCCGCAGCTTCAGCAGCGAGAAGTAAGGGGGCCAAAACATGCCCCCAGCACCTTTCAATTACACAGAACTCAGGAGGCCTCCAAAAAGTAAGGAGGCCCAGTCCCCTGTAAATCGAGCAGTTAGAAGTGTATAGACCCTTGATGGGGTAACACCAACGCTTACCTCAGTTGTCTGAAATTATACAGGAGATAAAACTAAAGATGAGATATTGTGTTTTTCAGTAGTCGGTGGAACCTAAGGAAAGGGCCCATACTTAGTACCAACATACAGTATTTGGTGGGGATGGTTAAGGTGATTAGCCACCCTAGGTAAATGTGCTACATATTGTAGGTACAAACAGATTGTGCAGAGCGTGACCCTGAGTATGTGTTAAATGTCTGTTTAAAAGGTTAGAGGTTAGATGCGGTTAGAGAAAAGAAAACTAATGCTACTCATATGGTTTCTCTTCAGCAGGGGTATGTGATAGGGTCAGTAGGTGACTTGTCACAGGAAAAGGTCAGGTTAGAACCTGTAGGGATGTGCAGGTAGTGAAGTCACCTACCTGGACATCACCCAAGCGCTAACATGCAACATTTCACCTTTGTAATTTCTTTTAGATCCCTCTCCCCAATTCAGGAGACCATGAAATTGGGCTCCAGAAAAAGCACTCTCCGTTCTGCCTCCAGGATGCAGGATGCATGTGCCAGTGAGCACAGCCAGGATAGAATTTGGACATTCTATAAATAAAAGATAATATAGTAGTTAATAGTTGAAAATAAACTTACCTTCATTCTGTGTATTCTCTGCTTTTCTCTTGCCATTGGCTTCATCATGGGCTGGCCATATGGTGGTGGTTTCTTCTTCTGTTTCTCTATCTTCTTTCCTTTCTTCTCCCAGGACAGCATTAGGACTCAAGCCCTCAGACCCTAGGGAAGTGGGTCTGGCAGAAGGGGCTCACTTGCACTTTCTGCTGCAGATGTCATGGCGGACATCTTGAGTGAAAGTGGTATGGTGGGCCAGAGACTTGTGCCACTTGAGAATACCACTCAGGAATACTGATACGCTGCTGCTCAGATTACTACTGCAGCGCTTAAACTATACGATTGAGAGTCAGATGCTGTGTCAGCAGCTCAGGTCATTTAGTGTATTGGGTGGGGCAGCAGACTGTGAGTAACATAGGGACCTGGGGCATAGGGTTTGATTCCCCTGACTTGGTGCATGTTATGTGACTGCTAGTGAGATCAGTGAATTAATAATAGCTCCACTGTCGCTAGTGTAAACTAAATGTTTGCTTCCAAAAGTTTTCTTCTTCAATATTTGTGCAACCTTGAAGTTGATTCTATTTATTTACAAAGGTGTGCAGGGGTAGCAGCCCCTGGGAAAAAATATTGAAAAAAAACTTTAGGAGCAGGCATTAGTTGCAGTGGGACTGTGGAGATATTAATTCACTGACCGCAAAAAAAAAGTCTGAATTGTTGGAATTAATAACATTTGTGATGGACAGACATACAATTACAGCACTGATGGTGTTCCCGTCCATAACAGTATTCCAGTCAGCCAAACTGTTTCCTGTCCGCCATGACACCTACAGCATAAAGTGTAACCGCTCTCAGAAGGGCTGTAAGTGTAGTGACCTCCCTCCCTACCGGAGATTAAATGTAACAATATGTCTCCCTGCTGGGAGACATTTCACAATGGTGCCCTAGTAAACAAATTCTTATTGTTTGTATCTCTGCCTGCCTTTATTTTAGCAGAAGGGATACTGAGAAACAGTTCAGCTCTGATCTTCGGAGCTTGCTACTGAATAAATATGAGCTTGCTTGAGGGAGTTCAGAAGCTCTACAATTAAGAGTACTTTCAACATACTGTATTTTATATATTTTCTCCCACTCCACCTTCAGGACAGCACAGTGTTTGGTAGACAGGAGAGAAGGCATGCAAGGAACCCAGCCAATTATGCAAAGTCTTGGACCAGCAAGGAAAATGCTGAGCCCTGGACAACAACACTGCCAGCCTTCACTCCAAAAGGAGCAGGATTAAAAATATATATTTAGCTTAAACAAAGGAGCTTATTTAATAAATACAGATTCTGCCCCCACCCCGAACTGCAAACACTTTAGGGACAGAGTGTATTTTGGAGCTATATGATGCACACGTCCTGGGCCAGCACTGCAGACTGGGCCCAGGAACTCTGCAGAATTCAAAAATATGGGGTTTCCTCAGGCCAGCAGGAAAGGCTGAGCCCCGAGGTTGAAAAGGAACCAGTGTGCATTGACTAAACTCATGGCTGCCTGGCAGGGTAGAAAGGCTGTAGGCCAAGCCAGCCAAATGTAAATAAAAATAATTGTTTAAAATCACAGTTTAAGCACAAGTACACACAAAGTGATATAGAGAAATGGTTTGCTGTAAGGTATGTTAAATGTAGTGCGTTTAAATGTCCTTTGTGTGATATAATGTTCTGCCCTAAGTGCCCATTGTATTTGTATGAAATAAAGTAGAAACCTGCTTCTTAGAAGCTAGCCACCCATATAATCAGGCCTTTATACCTGTGTCTTGGAAGGGAGGTAGATCATGTGACCTAGAGGGAGGGGTATATAAGCTCTGTGGAACTGAAGCTAGTCAGTTTGTCTTTGGTCTGGATAGTGAAAAGACCTCAAGGCTAAAGAGGAGTCTGAGGGCCCGATTCTCAAAGCTCTCAAGGCCTGACGCAAGGTGCTTGTCTAAACACATATGGTGCAAGGTGCACCTTGCATCCAGAGCTGCCTCCATGCAGTTCACAATGGTTGCCTGTGGTGACCGCCGGCACCCTGCACTGCCCTGTGACACTGCGCTTGGGTGGACTGTGCCGACGCAAGTTGCAGCTCGCATTCTCAGATAGCACCCAGTGGGAGATATTCTAGTGTCCTTAGACCAGCCAGGGCTGGCGTAGTGGGACTTAGAATATTTCCCACTGGGACAGTCATCCCATGTGCCACTGTATGCTGCGGTTGCCCCGGTCTGCTGCTGGTGCCCCATCCTGCCAGGTACTGGCACCCATCCCCAATGCCACCATCCCATCCCCTAACGCTGTCTGGCGCCTGTAGGTGCCTCCGATCACTGCAGTGCCCACTACCTGGTGGTCTAGTGGAACCCACCCCTTGGTGCCCCGCCAGCTACCAACTGTGGTCTGCATTGGCACTCATACTATACATATGCAAGACAGTGTCTGAGATCAGTGACAGTCACTGTGCACATATGTACAGTAGGCGCTGCTTCCCTGCATCAGCAGGGCTTTGCGATGGACACCTCCCATGTGCCAGGTGTTCAGTGCAAGGAGGGAATGCCACAAGTGTCAAGACTTAGACGCCGGGACCCTCCTGTACTTGAATTCAGTAGGGTCCCTGGTATGGGGTTTAGATGCAGGCTGCTGTTCAACGCAGCTTGAACACCGAACGCAGCCCCATTGAGAATTGGGGCCCTGAAACTCAAAGAGAAACAGTTTTCAGTCTGATACCTGGTTAATAGTGTCAGAAAGAGAAAGAGAGGGGTTCGTACTGATTTACCTGGTTAGTTTGGTTAACCTGACCTGTTCTTACAAAGAGCTGCCTAAATTATTTGTAAAGTGGTCTCAATGGATTATCTTTTTAAGAAAATTGACATTGTAAATAAACCACACCAGTTGCATGACACCTGATGTCTGTTTTCCTTTGCAGACTCACTACCCTCCCACACCTCTCTCAGCTCCAGTTTCACCCCAGGTGTCTTCTGGTCCTTACTGTCCTAATAATACTCTCCGGTCAGTTCTCCCCAGGTCCCCACACCACCTCCACACCTCCTCCCAACGCCCACCTCCCTGCACTGACAATATGCAGCGTCCAGCAAGGGGAGTCTGGAAGGTGCAGATCACAGAGAAGAGATAGGGAGAAGCTGGAACCTGGGGGTCTGTTGCCCAAACTACATTCCATAATTTAATACTCTAATATCTAGATATTGTTAAAATACCCTAAAATCCCTAGCACAATATAAAACCACACTAACAATATTTAAATCAGTAAGATTAACCAATATACCACGCACCCCACATGACCACTCACACCCTAAGGTTACCTAACAGCTTATACCATCACACAAACCTATACTGCATAAATACACATAACATACAACTTAACCAAACACATCCATACACCTCATTCATAAGTAACAATTAATACCCTAATATTTATTTATTTATTTATTTCAGATTTGATTAATATCTTAGAGCCAAGGGCTCATTTACAAAGGTTCCAAGTCAGGCAAAAACAATACAATACAGTACAACTTAATTCAATACAGTACAGGGTGAGACACAAGAATGCATGGTTTCAAAGCGTTACATAGTGGAGTGTAGCATCGTTACAACAGTAAGGAAGCCTTAAAAACATTTCAACACTACTAGAGTGTGGTGCATTGTTTAGATAAGTGCATAAACAGTCCATAGTTCAAGATACAGGCTATGTGGAGTAGGGGAAAAGCAGCCAGGATTTTTTTTCAGTCATGTAGAAGAGAGCGGAGGAGGCAGTAGTAGGTGAGGGATGAGTAGTCAAGGGAGGAGAATACCAACATTCATTCCTCAATCATACCTGTCCTCAACCATCCAACCACAAACTTTCAAGCCAGTTTCAAAGCAAAGATGTTCTAGTACAGGTGCAGCACTTTAAATGTAAAAAAATCCAAACAGAAGCAGTTCCAATTTAATTTGCCCAATGCAGTATACTGTAATAAATGTTTCACAAATTAAACTGGACCATAGCCTTTGCTTTCACCAAAGGATGAGGACCATAAGCCTGAAAACACAGATGCAGAGCAAACAACCCTGCTCTGCTACTGCTCAATCAATCAATCAATCAATCAATCAAAATCTTTATTTATCCAGGCGGACAATGCTGAGCAAGCTAATTTGGCAAGGTGGACCTGCATCTCACAAGTCATAAACAATACACATAATCATACATCAATACAGACAATGCGACAATACATGGTAATACATGAGAAAAATAATAGTGTAATGGGCAGAGACGAATACATAGTACATGTAGCCACGCTAGTTGCATCAATGAGAAAATACATATGGGTAAAAAAGAAAGAGAACCAGAACAAGCATGCAAATAAGTGGGAATGCAGCCCTGTGATCCAAAAGGCTCAGTTGAATAACTAGTTATACAAAACGGGTGGTGGGGTGGGCGAGGAAGGAGAACAGGTGGGGGTCTAGAGGTGTAGGGTGCTAAAGGGGAGGGTGTGGCAGAGCAAAAGTTCTAGTTCTAGCACTGAGCCGACTACTCTTTATTTCATTATATCTGAAAGATGAGGTTGAAGACTTATTGTGTCTCAGGCTATCCATAAGTATTAGTTATTTGGGAAGACTGGAATGCTCGCAGAAGGAGATGACTTCGGTATGGCTTTAGCAAACGTTGAGTGCTCGAGCACTGAGCAGCTTCTAGTCGGCGACTGCTGTTGGCCGTGTCCTTCGCTGCTTGGGGTAAGTGAGGTGCAGTCATCGACTTCTAGGTCAACTTCTGGGTCAAAGACTGCTGGTGGCCACGTGCTTGGCTGCTTGAAATGAGTGAGCTGTAGTCACAGCGCTCAGGGAGTGGCATGCGGTCGATGTTTTCTCCAAGCGGCGTTCTGAAGGTACCTTACATCCAGACTAGGGTGCTAAGACTACACGGAACTAAGGGAGCGTAATCCAATTGTGTGTTCTTGAGTGGCTTCAGGGACATTGACCGCTGGTGGTCGAGTCATAAGAGCATCTACACTGGGTAATTAAGCAGTCATTTAGCACAACTGGGTGCTGAATAGAGGCAAGGGTAGAGGTGGGGAGAAGAGGGTGGAATATAGGACCAAACGGGTGTACTCGGCAAAGGTGCTTACGTCCGTGGTTTTATGGCTTTACTGCGCTCTATGGGGCTTGGATCTGGTTTAGTGGATTTGGACGCCGGGTTTAGGGGTTGCCACGCCCGTGAACTTATTATTGTATGGCAGTTGGGCAAGGAGCCCTGAAGGTGTGGAGCCGTAATTCATAGACGGTGGAAGCGTGGCAAACCTCTTTGGTTAATTTTGCATATAAGGTTTTAAATGCTGTGACACTTACTGGAGATTTTAGTTTCAGTGATTTCTCTATTTCGTTCCACAGAGTGAAGCTTATAGAGCGCCTCCCAAGGTGCGTCACGGACCCTGGGTATCTTTAGAGAAATTAGTGAGCAGCTCCTTAAGGCGAGGTTCAAGTTCGCTTAGAAGCAATAGGTCAGAGATGTAATGTGGTAATTTGGAGGTAACAGCTTTTAAGGTCCAAACTGTGGTGTTTCTGTTTCATCTGTATTGTAGCAAGGTCCACCCCACAGCAGTGTATAGGGAGCAGGTGGTGGGTGAGGGGAGGCCGGTGATGAAGCGCAATGCTCTGTGGTATAAGACGGCAGTTTGTCCAGGAGAGAGGTATTGCAGTGGGTATAGATGAAGTGGCGTAGTCTAGTAAGGGATGAAAGTGGTCTGAACAAGCTGTTTTTTTGCTTCAGGCGCCAGGAGGTGGTTTATTCGGTAGAAGAGTCCCAGCCTCTGCTTTAGCTTTTTACCATGTCCTCCAGGTGTTCCCCAAAGGAAAGTTTGTGGTCTAGCAAACTCCCAAGTATTTGAATTTGGGAACAAGCTCCAAGTTTTCCCCCAGTAAGGTGGTGATAGGGGTAAAGTGCCAATAGACAGGTATGGCTGAGTGTTGCCGGGGAAAGGATCATTGTCTTGTTTTTTAGCATTGAGCAGTAGCTTTTATTAAGTAGCTGGTGTTGGAGGATGTCAAAGTTGTGTTGCAGATCTGTGCGGGCAGTTTCTGGGATTGACCGGCTTAGGTATAGAACTGTGTCATCCATGAACAGGTGGATACTGGCTTTTTATGCCAAGGTATATGCTGTTGATGTATATGGTGAAGAGTACTGGGCCCAGGATGGAGCCTTGGGGACACCTCTTACTAACGGGTTAGAGAGTGATAGCTCCCATCTGCTTTAACCTGCTGGAGCCTGTCTGTGAGGTAGTCCTGGAACCATCCAAGGGAAGTAGAGTCAAGACCTAGGGCTTTTAAAGAGGATAAGAGTAGGGAGGATCGACAGTGTCAAGGTCTTGCTTAGGTCAAGGAAGACAGCGCAGACACATTTTTTGTTTTCAAGGTGGTTTTGCCAATCATTTGTTACCTTGGCCAATGCCAGAATTGTACTGTGTTTTGATCGGAAGCCTGACTGTAACGGATTTAGGAAGTTTGAGTTTTCCAGGAAGGCTCGTAGCTGTGCATTCACTATTCTTCTAACAGTTCAGATAGTATAGGGAGTAATGAAATTGGCCTGTAGTTGTTTAAATCATAGGGATCCCCAGATTTAAATAATGGAATAATGTGGGCAGTTTTCCACACGTTAGGAGAGTCCCTGGGATAGTGATAAGTTGAACAAATGCGTAATGGGCACTGCCAATACATGCCAGGCCACCTTTATGAAGTAGGGTCTAACGAGTCCGTCCCCGCGCTTTTCTTGGTATCCATGTGAAGGAGTAACTCTTCGACTTCTTTCAGAGTAGCAGGTGAGAAGGAGAAGGTAGCATTTGTTAGATTTGGTTCAGGTAGCGGTGCAGGCATCTGAGAGCGCAGGTTGCAGGCAGGTGAGTTATCAAAAGCTAGTCCAGCTGAGGCGAGTGGTTGTTAAATGCCTGCAAAATTTCCTTTTGTCGCTGAGAAGGACATTGTTAGAGGAGATTTTAGAGGGAGTGCACTTCCTGACGTGGGACCAGAGAGGTCTTTTATTGTGGACCAGAATTTGGTTGCACAAGTTGAGGTGGCATGTAGTTCTGTACAATAGAAGTTGGACTTGGCCTCTCTGATTAACCTCAAAGGGAGTTCCTGGCAGCTCTGAAAAGACACCAGTCTTTGGCAAGTTGTGATTTAGCATGGTTTTCCACAGTTTGTCCCTTTTAGCAATGCAGCTTTAAGTTCTGGGGTAAACCAGCAATGAGTTCTGAGCTAATATGAGTTTTGACCAGTGGAGCATGGTGTTGAGGGTATGTGTTAATATTCCTTGAATATGGTATATGCATTGTTCACTAGTTTGGCGAGGTAGAAACTCTGTCAGAGTGAGAGTCCTTAAGATCATTGGCATAGGCATGTGAGTCGAGTTTCGCTTTGATCTCTTAGTAGAGAATTTCAGTAGTTTTGGGCATATGATTTGTTCTCACTCCAGCAATAAAACAGTGGTCGCTGACATCGGCATGGAAGATACCAGCATATAGTAGAGGTGTGGTTTGTTTACTAATGGGACATCTAGCAGGGTACTGTTTGCTGGGTTTTTCTTATTAATGCGTGTTGGTTCATTAATAAGCTGTGAGAGTCCATAGGAGTCACAGAGGGATTTGAGAGGTAGTGAGGCTGGATAGCCAGTCGAATTAAGGTCTCCCAGTATTATAGTTTCTAGGTTGCTGGAGTCCAGCATGGAAGATAGGTGTAGGAGCTGGGGCCCAGCTGAGGGTGGCCTATAGCAGCCGACATCCAAACGGTTGACGAGGAGTAATTTAAATTTTTAGGGATAAGCATTCGAGCCCAGCATATGAGAAGGAATCAAGTATAGAGACTGAGAGTTTGTCCTTGATATAGATGACAACTCCACCACCCTGGTTTGTCTGTCGGTTCTGAATAGTAGGTAGTTAGGTATTCCAATCTCCATATCAGGTGTGGCTAGCCATAGCCAAGACTCTGAAATAACAAGCACATCAGGATCAGTGTGGGAGATCCAAGCCTGGATGGAGAAGAATTTTTAGAAGGCTACATGCATTAACATGCATGAAGCTAATTCCTTTTATTTTGGAGAGTTCTGATGGTGAGGTGATGTCGATCATGGGTCCAGGATTGAGCTCTACGTTGCCTGAACATAGTAATAGCATAAGTACAAGTTTTCTTAGGACCACAAAGGAAGTTTTGAAAATTTTTGACCTTTTCCGGGTAGATGTAGTATCTGGGTAGGTTTGCATGGATATACTATTAGTCTTATGTTGGCCTAGCATCACGAAAGCATAGAACCGGTGCTGTGAGGTACCACGATGTATTATTACTCTGGGAAGGTAGCTGGTACCTTTCGCTGAAGTTTGGCTGATTGGTGCACACCTGATATGCCACCCGATTTGGTAAGGGGTAAAGCTACAGAGGTGTTGCAGGAGCTGAGTATGTGCCTGATGTGTGAACACTGTATGGACTCAGAATGGGTTTCCTCACTAGAGTAGGTCCAGTCTAGTGGATTCCCTAATATGGCAGACTACATAGAGCAATAAGGAACTGGAAGCATAATGCCATGGTGATAGTGTAGGTAGGCAGGTAGCGCCCCTAGAGAAGGAGGAGGACTCCTTGAGTTAGTTTAGATAGCTAGTCTAAGGCAGTGTCCCTCGCCTTGGCAGGGTAGATTAAACAATAGATCAATAGGAATGGGCAAAAAGGAAGGGTAGACAGTAGGAGCCAATAGCAATAAGGGCGAACAAGGCAATCTATATAGAAATGGGCCAGGAGGGAGGATAGGCGGGTGGGCGAAAATCTGCAGCTTTGCCGTACCTCTCTCAGCGAGCTGTATCCAGTCTTGTGGTCTCAGGCGCTGGCTTCTGTAGCGCCGATTGCCCGGGTGGCCGTAGTTCGAGCGCGAAGTAGAGCTGGGAGCCCTAGGAGGGTCTCAGCTGAAGAGGAAGAGAGAGGAGCCAAATTAGTACTGGAGGAGGACAAAAGGGTCTCATTAGCCAGTGACAAGAAAATATACAACTGAATAGGGGATTTCCTTGGCCTGGGAGTCTGGCTGCAGTACCAAGTCAAGGAAAGGGCTGTAATCATTCTAACATTTAGATAACTTTAGCAAGGTAAAACAGCTTTTCAATGTAGATTTAACAATTTCTAAGCAGATTAGGCAATAAAACAGTCTAGATAATTAGACTTCAGTCTGGTTTGCTAGTAAAATTCGCCTTTTCGCTCCGCTAGATAGGGAAAGAATGGGTGATAAAGGGACCAATCAGAGTGAGCCTAGCAAAGGCGCTTGCGCTCAGATTGTTTTTGGCTTTTTGCCATACCTATCAGCGAGCTGTGCTGGGGTTAGCAAATTAGAACAGGTATCAAAACAGAAATGGGGAAAAGAACAGTTTGTGCCAATTGGCTCTCTCACTGCCTCTAAGCCATTTCTTGTCTCTCCAAAGTGTCACTCCTACATACTCCCAGAGTCCTGACTGGGGAGCCAGGGACAGGCTGGGAGGCATGCGGATGCTAGGCAGGGCTCCGCTGTTGCGCCATTGCACACCATGCCTTCCGATTCCAGGAACCGAAAAATCAGCATAGCCCTGACTGGTCTCCTCACTGCCACCTATGGCCCACCCGATGCCTGGATGAGTTAGGGGGCATAGCTGGTCACCCCTGCCCTGCCTGAAGGGTAAACTGCAGTTCTGTGGGGCGGGAGGTGGTGGGCTGGAAGGGCTGGCTGGAGACATAAGAGGGCTTGTGCAGCAAAAATATAAATAATAAAAAAAGTTGACAGAGTATCAGCTCTGTATACTAACTGGGCCTCTCTTTTGCTCCAACTCCTGCTTTGAACCCATTTCAAGTTAACGTTGATTTGTACAAGTTTTTTAAATAATATTAAGATGCTATTACAATAAGGATAGCTCTACAACAACTAGCAGTATGGGGTTCACTGACATGTCAGCTACTTTACAGGAGAACATTGATATTCTTTTGAATGAGATCAATCTTTACAAGACAACCAGGAGAGGATTTGAACAATGAGACCACCATGGAGGAAACTGTTTAAGGTACAACATTTTGGATTCAGTAAGTAGTGATGAATTAAACCTGTTATGACAGTCTTTGGGTGAGAAACAACAGGTGGGAATCCCGATGCTAATTGCTGCCACCTACTGGGATTAAAAATGAAAGAGAACTGTTTTTAAACCTAATTCCACTTTTGTACCTAATGTCTATGGAGCAGCCATTTCCATGTTCGAGAAGGTGGTTACCAACCAGGTTAATGGGTTAATGAGCACAGCATCTGCACCCCATGGTAACAACTTAACAAGGGAAGAGCGAATATCATGAACTGAGTTATGTGCATGTAAAGGCATCGATTGAAACCTGCCGATGGGGGTAATACAGTGGTTCTTGATAAAACCACTATAAGAAAATAGTTTTGTCACTACTTGATAATGTTGATAACTATAGAAAACTGTGTACAAACCCTCTGCACCTTTAAAAAGAATTATATCAATTGTTACAAGAGGCTGCTTTGAAGGGTGTCATTTCTAAAACGAATATGAATTTATTTGGAAAGAATTCCTTGTAACATCTAGTTTTTATGTTTTTCCCACGATACGTAAGAAAATCACAGATCCATCTGGGAGACTTATAGTGTCTGGGGTAAATTCCTTACACAGAAAATCTACGTAAAGTTGTAGATTTTTTTACAGAAATGTGTGGTCAAACTTGAGTCAAACATTAAAGACACCTCTAGCGTACTTAGGAATTTTTCTGAGTTTGAGTGGGAAGACAGCATGGTATGACTTAGCATTGACGTTGAGTCATTATACACTCAGCAAGCAACTCAGACATCCAATGTTATGTACATTCTGTTTGTATATTATCCTACAACGGATAACACTGTCTTGAAATTATTTAGTAGCTATGCTTGCCTACCACTACTGAGCTCTGTATTTTGTACACTTCTGATGGAATATGCTGTGCAATAGCTCTTACAATTAGTGCGCTATGCTGTATTTGTAACTCTTGTTCAGCATTTACTGTACGGTACTGTATCTTGTACTTGTATTTATTCTAGTGCCATCTTCATGGCCCAGATCATGCCTGAAAATGGTCCAATGGATCAGTGTACCTACCAGTTTAACAAATAAATAAATAAATACACACACTACCATTAAACACAAACTTGGTGTTAAGGCTTGCAGGTTTTTTTTTGAGAAACATCCTGAAAAGGATGATATTCCAGCTGATTTTCTTTTGGTAGCTTTGGAATTTATTTTAACCCACAACAGTTTTGAATTTGACAGTATTCATTGTTTATAGGTTTGTGGTACTGCTATGGGGGCTTCTATGGCCCCACATATCAATTATTTCTGGGTATTTGGGAGAAATGTGTCTCTTTAATATAAACAGCAATAAGTTTCTGCCAGAATAAATGTAACCTGACTTGCGCCAAAATAAATGGCACAAGTAGCAAGTTACACCAGCAGTTGCGACATGTGGTATTCTGCAAAGCAGGCTGCTTGCGCCAAAGAGGACATCATCACAAGTTACACCATAAACTCCCTGCAACATGGCACTAGGGGTTTACGGCACTAGTTGAGCCCTATTCTGGAAGGGCAGCCTCCAAGTCCCCGATTCACTATTCTGAAACAACCCCGGAGGACATCCATCAAAGTACAGTTACACCAGCTGGTGTAAGTGTATTTTGCATCCATCGGGGTTGTACCAATATGCAGCCAGCCCTGATCTCCCAGTATATGCAACCTCCCCAGCCCCCATTCCTATACCAGTAGAAAATGCCCATGCAACTATCGAACCCCCTATCGCCAATCCCCAATACTGAGTAGAAATAAGCCCCACAGGGCCTATGGGACCCTGCTCCTCATCCCACAATATTGTGTGCAGAAATGCCCTGCAGAGACTAGTGCCTCCACTTGCCAATCCCTGGAATTGCGATATGCTAGGAAGAATTCATTTACAAAGCCCCAATCTCCCTGGTAGTCTAGTGCCCCACCACAGCAGTGCTAGTCCACCCCACCCCACCATCCCCAGCCAGCGACTGGTACAGCCCACCTCTCACCACCATGGCCAGCTGCCGACCTGAGCTTCGTATGGTGCGTACTACTGTAAATAGTACGCACTCAATAAATAAGCTGTCATTCATTGAACACATACTATTTACAGTAGCACGTACTCATACAGAGCTCAGTCGGCAGCTGGCTGTGGTGGTGAGAGTGGCTGTGCCATCGCTGGCTGGGGATGGGTGGGGGTGGGAGGCGAACTGGCACTTGCCAGGTGGGGGGCCACTAGACTACCAGGAGATCGGGTCTTTGTACATAATTTATTCTGGCATATCACATCCGGAATTGGCGAAGGGAGGGCGCTTATTCTGCAGGGCTTTTTATTTTTAATGTGGAGAATGAGTTTGTTGGGGAGGTGTAGCCCTGATGGGCATAGGGTATATGTTCGGAGGATCAGGCATCGGGGGTGCTAGCCCTGCAGGGTGTTTTTCTGGGGGTTTGGGCAAGGTGGGGCTGAGGTCCACTACCCCTTGGGGCGGTACAGTGTGGGGGGCACTTGTGCCTGCACTTGACAAGCCACAGGCTTGTGGCCCACCATTCCGGTATGCCTGCTGTTTGGCATACCAGTACGAGTTAGCGCAAGTTGTGGGACATAGCTGCAGGGATCCTGCCTTATAGAGAATCAAGTGCAGGGTCCCTGGTGCAACCATGTTTGGCGCAGATCGCCTTTTGCGCCATCATTCTAGAATTGGGCTCATGGTGTTGTTTTATTGATGACATAATAGGCGTTTGGCAGGTTGACATCACAGAAATTGATAAATTCATGGAATGGATGCATAACAATGATCTCAATTTGTGCTTTACCTATACTACTAACAAAGAGAGTATCAATTTCCTGGATGCCACCTTTGCAAAACCTGTGAAGGCAAGGGAATGCATCACAAAAAGTGGTTCAGGAAAATAACAGTTACAAACTCTTTTCTGAGAGCAATTAGCGCCCAGCCTGTTGCCCTAAAAAATGCTGTGCTCTATAGCCAGTTAAAAAAATAAATAAATAAAATTTGTTCTGATGATGAGTAGAGGTGGGTGAAGTCGGCAAAATTTGCTCTACTGAAATATTTCACGAATTGCTCAATTAGCGAGGTGCAATTCACAAAATTCACCAATCTGCAGAGTGTGGAACGATGGTAAAATGTGAAATTTCGCGATACTGTTTGCCCCCCACCGATCGCAGCCAAATATAAAAATCATCTAAATCTCTGGTGTCTAGTGGACCCCACCCTGCCGATTGCCAGCCCCAATAATAAAAACTCCAAATCCCTGGTGTATAATGGACCCCCATCCCGCCAATCACTAGCCCATAATAAAAAAAATCCAAATCCCTGGTGTCTAGTGGAACCCCCACCCCCACCCCACCCAGTTAATTGCCGCCCCAATAAAAAATCCCTGGTGTCTAGTGGAAGCCTCGCCTCAACCCTGTCAGGTAGTGTCCCCCCAGCCACCAATTCACTCCCCCAACCTGAGTGGGCCACCGCCATAGCCTCCTCCATTCACCCTCTGCAGTTGTCAGCCTAGTAGACCTTCTGAATAAATGAGCATGTGCTTGAACAGGTACACGCTCATTCATTCAGTCAGTCAGCCACGTCATTGCAGGGATGTTTTTCAGGGGCTTGAGAAGGGTATACCGTCGCACATCAAAACCCTGATGGTGAAGACCACCACAGTGACAGGATTGGGCCAAAATCCACCTGTCGCTGTGATGGTCTCCCACAGCCGGGGATTGCCTCCTGAGTGTTTTCCCCGTCCAACTCCGACTCGGGTTGAGACTCCCTGAACCCAGAGGTGTGGGGTGGGCCCCACATGGGGGGTGTTTGGGAGACACAGCCCCCGATGGAAACAGGAGAGACATCCCCGGATGATTGCATTGTCGACACTCGACAATGCGCTGTCGGGGATGTTCTTCCTCTCGCTGTCGCTAGCGGCATGGTAAAGCCCTTGAGA
This sequence comes from Neoceratodus forsteri, assembly GCA_016271365.2. Classification (NCBI taxonomy): domain Eukaryota; kingdom Metazoa; phylum Chordata; order Ceratodontiformes; family Ceratodontidae; genus Neoceratodus; species Neoceratodus forsteri. Next base: position 35,955,347 of record CM057459.1, read on the forward strand.
AGGGAGGTGGACTACTCCAGTCTTTGGCAGGGCGGGATGGAGGAAATGTTGTTGTGGACCCCTCCTGGGTCCACAACACCGCTCCCATCATGCCCCCACCCGGAGAAGACCGGGAACAAGAAAACTGAGATGGGACCAGTGACATTTGTCACTGAATTCAAAAATTGGTCAGGAAAGCTTGGCAGCATTATCTTTCAGAACTGGCCCATTCTAATGGGAGATCCCCAGGTGGCCAAGGTGATAGGTATGAAACCATGGGTCACATTTAGTAGGCACGGGCTGAAGGAAGTTGTGAATTCCACTTTTAGCGGAACTTCTGCCAAATTTCACAGCTTCGTGGAAGTTTCCAAACTTCTGCCTGTGGTGGATCAGAAATCTTCCAAATGTGTTCCGCCAGATAGAATAGAAAAAAATGTATCTGGTGTCCAGTGCCCCCTAACCCAAAGCCCTGCCCGAAACAGAAATTAAATTCCTGATGGCTAGCACTCCTCCCCCACCTGATCACTTGCCCCATATATAAAAATACTTCCCTGGTGCCTAGCAGTCTCTCTCCCGCCCGACATGGACATCATATGCCCTGGTCTATAGTGCAGCCCCTCCCCATCTCGATCCCTGTATAGTTAACATAAATATTTCCATGGTGGTCTGGTGAACCCCCTGCCATCCACTCCAGCAGGTTGTGTCCCACCATCCCGCTGCCCCCATCCTGAACCCAAGCAAGTGATCAGCACAGCCTTCTGCTTTCCACTGCGCCAGCCACTCACTGAGCTACCGATGAACGAGCATGTACTTGTACAGGTATACACATTCTTTGCCAGCTTGCGCCATTCATTCAGCTCTGTTGGTAGTGTAGACAAGAGCAAAGGGTTTCTCCGACCACCAGCAGGGGTCAGGATGGGAGGGAACGGCGTGGCAGACCCAGGGACACTGGATGCCTGGCATGTATGTACACCACAGCACACATATGCACTTGCACCACTGCACGTGGCACCCCTGGGAGAAACTGAAAAGGCCAGACTGCTACATGCCAGCACCCCTGCAGTCTCTGCATGACTGGCCACCTACTACGTTGTGGTTTGGAGTAAGTGGTGGATAACCAGTATGTTTGTGAGGCTGGTGATGGGCTGTGGGGGTGCCTACAGGTGGGCCCAGTAGGAGGAAAACAGCTTAATTGAAAACAAAACCCTGGTTGGAAGGGGAATGCCAGGGCTCACCCGCCTATCTCACAGCACAGAACAGCCAGTTTGGAGGTGGCCCCATAGCCCCTAGTTTAGCACTGCTAGCTCAGCTAGGCAAAGGGAACAGTATGACCAGTTTGGGGGCATAGCCTGACTGTACACATAATTGTTCACATCAGCTGTTGTTTAACAAAGAGACTGCACCCTTGAGTTGAAGAAGGTATTTATTTGAAAGTTACATATTCAGAACCTGCCTGTAATTACTGATAATTTAAACAAACAATAAGCAAGCCACATTAGTGGCTCTGCACCACAGGAATTCTAACTCTCACTGATCGACCTCTGTTAGTCTCCGCTCCGAAGAGGGGTCGTCACGAGGTCCAGTGGCACACTTGTCAATTTCATTCAAGGGGCTGGTCAGGTTAGCGGCGTTATGTGAGAGCTAGACTGGGATGAGGTGTTTATGAACACTGCCTTCAGCTTGCCAACATTCTAACCCCAAAAGTGAGTAAGTCAAAGAGAAGCCACCCCAGTTCACTAGTGAGGGCTCTGCATCATAATGTCGAGCTCTGTTTTTTTCTTGTTGCAGGACTATTATCTAGAGGTTCCATCCAAGGTCTGGTGGTTCCATCTGAGGTCCAGAGGGTCCATGAGGTCCAGAGGTATCATTTAAGGTCCAGAGGTTCCATCTGAGGTCCACAGGGTCCACCCAAGGTCCAGTGACAGACGATCCATCTGACATCCAATCTGAGGTCCAGAGGACAAGCCACAGAGGTCCAATCTGAGGTCTAGGGTACAGCACCAGAACAGCTACCAAGTTCCTTTTAAACTTTCACAGCAGGAAAAAGCTGCTCCACTGATAACAGACTGCTCCAGGGCAAACAAATAGAACTAGCAAAACACAAAAACATGACACCAGCCTCCTCAGGTAGAAAAGCACCACTGTTTGTTAAGGTGCTCAGTCCAATACTAATTCAAAGTGCAAAACTGCAATTTAAAAATGTGTGCACAGGCATGGCTGACAGCAGGTGCTGTACTCATGAACCACAGACATAAATGTTTAGCCCCAGTCTTCTTCAGGAGTTCTGGAGGCAGACCATGCTATATTTTAAATTACAATCATTTTAAAGTGACAGTGCTAATTACAGTGCATTTTATTTGTAATAGATCATCCACTACAGGAAAATTGCAGCTGTGCTCTGACATACGCATGCCTTGGTGTGCTAATGCACGAGGCAGCAGGCCAACTGCATTCAACCACCCAAGGAGTGCACATATCAGAGCACAACCGCACATCCTGTAGTGGATTATCTATCTTATAAAATGACCACAGATATTGGGGGAGTAGTTCCTGTCTGGAACAAATTAGTTTTCATTTAGGTGATCTGGTTAACCTGCCATGATTTTATAGGCAAAAAGTGATTTAAAAATTGTCTAGTGGATCCTGCCATTTTCAGACTGTTTTATTGTAATCTTTCACTTTCTTGTTTAGTGTAGTGTTGACCAACTGGTGTTCATGACACTAAAGGACATATTGAGCAAAGCTTTAAAATGAGGAATATTTTGCTCACAAAGCGCATAAACTGTAATTTTAAGTTAAGTTTATTGACCTTTTTCCAAAGCTGCTGCTGGTAGAGCAAGGAGAAGCGAGAGAGATGCGTGCTTCAGAAGAGTAGACGCAAATGTGAGCGAGAGTTGCTATAGCAACAGTCATTTGGGCTTGTGTCTACACTTCTGAAACTGCTGACTCCACTCACTCTCTTTGATCTACAGTCCAGTCTTCTTTTTAGAAAAATTCAGTAAACTTACCCTAAAAACACAATTTATGTGCTTTGAACAAAACATTTCTCATTTTAAAGCTTTACAACATGTCCTTTTAGCGCCATGAACACCACTCAGTCATACTACACTGAAATAAGAAAGTCAAAGTGACTACACTTAAAATAGTCTGAAAATGGCAGGATCTACCAGATAAGTTTTTTAAATTACTTTAGTTATAAAATTCATGGCAGGATCAACCACATAATTCTTTGCAGTGTGGGACAGCTTTATACTGTGATTTACTTATGGTTGTGGCAGCCTATGTCTGTCAGTGTGCATGTGTGTGTGTGTGTGTGTGTGTGTCCCTGTGTGTGCCAGGTTTGGAGTAATCTCACTGCTGAAGAGGAGGTTCTGAGGGATGGAAAGAGTGCAAGCGTGTGGTCATAGTGGGAAGCATGCAGTCATCGTATGATACTGTGTGGTCATGTGGTGTGTTTATATATATATGTGTGTGTGTGTGCACGCGTGCATATATATATTATAGTCAGGGACAATGGTTTTCCGTTTTACGGTAACACCGGAAAATCACGAATCCTGCTTTGGTTTGCGGATTTTGAATTTTGTACCGGTACCTCAAGGAAATTGCATTTCACTGCACAGAATCCCTAAGATTTCAGCATATTTTTAAATGTTTTTATTTCTCTTTCTCTGTCCCTCTCACAGCATCAGTCTCCACTTTTCAGAGTTCTCTAGGCTGGGTATCCCTAGCTTCACCCCAGGTAATGCTCAGGAGCTCCTGTGAGCCTGCACCCATCCTGCCTAGGTTGTACCCCCAGTTGGGAAGGGAGGGGACCCCAGGTCACCCTCCACAGTCCTTTAATGTGTGTCGGGCAGCCCAGTGTGTCCCTCATAGAAACTGGTTATGAAGTCTGGGGTAGCTGGGTCCCTTCTACTAGCAGCCGATGTGGGGTGATTGTTACTGGTTTTCTGGACTCTGTCCCTGAGGGCACCAACACTTGAGGGGATCCAAGGAAGTAGGGCACATAGAGACATGCCGCTACTCCAGAACCTGGCTAGCTTCTCTCTTCCCAAATTCTCTGCAGCCTCATTGCACCACCACCTGTGGTCACCTGGGTGGCAGTAAAGCAGCAGGACCTGCAAGCCACTGTTCCCAGAGGAAGAGAGCAGCCCCCAGGTGCTCGATCCTACTCCCTGGCCAGGCCTCTAGCAACGAATTCACTTCTGATCCAAGTCCCTGGCATTGCAAGCAGTAGTGCTACCTCAGGATATTTACAGTGCTCTGTCAACTATACACCCACTTTGGTGTAAGAAAACATAAGCAGATGGAGAGGAAATAATTCAGTTTTAGTAAAATGTTGAAGTGTTCAATGTTCATAATTTGCACTGTAGGTACTGTGCACTATTATTGAAATCATATATTAAAACATTATATATGGGTGTTATGGCTGGCAGTATAGCCTAGTGGCTATAGTAACAAACAGTGATCAAACTGAGTACATTTAGAAGACTTGGGTTTGATTCCCACAACCTCCACTTGCATACTGTGTGACTCTGAGCAAGGCACTTAACCTCCACAGTGCTCCTGGGTCACCTCTAAAAACAGGCAGTTTTGCCTAGTGGGTTTACCCAGTTTACAAAAAAAAAAAAAATACCAATATATGTTTACTAACATCATACAGTAGTCAGGGTACCATGTACTTTATCTGAGTTGTACTGGGCTGCAATGATGTTGTATAGGTAAATATAAATGTTCAGATATATTTTGTGTTTTATAAGCTTGTTTTAGACTTTAATCAGGTTTTTATTGTATTCTTTGCATGTGAGCAGCAAGGTTGTAGATTGCTAAGCCTAGGATCACTGTTACCAACTTATTCAAGTTTATAATCAGCAGGGCCATCCAAAATCCTCAGTTGTTTGATTGAAAGAGTCTGAATGAAAGTATGTTCACAAGGCACAAGCTGCCTTACTACTTATTTAGGTGAATGGGATGAAACATAGACTTTGACGGCCCACCTAGTCTGCCCTTTTCATCATTTGCACCTTCTCTCCCACCTGTTGTGTCAGTCTCTGTGACAACAAAAAGTTTCTGACAGACTGCTTTAATAAAAGCAAATGTTAAGTGTTTAATTGTTCTTATGTTTGGCCAGTGGATTTGAAAGCACATTCAGTGACACACAGAAGGTAAGACCCCAGGGGCTGTATGATGCTGGTAGGCAGAGTAGTGCTCAATTCACATCTGAACAAAGACATGAAAACTGAGAGACACCCTTTTCATGGAGACCAAGGAAAAAGGAATCCACATGTTTGTGAGATGCATTAGAAGGTCCTCCACTAATCACTTGTGAATTTTTTTAGGTGAAGACACTATTTCAAAGAAGCAAATTCAGGCATTTGTTTTTTTTTTGTTCCTCCTACCCCTGGTCATCCACTCCTTCAGGCCTGCCAAGTCCCCCTACCACTGCTGCTGAGTTCCCCCACCATCCACTGCCCCTTATGGCCATGCTACCAATTAACCCAAATTAACCCTTCATCAGTGGCCCCTATCCCTGTGGGAGGCTAACAAGAGAAGACAATCACCCTAAAGAGCTTCCTGTATATCCCAGGCATGGCAGGGGTCAGAACAGACACATTTGTCTGGGACTTCATGCTTATGGAGGGATCAGAAGCCATCCTCCAGGTAGCCAGCAAGTGTTTTCCATTTTTGTGGAGCGTGACAGGCCACGTGATGACAAGACACAAGCTGAAGTCCATCACGCCTCTTCCGCAATGAGGGCCAATGTGTTGCAATGCCTCCACCCTCCACCTGGGGCCAGCAAATGCTGAGCTATGAATATACCCTCCTCCCAAGAGAAGGCGAGTGGTTGTTGGACACTCAAGCCTTCACCCCCCCCCAGCCGGTCTTCCAGCACTCAAACCTGTTCCCAAACCCTGGTCAGTGGTGTCACTGGCAGAAATTCAATTCAGGCAGTTAAATGATAGGAAAAACAAATGTGGTCCACCTTAGTAGTGGTGGTGGTTCAGATTAATTCACATTTGAGTTTTAACAAGCAAAGAGACTAAGCAATTTGTAACTTGTGCATGTGGGGTGTGGGTGTTGAAGAAAGGGATCATAGTGCTGTCACTACTGCCATCATCCCTGAGGGATGTGGACTGCATTATTGCTACTGCCATCACACCTGAGGAGGCGGGGGCGTAGTGCTTCTGCCATAACCACTGGTGGATGGGGAATGTTGAACTGTGCTGTCCCACCTGAGGGATGGGGCCATAGTGCTGATACTGCCATCACACTTGAGGAATGCGGAAGCGGTACTGCTGCCATCACATCTAATGGATAGGGACCGCAGTGCTGCTGCTTCCATCACACCTGAGGGAGGGGGACACAGTGCTGTTGCTGCTGCCATCTCACCAGAGGGATGGGGGCCTTACTGCTGCTTCCATTACAGCTCAGGGATGGGGGCTGTAGTGCTGTTGCTGCCATCATATTTTGTACCTAAAATAACTTTAAATTGGTACAAGGATGGAAGGATGTGCAGTAGTGAGGTCAAAACTACTAAAATGCATGTTAGCAGAGTTAAAAATTGTTAAATAAAGTGCACAAAACCAAACACTGGTAAAAACAGATTTTGGCTTGGCAGACACCGGTGACAGTACCATTTTTACAATGTGAAAATGGAATTTGCCCTTTCTCAATCCTGTAAACTAGTGTCTCTGATTATAGTGGCACAATAGCACCACTATAGTTAGGACTGAGTAGGCAGTTTAATGTTAAACCTCACATTTTGCACTTTAATAACTTTGCAACCATTCAACAGATTTGTACGAAATTTGGTACGTGCTGTCCTGTTGAGTAGATCTCTTGAAGTACCAAGTTTTGTTTCAATCGGAGTTGCAGATTTCATGTTGCAAATAGTGAAAACAGTGTAAAAGTCGCTTTTCCGCTTATTTTGGCTGCTTTGTCCCTCATCGTATGCGGCCACACCATTTGGAATTTTGGTCTGAAATGTACAAGGTAGAAGGAGCTTGCCCCAAAGAACATGCCAGCATTGGTTTGGTGAAAAATATTAATCTGCTTCTAAGTTATTAAATTTTGAAATTTCAGGTTCTGAGCATGCTCAGTTCAGTCTTTGGACAGCTGAGCAGTGCGAAAAGGAATTTAGGGCTCAAGAAAGGGATTTTGTCAGCTCATGAAGAGGGATTTATTATCATCCTTCATGAGAAAAAAATCCTTTTCGTGAGCCGCCATCTTGTTTTCATTTTTTTTCTGCCCCAACAAAATGTTGTGACTTTACCAGGGATGTCTTCTGCAGACATCCAAGCGTGAATTTTGTTCATGTGGATGTCCTTTACAGTTCTCTGCCTTTGGTTTACTTTACTGTGGCCCCAGAATGTTTATTTTTGATTTTTAAAACCCTTTTCGTGACTCGCTTCCAATCTTTTCGAGATGCGAAAAGGGATTTTGACAGGTCACGAAAAGGATTGGGTTGTCAGACCAGATGGCCCTGCAGGTAATCCCTTGCTGTGATGTGAAAAAGTATGCTGACACCTCACGAAAAGTGGATTTGCCTGCGAAAAGGAATTTTGTCACCTCAAGAAAAGGGATTCATTTTTCAATCCCTTTTCGTGAGCTTCAAAATCCCTCTTTTGCGAGTGAATCCCTTTGTGAAGCTTTCAAAAATCCCTTTTCAATCTGGATCCACAATCGCAAAAGGGATTCTGACACCTCATAAAAAGGAATTCGGTTTGCGAAAGGATTTTGACACCTCATGAAAAGGGATTAATTTTCAAATCCTTCTTCATGAGCTGTCAAAATCTCTGTTCATGGGCTGAACTTTTCGTGATCCCTTTCACATCGCGAAAGGATTTCTGGCACGGCTATCTGGTCCCACAACCTGAATATGGATTTTGACACCTTGTGAAAAGGGATTACCCATAGGGCCATCTGGTTCGGACAACTCAATCCTTTCATGAAGCTGTCAAAACCTTTCACAGTTGAATCTTTTTCGTGAGTTGTCAAAACCTTTCACATCATGAAAAGTGATATTCTGCAGGGCCATCTGATTCCACAATCGTGAAAAGGGATTTTGACACCTCGCGAAAAGAGATTTGGCTCACGAAAAAGGATTTGGACAGCTCATGAAAAGGGATTTCTAAAGTTTACTGTTTTTTGCCACTTCACTACAAATAAAATGGTTTGGAATTTCAGAATGACATTTTCTGGGCAGAAAGGGCTTGCCCCACAGATGTGACATTTGCCGATTGGTGATAAAATTTACATTGCTTCCATAGTTACAACATTTTGAAGTTTGGAAATTTCCCATAGGATAACACTGTGGTGGACGCATACCTTTCGGCACCTATATCTCAAAAAATGATTCGAGATACAGATTTTTCGCTAAATGCAGTGCAGGTTGCCAGGACATGATTACAACTGTGGTGGAATATTTTCCAAGGTTGCTATGGTTACTAATATATTGCGCCATTTGTATCACAAGGATTACTTGAATATATTTAGGTCTGTGCTGTATCTCTACACTTATGGGTAGGTGGGTGCGCAGGGCTCAGGGCCCAGATGGTCCTGGCGCTCCCACATGGATATCATTTTGCAGTAATGGGATTACAGATCCTCTATTATGCAGTACTGGAAGCACAGAGCCCTCCCACAGGAAAATGACAGCTCATTACAATGTCTCTACAGTTATGGATAGTTGGGCATGCAGGGTCCTTAGGGCCCTACTCTCCCACAAATGGACACCATTATGGGTGACATGCAACCATAACACACTATAGACTGATGAGTGCAGGGCCTGCGCTCCCACAAACATATAAGGTAGATTACACTGTCTCAAAAGTGGAGTAAATTCATGAAAACTTTGTTAATGCATCAGTTAGGGCTGAAGCAACAAAAGTAGGGAAATGAGGCATTAGTTTGAACCCTAACACTCACTCCTCCATCCCTTACCAACCTACTACTCATAGCACCAACAGGCATTGGGGTGTGCATTGGTTGTCGGGCCTAACTCATGCCCCATTCTTCTATACTGTACCATCTCAGCTTCCTTACATATGGAATGGGGTAAGAGTTAGGGATGACGATCCCAAGGCATATCCTGATGCCTGTTGGTTTGTGGAGAGTGGAGGTCGGGTGGGGTGGTAGGGGTGTGTTAGGGTTCGAACCTAACACCTCATTTCCTACTTTTGTTGCTTCAGCCCAACTGATGCATTAATGCTTTTTTTTGTAATGAATGAATATATATAGATATTTATATAGAGAGAGAGTGCTACATTCATAATCTATGATCATCCACTTCATCAAAACAGCGTAATGGTAAGATGATCACATATAACCAAGAACTGATGCTTTATACATAAACCACTCCATTACTAGATGTACTAGTAGATGGCACTGCTCTGTAGAGACTGACTTTTCTGATATACAACAAGATTTATGCAGAGGACTTAATACTGCTACTATACACACAGAAACTAGGAATGTATTATACAAATAGCATTATAAACAATGTATCGTCTAGTGGCAGCTCAAACACTTGATTATCTTAATAAGCATAATCTCCTCTCTTCCAATCAACATGGCTTTCAAGGTCATAGCACCTCCACTGCCTTACCTGAGCTCATGAGTGATGCCCTGACTTCTATGGACTCTGGCTCTCTAACAGGTGCAGTTTTTATTGACCTCACGAAAGCTTTAATCTTGTGGATCACCCTCTTCTCCTCTCTGTCTCAAGTTCCTTGGTTTCTCACAGCCAGCCATAGACTGCTTCCCACAGCTACCTGACTAACAGGGGACAAGTTATTAAATAAATCAGACTGCACTGGTTACCCTTCCTGTTCATCCATTGTCTATGCTGATGATATGGTCCTCTAGTCCAGCTCCAGTGATATATTAGAAATCAACCTTTCTCTCCTCTACCTTTCTCAACATCCAGCATTGGCTCACCAGGCACAAACTATTACTCAATGTGGGAAAAACATAATCTATGCTTTTCGGATCTGTAGCTAAGTTAAAACGTGCGTGACCTATTTATGTTCTCATGTGCCGATGGCATTTTACTTGAGAAAGTCAATTCTTTTGACTATCTTAGGGTAGCCCTTGATGAAACACTAAACTTTGACCTACATATCTAGCTCACAACTAAATCTGTGTACCAAAATTGGTATTGCCTACAGGACAAACCATGCCTCACAGCCTTGAGAGACTGGCTATGCCAGATATCTTTCTTCCTGTACTTACTTACGGTGCTGTCACATATAAATGCTATAAACACTGTGCTCAAGAAATGGAATATTGCTTACAATAATATCTGTCGCTTTGCCTCCTCTGCCCCATGACTAAAGCATCACTGTCAGCTTTATTACGATCTCAATTGGTCCTCTCCTCTGCTCACTGTTGCCTTGCTCTAGGATCACTGATAGATAGGTATTAGGTCTAATGTCCTGTCAAGCTCACCTCTCTGCTGCTCCTCAACGTCCCTCCTATGGAACGGTCCACTGAAAATCCATGTTACAAATGCCAAGAGCTAAAACAACAAAGGCATTAGTGCCTTCTCCATTATGGCGCTCAAACTACTGGAACTCCCTACTGCTGGATGTTCGACTTGCACGAGTCATGCATTATTCAAAAAGCAGCATTGGTCCCTCCTTCAGAATTGTACCCCCTGTACATGCTTCAAGCCTCCTAAATGACCTGCCTCTCATCCCTGATCCCAAATATTTCCTTCTTGGGAGCATTGGGAACAATTGTCACCTCCACCTCCACCTATCTCTCTTCAGTCTACTACCCCCACCCATCTGGCCTACTTGCCTTCCCACACTGGTCCTGATGCTAGGCTCTGGTCTTACTCTAGGGTATGATTCTATCGTTGTATTTTGTTTACATGCTGTCCTTAATACCTTGTTGGGCACTGTTTGCCCTGGCACTTAACTGAATTGTCATGTATCCTGTCCCTCTTTTAGCTTGACTGCATTTTTGTTCCTACATTTTCTGAAAATATGTTATCCATTGCAATGCTGTAACCTTGTATTCTGTATCTTATCCAATCTGTTCTTCATTGTCATTTGTGTTCCAAACTGCCTGTACCATGTAACCTCCTGGGTTGGGCCTGAAAATAGTCACTTATATGTCTAGTGCTCTTACCTGGTCAACAAAGACTAAATAAAATAAATAAATACATTTACTCTATTTTGTATTTTTCGATGGGTGTATATTGCCATATTCAAGGCAATGTATAGCATATAAACACCACCGTTAGGCAGGAACAATTGTAAACAAGATATCCAACTTAATTGGGATATTATGTTGAAATATCTTTAAAAAGTTTTTACCAAAATTAAATGATTTGTGTAAGTTGTACAGTGTTAATTTGTTTTCAATCATTCCTCTAAATGTTATTCATTAACAAATCATATGACTTGCACTGTTACCACTTAATGTTATTTCCTTAACTTAATGATTGAAATAATCAATAATATAGTTGTTACCATTCTGTTTGTTAATATGTAGACTACAGCAACAATCTCTATACATTTAAAAAATGATTAAAATGCAGCATAGATTAATGTATAACACAATTGTTAATTATTGTTAAAATTGCTGTTTTATTTTTACTCACAGGGATTGCTACTGTGTGTTGCTAACATTTCATTGCTTTTATTTTTTCTCTGATTCAAATTGTTGTTGCTGGTATACCTTCTTCTGCATTATTACAAGGTGTGCCTACAGGTGTGTGCTAACATTACTGCTGTAATCTTCTGATTCAAATTGTCTTTTGCAAGGTATATCTTCTGTTACTGCTTTATTTTCTCTGGAGCAAAGTGTTTCTTACAGGGTATATCTTCTCTGAAATTATTACAGGTGGTGCTTTACAGGTTTTACAGTTTTATCTAACATTAGGATAAGCTTTCAGGGTTACTGCATTTGTTGTTGACTGATTGTTTCTGCTCTTACCTCCTTGTTTTTTCGTCCATGGTTCTTCTTTTTAGGCAGGGAAGGGCCCAGCCACCCACCCCATCCCCAACCACCCCACGCCACACTCCTTTTATAGGGTACCACAGTTGTGACATTTCCTGTGGCACAGCAGGAAGGGGCAGATCAGTGGGGCCTCCACAAGGTGATCTCTTTTATAGGGCACTAGTAATTTAACTTGTTATAACAAGTTAAACAAAGCACATTTAAACCATTACTTGCATTTTTTTCCTTTTTTTCCTTCTAATTACTCTGACTAGGTTACAAACCCAGCAACTTATTTGGAATGGATTTCATTAACTGCAGGTACTGTGGAACAATTTTCAGAAGGACAGTCTTACAGGATTTAGGACACTGTCCTACATGCTGGGCCTTTGAGATCTTAGGGCTCAGCTCGGGCAGCATGGGCAGAGATTGCATGCCTCAAATTTCATATTGAAGAGGAAATACATTATAAGAACCACCCGCCATTTCCCCAGCATCCAACAGAAAACCTCGACCGCAGAGGGTAGTTGGTCCAGGAGGTTGGCAGGTGGTTAGAGGAGCAAATCAGGTGCCCCATCACTCTCTGCTCTCCAACACATTGCCTCCAAAACCATATAAACACTAAAACAGGTATCTGCCTCTATCTCGAAATCAAATAAAGAGGCAGAAGACACCTGCAGAGCAGGACACTCGCGCACAGGAGCTAGCACAACAAAACTCACCCAAATCAGGAACCAAAACTAAACAAGCACAAAGGAAATCCCAAAACTTCTGATCATAGGAGACTCCATGATTCGGGAGTTGATACCCATCTCCAGCCAGGGTGATGGTCAGATGTCTCCAGGTACATCAGCATGGAGAGACACTGACCGCATTGCTAAAACTGTTCACAAAGCAGGAGAAAACATTGATGTCCTAGTACACATAGGGACTAATGATCTCGCCAGCCGGTCAGTTGTGGAGACCAAGGAACACCTGACTAGGCTGGGTGACAAACTATCATCTATTTCATCCGGCATCTCCTCTCTGAGATCCTGCCAGTCTGGGAGAGGGGAGCAGATGGACGGAAGGTCAGAGAAGGGAGATAGGGGAGCTAAACACGTGGCTCAAGGACTGGTGCCAGGAAAAGGACACAGATTTGTAGGAACTGGCAACAGTTCTGGGAGCGAAAGTTCTTTAAATTTGATGGACTGCATCTGACTAAAGAGGGAGTCAGTGCATTGGGGCAGAAGTTTGACGCCTTTGCAGAATATTTAAACTAGCAAATGGGGAGAGGGTGCAGCAACCCATACGTCGAATGGGAAGAACACCCCCCCCTCAGCTAGTGGTCAAACAGGAATTCAGCGTGCTTGCCATTCATTTGCATCACCAGGTAAGAAAAAGGTTTGTCTCCCCATACGATGCACAGGGTAATGCCAAACTTCACCCAACAACTAACACACCAAAATCTGGCCAATGGAAAATCATGTACACAATGCTCACAGCCTGGGAAATAAGATCCCAGACCTGCAGGCAATAATGTCAGAGGCTAAACTGGACATAGTAGCAATTAGTGAGACGTGGTTTACCAGTAACCACACTTGGGAGACTTCAGTACCTGGCTATGTATTGTTCAGAAGAGACCGAGGTGCAAAAAGGGGGAGGAGTGGCCCTGTATGTTAATGAAAATATCAAAGCTACAGAATCTAGAATACACATAAGGAGCCAGAAGAACTGTGGGTCACCCTGGAAACAGAAAATGGGACAGCCATAAGAACTGGGGTTGTCTACAGGCCCCAGACCAAAGGGAGGACATAGACACATTACTGTTAGAAGATATACAAAACATGACAGCTAAAGGGAGGTTCTGATAATGGGAGACTTCAACATGCCAGATACAGATTGGTCAATACCAGCAGGAACATCTGCCAGAACTAGACTCATAGTGGATTCCTGCAGGGAGGGCCTCAAACAACTGGTACAGCAACCCACAAGAGACAAGGCTATCCTAGATCTAGTACTGACTAACAAAGAAGGGATCACAGATCTCCAGGTAGAAGGTCACCTGGGGCCAGTGACCATCACATGGTATGGTTCAATTTGGCTACTACATCTAAATCATCCCATTCCAAGGCAAAAATATGGGACTTCAGAGGAGCTGACTTTGATAAGATGGCCAACAGAGTTAAGCTAGCCCTGGCAAAAGAAACACAGGTGAGGGGTACAGGCAAAGTGGGCAAGCATTAAGGATGCAATACTTGAAGCAACATCCCATTGTGTTAGACAGAAAAGGAAGTGCAAAAGAAGAAGGAAACCACTTTGGTTCTCAAATACAGTAGCAGAAAAGGTCAGAGCCAAAAGGCTGGCCTTCAGGAAATATAAGGAACACAGCGGGATGAAGATAGGGAGGCATACCAAACTGCCCTAAGGAAAGCAGGTAAGGCAGTAAGGCAGGCAAAGTCCCAAACTGAGGAAACACTAGCACGAACAGTAAAAGAAGGTGACAAGACTTTCTATAGATACATTAGTGAAAGGAGAAAGTCCAGAGGGGGTATTGCTAAGCTTAATGGAGAAAAGGGAGCATGTGGAGGAGGAGGACCCTGTAAAGGCATCTATCCTAAATAGATACTTTTGCTCAGTATTTACTGAAGAGAAGGTAGGGCAGGCCACAGCTCAGCATCATGGACACGGGGAGGGAGGGGAGGTGAGCACTACTCCTTCACAAAAGAAAGGGTCCTACAAGAGCTTGCTAAGCTCAGGGTGGATAAGGCAATGGACCTGATGGCATACATCCCAGGGTACTTAAGAGCTAAAGGAGGAACTAGCAGAGCCATTAGCAGAATTGTTTAGTGAGTCTCTGAGCACAGGAGAGGTCCCAGAAGACTGGAGAAGGGTTTATGTGATCCCGCCCCACAAGAGTGGTAGCAGGGAGGAGGCGGGAACTACAGACCGCCAGTCTTACTCAGTAGTGGGCAAGATTATGGAGGCACCCTTAAGGAAAGGATAGTGCAACACCTGGAATCCATAGGGGCACAGGATCCAAGACAGCATGGGTTTACAAAGGAAGGTCCTGTCAAACTAATCTCATAGATTTCTTTGACTGGGTAACCAGAGTGGTGGACCAAGAGGGAGCAGTTGATGTCGCCTACCTTGACTTCAGCAACGCTTTTGACACTGTTCCACATAGAAGATTGATAAATAAGCTGGGTAGGCCTCAGGGTGGGTCGAAGTTGGTCAACTGGGTGGCAAACTGGTTGACTGGCAGAAAACAGAGAGGGTGGTAAATGGTATAGAGTCAGAAGAGATGCAAGTCACAAGTGGGTACCTCAGGGATCAGTCCCTAGGGCCAAGTCCTATTCAACATCTTCATTAGTGACCTTGCAGATGGACTAGAGGGTAAGGCTTGTCTGTTTGCAGATGACACCAAGATCTGCAACAGAGTAGATGAGCCAGATGGGGTGGGCAGAATGAGAAGAGATCTGATAAACTAGCAGAATGGTCAGAAGAGTGGCGACTGGGATTTAATGCAAAGAAGTGCAAAATCATGCACATAGGGAAGAGAAACCCTGAAGCCACTTATAGGCTGGGAGGGAGCTGCTAGCAGTCACAAAGGAAGAAAGAGACTTGGGCATCATCATCACTGATGACCTAAAATCATTCAAGCAGACCTCAAAGCAGTAGGTAAGGCTAGGGGTGTTAGGTGTGCATTAGTAGGGGTATCACAAATCGAAGAGGGGAGGTAATAATCCCTCTGTACAAGACATTGGTTAGGCCCCATCTGAGTACTGTGTGCAGTATTGGAGGCCACACCTTCACAAGGACATTAACCAGATTGAGGCAGTCCAGAGAAGGGCAACCAAAATGGTGCAGGGACTGCATCAGAAGACATATGAGGACAGATTAACGGAGCTCAATATGTATACCCTTGAGCAAAGGAGGGAGAAAGGTGATATGATCGCTGCATTCAAACACCGTAAGGGCATAAACAAGGTGAAAGAGTCTAACATGTTTAAATATAAGAAAATAGCAGGACAAGAGGACACAGCATGAGATTAGAGGGAGGCCGATTAAGGGGAATGTGGAAATTCTTTTCACAGAAAGGGTGGTGGGTGCATGGAATGGCTTACCACAAGAAGTGGTGGCTATGAATACAGTGCAGGGCTTCAAACAGGCATGGATAGGCATATGGAGCAATACAAATGACTATGAATAGATAGGTCACCGACAGAGCAAAGGCCGATGGCACATTTATAAGGTAGAAAAGAAATGGGCAGACTGGATGGGCCTTATGTCCTTATCTGTCAACTTCTATGTTTCTATGTTTCTATAAATTATTATTTTTTCAATATTTTTCCATATGTAATGTCCCTGCTACAGTGAACTTAGAAAATGGAAAGTGGTTATACAAAGGTTATTTAACTAAAGAAAATTGTAAAGAAAAAGCAAGTTCAGATTACAGTTAGGACAATCATAAGATACTGTTGGTTTTCCTTAACAGAAGGATGACACGTTTTCTAGTCATAATCTACCTGTAGACCATGACGGCCTGCAGTATGTATATGGAGATCTGGCTTGTGATTCGCTGTTACAGTTTGGGCTTGATCTTGAGAACAAATATATTTAACTGTGATCACACTTGGCAATGATTCAGTAACAACACTTCCTGAGGATATTACAGTCTAGGTTTTACTGGCCTAAATATTATGTACTAGGTCTGCCTTTTGCTGTTACATTTTGGTTGTATTGTGTGAGGTCATTACAGTCTACTGTAAGGACTTAATTATGCAAGAATTTTGCCTTGTGTTTCCATGTTACATTTTTTGCTTGTATCTTGAGAAGCCACATATTTAGTTGTGAACAAATTTGTTACAGACATTTGTTAACACTTCTTGAGGGTGTTACAGTTTCAGCTATGTTGACCTAATTATGCATACGTTCTGCCATGGTATCTGTGATAACATTTTTGCTGTATCTTTTGATTACTTATCCAATTGTGGCCAACCCTGGCATACGTATTTGTTAATAATATTGAGAATATTTTAGTCCCAGCTGTGCTGAACTGATTATGCATGGGTTCAGTCTTGTAATTTGCTGTCACATGTTTGGCTATATCTTGAGATCCACATGTCCAAATCTGATCATACTTGTTGCAGGCATTCATTATTAACACTTTAGGGTATTACAGTCACAGACATGGTGACCTAGTTATTCTTGGATCCAGACTTATGATTTGTGTTGCATTTTTGTCTTTTCGAGAGTCATTTATCTAGTTATGATAAAATCAGCTCTAACTCTCTCAAGCCTGAAACCCTGTTGGCAAGATTTAAATTCTCACTCATCTGTCAAACTCTCATTGCAAACATTCCTTCCTCTCTCTTACTAACACCCTTTGCAGGAGATAAGTATGTTTGTTTACATACTTTATTTATTTACTTATTTATTGACAGTAGCTGCTCTGAAAATCATGTGAAGGATAAACAAGAAGGAATAGAGGATGCAGTGTGGTCCAGTGGTTAGGGCACCTGCTTGGGAACTAAGAGATCGTGGGTTCAAACCCCACTACTTATTGTATGTGCTTGGGTAAGTCACTTAACCTGAAAGCTTTGAATAAAAGGAACCACTCAGCTGAGCTATGTAAAATTAAAATACTTCATTCTATAAACCAAGAGAACAATGTCAATAGACCTGCTGATGCTCACCAGCATCTCACACCCAACTCTTGCTTCATCAGGGTGATAGGTTCTAAAATAAAACCATTTTTAAACACATATTTGGTTGTTAGGATAATATCATTTTTACATAGTTTTACAGTGAAGGTGGTCAGCTTCTATTCACACCTATCCAGTACGTAGCACGATATAAAGGAAACCCCAGATGTATACCTGATTTGTTCTTCCCCATTATAATATGTGCCCTCAAGTTGACACTGCACAAAACAGAGTTCTAGAAAAGGATTGTCAATGTTAAATTTTAAATTGCATTCATTCAAAAAACACCTTTTACCTGTTATCAGAATTACTTTTTGTTGCAATTTACATTATATACCCATCTCTGGTATGGCCCCTTTCCCAGTCTTGAACCCAGCCCTGTCCCTGCATCCCTGCTGCTTATCTTTCTGCCACTTTTAACCTCATAGGCTTACCCCCGTGTGGGCCCAGTGAAGTCAGATTTGACCTCTCACCTCCCCCAAGTGTGGAGGCAGGAGTTCCCTGGGTGTGGCAGAGCAGACAGTGGCAGGGGTTGTGGTACTAACATGCCCAGAAACATCATGGGCAAGTCAGGGTGTTTCCTTCTGAGTGTGCCCAGCACCTGGGACATCAAAGTGTTAGGGGTTTTATGCTTGCACATGCAAACATACTTGAGCGGGCCCTGCCGATGTCTACCTCCCCTCTGTACTTTTACTGCACTACCACCCGTGGTCACCCAAGTGGCAGTACTGTAGCAGAGGCAGCGACCTTCCTCCCTGGAGGAAGACAGATTCCCGGATGCTCAAGCATCCCCCTCCATCTCGACACCAGAGCCCAAGGCTCACTACCAAACCTTGACCACCAGCCCAAGCATTAGTGCTACCAGCCTATGGGCCAGCTGCAAAATTTCTTATTACTATTAAAACCTCAAATTTCAAAAGTTTTGAAAAATCCCATTTTTACAATTTGTGGAACTATCCCTTCCAGCAATAATGCACACATTATAAACCACTTTAAAACAAGTCATGTGCATTTCCAGTCTCTTTAAATTACTTGATCACATGAAAAGCCAAAAGTCCCATTAAGGCTCTGTTTAGCCACTAAAGCTCTGCTCTTGCCGTGATCAAAACAATAAAAGCACCTGCTTTTGTACTCATCACCTATGCTTATATCTAGTTGCTTGGACCCAATGTAGATTGTTATTCTGTTTAACCTTGTATCTGTTTTATACCTTGTTCATGTACTTCTGTTCCTGTTCAGAACAGTATTTGTAAGTGAGTAAAGTAAGTAAGTAAAATGTATTTGTTAAGCTAGCCCATCCCAGAGCCTCTGGGCGCTGTACAGGTAGGCAAGAATTAAAAACAACATACATCAATACAGAAGCATGAAACAAAACAATAATTAAAAGTAATTAAACTTAAATGAATCCTACATTAAAACAATGCAGCAGTTTGTTTATTCTAAACTATAAGCAGTCTACAAATGCTTCTTAAAAGATGCACATTCCACCCCACTTAAAAATCCTCCACTGACTGGACCTCCTCAAGGATCTTGAAAGCGTAGTTCCACAATACCGGGCCAATCACCTCAAATGAACGATCTCCAGAGCACTTCAGGTGGTCCCTAGAACCACTAGGAAAGAGGCCCTCGTGGAGGAGCAGAGCCAGCATACGGGATGGACGGGAGTCAGGAGATTACTCAGACAGCCAGGGCCAAACCGGATAGGGTCATGTAGGTGAGCAAGCCCACCTTGAAGATGATTCTACACCTAACTGGCAGCCAGTGCAGTTCATGCAGAACTGGGGTCACATGACAGGACCTCAGAAGGTCCATCAGTAACCTGGCCACAGTGTTCTACACCAGCTGCAAGTGCCAGAGAACCACTCCCATTGACCCCGAGGTGCAGAGCATTGCAGTAATCGAGTCATAAACACATGTACCAGTGAAGGCAGGTCATCAGACAGAATCAAGGCTTTGATCCAGGCAACAGTCCTCAGGTGGTAAAAATCACTCCTGACAACAGATGACACCTGAGCCTCAAGTGTCAGTCCATCATCAAGGATGACACCCAGATTTTTCACCTTGGTAGATGCTGCCATGGAGTGGGGCCAAGGAATAAAGTACAGTTATGTAAGAACTTCACGTAATAGTAGATCTTCGAGAACAGCTCTTGCAGCAGGTTACACCATTAGGACTGAAACTGGCAGGCTCAGGACCCCACGGAAATTCTCTAGCTAGCAGTATACAGCGGGGACTGCTTCCAACGCCGGTCCCACCCTGACGTCAGGCATGGTACATAAGGAGTCGGTCCCCAGAATCCCCAGTTCTCCTCCGGAGACTCCCAGCCCCTGGATGACATCAGAAGAGGAAACTGAGGATCTGCCATCAAATGGCAATCAGAGATGCTGAGAACACCTGATCCTAGGAGAAGGATTTGGGAATTAGAATCTACCTCCAGCGGGATGGTGGAGGAAAGTACCTGCTGCAAGTTCTCACGTAACTGTACTATCTTACTTAGAAACAGCTCTTGCAGCAGGTTACACCATTAGACTGATTCCCAAGCAATAATGGAAATCCACACCACTGGGAGGAGGGAAGGTAGAGATCCTTAACAGAACGTGAACCTAGGGACAGAAGTCCTTGAAGGACTGCTAGACCAAACCTGCTCTTCGCCTCGATGCAATATCCAGGCTATAATGCCTGATGAAAGTGTGCATGGAGCTCCAAGTAGCTGCAGCACAAATGGCCAAGGTGGACACATTCTTTAGGGCTGCAAAGGAGGTAGCCACCCCCTTAACCACGCCTGGTAAGGTTTGTTGCGCTCTGGTAACAGAACGTAATACACTGAATGAGCCACCTGGATAACGACTGTTTTGAAATGGGAGATCCCATCATCCTGTGGGCAAAGGAGACAAAAGCTGGTCCAATTTTCTCGTGGTGTTTGGTTTCTGGTCAGGTAGTATCTGAGACACCCATGCACATCCAAAGTGTACAACAGGGCCTCCTCCTCGATTAGAGTACTTAGGGAAATACACTGGCAGATTGATGTCCTGATTAAGGGTGAGAGCTGAGACCACCTTAGGCAGGAACTTAGGATTAGTCCGTAGGGATACCCTGTCTTGGTGAAAACCAAATAAGGTTCTTGCACATAGGTGCATGAAGTTCAGAAATTCTTCTGGCCGAGGTGACGGCAACTAAAAACAACGCCTTCCAAGAAAGAAGACGCAGCTCGCAATCTGTGGCTGGTCCAAAGGGTGGCAGCGTAAGCTGCTCCAGGACAAAGGGTAGATCCCATGGCAGAATCGGATCCTTAATCGGGGCCTAAGGTGGAGAACACCCTCAGGAAGGCTCGTGCCATGTCCAACTGAGATACAGTGCGCTGGCCTATAGGAATGTGATAGGCTGAGATGGCACAGAGGTGTACCTTAATCGAGGAGTAGGCCAAGCCTGCCTGAAAAGGGACAGGAGGTAGTCCAAGACCAACCTTCTGGACAATCCATAGGTGAAAAACCGCATGCTTGAACCCATATAAAATCTCGCCACTTCATGGCGTAGTAGCATGGGTAGCCAGTTTTCTAGCAGCAGCAAGAACATCTGCTACCTCTTGCAAGACCCCGTGATCGCATCATGGCTATGTCTCTAGGAGTCAAGCGTGCAGGTTCAGTGAACGAAGGTCTGGATGAACCAAGGAACCCGCCTCCTGAGACAGCAAGTGGGGCTGATTGGCAGAGGCACTGAGGTTCCCGGACAGCTGATGTAGTAGAGAACCAAATCTGCCTGGGCCAAAATAGGCGACAAGTACCAGCATCGCTGTTCCTGCGGTTTGAGAAGAACCTCTAGATCAACGGAAAGGGAGGAAAGGCATAGAGGAATCTGCCCGCCCAGGAGAGGGACAACGTGTCCGCCAGAAAACACCAGGCCCTGGATCTAGTAGCAAAAATTAGGCAGTTTTGTGTTGGATGGGGACGCAAAAGGTCTAACTCTGGTGTACCCTATCTGCGAAACAGATCCTCTGCTACCTCCTGGAGGTAGTTCCCACTATGGACTCTGGCCCGAGAGCTGCCCAGGCCGCTTCGCGATGACGCTTGTCCACTCCTGGGGCATGAACGAAAGTATGAGGTTTGCCTAGTTGCAAAAGCCAATCCCACACCCTCATGGCCTCCCTGCAAAGTGGGTAGGAATGGGTGTCTCCTTGTTTGTTGAGGTAATACATCACATAAAATTGTCTGTTTGTAACAGAAAGGTACCCGTGGAATCTCCGACTGGAAGGCCTGCAGGGCATAAAGAACGGCTCTCATTTCCAGGATATTTATGTGGAGATGAGTCTCTTGGGCTGTCCACAGGCCCCGAGACTGGACACTGTTGAGGTGTGCTCCCATCCGAGCCCTGAGGCATCTGTGGAGAGTGTCACAATCAGGGACGGTGCAATGAAGGGGACTCCCGCCAATAAATTCTTCGGATCTAGCCACCATTGCCAATCCTGGGTTACGGCTTCGTGATCTGGATTGGGAGCTGCAAATGGTCTTGCTTTTGATCCCATTGGACCTGTAACATCCACTGGGTCACCCGCATGTGGAGACGGGCTGGGGACTGTTGTAATAGCTGCAGCCATGTGTCCAAGCAGGCAAAGGACCAATCTGGCAGGAACAGTCTTCTCGCCATAATGTCCCTGATGAGGTATCTGATGTGTTCCGCCTGTCCTGGGGAGGAAAGCTTTCCCCTGGACAGTGTCCAGAACTGCGCCTATGAACTGTAGAGTCTGTGACGGAACCAGGCGTGACTTCTCTTGACTGATAATGATGCCCAATGTCTCGAACAGAGACTGAGTATGATGAATGGCGGACATCAGCCTCCCGAGAGGGTGCCATGAGAAGCCAGTCATCCAGGTAGGGAACATGTAGTGGCCTTGTCTCCTCAGAGTCGCCGACGACTGCCATGCACTTCTCGTGAAAACCGGGCCAGGGACAGTCCAAGGGGAAGGCTCGAACTGATAGTGGTGGCCCTGGAACTTGAAGCGCAGAAACTTTCTGTGCGCTTGAGCAATGGGTATATGCAGTAAGTTTCCTGCATGTCCAAGGACACTAGAAAGGCGCCTGCTTGAGAATGGGAATCAGACCTGGGAGGGTCACCATGCGGAAGCGCTTGTACAGGACCGACTCGCTGAGACCGGCTGAGGTCCAGTATTGGACGGAGGTCCCTGTTTCTTTGGAACCAGAAAGAAGTGAGAATAATATCCTGCACCCCTCTGGTTCCTTGGAACATGCTCTATAGCTTCTTTTCGAGAAGCGTGAGCACCTCCTGCTGTATGAGCAGGGCGTGCTGGACCTGAGTAACGGGAAAGCAGGGGAGGTCTTGTTGGTGAGTGGTCAAGAAACTCTATGAAATGGCCTTTCTTGACCAGTTGGAGAACCCACCGGTCGGCGGTAATCGACTGCCACCCTAAAAAGTGGCGAGCGATGTGACTCCTGACCGCCTGTGCCCAAGTGATCCAGAGGAGGGCGGGCTGGGAAGGAGTCATGCTGTGTCAGCACTGGTCCCTGCAGGCTGGGCCGGTTTAGTGTAGTGTTGGCCTCTGCCTGGGGACGACTAGCCTGGGCTTTATGCTGAAAAGTGCCCTTGTTGCTGGCCGGAACATGGCTGCTGCCTTTGTTGCCGGCCAAAAATGGCTCTGGTTCCTATGAAAGGAACCAGGCCTAGATCTGTACATGGCCTGTACAGACCCAGCATCCTGGAGTTTGGTGATAACCTCTCTCCAAGGGTTCACCAAAGAGAACTTTGCCGTTGTAGGGAATGTCAAGAATGTTCTTCTGTACGTCCGGTGAAGCTGAGACACGGAGCCAAGAGTGTCTCCGGAGACAAACGCCTGAGTTGCGGTTTGGCAGATGAGTCCGCAGAATTGTATGCAGCTCATAATACTTGGTACCCACATCAGATCCTGTGCAGAGAAGGTTTAGAAGCTCCCCTTTGATCGCCATCCGGAGTTTATCGACCAGGTCCTGGCCCTGTTCCCACAGGGCACTTTGAAACTGTACCATGTGGGTTAGGTAGTTCTGGGACCTGATGGCGCATGTAGCAGCCACATACATGCGCCTCCCCAGGGCATCCAATTGTTTGGATTCCTGGTCTGGTGGCTGTGTGCTCATACGCTGTGGTCTTTGGGACCAGTCATGCGAGGTCGTAATGACCAGGGAGTCAGCCAGAGGTTGTTGAGCCAAGTACTGGTCCTCTGTACTGGTCCTTTCGGGCCTTGTACAGGTTGTACAGGTGGTCAGCCTTCTTCGGCACAGTGGAGGGAGTGCGGACGCTCCACGCAGCCTTGGTGACGCTGCATAAGGTGTCCGCCAAGGGTGGCACTACCACAGGCTTTGGGGCCTTTCTATGGAAGATAACAGGCAAGGCACTGTCGCTTCGGTCGAGGTCTTCAGCATCCCACCCCATGTTGTCCTGGATGTGCCTCATGATCTCAGCAATGAGGGATCATCCGGAGGAGACCTGGAAAGGTCTGTGGGTCAGGTGAGGGAATGCTGAGTAGAGAAGGAGATCTGGAATAATCTGAGGTATCCGATCTGGAGTCTTCCCTGACGGAGTGTACCGACGACGCCTGGGTCGCTTGGGCTGGGAGACCCTGATGGAGATCTTGAAGGAGGCCTTCCCTGTCCTTGGATCTACCCCTAGGAGGTGGAGTCTGCTCCTTAGGGGTTGGTGGTCATCCTGCTGGTCCCTTTGGTGGAGGAGGGGCATAGGAGGAGAAGGAGTAGGAGGAGGAGGAGGAGGTTAATAGGGACCACATTCTTTTGATAGTGTCAGAAAGTAAAGAGTTCCTTTACTTCTTCTATGTTCATGCCTGACGACGGCCTGGTACTGGTGGTCTGTCGCCGGGTCAGGCGCTGGGACCGTGGGTGTCTCCAGGGTGGGCGAAGGTTCCCCGGAGCCCGGGTATCCTCAGTGTTGCCCTCCTGGTCTTCGGGCAGTGCAGTGTCCTCCTCCATGGAGTCCCTGTGACCGTGTCCACCGTGACTGGGGAGCGGGTCTTCAGCTCTGGTGACTGCGAGGCCGACGTTGGTCGCTTCCACCTTCGGGTCCGGCAAATGCCCGGCCAGCATCTGGTGCCTGGCTGGTGTCCTCGGTTCGAAAACGCCTGGCTGATTTTGTGTGTTTGGCCGGCGTGGGTGCTTGGCCGACGCCAGGTCCAATGTCTGCTTTAGGGATGTCAGGTCTTTGGTCTTCCTTGGTGTTGAATTCGGACCTCTGGGAGGCTGGGAGACCAATCTGGAACGGGGTCCCGAGCCGGGTCGATGAGGAAGACTTAGTGCTCGGAAGACTTAGAAGAGGCCCGAGAGGGAGTGGAGAAAGCCAAGGGCCTTGAAGTCTCTCATAGGCTGGAGAGTCAAGAACGCCTGAGGCCGGATTTTGACCGAGGGGGCTGAGACCGAGCCCTGGAGGGAGAGCGGTCCGATCTGGAGAAGCTACAGGAGTCTGAGACCCAGTTTGGGGATCTAGACCTTACTTTCTCCCAGTGTTTGTCCCAGTGTTTATGGGCCTTGGAGGAAGAATCACCCGGGAGGAAGGTTCTTGGTCCATCCTTTTCAGTTTTTCTTCCAGCAGATAAGCCTGAAGTGCCTTCTGACGGTGGATCCTGTGCGGCTGTTGAACCCTTGGCAAAAGGTGCAGGCCTTTATATCATGGTCTGAAGCGAAGCACCGATGCAGGAGGAATGAGGATCCTTAAAAGGATCTGTTTTCGCAGGCACACTTGGAAAGGTGTCCCTCAAGAGAAGGAGTTGGACAGGACATCAGTTTGAAGAAACTGCAGGTTCTAAGTCGTCATGCGCTAGGTAGAGACCGAGAGGCCGATGCTGGTGAGTCGACAGCGGAAAAGAACTGGGGACTCTGGGGACCTCCTGCGTACCACTGCCTGATGTCGGGGGCGGACCGATGTCAGAGGCGGTCCTCACCGTATACTGCTAGCTAGAAAATTTCCAGGTTCTGGCGCCTGCCGGCTTCAGTCCTAATGGTGTAACCTGCTGCAAGAGCTGTTTCTCAAGTAAGATCCCTGTTTCCATCCCAGCAGCGTTCACATCCCGCCAATGACCAGTCTCAATCACTAGCACCTCCGTCTGTCAGGATTGAGTCTCAACCAGCTAGAGGACATCCAGTCCTGAATCTCAGTCAGAAATTAATTCAGCACCCCATGGCGCCACCCGTCCAAGGTGTAAATGACATATACAATAAGTACAGCTAGGTGTTATCTGCATAACAGTGAAAACCCAGGCTGTAATGTCTAACCATCTCACCCAGGGAAGCATGTACACTGCGAACTTCATAAGAATTGATCAAGTCCTGGGGAACTCCACATGCCAGGGGCTTCGGGCAGGATGAGAAATTCCCATCACTACGCTCTGTGTACTGCCTGTGAGGAAGGAGTCAGACCAATTGTTGACAGTACCAGTGAGTCCACAGAGCTCCTTAGGCAATCCAGCAACACTATGTGGTCCACAGTGTCAAATGCTGAAGAGAGATTGAGAAGAACACGTACTGAACACTCCCCTCTATTTCTCACCCTGAGGAGATCATTCTGCACTCTGACTAACACTGTTTGGTGCTATGCCTTAGAAATATAGAATCTGTCGGCAGATAAGGACCATACAGCCCACTTAGTCTGCCCATTTCCTACTTGGTTTGGCAATCCCTACTCTTATCTGGACTGCCTTTCCCTTCTCTGCTGTACAGCAGGGTGCCTTTATGTTAATCCCATGCACTTTTGAATCCCTGTACAGTTTTTGCTTCCACCACCTTTTCTGGTAGGCGGTTCCATGGATCCACCACCCTCTCTATGAAAAATAGTTCCTAGCATTCCCCTAAGCCTCCCTCCCACCTCATGTTATGTCCCCTTGTCCTTGTGCACTTTCATCTCTGAAATATGCTCGCCTCCTGTACGCTTATTCCTCTAAGGTATTTGAAAGTCTCTGTCATATCCCTTTCTCCTTCTCTCTTCCAGTGAATAGCTGTTTAGTTCCTTGAGTCTTTCCTCATAAGGCTTGTGGTACAGTCAATGTATCATTGTTGTTGCTCTTCTGACTACTTCTATTCTGTCTATGTCCTTCCTAAGATTCGGTCTCCAGAATTGGACACAGTATTCTCAGATGAGGCCTCACCAGTGATCTATACAGTGGCATCACCACTTCCTCCTCCTACTGGTTGTGTCCTTCCTATGCACCCCAGCATTCTGTTTGCCTTCCCATTGCTTTTTCGCATTGTTTGGCTGACTTCAGGTCATCAGATATGAACCCCAGGTCTCTTTCCTGACTTGTGGTGGTTAGAACCTGCCCCACCCCCATCCTCTACTCCTCTCTTGTGTTTCTGTGTCCCAGGTGCATTATATTGTACTTCTTAGTGTTGAAACCCAACTGCCAACCCTTGACCATTACTCAAGTAATCTTAGGTCATTTCTCATTTTATCTAGCCCCCTCCTGTGCGTCGACTCTGTTACAGATCTTGGTGTCATCTGTGAACAGGCATACTTTCCTCCAATTCCTCTGTAATGTTGCTTATAAAGACATTGAATAGAACTGGACCCAGCACTGATCCCTCTGGAACCCTGCTGGTCACCTCCTGTCTTCTGATTTTATGCCATTTACTACCACCCTCTGGGTCCTGCCTTTAGCCAGTTATCAACCCATTTTACCACTTTAGAGACCACACCCAGATTCCCCAATTTGTTAAGCAACCTTCTATGAGGAATGGTGACGAAGGCCTTACTGAAATCCAGGTAGGCCAACATCCACCGCCCCTCCCTGATCCACCACCCTGGTCACCCAGTCAAAGAAATCGATAAGATTAGTCTGACAGGACCCACCCTCAGTGAATCCATGCTGCCTTGGGTCTTTGCACTGCTTGGACTCCAGGAACTTCACTACCTCTTCTTAAGTAGGACTCCATCAGCTTCCCCACCACTGAGGTCAGGCTTACGGTCTGTAATTGCCTGCCTCTTCCTACTTCCAGTCTTGTGCAGAGGGACCACCCTCTGCCCTCCTCCAGTCTCAGGCACCTCCCCATCTCTAGTGATTGGTTGAGAGAGGGTTGTCAACGGGCCTGCTAGAACTTCCTGAGTTAGTTCAACACTCTAGGGTGAATCCGTCTGGCCCCATTGCCTTGTCTGTCTTTACTTTTCCTAGTCCCTCCAAGACTCTATCTCACCGTAAATGGGCTGGTGTCTACTCTCTCTCGCACATCTTTCCTCGTGAATCTTGGCCCCTCCTGCCTCTTCCTTGGTAAATACCGAGCAAAATATTTGCTCAGTACCTCAGCTTTTTCAAGGTTATCCTCCACCCACCCACCCTCCTCTCCCTTCTTTAGCCTAACAATACCATTTCTGGTCTTCTTCTCTCACTAATATAATGGAAGACATAAACCCCTACTGGAAGGGCTCATAGATGTCATAGACTGTGAGGTGTGCTTTGAGCTCCAGATCCACTACTTTCTCGATAACCTTACCCAAAATGGGAAGTTGGAGATTGGTCTATAATTCACAAAGATGTTAGGGTCAAGAGATGGTTTCTTAGGAGGGTCTCACCACTGCCTCTTTCAGGGCGCTTGGGAAACATCCTCTCAAAAGCTTAACACCGGACAATCTCGGTGACTGGACCATGGACTCAACACATCCCATTAAGAAATGAATCAGGCCCAGGTCCAGTTCTCAGTATGTGGGCTGCAGCTTTGAAATCACGTCGTAAATCTCTGCCACCCCAACCATCCTGAACTTGCTCCAGACTTTGTAATGGGATTGTCTCCTATATATTTTAGTCAACTCTGTATGTATACTTATGTAATTAAGTGTAATTAATTCTGGATCATCCCTGAAAAAGGAACATCTTTTCTCAGTGGGCCTACCCAGTCAACAAAATTTCAATAACAATAAAAACATGGTGTTACTAACTACACCTAGCATACACTTGCAAGAAAATAACATTTTCAATCTTACTGCTTTCTTGCACATTAAAAGGACTAAACTGTTATCTTTTGATTTGTTTTGAAACTGGCACCTCCATTACCTCCATTAATGTGAGATTAACTGTGACATGGGCTGTACTGTCATATATACAGTGATGCCCAGCCAGGGAGTATGTGCAATTTTGGTAGCATGCATGCATCAGTGATGCATTCACAGTGATGCCAACAGCTGATAACATCACTCACCACCCAAATACACATGCTTAGTCCAAGGCCTGCTCTTAGGGCAGAACAGTAGTAAATGCCACAACTGCTGTCTCAGCAAGCACTTTGTTTCACAGCAAGGAGAACACAGGGTTCAAATTAAGATTTGGATGTGTAACCCCAAAGGACTATGGAGACATCCAGCAGGGGAGGATAAAGGTGGATATATCTGAATAGTTCCAAATGGAAGAGTAAATACCCTGGTTTATTGAAGTTTTTTTTTTTATTAAGGACTTTGTTAAAGGTCTGCAAATGAAGCAGCTAATTGGGAGGCAAGACTGAAGAAAGCCCTCCCTAAATTGTGACCAATTAATGATGATGTAAGTGTGCATAGCACAGAACAGTTAGTATTCTTAAGATTTGCCCTGGTGGAAACCAAGGGAGACCTGGGACTCCTAGAGACTTTGCCTATAAGCCATTGCCATTTGAAGTGGGCATCTGAGACTTCAATGGACAGAGTGGATCACTGTGTCTGATCACCTGCACCAGCAGCTGAAGGAAGATGTGCAGCTTGCACCAGGTCCTGATAGGATAGTCCTGCTCCTTGCTGAAGACAAGAGGCATGGTGTGAAAGACCAGGACAAACCCAAACCCAATGTGAAAGATACCAGAAACCACTACCTTACACCTTTGCACCACATCCAGACCAAGGTAAACACACTAGCTCAATCAACACATGTTCAACATACTGTTCACATTTTTTTAAACCAGGAGAGACACACTAAACTCAAGCTTGTTTACAGGTGTGACCTGGAAGCACAAGGAAGTTAAGTGATTTACCAGAGTCACACAGTATGCAATGGGGGCTGTGAGATTTAAACTCAGATCTCCAGATTTGAAGCTCAGAGCCTTAAACCACTGCACTATACTGCCTCCCAATACCCTCCTTCTCCACAGGAACCATTTTGAATGTGGATGCCATTCCACCGTAGGACTAGTACCAGGGTGAGGAGGACTAAATGCTGGTCAGAAGGACTAGGACTACATGCCCCACATCATCTTAGTAACACCATGCAGTGAAATCCCTACACCACCACATGCAAACCACGACATGCACCCAGCATCCCTCCCCACAGGATCAGCCACTAATAATCCCTTTAACACAGACATCCATCATAGCCATAACCAGTATCAGTGGTCCTGCCTGACATACAATGCAGTCAAACCATTTAAAGCCACGTCAACACTCGATGGCCATGGGACTGCACATCTTCCATGCAAGTGACACATAGCACACAGACAACACCAGTGTGATCACCCAGCATGGTTCAATGGATCAGCAGATGTTAACACCCAGTCAGCCTCTACAGAGAACTGCCCCGACACAGAGTTTTCACAGGATCCTGACAATGAAGGTCCCTCCAACAGGACTGGACAATAGCAGAGGTGGAGTGCAGCATCAAGCCTGCTGTAGATATACTATACCATTCTAAGGTTAGGCACCTGGAGTCACCATCAGAGGTGCAAGGACTTAAGACTGAGGTTGCCTATGGGGGGATCTGCTGGAAACATCTACTGTAGCACCTCCATCACAAACACTCACCAGCAGCACTGTCCAGGACACCCACCCCATCACAGCATCATCCTGGAGCAGACAGCAGCCATACAGTACATCATATTCACTACACAACCAGGTGCCACCCCATCACAGCACAAGTCACAGTATCCAAGAAGATATCCACCATGACATGGAAGCAAGGCACAGTGAGATACAAAACATAGCATGCAGGTTAAAGGCTCCTTTAACCCCCCAAATAGTAACACCTTCAAACATACAAACCTTCAAAACACACACACACACTTAGAAACACAGAAACATGGGAGAGGGTTTGGGGACTCAATCTCAAGAGAAAACTGGGCTACAATTATGGCATCTCACATGGGTCTCTTAATGTGCAACAAGTTCAAGGAGTCACAGTTCAAGTTCTTGCATAGGTTATACTGCCCACGGCTGTGGTTAATAAATTCCACCCAGTGGTCCCCCACGTGTGGCTGATGTAACAGTGCCCTGGGCAAATACATACACTACTTTTGGTCAACAACTGCACTGACAATTTCTGATGCCTTGCACATACAGGTAGTGGATACTATGGTGTCCTTATTTTTGGGGTAGAAGACTGGGGAGATGAGTGGTGGGAGGCATACCCCAGAACAGTAAGGGTATTGCTGACTCTGGCACGATGGTGCATTCAAAACACATGGGTATCCCTAAACCAACTATGAGTCAATGGAAAACTTGGTGATAAATAATAGCATTAGAGCGATTGACTTATCAAATACACGGTAGGAGGAGCTATTTCTAAACAAGTGGGGCCCCTATACAGACTCTCTGCCAGTGGAGGAGGCTGGAACAGTCAGACAAGGAGTGACGTGACTACTCTGATGCCATGTTTTGCAGGACGACAGCTGGTGGGTGGATCTGCAGAAGCCTGGAGGTGGTGAGCTGGGGTCTCCTGCAACTTGTAAGTAGGAGAAGAGAACATAAGCAGACTGAGAATGAGCATATGTTGAATCATCCCACAGAAGGTATGTGCCCTAGACCAAGGGAAGTTCTACAGGTAGGCCAACCCGTGCTTTGTAAGTGATAAGTAGCAACATACACGGGCTAATTGGGTTTCATTTTTTTTTTTCTAGCCCTTTCTTTCCTGGGGTACTTTCTCTTTGGTATACTTCACTTTTCCCTTCCCTCATTCCTGTTTGTATTACCTGTCTCTTGTTATTAATGTGAAGAAAGTTTTATAATGTATGACTGTATAGAGTGCTAGAGCTAGTATTACAAATTTACTGTGAGACGGCAGTATCTCCTGGTGCTGGAAGTGGGACTGTCTTATACTGTATGCCTGTAACCTGTTATAAATATTTGTCAAAATTTTAATAAACAAATTAAACAAAAAAGAAACACAGAAACATAGAATTTGTTGGCAGGTAAGGACTGTTGATCCACCTAGTCTCCTCAGTTTGTCTCCTTATACCGTCACCATAGAACCGACCTGATCTCCAGCTAATACTCCCCATTTTTCTAGTAAAATTCCTTTGTGCATATCCTGATGCATGTTTGAAGCCAACCATTGTTTTCACCCCCACCACCTCCGCTGACAGACTGTCCCAGGTGTCCAACACTCTTTCAGTGGAGGAATGCTTCTCATATCCCTCCCAAACTTGCCCCTTACAGCTTCATTGCATGCCCTCTTGTCCTGTTACACCTTCTCCTCCGAAAAATACTCCCATCATGTACCTTGTTCACACCCTGTGAGGTACTTATAGGTCTCTATTCGTCCCTCCACTTATACATGAATGGTGGCATATACATACAGTACCTAACGCTCAAAGACACACTTCCTCCCAAGTGGTAGAGTAATCATCCCCTTACTGACACTACATACACATGCACACACACCACATGTGGCCCACACAAAAGCATACACTGAACAGCCCTATGTCTGCCCCCAGTCCCTGCTTCCACTGGATGTCCACCACTTTTCTTCCAGTTCATAGGTTGCTTTTCCAGATCCTGATTATCAGATATGGCAGAGGTGTATGTTTCTGAATGACCAGAGTGTGTAGCATGCTGCATGTGATGAACTCACAACACACCCAGACAGGTACCAGCAGCACTGTTCCATCATTCTTATATAAAAGTAGAATCTCATCTTCATCTGTCCAAATACCAGCCCAACATTACCAGTCTTGTGATGGGCATCATTATGACAGTTTTTGCTGCTGGCAGGTGCCAAGAATGGTGTTAACTGGTATGGTTTCAGTGGGTGTCTGCTGTCACCTGGGGAAGTCAGACAGTGGTTATATTTGTTAGATGACTTCTATGTTACATGCATACAAATGGCACAATGTACTATCTATCATATAAGAGCCACTCTCACTGTCCCACAGGTCCCCATGAGTGCTTTAGACGTGACTGGTCAAATATAGAAACACAGAAGCTGATGGCAGATAAGGGCTACATCGCCCATCCAGTCTGCCCTTTTTGTTGCATTGCTGACACTGTAGATCCCACCAGGTCCACAGCACTTTGCCACCCCATTACCTATCCCTTATGACTCCTTTGTGCTTATCCCAGGCTTTATTGAATCCTGTGGCTGGTATCTGGGTATTTTGCACATACACACACACACACACATGTTATGATGCCCTCTGCATTCATCACTACCACCTGACATTGATGCTGGAGTATCTCTTCTCTTATAGCATGTCTCCTTGATGTTTCTGATCAATACTGCCACATGGGAGTAATCAATGGCATTAAGGACCTGTAGAAACCCATGTTCAGCGTGAATACCTACTTTTTTGTACCCAACTCCTGAGCATTTATGGGGAATTCAATGAAGTCCTTAACAAGTATGAGTAGGGTGGTGGTCCCCAGTGCGTGTGGCACAGAAGACTGAGTGGCACCAGTAATGTCTCTCACAGCACTCAAAATCCTGTGGCAAGACCTTTGTTTCCACAGTTATGTCCTAAGAGTGACTGGTTCTGGGCTACATCTGGTCTGTAGTAGATCACAAAGCTAATGTATTGCACCATGTTCTAGCTGAAATCTTCCAGATATGGGTGTGTCTTGTGACTGTCAGCAGTAGACAGAGTCTGAATATATATGGCCTAAACTCTGGCTTTTCTTCCCAGTCCCTCAGTAACTCGGCCAGCTTGTTAGAATATGCAGCAATAGTGAGGGATACACCTTTATGGCTATGCTAGTCCTGTTGTGGGACACATTTATGTCATAACCCTGTCACATGCGCCTTCCTAAGCTATGTAGGTGTCCACGATGCACAAACCAGGAAGTGCCAGTGTCATAGTGGCCCTGGCTGGAAACTGGTTTAACCCTATGGAGCCATTTTCACAATAAAAGTGCCTATTGATTTAAGCACTTTTGAGAATGGCACTGAGACATCTGTGCTACCACATGTCAGCATCCACCAAGTCATGTTATCATAGGTACCAACATGCTGCTCACCTCCTTAACCTTAGTCTTGCCCCTGTACCAATAGCTAGCCTATCACACCTTGTGTCAACTGTTAGTACAAAATTGCTCCCCTATAAGGGTAATGACTAATGACCATATAACTGGTACTCTATCCTACATGGAACTTCTTTGTGTGCATTTAAAAGCACTTACCACCCCCATCTATCTGCCCGTCACTGCCGTACTCTGTATGTAATGTATCTACTGCCCTTTTCCACAGAAACTGTATACTGTCCTTATAACCCTGTATTATATGTACTACACTGTTCTATTGTATTCATTAATGTAATGTACCTCCTGCCCTCTTCCACTACAACTGTATACTGCCTTTGTAATCCTGTATGATATGTCCTACACTGTATTACCTGCCTGTATGTGCAAAATTATATGTAATCAACTCGGTCGCTTCTGAAAAAGGGACCTTTAAATTCAGTGGGCTTACCCGTTAACAAAGTTTAATAAATAAATAAAATATAGTCATACATTGCTTTAATGGTAGACTATGTACTTTTACAAGTGGTAATACCGATCACTCAAAAGTATGCAAATTAGCCATGGGTGGAGGCCATGATAACAAAATACAGCTCGTGCAAACAAAAAGTAGTATCTCGATAAATACATTGTTAGCCACTATGCACTTATTGAAACAATGTATTTATTAGTTATTAGGCTTCAAAGGTTAAAACCTAACCAATGCTGCCAGCAGTTTGTTGCAAGTTTATCATTGAATTGTATAGTTCTCAGCCCCACTAAGTTTGCTTACTCACACAGTACAAGGCCTCTGGACATCGAAACCTGAATTTGCTTCACACACTCACAAATATGCCTGTATTAGAAACAGCTTTACTTTAACTCAATACGTGCATTGAAGATGAAACACAGAGTAAGTAACCAGTAAAAGCATGTACCTTTTAATAACACAGCACAGTCACTGATGAACTTACTATAAAATACTTAATATATACAAAATGTAAAACAAATGGGAAGTAAAGTCCTTATTACAAAATCAAAATAAAGATGGACTAAAAGATTACACAGAACAGAAAATACTGAACTAAACTGAAGCTAAAATTTTACAGCAAAGGTTACGCTTCTCAGTAGGCACAGACAGCAAGTTAGGAATGGGCCTTTCTTGGGTGCAAAATCTGACAATGAACATACAGCACTAATCTAATCCCATGCCTTATTCTTGTTGCAAGACTAAGCAGAGAACACACAGCACTGATTGGCAGTGTCAGTATTCAAACATTTGGTGCCCTGTGCAGAGACTAAGTTTATGCCCCCTCAAGATGAGAGTTGGGTCTGGGGGCGCAAGGCCCCAGAAGCTCTGAGGGGTTTACACGCTTGATGAGTTTTGGGGTTTTCCTGAGAAAAATATACTTTTGTTACAGTTCCCACCCCGATTTCAGGGAATATATTGCTCTCATGGAATATGAGATGTGGAGACTCTGATTGGTGGTATAGAGGTGCAGCCGTTAATTGTTGTGTACAAGTGGCTGATCAACAATGCCATCAACCACCCACCCTATATGAATTTCTGAAATGTACTGTGAAAGACTGCTACATAAAGCATTGGGGTCTGGGGATGCAAGGCCCCCAAGCTCTGAGGGTTTTACATGCTCTGTGGTGAGTTTTGGGCTTTTCTTGAAGAAAACATACTTCTGTTACAGTACCCTACCCTGATTTCAGGGAATATTTTGCTCCCATGGAATATGAGATGTGGGAGACTCTGGCTGGGTGTATATATAATGTGCAGCCAAAATGTTGTGGACAAGTGGCTGGTCAACAATGTCATCAACCACCCACCTATATGCATTTCTTGAAAGGTACTGTGAAAGATTACATAAAGCAAGGGGGGCTAGGGGTCCTAGGCCCACTGTAGCTCTTTGGGAGATGGTTACATGCTGTAGCCTGATTTGGCAGTTGTGGGTCATCTACTACTGAATCACTCCCCTACTGAACCAAAACGCACTTGTGTTACATGTTCTCCCGAATCAAGTATCCCTAGCATCCCCTGATTTCAGATTTTTTTTTCATCATGGAATCAGAACAAACTGTGCTGTAAAGTGGCCAAATGAGAACCAGTAGTTAGTATTTAAATTAAAATCACAGTTTGCTAACAGGATTCTGCATTAGAAAGTAATGCAGATGCTGATGCCAGTTCAGTACTCCAACTTAATTGATAAATATATAAAATGAGAGACTTGAACAATCTATATAACACACAGGAACATAGCAATACAAGATATGGAGCTGGACCTGAACGAACCAATGCTCCACACACAACAGCACAGGCCACTGAGTACTAAACCAAAACCTCAAGGCAATCAGGACATGAGGGAAACCCGGTAACTGACAAGAGGTGATGCTATATATTTTCATGCAAAAATGTTATTCGAATTGTATATCCACAGTAGATACAGTGTACACTTTCACAATTGTCTGTCTGGTCTATGTGTGAACCTTTCTTGCCTTCAAAGAGGCAAATTCGTCAGTGAATTTGTTGCAGTTAATGGCACTGGCTCAGCATTTTCAATAAATAGTATAGCGAGATTTGACAATCTTTCTTGTCCCACAGATGACATTAAATAGGTCTTGATCAGCTTCAGTTTGCAGAAACTATGCTCACAAGAAGCAACAGTCACAGGGAGCATCAAGAAGAGTCAGAGAGCAATTTCAATGTTTGGATAAGAAGTACTCAAAGACCATCTGTGAATAAGCTTCAACAAGCTGAGGGGTGTGTGGCATTAGAAAAATTGGGCAGTACTGAAGATGCCTGAAATTTGAAGCTCTCACCTCATATACTATCTCAAAAGCATCTACATCCTTAGAATATTTCATTGCTAGATCTGCTGCATATTTCTTTAACTCATTAACTTCCATTGTTGAGAAAGATAGCCCTGTAAGGAAGTTAAAGTCAGCAGCCACTTCAGACAATGCCTCATACCTCCACTGAATCTGGGATGTTAGGTGTCTAGAACATTGTTGAACTGCATTTTGAAAGCCTGCTCAGCAGAAATCAAGTGCCCTTCATCTTCGACCTTCTCATCAGCCATCCTTTTCACCTTTTTCTTTTTCTGTGAATTCTGCATTCAGTGACATCTGTTCAGCAAGTTTAGCTGCATGTTGTACATCATTGATTCCATCATCCTGCATGTGCTGCAGTGCATCCTTTAATCCACTGATATGTTTTGAGGCACTATCGACAGGCAATCCCTCACATTGCAACAGCTGGTTTACTCATTCAACCAGGTTCAGTATTGTGTCCCACATTGCTAGGTACAAAGAAATTTGAAATCTATCTGCTTGATTAGGCTCTGGGCTGTTGGTACCATGTCAGCATTGGTTATTTGGTATAATGCCTTTAAGACATCAAGTATATAGAAGATGAAGGGAGTGAACTGTGTGAAACTTTGAAGACCACCTTGTTTCAGTGTGACCCTTCAGAGGACCTTTACTGCTTGGGACAGCACCTCCCAGTGGCTTGTTGAAGCTACAAAGAATGTAAATAATCTCTCTGCACTGTGCCAAAAATGATGCCATGTCCACTGGATACACTCAGCATGAACCCCAACTAAATTAAGAGAATAGAGCTGCACATAGGACAAATCTAGCATGTTCATTCACTTTTGCTATATGGGACTAACACCACAATACTTTCCTGCGCATATTAGTGTCATACCCTGGCCATGACAGTTGCTATATCAAGCCATCATCACTTAATTTCTTTACTTCTCTGCAGCTAGCCCACTTCCTGTCTTTTCATGTGAGATGATGAAAGCAATGAAACTTTCCTCAACACTGCAATCATTATCCTGTATCCTCACATACCGAATGATTTGAGACATTTGCTCCTTGTGATACACATCTGGCATACAATCAAACATAATAGAGAAATATTTTGCCTCCTTAATTTTTGAGATAATTTACATCTCACAGTGGAACCCAGCAAGTTAATAAACATGTTCTGAACTGTAGGAGAAAAATAAGTGGTAGACTCCTTCTTATGGTTGGCAATATGCCCTGCAAGCTCCAGATTATAGTGACTTATCAGTTCTAGCAAATTAAGAAAATTCCAGAATGTGGTGTCCGATCATATCTGTGGACTCCCTAAGAGCCAAGTTGTTCTTTGTGCAGAAAAGTACAGTATCAAGAATAATTTTCAGAATGGTACGCCACTTTTCTTTTTCTGAGGCAATGGACCTTTGCAGCTGATCCTCTATTGTGGCCCCTGTTTTCCAGCGCATTTCAAAATTCTTCCAACGTAAATAACTGTCGTGATGTTCAGGGAGTTTCATGATCTGGAATTCTGGGATTTAAATGTCTCCAATCACAAAATCCTTATTTTGGATTTGCTAGACTCGATGTAGTGGATGATTTCTTTGCAAACAGCATGGATGGGAAGCAATATATAGCTTCTTGGTCTCACTATACATTAGCCATGTGAGTTCCATAGTTTCTCCATTAGGAAGAATTTTCATGAACCAATCCCGACAGAAGCGCCTCTGCCATCATCAGACACTGAGAAACTAAAATCAGCATTTTTCTTTTGTTCAGGGCCATGTTCCACCAAGCAACACCTAACTTTGTCAGTCATGTCAGGCCATGACGTCAGGTCATTAAAATTAGTTGGAGTACTGAACTGGCAACAGCATCTACATTACTTCCTAATGCAGGAACTCTCTGTATAATTTTCAAGCTGCATGCTGACGGTGTCAGCTGGCAATCATCATCTTCTTCTTTTTCTTTAACTTCTTCTTCTGTAATATTGCCCTCAACATCTGTATGATCAGTGTCACCATATGCTGACCTTTGTTTTGTTATATCAGTTGTTGGGTCAAAACTTGTCTCAGTAGGGGTAGGCTCATCGATGTCACTTGGTGTTGCTACTGACTAGTGTCTGAACTTCCCTCCTGCTCCTTAGACTTGGTAAGCCAATGTTGCCATTGCTGGGAGAGTTCTCGATTTTCTTCTTCTCTTGCTTTCCGTAGTTTTCTAAACTCTGCCCCTGATGGTTTCTTCGGTGGCATCTTCAAGAATCAGACCTTCCTTTACAAAATACTGACGAGATAAGTGTACAGTATATTAGGTGTATTAACTTCAGAGCATCCCAGTCAATGTCCTATCCAACTTCCTGTTATCAATAAGGCACAACAGGGTGTGGGTTACTGGGGTTTACCATGCCTTGTGTGGTGTCACGATGCAGCTGAGTGACTACCCATAACCACACAAGAAGTGGGACAGAACATTGTCTGGGAAGCTCTGATGTTAAGTACACCTATTTACCCAGTCATGTGACATGTTTTGACCAATAAGGTTACAGGATTTTTCTACACCATTGTATAATTTGCAAGTAAGACCTCAGGTGTGACAGCAGTGCTTGTTATCACTGATCATGGCATTACATGAAATCAAAACACTGATCAATGAGCATCTCAAATTGCCCACGCGGTACTGATGATTCTACAGTAGCTAGCTTATAGAATCACAATAATGCACTTCAGGGCATGTGTAGTAGTCGATTTACACACTTC
The DNA here is from genome assembly GCA_016271365.2 of Neoceratodus forsteri. Taxonomy (NCBI): domain Eukaryota; kingdom Metazoa; phylum Chordata; order Ceratodontiformes; family Ceratodontidae; genus Neoceratodus; species Neoceratodus forsteri. The sequence goes on from CM057459.1 coordinate 35,994,660, forward strand.
TTGTGTGGTTAATAAACTCACTTGGCTGTGCCTTGGACACACCACACAAGGCATGTGTAACTAAAAACACATGCACTGTTGTGCAATATTATAAATCCACCTTTGTCAAAATGCTGTTGTACCAAAGTTCATGTGATGATATTAGTACCATACCATAACATTTCTATCTGTGGTAGGACATCTGCATTATAGAACCTCGAGAGAATGCTGAAGATTAGAAAGCAGTTTCATTGTGCAAGATATATATATATATATTTATATTTTTTTATTATTATTATTATTTTTGGCTTTGCTAACGGGTTAGGCCTACTTGGCACAAGTGCCTCTTTTCAGGGGTGACCTGGAACACTGGGCAGTTAAATAACTTGTTGAGACTCCGAGTCACAGAGTATGCAAGTGGAGGTTGTGGGAATCAAACCCAGGCTGCTGGATGACAAGCTCGACATTCACAGCTCATTACTCTAACCTCCTAGGCTATACAGCCAGCCTTGGCCTAAACTTCGTCTGACTGGCTTGGCTGTTAGGATCAGCCTTACATTAATTCATGTTCAACTGCCATGTACAGCCTGATTGCCACGGCATATGGATTCTTCCTGAGTTCTAGCATTCCATCCTATCACTGCTGACTGACTGAATGCTGCACTGTGATTTGAGCCAAGTGCCAACATTCCCAAACTGTTGGGAGAATAACTTTTAACTCAAATATCTCCATTTAAATGATATAAACAACTGACATTATTGTAAGATAGACTTTTAAGAAAAAAGTTCTTCTATTAACAGTTTTCGAATGCTGGCTCAAAATCACAATGCAGCATTCCAGTGACTTTACTCTAGGCTACAGTAAACATTCATAAACCATTCTTGTAACACTTTTCTTTTGGAATACATTTCTATAATAGCAGTAAGGCACTCACAGGAGTTAGAGTCACAGCCAGTTAATTATAACCTGGGGTAATATGTCACTGGGCCACGCCTCATGCCACATTACATTGACATCCCAAGGTTGTGGTTACTGACTATTAATCTAAACTCGGGGAGTGCCTTATTGCTAGTAACCATTGCCATGCTCTCCAACCACCATTGCTCACTGTACTGCCCCTAACCCCCAACTCCCATCCCTACCCCAACCCGAAGAGTCAGGCAACGTACCAGTTAATGCTACACAAATGCAATCACGATACACCCGTCACCCAATCTAAAAACACATTGACTTACCTTTAATAAGACTGACTGTCGAATCTGACTCCTTGCACAACCTCAGCTGACTGCTGCAACACAAAGTTGTGTAGGATACAAACTCTCTGATGTTTGTGAGTCCGCACTCAAGTTCGGTCTTACAAATAAAAGTTCACATTAAATTAAGTACATAATCTATTGCTATTTTCACTCAGAGTAGAGCACCTCCTTACACACATACAGAAATTAAGAAATAAAGTACTAGTTGTGGTTTCTATTGCTGGTGTTTCTTTGATAACCATGGAAATAACCTGGCTCCATATTACTTTTCTTTACCAGCTTTCAAGGGTGAAGCTGAGCTGACAGGGGTACTGCCAGAATTAATCAAACATTTGTACTTGAAAAGGGTAACCTTATCTGAAACTGCAAATTCAAACTGAGTTATTAAATAGAGGATATGCCTGATGTACAGGTGATAACCACAGTGTACTACCTCAAGTGGTTGCTACAGCATCAGTAAACCTTGACAGCACAGCTTGAGAGGTTTGCCATTGCCCTAGTAACTACAGTGGGTAGTTATACGTGGTTATCACCTGCACATCAGGCATTGACATTTATAGCGATGGGACTCAACATGAGAAGTAACCCCCACCCGAACACAAGTAATTTTGCCTTACCTTATTAATGAATCTGCACTATGGCCACATAAATGCGTTGGAAACAATTTATTATGATACACAGACTGAACTACAGCAGGACAAAATAGCACCAGAGTTAAAATTGTTATCAGATATGGTGATCTCAGTAACAGTAACAGTAAAGTGTGACAACTGAAATGATGTTATTTGAATATAATGTATGGGGAGAGCCCTTATCATTGTCCCAGTTTCAGCAAGTTCATGTTGTTATGGTATCAATGTGACATCAAGAGGTTGTTAACCCCTCTTGAGTATGTCACATTGATACCATGACAACAGGAGTGGATCTGCGCATGCGCCGGGTCTTTACACATGCAGCGCATAAACAGGACGGCTGTGGCGGTGAGGACGCTCTTCCACATCTAAGGCACCAGAGACAGTCCAGCACTGTAATTAAACATATGTAACACCATACGGTTGGCCCCATACTATAAGAATATGGATGGTGGCAGACAATAACACGCAGATAATCACATCTCGCTGATTTACATTGTTGACAAGGAAACTGTTGTCGCGCAATTACTGCGTGGTTATTGTCTGTCCTCCATCCATTATCCTCTATATTGTACTAAGACTAACAATGACAATTTGCATTCTAAGTGTGTTGAATATTAAATAACACTGGCATTCCATTTTGTAAACCCACTGTTATGACATTGGTGAGAGAGGTTTATAAGGTTCTGACTTCACAACAGTGGGATTACAAGATTATAAACAGCTTACTTTCAGAGGGAATAAGGGCTACCCCATCCCAAACATTATTATATTTTAACCCCTGAACAAACAGAAAGAAATACCCATAATAAACCACAGTCACCTAAACATCTGCCTTGAAATTCACAATTTAAAACCCATTGCCATTTACCTTACAAGACTCAGCTGAGTCGTTAGTGGTTCCTTCTGCCAGCTCACCTCTGCAGCATGCTAATCCCAAACCCATCCACTCCAGGAGTCGCTACAGCAGGCTGCACTGAATTTGCGCACTGGCTACAAAATGGAAGTCCACACATTACATTAACTACTAGTCTACTACAGTAGATAATCAATTACAGTTACTAAATTATTTATTGTTATTTTCACTGAAAAGCATAGCCCTTCTTAGACACATTACATGCAGACATTTCAGATTACCTAAAGGTGGGCACGGTAGAAGGAATTTGGAAACAGGGAGGGTGAGTGGGATGCTGGGACACGTGCAAGGCAGTAGAACAAGAGGGGCTGGATGTGGCCACCCACCTAGACTTAAGAAAGCATTTGACACAGTCCCACAAAGATTAATATAAGAAAGCCACCCTGGGAGTGGGACCTTCCCAGAATGGTAGCCTGGGTAAAAATTGGCTGGGCATGGACAACAGGACACAGGGTAACAGTAAACCGAGTCCATGTCGAAAAAGTGGGGGTTACTAGTCCCATAGGGTTGGAACTTGTGCCAGTCCTATTTATTGTCTTTATAAGTGGCACTACACTGCAGAGGGACTTTAAGGAAAAGTATGCTCTTTGCAGACAACACAAAGATCTGCAACAGGGTTGATACAAAACGGGGTGGAAAGGATGAGAAGGGACTGACTTGGCAAACTTGGATGACTGGTCTAAAGTATGGCAGCTTAGATTCAATGCAAAGAAGTGCAAAGTAATGCACCTGGGAAACCAAACTAAGGAAGACACACATTGGGGGTGTGGTACTAACTAAAATGGAAAGGGACCTGCTGGTAGTCATATCAGATGACCTAAAAGTAGGCAAGCAATTTGAGAAGGCAGTTAGGGAGGGCTTGTGGATTCTCGATGCATAGGAGAGGCATCGCTAGTAGAAACTGGGGTTGTCACCCCTCTGTACAGACAGTTGGTGTGAGACCCCATCTGGAGTACTGCTAAATGGTGCAGAGTCTAACACGTTTCAATATAAAAAATAGCAGGACAAGAGGACACAGCATGAGATTAGAGGAGGCCAATTAAGGGCCAATTAAAGCATGAGGAACTTCTTTTCATAGAAAGGGTGGAGGATGCATGTAACTGTACGGCCTACCTCAGGAAGTGGTGGATATGAATACAGTGCAGGGCTTCAAACAGGCATGGGCTAGGGGTAGGCATAAGAGAGCAATACAGATGAGTATGAATAGATAGGTCATTGACAGAGTAAAGGCCTCATGGTGCATTCTGAGGTAGAAAAATAGGCAGACTAGATGGGCCCTTGAGGTCCCAGGTTCTTATCTGCCATCAACTCTATGTTTCTATGTCAGTTATCTGACTGTTTTATCATCAGCCTAGAAGATAGCAGCATGGGTCACTCCAAGTTCTGTTTGGGTGGGAGTAGAGTCAGTAACTGACTCACTCCCTCCCAGACTAAAGCGAGAGGGACCCACCCAACCTGGGAAGTACAGTACCACTACTACGCTGGAAAGTTGCTACCCTTAGGCTGATGATAAACAGTCAGATAACTTAATTACTGAAGTCAGGTGACCACACTAGACTGAAATGACTGCTGGACTTGCTGGCTCTCTGTGACTGGGGTGGATGGCCCACGGTGACAGCCAGATCCAATTGTGTACAGTATTATTCTGTTGTCCACCAGCTCCGGAGAATGAAGCCTACTGTACTTATTTCTTAAAGTTTAAAATAGGGACAGTAGTAAGAGACAATGGTCTTTAATAAGGCCATATATTAAACAGGATTCAGTATGATAGACAGTGGACAAGTAAGCGATCTGTCATCGATGCCTGTTAAACCCAACCCAAGCAAACTAATTCATTTGCATTATTTTGATGTTTACTGGCGATACTATGATACAGAGTATCGTGACGCTGATGCCAGTAAATATCAAAAGATGTCTAATTCTGTGAAAAAATGGGCAACAGAGTGAGCAGGTGTCAGGCTGACATGACACATCAGCCCCACCCTTACAATATAATTACAATTTACATGATAAGACTATTTTCCCCATGACCCCAGTCGGTTGGGATGCAGGGCATTTGTGGAGGACATTGGACGGTGGTGCACTTTTGGAAACTCCAACACTACAGTGAGGCATGATCACGCTGTGGGCATGCTCCTGTTGCAAAAGTCCAACTGCCTCCACAATCACTGAAAACTAGCAGCGAGGAACTTCGTAATTATTGACAGGGTGTGGGGGGTAGCCCTAATTACAAAATTTTACATTTACAATAAGACTGCTTGTTTAACCTCACTGTACAATGCGATGCAATAGTACAACTAATTGACTTTTGGCTGGGGCACTTCCAATGTGCCAGGCTGCCAAACAGGCAGGCAGAGGAGAATGAGGATCCACAATAATTTAACTGCCTGCCTAACTAGTTGTGATGGTGCTTTATATTTTGTAATATTCTGTGATATTCTTTCTGTGGGTGCTCACTCCATCCCCAGGTAAAAATACAACTTCATCGGTGGACCTTGGGGGTGGGGAGGAGTGCCCCCCACAGAAAGAATAATTTCACAGAATATCACAAAACATAAGACCAGAAACCATAAAACCTAAAGGCATTGCTGTGAATGCACAGTATGTAACAGGGGCAACTGCTGCATCATTTGTGGAGGACATTGGACCAGTTGTAATTATTGCATCGGGTTGTACGGGAAGTTAAACAAGCAAACTCCTATTGTAATGTAATTCTTGTAAATGGGATCCACCTCCACCCCACACACCATCAATAATTATGAAACATCAATCAATTTAATTGATGGGCGGGAGACTAAGCCCCACAATTACAAGAATATCATTAATAACAGCAGCATTATTCCCAACACAGGCATATAGTTCTGACATCTCTTCGTGACAGGGTGGCGATTGCAGTTGCGCTTGCATTTCAGCAGGTTACCGTAAGCAACCTAATAAGCTCCAGCAGTCCAGCGTCCTCCACAAAAGAAATGTCTATTGCAGTACTACTCCCTCTCTGCCTGGTAAGGAGTATCATGATCAGCCACATCATATGGTATCTTGGAATGGGGGGTTTAGATATATAAAACTCATGGAACTACTTCCTTCCTTTATGACAGGACAGGTAATAATTGGAAGGCTCTGCCTGTAGTTATATGGGGAAGACCCCTCTCCCATATCCTATTTAAGCAGCAGAGCCCTGATGCTCTGCTTAGAGCAAGACGCACTGCTTCTGGTGGCGTGGCTGGCCTCCCTCCCTCCCTGCCTTGTTTTGTTCTTTTTGCCTTCCACTTCCTCCAATTCTGCCTGCTTTGCTTTCCCTTCCTTTCTGTGTCCCCCCCTCCGTCTCTCTGTGCTGTTCTGCGCTTGTTTCTTTTCTTTGGGGCTTCTCTCTGCCAGCCATGCCTTAGTTCGTCATGCCGATGCTCACACACCTTACCGGCTGTTTGTTTCCTCTGTAGCTGGCATCCTCTGTTTCTTCAGGTGGTCCACCTACTCCAGCAAGCTCTTACAGATGCGTCAATGAACGTAGCATGGCCAGAGGCGCTTTCAATACTTCTTTGCAGTTTGCTACCCTGGATTCTTCCGCTCCTCATTACTTTTCATATCTGCTCTCAGTCTGCACTCTGTGAGTCGTCAAGGCCAGGATCTCCTCATATCATTGGGAACTAGGACTGCATACAAGCGTTGAACTTCAAGCTTTCCATAGTCTGTACGATTCAGGATTCACCTCCCTGTTCTCGGCGTCTTTCTAGTTTATACTAAATACATTTACAGCACACCCCACTATGCTTCATTACCTGTCTACTTTACATGTGGCTGGAGTTTAATACCTCGTGGAGAGCTAATCTGCCTGCCACTTTGCTGCGTGCTTGTTTGCAATTTATTTATTTATTCATTTTTATTTTTATTTTTACGCTGTTATTAATACAGGCACCTACCAGGATCCCTAGCGGCTCCAGCCAAACTCAGCTCAATTTCGTGCTGCTCACTAATTATCAGTACTACTCAGTCAGGCTGCATTTTCTGTTTGCAGCCCTGTTTTTCACCCTTAGCTATTACTACCGCTGTAGCCTACCTGGAACCAGTGCTGCTGCTGCCTTTGGAATCTTCCTTGCCTCAGCTATTTCTGCATATATCAAAGTATGCCTTAGAATATATTTCTATGCTGCATCTAGGAGGAACAAGTCCGCACTTAATGTTGGTCAATATTTATGTTACATACTTCCACTGTTTGGTCACCAAACAAACACATTTTAGAGGGTCAGACTACTCCCTACTATTTACATTCCTCATCGGTCTCCACTATGTACCTTATGCATTTATTCAGTACTACTCCTTGCTACTTCACATCTGCATTTCATGCAAATCAATGACTACTACTACTATTACTATCAACCTACGTGCAGGTCCTTTTGCTTACAACTTTCGTTGCAATTGCTCGCACTATTCGCCGCATTCTTGCCTCCGGCCCTCCCTGGCTGCCTGGAATTCTGCCATCTATATATTCGAACTGCATGGTCCTCACACTCAAACGCTCTTTCAGATCAGCTCATCAGTGCTCATTCAGCTGTTTCAATGTTGCTCTCTTATTCCACCCAGCCTTGCGCATCGCAGCTTGGAGGTTCGACTATTCGTACACTATGCCTGCCTCACCCAGCATCGGGCTTGGAGGTTCATAAATTCCATCAGCCTGCCACGCCCAGTCTGGGCCTGGAGGTTCATATACTTCTACCTCTATCTGCTTCCCTCTCAGGGCTTGGAGTTTATCGAGAGTTGTAAGCAAAGGACCTGCACATAGGCTGGTAGTAATAGTAGTAGTAGTCATTGGATTTCTGTGTCAGTGGCTCAGTAGGTAGCACACCTCGCCTCCGAGTCGGGAGATCAGAGGGCTGTGGGTTCAGTTCCCACATCTGGCACTTGGGTTAATATTCCAGTACTGACACTGTAGTGCATCATGAAAGGGTGCTGCACTCTGAGGTGCCGTCTTTGGATGAGATGTTAAACCGAGGTCCCATCTGCCTGGATTGGTGGTAGTTCAGGTGGATGTTAAAGGTCCCATAGCACGTGTCGAAAAGAGTACGGAATTTCCCGGTGTCCTGGCCAAATTTCCTCATTCACTAAAAATACCACCAACAGCTTAATCTGGTTCAAGGTCAGTTGGCATTCATCTGTATCCACCTCCCGGGTGCGTGCCTGAAAATAGGCAGGATGTGTCTAGTGCATTTACCCGGTCAACAAAACCAAATAAAATAAATAAAACAAGACCTGCTTGCCTGTCTAGGCCTAGAGGTCTTTCGAGCTCTCCAACTACTTCGACTATTCATACACTATGCTTTGCCTCGCCCAGCATCAGGCCTGAAAGTTCATAATTTCTGTCAGCCTGCCATGCTCAGTCTGGGCCAGGAGGGTTCATATACTTCTACCGCGTGCCTGCTTGCCCTCAGCTCCTGGAGGTTCATCGAGGCGTCGTCTGCTTACAAGACCTGCTTCACCCATCTGGGCCTAGAGATCTTTTGAGCTCTCCATCTACTCAGATATCCAGTTCCATTGCAATCTACTCCTATCTGCTTGCTCTGATCAGGACCGAGGTTCCTTCTGTGTTGTGCCAGCCTCATAGCCTGCATCTAGTTTCCTTGCTTTACCAACTACCTATTATTTACTCATCAGCTGACCTACGTGGGACCAACTGCACATACTAGCCTATGAGGGCTGGCTGCCATTCTACTCACTTACCAGTAGACCTCACGAGGGTCTGGCTGTGCTTACAAGCTTACCTGGGAGCTAGTCACCACTCTCACTTACCTTAACAGCTGACCTATGAGGGTCCAGCTATGTATCTTAGCGGTGGGACTAGCTGCCACGTTCTTTCTACTTATCAACTGACCAACCTGGTCCATATTACTTGCTACTTACTACCTCATCTTTTTAACCTACGTGGTCCAGCCGCACATCTTACTTATTTAGGCTTGCCCTGTTATACTCCCTTGGTATGCTTCTAACCTCACACTGTATTGCTTGGTTTACTACCCTCAAATCCTGCCAGGATTTCAGCTCAACTCTACTGCTATATGCTTTCTATATCATGACTTAGCATAAATTTCTACTCTCTTCATGATACAACTTAACTGGGTTCTTCAGTCATAAGCTTCATCAGCAGCTTCTACCATTCCATGAAATTTATAAGCCTTCTATCAGCAGAAGCCTGGAGGTTGGACTACTTCTATTTCATCATGCCTGCCAGCGTCAGAGCCTGGATATATATTTACTCTCTATTCCATCTATCATTTGCCAGCCTTAGGAGCTCCTCACTTTTTAGCCCTATCCCGAACCTGGCAGATGTGTTCCAACAATGCTCACCTCAGTGCAAATCTACCTGGATGCTTTCACGTGTTCATACAGCTACCTGGAAGCGCTCACGTTTGAATAGGTAGCCTGTTCCTGACCTTTTCATCTCTTACTACGAACTGTTCTGCTGGATCATCTGTAATCTGCAATTTGGACTAGCCAATAATTTAATTATTTTACTGATTATGCTCCTTTAGTATTCCCAGAAGGACGGGCAGGTTGGTAGCCATGGGTCCTCAGAGGTTTCCCCAAGGAGGGGTTTCTCTCCTGTGTGCTGCCAGCCATACTCTCTGGAGTTGGAGGAGATAATCGTGGGATATCATATTTTTGGGGTGGGGTGTCACATCCTAATCAACTAACCATCCTTTCTATGGTTGGATACAAAGTAAAGCCAAACCATCAACTCATAATGAATAACTCATCTGTTCCAGTAATCAGCACTATCTTACTGTCAGCTCATCATGTACTATAATCACTGACTTACTCATGTCCATGCCTAAGTACCTAAGCACTATTCATTCATACAACTATACCTTGGAAGCATCATTCTACTTACTGGCCTGGCCTCTGTATCCAAACTCAAACCTACATCATGTAGATGCGATGTAACACAAGCACTGAGCTCTGAACCATATATAATTGGAAGGCTCTGCCTGTGGTTATATGGGGGAAAAGCTCCTCCCCATACCCCATTTAAGCAGCAGAGCCCTGCTGCTCTGCTTAGAGCGAGAGAGACTCACCCTCCATCCTCCCTCACACCTCCTCCTTCTCCAGCACTCTTATCCCACCGGGAGGTATCACATCCTAATCAACTAACCATTCTTCCTATGTGGTGGAGACAGAGTAAAGCCAAACCATCAACTCATAATGAATAACTCATCTGTTCCAGTATCCAACACTATCTTACTGTCAGCTCATCATGTAAAATAATCACTGGCTTACCATGGCCATGACTAAGTACCTAAGCACTATTCATCCGTACAACTATACCTTGGAAGCATCATTCTGCTTACTGGTCTGGCTTCTGTATCCAAATCAAACCTACATTATGTAAATGCAGTATGTAACACAAGCACTGAGCTCTGAATCACATATAATAATACTTTAATACATAAACACTGACAAGTGGTTGAACTGTATCTATAGATCTGATACATCCCTTTCTGTGTCTGTCCCACTCTCTTGAAGCCCTCCACTGTGGATCTCTGAACCAGCTCTGCCAGGCAGTGCATTCCAAGGTCCACCACCCTCTCAGTGAAAAACCTCCTCCTCTTTTCCCCACCTTCCACCTTCCAACTTCAAACTATGCCCTCTGGTGATACCTCCCTGCTTTAGTCTAAAGATCCTCCATGTTTACCCTATTTATTCCCTTGAGGTACTTGAAGACCTCAATCATGTCCCCTGTCTCTCCTCTCCTCCAATGAAAACAGGCAGAGCTCCTCAAGTCTGTCCTTATCGTCAAATCCCTAGCCCTCGTATCATCTTAGTTGCCCACCTCTGTACCCTCTCCAGGAGCTGTATGTCTCTTCAAGTGTGGTCTCCAGTACTGTACACAGTACTCAAGGTGTGGTCTAACAGTCCATTGTACAGTGGCAGAATCACTTCCTTGCTCCTAGAGGTGATCCCCTTGATGCATCCCAACATCCTGTTTGCCTTGCTAGCCGCTCTCCTGCACTGCTCAGAGTTATTCATACATGCATCCACCATGATCCCTAGGTCTTTTCCCCATTGAGGCCTCCAGCCTCCCCTCCCAGGGTGTACTTGTGTTTAGGGTTTCCCGACCAAGATGCAACACCTGCACTTGGTGATATTGAAATTTAATTTCCATGTGTGAGCCCAGCTTTCCAGGGGTGTCCAGGTCCCTTGCAGGGCCAACCTCCCTCTTCTCCCTCAACTACTGCTCCCATCTTGGAGTCATCCAAGAGATTCATTTCCACACCCTATACCTCCCTGATGTCCGATATGTATGCATTAAACAGGATCAGACCCAGGACCGAGCCCTGCGGTACCCCACTACCAACCTCTCTAGGGTTCGAGAGCTCCCCACAGACCACTCTCTCTGGGTGCATCCAGCTAGCCAGTTTTCAATCCATCTGACCATCAAAGGGCCTACTCCTAACTCCATCAGTTTCTCCACCAGACCATTGAGGGGGACAGAGTCAAACACCTTGCTGAAGTCCAAGAATAATACATCCACAGGCTTTCCCTGTCCAGTTCTGATGTTACCCATTGTAGAACTCCACAAGATTGGTTTGACATGATCTACCTGGCACAAACCCATGTTGCCAACAATCCAGACCTCCCACCTCCTCCAAGTACACCCCAATCGTTCCTTTAGTATACTCTCCATTAATTTCCCACCACCGAGGTCAAACTGATGGGTCTATAGATCAAATTACAGTGTGTGTGTGTAATTTGATTTCCTTATTGATGTAAACTGTGTGTGTGTGTGACTGTCTCAGTCAGTTCTGTGCTTACAGTGTGTGCTTTAATTGCTGTGCCGTTTATTTTTATTTGCTTGAAAATTGCTCTCTATGCTGCTGCCCTAGTGCCTGGCAGATGGCCCCTAGCTAGCCCTACTCAAATCAATGCTGCCTTGCTGCCAATTGATTATTGCAGCAACCACAATGTCTTACTTTATTTACTTTAAGCCTATATCATCCCCCAACTGTCATGAGGGGCTGGCTGCTCAAACTCATACATCTATCGATTCCGATCTACATCTACTACTATAATGGAGATCTAGAGACTGGCGTCTGGGGAGGGGTTATGCCTCCAGGCACAGGCTGCCCACCTGGGAAACTAAAGGAAAAATCAATCTCCTCTCGATGATGATGTGACTGGATTTTGAGAAGGCGGGTGCTCAGACAGCCTCCGTGCTCGCCCTCCACCTCCAGTCATCCGTTCACAGTCTGTCTGATGACTGACACAGCCAGCCACGCGTTGGTAGCACCCCTCTCTCTCTCTCTCACATCACATCTGATAAAATAAGAGCGCGAGTCAGTGAGTGAGAGACAGACACCGGGCAGCTCACATGACAAGTCAGTCATAGCACCTCATTGGGAGGAGCCAGGCGGGACTTGTGGCTACACTGACTAGACTGTACCGACTTCACCCACACTGACACGCTCAACTTGGAGAGTTATACTAGCCCAGCCTTGCTGCTGGGATTGGAGAATGGGTCAGTCCCTGTCCATCCACTGTCCGACTGTCTGACTGGGAGGTGCCGAGGTGGGTGGGATGCAGCGAGCCATGCAGGCCTGGCTGGCTGTGGAGGTGTTGGAAGGAAGATTTATTTTCCCAATCCGCAGTTGGGACATACTACTTCACTTTAATTATTAAAAAAACCATGATTTCATCCAGTATCCAGTACCAGGCAGTGGTACCTCTGTCTTTAGTAATCTGCACTCACACCTGGCCCCTACTCGCGCCTCCCGATCGAATATAAGGAGCAAAGAAGGAATAGGAATACTATACTAGATTATTATATTAGTGCTTTTAAGTTGCTTGCCTAAAGGTATGTTTGTCTCTGCGCTCTGTCTCTCTCTCCCCTACTAATTTTTTATTCTTTTTCGCTCCCTGCTTCGCTTCGCTTTGTTTGTTTTTTCCTCTGGTCTCAAGCAAAACACTCGCTCTCTTCTCAAAACCCACTCTGGGTCTCCCACGCCCCCTACCTTATATAATATCTGTTACTGAACCCCACCTGACTTTTCTTTTCAGAGACAGCGGACCATGTGACCCCCGCTGGTCCTTCCGCAGGATGCGCCTGCTGGCAGAAATTAGTAATTCCATGATGGAAAATGTGTTTTAAATTCACAGCCAGCACAGATTTGTATGAATCTACTGCGGCAGGCAAGCAGGCGGTGCACCCCTTGGAGGCATGCGCCCACCTTCCTACGGTACGGGTTGATTGGGTCCAAGCCTAACTCTCTGTTGCAGAATCGAGCAGAGCATGCAGACCACTGTTGAGAACAGTCTGGATCCCAGCCTAACTGACTTGAATAGTCCAAAATCCCCAAGACAAATCTGTCTGAGGCTCCCTTTGTTCCATAGGCCTTGGATCTTATCTTGCTTGAAGCTGCAGTTTCACAAGAGGTCAGGTGATATGACTCCACAGAGTCAGGAATTGTCTAAATTTTTTTCTTCAATTCTCTTTTCCTCTCTGACCTGGTCCTTGTAACCTCCTCTGGTCCTCTGATGACCACCCCATTACATTCACTACTAACCTCACCACTGCTACCAGCTCCCTACGACCCTTCCTTCCATGCAGGGGCCTTTGGGGGTCCTCCCCAGCAGTTCAGTCAGGATTCAGGGCAAGTGGTTGGCTTTATGGTGATGGTGGAGTGTATCACTCTGTGGTCATCATTTAGAGCCAGGCTGTTATTTCCCTGTAATGAAGTCCTCTCATTGCCCTGTGGTGCACAATACAGCCTCCACTGGCCTTGCCGACATGCTGCTTTCCTGTGGCTGGAATGTGTACCTTTCCGGGCCCTAACACAGGAGTCACTGTGCCACAGATGCACCATGCCATTCCACCTAAAAGCGAGAGACTGTGCTGTTATCAGCAGCACTCCTCGATCACTGGCCATTTGGTTGTCAGCATCTCGGCCTCATTCTGTAATCTGGGTCACCAGCATGAGGAGCTCAGTGCACTACCCACTTGGCCAACAGGTGGCCAGAATTGTCCAAATTTTATCAATGCACACCTTAGCAGGCTACAGACATAAACTGCCACTTTTCACATGCAAACCAGCCTAGGATAGAGCAATGTAACACAAACTATTCCTTGGTATTAAATTGGCTAGTTAAAGTGGCTCACCCCAGGAGACCATTAACGATCAACTCCAGATTAAGCCATCTGTTGTTCTAACAAACTCCTTTAACAGATGTTCCATCAAGTACATTGAGAACCAGTGACAGTGTGACTGGAGCTCTTGTCCCACCTCCAGACACAGCAGATGCAGGATATTTCATTTGATTAACAGGGTAAGCATTTTACAACACATACTGTACACTGACATTTGTATGCTGGCTGGTACACTCAGCACCACTTCAAACACTTGCTCTCCCTCTCAAATCCTGAATTAAAACTGCTTCTTTGGTGGGGAAGGGCAAGTCAAATGGCAGCCAGAAAAGTCACACTTCATCTGAGCTCTTGTGCTGCTAAATTTATATATTGATAAAGTAGCAACTTTAATCTGAAAAACTAGGACTTGAGCTCTTTTGCTGTTAAAATTTATAAATTGATACAGTAGCAACTTTAATCTGAAAAACTAGGACTTTATTCATAGCATTCGATAATTATTTTATTCTAGACTAGAATACCAAATTTTATGAGGAAACTGAGACATTAGATGCTGTAAAACACCATTCCTGGTTAGACTGGGAAATCTAAAATAGCAATGCAGCAGGTTCAAATGGCAGGAGCGGGACACTGCTAATGGATGGAGGTGTAGTGAGAAAGCCTACTCTAAAGATGGTCTTAAATGCAGTGCAATCTTTGGATAACAGGGTTAAGAATTCAGGCAAGAAAGCAGACAATTTTACGGTTCTAGCAGCCACTTTGGAGAACAGATTTGAAGCTATATCCATGGAGACATGGGAGGTGATGATGTTGGCAATCAGGGTCCTCCTGCTATCGCCTTGGAAATTAGGCAAGAACTACGAACGTTTGGATTCTAGGACTACCACAGCATACAGAAGGTTCTGATCCGGGTCCGTTTGTGCGTACAGCTTTTGTATGACCTTTTATAGCTTATTTCTCTGGTCTAGGTGGTGAAGGTTTACCAGACTTAATGCTATTAGAGCAGGGCTAAGAGAACTGAGTATCACATAACAATCAGTACCTAAGTGAGTGTCATCTATAGCAGTAAGACCTTCTTTTAGGAGACTCTTTGGTAGCAGAAATTACTAAATAAGCTGCATACTGAATTTGTCTCTTGCCTGGAGCTTGCCAAAAAGGCTCAGACTCAGATTAAGAGCAGACTCATGGGTTGTGAACTTCTGTTTTACATGTGCTAGCTACACAATGTTTTTTTCTGTTTGTTTGTTTTTGAGGGGTTGCTGTTAGGTTACAGGGATATTTATTTATTTACTTAAAAGTTGGTACCGGAAGGCACACTGATCCAAGCTGCGTTTCAGGTGCGACTGGAAGGGGCTGTAGGTAGAATAAATACAATTCAGAGTCAGCATAGCAATTACAGAATAACTGGTACACAAACAGGCAGCAATAAAATGTGCTGGTGTAACATATATATATACAGCATTGTAAACAGCAGTGAGCAGTAAACAATCATGTGAAGCAAAGTGTTGGGGTAAAGGTAAAAGGTAGGGACAGCTTGGCAGAAGACAACAGGAGAAAGGACTGCTGTGTGACTGGACTTCTCTTCTGGGACTAAAGAAGAAGAACTTTTGTACTTGGACCTTCAATTTTGGGTAAAAAAACTAACAAACAAAACAAAAAAAAAGTGTGTGTTTGTCTAGGTTAACTGAACTGAATGGGTATCTGGACAGTTATCTAGGTGTAAATCTCAGGTGATTGAAAGGACTTAATAGCTGTGAGGTTTAAATTACTTGTAGAAAGATCTAGTAAGTAGGGGAGTGGCTTAGCTAGAAGGAAGCTACATTTAAAGACTGCCTTAGAAAGATTCTGCTAATAGCTTGGCAGAAGACACCAGGAGAAAGGACTGCTGTGTGACTGAACTTCTGTATTAGGACTATATTGCCTTCCTTCCTCCACCTCCCACCTGAAAGCTAGTTCTATTTTTATAGGCACAAGATTTGACTGACAACAGGAACTTCCTGTTTGGGAGCAGGAAGTGAGTGATCACAGAACCACCAAAGACCCACCATCCTAGAAGGGCAAGAGTAGCTCTCTGGCCCTCTAGCTGCTGGAGGTCTGCCTCTGAGCAAGTAAGTGGTCTACTGAGAAATATAGGATATTTTTGTCTCAGAACAGGACAATCAGGAGCTTAAAGGGCACACAGGCAGAAAGTAAGGAGAGAGAGAAAAACAGAGGAAAGAGTAAGGATTGCAAACAGTTAAGGGGCCAGAAATAAGACATAATTGGAGTGGTGCAGTGCAGTGGCTGTGGAGCAGCAGTCTCTGGGAGACATTCTGGAGGATGCGGTGTTGTCCCATCTGCAGACACCTCTGGGCTGAGGGAGGAGGTTGCTCATCTCCAGGCTGAGTTGGCCAGGATTTGTGGGACCTCCTCTTCCATCCAGGGACCATCAGTGCCACTGCCGTTGCCTCAGAGGTTGCCAAGAAAGAGGAGCGGTTGGACCACAGTGGGCTCAGGGAGGGTGAGGGTGGTGGAACAGAGTGCATCCTCCAGTTGTACCTCCACAATTCCTATGCTATTCTGGCAAAGTGTGGTTCCTCTATGGAGGCACCCGCAATGGAGACCAAGGAGGATGTTGGGAACCTCCACAAAGGAGACCCACAGGAGGGTGGCAGGGGACCCTGCAGGGGAAGGAAACAACTCCTGGTGGGGACTCCATTGTTAGGAAGGTAGAACTGGGGAAGAAGGGAGAGGAGGTAAGGTGCCTGCCTGGCGCCATGGCTTGGAGGGACAGGGAGCTAATCCTCAGGACTGCCGAGCAGCTGCACAGGGAGGGAGCTGGATGTCATTGTCCACCTAGGGACAAAATGACCTGGCTAGGAAAGGGATTAGAGAAGTGCAGGAAGAGTTTGTGGAATTGGGGAGGGCCTTAGTCAAGTAGCATGCATGGTAACCTTCTCGGAGGTGCTGCCCATCTATGGCATAGGAGAGGCTAGGGTGTTCCGCACCATGGGATTCAATCAGTGGTTGAAAACTGGTGTGGAGCTCAGGGATTTGGCTTCATTGGGGACTGGGGTCCACCTGGAGGATGCAAGCCTATACTGGCATGATGGGCTGCATCTGTCCAGGAGGGGAACCAGGATCCTAGGTGATAGGTTTAAATGCTTCATTGGCAAGCTTTAAACTAGCCAAGGGGGAGGCACTGGAAAGGAGCAGGAAAACTAGTCCCCAAATAATCACGGTAGTAAGTGCAGCAAACACCAACATAGAGGTGTCTATAGGGAGAAGGGCAGGGTAAATGGATAAAGTGACAAAGGCAAGAAGGACAGGGATAGGGGCAAAGGGAGTAAGGCCATCAGGAAATGGAGGGTAATGAGTACCAATGCCCATAGTCTGGGCAACAAGCTCCCTGAGCTGGTGGCTTGATGGAAGAGGGATGCCTGAATATCGTAGCAGTCACAGAAACATGGTACACAGTGAACCATGACTGGGATGTTAACATACCAGGGTACATAACCTACAGGAGAGACAGGCAGGAGAGAAGAGGGGAGGAGTAGCTCTATGTAAAGGAAGGGATAAAAGCAACTGAACAAAAGAGTAAACAGGGAGTAGAGGAGGCACTGTGGGTCACCTTGGAGACTGGAAAAGGTACCACAATCTGCACAGGGTTGTGTACAGACCCCCATGTCAGGAGGAGGAGGGAATGGACAAGGATATGATAGAAGGCATTCTTAGAATGGCAGAGAAAGGGAGATACTGTTGATGGGAGACCTGAATATGCCAGATGTTAACTGGAGCACATTTGCTGCAGCCACATCCAAGAGCAGGGCCATTCTTGATGCCCTACAGGTGGCAGGCCTTAGACAGCTAGTTTCAGAACACACTGTGAGGGAGCAATCTTAGACCTCAGACTCTCAAACGGGGCAGTGAGAGGATCTCAGATATAGAAGTGGGTTGCCATCTGGGGACAAGTGACCATCAAACAGTGTGGTTCATGTTAAACTCAGCTACAGAGTCATGCCATACAAAAGTGAGGGTACTGGACTTTAGGAGGGCTGACTTTGGCAAGATGGGAGAGTGCCCTCAGAAAAGCACTAGCAAACAGGCTAGAAGGGGTGTGGAGCAACAATGGGGAATCATCAAACTGCCATCACAGAGGCAAAGCCTTTGTGTGAAGCAAATAAACAAATCAAAATGAAAAAAAGCCACTATGGTTCTCAAAGGAGGTGTGTGAAAGTCAGGAAGAAAAGATAGCATTCCAGAAGTATAAGGAAACACAGAATAAGCAGGACAGAGAGCTGTACCAGTTAAGGCAGAAGGAAGCAGGAGGAAGTCAGAATAGCAAAGGCCCAAACTGAGGAAAAGATAGCCAACTCACTTAAGAAGGGGGATAAACCTTTTATAGGTACATCAGCTGAGCGAGAAAGACAAAGGGAGGGATAGTGAGGCTGAATAAAATGAACGGTGGGTGGGTGGGCAGAGGGGACAGTGAAAAGCAGGGATACTGAACGAATATGTCTGCTCAGTATTCACAAAGAGGAGGGGAAGTGCCTAATCAAATTATTAGAAGCACTCTGGATAGGGGGTCGATCCCAGTCCTTTCACAGAAGAAAGGGTTCTGCAAGAACTCCTAAAACTGAAGGTGGACAAAGCAATGGGTCCTGATGGAATTCACCCCAGAATTCTAAAAGAATTAAGGGAGGAACTAGTGAAACCACTGGCTACTCTTTTAATAAATCAAGGGAGGATGGTGTGGTACCCGAGGACTGGAGGAAGGCTGATGTGATTCCCCTTCACAAAAGTGGGACCAAGACAGAGGCAGAAAACTACAGACCTGTCAGTCTGACCTCTGTGGTAGGGAAAGTGATGGAGTCACTTGAAGGAAAGAATAGTTGAGTACCTAGAGGCCAGTGGAGCACAGGACCCAAGGCAGCACAGGTTCACAGCGGAAGGTCATGTCAGATGAATCTAATAGATTTCTTTGACTGGGTGACCAAAGTAGTAGACCAGGGAGCGGCTGTGGACATGGCCTACCTAGACTTTAGCAAGGCATTTTACACAGTCCCACACAAAAGATTAATAGTCAAATTAACCAGCCTGGGAGGGGTCCCAGGGTGGTAGCCTGTAAAAACATTGGCTGCACAACAGGACACAGAAGGTAATTGTAAATGGAGTCCACCCTGAAGAAAGAGGGGTTACTAGTGGGGTACCACAGGGTCTAGATTGGGTCCAGTCCTTTTAATGTCTTCATCAGTGACATTGCAGAGGGACTGAAGGAAAGGTATGCCTTTGCAGATGACACAAAGATCTGCAACAGGGTTGATACACAAGGAGGAGTGGAAAGGATGAAAAGGGACTTGGCAAGGTTGGAGGAATGGTCAGAAGTATGGCAGCTAGGATTCAATGCAAATAAGTGCAAAATAATGCACCTGGGAAACAAGAACCCAGGAGAAGAATACACAATGGGTGGGAAGGTAGTAACAACAACAAAAAGGAAAGGGACCTGGGGCTAATCATATCAGAGGACCTAAGGTTAGCAAGCAATGTGAGAAGGCAGTAGGGAGGGCTGGGGTATACTGGGATGTATAGGGAGAGGCATCAGCAGCAGAAAACAGGAAATTGTTATCCCATTGCACAGACAGTTGGTGAGACCCCATCTGGAGTACTGTGTCCAGTTCTGGAGACCCTATCTCTGCAAGGACATAGGCAGGATAGAGGTAGTCCATAGGAGGGCAACTAAAATGGTGCAGGGTCTGCAAGAGAAGCCGATGAGGAGAGACTAAAAGAGCTTAATATGTATACCCTTGAGGAAAGAAGGGAGAGGGGACATGATAGAAACTTTTAAGTACCCCAGTGAATCAACAAAGTCCAAGAGGGTAGCATCTTTCAGAAAAGAGACTTTCAAGAACAAGGGACACAATTTAAAGATAGAAGGAGGGCGGTTCAGGGGCAATGTGAGGAAGTATTATTTCACAGAGAAGGTAGTGGATGCATGGAACAGCCTTCCTGAGGAGGTTGTGGGTCTAAAACTGTGGGAGAATTCAAGAATGCATGGGACAGACATAAGGCAATTCTTGTGGGGGTAGGAAGAAATAGGCTGTTGGTTAAATAAATTCATGGCCTATCCTGTAGGTAGGGAAATGGGCAGACTAGATGGGCCAAGCGTGTTCTTATCTGCCATCAAAGTCTGTGTTTCTATGACAGAGCAGGTGAGGGTCAAGGGAGAGGATATAGGGTTAGGAGGGGTAGATAGAAACAGAAGGGTGCAGGAAGTTGCTTTAGGTGGAGTCTAAAGGCACAGAGAGAAGGAGAGAGGCTAGGGGTATAGCCAGGAATTTTAAACTTGTACTCAAGAGTTGACAGAACTGTTGCCCATCCCCATAAACACAAACCAAAAGGTGTGCTTCCCTGCCACATGAACATTGCCTCTGCCTCATTTCAGTCATCAATTTGTAGTGTCCATGTTGGAATTAGACTTTATGAGCTGAGCTGGGGGGGCCCATTAGGACCCTATCTGTAAATTGAACCCCTTCCCATTATAAGTCAATGGCAGTGATGTGTGAGTTACTGGGGCTCACTTCACAGCTAGGGGCTGAGTCCTGCACGCCCCCTGTAATTCCAGCACTGAGTAAGTCAATGATCCTAACAGATTCACATTTTATTTTATCAAACACACACACTACCAATCAGACAGAAGTTGGATGGCTTTTTGTTACGATGTTTAGAAATGATTATTATAAGCCTCTGTACCTCATCAAGGTAGCCAGCCCTACAGAAGTTCATTCACACCAGCACTCATGCAGACATACTCAGTCGGGTCACTCATACAGTTATGGCTCTATGTTTAGTACCACACATCTTCCAAAGATCATTCACAAAATCGCACTAAAGTATCCAAGGAGGAGAAAACAGTTCTTCAGGTACATCAGGCTCTGTTTGCATTTGTTGCCCTGGCCTGAGACTCACGTTGTTCCTGGATTTTCCAAATTTTACTGTACTTAACAAAGTACACTAAGTATGTCTGCCGACATCTATGGTGAGGCGGGGGGAGGACAAGATTCCAGAGGGAAAAGGAGGCAGTAGGAGAAGGTTGCATGGCCAGCAGAAGAGTGAGGGTGGGGAATGGAGAAGGTGCTGAATCCCTGAAGTGAATTAAGTAGGAAGGCATGGAGTAGGGATAACAAGGAAGAGAGATGAAGGGAAGGGACCCAGACCAGTATTGCGAATGAAGGCAGCACAGTTGGTCTGGCAACGTGATGGCAGGGAAGGAGGGGGAGAGAGGAGGTAGAGGAGCAGTAATGGATATGGAGGGAGAGTCAGTGGCAAATGGCAGAAGGCGTGCACAAGGTATCCAGTCTGGCAAGGGAGGAGGTGTGACGGCATAGATTATATCCACATAACCAAAGAATGGAAGAACCATTTTGGTTACTAGTTCTTTGTGGACCTGGAGGGAGAGGCAGTCTTTTGGCATAAATGGCACCTATATGGATGGTGAAATCAAGCTAGCTATCAAGCCAAAGTTCTAGGTACTGGGACCACTTCCAAAGGGGATAAGAGCTCTGCCAGTTCTGGCGGTGCCAGTTCATGGTTACTATTTTTGGTGTTGACCTTGACCTGGTTTTCATGGAACCAGCACAGGATGCTGTGGAAGTCCTGCTCAAGTGACCCACTCCCAGCAGAGGCTGAAGGCGAAGTATGGATAACCATGTCGCTCACATACACATGGATTTTGGTGGAGACAAATACAGAAGGGAGGCCATTGAGAACAACAGATAAAAAGGACGGGACCTAGGATGGAGCCCTGTGGCACCGGCTAGGATAGGGAGGTGACAGAATGCCAGCCACCTGTACAAACTGTTGACAGCCTTTTCTGTGTTGGTTGTATTGCTTGTTTGATGTCTAATGCTGTATGAGGGCTACATGCTCTCTTCCTGAGTCCAGTGGACCGGAAACATGGTGCTGGTTGCATGGCAGTTGCCCTCCTAAGTTGATGCTTAGTGCTCTATTTGATCAAATGGTGCCTATGCTGACAGGGCTATATGTCCCTTACCTTGGCTCTACTAGCCTTCAATCTGACTCCACAGAGCTCTCCTGCTTCAGGGTGTCTCATGTTTATTTTAACAAGTGTTTCCCTGCATTTCCTTTACAATCATACTGGCAGCTATATGCCCTACCCCAGTGCCTCTGCTTTTGAAATAGGATTTGTCATGGAACTCAATATAAAGCCCACTACAGGTGATGAGGATTCTCCTCACCCTCTGTGTATGCACATCAGGTCCAAATTGTTGCAGTTTTTTCCTGCTTTCAAGGTTTTTCAGCTGTTGAAGTTGTTCTACCACTTTGTTTATACCTGTTTCCACAACAATAAAATAGTGTTTTAACAATGCTGAAAGGAAGGGGTGGCTTGGACTGTAACCACGCATGTTGGAAGCACTCTAGCTGGGCCTCTTCTTAGCACTCAGAATAAAACAGCATGAATTAGATTTAGATGGTGGTGAAATGCTCCAAGTACATCTGAACTGTTGCACTATCTGATGGCAAAGTCTCAACCCAGCAGACAACGTTTTGACATTTGAAGAAGTTAATAAGCCATTAATTCAGTGGGGAGGCCTGCACAACTGCAAACCATGGTGGTTGAAGTGGGAAAGGAAAAGAAAAGAACAAAATTGCTTAAAATAAAGTGATTGCTACCCTGCCTTCTTTAATAGCCAAACTACAAAGATCAAGGCAGGCTTCACGAATATCATGGCACAGATAACTCACCTGCAATCGATGGTTTCGGGTTGGTAGAAACATCTGCAGCACACACAAGATGACTGGATTCCAAGAAGTTAATCAGTGAGCTGTGGTTGATCTAACCAGGGACAGAGCTATTCTCATGGAGAAGGTCTCTATGCTAAGAGAATGGGCAGAAGATGAGGAGAACCATGCCCACTCTCCAACCTTGACTAACTGGGCTTCCAGAAGCTTTGAGGGCAAGGAGGGATGTCGAGCAGTGCAGCTGGCTGGCAGAGAAGCTCCAACTGGGTTCCGTGACTGTAGCTTTCAAGACTCACTGTATGGGCCCAAGCTACAGCGAGGGATGAACCCAGACACCATCTTATCAAATATCTGTGGTACCCTGAAGAGGAGCAGATGCTTTGGGTGGCCAGACAACATGATCTCATCAAGGTGGAAGGAGGCAAGATCCTGATATCTTAAGATTTTAGCCGTGACTTACAGCTGCAGTGGCAGAATTTCTTGGGAGTGAAAGTTAAACTCCATATTCAAGGATGGGACTTCACTCTTGTATTCCACCAAATTGGGGATCATCTGTCCTGGCAGACCTCCTTGGATATTTAGAAAACTACAATATGCTGAAGAGTATGTAATACGACTGATGCAGTTCGCAGGGCGCCCCAACCTAGGAATATACTCCTGCACGCTGATCTGGGCTGCAATGTGTTAACAGTCTGAGTTCTGCTTTTAGCCTACTTGATTGATGTCCCTGATTTTCATTGCCATGGGTTCCAGAGAGGTATGATACTTTCCTTACCATTAGCCCACACCAGCTCACCCTATATACATATTGTTTGCCCTCCAATCCTCGTCACAGCTGTTCAGTTACTTTAATTTATGAAGGGGCTCGCTTTACTAAACATTATTAACTTATTGAGGAGGCTCAAGAGGTCTGATTTGGACATTTATTTCATGTAGCATGGACACTCTGTGGGAAGGCACTCACTCCTTTGTCCTTACCCACAAGCTGCTCAAAATGGCAAATGGCAGGTGGTGGGAAATCTGTGATTCTGCTGCCTTGTACTCCATATCAGGTCAACTCTACTGTGTTGTTTCCCTTCATTCAGCCCCTGCACCTTGGCTGTGTGTCCCCGTTGTCTACCCCTCTGTGAGTAGATCAGCCTCACTGTGCAACCTAAGTTGCTATAGTATTGGAGTTCCTGTCACTTAGCGAATGCCCTGCAGTTTTCACATGCAGAGTCAATTATCTAGCTAGTACAGCACCTCAACAACAATTTTAAACAGTGCAAGTCTTTCAGGATGAGGGACCAGCAGGGTATATAAGCTTGTACACTATTCTCTTTTACTGTGTGTTTTAAGGGCCTGTTGTTGGGCGCCATCCAACAGTGGCCACACAGACTTTGTTCGAGTCCCACCACCTCCTTCGATCATAGCTGGGGCTGCGGGTACAGTGGAGAGGAGTGATCTCTGCAGACAATGTTGGGGATTTATTACCTTAACCCTCTTATGGCTATAACCTTCCTGTCGCCGGACAATCAATTAACTATGAACTTTGTCCATCACACAAAAGATGCTCACGAGACAGGGTGGCTGCTGGGGACATATATCGTTAGGTGCATACTGATGTCCTCAATGGAACCTCTGATTGTGTATGATTAGGTCTTCACACTTTAACTGTTGATTTAAACTTCCCTGTTAATGCTGCCGAGTTACTCTTACAGGACTCGGATGCTCACCAATGCCTCACACAATATGGTGAGGCTTGGGGACAGATAACTTTAGTCCATTTGCTACTGCTCCACGGAACTAATGCATTTTAGTCTTGTGAGGGGCCTGGGTCTCACTCCTTCTGGTTGGCAGTATGATGGCTTTCTACTCACCTCACTTCCACAAGATGGGAGGGGTACTTGGCTGCTGCCTACAGCATGTTACTAGGTTGATGGGGGTGTCGTTGTGTCTACCTCGCTCCATAATTACTACTGGGGAGGTCCTGGCTGGGCCCTGGTTCAAGTTCATTTGATTGCTATTTAAATGATTTTTAATTGCTAATTACCTTCCACATATCGAACTGGTGGGATGCTGCATTATTGTAGTGCAACCTGTTTGGGGGTATCTGAAATGGGGTTTTGGTTACACACTGTGTTACACTTGATAGGAGAGGGGGTCTTGTTCGGGAAGGCTTGGTTGAGGGAGGGGATTCTATACTTTATAAGAGCGATTGGTTGCTCATTTTACTGTTTTCTTGTATTCTTTGTATTGGGGAAGTTTTGGGGAGGATCTCAGGAGACCTGAACCATGGGTTGAGTGATAAGTTTTGATGGGAAGGAGAATTAGGAGAAACATAGAAGTTGTCAGCAGATAAGGACCTCTTGCACACCTAGTCTGCCCTATTTTCCTACCTACAGTGCCACCAAGAGACCCTACTTGGTGTCCAGTTTACACCCCCTCTTTACTTCTAAGACCCCTTGTATCTATCCCATGCTTTCTTGAATCCTGTAACCGTTTTAGCCCTGACCACCTCCACTGGGAGACTGTCCAAGCATCCATCACCCTTTCCATGAAGAAATACTTCCTCACATTTGCTCTCAGCCCCCAAGCTTCATAGTGTGACCCCTTGTCCTTGAGTATCTCTTTCTCTGGAAAATGTTCCTTCCTGTACCTTGTTTACATCTGTGAGGTATTTGAATGTTTCTATCATATCCCCTTTCCCTCATTCCTTCTAGTGAGTACATATTTAATTCCTTAAACCATTCTTGGTAGGGCTTCTGATGTAGTCCCTGCACCATTTTGGTTGCCCTCCTTTGTACCATCTCAACCCTGTTTATGTCCTTTGAGGTGGTGCCACCAGAACTGGACACAGTACTTGAGGTGGGGTCTCACTAGTGATCTATACAGTGATATAATTACCTCCCTCTTTCTCCTGGTAATACCCCTGCTTATGCATCCAAGCGTCCCACTAGCCTTTCCCACTGCTTTGTCAAACTGTTGAGCTACATTCAGATCATCAGAAATTATTACCTCCAGGTCCCTTTCCTGTTTTGTGACCGCTGGTATTTATCCTTCTAGTTGATACATTGCCCCGGGTCTCTGTGCCCCCAAGTGCATGATTTTACACTTTTTTTGTATTGAAGCCTATCTGTCAAGCCCATAACCATTCTTCTAGTTTTTTAGATCTTCTCTCATTCTTTCTACCCCTCCAGTGTGTCTACTCTGTTGCAGATTTTGTGTCATCCACAAACAGGCATACCTTCCTTTTCAGTCCTTCTGCAATGTCGCTTATAAAGACATTGAAGAGGACTGGGCCTAGTACTGATCCTTGTGGCACCCACTTGTCACTTTGCCCTCTCCAGAGTGGACACCATTTACCACCACCTCTGACTCCTGTTGTCCAGCCAGCTCCCTACTGATCTTATTGTTTTAGGACCCACTGCCAGGCTTCTCAGCTTGCTCACCAGTCTTCACGTGGAACAGTATCAAAGGCCTTACTGAAGTCCAGGTAGGCTGTATCAACCACTCCTCCCTGATTTACTTCCTTAGTTACCCAGTCAAAGTACTCAATCAGGTTTGTCTGGCAAGACCTCCCCCTGTGAACCCATGTTGCCTCAAATCCTGAAGACCACTAGAAACAAGGTATTCCCCAATCCTTTCCTTCAGTAGTGATTCTATTACTTTGCACTACCAAAGTCAGGCTGACAGGCGGTAATTTCCAGCCTCCTCTCCGTTTCCATTTTTGTGGAGTGGGACTACATCAGCCCTCCTCCAGTCTCCTGGGACCTCTCCCGTTTCTAGTGACAGGTTGAACAGGGCTGTCAGAGGTGCAGTCAACTCCTCCTGGAGCTCCCTCGGGGATGGGCCCTGCAATGAGCTGTCTTTGCAAGGGCCTAGCGTGTGTTATGTTTCTATCCCTATTTTAAAATGTGGTACTTTCAGACAAAATGGTTGCATTACAAGGGCTATTTCAATAATGTTAATGGTAATGATTTTCTCAGTGAGGGGCAATGGCTGCTGAAATTCTCAGAATTAGATCTTGGAATATCAATGGACTAAAGTCTCATGTTAAAGGAAGAAGGCCCTGGTGAAGATTAAATCTATGCAAGCTGATTTGATTTGTCTCCAGGAAACTCATAAGCGCGGAGAAAGAAGGGGTCATATGAAGAAAAACTGGGGTGGGACTGGTTTACATCCTACTTATCTTCTAAGGCTCGGATAATGCTGTTTCATTTTGCCTTGGTTCCTGTGGTGGTGACCAAGGTGGGTAATGATAGGGGAAGTAGATTTGTCCTGGTGCAGATCTTGCTTAATACAGGATAAGCAGTTGCAGTTAGCTCAATTTATAGACCTAATATTGAATTCCCAGAATTCTTTAACAGATTATCAGTACAAATGGTTGACTTTGAAGGTCCATTGAAACATTATGGGGACTTCAACTGTGTTCAAGTTTCAAGTTCAAGTTTATTGGCAGGAAAACTCCATTGAACATGCTCATTGACAAAGAGGTTCTGTTAGGACAAAGTAATACAACAATATACAATACTCAATATTGGCATACAGTACAGTTACAATAACTGGCATACAATACAGTTACATTAGAGACAGTCAAAATTGGCATACAATACAATTACATTGCAGAGGCAGTCAGAAATTTAAAACAGACGAGCAGTGTAAAACTACAACTATACATACTGAAATTCTGACAGATAGTGGAGGACTGGGAGAAGTTCTAACATAAACTAAAAGTAGGCAGAAGGGAATGGTTAGACAGGGACAAGTGCATATTGTGCTAGTCTTATCAAAGCTGGATGTGCTAGCCAAGATGGCAAGAACACTGTGTTGGACAGATCCTCAAAACTGTAGTCCCTGTCTCTAGAAATGCCAAAGCTCTTATACACCTGATGGCAGATCACATCTTGATCGTTGCCTGGAGGCATTCTCACCTACTGGTAGAGAATACACTTATTATTCTCACTCTGCCACCAACTATACTAGGTTGGATGCTATCCTTATTTCTCAGACCCTTATTCCCCAGGTAAACTCAGTGGTTCATGCAAAGATCATGATAACTGATCACATGCCGTGTTGCTGAACTTTCAGAACTGGTGAGTTGCCACTGCAAATAAAACTTAGAAACCAGATCCTGTGTTGCTACAAAGGCTAATTTTGTTGCCCATATCAAAAACAAATCAGACAATATTTGCAGAATAAGGGGACACGTCTGCCACCTCTAGGTGGGAGGCTTTAAAGGCTACGCTGAGAGAGACTATCATATCATACTCTAGCCATAAAAAAGGTGGAGGACCAGCAGCTTGCAACTCTAGAGCAGCTAATCTCTGCAGCTGAAAAGGAGCATATGGCTGGGCCAACTGCTGGGGTTATCAGAAACTGCAAAATTAAAGTTAGACTATAACCGCTTTCCAGCACCAAGATAGACAGAACAACTGCAATTACCCAGGTGACTAATTATTCTGAAGGGGATTCATGGGGGAGTGGATGGCATAGCAACTAAGGCATAGAGAGAGAGTATTACAAATGTCATGCAAATCAAAGCCAGCAACAGGAGCTAATTCATTCCATTGCAGACACCGGTGAGTGCTTTAGGTTATTTTATCAGGATCTGTATACTTCTGAAGTTCAACCTTCTGAGGGCGACACCCAATCCTTCTTGGCCAGGGCCTCAAACCGTACTCACTGATGCACACTGTAAGGTTGTAATGGAGAGTGAAATTACATGGGAGGAAATCCAGAGGGCTATAGTGTATCTCAAAACAGGAAGGGCTTCTGGCCCTGATGGGTTCCTGATCACTTTTACAAGGCCTTTATCACAGAACTCAATCACATGAGTGTGGTGTACATATTTTATAGAACACATACCAGCAGAGAGAAAGAAGTAAGTCCTCCTCTGGGAATTGAACCCAAGCCGTCTGGAATACCGTTCGATTGCACTACCAGCTGCGCCACCAAGGCAAATGAAAACTGGACTGTCCCCGAGCACATTACTCTTTCTCAAATGCACAACCTGGTGACTTTACACATCATTACATTTTATTCAATCATGTGATGGTGTGCATATTTTATGGAAAACATACAAACTGAGGAGAGAAAAAGAGATGCCTCAACTGGGACTTGAACCCATAAATAAAATATAATTATCTGTGCTGCCTCCAGGTTGTGCATTTGAGAAACAGTAATGTGCTGAGGACAGCCCAGTTTCCAGTTACCTTGGTGGTGCAGCTGGTAGCACAATTGAGCGATACTCCTGTCAGCTTGGGTTCAAGTCCCAGTCGAGGCACTTACTTTCTCTCCTCTGTTTGTATGTTCCATAAATATACACCACACTCATGTGATTGTATAAATGTAATTATTTGTGCAGCCACCAGGTTGTGCATTTGAGAAAGAGTAATGTGCTCAGGGACAGCCCAGTTTCCAGTTGCCTTGGCGGGTGTAGCTGGTAGCGCAATCAGAATGGTACTCCAGGTGACCTGGGGTCATGTCCCAGTTGAAGCACTTTATCACAGATCTGCAGGAGCCCCTCAGAGATATGATTTTGGAGTGCCCTGAGTGTGGCATCCTTCCCCACCCATGTGATCTGCAACCATTACCATCCTTTCCAAACTGGGCAAAGACTCAACACTTTGTGGCTCATACGGGACGATCTCTCTGCTCACCACTGACTATAACATAATAGCCTGGGATTTGGCCAGCAGGCTAATAACTATTCTGCCCATAGTTATCCACATGGACCAGGCAGGCTTTGTCCAGGGGCACCAAGAGAAACATATGTGCTCAAAATACTGAATATCATCTGTCAGTTGGTGGGAAGAGAGGCTTAGGACAGTGTAGCAATATTAGCCCTTGATGCCAAAAAACGTTTATGTGGAGTGGGGGTATGTGTTTGCAGCACTTAGGGTTTTGGCCTGGGAGAGAATATGCTGAAATGGATA
Organism: Neoceratodus forsteri; assembly: GCA_016271365.2. NCBI lineage: Eukaryota > Metazoa > Chordata > Ceratodontiformes > Ceratodontidae > Neoceratodus > Neoceratodus forsteri. Next base: position 36,024,231 of record CM057459.1, read on the forward strand.
TCAGCAATGTATAATCAACCCTCAGCCCATATGCTGGTCAATGGGTGCTTGTTGAGGCCTTTTTCACTCGCTAGGGGACTAGGCAGAGGTGTCACCTCTCCCACAACTTTACATTTTATCCCTTGAACCCCTAGCTGCAGCAATCTGGGCTGATATCGAAATAGTGGGACTCAAGTAGATAAAGTACATTATAAGGTATCACTCTTTGTTGATGATCTTTAAGCCTACTTTGATAACCCTGGGAGGGTATCCTAGACTGCACCACTTATTAACTGAGTATAGTACCATATCTAGCCATTAGATTAACTGGACCAAAAGTGAGGTTCTGCTCTTAGGAAGTGTCCACAAGCCGATCTAACCAATAACCCTCAAAATGAAAGTGGTCAATACACACAAATAGCTTGGTATCAATATTTCAAGCAATAGACCCCAGCTGTTGCAGGACAATTACACTAAGCTTGTCATTGAGCAGGACTGTGAAAGATAAGAAGGTCTTCCCATCAGCTGCACTGGTCCAGTTAATACTATTAAAATGAGTGTACTGCCCAAGTGTCTGCATTTATCTCAAAATCTCCCCATCAGAGTTCCAGGAAATTTTGGTGCGTCCCTCAGTAATGTCCTGCATAAGTTTCTATGGGGTGAGGTGGGAAATGTCCTCATACTCAGAGGAACATTTTGCAGCTCCCCCTCAACCACAGGGCCAGGCCTTACCCAACACAGTACTACTATTGGGCAGTCCACTTGGCTTTATTGGCAGATGTGGCTAGGGGGAATCAGCCAGATTGGTTTGTATTTAATGTAGAGCGATCTGATGTTAGCCTGCTCCAGAGGTACCTACTACCTGGAATAACTAAATGAAACCTCCCCTAGAAGAAACACATTTAGAGTGCCAAAGAACTCTGTCCCTCCGTGTACATTTTCTCAGGGAATTGTAAGAAATTGGAGGTACCAACATTTTGGAAGCTTTAAGTCAAGTTGATTGGTCATGTTTAAATAATATTACCTTAACTGATGAGGCCTTTCAGCATTTAGTTTTCTGTTTAGTTCAATGTGTGATGCTTTTATTCCCCTGAGAAGACTCAGAATCAGAGGAAATAAACAGAAGTCGATTACACCAGAATTGATTGATTTAATGAGGAAAAGGAACAAGAAAAGTAAAGAATTCAGAAAACATAATGAATCCATTTTAACTTATTATACGTAACTGTGAAATAAAAGTAAATCTATGGTTAGGCAATTAAAGCAACAATTTTTAATAGAGAAGCAGCAAAAATGCCTTGGGAAGGATGCAACGGTGACTTGGATTTTCATTAATGATCTACTGGGTAAAATCAAAAGGCAGTCCAAATACACTTCCACTGAAACAGGCATTATTACAGAGCCACTTTGTGTTGCTGAAGAATTAAGTACTTTTGTGGTTTTTTTTACAAATTTATACCATCAGATCATGTAGATTGTTCAACTGATCACAAGGTGCCACTGGCCATACCTAATAGGGATGTTCTAATTTTATTTTAGGTCACTTTCTCCATCTGAGATTCATCAATAACTCTTGGAAATGAATCCCAGACCAGCAGTGGGAACTGACAGCTTGGATCACAGATTTATGAAAATTGGTGCAGATATATTATGTTATCCACTGTCCAAGTTGTTTAACAGTTCACTGTGTTTGAAGCAGTTTCCACTGCTTGGAAAACTGCTACAGTTGTTCTTATACATAAATCTGGTTCCTTTTCTTGTGTACATTTTTGGTCTATTTCACTTCTTGCCCCTGTTTGCAAAGTTTTGGAATGAAACATAGAAGCTGACATAGAAACACAGAAGTAGACGGCAGATAAGGACAGCAAGGCCCATCCAGTCTGCCCATTTCTTTTCTACCTTATAGATGTGCCATTGGCCTTTGCTCTGTCAAAGGCCTATCTATTCATACTCATCTGTATTGCTCCTTATGCCTATCCCATGCCTGTTTGAAGTCCTGCACTATATTCATATCCACCACTTCCTGAGGTAGGCCATTCCATGCATCACCACCCTTTCTGTGAAAAAGAGCTTCCTCAAATTACCCTTAATTGGCCTCCTCTAATCTCATGATGTGTCCTCTTGTCCTGTTATTTTTCTTATATTGAAACATGTTAGACTCTTTCACCTTGTTAATGCCCTTAAGCTGTTTGAATGTTTCGATCACATCACCTTCCTTCCTTTGCTCTAGGGTACACATATTGAGCTCCATAAATCTGTCCTCATATGTTTTCTGATGCAGTCCCTGCACCATTTTGGTTGCAGTTCTCTGGACTGCCTCAATTTGGTTAATGTCCTTGTGAAGGTGTGGCCTCCAGTACTGCACGCAGTACTCCAGATGGGGCTAAACCAGTGTCTTGTAAAGCGTGATTATTACCTCCTCTTCTGAGTTGTGATACATACCCCTACTAATACACCCCAACATCCCCTAGCCTTACCTACTGCTTTAGAGGTCTGCTTGGATGATTTCAGGTCATCGGTGATGAGATGCCCAAGTCTCTTTCTTCCTTGTGACTGCCAGCATCTCCCTCCCAGCCTATAGGTGGCTTCAGGGTTTCTCTTCCCTATGTGCATGATTTTGCACTTCTTTGCATTAAACCCCACTTGCCACTCTTCCGACCATTTTGCCAGTTTATCCAGATCGTTTCTCATTCTGCCCACCCCATCTGGATCATCTACTCTGTTGCAGATCTTCGTCATCTGCAAACAGACAAACCTACCCTTCAGTCCATCTGCAATGTCACTGATGAAGATATTGAAGAGGACTGGCCCCAGGACTGATCCCTGAGGTACCCCACTTGTGACTTGCATCTCTTCTGACTATACCGCTTACCACCACTCTCTGTTTTCTGCCTGTCAACCAGTTTGCCACCCAGTTGACCAACTTCTGACCCACTCTGAGCCTACCCAGCTTATTAATCAATCTTCTATGTGGAACAGTATCGAAAGCTTTGCTGAAGTCAAGGTAGGCGTACATCAACTGCTCCCCTTGATCCACCACTGGTTACCCATTCAAAGAAATCTATGAGATTAGTTTGACAGGACCTTCCTTTGCAAACCCATGCTGTCTTGGATCCTGTGCTCCTATGGATTCCAGGTGTTGCACTATCCTTTTCTTAAGGAGTCCTCCACAATGTTGCCCACTACTGAGGTAAGACTGACTGGTCTGAGATTCCCGCCTCCTCCCTGCTATCACTCTTGTGAGCGGGATCACATGAGCCCTTCTCCAGTCTTCTGGGACCTCTCCTGTGCTCAGAGACTCATTAAACAGTTCTGATAATGACTCTGCTAGTTCCACCCTTAGCCCCTTTAGTACCCTGGGATGTATGCCATCAGGTCCCATTGCCTTGTCCACCCTGGGCTTATCAAGCTCTTGTAGGACCCTTTCTGCTGTGAAGGGACTAGTGCACCACCTCTCCCGTGGGCCCTGCCCTACCTTCTTTTCAGTAAATACTGAGCAGAAGTATCTATTTAGGATAGATGCTTTTACATGGTCCTCCTCCTCACACACACCCTTATCTCCTTTGATCTTAGCAATACCCCTCTGGACTTTCTCCTTTCACTAATGTATCTGTAGAAAGTCTTGTCACCTTCCTTTATTGTTTGTGCTACTGTTTCCTCAGTTTGGGCCTTTGCCTGCCTTACTGCCTTCCTCCTTCCCTTAGGGAAGTTTGGTATCCTCCTATCTTCATCCTGCTCGTTCCTTATATTTCCTGAAGGCCAGCCTTTTCGCTCTGACCTTTCCTGCTACTGTTTTGAGAACCAAAGTGGTTTCCTACTTCTTTTGCAGTTCCTTTCTCTCTAACACAATGGGATGTTTCTTCAAGCATTGCATCCTTAGCGCTTGCCCACTTTGCCTGTACCCCTTACCTGTATTTCTTTTGCCAGACTAGCTTAACTCTGTTGGCCATCTTATCAAAGTCAGCTCTTCTGAAGTCCCATATTTTGCCTTGGAATGGGATGATTTAGTTCTAGTGGCCAAATTGAACCATACCATGTGATGGTCACTGGTCCCCAGGTGACCTTCTACCTGGAGATCTGTGATCCTTTCCCTGTTAGTCAGTACTAGATCTAGGATAGCCCTGTCTTGGGTGGGTTGTTGTACCAGTTGTTTGAGGCCCTCCCCTGCAGGGAATCCACCATGTGGCTAGTTCTGCCAGATGTTCCTGCTGGTATTGACCATTCTGAATCTGGCATGTTGACGTCTCCCATTATCAGAACCTCCCTTTAGCTGTCATGTTTTGTGTATCTTCTAACAGTAATGTGTCTATGTCCTCCCCTGATCTGGGGGCCTGTAGACAACCCCAGTTCACATGGCTGTCCCATTTCCTGTTTCCAGGGTGACCACAGTTCTTCTGGCTCCTTATGTGTATTCTAAATTTCTGTAGCTTTGATATTTTCATTGACATACAGGGCCACTCCACCCCCCTTCTGCACCTTGGTCTTGTCTGAGCAGTACATAGCCAGATACTGAAGTCTCCCAAGTGTGGTTATTGGTAAACCACGCCTCGCTAATTGCTACTATGTCCAGTTTAGCCTCTGTCATTATTGCCTGCAGGTCTGGGATCTTGTTTCCCAGACTGCAAGCATTTGTATAACATGATTTCCATTGGCCAGATTTCGTGTGTTAGTTGTTGGGTGAGACCTGGTGTTTCCCCTGTGCATTGTATGGGAGCTGGACCTTTTTCTTACCTGGTGATGCAAATGAACTGCAAACATACTAAACTCCTGTTTGACCACTAGCTGAGGGGAGGGTGTTCTTCCTATCGACATATGGGGTGATGCACGCTCTCCCCATTTACTAATTTAAATATTCTGCAAAGACATCAAACTTCTGCCCCAATGCACTGACTCCTCCTTAGTCAGATGTAGTCCATCAAATTTAAAGAATGTTCGCTCCCAAAACTGTTGCCAGTTCCCTACAAATTTGTGTCCTTTTCCTGGCACCAGTCGTTGAGCCACCTGTTTAGCTCCCCTATCTCCCTTCTCTGACCTTCTGTTCATCTGCCCCCCAGACTGGCAGGATCTCAGAGAAGGAGATGCCGGACGAAATGGATGATAGTTTGTCACCCAGCCTGGTCAGGTGTTCCTTGGTCTCCACAACTGCCCGGCTGGCGAGATCATTACTCCCTATGTATATCAGGACGTCAATGTTTTCTCCTGCTTCCTGAACAATTTTAGCAATGTGGTTCGTGTCTCTCATGCTGATGTACCTGGGAGACATCTGACCATTACCCTGGCTGGAGGTAGGTATCAACTCCCAAATCATGGAGTCTCCTATGATCAGAAGTTTTTTGATTTCCTCTTTCTTTTTTGTTTTGGTTCCTGTTTGGGCAAGCTTTGTTGTGCTAGCTCCTGTGCTGCACTGTTCTGCTGTGCAGTGTCCTCTGCCCCTTTGTTTGATTTCAGAGATAGAGACAGATACCTGTTTGTAGTTTTTATATGGTTTGTGGAGGTAATATGTTGAAGAGCACTAAGTGATGGGGCACCTGATTTGCCTCTAACCACCTGCCAACCTCCGGACCAACTACCCTCTGTGGTCGAGGTGCTTCTGTTGGATGTTGGGGAAATGGCAGGTGGTTCTTATAATATATTTCCTCTTGAATAGGCAATTCGAGGCACGCAATCTCTGCCCATGCTGCCTGGAGCTGAGCCCTTAGATCTCCAATGGCCCAGCATGTAGGACAGTGTCCTAAATCCTGTAAAACTGCCCTTCTGAAAAGTGTTCGCAGTACCTGCAGTTAATGATATCTATTCCAGATAAGTTGCTGGGTTTATAACCCGGTCAGAGTAACCAGTTTTTGTTCACATTTTGGATTACTTAAACAAGTATGAGATTCTAATACCTGCCGAGCATGGCTTCCGTCCAGGCCACTTCACCACAACTGCCCTTGTGAGCTTCACACAGATGGCTCATGAAGCATTGGATAACGGATACTTTTCTATGGCCATCTTTGTGGACCTCACAAAAGCCTTTGATTTAGTTAACCATCAACTACTAATTAAAGCTCCTACTGGCCTCTTATTTTCTGGAGGTGTTCTGGGCTGGTGCCAGAATTATCTTCAGGACAGGTTTCAAAGGACAAAGTTTTTAATGTTATTTCTCCTTCTACTTTGGTAAAAATGGTGTCTCTCAGGGATCTATTTTAGGACCCCTTTTGTTTAGTTGATTTCTAAACTCTCTTCCTGAAGTTTGTGAAAAACTGATATTTTACTTTATGCTGACGATGCTGTTGTTTTACAAGTGGGCCTAACCTTGATGCACTGAAAGAAATCTTACAGGAAGAATTCAGCTTGGTTCAGAAATGCTTTCTGTCCTATAAATTGCTGTTAAATTCCACAAAACTAAATCTGTGATTTGTTTACAATGCTAGCAAAAACTGTCATTAGATCATATTTCTGGACTGGAAACACATCAAGGTTCCAAAATTGAGCAAGTTTGTGCTTTCATATATATATATCATATTTGTCCAGGGTATGGGTGTTTTATAATCAGATTGTTAGGTTTGCATATCAGCTTCCCCTCAGACACATCATTGCATCTTTTATAATGTAGTTAAAGACCCTCCTTAGAGCTGAGGTTCAAGATGCATATGGGAATGCTAGCTAGGAAAATTGTGTTGAGAAAAGTACCTGTTTTTTTTTTCATCAGCTCTTTCAACAATGTTCCAGTATAGTGTGGACTTGTTCAACTATTAATAATTCATATTTCACTGTTCCACCTATGAAAACATGTTTAGGACAAAAATCATTGCTATATAAAATATCCCAATTTGATAATTCATTACCTCAAGATACTGAATCATTGCTTGAAGTTATCATAGTCTTCTGAATTTCAAAACAAGTCTTACAAAATATCTAATAGACTTAGATATAGCTCTGCTGTAGTATTTGTTCTATAATTCTATGTACTTCAATCCAAAATGGGACAACTTTGCTCCAGGTTAGTGCCATATATAAAAAATCCACTTCTTCGCTATGGCATTTAGGACATTGTAAGCCATTAGTGGACCTATAGCGATGCAAGCGTAGCTGAGTTAAATAAGTCCCTTATTAAACATTAAGCTGCATTCTCTGAGGTTTGTTCGAGCTAGAGCAGGCTTCCTCCATACACTCTCTATCCTCTCTGCTCCAAGTCCACACCACTCCCTCTTGTAACTGCCCTAGTTAATTTTTTCCCACCCCTTCACCCTACTCTTCCTTTCTTCTCACTTCCACCTACTCTGGCCCTCTCCAAACCCCTTCCTTTCTTTCCCTCTCCTCAGTTACCCCTGTAGATGCACCCTGGTTAATTGCCCCACCCCTCACCCCACTCTTCCTCTTCACGATTCCACCTCCTCCTGGCCTTTCCTAACCCCTACCCTCCCTCCCCTCTTCCTTCCATCCCATATTAGCCCCCCAACCACCCTCCTATGCCCTGGTCTGGTTTAAACTATTATTAACGTCCTGTGTGAGCCTGTTACTCCTGCAACCCTTTGCGTATTTGTGCATTGTTAATACATATTCCCTTATTATCTTCTATCTTATTTGTAAATAGCGTATAATTGTTGTACTATTGTAAATGCTGTGTACTGTTTTATTGTATTACTGTATACGCAATTTAATCTCTGCACTTATCTCTTCCCCTCCCCTAAGTCACATCTGGAAACAAGCTATCTTAAAGCTCAGCATGTTTTCCTGGTGAAACTCTTTAATAAATATTAGTGTAATTGAATCATTGCTTGCTGGTAATTTGTTTTATTATTTATTCAATATGTTTTCTTATTGTGTAAATGCTTATTGTATAGATATCTACTTCCTATGAAAATGTTCTTTATGCTCTTGGATTCTCTGGCTTTTTCACTGGCTGCCCTAAAGAGCTGTCACCCCATACTGCCTTGGTTGTTCCTTTTAAAGGCAGGCATGGTATACTGTCTTCCTGCATCAAGCCCTGCTGCACTGGAGCAGGTGTGGCCTAAAATCAGTGGGCAACCTCTACTCAGGTGGTACGCTGAAATCATTGACCAACATCAAGACAGGAGATCTCCTTGCATCCTGGAGACTTCTTTAGTTCATACTATGGTTCATAATATGGATTGTCAGGAGCTAGGAGGCTGTAGCCCATTATTGCTCTTACAGGGCTTATCTGAAGTACATAATTCTACCTCCATTTAAAATGTATCCAGTTTCTTTTTAAATTCGGTCTTAGTTCTACTTATCACTACTTCTGTTGGCAAGTCATTCCATGCTTCACCACCCTTGAAGTAAATAAATACTTCCTAGAGTTAGTCCTAAACTTAATTCCATTAATTTGTAATGGGTGTCCCTTAGTCTCCATTATTCCACTTCTTTGCATATCTCCTAGCTACTGGAGGTCTGCCTCTGAGTAAGTAAGAGGTCTACTGAGAAATATAGGATCTTCTTGTCTCAGAACAGGATGATCAGGAGCTTAAAGGGCACAGAGGCAGTAAGTAAGTAAGTAGGAGAGAAGAAAAAAACAGAGGAAAGAGTAAGATTCCAAACAACAGTGAAGGGGCCAGAAGCAAGACATGATGGAGTGGTGCAGTGCAGTGGCTGTGGAGCAGCAGTCTTCGGGAGACATTCTGCAGGATGCGGTGTTGTCCCATATGCAGGTACCTCTGGGCTGAGGGAGGAGGTTGCTCATCTCCAGGCTGAGTTGACCAGGATTTGTGGGACCTCCTCTTCCATCCAGGGACCACCAGGGCCATTGCCGTTGCCTCAGAGGTTGCCAAGAAGGAGGAGCGATTGGCCACAGTGGGCTCAGGGAGGGTGAGGGTGGTGGAACAGAGGCACATCCCTCCAGTTGTACTTCTCCACAATTCCTATGCCATTCTGGCAAAGTGTGGTTCCTCTACGGAGGCACCCGCAGTGGAGACCAAGGAGGATGCTGGGAACCTCACAAGGAGACCCACAGGAGGGTGGCATGGGACCCCACAGTGGAAGGAAACAACTGCTGGTGGAAGACGCCATTGTTAGGAAGGTAGAACTGGGGAGGAAGGAGAGGAGGGGTGCCTGCCTGGCGCCATGGCTTGAGGGACAGGGAGCGAATCCTCAGGATCGCTGGAGCAGCTGCACAGGGGAGGGAGCTGGATATCATTGTCCACCTAGGGACAAATGACCTGGCTAAGGAAGGGATCAGAGCAGTCCAAGAAGAGTTTGTGGAGGGGCCTTAGACAAGTAGCACGCACGGTAACCTCTCGAGGTGCTGCCTGTCTATGGTGTAGGTGAGCTAGGTGCTCCACACCATAGGATTCAATCAGTGGTTGAAAAACTGGTGCAGAGCTCAGGCATTTGGCTTCATTGGGGACTTGGGGTCCACCTGGAGTGATGCAGGCCTATACTGGCATGATGGGCTGCATCTGTCCAGGAGGAGAACTAGGATCCTAGGTGATATGTTTAAATGCTTCATTGGCAAGCATTTAAACTAGCCAAGTGGGGGAGGCACTGGAAAGGAGCAGGAAATCCTAGCCCCCAAAAAAAGTCAGGGTAGTAAGTGAGGTAAACACCAAGATAGAGAGGATAGGGAGAAGGGCAGGGGTAAATGGAGAAAGTGACAAAGGCAATAAGGACAGGGATGGGGCAAAAGGAGTGAGGCCATCAGGAAATGGAGAGTAATGAGTACCACTGCCCACAGTCTGGGCAACTAGCTCCCAACTGGTGGCCTTGATGGAAGAGGATGCCTGGATATCGTAACAGTCACAGAAACATGGTACACAGAGAACCATGACTGGGATGTTAACATACCAGGGTACATAACCTACAGAGAGAGACAGGGAGGGAGAGAGGGGAGGAGTAGCTTCTATGTAAAGAAAGGGATAAAAGCAACTGAACAAAAGAGTAAACAGGGAGGAGAGGAGGCACTGTGGGTCACCTAGAGACTGGAAATGGCACCACAATCCCTGCAGGGGTTGTATACAGACCCCATGTCAGAGGGAGGGAATGGAAGAGGATATGATAGAAGGCATTCTTAGGATGGCAGAGAAAGGGAGATACTGTTGATGGGAGACCTGAATATGCCAGATGTTAACTGGAGCACATTTGCTGCAGCCACATCCAAGAGCAGGGCCATTCTCGATGCCTACAGGTGGCATGCTCAGACAGCTAGTTTCGAACCCACTCATGAGGAAGCAATCTTAGTCCTCAGTACTCTCAAATGGGGACAGTGAGAGGATCTCAGATCTAGAAGTGAGTTGCCATCTGGGAACAAGTGACCATCAAACAATGTGGTTCACGATAAACTCAGCTACAGAGTCAAGCCATACAAAAGTGAGGGTACTGGACTTTAGAGGCTGACTTTGGCATGGAGAGTGCCTTAGAAAAGCACTAGCAAACGGGCTAGAGGGAGGGGTGGAGCAACAATGGGAAACATCAAAACTGCCATCACAGAGGCAACAAGACTTTGTGAACCAAATAAACAAATCAAAATGAAAGAAAAGTCATTATGGTTCTCAAAAGAGGTGGCGGAGAAAGTCAGGGAGAAAAGACAGCATTCAGGAAGTATAAAGAAACACAGAAGAAGCAGGACAGAGAGCTGTACCAGTTAAGGCAGAAGGAAGCAGGAGGGAAGTCAGAACAGAAAGGCCCAAACTGAGGAAAGATAGCCAACTCGTTAAGAAGCGGATAAAACCTTTATAGGTACATCAGGGAGTGAGAAAGAAAAAGGGAGGGATAGTGAGGCTGAATAGAATGGACAGTGGGTGGACAGAGAGGGACAGTGAAAAGCAGGAATACTGAACGAATATTTCTGCTCAGTATTCACAAAAGAGGAGGAAGGGAGTTACCTAATCCAATTAACAGAAGCACTCTTGATAGGTGGGTCGATCCCAGTCCTTTCACAGAAGAAAGGGTTCTGAAAGAACTCCTAAAACTGAAGGTGGACAAAGCAATGGGGCTCTGATGGAATTCCCAGAATTCTAAAAAGAATTAAGGGGAGAACTAGTGAAACCACTGACTACCCTATTTAACAAATCTTGGGAGAATGGTGGTACCTGAGGACTGAGGAAGGCGGATGTGATTCCCTTCACAAAAGTGGACCAAAAACAGAGGCAGGAAACTACAGACCTGTCAGTTTGACCTCTGTGGTAGGGAAAGTGATGGAATCACTTGAAGGAAAGAATTATTGAGTACCTAGAGGCCAGTGGGGCACAGGACCCAAGGCAGCATGGGTTCACAGTGGAAGGTCATGTCAGACGAATCTAAATGATTTCTTTGACTGGGTGACCAAAGTAGTAGACCAAGGAGGTGCTGTGGACATGGCCTACCTAGACTTTGGCAAGGCATTTGACACAGTCCCACAAAAGATTAATTGTCAAATTAACCAGCCTGGGAGTGGGTCCCAGGGTGGTAGCCTGGTAAAACATTGGCTGGACAACAGGACACAGAAGGTAATTGTAAATGGAATCCACTCTGAAGAAAGAGGGGTTGCTAGTGGGGCATCGCAGGGTTCAGTATTGGGTCCAGTCTTTTTAATGTCTTCATAAGTGACATTGCAGAGGACTGGAAGGAAAAGTATGCCTCTTTGCAGATGACACAAAGATCTGCAACAGGGTTGATACACAAGGAGGAGTGGAAAGGATGAGAAGGGACTTGCAAGGTTAGAGGAATGGTCAGAAGTATGACAGCTTGGATTCAATGCAAAGAAATGCAAATAATGCACCTGGGAAACAAAACCCAGGAAAGATTACACAATGGGGGAGGTAGTAACAACAACAAAATGGAAAGGGACCTGGGGATAATCATATCAGATGACCTTAAGGTTAGCAAGCAATGTGTGAGAAGGCAGTAGGAGGGCTGGGGTATACTGGGATGTATAGGAGAGGCATCACCAGCAAACAGGATGTTGCTATCCTCTGTACAGACAGTTGGTGAGACCCTATCTGGAGTACTACGTCAATTTCTGGAGACCCCATCTCCGCAAGGACATAGACAGGATGGAGGCAGTCCAGAGGAGGAGCACCTAAATGGTGCAGGGTCTGCAAGAGAAGCCATACGGAGGAGAGACTAAAGGAGCTTAATATGTATACCCTTGAGGAAAGGAGGGAGAGGGAGAGGGTGGACATGATAGAAACTTTTAAGTACTGTACCTCAGTGGAATCAACAAAGTCCAAGAGGGTAGCATCTTTCAGAAAGAGATGTGCAAGAACAAGGGACACCATTTAAAGATGGGGGGCAGTCAGGGGCCATGAGAGGAAGTATTTTCACAGAGAGGGTGGTGGCCACATGAAACAGCCTTCCTGAGGAGGTTGTGGGGTCTAAAACTGTGAGAGAATTTAAGAATACATGGGACAGATGAACGGCAATTTTGTAGGGGTAGGAAGAAGTAGGCTGCTGGTTAACTAGGATCTGCAGCTTATCCATTAGGTAGGGAAATGGGCAAACTAGGCGGGCCAAGCGGTCCTTATCTGCCATCAAAGTCTATGTTTCTATGTTCCTGTGTTTCTCCGGATCAGACAATATCTCTTGTGTTGCACTTACTCACATCCCCATAGAGGAGGTTCTCTCTGGCCTCAGCCCAACTCCAGGCCCTTAACAGCCTTTTACAGATTATTCCTGGGAGCTGCTCCTCTCCACATATCAGGGCCCGAGCTTGCTGGAGTGATGATCTAGATGCAATGTTAGGCACTGAGGAGTGGCAAACAGCCATCAAGCATGCCCATACCTGCTCTAGCTCCAATAAACCTCAATGAATGCAGCTTGTTTTTACATGAGACTTATTTAACTCCAGCTACGCTGCATCGCTATAGGTCCACGCAATGGCTCACAATGTCCTAAATGCAATAGCGAAGAAGGGGTTATTTGCATGGCACTAAGCTTTGCAAAGTTGCCCCATTTTGGATTAACGTAATAGAATTAAGGAACATATTTTACAGAGCAGCTTGTCCAGCAGGCCTTCAGAGTTTATGCTGGGGACTGAAGGGAGTCTGGGGACAGCAACAGTCCCAGGATAGTCCAGACTATGGGGCACTGCATTGGTTCAATGTGCTTATGCAACTCAGAGCATTGTTGTACTTATGCACCTTGTTGAATAAACCTTTGTGGCCATTCACCTCTCATTCCCGAGGAATACTGCCTTGTAGGGATGCCAAGGCAAGGAACCCTGGAGGAGGCTTTCACCTCAGAGGTGCCAAGGGCAGGATTCCCTTAGGCTAAAGGTATCTTAGGAAGCAGCCCCCATGGGGGAGAGAGGGTGACTGCTGGAGAGGAGGAGGATGGTGGGGCAAAGGAAAAAATGCTTCAGAGTGAAGCAGGAAGGAAGGAGTTTAAATAGGTCAGGCAGGGCGTGGCTGGTTGCTATAGCACATGGAACCACGGCTAAGCCTTTCATTTCAATGTGCTTATGCAGCTTAGTATAGTGTTGTGCTTATGCAACTTGTTGAACAAACTTTTGTGGCCATTCACCCCTCGTTCCTTGGGGAATACCACCCTGTAGGGATACTGAAGGCAAGGAAACCCAGAGGAGGGTTCCACCCTATTGATGCCCCCAAAACAGTGTAAAGCAGAAAGCATGGCAGAAGGTAATGAGTGCATCATGTAGTGAAGACCGCGAGGTCAGCAGGAGACAATGGGAATGAATAGTGACCTAGATAGCAAGAAGGCATGACTTCCGAAGGAGAAAGGAATGGCAAAGGAGAGCCACCATCCATCTCCATCCAACACAGGAAACCTACCTATGTAACCTAGGGAATGTGCTACTAAAAATCTAACTAGGTATTATGATCTTTGGCATGAAGGAAAGGATAAAACCTTTGAGGAGGAAACCTCTGAGGATCTAAGGCCCAGGTCGCCTTTCCTAGAGGCTTTGGGATATTCTGTTTGCTCTGCTGCTGCAATTTAGAAACCCAAGTCAGGAAGGTGGAAAAGTTTCCATTTTGGGGAGGCTGTCACCTGTCCTTCTAACAGGAAAGCTGTGAAGGGTTGCGAGCATTCTCTTCAACAGCGGTCCCCAAGGTGGGAGGGGAGAGTGATGACCACTAAGGCACTCTGCCAGCCTACCAATCTAAGAACAAACCCGTGAACCAGAGGCAGTCATAGGGAGAATAGCTTAAACAGTGCCTCTGAACCCACTCAACTAGCTAAAGAGCCCTTGGGCTTAGGGCCCCACAGCTGAAGTCTTAGATTCTACATCAAGACAGCTATGCAAGAACAAGGGCCACAGTTTGAGATAGAGGGGAAGGCCTAGGGCAACATGAGGAAGTATATTTTCACAGAGAGGGTGGTGGATACATGGAACAGCCTTCCTGAGGAGGTTGTGGGGTCAAAACAGTGGGGAATTCAAGAATGCATGGGACAGACACAAGGCAATTATAGTGGGGGTAGGAGGAAGTAGGCTGTTGATTAACTAAGATCTGCAGCTTATCCAATAGATAGGGAAATGGGAAGACTGGTGGGCCAAGCAGTTCTTATCTGCCATCAAAGTCTATGCTTCTATGTAAGAGTTGACACTGATACGCCTGCATGGCTAAAGCTCTGCCTGCAGCGAGGACATTCCCATTACGGGCCAGATGAGAAGGACCCCGCCCAAGTTTCACATGCTCAAGATGCAAACTTCATGGGTACAGAGCAAGACCATTGGCCACAGGCCAAGCCCTGAGCCATAGTAACTAATGGTCATGGTTGGCATGCTCCAATTAATGAATGAAGGCATAAATGCAACTGTGAAGCATTTGTAGACCCTTAAGTAGGTCATACACACTTTCAACAATCACAAAGAAGACTAAACTCCATGTAGGTTAGTCTACAATCATCGGACCTCATATGGGTCTGAGAAACAGAGCAAAACATCAATTCCTATCACCAGTGAATGCATGCCAACCAAATCCATTAAGGAAACCAGATTATTCGTGTTATTAGGAATACATAACTGTTTATTCGAATTGCCATTGCTGTTCAAGTCATGAGCTTTATGTAAGGTCAGTGGTAGTCACTGTTTTAATTCAGTACATTCAATACATTAGACATGTCATAGCGTGACTATAGACTTATGACTGAGAAAGACTGCAAAACATTAGGGATGGTGTTTCATATCCATAGCGATTACATATTAGAGTTTAAATGCTGTCCAGGAGAAATGAAGCACAAATAATGTAACCGCTGAGGAGCAAAGTCAAATTCATTACATTTTACACATATGTTTGCACTTTTGAGTTAAACTGTGATACATCAGTGGCATTAAGCTGCAACAGAACAACAAGGAAACCCCAAAAGGAGTGTACACAGACAAGGCATTGGGGGAGTACACGTAAACACTTGAAATGCTATTCATAAGGAATACAGCAGAATGATAAACTGATAATGGGCAAAGTAAAATTCATGGATTTACATATTTGCTTGCTCCTTCAACTGCCCATTCTCAACCAGAAACCAAATCAATGCCCCACTGGACACCACAGTCCTCCGCCATAGGAATAGCAGTGATGGCACAAGCAGACACCAGGACAATGGCTGAGAAAGACTACGAGCACTAGAGATAGTGCTTCAAATACAGACAGGTACACATTAAAGTTTAAACACTGGCATACATGAATTAAAACTGCTAAGAAGCACAGGGAAAAGTAATAGAATGTACATATGTTTCTCCTAAAATTCAGGATTTCATTGCAGAAGGTAGGCTGAGGGAAGCCAGGTGCAAATTAAGGGGACACACTCCAAATTTATGAAGCAGCATAAATGATTTAAACTGTCAAGAAAACAGGAGAAATGGCACTAGATCAACAAGAAAACTGGCAGTAGAGCCACATTACAATGCAAGAAATGCAAGCAAGGAAGGAAAAGCTGGGAGTTGCAACTGCAGTGTGAAGCCAGGCAATGAATGCAGCCAGGTCTAAACTATTAAAGGAGAACTATCATCAACAGGATTTCTTAATGTCTGAAAGCCCATAAAAAGCTAATTTGATTGAGCCATTGTGTTTATCTGTGAATCTTTGCAGTCCAGAGTTATTCAAATGTAAATCACCCTGTAATTAAGGGCTGGTGGCAGCCATAGGTGTTGGGCTCTGACAGGAAATGATGTCACCGAGGGTCTAGGTCCTCCTTTGACTGTATTTAATCCAACTGGTTGAACAGGAAATCGACTGTTTTATTAAGTGTGTTTTAAGGTGTTATTACAACATTCTCTACATCTATAATAATTGTTTTGTATGTGCTTTGAAACTAGTGAATTATCACCTTTATATTTCAAACTGTTAGTAAAATAATCCATCTTCAGGATTGCTGTAACTTCTAGGCTATACTGCCAGCTGATCATCAAAACTACACATCTCAAGGCTGGCTCTGTGGTGCCAACAGGTATCGGGTAACCATATCAGGATTTCTAAACCCTGGCTGTGTTCATGTCAGTACAGATTTCTGGGACTGCCACAGTACCAACTTGGTCTTTTTCGTTCCTTCTCTTGCAGCCTTTTGTCTTATAAATTCAGATGTGAACTCAGGTCTACAAGATGCAAATGTGGCTAATATGTACCTACTGGTCTGACATCATGGGGCCAGCCTTAAATGTGTAGCTTTTGATTATCAGCTGGCAGTACAGCTGTGAACAAGCTTGTAATCCAGCAGAATGGGTTTTGAGCATGTGTTAAGATTCTGAAAATATTAAACTCTTTATCCAGATTTGACTTGAAAAGAAAAAAATGGGACACAATGACTTGTTTATTAATTGCAAAAACACATAAATGGACAACATTGTTAAAACATGCATAACCTGAAATGCATTATTAAAATATAATAATAATATATGGGTGGTGTGTGTGTAACCAGAATTTTACACACATCCGAGGTGTAGGATGCAACATAAACCCACAAGGGGTTTATATATAGAATAAAGATGCGGGTGGTGTGGTAACAAGAAGTTCACATAGATGGAAGTTGAGCTGCTCATAAACCCTACGACAGCAGTCGAGGGTTTATGTCAGCATCTAACTCCAAGGGTGTGTGTAAACTTCGAGTTTACACACCACCCTGTGTTTTGTTTTATATAACTGATGGTTGTGATTTTTTGCCACGGCAATTAAATAAAATAAAATATCCCTGTGCAGCTGCGCCCCAATCCCGACTCGTTCATGGGTCAGAAGCGGCTGCTGAAGACACATCATTTTTTTCCTTAAACAGTAGTCTACTTTAGCCCTGAGTTCTTGTATTTATTTTTTGGACTTACCGCCCAGTCAGAGTTTACTGTGTGATCTCTGGTGGTAAGCCACGGTCTCGGACTACCGGGAAGAGCAGAGCAGCACCAGGCACATGCGCGGTGGTAGGGAAACCCGGCACGTGTTTGCCGTCTATATACGCCCTTTATAACGGAAAATTATGCCACGGGTTACCAATGGAAAAATCATAGCCATTAATTATAAAAGATCGACACTGAGTGTGTGTGTATAATTCTGGCTTTACACACACACACATATTTTATTTAATTAATGGTGATATTTTTGCTCCTTTTCAGCAAAGTTCAGTAAGTGCAACACTTCTGTCAGACACACACACACCGCCTGTCGCCCTTTTAATCTTTACATTACAGTGGTAACGACATTCTGGAAAGTCATGGTCCATCAGCATCGTTGCATAGTGTAAGGTGCACTCAAGGGTATGAGCGCAGGAACAACCAGTTTGATTTTTTTCCTTTTCAAGGCAGGATCAACTAGACAGATATTTAAAATATTTAAAATCTTACTTGTCTTAACAGTGTGTGGCAAAGCTTGAGTGCTAGTACCAGTGTTCAGTAATGGAGCCACCATGTTAGGCAAGATGTTCAGCCTGCCCACAGTGATACTGTAAGCCAGTTAGCTTTCTGTGGACACTTGATTGACAGGTGCTGATTACAACTTCCTGGTCGTAATTCACAAATATCAACCGGAGGTTGTAACTGGAGATAAAATTGTCTTTACCTGTATGTAAAAAATAATCACTATTAAGGAGTATTTTACTTCTTTTGATTACGTTACAAGTATAACAGTTTCTTACTGAAATACTTTGGTTGGAATGGGATTTTCTACTGTAACAATGCCAGAATTCTACTGGATTATTTTTTTGTTGACCGGTAAGTGCACTAGACAAATCCTGCCTATTTTCAGGCACGACCGGGGAGGGGATACAGATGAATGCCAACTGACCTTGAACCAGATTAAGCTGTTGGTGGTATTTTTTAGTGAATGAGGGAATTTGGCCAGGACACCGGTAAATCCCCTACTCTTTTCGATAAGTGCCATGTGATCTTTAACATCCACCTGAACTGCCACCAATCTAGGCAGATGGGACCTCACTTTAACATCTCATCTGAAAGACGGCACCTCAGAAGTGTAGCAACCTCTTATGCTGCACTACAGTGTCAGTACTGGATATTAACCCAAGTGCCAGATGTGGGAACTGAACCCACAGCCCTCTGATCTCCGCCTCAGAGGCGAGTGTGCTACCTACTGAACCACTGACACTGACTTATCAGGAGGCAGTATAGCACAGTGGTTAAAGGCACTGAGCTACAGACTTGGGTTTGAATCCCACAGCCCCCACTTGCACACTGTGTGACACTAAGCAAGTCATTTAACTTCATTGTGTTCTCCGGTCACACCTGGAAAAAGGCTTCATCTTAGTGTGCCTTTCCTGGTTAAACAATTTCCCCTTTCTCTTATTTTTACTAACAGTTTGAAATGTAAATCGCGGTAACTCACTAGCTTCATTGCATATACAAAACAAATATTATAAATGTAGAAAGTATTGTAATTACAAAATCCCATTCCACCTAAAGTATTTCAGTAAGAACTGTTGTACTTTTAACTTCATCAAAAGAAGTAAAATATTCTTTTAATAATGCATTTCAGATTATGCATGTTTTAACAATGTTGTCCATCTATAGTAATTGTGTCCTATCTTTTCTTTTCAAGTCAAATCTGGATAGAAAGAGCATATTTTCAGAATCCTAACACATGCTCAGATTGTTTTTACTCTCTTTGTCCAGGAAAGGCACACTGAGCAACAGCTTGTTCCCGAGTGTACTGCAGGAGCACAGGGAGGCCATGGATGCCAGGCCAGCTGGTACATAGCTACATTTCCATCTTGTAGACCTGAGTTCACACAAAATTGTAAGAGAAAAGGCTGTAAGAGAGGGAATGGAAAATGACAGAAGGTGGTACTGTGGCAGTCCCAGAAATCTGTACTGACATGTTTAATTGGCAGTACTGTATATCTGAGTGGTTAAAGCAATCCTGAAGATGGATTATTTTACTAACAGTTCGAAATGTAAAGGTGATAACTCACTAGTTTCAATGCACATACAAAATGATTACTATAGATGTAGAAAGTGTTGTAATAACACCTTAAAACACACTTAATAAAACAGTTGATTTTCTATTTAACCTGTTGGTTGATTTAAGAAAGGAGGACCTAGACCCTCAGTGACATCATTTCCTGTCAGGAGCCCAAAACATATGGCTGCCACCAACCCTTAATTACAGGCTGCATTACATATGAATAACTCTGGACTGCAAAGACTCACAGATAAACACAATGGCTCAATCAAACTAGCTCTTTATGGGCTTTCAGACATTAAGAAATCCTGTTGATGATAGTTCCCTTTAAGGATAGGTGAATACAGAGATACTGCTACAGGCAGGAAAACAGCAAGTGGAACTGAAAAGCACATACAAGACAAACCCAAAGCAGGTAAACTGAGAGACTGATAAAAGTAAATGGGAACTTGAATGCATAATTAGTTTTCAACTAAATGTTACTCTGCCTATTGTATATAGCTGGTTTTGTATACTGTTGTAACTACCTGTAAGTATGTAATGTCTTCTGGTCACATGATGCAGAGCACGAGCTAACAGTCTCCTGAGTTAGCGCCAGCCGCCTCTCATTGCATTCAAAACCCTTAATAACTCAGCCTTTCCAGCAGTGTGCAGACTTGCACTGGTACCTGATTACCGTCGCCTTCTCCGTTTGCTTTTAGAGCGGATTGATGGAGGTAGAAATGAAAAATCACTGCCTAAACATACCCTGCCTTCCAAACCCCGAGAAGGCCCCAAAGAAGCCAAAGGCCGCATCTGTTGCAAGCTCACAGGGATCACCCTCCTCTAACTCTGAAATGGAACCCTTAGATTGGCGCGTCTCTTGGAGGAGTTCAAGCCATTCCGATCGGAACTGAGGCAAATCATGGATGAAATTAAATCACTTACTCAAGCCTTAGAGGACGTCTCTATCCGGACTCTGATAATGAAGCCCGTATCCATTCCACCGAGCGGAAACAAGTTCAAATCGACTCGCGATCTGGTTATGCCCACCAGCGCTTACCAAGTTGGAGAACAAGGTCGAAGATTTGAGGGTCGCAGCTGTTGTAACAATGCTGTGTTAATCGGGCTACTGGAAAAGAGGAAGGGCCTGATTCAATTGTTCGCCCAGAAGTTTGTTGAAAAAGTGGCAGGGCCATCCCCTTATGACTCTAAGTATATAATAGAAAGAGTCCACCATGCCCTTCGTCCACCTCCAGCTCCAGGAGCACCCACCGCACTCTTCATCTTCTGGTTTCTTAACTGTCAGGAATGCCAGCACTTTATTTCTAAAGTTAGAGACCACCATGAAATAAAATGGGAAGGTGCAAAGGTTAGGGTTCAGAAGACCTCCTGCTCTCTGTGAGGCAAAGAAGGGCAACTTTCCTCCAGCTGGTGACCAAGTAATAGCTGCCAGGTTAAATTCAGAATGGGGTACCCAGCCAGTTTACAAGTCCTTATTTCAGGCACCTGGGCTACCTACGAGGATCTGGAAACAGCAACAGCAGGTCTCAAGGTATCCTTCCAAGATCTGTTTCTGTGACCTGATGGCTTTGTGGCAGTATACTGGTTTAAAGCGCCTCTGAGGGAATATTTAGTCAACATTTCTATTTTCTCTCGTTTTTTATGACTGCAAAACTTCCTTATGAAGGAAAAATTAGAATGTGCCTTCTAAAGCGTTCAGCAGCAATTTCCTTTGGCCCCAACAGGAAGGGCTTGGAAGAAGAAAAATAACTTTCTTATTCTTCACCCCACAATCCAACTACAGAACTTGATTCTTTTCTTCCTGTATTGCCAGCAATGTAAAAAGACTGCTTTCGCCCCTCTTTGTGATACAGCATGCAAGCTCTTTTCCACCATTCGCATAATCGTGCTGCACTGGGTTCCTAAGCGATGGCTGTGATACTAGCCTCTGTCCACAAGAGACTGCAGTGGACTGTTGTTATAAGCTCAGATCTCTCTGTCCATGCTTCTCTTCCTATGGAAATCGAAGGCAGGAAATGTGTTCCTAGTATGGATATAGCTGCTTACTGTTTGACTTTAATGTATTTTATTTATTTATTTATCCCTCCCCTTCAGCAGCAATAGGAATACTTCCTGGTTTTGTGCCTCGGACTTTTCATGTGAGGCACTTGAATGCTGTTTGCTTGTTGGTAACCCCTCAGAGTTTCTTTTCAAATAGGAGATGCGACCTTTTTATTTTATTATTTCTCTTGCTGGGCATATCGGGCCATTATTTGGGTTAATAATGTTAAATGATGAAGATCAGGTGTTTCTGTTGTTTTTCCAGCTGGCTTGTTATCAGGAACATATCTTTGAAAAAATGGGAGATGGACCTTCCTCAGTTTTATTTTATTACACAGCT
Organism: Neoceratodus forsteri; assembly: GCA_016271365.2. Classification (NCBI taxonomy): domain Eukaryota; kingdom Metazoa; phylum Chordata; order Ceratodontiformes; family Ceratodontidae; genus Neoceratodus; species Neoceratodus forsteri. Next base: position 36,045,864 of record CM057459.1, read on the forward strand.
GGACATATTGCATTATCAGGTTTTAATGCATACTCCTTTGTTTATGCTAACTGCTATCCCTTCCCAGTCTAGTTATTTTGCTAGGGGCTCAAGGCTCTTAATAATTGTTGTTCTTTGCTGGAATGGTACTAGAAATGTAACATAATTGTTACAGTCAATACTCTAGTTATAGTTTTAGGTTTAATTAAGGACTTTAATTATGTGGTTGTTGATTCTAGGTTAGCGAGGTTCAGTTTATTTGTAGATGGGACTGGTGGCTGGGGATGGACTGGGACTGGTGAACTGTTTTTCATGGGCCATATCAGTAGGGGAATGGTGGGAGGGATAGGTATTCAGGGAGGAGGGTTAGATTTTCTGCTATGTTTAAATATTTCTCTGTCTGTATTGGGCTATGGGGAAAACGAGCATGGGGATGGGGAGAGTGGGTAGCACAGAGACTGGCTTTGTAATACTTCTACATTCACCCTTTTGTTTTTTTCTGTACCATCAGAAAACCTGCTGCTTTTGCTCATTTAAGGAAAATGGCTAGGGATATAAGGCTTACAACTTGAATGTAAAGGGTGCCAGGCAAAAATTAAAGCAATATAAAATCCTGAAACATCTAGGGCTTTAAAATCGGATATTATGTTTATACAATAATCCCATTTGCTGGATACTGAAGCATCTCAACTGAGGAGACAACAAATAGGACTGGTTTATTCCATAGCGGAAGCTCTCAGAGCTGTGGAGTTCTGATTTTAAGAAATAAGTCCCTCCCTTTCACCCAGATCCAAACCAAATGTGATCCACAGGGCAGATTTCTTCTGGTACATGGTAAACTCCACACTAGAAATCCTCCTGGGTAGCCTGTATGGTCCCAATATTGATTCCCTGAATTTTTGCACTTCTCCATAAACTGACACCTTTTTGTCCACCCAATAATTTTAGGTGGGGATCTAAATTAAGCCTCTGATCCGTCTATGGATAGGTCTGGTTCTTCTCGAAAGGCCTTTCACTGGCTCAAAAGCACTCCGGGATCTGCTTGACCAGGCAGGTCTCTGTGACATTTGGAGAGTCCTTCATCCATCTGACAGACAGTACACTTTCATTTCCCCGGTGCATGGCACCTCTTCACATATTGATTATTTGCTTATTTCTCAATCCCTTATCCCAGAAGTCCTTGACTTCAATCCAACCAGGTCCCCTCTGACCATGCCCTGGTTTTAAGTCTGCTCTTTCTCTCTCTCCCAGAAATGGGGTGGGGAGGCGAAAGAAAGTTAACAACTAACTACTAAAAGACCCCAAGACGGTCTCTTACATATCAGGACAAATCAGTTTTTCCTCTCGGTTAACTGCCTTCCTCCAGCAAACCGGACATGGTTTGGTGTGTTTTGAAAGGATTCTAGTAAGGTTAACTAATTAGTTAGCTTCCCAAAGGAAAAAACAGCAAGATAATAAAATTCTCACTCTCTTGTCTCACATTCGGTGCTAGAATCTAAACTTTAACCTCAATCCCTGAGCAAGTTAGGTTGGACTTAGTAAAACTGAAGAATTCCTATCTTGAATTATTGAGAGAAAGAGCAGAATTTGCAATCCTGAAAACTAAGGCCTCATACACTGACCAAGGTGAAAAAGCCGGGCCGTATGCTAGCCCTGAGAGTTAAACAGCAGGATTCTCCTGTCTGATAGCCTCTGTTCACTTTTTGATGACAACACTATAAAACAACTCCATCTGAAATTGTTAAAAGAGTTTACCGCTACTATACCCATTTGTATAGCCCCATGATGAATCCCCAACTGATCCAAAGCTGGACAGATACTTATCAGACTTGCATTTTGCCCACCCTTCCGATAGACCAGCACACCCTTTTGACTATGCCCATCTCTCAGGTGGAATTGGAAAGAGTTATCAAAGATCTTCTTTCTGATAAGACTCCCAGACCAGATGGTTTTGCCCCTGACTTTACAAACTATATATAAAACAACTGACCCCAGCCCTTCTACCCTTTTTAGCACATACTTTCTGGAGCTGAGGTAGATACATCCCTGTTTGAAGCCCTGATTGTGCTTCTTCCCAAACCTGATAAAAGTCCAGAATTAGTGTCTAGCTACAGACCAATCTCACTCCTAAATCGAATAAAGTTCTCCCACTCCTTATAGGGCGGAGCAGGTTGGTTTTATGAAGGGAAGGAAAGTCTTCAGTAGACCATTTACATATGTTGTCCCATGTCTTCCCAGCCTCCAGGGATGCCGATTTCCCACAGCCTTGGTGTCCCTGGATACCGAGAAGGCCTTTGATAGAGTTAACTGGAGTTATTTATTGCATACTTTAAAAGTTTTGGCTTCCCCAGGAGTTTCGAATTGGATTGGGTCCTGGTATAAATCCCCCACTGCCTAATATCTGGTAATGGAGTAATATCAGAATCGTTCCCTGTACTCTGGAACAAGGCAGGGCTGTCTCTTATCCCTCTCCTTTTAATTTATATTTAGAACCTCTGATATGCAGACTGACGGATTCTCAGGAAGTCCAAGGTATCACTATTCAAAACCAACTAATCAAAGTTTCCGCTTATGCAGATGACTTACTTCTTCAGCTTTGACACCGTGGACTCTATTCCACCAATGCTCAAGATTACTGAGGAATTTAGTAAAATATCTAATTGAAAGTTAAGTGTGGAAAAGACGATAGTTTTCCTCTCAATTACAGAATCTCAAAATCTGTCATTTTGGACCTTGACTTACATGGAAATCTAACACTTTTATGCTATCTTAGGCATTGTCCTTACAAGGAGTACAGCCGTATCCAACAACTAAACCTCAGTTTCCTTGTTCAAGTGATTAGCCAAGACCTGAAAAGGTGGTCCCTCCTACCCATTTCTCTCTGGGGCAGAATTAACCTAGTTAAAATGAACATTTTCCACGTCACTTCTACCCCTTTAACCTATTAAATATTTGGCTTCCTTTAATATGGTTTAGAAAAATCCATGGCCTTCTCACTGATTTCATTTGGGCCAGTAAAAACCAAGACTAGCCTTTCATAAACTGGCAGCCCCAAATTAAAAGGTGGACTTAGATTACCTCACATAGGTCTCCATTATTGGGTGAGCACACTAATAAATATTTGAGATGGTCGATTCCGATCCAGTTCAGGACCCTTTCTCCTACTACCCAGTCTGGCTCCACATAGAGATATCTCTGATTAGGCAACAGAATCTTTCCCTTTCTACTTTGCTGTTCACCAAACTAAATTCCCTGCCCACTCCACTAAAAATTCTTCCGATTGCTACATCTGTCAGAGTGCACACTCAGTTGTGCTCCTTTTAAAATATTCGCACGCCAGTGATCTTACCTAAAATTTGAGGCAGAATCCAATCTCAAGATAGAGGGTAAACCTCCCAATGGATGGCTCCCCAGCTTGGTAACTGCCAACTATCTTATTTCTTGTCAGAAACAGGGCATTGACTTTCCTCTCCAGACACTATGCGTAGAGCAGATATCCATAATACTTGGATCTTTCAGGTTTTTCAGTTACGTCCCTTCTGATAAAAGCTATAGGAGTCACCCGCTGCAACCTCCGAAAGTCTCTTTCCTCATAAACTTAAGTCCCTTGGCAGGCTGCCATCAGCAGTGTCTAATATATACAGTTCCTGTTCGACTGGATTTGCCCCTGAGAGTTTTGGTCCTCTGCTTACTGGTCCTCTCCTCCCTGATAGAACCCTTAACTGGTCCCTGTTATGGTAAATTGTCACAGATTTCTTTTCCAGGATAGGTTTAGACTCATGCAGTTTCATATACTGCATAATCTTTTACTATTCCCTCAAAAGCTTGGTAAATTGGGATGCATACCTTCCTCTACATGTACCGCTGTCTTTGAGATGAAGGCAATCTTCTCCACATTTTTGATCTGTCCGAAAATAGCCCCATTGTTCGCCTTTGGATCAAAGACAGAACGGATCCTTTCCCGGTTTGGCTGAATTATTTTCACCAGACATATGTATATTAGGATTTCTCATTGATGTCAGTGCTTGCTCATAAATATCATATAGCCATGATCTCTTCATCTGTAAAAAGCTGGTATTAAAGCATTGGAAGATAATCTAGATATCTCTTACAAGGAATGGCTGCAGGAGTTTTTAGCCAATTTGAGAACAGAGAGATCTATCGCTAGTCTTCACAATATATCTAAAAATTCAACAGACTCTGGGGCCCATTGCAACTTTATACCCTTGTAAGCTATTGTCTGAGGTACATCTTCCGTGTATGTTATGACTGCATTGTAGTGCTCTCAGGGGCCGGTTGGGGAGGGGGTCTGGAGACGGGGAGGGGAGGAATGAGGGAGAGGATAGATCCTGTACTTTCCATACTTGTAATAATATACTTGTTTGTCATGTTAAAGATCTATTTTCTGTAATTGAAAAACCTTAATAAACTTAAAATTGAAGAAGTATGTAATGTCTTTTTACTCTAATGTAATTCATGCATGGTGTTTGACGGCAGCCTTTGTAAAGGAGTCTGACTCAAAGGTTTGTAATTCTGATATTTCAAATAAGTAAAATAAAACAATGCCTGTGTAGCATAACGAAACAAAGGGAAGCTGCTGGATACTAGTAAACTAGAACCCCCCCCATAAAAGGAAAACTGAAAACACAGCACAGTAGAACAGGAGAGCAGACACAGAGAAGCAGAAGCAGCAGCCAGAGACGAAAGCAAGTACTAAGATAGAAGGCAGAGAAAAACAAACCGCAAAAGCAGCAAGAACCACGCAGAAAGCTGAAAACACCAGAGGAGCAGAGTCAGACAGAGCTTTTGACAGCAAAGAAAAATGCGTCAGAGTGAAGCAGGAAGGAAGAAGTTTAAATAGGTCAGGCAGGGGGTATGGCTGGTTGCTACAGCACACTGAACCACAGGCTAAGCCTTTCATTTAACGCTAAGAGTGACACAGCATTGGATCAGTTCCTCTCTCCACTAGCTGAATAACCTATCCATATGCATGAACCTGGAGCACTACCAATGAAATGTCAAAGGCCAAGAAAGCCATTTTTTCAAACCTGGCAGCCAATGACTGATGCTATTGAAAATAAAGATGTAACATTCTAAGTGGATGGCATAATGTTTTGTGTTTTTAACAACTTTTCCTAAGGTCGCCAGCAATGGTTGGCTAGTGACTGGACTTGTCCACTGGACTAGAGTCCCCAAGACTTGAATACAAATATAACAGAACAAATAATGAAACCTTGAATGTATTAGTTTATTATGTTATGAAATAGCTGACTATCCATTGTATAGGGAAAGGTGACTTTGGTCAGCCCGGAAGCCATTAACTTAGGTCTGCTTAATCCTATTTCTATTTCCTAGATTCTGTACCTGTTTCCTGTACTACTGCTTGGTAGTATGAATTCATATATGTACAGCTGTAGATGTTATTTCCTTCACTGTGCTGTGTAACAGATGGAACACCTTTATTTATTTGTTTTGATTACCTGGTAGGTGCGCTAGACATAGAAAATGCCTATTTTCAGGCACGACCAAGGAGAATACAAGGCAAATACAGTCATAAATGTTGATTAAGGAAAAGTACACAGTTTACAATTAAAACATGATCAAGAGGCAGGAAACAAAGACAATAGCGATAAATATTATACAACAGTAATGTACAATACGTCACAGAGATAAGTATTACACAGCAGCAATATACAATAAGCAAAATAGTAGATACACAGTCTCTGAAAACATCAGCAGGGCAAATAAGATAATATTTCTTTGAGTGACTAAATACAGAACAGTTGACTACTGCTACATTGTGGGAGGAAATAAGTTTATCAGCACAGAAGAAGGGAGAGAGAATAGGCCATAACAGAGGAGTTTGGGAGAAAAACAGACTTAAGGTAGTAAGCAGTAAGTGTGAATGGAGAAAGGCTAAAGAGGACTAGCAGTGGACTAACAATGCGGGAGAAGGGCCGAGGAGAGTTCAGAGAGGAAGGAAGCAAGTGCAGGGTCGGTTGATAGGAGGTGATTACGTAGCTTTGGCTTGAAGCTAGAATGAACAGGGAGAGGCGGATAGCAGTTGGTAACGAGTTCCAGTATACAGGTTCAAAGTGGAGAAAGCCAGAGCTCACATTGCTGTTTTACTTCTAGGGACTTGTAGAAGGATCTGATCCCCGAGCGGAGGGCGTAGTAGGGCTTGGTTGAATCAGCATTTGTGCTAGTGTGAGGGAACGCCAGAGCAAGAGATACTGTCAATTAGGTGCCAAGAGAACAGAGACAGTTAGCAGTGGATAGCCAGTGAAGGCTGCTGTATAGCTGGCAGTGATGGGTAAGGTGATGTGAGGCCAGTGCAAAATGACAGATACTATTATATGTGGTGTCCCATTTGTGGAGACTAGCTTTGGTGGCACCAAAATATGTGACAGAGCCATATGTGAGGGCAGAAAGAAGTATGCCCAGGCATGATAGTATGTTGTTATGTTATACTATGTTACTCCTGAAGTACCTTAATAACATTTATACAACAGCAGTGGTTATTAATTAGTTAAATAAATGTGTTATTTCACTGGTGTTAAATAAACATCAGAATCCACCATTTATTTAACACCCTAACATCAGTCAAACACATTTATTTAACATCCTGCCATCAATCATCCCCCCTGCCGGAACTACAGCATTGCCCCTCCCATTCCTCTTTGGGTCTGTTTTGCCTACAAAGTCACATAGCCCTAAAAATACTCATTCCTCGCACTCGCCACAAATATTCATTCCCGCCACACCCATCCTCACCTCGAGAACCCTTCAAACACTTCCCCAGCTGCAGCAAAGAAAACAGTACCTTTGTCTAAAAATATTTGTTTTTCTCCTCACAGCAGTCCCACAGTCATCAGCGCCACCATGTGGCCTATGCAAATGTTCTCTCTCCCCCACCCCCAGACAGAATCACCGCTGAAGTTGTCGAAGTCGGAGCAAACCAAATCCCACAGCCAAATGCAGGATTAACCAAATAATGTAACCCCCAAAAATACACAAAGAAATACATGTAAACTACATGTAAAACCACCTTCCCGTAACGAATGAAAGCCGCCTATGTTTTTTTTCTCGGAATTGTCGCCACATAAACAAAACACACCAATCAACAAAGACATCTCAGTGATGATGCGATGTCCTCATACCTGATTTCCTAGCAACCACTCAACAGTGAAAGCGCAACAGCACTTTTAGTAAAAATAAACCAGAAATCTTTAATAATTTTTCAAAAATATTAAAATGATTACAATTAATTACCCCAACCCACAAGGTCCCTGCCTGTATAAATGAAATACACAACAGGGACCTTGTGGAATCTATGTTATTACCACTGCTGTTTTGACCTTGGGCAAATCACGCATAGCTTACGCCAATGTTGAGGTTAGCCAAGGTCAAACAGCTCTTGTGAAAATAAATCATGTATTACAAGTCTCTGTTGTATATCCCTTATATATTTTCAAAAACAAAACCTAATAATTTGAAAGACAAGTTCAAATTCTGCCATTGGTTAAAATGTTAACTACTTAGCCAGACGGTGGTGCTGAGGTTAATGCTCTGAACAGCACTTCTTGCATACGCGGACCCAAGTTCGAGAATGGACTCGGATTGCTCGGCGGTCAGCAGGGGTTAGGAAGGATTGAGAGTCTGCAGATAGCTCTGCTTCCCCAGAGGAGGAGTTAGCGTCCTGCTGTTGCCTGACACCCAGTAGTGATTGGGTGTCAGCACAGGCATGCTGCCAAATGGAGAGGGCCCATGTTCAGGCATAAAGCTGACTCTGCTGAGGCGCAGCCCAGCCACTTTGACCATTGCACCCACTGTGGGCTCAGGAGAAGACATCAGGAAAAAAATGAGCTGGCAGGCTCCATGATAGACCAGCTGCCTCCATGCTGGGACCAGAGAAACAAGCCCATTTGTGGAGGCGCCGAGATGTCTGCCAAATCCGCAAAAAGAAAGAATTAAAAAAATGTTAGCTATTTATCAACTAGACATGCTGGTTTATAATGGTTCTGTAACTCAGATTCACATGATATCACATTTCTATTGCATATCTTGAATTCTGGACCATGGAAACCACAGGTAGTTTGTTTATTGAGCTTTCAGAGCACTACAGACTTGGCAAGATCCATTGTCATGCACCTATTCAGCTTCTGATGCAAACAATAACCACAGTGAAGCACTCAAGCGGGGATGAGACATTATTAAAGGTGGTTTATGGGGACAAAACAAGCTTTCCCTGGTGATTCACAATCCTCTTCATCTGGTCCCCTGATGAAGAGGAACTGCCCCTTGAAAGCCAGGAAAACTTGTCTTTGTCCTCACAATAAAGCACCTTAATATGATGTCCTCATCCTCGCTTGAGTGCTTCGCTGCAATTGTTGTTTTGCATCACTGCTCAACCAGTTTGTGGCTGATCTTCAATAATTTGTCCCTGAGCGAGCCAGTTTTGTGTTACTACCTATTCAACTCCTATTGGGACATTCTGGACCCAGCACTTCTGTGCTCTTATTTTGGACTGCCTTGAAATGAGTATCAAATCTTGCGACTGAGAAAGTAGAGTATGTCGTGGTGGGGTGAGAACCCTCTTTATAGCAGTCTGGGGCCACACCTGACAATGGGTCCCTGTGGTGGCACCACCCCTGCCAGACCTGTGAATTTGGGGTGTGAAATTCCACAGACCCTCCCTCAACTATGGGACCTGCTCGTGCCCCATATATTCTTTGTTGCTTTCATCTTCTAATTGTAATACGGTGCAAACCTCTAAATAGGGCTTGGCCCTCAACTGCATCCCAGCAACATCCCTGTTTTAAGAAATTTCATATATGAGCTGTTCAGATCAGTCTGAACTGAAACCTTTATGTTACTTTGAAGGGACTATTATTTTCAGTTCCCAGGTGTAACTTTACTTCTGATTAGAAGTGCTCCCATGACTATGCCCTCTGCAAGTCTATGCTATAGGAGATTGGGGTTCAGTGCTGTGTGTACACGTTAGCTTAGTAACTGGATCAAGGGACATGTTTTTTTACTGGTTACAAAATGGTGACCCAAAGTTCATCCCCCACCATTAGGTGACTGAAATCAGGCGGTGTATGTTTAACATATATGAATATGTTTCACTTGGTTACGACGTATTAATGGTTCACCATGATGGTATAATATGTAATGTTCCCCATCCCCCAATTATAGGGTTGTTTTGCTGATTCTTGTTGTAGGAGTGTACCTTGGTGAAAACTGAAAATCCTAATAAACATACTTAGGGGGACAATCTTGTGATTGTATGTCTTAATTCTAATGTACAATAATACATTCAGGCTCTTTAACTTGTGATGCATGTCATTTTGGTAAATGGTATATTACTAGATTATAAAATAATAAAATATAAGTAAAAAAAACCTGCCTCGAAAGGTCTCAAAGTGTGAACACACTTCTGAGCCTGCCAGGACTGCAGCTCCCGCAGCCAGTAAATCTCTGGCTCAAATGTTCTCTGGTCACACAGACTGAAAACTGAGACTAGGGCCATATTCAAAGAGATGTGCGGCGATCCCTAGATAGCCCGTACATCTCAAGACTGAGGGCCGTGGCAATATTCAAAGCTCCTGATGTGCCCCACAAATCAAACTATGCCGCCGCTGGAATTTTGTGATATGGGCACGCAAATGAGGGGTCCCTCTGCATATTTTCCGCATGCGCAATATTCAAAAGTCCCCTGGTAAAGACATGGCGGATGTGCAGACGCAAAGATAAGTTCGCCAGACCCCACTCCTAACTTTGTGCAGGGCAGTTTGGTGCCCCGCCGCGACAGTCCAGGGCCAGTCACATGACCCCCATCTTGATCCATGTCTACAGTAAAGGTAAAGCCTGGTAGTCTAGTGGTCCCCCTCCCAGCCTTGAGCAATGTAACATAAACAAAATCCACAAGCCTTGTTTCCATAGTGTAGGGCCCCACCCCAAAAACAGAGTGTCATAGCGATAATAAAGATCCCCATTTCCACAGTGTGAGATCCCCATCCCCAATCACTGTATGAAATAGTATAAAACCGCGATTCCCGTTGTCATAGTGTGTGTCCCCACCCCGGTAGGCTGTAACCCCCTCACCAACCCCAATCCGACCTGTGCGTGGTGATTGGCACAGCCCTCCACATCCTGCTATGGCCAGTCAGCAGACTGAGCGGTACCTGCGTACACTAAATAGTACGTGCATTACTGGCAAACAATGAGCGGTACTACTTATCACACACGCCGGGTACTGCTCAGTCAGTGGTTGGCCACAGCAGGTTGTGGAGAGCTGTGCTAGTCGCTGACTCAGGTTGGGTTGCTAGGGTGCATGAGGGGGTTACTGCCTACCTGGTGGGAGGACACTACACTATGGCAACGGATGCAGTTTCTTATACTATTTCATACAATGATCAGGGCTGGGAGGGGTGTCCCCATACTATGGAAAAGGATCTTTATTATCTCTATGACACTCTGTGATTGGGGCGGAGGGGACCCTACACTATGGAAATGGGGCTTGGGATATTATTTATGTTACAGTGCTCAGGCCCAGGAGGGGGACCACTAGACTACCAGGGAACTTATGGGATTTACCTGTCCTACAGACATGGATCGGGATGGGGAGGAGGGCTGTCCCAGTGCCTTCAGCCCGATGCAGCCATGCTAATGAGCCCATAATGGGTATGCATGAGGCCCCTGCTGCACCATGTATGCCCAATGAGCTCATTATCATATTCTGGCTGAATATCACCCTTGGCGGACACAGTGATCCAGGTATGCCCCACGATTCCCCAATGGCGGCTCAGCCTCAAGACTTGGATGCGCTGCACCAAACATGGCAGCTGCTATGTGCTACGATTCAGGGATCCAATATTCAAACCTAATGCGTAATCTGTTCTGATCGCATATTCTGTTTGAATATCGTGTCAGAGCTGACTGGCCAATTTTTGTTTTGTGCAGCACATCGATTTGCATGCGATCCAGCTGGCTCTGAATATGGGGCCCACATCTTTAGTTTCACTCCTTTAAAGAGTTCTGAACTTGATGCCTCATTAGTCAGACAGTTTCTGAGTGAAGAATGCTTCAGAATCCTAAGACAGCTGAGCTACGCTTGCATGTATACCCTTATGAAACCTGAGCTCAGGACTGGTTAAAATTTGCAGGCAACACAGTCTGTCTGCCTGTGACTCCTTCTCAGCAGTCCCTGTGGTGGTCAGAGGATATGGTGATGCACAGCAGCAGTATAAAGCATTTGGCAAGCTCAACCCATCACATTTACAATGCATCTTAGTAAAATTTGTGGGAGGCACCTGGTGTGTGTGATCAAACAAAAGCATGTAGTTAATGTACCAGTGCTCATGTTTGTTTACATAAGGCTATGCTCTTTGGCAACCTCAGGTTGCTTTATGTCTTTGACCCGTTGCCTGTCATAAGGCAAGAAGAGTGTTTGTTTCCTTGCTGCTCTGCTCATTGAGGAGTGGGGAGTTGCAGAGGAGGCCAGACAGAGAAGCCATCTCTCTCTCTGCTCCTGCTGTATTGTTGCCTTGCATGTGTGGTTGCGTGACTGGCACTCCAGAGCTGTTGACTGCTGTCCGTGACCCCGCCACCTTTTGAGGGTGAGGGATGTCCTGAGCACCAAATGGCACCTCTTTGAACCGGTCTCAGCCCCTTAGCCCAGTTCTAGGGCCACAAGTGTTGGTCCTGCTGTGTGGCTGCAAAGTCAGTTACTTGACTCCCGCCAACTAGCTCTATCTTGCCCTGCCAGTTCTCAGCTCGTATATCTCTTAGCTATTCCTTATTTTGACTCAGCATTTTCCCGTCCCTTCTAAAATTGGTGATTTTCTGTGATAAAATAGTGGACTTGAAGGCATAAAAATGCAAATATTAGATTAACAGACTTATTTTTCTTCAGAAATTGCATTTACACTAATTCCCTTTTTCTACCAGCCTCTTGAATGGATTTCACCAATTTTAAGTTGTGTCTATGATTTGGGTCTTCTGGCTTTTTCTTTAAGCTTTGTCAATGATTTTTAAGGTGGAGGTTGAGAGGTCTGCATTGCAGCTATCCAGTTCTTGGGGACTAGAGGGTGAAGCAAGGTGATCCTGGTCTGGCTGAGGAGTGGCAATATGGCATGGCTCGAGAGTCCATTCAGGTAAGCCCCACAATTGGGAGGGTTCAGACACATTTGCCTTCTCTGGTATTTGTAGCTAGCCACTCATACAAACACAAACAAAAATGACTTAACAAACCCAGTTTAACAACCCCTCCTGATGGTAATAGGCAGCATTACAGGTTAGTGCCCAGAAGAGGAACAGGGTGCCTGTGCATCCTCCTGTAAGGGACAGTGGTCATGGGATGAACATGGGTAGTATAAAAGGGGCCCTTATGACCAGAGTGGGAATGAGGTTTGGTGGGAAGGCCTAGTCAGCCAAGGATTTGAAGAAGCAGGAGGAGGGGTGCCATGTCCAGGTGCCCTTGTCTGATAGGTCCCTGTGTGCAAAGTTGAGGTGCTGGAGCAGTGCCCTAAAAGCCAGGGGCTGGCTGGGCAAGCCTTGAAGGCATGGTGAGCTTTGAGGCTGGGTACTAGGATACATGTTTGCTCTTGGATGGACAACCACACAAAGCAACTATCGCCCATCACAGGACATGGGTAAGAAGTGCACAATTTCCACTGCGGGCTCCCGCCTGAGTATGTGAGTGCCACATCATCTCCCAGTCTGAGTGTGGCGCAGAGTCTGGACACCCTGTTTATGATGCAGTCACTCAGTACATCTGCAGATCTGGCAAGTGACAGGTCAGACCTCGGCCACTCGAGGTGTTACCCAAACCCAATCAGCATGACAGTTGAAGCAGAAAGTTGCCTGTTAGTCGGAACAGAGAATCCCAGGGAGAGTGAGGGAATCCTGGGGTGCTTCCTCACGGAGGGCTGGCAAATGACATTTAGCCTGAAGACGATTCCCCACAAGATCTTTGCTGTGCTTTGAACTAATGGGGAGTGACATTAGTAATGTGCAGTCAGTCATCTGATGAATTAAGAGGATAAAAAGAACTGGGGCCAAAGCAGTGCACAGGTCAAAGGCTAAAGAGTCTCTCAGAGAATGTGAGAAGGGTCCATAAAACATAAGTTGACTTAATTCAAAACTAGAAACAGTGCACTCAGAAGACTCTTCTCAGCATGCTGTTTCTTGTTTTTATTAAGTGTATGGGTATCGCTAATATCCTCAGCAGCACCACTGGCTAGCACCAGGCAGGCTACAGATCTTATCTCTGGATGAAAGCTGGACTTTTATGGCTGTTATGCTTGGCAGTCCCAGGTAGGGAGAGCTGCAGTGCAGCAGCAAGAAGAGCTCTGGCTGCTGGCGGCCCTGCTATGTGTAGTGCCATCAGAGTTCCATGGCATAGTGGGAAATACTGGTCCACTAGGACCAGTATTTAAGAGAATAATCGCTCTGAAAACTTGGGTAATGTGTGCCTTTTCATGCCCAGTGAATGAAGGATTTGTTCAAAGTTCAGACATACAGTAAATAAAATGGGGACCAGTGTTTCCCAGATCAAAGGTAGCTAGGGTGGGGCAAGGTATACCCAGGGGTACTTAGGTTGGTTAGAGAAGAGAACAAGGAGAGTCCAGTACTAGGCTACAGGTCACACCGTATCATGCTACCAGGATCAGGAATCAGTTCAGAACACAGAGTTTGTATGAGTACTGTTAATTAACTATGAAAAGTCAAATGATTTAGGTCTCCGAACCAGCATGAATTACCTCTGTGCCATGCAATACCATCTGCCTAAGTAAAGGAATCAAATATCTGACATCCCTGCATCACAGTATTTATTTCCATTCCATCACACAAATGTACGCCTCCCAGTGATCCTGGAGAAAGGTGAACTGGGTAACCTGATTGTCTGTAAGGGTTCCCGCAAGCTCCACATCAAATCACCCCAAGACACGGCAATGTCTCAAGCCATGCCCACCCACATGCTAGGCACAGTCAGGTTGGTCCGCGCACCCAAGTGGGTGCAGCTTTGCTATGCGGAGGGATTGGCCCTCGGCCTCTCATCGGGGGCAGTTGCCGACGGCCCCAAGAGGGTGGGGTTAGGAGTGCCGCCCATCAGTACAGGAAGAGGCGGCCCCCTTGGCAATCAGCCCCATCGGTGGGGACCCAGGAGAGGGCTGGCACTGTCAGCTCCTGCAGGGAGAGGCCCGCAGGGTTCATATGAGTGGTCCCTGGGGATTTCTACCCTCTTGGGACCACTTATCATCCATGCAGTTTTTCCTTCTTCTTCTTGGTGGGTAACTTTTAAAAATTGTTTCTCCTGGTTGTTGTGTTTTATTTTTCTTCCGCTGCTTGTTTTGTTCCCACTCCTTTCTCACGGCCCCCCATCCACCCTCCCGTGGGCCTTTTCCTGTCAATGAATAAATTTTTTCACTGCCTCCATTGGCCCTTCCCCTGGCAGCTGCCGCCTACCCCCAAGTTCCATTCCTGCCAGCAGCAGCCTCCCCACCCCTGCAGTTTTCCGGTTTCTGCCTCCCCAGCTCTTCTCAGGTCCCGATTTTTGGTAGAGTTGGTGGGGTTTAATGGAGCCCGCCACATGGTTTTCAATTGTTTGGGCAGGGGTTTAGTTGGGCCTGCTTGGGCCTGTGATAGGAGCTAGGCCTTGCTGTTCTTCTCCCTTTGGTTTTTGGGTGGGGGGTCCATTCCAGTGTTTCCTTTGTATAGATCTGTATATTTGTCTAGAATTTATTTCCCTGTGGTGAGTGGCGGGCCCTGCCCAGGTGCTCTAGGCCTCGCCAGAAAGCAGTTGCCCCCAAGCGCCCGCGAAGGTTTTCTGTTTCTTTGTTGCCACCGAGCTCATGCTTCCCTTGCACCCGGTTTCTTTCTCGGTTGTTTCATTGATTCTATTTTTAGCTCCTATTTATATCCCCTTTAAGAGCACTGGCTCAAGTTTCCTCCGCACCAGTTCTGGAGCCATAGTTTGGGACAAGAGCAGGGTATTTATCCATATTGTTTTTGCTCCTGGCTTTTCATTTTCAGTCCTACTGTATCACCCTTTCAGGGGCCTTCTTGTGTTCCTGTTCGGATGCCAGCTTCCAGCTCTCGCTCTGGGGGGCGAGGGGCTGCTTGGTGCCACTGGCCGGCCTGCATTGGCGGTCGGGTTGCAGTGGGGGCTGGGCGCTCAGCCCCTCTGTTTCTCCTGACAGTCAGGCTGGGGTGCAGGCTGCCTACGGACATTTTTGTGGGAGGTTTTCCCCTGGGCCCTTCTGGGCTTGGGGCAGCCTGCGCAACTTCCCGCTGGGTCTTTCCCTTTGGTGGGGTGCTTTGCAGAGCGGAGGGTGTGCGGGCCGTGCCTGGGCCAGTCACTCTTTGTCGCATAGCCCCTGCAGCAGGGGAGGCACCAGGCGCCTGGCCCAGGCCGCCCACCTCTTGCCGGGCCGGGGAAGGAGTTTGGGCCTCGTGTTTCTGACGTGCAAATTATTTGGGTTTAGCCAGCAGTAGTGAGGCTCAGTGGTGTTTTGCCCAGGGTTTGCCCAGCTTCCTGGCAGGGCATCCCCAGGCTGTACATGTGGGGTTTGGTGATTAACCCGCAGTTGCAGCTGGCTCCTCAGCACGCATACGCGGCTGGCCTAGAGCGGACATTTGGTAGTTTTCGCGACTGCAGGCCAAGTTTTATTTAGAATTAAATATAAAATAAAAAAGTCTTGGCTTCTGTGCGGTTCACCAATGTGGAGGCCACATGCTGGGGTTTTCCTTGGGCTTAGGCACGTATCAAGTAGGCTCAGAAAGGAGGGGTAATAGGATAATCAGTGGAAGACATTTTTTCCAGGGTGTAGGTCAGTGGGTTATCATCTGCTTATGTTGTGGGTTGTGGGTTTGTTTGCCAGGTTAGTGGCCCACAGAGGCAGCAGAGGGTGGAAGTTGCAGCATTTGCGCGGGTTTCAAGAGTCAGGGTTTTGAGCTTTACATTCTTTGGTTAGTTGTGGAACAGAGTCGGTGGGATGGCTAACCAGTGGTCATGGGAAGGTGTGTAGAACTGACGAATATGTTTTGTTTCAATAGGTATTGCCACACTTAGCACTGCTTTGCCCCTCACGATTTATAGTTGAAAATGTCAGAAACACAGACATATCACGCTCAAGACAGCCAGGCTCCTCAAATTTCACACCAGCCCAGGGTCAAGGTCAAGACTACGCAGGTCTGGGAAGCCAGAACAACCTGTGGCCCAGGCTACCCAAACACAAGGGCAAGATCAAGCATTATATGAGGTCCTGCAACACCTTAAGGAAATTGGGGGGTCAGATTGGCTCTCGGTCATATCCAGGCTAGACCCAGAATTACTGATCACCCTACCAGGTGGGCAACAGCTGCCAGAGGCAGACCCTCCCACCTTAGCTGAATGAAGGCCTCAGGTACTGGCGGAGGTGGAGGGATGATAGCCCAGGCGGAGCCAGCCATTGGCCCGGCTATTAGAATTGGTAGTTCAAACAAAATCTGGTAAGAAAAAGGGCAAACGGGCAGAAAAAGCGTTAGACTTAACCAGTGGTGGAGTTAAGAAAATGGACTGAGAAGAAATGAAGCAGAGACAAAGAGAGCACAGTGACCATAGTCCAGCCAGGTGCAATCAATGACTAAGTGGGAGAAGCCCCTGTGGCACCCATGGTCCAACCACAAATTGGTGAGTATGAGGGGGATCAGGACAGTGATGTTTCTAGACTTGGTGTGTGTCGGATTCGGATAGCGAAGACAAGCAATCTAGTGAGGGCCCGGAGCGTTGCCTCTGAAATCTGCAGCTGGAGATTCAAAATATGCTAAATGGAGGCAAAACTTGAGAGATAGGGCTAAGGCTACGGAGGTGAGGGAAAGGGACGGGAACAGAAGAGGTCTATGTGCGTGGGAGGCAGGATGGGGGCATTCACCAGCAGCTAGACCCTAAAAAACACAGGGCGATCAGTGGGGGAAATGCAGGTAACCAGGTGCAGGTGGCCTGGGGCTCTGGGGACAATTCATCACCGGCACTGCCATGGCCTCACATGGCAACATAACACCTTCCTGTGGCCATTTATGTACGGGGCATGCAACATGCCCACCACTTGGGCATCGATGAACTTGGGGACCATTCGCACTAGTCCCCCACCACCCCTGCAGGGTGTTATGACAGCTACTAATGCATGGTCTCATGCATTTCCAGCCAACAAGCCAGGCAAGGGCACTTTCTCAGGGTCAGGCAGGATACAAGGCACAGTGCATGATAGACTGGCAAGGGTTGATGACACAAAGGGGTCTGAGCCTGCTAAGAAGAGGACAATGAAAATCCGATCAGGTCACCAGAGACATGGAGAGGTTCAGCAGATCACCCCAGGGCCGAGGCAATGCCTGTGCAGCCATCCCAGTGCAGTAGCTACAGGGTGCTGTGGCAGGGTGGTAGTGCAGGGAGCTGCAGTCCAGGTATGGAGAGAAGCACTGCTCCTCCAGTACAACCTCCGCAGGAGAATAAGGAAAATTCGTGTCAGGAACAGAAGGGTGGGAAACGGTTTCGCATCAACAGGAGCCACTCCCACAGCTCCAGCAGGGATCAGTACAACCAACACCCAACACTCAGAACCGGACCGTTGGGCCTATGCCGGGTAGAAGACCCACTGGGGATCACTTATCGGACACGATTAGAGAAAAAATTGGAAGGGGAATTTATAGATATGTTATCGTTATTATACAGGAAGATCCGGAGGTGAACGATGAGAAAAGAATAAACAGGAGAGGCCACGGAGGCCGAAAGTACCTTTCACATTTGAGAACTGGGCCACGCATTTGACATATTTATTTATTTAGCGTTTGTTGACCAGGTAGGTACACTAGACAATCTGTATGCCTATTTTCAGGTACGCACCCGGGGAGTACAATGAAAATACAGGTTCAAACAAGGTACATAACAACAAGAAGGGCAATGTTTAGAGTTACAAGAGAGCAAGATAAACATAGTCTACAGTGAGCAGTAATCGTAAAATAAACATATACATACAGAATAAATAAACTAACACATTCAATGTTAATTACATTGCATGAGTGATCCTATTTGCGGGGCTACTTAATTCATAAGCAGATGGCAATCAATCACATTCTACCCAGAGTTAAAGGACAGTAGGCAGTGAGTCAGATGGGACCAATTTGAGACTCCATAGGTGGTTTGGGACACCCACAGACCGAGGAATGTTTCAAGTGCTCCCACAGGAATTCCAGAGACACAGTTGGGAGGGGAGGAATGTACATGGACAGGAAGGGAGTTCCATAGCCTCAGAGCACATGTAGCAAAGTCCCTATCCCTCATTGGGTTCGGTATGTGAACTTTGAGTACTGCCGCACTCTGAGACCCAAGGGAAGTAGGAGGAGGATACAGCAGGCATGAGAAGCAGCTAGCCCCGTGGGTGCCAGTTCTGAGCACCTTCCTCACGAAGCAGCCCAACCCGTATTTCAAGTGATTGGCCGGGAAAGCCAGCTCAGTTTGTCGTATAATTTACAATGGTGGGTGAGACGTGGGACAGCCAGGGCAAAGCGACAGATGTTGTTATAGGTCGTGTTCCACCTGGCAAGGTGGACCTTGGAGGTGCTAGCTAACAGAAGGCCATAGCTTAGTGAAGAGAGCAGTACACCTCTGGCCAGTGCCAAGCGAGCTGTAGAAGTCAAATTTTTCTTTGCCCTGTAGGCAAGACCCAGTTTGCAGTTTACGGTTCTGCAAACATTTAGGATGTGACTCCCAGGTCGAGTTGGGAGTCAAGTGTAACCCCAAGGTATTTTATTGAAACTGTGGTTAGGAGGGGAGAGCCATTCACACCACTGACACATAGAGGGACAGGGGAGTCCTTGATTTGGCTGCTGACCCAAAGAGCATGGCCTGAGTTTTTTCAGATTAAGGACCAGCTTGTGAGACGTTACCCAGGCTTAAGTATTCTTAAAGGCCTCACTCAGCTGAAGGTTAAGAACCCCAATGTCTCGAATGTGCAAGGATGACACAGATCATCTGCATAAAGGTGACACTACAGTTGGAAGCAGCAGCAGCAGGGAGGTTGTTAACAAATGCAGAAAAGAGAAGGGGCCCCAAACTGATCCCTGTGGGACACCAGAGGTCACCAGAGTGGGGTCAGAGAGGACCTTGTTGAATTTAGTCTGCTGTTCTGCCCTGGAGGTAGTTTCTCAGTCAACTCAAGGCAGGAGGACAGGCCTAAGGACTGCATCTGTGAGCAGAGTAATGCATGGTGTACAAGGTCAAAGGCCTTGGATAAGTCTATGAATATAGCCCCAGAGAGTTCGCCCTGGTCCATGGCCCTGATGCTGGTAGAGACAGAGACAAGGGCAGTGGTCATGCCATACCCTTTAGGATATCCATGCTGTGCAGGGGACAGCAACTTATGAGTCTGAATATACTCTGTAAGCTGTTCAGCCACAGTTTTTCTAAGAGTTTATTAATGGCCGAGAGGATGGTAATTGGATGATAGTTGTCCAGGACTTTGGGGTTACCTTGCTCGGAACGGGACAATCCTTGCTACTTTCCACATACCAGGGATAACACCAGTGGCAAGGGACAGATTGAAGATATGTGCCACTGGATGGCAATGTGGGGAGCACCCAGGTTCAGAAGCTTGGGCCCATGTTATCATGGCCAGCGCTTGAGTGTGGGTAGAGACCAGAGAGAAGTCTCTGCATCTCCTTGACAGACACAGCCCTGAGATAAAATAATGGGCGAGAGGGGTGAGCCTCCTGAGGGACAGCGCCGAGGGCCACAAAATCCCCTACAGCAGGGAAAGAGGAGGTAAGTGCAGACAAGTCCGAAAAGTGGGAATTTAAAGCATTAGCAATCGTGGAGTGGATTATTACAACTTGACCTCCAGTGATCATATCAGAATCCCTAGAGCTAGAGGAGCCGCTGACTAAGTTTTTATGTTCCTCCAGAACCTTCATGAGTCCTTAGCAGAGCTTTATATGGGATGAAGACCCGATAAGCTTGAATGCACAGCTTAATTACAGGGGTACCATTAAATTTGCCAATTATCATTTGATGGATATGCTAACTAAAATACGATGAACAATTTAGTCAAAATTATCTAGGCAGCCCAATCTCAAATGGGAAAATACTCACATAGATCTCTGGTTCACTATATGACGCTGTGGAAGACCAAATGTGGTAACGTATATGGATAGTGGTCATGTTATTGCCAGACAAGCAGGGTGACTACAAGAAGGACCAGAGAAAGGCGGTAGGTAAACATAGAAACATAGAATTTGATGGCAGATAAGGATCGCTAGCCCACCAAGTCTGCCCATTTCCCTACGTGAACGGATAAGCTGCAGATCCTAGTTAACCAACAGCCTACTTCCTCCTACCCCCCATTAGAATTGCCTTATGTCTGTCCCATGCATTCTTGAATTCTCTACTGTTTTTGATTCTCCTCAGGGCTGCCCACGAATCCCATAACCCTCTCTGTGAAGAAATACTTCTCACATTACCTTTGGAGCCGTCCCCTCTATCTTCAAATTGTGTCCCCTTGTTCTTGCACATCTCTTTTCTGAAAGATGCTACCCTCTTGGACTTTGTTGATTCCTTGAGGTATTTGAATGTTTCTATCATGTACCCCTCCCTCCTCCTTTCCTTGAGGCTACACATCTTAAGCTCCTTTAGTCTTTCTTCATATGTTTTCTGGTGCAGATCCTGCACCATTTTGGTTGCACCCTCTGACAGCCTCCACCCTGTCTATGTCTTTGGAGATGGGGTCTCCAGAACTGTACACAATACTCCAGATGTGGTCTTACCAACTGTCTGTACAGAGGGCCAACAACTTCCTGTTTTCTACTGGTGATGCCTCTCCTATGCATCCCAGTATTCCCCAGCCCTCCTTACTGCCTTCTCACATTGCTGGTCCACCTTTAGGTTGTCTAATATGACTACCCTCAGGTTCCTTTACATTTTGTTGTTGTCAGTATCTCACCCCCCATTGTGTACTATTCCCTGGTTTTTGTTTCCCAGGTGCATTACTTGCACTTCTTTGTGTTGAATCTAAGCTGCCATACATTTGAACATTCCTCCAACCTTGCCAAATCCCTTTTCATCCTTACCACCCTAGCTTATGATCAACCCTGTTGCAGATCTTGTGTCATCAGTATTTACTGAAGAGAAGGTAAGGCAGGGCCCACAATTCTGCACCATGGACACAGGGAGGAGGGAGGTGTTCACTAGTCCCTTCACAAAATAAAGGATCCTACAAGAGCTCAATAAGCTCAGGGTTGACAAGGCAATGGGACCTGATGGCATACATACCAGGGTACTAAAGGATCTAAGGGTGGAACTAGCAGAGCCATTATCAGAACTGTTTAGTGAGTCTCTGAGCACAGAAGAGGTCCTAGAAGACTGGAGAAGGGTTTTATGTGATCCCGCCCACAAAAGTGGTAGCAGGGAGGAGGCAGGAACTACAGACCAGTCAGTCTTACCTCAGTAGTGGGCAAGATTATGGAGACACCCTTAAGGAAAGGATAGTGCAACACCCGAATCCATAGAAACACAGGATCCAAGACAGCAAGGGTTTACAAAGGAAGGTTCTGTCAAACTAATCTCATAGATTTCTTTGAATGGGTAACCAGAGTGGTGGATAAAGGGGATCAGCTGATGTTGCCTACCTTGACTTCAGAAAAGTTTTCGATACTGTTCCACATAGAAGATTGATTAATAAGCTGGTAGGCTCGTGGTGGTCAGACGTTGGTCAACTGGGTGGCAAACTGGCTGACGGGCAGAAAACAGAGAGTGGTGGTAAACGGTATACAGTCAGAAGAGATGCAAGTCGTAAGTGGGGTACCCTTAGATTAGTTCTGGGGCCAGTCCTCTTCAATATCTTCATCAGTGACATTGCAGATGGACTGAGGGTAAGTTTGTCTGTTTGCAGATGACACCAAGATCTGCAACAGAGTAGATGTTCCACATGGGGTGGGCAGAATGAGAAGAGATCTGGATAAACTAGCAAAATGGTCAGAAGAGTGGTAACTGGGGTTTAATGCAAAGAAGTGCAAGATCATGCACATAGGGAAGAGAAGCCATGAAGCCACCTATAGGCTGGGAGGGGAGTTGCTGGCAGTCACAAGGGAAGAAAGAGACTTAAGGCCACCATCATCGATGACCTGAAATCATCCAAGCAGACCTCTAAAGCAGTAGGTGGCACAGAGGGATGTTGTGTGTATTAGTAGGATTATACAAGTCGGAAGAGGGAGTTAATAATTCTCTTTACAAGACACTGGTTAGGCCTCCATCTGGAGTACTGCGCAGTACTGGAGGCCACACCTTCACAAGGACATTAGCCAAATTGAGGCAGTCCAGAGAAGGCAACCAAATGGAGCAGGGACTGCATCAGAAAACATATGAGGACAGATTAACTGAACTCAATATGTATACCCTGAGCAAAGGAGGGAGAGAGGTGATATGATTGAAACATTCAAACACCTTAAGGGCATTAACAAGGTAAAAGAGTCTAACATGTTTCAATATTAAGAAAAATAGCAGAAAAGGACACAGTATGAGATTAGAGGAGGCCGATTAAGGGTAATGTGAGGAAGTTCTTTCACAGAAAGGGTGGTGGATGCATGAACGGCCTACCTCAGAAAGTGGTGGATGTGAATACAGTGCAGGGCTTCAAACAGGCATGGAGAGGCATAAGGAGAAATACAGATGAGTATGAATAGATAGGCCATTGACAGAGCAAAGGTCTATGGCACATTCATAAGGTAGAAAAGAAATGGGCAGACTGGAAGGGCCTTGTGGTCCTTATCTGCCATCAACTTCTATGTTTCTATGTTTCATCTGCAAAGACACATACTTTCCTTCCAGTCCCTCTGCAATGTCACTTATAAAGACATTAAAATGACCAGCCCCAGTACTGAACCCTGCAGTACCCCACTAGTAACCCCTTTCTTCACTGTGGACTCCATTTACTATTACCCGCTGTGTTCTGTTGTCCAGCCAGTGTTCTACTCAGGCTACCACCCTGGGACCCACTCCCAGGCTGGCTAATTTGTTTATTAATCTTTGTGTGTCATATTAGGACGGTCCTCTTCAATGTCTTTAGAAGCGACATTGCAGAAGGACTGGAAGGAAAAGTATGTCTCTTTGCAGATGACACTAAGATCTGCAACAGAGTTGATGCACAGGGTGGGGTGGAAAGGATGAGAAGGGACTTGGCAAGGTTAGAGGAATGGTCAAATGTATGGCAGCTTAGATTCAATGCTAGATGTGCAAGGTAATGCACCTGGGAAACAAAACCCAGAGGAAGAGTACACAATGGGGGTGAGATACTAACAACAACAAAAATGGAAAGGTACCTGGGGTAGTCTTATCAGATGACCTAAAGGTGGGCAAGCAATGTGAGAGGGCAGCAAGGAGGGTTGGGGTTACTGGGATGCATAGGGAGAGGCATCACCAGTAGAAAACAGGAAGTTATTATCCTCTGTACAGACAGCTGGTGAGACCCCATCTGGAGTACTGTGTGCAGTTCTGGAGACCCAATCTCCGAAAGACATAGACAGGATGGAAGCTGTCCAGAGGAGGGCAACTAAAATGGTGCAGGGTCTGCACCAGAAGACATATGAAGAGAGACTTAAGGAGCTTAATATGTATAGCCTCGAGAAAGGAGGGAGAGGGAGGACATGATAGAAACTTTTAAGTACCTCAAGGAATCAACAAAGTCCAAGAGGTAGCATCTTTCAAAAAGAGGTGTGCAAGAACAAGAGGGCACAATTTGAAGATGGGGGGTGGCTCAGAGGTAATTTAAGGAAGTATTTTTTCACAGAGAGGGTTGTGGATGCATGGAACAGCCTTCGGAGGAGGTTGTGGAGTCAAAATCAGTGGGGAATTCAAGCATGCATGGGACAGCTAAGGCAATTCTGGGGTGGGGTAAGAAGAAGTAGGCTGCTGGTTAACTAGGATCTGCAGCTTATCCAGTAGGTAGGGAAATGGGCAGACTGGGTGGGCCAAGCGTCCTTATCTGCCCAAATTCTATGTTTCTATGTTTCAAATGCCTTGCTAAAGTCTAGGTAGGCTACGCCCACAGCCCCCTCCCTGGTCTCACTACTTTGTCACCCAGTCAAAGAAATCAATCAGATTTGTCTGACATGACCTTCCTGCTATGAATCCATGCTGCCTTGGGTCCTGTGCCCAACTGGCCTCTAGGTACTCAACAATTCTTTCCTTCAAAACTGATTCCATCATTTTCCCTACCACTGAGGTCAAACTGACAGGTCTGTAGTTTCCTGCCTCTGTCTTGCTCCCACTTTTGTGAAGCGGAATCACATCTGCCCTCCTCCAGTCCTCACGTACCACACCATCCTCCCATGATTTATTAAAAGGGTAGTCAGTGGTGTTACTAGTTCTTCCTTAGTTCTTTTAGAATTCTGGGGTGAATCCCATCAGGCCATATTGCTTTGTCCACCTTCAATTTTAAGAGTTCTTTCAGAACCCTTTCTTCTGTGAAGGACTA
Organism: Neoceratodus forsteri; assembly: GCA_016271365.2. Lineage (NCBI taxonomy): Eukaryota > Metazoa > Chordata > Ceratodontiformes > Ceratodontidae > Neoceratodus > Neoceratodus forsteri. The sequence continues at coordinate 36,070,349 of CM057459.1, forward strand.
ATATCAATCCACCTATCCAGAGTGCTTCTATTGTCTGGATTAGGTATCTCCCCTGCTTTTCCATTGTGAATACTGAGCAGAAGTGTTCATTCAGTATCCCTGCTTTTTCACTGTCGCTCTCTGCCCAACCACCTTCCTCTTTATTCAGCCTCAGTATCCTGCCTTAGTCTTTCTTTGCTCCCTAATGTACCTATAAAAGGTTTTATCCCCTTCTTAACTGAGTCAGCTATCTTTTCCTCGGTTTGGGCCTATGCTATTCTGACTGCCTTCCCCTTCCTTCTGCTTTAACTTGTACAGTTCTCTGTCCCGCTCTTTCTGTGTTTCCTTATACTTCCTGAATGCTATCTTTTTCTCTTACCCTCCCTGCCACTTATTTTGAGAAACAGTGTTTTTTTTTCATTTTGATTTATTTGTTTCACTCAAAGGCTTGTTGCCTCTGTGATGGTGGTTTTGTTGTTTCCTATTGTTGCTCCACCCCACCTTCTTGCCTGTTTGCTAGTGCTTTTCTGAGGTACTCTCCATTTTGATAAAATCAGCCCTCCTGAAGTCCAGTACCTTCACTTTGTATGGCTTGACTCTACAGCTAAGTTTACTGTGAACCACACTGTTTGGTGGTCACTTGTTCCTAGATGGCTACTCACTTCAAGATCAGAGATCCTCTCTCCATCCCCATATGGAGAGTACCAGGTCTAAGATTACTTCCTCCGAGTGGGTTCCAAAACTAGCTGTCTGAGGCATGCCCCTGTAGGGCATCAAGAATGGCCCTGCTTTTGGATGTGGCTGCAGCAAAGGTGCTCCAGTTAACATCTGGCATATTCAGGTCCATCAGCAATATCTCCCTTTCTCTGCCATCCCAAGGATGCCTTCTATCATTTCCTTGTCCATTTCCTCCCGAGACGGGGGTCTGTGTACAACCCTGTGCAGATTGTGGTGCCATTTCCAGTCTCCAGAGTGACCCACAGTGCCTCCTCTCCTCCCTGTTTACCCTTTAGTTCTGTCGCTTTGATCCCTTCCCTTACATAGAGAGCTACTCCTCTTCTTCTTCCTCCCTGTCTCTCCTGTAGATTATGTACCCTGGTATGGCGACATCCCAGTCATGGTTCTCTGTGTACCATGTTTCTGTGACAGCCATGATACCCAGGCATCCCTCTTCTATCAAGGCCACCAGTCCAGGGAGCTTTTAAGTAGACTACGGTCATTGGTACTCATTACCCTCCATTTTTTATGGCTTTATTTCTTTTGCCCCATCCCTGTCCTTACTGCCTTTGTCTTTTCTCCATTTTACCCTGCCCTTCTCCCTATCGACTGCTCTATCTTGGTGTTTACCTCACCTAACTACCCTGGGTTTTTTTGGGGCTAGGATTTCCTTCTCCTTGTCAGTGCCTCCCTTATAGTTTAAATGCTTGCCAACGAAGCATTTAAACCTATCACCTAGGACCCTGGTTCCTCCTGGATAGATGCAGACCATTGCACCTCTATAGGCCTACATCCCTTCAAGTGGAGCCCCAGTCCCCAATGAAGCCAAATCCCTGAGCTCTGCACCAGTTTTTCAACCAGTCATTGAATCCCATGGTGGAGTACCCTAGACTCATCCATGCCATAGACAGGTAGCACTTCCAAGAAAGTTACCATGTGTGCTACTTGTCTAAGGTCCTTCCCAACTCCACAAACTCCTGGTGCACTGCTCTGATCCCATTCTCAGCCAGGTCATTTGTCCCTAGGTAGATAATGACATCCAGCTCACTCCCCCATGCAGCTGCTCTCACGATCCTGAGGATTCATTTCCTGTCTCTCCAAGCCATGGTGCGGGCAGGCACCTACCTCCCTTCCTCTCCTTCCTCCACCAGTTCTACCCCTAACAATTGAGTCCCCACTAGGAGTTGTTTCCTTCTGTGGGGTCCTGTGCCACCCTCCTGTGGGTCTCCATTGTGGAGGTTCCTAGCATCCTCCTTGGCCTCCACTGCAGGTGCCTCCACAGAGGAACCATGCTCCGCCAGAGTGGAGAATGAATTGTGGAGAGGCACAACTGGCGGGATGCGCCTCTGTTCCACCACTCTCACCTCCCTGAGCCTGTGGTCCAACCACTCCTCATTCTTGGCAAACTCTGAGGTAGTGGCAGTGGCCTGGGTGGTCCCTGGGTGGGGAGCAGGTTTCTCAAATCCTTGCCAGGTCAGCATGGAGACGAATAACCTCCCTCAGACCAGAGAGGTGCCTGCAAACAGGGCAGCAACGCAGTCTCCAGAATGTCTCCGAAGACTGTTGCTCTGCAGCCAGTGCATTGCACCACTCCCCACATTTTGTGTCCCTTCCTGTTACAGATGCTTTTCTTCTTTTTTTGTTCTTGTGTTAGTGTGTAAGCTTCAGGAGTGTCTCTACTCCCTATTTAGTGTGCTGTGCCTTTAAGGACATGAACAGGTGTATGTTGTTAGCAGTTTTGGGAAGTGATGTCAGAACCCCTGCTATAAAGGAAGTGTGTGCTTGGGGCAGGTGGGGTGAGGGGCGGTGGGTGGAGTAAACCTATGCCATCCAGAAACAATCACCTACAACTCTTACCCTGCACCTCGGGAGTGCCTTCCTTCCTTTCAGACACCTATTTCACAAAGGTTATAACAGGTCTAGTCACAACTGACTGCAAATATCTCCCAGCTACAGTTCCTCCTGGCAAATTAAAGCTAAAACTAAGAAAAGTCAACCCCAAAAACAGAATCAATACTAGTTACTTACACAGGTCCAAAAGTAATAATTCAGTTCAGTGTAGTCTAGAAAATAACCTCCTTGATTTAAGGAAGCTTCAGCTGCTTTCTCTCTCTCTCTCTCTCTCTCTCAGCAACCAGGCCTGTTTATATTATAACAAAGGAAATGTTTTAGTTTCTTTTGTAAATACAGCCATATCTGCAAACAATGTGGAGGAGAACACAGGGTTGCAGACTGCACCCGCACTCCTCCAGAAAACAGGCAACGAGGGAGCCGGGGAGAAAGGAAAGGGACTGGGAAGACTGGCTAATTCACTAGTACGCATAGACTTGATGGAAACCTGGCTCTCCTGCTACCCTGACAAAACAACAGCAAAATATTTACATGACGGTTTCAAACACGGCTTTAGGATCCCATAGAAGTGGCCAAGGTGGCAACCACAGCTCGCAACCGTATGTCTGTGAACTTACTCCACAATATCATTGAGAAAAAGGTTGCCAAGGAGGTGGAGGCAGGCAGGTGTGGCGGGACCATTTGACTATCCCCAGTTCACAACCTCAAGGTATCCCCATTGGGGTTGGTCCTCAAGAAGGCAGAAGGGGAATACAGGCTGATCCATCACCTGTACTACTCGAAGGGTACCTCTGTAAATGACTTTATCGACCCTGAAGATTGCACAGTACAGTATGCATCATTCGATGTGACACTGTGCCAGATACAAGAGCTGGGTCACGGGGTAATGATGGCAAAAACGACATCAAGTCAGCTTTCCGCTTTACCAGTGCATCTGGGCGATCATGATCTACTGGGTTTCAAATTTAGAGGCCAATGGTACATGGACAAGGCAATGCCATAGGTTGCTCTGTAAGCTGCTCAGCTTTCAAAGCATTTTCAAGTTTCTTGGAGGGCCACCAGAAGGCGGATCCCAAGGGGAAAAAGAAGTTTAAAAAATACATGTGGGATACTCTGCGGGGTTTCACCGCACTAATGAGGTATTTTGGTGTCCCTTTAGCTCAGGAAAAACAGAAGGTCCCACCACCCGCCTCTCTACCTGGGCATAGAAATAGACTCTGAGGCCATGGTTTCTACTCACCGCAAGACAAGGTCTCTGTTGAGCAGGATGGTAAGTGACATGGAAAGAGCAAAGAAAGTGACCCTAAAGCAGCTACAATCTGTCACAGGCCACCTGAATTTTGCATGCCGCATAATCCGTCCAGACAGACCATTCCTCAGGTGGATGGCCTCTGCCACAGTGGGGCTTTAAACCATACCAACACATCAGACTGACGAGGGCATAAAAGCTGACCTGCAGGTATGGGAACTCTTTCTGCAAGATTTTAATGGTATCACCATCCTGCAGACAACGGCAGACTAGCTATTTGATCTGCACATGGTTACAGATGCATCAGGTGGTATTGGCTTTGGAGCATTCTGGCAAGGACATGGTTTGCAGAGTGCTGGCCACAGGAGTGGGTAACAAGGGGCCTCACAAAAACATATTGCTCAATTGTTCCCTATCATGATGGCAGTAAGGGTGTGGGGCACAAACTTGAGAATAAGAAAGTGCTGTTCCATACAGACAACAGGGCAGTAGTGGACATACTGAACTCACAGACTTCCTGTTCGAAGAAGTGATGAAGGTTCTATGGGTCTTTGTGTTATGCTGCCTAAGGTACAACATCTCTTTCAAGGCACATCATTTGCCAGGAAAGAAAATGTCATTGCTGATGCCTTGTCTCGGTTGCAGCTTGAGCACTTCAGGCGGCAAGCCCGTGGACAGAACCACTCTCCACGCAGTTACCAGAAGCAGTCTGGAGGCTTGAACCAAGATTGCAGCAATTGGTACAGCTCGCTGTGGCCCTCAACATGGAGGAAATACATAGATAGCTATGAGTCTTTCCAGGAATTCTGAGGTCACAAGGTAAGCGTGGCACTGCGCAACACCCAAAGACAAGTTCAAAGCTACGTGCTCATTAGAAAGCCTTGGTAGCTCTCCAGCAGCTATACGCCTACAACTGGCGGGCACTGCATTCCTACATAAGACCAAGGGTTTCCGACCCAACTAACAGTTTCATCACAAAGAAAATGTTACAAGGCATGGTGAGATCCATAGGAAAAGGCAGATACAAGGAAGCCCATAGGCTTAACTGAACTGTCCAGCCTCCTGAACGCACTGTCAGTCACTTGTAGCTTGGGCTATGAAACAAAGCTGTTTAGGACCCTATCACTTGTGTATTTTTGTGGCATTTTGAGTGTCGGAGATGGTACCGCAGTCTAACTCAATGGGTCAGAACACAAATCTCTAGTTCAATGATTCTGCCATCCTGCAAGACAGATTGTGTCTTCAGCTGCAAAATCAAAGACAAACAAATTAGGGCCCCAGCCACCATAACACTGTTTAAGGCCCCCGTAGGGAACATTTGCCATGGTTATTAATGAAAGAGTATGTAGAAGGGAGGCCAACGGGCCCTGGGCATTTACTCATCCATTGGGATGGAAACCGTCACAAGGTGGCAGTTCTCAGCCATCCTACGAAAGGTTTGTGGATGGCTGGCCTAAATCAATATCGTATAACACACATTCATTTAGAATTGGAGCGGCCACCGAGGCAGCCAGGCGTGGGCTGAAGGAGGAACAGATCAAAGAGGTTGGCAGATGGCCATCAAAAGCCTATAGGGGTTACATTAGGCCCAGCACAACCCATCAGGGAGTAAGGCTGGAGGGTCCGCACAGATAAAAAATGAACAACAAAAAGGTGGCACCTATACACATTTTCTGGTTTGTTTTACAGGCATGACTATTGCAACAACACAGATATGAATTGGGGTCATTCTACACATGAGGGAGGCCTAAATGAGGGTGAAAAACGACCTTACACAAGGCAGCTGGGCATCCCGAGATGTCGAGCTGTTATACAATGGGCAGAAAAAGGGGAGGAAGTGGGGGCACTTGTGAAACTACTTTCAGATTGGGCCTACATCGTCAACCACCTGATGCACTGGTTATCCACTTGGGAGGGAACAAACTGGTCACGCTGGGGCCCCAGATTAATTGGGGAAAGAAAGAGGGACTGGCCTGTCTCAAACAACTGTTGTCTCGCACCATTCTGGCATGGAACAGAATCATCCCGCGCCAGCAGTGGCGTGGGGAGTGAATGATGGGAGCCATTGGCAAAGCACAAGGTTAGTGAATAGGGAAATGTCCTATTTTGTGGCCTCGCTTGGGTGGAGATTATCAGGCATTTCCTTATCATTAAGATGGATAAGAGCCTATATAGCCGTAATGGGGTTCATCTGTCAGACATTGGGAATGACATTTTTAACAACACACTGAATAATTTCTGAAACGTACTATTTGGGAAAAGTAAGATCCCTTGGGCATTAGTGGGAGATACTTGTTAGCATCGTATGTAGTGGCGGTAATTCATGGCTGACCCTGGGTGAGGCTCCGGACATAAAGAGAAGCTGCGACTGGGTGTCACAGGAGAGGAGGCATGACACGTAAGGACGGGTATGCTTCCAGGACCTGGGGAGGAAGACACCCAGGTATGCACCGAAATGCTGGGAGCCAAGATTCGAATGGGGAGTGCAGCCCTGGGCGGCATGCTCCTCATCAAAGGGTCTAGGAAGCCCTAAATTTGGGAAGATGGGGAGGGCAACTGTCCAGAAGGAAGGCACAGCCCTCGACGGGTCTGCTTGACTAATGGGCCAGAGTTCCTCTCAAATAATTGAAGAAGGACCTGGGTTTCAGCACAAACATAAATTTGCTGCCCAAGGGTCTTACTGTAGAGTGATATTTGATGTACATGGAATTAGGATTTATATATATATATATATATATATTAATGTATATATCTGTGATGAATGAATTTTGATTAAGTAAAAGAGTTGCGGCCTTTTGATTTGGGGGTCCGCTTTGGGCACATGCCTAGCCTGCTTTTTAGAAACCCTTTGAAATATAATCAGTCTTTTAATAACGCGGACAGGACTGCGTTTGAAGTAGACACTTATCGGCAAAATATAATACACGGAGCTTTAGGACTAATACAGACCATCTTTGAGTTCAGTGTACAACTGTTTCTAATTACCTCTCTGACTTCCCTCTGAACTTCTAGGTTTGGCACCAGAGCTCAGCAGACTACTGCTACCCAAACTGCTTTCGGTCAGAGCTCATCAAAGACTCTAGTAGAAAGCTCGGGCCTCGAACAGAAGCGCTCAGCCGGTTTTGACCAGCTACAAGGCGTTTCTTATCTAGGCTGTCTGAATTTTGACAACTTTTTGAGATTTTTCACAGGATAATCCTCTCCGTACCGGGACCTAAAACATACAGGGCGTCGGTAATCGCTAACTCGATACTGGCTTATTTAGCTGCAGTTCTCGTCGCTCAACAAAGTTTCACGCGATCCGCGAGGTAAGTCTGAAAATGGCACTTTATGTTTATTCTTCCTCGCCTCTTTCGCCTGGAATTGCTTTGATGGTCTGCAAGACACATTCAAAAGACTTCTAAGGCTGTAGAGCAGGAAGAAAGCCAGTTACCTTTATAGCTTGAAACTGCTATTGCATGGAGGAAACAACCCGTCAAGTAAAATTATTCAGTAGGACTAAAAGTACCTGAATAGTAAATACCAGTGTCATTTTTGTAAACGAAAATCGGCCATAAGAAAGAGCAAAGCCGATTTCAGATGGTGCAGTGTTTTGCATGGCCACAGTTGATCGAGACTGCTGCGCTTGTAGTTCATCTGCGCGCAGCTGGCTTGCTTAGCAGCCCACGCCGCTGACAGTGAAACGCAGGGACTGGCGATGTAGGCGCAAAGGAAATCAAGAAATGATAAACACATTTAGGGTTGCAGTTGCCTACTTGCCACATAGTTGGTTGATCGAGTACATCTCTGAATTTTAATGGTTTGGAGCTCCCCCAAAGTCCTTTCCATCCAGTATCCGATTACACATGGTCTTCCCTTCAAGTTTACCGCTGTAACTGATGGGTTAGAAAGTTTCCACCATCGAGTCAAAACTGATTTTTAGTTTACTGTAACATATATATATATATATATATATATATATATATATATATATATATATATACACACACACACACACACACATATGCACATGCATGCCTCTCAACCTTTGTCCCCAAATGTGGAACATTGTCTTTCAGAATGTGGAACACTTAATCAAATCTTTACTTAGGAAGTTCAGAACACTGTTAAAATGTTTGTACTTATGTTCAGAGTGTCTGTTATTAATCAAATAATATATTTTTGCATAATTTACTATAGATTTTGCTTTAAAATGTTACTACTGAATGTGGGACAAGTCCTCACAATGTGGAACAAGGAGCTTTTGTTAAGTAAAATGAGAACATTCCTGGTATTGTGGTACAGATGAGAGGTATGCACACACGCACGCACTACTCTCCTCACTCACACTCTTTGTCTGTCTCTGCTGTTTAGTATATTATCCGCTACAAGTCCTTAGCCTTGGGTGTTTAAAAGGGTGGTGGTGCTCCCACCCTCTGATGGCAGCCTAGATAGCTGATGCACCTCTACCATTTGTGAGGGAAGGAGGTTCACTTTAAAAGCAGAAGATGGACAAACCAGAATCTGTCATCTAGAGCCAAGACAGAGCTGAGGCAGGGGTCTGGCTTGACTCTGTGAGTCAAAGCATGAGCTGAGCCAGGGCTACTGACAGTATCCTCGTGAGCTGCTGTTGCACAAGGTTTCAGCCACCGCACTAACTGCTCAGGCTGTCAAAAATGCTTTCTTTGACCATAACTGACTTGGCTCTCAATTAGTTACAGAGGTCCAGCTAGAGTCAAGCACTAGACTCGATCCAGACTTGAGCGAGATGTGGCTCGTCCCCTCTGACGGGAGCCCCTGTACATATGTGTATTTCAACACTAACTGAAAACATCAGTACACATAACTGAAACCAAGTCGCTATTGGGTGGTGATGGAAGTCTAATACTTGCATCCATCTGTTGAAAAGTATCCATGCACTGCTGCCCTGCTGTCCATTTGGTGTTCTAGGTTTCTCCATCCAGTGCCCAGGGCAGTGTCTCTTTTTGGGGAGAAGAGTTCGTGAGAGCCTAGTAATTTAACCACTTTGTAATGTTTATTCAAATTTTGTTTGCAAATGTTAAAAATAAAGCAGTTTCCACAGCGTATAGTAGACATAGAACATACAGACTGTTGGCAGTAAAAGACCCAAGAATCCATCCATCCTGCCTGAAGAGGTATCCCTACTTTATCCCCTGACTGAATGTCCTGATGCGTGTCTCCCTCCGCTTGAATTCCTACCCTAGTTCCTGTTGGTGGAGCTGTCAGTTCCTGCATCCTATCCCAGCCATGCTTGAACCCATTTATAGTCCTGCCCCCACCACCTCGGTCAATATATTACATGTCTCAACCAACTCCAGTTAAGCAGTGCTTCCTTACATCCTCCTGACTTTTCACCATACCAGCTACATTCATGCCCTTTCATTCCTACCCTATTTCTGTTAAATAGGTCCTTGCTAGTCACGCTTTTATTCCCCTTAGAACTTGTAGGTCTTGGTCTTGTTGCTCTTCTCTTTCTGGCTTCCAGCAGTACATGTTCAGGGCCTCTAGCCATCCTTCATAGGATCTGCACCATTTCCCCAGACTCATCTTGTGGAGATCCTTTGCTGCACTAACTCCATTCTATCCCTGTTCTTTCTGTCATGTGGACTCCAGAAATATGCAAAGAAGCAGAATAGCGCAGTGGTTTAAGGCTCTGAGCTGCAAATCTGGAGATCTGGGTTCAATCCCACAGCCCCACTTGACATATACTATGTGACCCTGAGCAAGTCACTTAACTTCCTGTGCTCCCAGGTCGCACCTGTAAACAAGCTTCAGCTTAGTGTGCCACTGCTGGTTAAAACAATTAAAAAAGAATTTCAGATGAGACCAGTGGACCTGCAAAGGGCTAATACCACTTTTTTTTCTTTTCCTTCTGTTTTAACTCCTCCCAGTACACTCTAACATTCTTGTTGCCTTACTGTAGAATGTATTACGCTGACTGGTTTGCTTGAGGGAGTCATTGATAATTACTTTCAAGTCCCCTACCTCAGTTGTTGTGGCCAGCCTAACCCATCCCATCTAATAATCTGTTAATTGATTCCTCTTACCTATGTATGTGACCCTGGGACACTGTGTCTGGGTTCACACCCTGCCTGGTGACTGTACAGGGCCCGCCAAGTTGTGGGGTTTGGGTTTGTTCTGTTCTCCTGTGGTTGGGGGTTTGTCCCAGAACAAAAATAAATAGTGTGGTGCCTCTAGCCAGAGAGAGCGAGAATAAGTGGGCCAGATGTTGTGTGCAGCAACACCTAATAGGGCTTCTTTGCTTATCACCACCCAGATCTTGTGAGACTCCTTGGGTGCCACAATGGCAGGTAAATTCATGGCCTCTAAGTCCTTCTCAGTTTCCATAATTAGGTTTCTAAACTGGGTAGCTGGTTCTCCTAGTCACTTTCTGAATTTTTTTGTTCCCGCAGTCTTTCAGGGCATCCTCTAACACTTCCAAGATGGACCCTTATCCTGCTCCTCGGCCACATTCTTTTACCAGGTACTTTCTGATGTCCATACCTCGAACACACACCAATCCTCTACCTCTTGGAAAACATTTTCACCTTTACAGAAATTTCTTTTGGGTCTCAATGGCAAAGTCTCTGAAACACCCCTGGTGTGTCCAGATGTTCAACAGGAGATCCCAGTGGGGCCTCCAGTGAGTAACCCCTTGATGCTGTGTCTGAGTTTGCAGCCCTGCCTGAGACGGTACAGGGCCCACCAGATTGAGGGGTTGGGTTTGTTCTGTTCTCCTGTGGTGGTGGTGGTGGGGACGGGTTGTCTCAGAACAGTAATAAGTAGTGCGGTGCCTCCAGCCAGAGAGAATAAGTGGGCCAGATGTTGTGTGCAGTACCACCTTTTGGAATGCAGTTCTACCCACCTTCCTACACTGAACTGGACCACCCTCCGGGAACCACAAAGACATTTGCTACCTTCACCAGTAAACATTTCAATCAGATCATACAAACTGAGGGCACACAGAGAAGTAACAGTCAAACAGTTAACATTGCTTTATTTAAGAACAAAGGCCTGGTAGCTGGAAAGGACAAAAGATTAAGCAGTTGCAAGTCATCTTGAACACTCCCAACTGATAGCAGTGCACCAAAGAGCCACTGTATTGGTGGTCTCTACCACTCTGTCAGATTCAGTACAGTTTGAGGAAACACCCACCTAATCAAGGGTCACAAAAGACAAATTATTTACACAGGTGCAGTAGACTCTTTAACTGGTACCATTAATAGAACTGCAGTTTCAAGCATGCCACAAATACCAGATGACTCTGGGTACCCAGGAATCACACCAGCATCCTGGCAGGGGGCTGATAACTACGTTGCCCAGGTTCTTTGGTGGTGCACTTGACAGAAGTTAGCAAGCTTGAAATGTAACCCTCCAACAGGCCTATGGTGCTAGCACATTTCAGAGAACTTGAAATTCCAAATGAGAAAGCTTGAAAACCAAAATTGTAATCCAAGGTTGAAAAGTACAAAGATGCAGCTAGCAGTACCAGCACTCATGTGACCCGTGGATGCAGCAGTTCATTCGGGTGGGGAACAGCACACTGCATTAGGTTAGGTAACAGTCAGGAGTTTGGACTCTCTTGAACTTTTGCAGCAGCACAGCCCTTTGGGCTCACACCTCTCAGGAAAAGCCCTTTTGGCTTAGCTCTCAGTCACAGGAGCATTATGCAGTCGCTTCCCAGTTCCCAAGGATCCCAGACCCCAGGAGCGACCATCACTGTCTGAATTCCCTCTGGATTGAGAGTACACCCTTAATCAGGCACGCCGCCCCATGGCTTCCTGTTCCCCAATCCACCCCACTAGATAAAGGCTAGCAGCCCCTTACATGGCTCCTTAGCAACCTGGATAGGATGCAGGTCTCTGTCTCCATTTGGTACAGCTCAGCAGCTTGAATGCAGCAATCATCCACAGGCTGACATTCTCAGCAATTTCATCTCCTGGTGCTCGTCTGACACAGTCTCCGAGTATGAAATGAACCTCTTGAGGGCTGAAAGGATGGTTGGCCTGGCTAGGCCACTCACTGTGTCCTACCAGCCACAAGTTTGAACATCTCAGTGTCCCTCCCAGACTGCCCTGAGCTGATCGAGAGCCCAGAATATCTTTTCTTCCAGTCTCTGTCTCATTGGTCAAGCAGGGCTGTCCATCACTCTTTCAGCCCTGTCCCGCCCTCTGATTGGCCCTAATAGCCTGCCAATCCATGTGCGAAGTCCAATTGCATCACCCTCCCATATTCCACTCCTCCTGTTGCTAGGATTTCTAGCCCTCTGATTCTCAGTTGGCAGGGTCAGAGGGCTACAAGTTAGTCGCAGCCATGTGCTGATGGATTCTTGTGCTCCAAAGTCATTATTTTTCATTTTCTTGGCCCCAATAAGTGTGCTGGTCCCCAAGGTGTGTAGCCCCTTAAGGCTGTGATTCAGTCTGTCCTGTCCTCAGTGGGTAGGGTCAAGGGTCTGGAGTTAGGTAGTTGGGTTGGGAGGAGATGAGCGTGCATGAGAGAAGCCCATTACAATGTGTGCTATCTCTCTCTCTCTCTCTCTCTCTGGTGCAGTCTGTGGCATCTATGGTGGGGTGCAGGAGGCACCAAAAGAGGACTGTCCCCAAAGTCTTAGGTCCACACTGCCAAAATTGGGGACTGGAGCTGAAGGCACAGCGTCTGCAGCTGCTATGACAAAGGGCGAGAGGTGCTGAGAACATCCATGCAGCTGTGCTGTTTCTCTCCCTCCCACCTCCACACACGCAGTTAAGCGAGAGGAGCCGCAGAGTACAGAGCTCCACGGACCTCGGGAGGGTGGCAGGAAAGCAGCCAGGTAAGCTCTTCTTGAGGGGGTTGCATTCTCCCTGGGTCACAAACTGTTATCCCAGCAATCCCATGAGTTTCATCCAGTGCTTACCTGAAAGCCACAAAACAGGTAATGACAACTAACAGTTCTAAGACAAATGCTTCTTAGCTAGGCTATTCACAGGCTGCATAGCAACATAACAATATCAACAGAATTAACAATTTCACAGAAATTTCTATACAGACAGTTGGTTCCTGTCTGACCAGCATTTCCAGTATTCTTCATCCCCACATTATAGCCTAGGGCTTTTGCACAGAATATGGGGTAGGAATGTGTGTGGTATAGATTCCATGATGCACCACATAGAAATGTAGAAACATAGAAGTCATCAGGTGATAAGGACCTCTTGGTGCAACTAGTCTGCCCTATATTCCCTACCCACTATGCTACCGAGACTCTACTCGAGTCCTGGTCTTCTCCCCCACCCTTGCCTTACTTCTAAGGTCCCCATGTGCATCCCATGCATGCTAGAGTCCTGTTACCATTTTAGCATGCACCACCTCTCCTGAGAGGCTGTTCCAGGTGTCCACCACCTCTCCAAAGAAGTATTTCCTCACATCTCCTCTGAGCCTCCCCCCCCTCCAGTTTCATAGCATGACCCCTATCCTGGAGCATATTTTCTATATGGAAAATGCTACCTTGCTGTACCTTATTAATACTGTGAGATATTTGAACATATCTGTCATCCCTCCCTTCCCCTTTTCTCTAGAGAGTACATATTTAGTTCCTGAGTCTTTCCTCATCAGGCTTTTGATGCATTCCCTGCACCATATTGGTAACCCTCCTTTGTACCCCCTCCACCCTGTCTATGTCCTTCCGGAGGTGGGGCCTCCAAACTGGACACAGTACTGAGGTGGGGTCTTACCAGTGATCTATTTAGGATAATGCTGCCTCCTCTTTCTGCTGGTGATGCCCCTTCCTTGCATCCGAGCATCCTGCTAGCCTTCCCACAGCCCTATCACACTGCTTGGCTACCTTCAGGTCATCAGAAATGATTACCCCAGGTCCTTTTCCTGTTTTATGGTTGTTAGATCCTCCCTGCTCAATTGGTACATTGCCCCAGGGCTGTGCCATGCATGATTTTGCACTCTTGCATTGAAACCCAGCTGCCATTCCTGACCATTGTTCCAGCTTTCTCAGATTGTCCTCATTCTTTCCACCCCTGTTGGTGTGTCCACTCTGTTGCAGATTTTTTTTTTTAAGTTTCTGTTTATACTGCCCTCGCAGTGTCGGTCTCCACTCTTCAGGAGACACATATTGCATTCTATCCCGCACCACAGCCTCTGATTCTGTCCCGTGATCCCATCGGAGTCAAGTGGCTGTACCCCCCAGGCGTTGCAGAGCCGCGCCGCCCGATAATCTTGCTGTGTCGACTACTGGGGACATCAAGGAGGTGCGGGCAATTGGGGTACTGCAGGGTCTCCATCACCTGGGAGACCAGCACCGTTTTCTTCCCTTTTTCTTCCCTCAGCGTGAGTCTTGGCGTCCCGTGGCGTCAGGGTTGGGGCGTCCAATGTGTCTCGACTGGCTCTTCCTGAAGTCAGGACTTGCAGTACCCTGGGCCTCCGCTCGGCATCAGGCAAACTGTGGGCCTTGGTCTCCCCCGGAGAAGGTGAGTAGTCTTGGGATGCCAAGCCTTTCTCCCCGGCTGGCCTGCCGATGACCAATCCGCCCTGAACCTGAAGCACTGGCCATGAAGCGGAAATCCAACCACTGCACCGACGGGCCGGCTTATCTGTTGCAGATTTTTGTGTCATCTGTGAATAGGCATATTTCCCCACTAGAACCTCTGCAATGTCATTAAAAGACATTGAAGAGGACTGGCCTAGTAGTGACCCCTGTGGTACCCTGTTGGTCACCTTGCCTCTACAGAGTGGACCCCATTTACCACCACCCTCTGACTCCTATTGTTTAACCAGCTTTACCCACTTTACTATTTTGGACCCACTTTAAGTTGTCAGCAAGTAAGTGGTGGTAATGCTTAGAATCTTCATACGATTCACACAAGTCTTTTTTTTCTAAAAATTTACTTTTATTGCTGCCCTGACATTTCACATCAAATAATAGTGCTTTTTCAAAGACTTTCATTCTGAATGCTAATCAAAAGCATCATTTCACATTTTTTTGTCATTTTGGGAAGGCTTTAAGCCCGAGGTTCTATGGTGGAGCAACAACGCCTCCCCCATCGGGCTTAAAAGGTCACACATCCTGGAGCCCATCCAGGATTCGTTTTTTGTCTGCTGAGGCGCCCTCCTTGTTCCCTCTTGTCTCATATGCTTGCTTGTTTCTCCTGTGGGTCTGCCTTATTTGCAGGCTCCTCATTTCCTTCTCTGGGACTGAACTGTGTTTTGCTTTTCTCCTGCCTCCTTTCTCCTCTGTACTCCTGTGGTTCCTGTCTTCCTCCCGCAGTCACCTCCGGCCTCCTGTTTGCTCCCTCACTAACTTGGCATTTCTGCCGCTTTGTCCCTCAGTCCGCTCTGCTTCTGCTACTTTGGGAGCGGCAACCAGCACCGCACCACGTCAGTGCTGCTTTGGTCACTCCTCACCCCGCTGTTCATTCTTGCTGCACACTCTCCTTCACTCGGATCTGCCTCGGCCCCGCTTGCTCCTATACTTTGGTGCCTGCCTCTGCTTTTTTCCGTGCCATCTGGCTGCGCCTGTGTCTGGGCCGCCACCACCTTCCCCGCCAGTGCCTTCAGTGCACCTCTTCCACTTGTCTCGCTTTTCTGGGTCCAGGGTTCTTGATTTTGCCCTCCTGCGTCTCATGGCGGTGCTATTCTGCCAGTTCAATTGCACATTTCAATGTCTATGCGTTCTGTGCGAATCTGTGGGATCACGATAATCTCTTATGGTACTCAGGTGGGGTCTGGTGGCCCAAATTCAACACTGGGTGGCCATATTGTGGTTGAAAACCTTGGGAATAAAATCCATTTCGTCATGTTTACAGTCTAGATAGGGTCTGGCGGGTGGTCTGATATTGCCAACTCTCGGTTTCCTGGAGGACAGTGATTGTAGACCAATAGTCTCAAATTCTAATATGGAACTGTCAGCGGTAGACTGAATTTGAACCTGAAGCTAAGATTATTTATTGCCAGGAATCTTTAATCAGATGTAACCTTTGCTCCTTATACGCTATGTCAGTTTCATCTCCCACTCTGCCCATTTGAAGCTCCTTCACACTGCACCTTGTCCGCCACGGGGACAACTCTGCCCACTGCTACACCTTCTGTTTGATTTGTTACCATTGCTCTCCTTGTTCTGCCTCCACTGCTCCTATTCCACGCTCATTAGCTTGTTCAGAGTACTCCACTGTATCGGAAGGGGAACATTGTGCCTTACAAGCCAATCTACAGGTGCCTCGGATCCAGTACCTCCCTCTCACCTGCCCATGGTGTGTTGTCTGAGTGCCTGTTGGCTATAGTACTTTCTTGCCTTTCTGGCCTGTGTGGGTCTTCATTATTTCGTTACCTCTACAGTATGTCTGCTGATTGTGGCCACATTTAGTTGGTCCTGTGCCATGTTTCTGTCTACTTCATTCCCTGTTTTTGTTGATTGTGTCCAGTGTTTCCTCTGGCCCGTGCCTTTCCTCGCTCCAGTACTTTCTTTGGGGTTCTCTATCCTGCACCACCTTCCCTATTCTTATCCTCCTCTCCTTACCCTAGTCTATCTGGCTGTGGTTCCACATCTACCTTCTTGGCCTCGGCATCTACCTCCTTTGGAGGAGCCTGTTTCCTTTACTTCCTTAGTACAAATTCATTTCAAGTTCATTCCTGTCTCCTCCTCTTCCAATTCCATGCGGCCATCCAGGATTCCTCCACTCGTGGCCCTTATCGGATATTTTCATTGCACTCATGATCGATCATCATCATCAGTCTTCATCATTTTCATATTCGTGCACTTCTGGATAACTCTCACTCATCTGACTCCACATGGGTCTCCTTCTTCCCTTGACTATTTGCATACCAGAGAGTCGATGTGCTACCGTGTTCCTTCTTGATCTGTGCTTTTGGGTTTTGTACCTATCCCACCATCATCTTCCCTACTCATATCCTTCTTTAGCATCATAATGTCCTTAAATCATAAAATCTGGATATCCTTGCTCCTCTGACTTTTACATGGAGCTACTCCTTCCATCAAATACTCGAGCATACCCTTCTTGGGTCCCTGCTACCTCATGTTCTTCTGTCATCATCCTCCCTATTTATATCCTCGTTAATGAACCATTCTCTTGACCGATATACATCTCAAATCAAATGTCGCCAACCTGGCAGGAAGGCTTACCTCAGCCTTGATCCCCAGAGGTTTCTCCTTAAAGGGTGTTTTTCCTCCTCCGTGCCAATGGTCATAATATTAGAGCTTTCAGGTTAGTTAGTTAGGTTCGCTGTCGGATGGAGGCGGATGGTGTCCTGGCTTTCCCTCTCTCCTCAGGAAGTCAGCCCTTATCATCTTTTCAGAATTCATTCATCAGCCTCGCCTTTTTGATGCTCGGCATCTTTGGGTATTTTTCTTGGGCTTCTTCCTAACCTACCTTTAGCCGACGCAGTCATTCCTGCAGCACCTGTAAGGGGAACCCTCGTCTAGGGTTCCTTGCATCGCTACCCTACATGGTGGTATATCCCGTGGATAGAGAGGTGGAAAACCACAAAGTAATGAAGTTACACAAGCATCTCATATCTCATCCGGTTGCATATACATTATCGAATGGAGGGCTTTAAGTCTGAGGTTCGATGGGCGGAGTAAGAACGCCATTCCCCTATCAGGCTTAGTGTTGGGTCACGCATCCTGGGCCCATCCAGGATTTGTTTTTCGTTGCCCACCATCCACCCCCTCCTCAGTGGCTCGTCTCTCTTCCGTGGGCTTCTTCTAACTACCTTTAGCCCGGCGCAGTCATTCCCATGGCACCTGTAGGGGAAACCCTCCTCTAGGGTTCCCTTGTGCCGTACCCCTACAGGGTGGTATATCCCACAGATAGAGAGAGAAAGCCACAAAACAAATCAAGTTTTAAGCATCTCATATCTCATCTGGTTGCATAAGCATTGAATTATATTTAATTTAATTTTACATACTAACATACTAACATACTAATTGCCAGCAGATTGGGCCTCACGGTCTATCGAGTCTGCTCCGAACCTCAGATCCCTAGTTGGTTGCCGAGGCCCTCCCCCCTGTGTTCCAGAAACCCCTATCATCCATCCCCACCCCCTGGGCCAGGCTATCATCTGATACATCCACTTTCTGTGTCTGTCCCACCTCTCTTGAAGCCCTCCACTGTGGATCTCTGATCCAGCTCACCAGACAGTGCATTCCAAGGGTCCACCACCCTCTCAGTGAAAAATCTCCTACTCTTTCCCTCGCCTTCCACCTTTCAACTTCAAACCATGCCCTCTGGTGATACCTCCTGCTTTAGTCTAAAGATCCTCCATGTTTACCCTATTTATTCCCTTGAGGTACTTGAAGACCCCAATCATGTCCCCTCTGCTCTCCTGCAGTGAAAACAGGCAGAGCTCCTCAAGTCTGTCCTCATATGTCATATCCCCTAGTCCTCATATCATCTTAGTTGCCTCCTCTGTACCCTCTACAGGAGCTGTATGTCCCCTCTTCAAGTGGTCTCCAGTACTGTACACAGTACTCAAGGTGTGGTCTAACCAGTCCATTCTACAGTGGCAGAATCACTTCTGCTCCTTGAGGTGATCCCCTACGATGCATCCCAACATCCTGTTTGCCTTGCTAGCTGTCCTGCACTGCTCAGAGTTATTCATACATGCATCCACCATGATCCCTAGGCCTTTTCCCTGTTGAGGCCTCCAGAGCCTCCCTCCCAGGGTTTACCTGTGTTTAGGGTTTCCCCCCCAAGATGTAACACCTTGCACTTGGTGATATTGAAATTTAATTTCCATGTGTGAGCCCAGCTTTCCAGAGTGTCCAGGTCCCTTGCAGGGCCAACCTCCTCTTCCCCCTCAACTACTGCTCCCATCTTGGAGTCGTCAGCGAAGAGACTAATTCACACCCTATACCCTTCCAGTGTCTGATATGTATGCATTAAACAGGATCAGACTGCAGAACCAGAGCCCTGTGGTACCCTACACCGACCTCTAGGATTCAAGAGCTCCCACTGACCACTGCTCTCTGAGGTGTCCAGCTAGCCAGTTTTCAATCCATCTGACCATCGAAGGCCTACTCCCAACCCCGTCAGTTTCTCCACCAGACCATTGACGGACAGAGTCAAACGCCTTGCTGAAGTCCAAGAATACATCCACAGGCTTTCCCTGTCCAGTTTTGATGTTACCCATTCGAGAACTCCACAAGATTGGTTTGACATGATCTACCTGGCACAAACCAGTATGTCCACCAATTCCCATAGTACTCGGATGAATGCCATCCGCCCAGGAGATTATCTTTATTTAGGGCCTTGAGGCTAACCACACCCTTCGGTGGAGATAGCATCATCCGCTCCTCCACCTTACTGGTCTTTTTATCCTTATCCTGATGTGACTCCCTGTACCTCTCCCTCCTCTTGCTCCATTTCTGTTGCTCCCCTGATCCCACTCATTACCACTTCTATCCCTATCATGCCTTGCTTTGTAGATATCCCATCTCTATCCCTAGTGATCACAGAGGCGAGTACTCGTTTACTTCTTCTGTCTGGTCCTCCTCTTCCACCCACTCTCCTTCTGATCTTAATCTGCCGAGATGGCCCTTAGTTTTCTCCGCTCCTCAGTGTACTGGAAGAACCCTTTTCCCTCCTTGTATCCTGTGCCAGCTGCCGTTTCACTTGACTTTGACCCCGCACCATCTGGGTGAGTTTTCTAGATGCAAGATGGTACATTTCCTTTCCTATCTTTCTTGTTGTTTTATATTTTTGTAGGCAGCCTTCTTTCTCTGACCACTACCTGAACCTCACTGGACCACCAGCATGGTTTATGTGACGTTGCTTCCTTATGTTTCACCTTAGCGCAGGTCCTGACTGCCTCATGAAGTCCCGTTTTGTGACCTCCATTTCTTTTCCACTCTTGTCATTGATGTAATCCCTTCAAGTGATCCTTGAGAATATTTCCCATGCCCACAAAGTCTGCCCCTGAATTCCACTGCCAGTGTCCTAGATCTCCCCCATGCTTATTTGAAACCAGACAGTATTGTGGTCGCTCCCAGTCAGGGATCCTCTACGACCAGGTCCCTTACCAGATCCCCATCTGCAGAACCACGTCCAGGACAGCCCCTCCCTTGTGGGCTCCATCACGTGCTGTGTTAGAACACATCCTGGAAGCCGTCCAGCAGCCTCTGATCCTTGGCCATCTTAGAGGACATGGTTCCCCAGTTTGTACCCAATCAACACCACCCTCCCTTTTGGTCCACACTGGGCCTGAGGAGGTTGTGGAGTCTAAAACTGTGGGAGAATTCAAGAATACATGGGACAGACATAAGGCAATTCTAGTGGGGGTAGGAAGAAATGGGCTGTTGGTTGACTAGGATCTGCGGCTTATCCTGTAGGTAGGGAAATGGTAGACTAGGTGGGCCAAGCGGTCCTTATCTGCTGTCAAAGTCTATGTTTCTATGTTTCTATGATGTTGTCCAGCAAACCATCCTCCAGAACATCACCCATCCGGTGGGGCCTATATACTACACCCAGCTTGACCTTACCTCCTGCCGTGGTTTGTAAGGTGACCCATAAGGCTTCCACGCTTCCCTCTGCCCTCTACCCTAGCAATTTCTATATCATCTCTAATGAACATAGCCACTCCACCCCTCTGCCCTCCTTTCTATCCTTCCTAAGCATAATGTACCCTGCATGTTTAGGTCCCGGTCATGGTTTTTTCTTGGCCCATGCTTCCGTGATCCACATCCACCCCCCGAACAACATGGCTCTGGAATTCTGGCAACTTGTTTCCCAAGCTCCTGGCATTTACTAACATCACCACCCACCCTTATCCCTGATCCCTTTGTCAAACCCCACCCAGGTTCCTTATACTTCCATCCTCCCTCTGCTCCTCCTGAAACCTCCTCCCCAGTCTATTTCCCTCCCTTGGGTTTGAAGGCTACCCCTCATCTGGAGGAGAGGGCTTCTGGTCAGCCCCTTCCCCTCCCAACAGAAGTTTAAACCCACCTTTTTGAATGTAGTCAGCCACCCCTGTTTAAGGACCTCCTTCCCTAACAGGGCAAGATGAAGCCTGTCCTTGGCATACAGTCCCTATCCTCCCAAACTCCTTTCCAGTTCCCTAACACCCCGACCCACTCTTCTCCCACTTCCTGAGCAGTGTCATTAACCTCTGTGATCTTCATTTTTCTCTCCACTGAGGCCTTTGGTACTGGCAATATCTCCGAAAGGAAATGTTGCATCCATTATCCCGACAGACTCTGGCAAGTTCTTGGAACCTTGCTTGGATTTCCAAATGCTATTTCCTCTAGAGCGTTAGTTCCCAAATGCACCAGGAATCCGGTTTCCCTCCACAATCCCTAACCAGTTCGTTACAGCATGAACTTTGCTCTGTGCACTGTCAGCCCAAAGATACTCACTACCTTCATCTGGCTATGGCATCCACTCCCTGTCCCTCTCACTGGATACCCTTAATCATTGAGTCTCCCAATAACAGAACCTTAACACCGCCATCATTCTTATGGTTACCTCCACTGTGCTCTCAACCCCCAATCCCCTCTTTATTCGTGATCTCTATTCCATGGGAGTCTTCCTGCCTTATTAGAGACCCCTTGTCACCCTCACCTTTCTGCCTCCCTTGTTATTTTGCCCACTTAACTCAAACCCCCCAATAGGTGTCCCTTTAACCCTTTCTTATCCGAACCATTTATCCTGGCCCTGATGGTTTCCCCTTCCCCACACCGCCATTCTCCCCTTGTAATAGTACCCCACCTCAGAGGCCCTCTGAAGGTCCCTTTACCTAGGGTCCCATCCTTGGTACAGACCCCCTGCTGAAGGGGCCCTCCCTGCCTCCTTGTCTCCCAGTTTCTCTCCAGTCGTGCTGTCCTCCCTCATGTCTGCAATATGTTGCATTTCCCCATCTGCTTAACATTTATGTTTCCCCGTCTCCCTCTGGGACTATTTCTATCCTTTCCATTGCCGGTCTGGCAGGCCCTGTGGGTATCTGCTCCCTCCCCCGGCCTCTGTATCAGTTTCCTCATTTCCACCAACTCCTTCCTCCCCTCTAGGTTGCTTAGTAGCTCAAATTTATTGTAACTCTCTGTGCCAGCCTCCATCAAGTAACCTGAGTTTCCCTGACTGCCCTCTAAACTGCCACCATCCTCCCTCTTGTCCTGTTCTCCTTAGGAGCTCCTTCCCACAGTCTGCTCTTTTAGGCTTCCCACAACAGCCCCTCCTGACTCTTCCCCCCCTCTTTATATTCGAATAGTTTACCCTGTTCATTTTCCCCTTAGTGTCAACTTCCCTATCTAAGGGTCCTCTATCCCTAATATCCCCCACCGCTTGCTGTAACATAACGTCTGTACTTTCTGCGTTGCCCCAGCCTCCCCTCAGCCCCATCCTTCTGCCGCCATATTCACACCTTATCCTTGGACACCCCCCAACCTCTAGCTTACTCCTTAACCAATATACTTTCACCCCAGATACGAGATAGCTATCTACAGAGTGGCAGCTCCTCTCCAGGCCCAATTGAGAATTATTGCCACCCCACAGCCTGTGCAGCCTACAACCCTTCCAAAGATGCCTGCCATGGTAGAATGTGGCCACCCTGTTTTTCCCTCTCTGTTCATAATGGCACACCCCTTTTCTCAGTCCCTTCCTCCTGGAATACAGTCTTCTCTATACTGACTGCAGTTGTTTACGAACCCAGTTTCAACCCCACCAATAAAGTTCCCAAGTCTCACAAACACATACAGTCCAGTGTGTGTCCAGTCCCGCTAACAGTGTGTATGCAGACATCAGGTACCATATGATGTTACAGGCCACCAGTTCCTGTTGCTTCAGATTTCAGTCACAAACAGAAATGCACAGTCCTTCAATCCCAACCCCCAGTGGCTTTTTAGTATTTAAGAAAGGCAAACATCACATTTAAATTTCACTCTAATTATCACTGCCAAACAAGTGTTCTCACACCCAGCACACAAGCCCCAATAGTTACAATATCACAGCCCAAATAACAGTTCTAACTCAAAGTAGTAATTTTAACACACAGAACTAATTTCAAGTACAAAACTATTCAAATATTTCAGTTAAAACAGAAGATAAAACCAAACCTCTTTCCTGAACAACCTCCTACATCTGTTCCCAGGTGGATAATTTTACTTTTTATGCATCCTTATAGTTAAACCATTAATGTACCTAACACTTCTGACTACTTCATTCAATGTTCCTTACGTGTACAATTCTCATTACATTTTGTTTCTACAATGATATATAAATTTCTTTGTTACACTGATTATCAACAGTAGTGTCATTTATTTCTCATGTGGTTATTACTAACATTCTTATACTTTGTAGTTGCTTTTCATGTCACGTCGATTTACTGTTTGACAGTCATTCCACTGTTCTTGTTTGTTTTATAACTGTGGTAAAAACCCAAGAAAAAGTTTTCTGTTTCTGGTGATTTTTTAATGTAAATGTGATTTTATTTGATTTCACTAGCCATATTTTACTTCTGCTATAATTAGCTTGATTAACCCCTAACTGGGAGACTCTCAGTTAAGTCCAACATCCCTTCAAATGTGGAGTGGTGTTTCTTTTCTTGTTTTTCTAAAGATAAAAAATGTGTTTATAACTCACATGATTTTATTTTTCTTTTCTGTATTTAAGTATCAGGCATGCCAGTGTTGCAACTCACAAATTTTATTATCTTTAGAAAAAGAAAAGAAACTGCTCCACACTTGAAGGGAAGCTGGACTGAGCTGAGAGTTTCCTGTTAAGGGGTTAATCAAGCTAATTATAGCAGAAGTAAATATGGCTAGAGAAATTAAATAAAACTCATATTTACATTAAAAATTCACCAGAAACAGAAAAACTTTTTTTTGGGGTTTTACCACAGTTATAAGAACAAACAAGAATAATGGAATGACTGTCAAACAATGAATTGGACTGACATGAAAAACAACTCATAAGGTATACAAATGTTAGTAATAACCACATGAATTGGTGATGGTGGCATCAAATGAGAAATAAATAATGATATTACTGTTAACCAGTGTAACTAAAAGAAACATATTGTTGTAGAAGCAGAATGTAATGAAAATTGTACATCGCAAGGAACATTAAAGTACGGGAAAAGTAGTTACATTAATGGTTTAACTATAAGGATGCATACAAAGTAAAATGAATTGAAATACAAATGACAAAAAATTTGGAAATTATTGCTTTCAGAATGAAAGCCCTTTGAAAAAGCACTATTGTTAGAGTGCAAATAATAGGGCAGCAATTAAAGTACTACTTTTGAAGAAAAGACTTGTGAGAATCGTATGACGATTCTAAGCATTCCCACCACTTACCCACTGACCTTTGGGACACCTCATGGAATGCTGTATTAGAACAGAAACCATTTCCATGGACTCCTCTAGCAAAGGAATATTGTTGAAAACTGCCACCCTAGGTTTCACAGCTTGCTCACCAGTCTTCTGTGTGGAACAGTGTCGAAGCCTTACTGAAATCCAGGTAGGCCACTTCCACCACACTGCCCTGATCCACTTCCCTGGCCACCCAGTCAAAGAACTCAATCAGGTTTGTCTGGCAAGAACCCTCCCCATGAAACCATGTTGCTCTGGATCCTGTAATCCACTGGTTACAGGGTATTCCCTAATCCTTTCCATCAGTAGCTATTCCAGTACTTTACCTACAGTACTACTGAAAGTCAGGCTGACAGGTCTGTAATTTCCTGCCTCCTCCCTATTTCCACTGTTGTGTAGTGGGACCACATCTGCCCTCCTCCAGTCCCCAAAACCTCCCTGTTTCTAGTGATAGGTTGGACAGAGCTGTCAGTGGTGCAGCCAGCGCCTCTTGAGTTCCCTCAGTATCCTGGGGTGTACCCATCAGGTCCCATTGACTCGTCTACTTTTAATTGTGCAAGTTCCTTGAGAACTCTCTTGTAAAAGGAATAGTGTCCACCTCCCTTCCTTCCTTTAATGACTTTGTCCCTTGACTTTGGCTTGTTACCTACCCCTTTCTCCATAAATACCAAACAGAAGTGATTGTTCAATATGTCTGCTTTTTTTGGTCCTCTTCCCTAAACCCCTCCTTCTCCTTTTAGCCTTACTGTTCCTTCTTGGTCTTTCTCTTCTAACTTATATATCTAAAGAATGTTTTTATCTCCTTTGTTTTAATGACTGGGCAATATGCTTCTCTGTTTGCACCTTTGCACTGCTAACTGCTCTCCTGCCTCTTTGTTTCTCCTGGTATCTCTCACTATCCTTCTCCTTCTGTGTCCTTTTGTACCTTCTAAATGCTCATTTTTTGCCCTTACTTTCTCTGTTTCTCTAGAGAACCATAGTGGACTCTTCTTTCTCCTGCCTTTGTTAACCTGCCTGACACAGATTTGTTGCCTTTCAATGCCCTCTTTATTGCTGCCCATTATTCCTCAACTCCCCAGTTTCCCTGTCCCTGCTAGGGTGCCCCTGAGGCATTCTCCCATTTTCTTAAAATCGTCTCTTTTGAAGTTCAGGACCCTCGTGTTAGTGTGTCTCGATTCTGACCCAGTTCTTATATTGAACCACACCATGTGGTGATCACTGGTCCCCAGGTGGCCACCCACTATTACATCAGCAACACTATCCCCATCTGTCAGTTCCAGGTCCAGTATTGCCCCCCCATGGTGGGTTCCTTAACTAGTTGCCTGAGGAATGCCCCTTGCAGGAGTCTAGGATGTCCCTACTTCTGACTGTTGCCAGCTGGTGAGGCTTCAATCCACATCCAGTAATTGAAGTCCCATACCAACAACACCTCCCCTTGTGTATCATCATTTAGATTGCTTCCATCATATCATTATCCACCTCTCCGTCCTGTGCTAAGGTCTGGAGGTCACTCCCTATGCAAATAGTGGCCCCTCTCCTTGTCTCAGGCGACCCACAGAACTTCAGCTCCTCCCTGCTCTCCCTGTATTTCGTAGCTTTTATGTTGTCCTGGAAATAAAACCACTTCTCCCTTATTTACCTACTCTTGTCTTTTCTGAACTGATTATTACCTGTTATGGCTACAACCCAGTCCTAGTTTTCATTGCACCAGGACTCAGTAATTGCTATTATGTCCAAGTCACATCTGCCATGGTGGCCTCCGGTCTGCAGTCTTATTGCCCAAACTTTGAGCATTTGCACATGACTGTCCAGATTGTCCTGCCACCCCCATTCCCCATTTGCCCTTCCTATTTCCTCCACTATTTTTTTTTTAACTACATCTCTTTGATTTTACCCTTGGATTCCTTTGTTATGTGTTTCCTTTTGGGATTCACTTCTTCAGGATTCTCATTGCTGGCATTGTAAGCCTGTGAGGGGGCAGTTTATGTCTGCCTGCCTTATTCTGCCTCCCCTTGGCTAGTTTAAATGCTTGCCACTGTAGCATTCAAACCGTTCACTGAGCACTATGGTTCCCTGGATGTATGCAGACTGTTGCCCTGTACAGGCCCTTATCCCTCCAGGCAGGGTCCCAATCCCCAGTGAAGCCAAAACTCACCTGTCTGCACCATTCCTTTAATCATGCATTGAAGATCCTGGTGTGGAGAATCCTGTCCCCCCACCCCAGTAGCCCGTTGCAGACAGGTAGCACCTCTGAGAAGGTCACAGATCATGCTACTTGCCTAAGACCTCTCCCAATTCCTAAACTCCTCCTGAACTGTTGTTGGCTCATCCCAAATCAGGTCATTTGTCCCCAGATGGACCGTGATGTCCTGCTCTCCCTCCCTTCCTACTGCCCAGCGATCCTTTGGATCCTGTTTCCATCCTGCAAGCTGTAGTGGGGGCATAAACTCCCTCTCCTCATTCTTACCTGCCTCAACTGTATCCTCCTCACTATGGGTCCCCCACCAGGATTCACTTTCTCCTCCTCCTCTGGGGTCCTCTGCCACCCCCTTGGGGTCTCCACTATGAAGGACCTCACATCCACCTGGTCACTACTTTGGGTGCCTCTGTGGAATATTCTGCTGGGCCAGTGTGGCGTAGGTGTTTCGTGAGTGAAAAGAGGCAGGTCAGTGGGGGCACCGGGGTGTTGTAACTGAGCTTCAAAGGGTCTTACAGGTCGTTCTGAACATCACAGTGGGACTTCTGGTTCCTGGGCAGAGTGAAGGTGTGTATCCTTCCTCTCTGGGTGGTGAATGACATTCTTCAGAATGAACTGATTCAAGTACAGTGTCTGTCTCTTCGTTAGATTCTGCGGGATCTTCCGCATGCTGTAGTTCAACTGGGGTTCAAAGACTCTGCATCTGGGTTTAACTGTGTGGCTGGAGTATTTGGCATTGATCAATCATTGGAAGCATGTAACATATGGGAGTGTCCATAGTGGAATAATACCTAGCAAAGTCTTCTTCATTAGATGACTGCTGCTGCATTGAGTGCTGGTCCAAGCGAAGGCCTTTTGGGAGGTCCGGTGGACAGTTATCTAGGTTGGGGACAAACTGACTAGTTTTGCTTTGGCTTCCACGAGAACGCCTATTTTCATTCTCTGGAGAAGCACTGGGCCATTTTCTGTATCTCACACATTTAATTGTTCAATGAGGAGCAAATGGTTGTAGTTCAGAGTCTTAGTTCTCCGATGATCCCTCTCTGAACAAACTCATTATGCTGGCAAGTCCACAAGTTTTCTGTGACCAAATAAGGGTGTTGCTCCACTTATCTGCAGTTTTATGCTTTCCGGGTAATCCTAAGTTCTGAACCAAGACTCTGTCTCCAGGGTAACTCATGAGCACTGACACGTTTGTCATATCAGGTTATGTTTGCTAAGTTTCTCTTGGTAGACAATTCTGTAGCCAGCCTGTAGGTATTGTCCAATTGCTGTTTTAGTCTTTGAACATATTTGGTGTAAGCCTCTAAATTGTCTTCATTAGATGACACTTCAAATGAATTTACTAGAAGCCTGGCTCCCTTCCAAACATGGGCAGATATGGGGATTGTCCTGTAGCATCACTGTGAGTGCAACTGTATGCATGGATGAACATGCTCACTTGTTAACTCAGTTTGATTTTGTTGTGAGGGTTCAAGCGTCCCCAACATGTTTAACTAAGTCCTATTGAATCTTTCTGATTCCTATTGAATCTTTCTGGTTGTAAGTCACCTTTAGGATGGTAGGAATGGTTCATGACTTCCTTATTCTCCAGAGAGACAACAACTCTTTGATCAGCGAACTTTCAAAATCCTTCCTGACCCTGGCTGGAATTAATTCTCTTTGGCAGTCCGTAATGAAGAAAGTACTTCTCAATCAGAATCTTGACTCTGAGTGGTCATAAAATGTATAATCTTATATTTACTTTGAATGGCCTGTCTCCGGCCTTTTTCTAAGATATCCACCAGTCTTCTTGGTAATTCCTCTCCTAACAGTTCCTCCTTTGTTGTCTACGCTGATTAGTTGAGTGAGGCAATGAGTTCATGAAGGACTGGTATATAGTAAGTTAGGTGCTTGTATTGGCAGCCTTCAAGCACACCAAACTGGAAGGATTACACAGCTTATAACGGGCCTCAATTCCCTCTAAAAATGTCTTAGCTGGAAAGTGGGACATCAGTTCTCCGCTGTGTGTCCTCGAAGGACATTAAGATTCCTTTCCCTTATAAATATGACACAATAATTATATGCCTCTACCAGCCCATAGTTGAAAACCTGCATCGTGCAGAAACTGAGGGAACAGGTCATTGTTCCAGATAGGGATGAGCGTGGTAAATTGTGTTTCGACTTTTTTGTATTCATGGGCTCGGTGCCATACGTGTAATAGGTGTTGGACTATAGGATTGTCTTTTTGCACATTTAGTATTCTTATTGTTTGAGCTATATAATAAGTCAATGAGCCTCTTAGTTGATGTCCATTCTTTTTTAAAAGGATTTCTGTATGTTGGCATTGTTGCTTGTACAATTTCCTCAGGTTAACAATTTCTGCTGCCCAGTAGTAATTCTTAAGTGTGAGTACCTATGCCTCCCACTTGGAACCTGCATTAACTGCTTATATTTAATTTGGGGGCTGTGTTTTGCCACAGCCATGTAGTAACACTTCTGGAACTGTTTAATGAAAGTACTGGGATGCAGGAGCAGCTCCTGAAAAGGTACAAAGTTTAGGTAAAATCGCCATTTAAGTACATTAGACCTACCTAAAGAGATGAGGTAAGCTGTGCCATTTGTTAAACAGATCTCTGACTGTGTTTTACCAGAGTTGATCTTATAACCTGACATGGCTCCAAAGGCAGGCAATACTTCAGCCAGGCATGCCAGCGATGCCTCCAGCTTAGCAACAAGCAACAGGAGATCATCGGCATACAGTGATACTTTAGCTGTGATCCCACCCAGGTGTACCCTTTGATATTATCGTGTTTCCCAAGGCTCTTGGTCAGAGGCTCCAGAGCCAAATCAAATAAAAGAGGAGATGGGG
Source organism: Neoceratodus forsteri (assembly GCA_016271365.2). NCBI lineage: Eukaryota > Metazoa > Chordata > Ceratodontiformes > Ceratodontidae > Neoceratodus > Neoceratodus forsteri. Next base: position 36,099,495 of record CM057459.1, read on the forward strand.
TACCCTGTCTAGTTCCCTTATATAGGGAAATCTCTCTGAGATCCATGTGTTAGTTTGTACTGCCGCCATTGGATTTTTGTATATTGCCTGCACCCAACCTAGGTATTTTTTCTCCTTAGCTGATTTTCCTCATCATGCACCAAGGTGGTCCCACTCGATCCTATGAAAGCTTTCTCTGCATCTAGTGAGACCACCAGTAAATAAGTCACTTGAGTCTTGTACCAGGGCCAGGACTTGTATCAGGGTTCAAAGGTTAGATGATGCACTTCTCTCCATCACAAAACCGGCCTGGTCCTCATGTATTATTTTGGTAGCATCTTTTTCAGCCTCCCTGCTAATATTTTTGCATAGATTTTAAAATCAGAATTTAATAGGGATCTGGGTCTGTATGATGTGGTTAAGTCCTTCAGTTTTCCTGTTTCAAAAGGATGGCAATTCTGGCCTGGGAAAAGGATGGGAGAGCTGCCCCCTTTCAGTGTATATGTTACAGTCTCATACAGCGGATGCAGGATGGTCAGTGCCAACTTTTATATAAGTCAGTTTGAAACCCATCAGGATAGAGTCTTTCCTGCTGTGAACTGGCCCAGCACTCTCAGAATCGCCTGTTTGGACATCTCCTTCTCTAACTCTGCCTTGTCTTCTCAGTTAGTTGCTTCGAACCTTCATAAAACATATATCCATCATCCATTGCCTCTCGTCAGATTACCTTCTCCTTAATGCAGAGTAGTATTTCACAAATTGCCTTTTTATACTTTCCTGGTTTGTTATCAGCTTTTCCTCTATGAACTGTTGTGCAGTTTCCTGTTTTTCTTTTACCTTTTATTTATATTTTATACATATGCATAAAACATATTGCCAGAGCATGTGGCGACACCCTTGGTTTACATTAGACATTACTAAGGTTGTATGATTACATGCTACAGATGGTGTAGCATTTGGAGGTAATTATCCTTATATGTGCATAATAGGTAAACAGCATATGGAACCATATAAACAGTCAATGCCCCACATGAACGTAACCCATAAGAAGGAATCAGCATGGCTTAACTGACCTCCCTGGTCCTTTGTTAAAATCAAAACAATTTAAAGCAATTTTCTATATTCCAGAGCCCCTTATAGCCCTAAACTGTAAAATAAAGGAATATTCTGATAAAATTAATCACAGACACTCAACTCTCCCAAGAAGAAATTAAATGAGACAAAACAAAAGATAGCACCTCACTTACTTCAGTGGTAAAATTAATGTTATGTCGAGCCAGAGAGAAGCTGCTTGGCACTTCACACACTACAACCTTAAGTGAAGGCCTTCAACACCAAATTAATCTCTCTTGGGATTTAAGTTCCTTTAGTAAAGTTTAACGTAATATAATCGGGTAAATACTAAGCTGTGATCTATTATTTAACTACATCACAACATGCCCTCTGAGCCAGGGTATACAAGTGAGCTAAACTCTGAGAACTGTCGTTATTTCAAACATGCCTGAATAATTCCCCAGTGGAACAGTTATTGTACAGTTCAAAGTCCAACTTAATTGTCCCATAGTCTCGTAATATATTAGGGGAGACAGATTAGCAAGTAGGTAGATATACCCCAGGATTTGGGGTTAATCAAAATCAAGAGAGGAATGACAGAGACCCCTATCCCTCTGAGCCGAACTCAAAATAGAACTGTACGATAATGAAATATAAAGGAAAACAAACAAAGGGAGGAAATATTAGGCAGACCAAATCGACAGTCCTGATTTCCAGAATGTGAACCAGTGTTCATCAGTCAGTCCTCTCCAAGTCTTCCTCAGATGGCTGTTCTTCATGAATTCTTCACAATGAGATCTTCTCTACACATGCCTCAGCCTCCATAGGATGGTGAAAGCGGTACCTTTGCCCATCCACAAAACAAAGGTGAGTTGGAAAAGCCATTGAATATGAAATACCCAATTCTGTCAGTTTATGTTTTACACCGACCGAAGGAAGGCCTTCACGGCCATATGAGTAAGCGTAAGCAAGATCGGGAAAAACAGTACTCTATTTTCATCATAGTAGATCAGACTCTTGTTACGGATTGCACCCAATACCTCGTCTCATTCAGTGGCTGAGAAAGCGTGGCCAGTATGGTGCGGGGTTGTCTGAATTAGAGGTAGGCCTGCGTAGAGAAATTCTGTACTCTCGAAAATAGTAATAGTAGTCAGGCCTGTCATTGTGGAAGCCACTCGCCAGATATGTTGTAGGTTTTCACCCTCTGACCCTCTGGAAGGCCTAAAATAGATATTGGCAGCTCTAACTATATTTTTGAGCTGCTCCACTGACTTTTAAGGCCACCTGTTCCTAGATGGAAGTGGCTGTTGCCACTAAGGCCTTCCTGGCTTTTGCCTCAGCTTGCTTGGTGGTCTCCCCATTGTCCAATCTCATTTCCACTGCTTGCAATTTCAGCGAAAAAGAGTTTACTTTTTGATCGATCCCTGAACCATCTTTGTAAGGGCATTCACTGCTAGTTGTAAAATGTTCAGGAAGCCATAGATTACTCTGTATTGACTGAAGCCGTAGCTCCCTCTGCAGAGTCCGGCTGTTTGGTAGTCTGGGCCTGTGGTTGAAAGAAGTCTTGCTTTGTCGGCTTGGTTTTCCCCATTTTGGCTGAAATTTTTTAGCTCCATAGCAACTGAGACAGTATCTGAGACAGTAGTTAATATCCTGAAGCAGAACAAGCACTAAAAATAGTATTTTTATTTGGAATATAGGACTTCACTCGGGAGCTCCAGAATTTTGCTGCTTCTGGCCGGACTGCTACTCCGCCCCCTGCATTTTCCTGTTTTAATTTGATAGGCCAAAAGTTTCCCATACTTGTTTCTGCGGTCAAAAATTCAGCCATGTGATAAGCTAATGTCCTTTCTGTTGCTTTAGTGTGTGTTTCATTGTACTCTTCTCTTAACTGCATCAAAGTCTGGTAATTCTGAGGGTCTCTAGTTTATTTTATGTCTTGAAATTTGTTGACCAAGTAGGCCCACAGAGACTAGTATCCCATTTTCAGGGATGGCCCAGAATTAATTACAATATAATAGCATAAAAGTATACATACATGATGAGGATGTACAGAAAACAGATAAGCAGACACACTATTACTCAAATATGCAGTCTGAAACAATGACACATCCAGGGTTAATTACACATTAAGTCATATTACACGATATGTGATCAGGTTTAAGTTTCAGGGTTACAGCGTAAATGTTAGCAAGCAGGGCTGGCCAGTCAAGCACTCACTCTTAAAGCACTTGTTACACGGAAGATTGCACAGTCAGATACAGGAAATGCAGAATAATCGATTACAGTTACAGCGATTGCCCACAAGCAAATGAGCCTTGAGGGTGGTTTTGAAGGTGGCTGTAGAAGAACACTTTAAGACCTCTAGTGGTAGACTATTCCAGAGATGTGCAGAAATAGCAAAAGATGTGTCACCTGCACAAGTCCAGGTCCTCTGGACCTCTAGCAGTGAGAGGTTGAGGACCTAAGTTAACTCCCTTTCTGAAAACCGGACTGGAGGATGCCATGGAAACTGGGAGGGGCAACAATTGTGAACAGCTTAAAGGATAGGCAGAAGGCGGATAGGATAGTCTTGCCTCAAGGGAGGGCCAGTTTACGACAGCAAGCACACCAGTGATAGGCTCTAGGGTATACTCCTGCTGCAAAATGTGCTGTTTGTGGTCTAATATCTAGAGTCTGTTTAGCTTAGAGCCTTGGAGGGTTGTAGGAGTGGGCCTCCTTAAAGTGTCCTTATAGTAAAACATGCAGCAGTGTTCTGGTGGCAGTGGCCAGCTGTACGTTACTGAGGTACCCACTAAGTCTGTATAGCAGACCTATCTTCTAGTGCTGAGATTTCATCAGTACCTCTACAAGAGTTTTAAGTGTGACTCCTGGTCAAGCCGGACCCTGTGGTATTTCATGGAGTCGGTCACTTCCAGCTGAGTACATGCCAGAGAGGATATCTGGAGCAAATTTTGTCTGACTTTACCTAGGTAGCTGGAGCCAAGCATGGCTTTGGTTTTCTTGAGGTTGGGGACAAGCTTATTGTCTAGTAGCCAGCCCTCCAATTTCCTAAAATTAGCGTTTATCTAATTATTAACCTGATTTACATCTGGTGAGCTTCTGTACAGTATGGCATTGTCTGCATACAGTGGAAGCTTAGCCCCTCCCTCCCAATTGTTGGGCATGTCATTAATAAGCAAAGAGGACAACACTGGGCCCAGAATGGACCCTTGGGGTACCATGTAATATATTGGCTTAAGGTCAGACATTCTTCCTTGTCATTTCACAGGTTGCATTCTGTCTGTTAGGTAATTCCAGAACCTGTTGCATGCTAGGTCATCCAGACCAATATGCCCAGGCTTGGACAGCAGAAACTCATGATTTACAAGGTCAAATGCCTTTGATGAGGTCTGTGAAGGCGTCTCCAGTTGCTAGCCCACGGTCCGTAGCCCCAAGTATATGAAAGTGATATGGACAAGAGTAGCATCCATTTCAGGTTTTTCTAAAACCATGCTGAGCATCGGACAGTGTGTGATATAGCTCAAGTAGTCCTGAAGCTGGGCATTACCTGAAAATAGGCAGCCATGCTGTCTAGTGTACTGTGTTTAACGGGAATCATGATCTGCCAGCTATGTGTGTATATAATTTTGATATAAATATATGTTTTGAATTCTACTTGTGAAACATGGCAGTCAGCACAAGGCGTCATGGGACAGTGGATTTTTAAAGAAAAAAAAAATGTTCCAGCCTTGCTTGCTGTCACAGCTAACTTGTAAAAGCTGACTCCGGGACTATAATAAAACCAAGGTCATAAACCAACCACTGCTTTGAACCCAGGCAGCTTGTCATAAAATACTGCCTTTACGGTGTATCAAGAGGGAAGCTGTTTCTAATAGATACCTGTGAAAATTCACCCAGCTATAAGAAGTGTTTCCAGGATGTTTTTCTCTGAAAGATCAAAGGGTATTGTAACCTGCCATAAACCGTACTCTGATGAAGACAGTCTGTCTTGTTATAATTAAAATATTGCTATCTTTACATATTTCACACAGGCAGTAAGCAGCAATATTTGGCTACACTTGTCATGTTACAAATTAAGTATGTAGAACGCATGTGACCTCACACTAGCAGCCCAGAGCTGTGACATCACAGGATGGGAGGAGTTTTGGCCTCTTTGATATTGGTGAAGCCTGCTGAAAGGATTGACACTTTTTGTTCTGGACTTCTATAGGGGCACTCTGTTCCTGGACTCGAGACCACTTCTGCCACGACTGGTAATTCAAGTGTGAACCTTTGCCAACTGAAACTGAGTTAGAACTAGTTAATTCAGTTACAAGGCACTTTGTTTTGTAATTGCTAATTTCTTTCTGACTGTAATCATTATGTATATGTGTTCTGTTTTATGTACTGTATTTATTACTATTTTTAGTTTTAGTAAATTTGTTTTCCTTAAACCTGCCTGGTGACTTGCTCGTTTGAGTATGAATGGTGAGACAGTATTGATAATTCTGACATAGCTGTTAAATGCTTATTGTGTCACTTTATGTAGCCACACTAACAAGGATCTATGTAAAGATCCAGCAAGGTAAGAAAATACCAGCATCTCAATTGAGTCGGCAGGAGGTTGCGAACCTGGTCATTGTATGCCCACTGGGTCAAGTGATGCACTACTTTCCTGAAGAGAGTGTGATATTTGGACCTGTTACCTAGGTGTGCTAGCTAAAAGGCTTCATAATTGACCCCAAGACTCAAGACTGGTAGTTGCTCAGACCCAAAACAAACAGGACTGCAACACTTCATCACACAAACAAGGAGATTTTAAAAAAATATATAATTTTGGTTACAGTCTAAAGTCCCCTACCTGTTTTATTTTTTTTGGGTGCCAAGCTAGTGTAGCTGTAGATTAAGGAAGAAGATAGCTTCCACCTACAGTGAATACACAGCAGAATAGCTGAGGTAGTATGTGTCAAGAAAGAGAGTCGATGCAGGCCAACCAAACAGCGCCTCGTGGAGGCTCCTGTGGCAGCCGATGCATGGCGACTGCCCAGGACCTCGAGTCACAGTCAGTGACTGAAAGGGACCAGACCTTGGGCGTGGAGGGCTGAGGTCCACCACAGTGTCCAGTCCCAGGAGGAGAGGAGGACAGTGGGACCAGAGGAACCCAGGACCACAGCAGCAGGAGAAGGTCACCACCATGCTGGAGCCAGAAGGGATCAGGCTGCAGCTAGCTTGAGGAGAATGGAGCTGAAATCGAAGAGAAAGTTTCATATGGAGCTGGAGGAGCAGAAAAAAACCAGCTTCAGAGAGCCGAGGAATGGGAGCGACAGCTTCAGAGAGGCCGAGTGAGGGAGAGAGAAGCCAGATGAAATTTGAACTGAAGAAACTACAACTCCAGCGACCACTGCCAGAGCAGGTAAGTGGCATGGGTGAACCTGGAACTCCAGGACTGGGTTACAAGTTAAATTCTAAATTGATAGCTGAATTTAAAGTGAGGAATATATGGATGCATTTTAAAATCATTTGAAAAGGTATGCATTCAGGCAAAAATTTCCGAGCCCTGGAACTTCCAGCTATCCCGCTGCTTACCGGTAAAGCTTGTGACACATTGGGTCACATGGACAATCAGGACAGTAATGATTATGATAAACTTAAAACTGCACTGCTTAAAAGTATGAACTGACACTTGAAGTGTATAGAGTTAAGTTTAAGTAGCTCAGGAGAAGCCCTGACATGAGCTACGAAGAACTAGCCACAAAGCAACGTCAGTTTTGAAACGGTGGGAAGGGGTCAAAGCAGACCTCTAGAGAAAATTGAAGATGTGGTAGATTTGGAGCAATTCTTTTGGGCTTGCCCAGCAGAGATGGAAATGTGGCTGGGACGAAATCGAGAAACAGTGCAGGAGGCTGCCACGACTCTCGGGACTGCTATGCCAGAAGAAGACCTGTCTGAAAGGGAGTGGGGCAGGTGTGGCAGTGTAGAAAAGGAAAAGTGTGCCTTAAGGGCAGCTGAAACCCTCCCTCCCAGAAAGTGGCATCCACAGGTTGCAAAAGAACAGTTTGCCTGATAAAATGATGAATGTTGGTTTTGCAAGCAACCGGCATCTTGCAAGACAGTGTCCTACAAAGGCACAGAGTGCCCAAAGTGGTGCTTCGAACAGAGGTGGGTGCACTGTGTATCCCTGAAAGCATGCCTATAAACATGAGGAGCACTACATCCGGTTACTGTAAATGGGGTGCAAACCCATGGGTTGAGGCGCACAGACATCCCTACTTTGGTAAAGGGATTTGGTTGAACCTGAATAGCTTATATTTAATCAGTTCATTACAGTATGGGGATTCACTGGGAGGAGAAAACTCTGCCACTTGCTAGTGTTCTGGAGTGGGGTGAGATGGCGAGACTGCAAAAGTTGCAGTGGCAGAAAATCTTGCCCTGGATGTGATTTGGGGAACAATCTCCAAAAGGGGCTGGTCTGTGTGGTTACCGCAGTCAGATGGCAAAGGCCAGTTGTTGTTCCCTGGACCACATAGAAGCCCCTGTGGAAAACACTGGGAGGCTGGTTCCCAGCCTGTGTCTCCGATATGGAGAATAGTGAAGGGGGGTAGAAATTCCCTAGGTAGCATTTACAGTGGCGTGAAAAGTATTTGCCCCTTCCTGATTTTCTCTGTTATTGCATATTTGGCACACTGGATGTTTTCAGGTCTTTAGACAAAATATTATATTAGATAAAGGGAACCTGAGTGAACAAATAACACTTGTTTTTACTTATTTCATTTATTTAATGAAAAAGTTAACCAACACCAACTGGCACTGTGTGAAAAGTAATTGCCCCTTACACTTAATAACTGGTTCGCCACTTAGCTGCAATGACTGCAACCAAACGCTCTATAATTCAATATCAGCCTTTCACATCGCTGTGGAGGAATTGCAGCCCACTCTTCCTCGCAGAACTGCTTTAATTCAGTAACATTGGTAGGTTTTTGAGCATGAACTGCTTGTTTCAGGTCCTGCCACAGCATCTCTATTGGGTTTAGGTCTGGACTTTGACTAGGCTACTCCAAAACTTTAATTTTACTTCTTTTCAGCCATTCTGATGTGGACTTGCATTTGTGTTTTGGATCATTGTCTTGCTGCATGACCCGACTAAGCTTCAGCTTCAGCTGACGGACGGATGACCGGACATTCTCCTTAAGAATTTTCTGGTACAGAGCAGAATTCATGGTTCCTACAATTATGGCAAGTCGTCCAGGTCCTGAGACAGCAAAGATCCCCACACCATCACACTACCACCACCATGTTTGACTGTTGGTATGATGTTGTTACTGTGGAATGCTGTGTATGCTTTACGCCAGACATTATGGGATCCATGTCATCCAAAAAGTTCCACTTTGGACTCATCTGTCCATAGAACATTTTCCCAAAAGGCTTGTGGATCATCCAGGTGCTTCTTGGCAAATGAGATGAGCATTTATGTTCTTCTTGGTTAGCAGTGGTTTCCACCTTGCTACTTTCCCATGAAGCCCTTTTTGCCAAGTCTGTTTCTGATTGTGGAGTCATGAACACTGACCTTAGCTGAGGCAAGAGAAGCCTGCAGTTCTTTGGATGTTGTTTTAGGATCCTTTGAGACTTCCTGGATGATTTTACGCTGCGCCCTTGAGTAATTTTGGCAGGCCGCCACTCCTGGGAAGATTCACTACTGTTCCAAATGTTCTCCATTTGGGGATTATGTCTCTCACTGTGGTTCGATGGAGTCCCAGAGCCTAGAAATAGCTTTGTAACCCTTTCCAGACTGATAGATAGCAACAACTTTTTCTGATCTTTTCAGGAACTTCCTTTGATCGTGGCATAATGTGCTTGTTGAATCTTTGTGCTGGCAACGTGAATCTGATGGTAAGGGTCAAAATAAGTGAGGTTTATATTGAGCAGGGCTGGCTGTAATCAAGCCTGTCTGTGTTCAATCAGCTGACTCTAATTATCCCTTTAATTGGGTTGATTTAATTAGGGGCAATTACTTTTCACACAGTGCCAGTTTGTGTTGGTTAACTTTTTCATTAAATAAATGAAATAAGTAAAAAAAAACAAGTGTTATTTGTTCACTCAGGTTCCCTTTATCTAATATTACATTTTGTCTAAAGACCTGAAAACATCCAGTGTGACAAATATGCAATAATAGTGAAAATCAGGAAGGGGCAAATACTTTTCACGCCACTGTAATAGAACAGCTACAGAAGGTTACTCTGAGGAGGAGGGTAACCAGTGGTCAGAGGAGCTAGGATGGAGTGACCCTGAATTCCCTGACGCTAGAGCTAGGGACCCTAGTTAAGAAACTGAAGGGGACCCGTCCCATGCCTTGGGAATATGTAAAGATTTTGCAGCTGCTCAGAAAAATGACCCTAATTTAGAGAGACTGAGGGCTTGTGAAGAATCTGATGGGACACAGGGAGGTGACGGAAGACATAGAGTGTACTGGGGCAATGGACTGCTGTATATGCATGGCGTAAGAACTGAGGGAGGGGTGATGGGCAGAGAGCTTGTCATTCCCAGGGTACCGTGATTGGTTGCTCAAGATTGCGAATAATATCCTCATGTCTGGGCATATGGGTGTGCATGCACTACGCTGTGATTGGCCCAGAATTCTTGAACCCCATCACTGTTTGCCCCCTACACCCCGCTGGAAGACTATTCCAGGAATCCACCACTTTTTCAGGAATCCACCACTCTTTCTGTGCAGAAGTACTTCCTCACATCTCTCCTAAATCTGCCCCCCCAGCTTCTTATCATGGCCTTGTCCTTGAACTTCTTTTGCCTGAAGAATGCTTCCCTCATGTACCTTGTTGTACCCCTGTGAGGTATTTAAGTTTCTATCATATGCCTCCTCTCTTTCCTCTCTTCCAGGGTATACATATTTAGGTCCTTTAATCTTTCCTTGTAAGGCTTCTGATGGAGACCCTGCGCCATTTTAATAGCTCTCTCTGGACCACTTCACTCTGTCTGTGTCCTTTCTGAGGTGTTTCTCCAGAACTGAACACAGTACTCTAGGTGGGGTCTTACCAGTGATCTATACAGAGCAACACCACCCTTCTTTCTGCTGGTAATACCCTCCATATTCACCCCAGCATCCCACTTGCCCTCCCAACTGCCTGGCCACCTTGGGGTCATCCATTATGACCCCACATCCCCCCTCCTGATGTGGCAGTACTGGACCTGGTACTCACCAACAGTGACAGTGTTGCGGACGTCAAGGTGAGGCCACCTCGATATCAGCAATCACTGTACAGTGTGGTTCAGTATAAGGATGGCTGCAGAATTAAACCACACAAGGTGAGGGTCCTGGACTTCAGGAGGGTACATTTTATAAAGATGGGTTGTGGGAGGGCTGATGAGCAGCTAACGTGATAAACATGCTCTGTAACTGCTACAAGCCAACAGCTGGAAACATTAAAAATAAAGTTAGAAGATCCCGTTTTTGCATCGTACGCGGCACTGAGAAGGGTGTAAGGAGGCAATATGGAAGGTATTTAACTAAATCCGGGGAAAAGCCAGCGCTTAGCTAATAAAACTGGTAAAAAGGCGTCAAACAACAACATGAAGTGGCTACGAACAATTTCGCTCTCTGCAGTGGAGGTGAGTGCCCTTAGCTAGAAGTAACCAGACAGGTCATTTCTGCGCCGAGCCCCAGGTCCTGAAGTTGGAGACTAAAATCGACCTCAAATTGCAAGAGGTCCTTGAACAACAAACTCAACACAATAACCTTATAAGTGAGGCAGAGGACCGTATATCAAGGCTGGAGGACAAGATGGCTGCGGTTCTTGGGTGGTGGTTGCCTCAAAAGAGAGCTGGAAGATTTTAAAGAAGCATTTGATTACCAAGAGAATTATCATAGGCACCTCAGTTTGCACCTGAGGGGCTAACAGAAAGCATGGAGGGAGCAAATGTTGGATTTATGTGCAAAACTTTACTTGAGCTGCTGGGCCCATACCCTAAGAACGGCTGCCTGAAGCTGGAGAGGACCCACCGTGCCGTGATGCCCCGACCCCCAGGAGATCAGCCCCACGGCAGATCGTTATGTGGTTTCACGGATTTCAGGACAGTGAGACAGTATTGAACATACCAGGAGAAAGGTATTTTGGAGTTTGAGGGAGAAGGTTGTTTTTATTCCAGGATTATTCTGCCCCTATTGAAAAGAAAATGTTCAACCACTGATGAGCCAGCTGCAGGGCCTGAAGATGGAGAACTTTTGGTTTACCCTGTGACCCTTAAGATCCGTCATGAAGGGGCAACTTATTATTTTGGGAGGTAGCTAAAGTGGAGCAATTCTGTAATAGCTCCAGAAGAAAGTGGGCTAAGAGGAAGCAGATGCCCTAATGACTGAACTATATCTGTTTAATGGTTGGACTGTTCTGTTGTACTCACTGTTTGAATGCCCTGGGAATTTTCAGCTCCTCTCCCTGACAAGTGGTATGTCAATGACAGTATAACAGGTGAGGTGGTGTTCGTGCTGTACACACTCTGAGAGGTTCCCCATGCAGGCAGAGGCTCATTGAACGTGGTGAGAAGCAGGGATCAGGGAGGATCACAGAAGCTGAAAGGCCTGGGCAAGATGGTGGCAGTTGGAATCGGATGCAGAGGACTGTGTCTGTGTCCAGAGTTTCAAGGGTCTCGTGCTTGGATGGAACCTGGATCCAGAAGGGCCTGTGCCTTGGAGGTGGAGCTGTGGGGCCTGCTCGTCTGGTAGTGCGGTTGGTGCACCTGGAGGGTGTGGCTCTCTGTGTATGTTGGAGGTGTGGCCTGTACTCCTCTCTTGGTGCAGCTTGCTGGGTCAGAAGAAGGTAAAGAGGGACCGGGGATAATTTCTCCCGCTACCACCGTTAAGTCTGTACAGGACTGGAAAAGGACTCAGTGCTGATTTAGGCATAACAAATAAATGTATTAGGGTAATGGGAAATACTACAAGGGGAAAGAATGGGCTTCTGCTTTGTGAGGAGAAGGTTTTTGAGAGGAGAATTCCAAACCTGGCACACTGTGTTTTAAGTGTTTGAACTAGTTCAAAGTTTAAAAGTTGAAATTTCTTAGCTTTCTCTGGGATCTCTATAGGAGGAAGGTTCCTATATTGTGGTTGGATGTTACCATGCTAATTAGACAAAGGAGGTTTTATCAGTGTGATTGGGCTGGATGGTGCAGACTGAATTACAAATAATAGGAAGGGATTGTATCTGTATACTCTCAGAGGTTGGTGGAGTGGTGGGGCACATATATCTGTAAAAGGGAGTGGGCGGTCTGGGGCAGGAGGGCGACTTTGCTTAACGGGTCCCCCAATTCTAACCCACGTCATGATTCCTGGGGTCGAGCGCGGCAGCTCCTCGAGCTGGGCGGACCTCCTCAGACCTTTCTGCCTGCCACTAGTGATCGGAGCCAACAAGCAGAGAGACTGCAAGGGACAACTCACTTTCTTTTGTCCAAAATTGGCGCTTAGAGGAGGACTGTACTGATTGGCTGCGAGGGTCGTCGGCGCTGTGCAGTGGGGTATTAAAAGGGTGCCCTACCTGAGTCAAAGTGTTTTCAACGGAGTGGAGCGGTCTGGGGCGAGGGCGACTTTGCTTAACCAGGACCCCCGATTCTAACCCATGTCGTGATTACTGGGGTCGGCGCGGCAGCTCCTCGAGCGGGCGGACCTCCTCAGACCTTTTCTGCCTGCCACTAGAGATCGGAGCCAACAAGCGGAGAGACTGCGAGGGACAACTCGCTTTCTGAAATGCCCACCGCCCGCTCCTGTGGTAGTGCTGTTCTATTAAGGCTGAAATCGGATGAAGCCCCGCCTAGGAATACATTTTCTCAATCGCGTTCTGGGTCCTACAATATAAGGAGGAGCTCCCCAGTGTCGATAGCACCCAGGATCTCCCTAAAGCTGCGTTCAGCGGTATTGTCAATTTGCTGTTCGAGTTGTCTGACTCTCTCATTTTCTGCAGCTGCTGGACAGTCCGCACGGCTCCTTCCTCCATTGGGACAGAACCTTTAAGCCTAATGACACTCTAACCATGTAGCTGCTCACTCACTCTGTGTAATACTCTGTCACTAATCTGACTGTTACTAAAATCTACTGCAACAACCTAGCTAACCACATTGCATTTCTGTCTCCTACGGCTAAATAGCCTTATGACCTAATCACTGATAGCCATATGAATATTCTGCAAAACAATATGGATCTCCGATGGCTTAGTTGAACAGTATACACCTAGTAATGTTGATTCACAATATAGATGGAACTGCAAGCTTTGTCCTCAACCTTAAATACTCCTGCTGCTAGCTTAATCCCTGGATAAAGGGATTTCCTGCTAATTCTAAATTGCAAGTTTTAAATCACAGTGCTACTAGCCTTCAGCCAGAGTTAGTCAGGGAATCATGCAGTAGTACTTGCCTCTGAGTTGATTTGCGATCAGGGTTAGATTGTGAACTTTGCATCTTAACTTGCCGCTGCAGGAATTGCTAACTGTACCCTGTTGACTGTACCCGATGTTTCCACTCTAGGCTAAGGTGCTAACTAATACGAGCTTAATCAGGGTAATTTTGCTCTAATAGGTACAGCAGAGCTTCCCTCTAGGCTTAGGTGCTAACTAATGCTAGCTCAATCAGGGAAAAATTTGCTCTAATAGGCAGCGAGAAGAGCTCGCCAACCAGTAACTAGCCCTGGGCTCTAAATTGCTCAGGTTTTTCTGCTGCAGATGTGCCACTTGCAAGCGTATAAGAAGGGACTGGTGGCGAGTCCCAGGATCTAGACCACTGGCTGGCATTTGAGTTCCAAGTAAGGAGCCTATCATAGCTCCAAGATGCACCCTGTTAACTGGAACAAGGGCATCGCCTGGCAACAATATATATATTCTAGCCCTACTAGGGACAGACTGGCTCGCCAGCAGTGCCTACTGCCCCCTTTACCCATGGGGGGCCGGGAAAACACACAGCCAGACACTATAGCTACCCATCTCCTAGGTGCAACCTTTTTCTACTAGTGGTGCATGAATTCTAAAGGAAAGGGATCCTCTACCGATCCCTTCTCCTCACTTGGAGCCTAACCCCTGTCCAATCCAACTGGCTTTACCTCCTCCCACCCTCACTCTCTTGAGCTTGCTAGCACCCTGCTGCTACTGGCGGGGACATCCAACCCAACCCAGGCCCTGGGATGCCCAATGTGTCAATTTCCTTCCCTTAGATAAAGCATGGGATGGAGTAAAGGTCTGAGGTTGGTGCATATGAATATTTGCAGCCTGAGACCTAAGATCCATGAAGTCCAAGCATGGCTGGCGGTCTACAAACCAGACATATTAGCAGTCTCTGAGACCTGGTTAAAACCCACATCCAGGATCACAAGTAGCCGCCTTTGGATCGCCATCTATAGAAAGGACAGACCCTCGAAGCGAGGGGTGGGGTGCTCATATATGTAAAGGACACGATTACGTCCTCCCTTGTTAGGCTGCCTCACGGGGCATGACCCAGGACATAGAAGCAATCTTCCTCGACTAACAGTAGGAGGGCTAAACACCTCACAATAGGGTGCGCACATAGCCCCCTACCAATGCGCTCGGCTCTCTGGACACGCTTCTGAAGAACCCTGCAGTTGACTCTGCATCCGAGCTTATCATATTGGGCGACTTCAACTTAAATTGGGCCCTTGAGGCCAAGTCTGCCATCAATGGATTATTACAGGACTCCCACCTTTTTCAAGTCATCAACCTACCGACCAGAATGAACCATAAATCAGGTAGGCACTCCATCATTGACTGGGTCCTGACTTCAACCCTAGTAGCGTAAAATGGCTGGCACACTGGCTGATGCCTTGGCGACTACTCACCGATTTTGCCATCTGGAAAAATAACGCGAAAAAGTCCCGCCCAGAATGATCACAACTAGGGACTACTCCAAATTCCACCTGGCCAATTCATTGGGCTCTTAAATATTGACTGGAGCCCTATAAGAAACCTACCTAACCTGGAGGAGGCTGTTGAATTTTTCATAAAACCCTCACCAGAACCACTGACCTCTTTGCTCCAATGAAAACTCACAGAGTAAAGGGAAACTGCTTTAAGTGGATCCTGCCCCCAAAAGCCCTGATGTCCACCGTGACAAGGCCTGGAAAAGTTCAGGAAAACAATGCTACCTCAGGACTTATCCAGCTACAGGGCCCTTAGAAATCAATGCAAAACGGCCATAAAGAAAGCCAAAAGAATATATCACCAACCTCCAAAACTAATCTTGGGAACCCTAGGTTCTTCTGGTCTTACATTAATGAACTCCTCAAAGGAAATAAATAAAACCACACCGGCCCAATCATGGCCAACGGCAAGTAATTGACGAGGGACCACTAATAGCAGAGGCCCTCAACAGTTACTTCACGAACCTTGATGCGTATAAGGCGGAACCCACTGACAACAGGAGCGAGTATATGCACATCAGCCCCCAGACCTTGATCGCCCTTTGTTTCACCTGAGGCTGGTAAGGATAAAGGAAGTTTTGGTATCCTTAAATCCCTGCACTCAAGAGGATCTGGGGGCCTGGCGGGATCAGACCAGAATCCTCAGGGCCGGTGCCCCAGCACTAGCGAAGCCCCTAACTGGCTGATAAACCGGTCCATTACTGAGGGATCGTACCTGAGCCTTGGAAGCAGGCCCCAGTGATCACCATACAAAAGGGGGTCCACAGAGCCTATTGGGAACTACAGGCCTATCTCCCTGCTGTGTGCTGTTGCTAAAGTTCAGGAGAAGCTTGTCTCTACAACTCTGAGAATACCTGAAATACACCAGGTAATCTCTCAGTCTCAGCATGGCTTCCGAGCCAAGCACGGACAGACACTGCGCTAACCAAGTTCTCGATTGAAGTCCTGAGCAACAGTGACTGGGGACCAGTACAGGAGCGGTCTTCATTGACCTCTCAAAAGCATTCGACTTGGTTAACCACAACCTCCTAATACAAAAATACTTACTGGCCTTGACACCCATGCATTGGGATGGTTGAAGTTACCTCACGGGACGACCCAGAGGATCAAGTGGAATGATAATGTCTCCAACCCATCAACACTCAAACAAGGGGTACCTCAAGGGTCAATACTGCCCACTTCTCTTCACGCTGTTCATAAATGATCTACACTTACATTGTGGGAGCAGCTAGCGTTATCCAGTATGCAGATGATGCTGTCATCAAGAGCCTCCCTAACCTAACTGAACTGGAGACAGCCCTCCAAGAGGACATTCTTCAGATGGAGGACTGGCTAACTCTGAAAAGAATGGTACTAAACACCAATAAAACAAAGGTGATGCTGTTCGGGCCAAGAACACGGGACCCGAGAGGGCAACACTCCTACAGCTTCAAACCAGGGGTGAGAAACTTGAGGTGGTTACATCCACGAAATACCTTGGACTTACCCTGGACCAAGGCTTCACACTAAAAAATCACGTTGACCAAATCACCAAGGCCATCCATGGAAACTTGGAATCCTTTATAGAATAAAGGACCAGATTATCCCGGAAGCTAGGATAGCCATTGCCGCTAACGTACTTCTCCCAAAGCTTACTTACGCAGCCCCAGTCCTCCAGGGCATGGCCAAGATGGAGCTTGGTAGGCTGCAGGCCTTGTACAACAAGATAGTCCACTTTGCCACCTTTCACACGAGGATTCACCATTGCAAACCTCATTCAAGGCTCAGCTGGCCGCCTCTGGAAGCTCGGCTCATCTACCCTACCTCTGCCTTACGCTTAGTTATTGGGTGCAACACCTCCCCATTCTCCACGGTCTCGTTAGGGTTAAAACCAACCCACGGAGCCTAAGAACTTCCGCCAAACTCTCCTTGTGGTTCCCAAGACCAGGACTAAAGCAGGTTCCAGGTCCTTCACGCACACAGCTCCTTCCAACTGGAACAACGTCCCCTGGAGGGCATGGGAGGCAGAGTCCATCACCTGCTCGAACCAAGCTAAAGGCTCACCTGCTAGACAGGAGCATCTGCTTATGCCACAGGACCTGCATACATCAGAGAAGGTGTACTTTCATACCACTGCCTCTGCCTCAGACACTACTGCAGTTACCACTGCAGACTGATCACTAATTATAAGTTTTAGCCCTAACTAGGTATGCACTTCGCTTCCTTCCTTATTAATGTCTGAACTTGGCTTACCAAGGAAACCTACTGTACTGTCTTTATAAGGTCTTAGTCAATGAATAATGTAATGTACAACATCTAACCAATGTCATGTCTGTATCGTAAACAGCTGAATACTGTATACTGTGTTATTCTGTACTCCCACATGTTTCTCTAATGTGTGTTCTTAATGTTTATTCCGGGTCGCCCCTGAAAAGGGACCTTCGGGCTCAGTGGGCTTACCCGTCAACAAAATTCAATAAATAAATAAATAAATAAGGGAATACTAGACACACTTATGCTTTTGGAAGCGATTAGTGTCAACGGTAAAATAGGGGGGCGCAAGGGACACTGGAAAAGAGAAACTGTGTGACAGTAAGTTTTCCGGCGGGCTGAGAGGGTTGGGTTGGATACAAGTGAAGGAAGTGGGGAATAGAGACTTTGCCAAAGGTGGATGGTATTTGGGGAGGGTGAGGGGTGGTTTGGTTATGCTGTTTATATGTTTGCATTTTCTTTCTATGTGTTTTTTGGTGCAATTTATACGGAATCGCATTCTAAATGCTCCAGGTATAGAGATATACATGCACTGTAGGTCAAATCGATGGGCACTTCCAAGTGAAGTTAGTAGAGAAAAAGATGGGCAACATGGCTAGTATGCAGGAGCTGACAGTGGTCTCTTTGAACGTCCAGGGATAACTAATCCAATCAAAGTGCGGCACTCCTAACAGCCCTTAAAGGAGAGGAGCTAAGCTGGCCTTTAATTCAGGAAACTCATCTGACTGAACATGCCAAGTTAGCCCAGAGGTGGGTCGATAAATGTTATGCAGCCTCCTATTCCTCACATAAGCCGGGGGTGGTGGCTGTTTTTCTGAATAAACACTCCCATTTGAAGTCAAGAGAATTGTAAAGGACCACAGGGCGGATAGATATATTTTCACTCATGGGGGTGCTTTATGGGGAGCAGATTACATTTGGCAGCGTTTATGCCCTGGCTGTATTTGATCCACGCTTTCTCCCTGCTCTACTAGATCTATTAATTAGGGAGCAATTTCGGGCTGGTCTTGGGGGATCTGAATAGTACAATGGACCTGGTTTTGGACCACTCAAAGGGTAAAGTGAGGGGATTGAGGCTCTGTGTCAGTGGCAGGTGGGGATGGCGGGCATGGATCTGGTGGATTCCTGGCAGACAATCCTGGGGCCAAGGAATGCAAATTTTTCTCCAACCCACATGGTACCTGGTCTCGTATTGACTACATCTGCCTGCCAAGGGGTTGAGCGACAGGATGATGGCTGTTACCCATAGTCCCATCCATGTATCAGACCACACAATGGCGGTGACAAGAATCCCATTAAGAGAACAGAGAGACTCCCCATCTCAGTGGAGGTTCCCTACATACATGCTTCTGAATAAGGAATTTAAGGAGCACTTAATAGATCAGTGGAAATTATATGAGGAAACAAATGCGAGAAGGAAGCCCCAAGGCCCTATCTTGGGGGCTGGGAAAGGCTTTTATGAGAGGAGCAATTATAGAATTTATGGCAAGGGTTAAAAGAAGAAAAGGGAGAAGGAACCTGAAATAGAGATGCAGCTGAAGGATTTGGAAAATGGGTGGCGAAGGGGAGAGGGAGAGCCAGAGAGACTCTCGCAACAACTAGAGAGGGCTCCAAATGCCCTGGTGAGAGAAGACTGAAAAGCATCATGGTTTTATTGTAAACGTCAGCTGTTTGAGTGTTGTGACAAGCCTGGACCTCTTCTGGTGAGATTAATAAAGGGTGGTATGTGTCCCACAAGGATAACGGGATCAAGGATGGGAAGGAGATGTGCAGAGGGACCCGGAGAAAATTCGGAATTGCTTCAAGGAATTTTATAGTCAACTATATAGTGCTGAGCATAGGAGACAGGATTCTTGACAACGGAATTCCTAGACAAGGTGGAACTCCTGAAGGTTACGAGGGAGCAGAAGGTGCAGCTCAGTCAGCCAAATACAAAGGAAGAGATCTTGAAGGCCATTGGGAGGCTGCAGCGGGCAAAGCTAGTGGGCCTGACGGATTCCCTGTGGAAGTTTATAAGGCCTTGCGGGACAGTTGGCGGAAGTGTTAAGAGTGTTGTTCCAGAGAACAGAAGGAGGAGAAAATCAAACATCCTGGGACCTGTTATGATGCAGTGGTCTGTTTAATTCCTAAGCCAAGAAAAGATGAATCAGAGTAAGCATCATACAGACCCATTTCCTATTGAATTGTGATTTAAAAATTCTAGCCAAGGTCCTAGCCACCAGACTGGAGAATGTTTTCCCTGAGCTGATTATCCCCAAACCAGATTGGGTTCATAAAGGGCAGTTTTCATACCACAATGTTCGTCGCCTTTTCAATATTATATGGAGGGCAAACTAAATGAAGGAGAAGATTTACATTGTCTCTATGGATGCTGAAAAAGTATTTGATAGAGTTGAGTGGGAATACCTATTTGAGGAGATGACCTGGTTGTTCTGGATGACTCATATATTAATTGGGTAAGGCTATGTATGACTCCCACAGGGCACACATTTTGGTAAATGGGGTCCTCTCAGACAGCTTCAAATTAGAGCATGGCACAAGGCAAGGATGCCCCTCTCTCCATTGTTATTCACAGTGGCCTTAGAGCCTTTAGCTGTGGTGATCCACAGTGTGTGGATATCGGCATGAGTCAGAGGCAAGCAGGGTTCTCTGAATAAAATAACTCTGTATGCAGATAATATGCTCCTGTTTGTTAAAAATCCTCAGTTTTCGATGCCCCCATTATTGGCATTGATAGAAGCTTTGCTGCTTTCTCAGGATACAAAATTAGTCTCAGTAAATCAGAAATGCTCTGCTACCCCTGGGCCAGGAAGGATGATGAACGATGGGGCTTGAAAGTGGTGCAGAAAAATTTCACCTATCTGGGTATAAAGTGGGCAGGTCTTTGGGGTCTCTGTATGGGCTAAACTGTTCCTTGCTCATTAAATGATTGAGGCAGATCTGAGGAAGTGGATGCAACTTCCTAGTTCCTGGCTCGGTAAGCTCAACTTGAGTAAAATGAATATTCTCCCTGAACTTCTGTATCCTATGCAGATGATACATGTGGGACTTTCAATGGGGATATAAGAGAGGGAGAAATCATTTTCCGGTTTATTAGAAGGAAACATAGGTCAAGGCCTGTCTTCAAAGACTGAAAGCTGAATCAACTAAAGGCCTTAACTTCCCAGACTTAAGTAATTACCACTCTCTCCATCCAGCAGCAGTTTATAGCAGACTGGGTACATCAGCCAAGTGTCGCTAGCTGGGTAAACTTGGAGCAGTTGGGTTGCCCAGGACATCTTGGCATACCTGCACAGTAAGGGCTCAGGGCATATAATGCGCTGGTGGTAATAACCCTAGTGAGAGCGGTGCTGAGGCATGGGGGCAGCTCAGAAAACAGAGGGATTGGGGAAGGTGAGACTCTGTTATTACCTGTGGCTGGGAACCCGTTCTTCCTCCTCGGGATGGGGGATTTTGGGAATGGGAGTGGAAGGGTGTGAAAAGTGTGGGGAATTTGATGGTGGTGGGTGGGGTGCTAAGTTTGTTTGAAAATATGCAACAAACCCTGGGGCTGGACAGGCACCATGTATTTTGGTATCTACAGTTGCGGGCCTTTTATGGGAGTATGGGGAGAGATGGGACAGAGAAACATGGCTGGGAACCAGTGGAAGCCCTAGTGTATCAAACTAAGAAGGACCCTAAAGGATTCATCTGGAAAGCAGCAAAGCTTGGAAGCAGGACTACCGACCTCACCCAGAAAATGAAACAGTTATGGGAAAGAGATATGGGGAAGGAAATAGCAGAGGAGAATTGGCAGGAGGTACTAAAATTACATGCAGGCTTGTTGGTGTGTAACAGATTTAAGGAAGCTTTCTATAAGTACCTGCATAGGCTTTATTATCCGCCAGTGATAATAAATAAAGCACACTCTGCTATCTCACCCTTATGTGGTAGATGTGGGAGGAGAGGGGGACTTATATGCATTGTTTCTGGTCCTGTAGACTTTTGGGGATAGGGAGAGGTCCGTAGAATGGCAGGGCGGCCTCTGCAGGTGGACCCCCTACTTTGTCTGTTTGGGATGGTAATAGGGAAGGGGAGTGGAGCCACTGCCCAGGTGGAATAGGGTGTTGCTGGTTTTGGCATGACACTGCATCCAGAACATGTGGGTCTCTTATGTGAAACCTACAATCCAGCAGTGGCACAGGTTGGTTATTCAAATATTTGGAAAGACTGATTCCGGTAATTAAGGGCAGAGTGGCCCTCTCTGACCTCATTGAGTGGGAGGAGGAAACAGCCCTTAGGGAGGGTTTACTCTAGGGACATGATCCCTCCCCAGCTGGAAGAGGTTTAGCGGATTGGAGAGGAGTTGAGGCCCAGAAGGCAAGATTGGGAATGATGGAGAGCGCATGTATAGGAGTAATGCATAACAAAAAGAAATGTTTTAACTGATTGTATATAATAAGAAATAAGGATGTTTAAATGCATACATATACTTGAGACTGATTGGTAAGGATGATCTAAATACTACATACGTTTCTGTAGTGTAACTTGTGTAGGAGGTTGCACCTCTGTTTGTATTTTTGTTTGTACAGTATGTTTGATGTATGTCAGATGTATGTTTTTTTATCTTGCAAAATTTGAATAAATAGATTATACCAAAAAAAAAGGGTGGATGCCTCCAGGGATGACCTGGAAGGGGGGGGTAGGATCCGAGTGGGGTGGAGGAGCGGGGGACCAAAGCGAGCCATAGTGAAGGCAACAAACTTCTGCATCAAGCAAGGGAGCAAAACAAAGAGGAAAGAGACCTCTTTTCTAAAGAGGTGGCAGAAAAGTAGAAGCCAAAACGTAGCATTCAGAAGGTACCAGGAGATGCAGAGGGATAGGGGCAGAGAGTGTATCAGGAAAACAGAGGGAAGCAGGGAGAACAGCAAGGAGCACAAAGTTGCAAAGTGAAGGGAAAAAGCCAAGGCAGTAACAAAAGGGGAAAACATATTTTAGGTTTGTAAGCAAAAAGGAAGACCAGGGGTGGGATTGTAAATTAAGAAGGAAGGGGAGACTACGCAGAGGGGGAACAGGAAAAGGAAGACATCTTGAACAAATACTTTTGTGCAGTGTTCACAGAGGAAACAGATGGGGAGGGGCCACAAAATGTAACAGGAGCATTGGAGGGAGGGAGGGAGGTGGACAGTAGCCCATTTTAGGAAGGGAGTCTTGAAGGACTCACAAATCTGAAGGTGGACAAAGCAATGGGGCCAGACAGGATCCACACAAGGGTATTGAGGGAGCTAAAGAAGTACTGGCTGCACTTCTAATGGCTTTTTAACAGTTCATTGGCAACAGGAGTGGTCCTGGAGGACTGGAGAAGGGCAGATGATGTCCCACTTCACTTGTTGGCATTGAATCTCAAGTGCCATACTTTATACCCTCTCCATAGATTCCCTTCCTTTGTAGCTCCCTCACCCCTTCACTATCCACCCTGCTGGAAACAAACAAATGCATCTTGCTCTGCTTACCTTCCCTTATGTCACTAATAAACACATCGAAAAGGACAGGGGTCCACCTGGAGAGATGAAGGTCTATACTGGCATGATGGTCTGCATCTGTCCAGGGAAGGGAAACACGCTCCTAGGTAACAGGTTTAAAGGCTTCCTTGGCAAGCTTTAAACTCGCCAAGGGGGAGGTGCTGATAGGAAACAGGAAAGTTCAAGCCTCCCCGCAAAGCATGGCAGGTAGTAGGGTAAACACTGAGGTACAGAGCTTGACAGAGGGCAGGACAGGAGTAAATGGAAAATGGACAAGGGCAATAAGAGCAGGGATGGGGTAAAAGGATAAAGCCAACATTAAATGGAGGGCAACATTAAATGGAGGGCAATAAGAGCGGGATGGGGTAAAAAGGATAAAGCCAACATTAAATGGAGGGCAATGAGTACCAATGCCCGTGAGTCTGGAAACAAGCTTCCAGAGCTAGTAGCCCTGATGGAAGTGGAACACTTGGATATTGTGGCAGTCACAGAAACATGGTACACAGAGAACCATGACTGGGATGTCAACATACCAGGTACACAATCTACAGAAGGGACAGGGAGGGTAAAAGAGAGGTGGAGTAGCTCTCTACATAGGGAAGGGATCAAAGTAACAGAACTAAAAGGTAAAGGGGAGGACAAGAGGAACTCTGGGTCACATTGGAGACAGAGAATGGCATCACAATCCACACAGGGGTTGTATACAGACCCCATCTCAAGGGAGAAATGGACAAGAAAATGATAGAGGGCATTCTCAAAATGGCGAAAAGGGAGATACTGTTGATGGGGGACCTGAATATGCCAGATGTTAACTGGGCAACATGGACTGCAGCCACATCCAAGAGCAGGGTCATTCTCGATGCCCTACAGGGAGCATGCCTAGACAGCTAGTGGTGGAACCCACTGGGAGGGAGCAATATTAGACCTGGTACTCTCAAATGGAGAGAGGATCACAACTTAGAAGTCAGTAGACACCTGGGAACAAGCGACCACTGCACAGTGTGCTTCACAATAAACACAACCATGGAGACAAGCCATACAAATACAAGGATACTGGACTTTAGAAGGGCTGACTTTGGCAAAATGGGTGAATACCTGAGGAATGCATTAGCAAATGGCCAGAAAGGAGGGGTGGAAGAACAATGGAGAAAAATCAAAAGTGCCATCATGGAGGCAACAAGCCTTTGTGTGAAACAAATAAAGAAAACAAAGCGGAATAAAAAAACACTATGGCTCTCAAAAGAAGTGTCAGGGAAGGTTAAGGAGAAAAAGCTGCATTCAAAAGTATAAGGAATCACAGACAGAGCACACAGGAACTGTATCAATTAAAGCAGAAAGAAGTGGGGAAGGCAGTCAGAAAAGCAAAGGCCCAAACCGAGGAAAGGATAGCCAACTCAGTTAAGAAGGGGGATAAAACCTTTATAGGTACATTAGGAACATAGAAAGGTTAAGGAGGGATAGGGAAGATAATAAAGGAGAGGGAGGTGGGCAGAGGGAGACAGTGAAAAGGCAGAGATAATGAATGAATACTTTTGCTCAGTATTCACAAAAGAAGAAGAGGAGGAGTTACCTAAACCAACAGTAGAAGCACTCTGGATAGTGGGGTTGATACCAGTCCATTTAAAGAAGAAAGAGTACTGAAAGAACTACAAAACTCAAAGGTGGACAAAGCAATGGGGCCTGATGGGATTCACCTAGAATCCTAAAGAGCTAAGGAGGACCTAGTGACACCACTAACCACACTTTTAACAAATCATGGGAAGATGGGGTGGTACCTGAGGACTGGAGGAGGGCAGATGTGATTCCCTTCACAAAAGTGGGAGCAAGGCAGAAGCAGGAAACTACAGACCTGTTAGTTTGACCTCAGTGGTGGGGAAAATGATGGAATCACTTCTGAAAGAAAAAGAATTGTTGAGTACCTAGAGGCCAGCGGGCACTGGACCCAAAGCAGCATGGATTCACAACAGGAAGGTCATGTCAGACAAATCTAATCAATTTCTTTGACTGGGTGACCAAAGTAATAGACCAGGGAGGGCT
Organism: Neoceratodus forsteri; assembly: GCA_016271365.2. Classification (NCBI taxonomy): domain Eukaryota; kingdom Metazoa; phylum Chordata; order Ceratodontiformes; family Ceratodontidae; genus Neoceratodus; species Neoceratodus forsteri. The sequence goes on from CM057459.1 coordinate 36,124,218, forward strand.
GTGGATATGGCCTACCTAGACTTTAGTAAGGCATTTGACACGGTCTCGCACTAAAGATTAATAATCAAGTTAGCCAGCCTGGGAGTGGGTCCCAGGGTGGTAGCCTGGTAGAAACTGGCTGCACAACAGGACACAGAAGGTAATAGTGAATGGAACACATTCTGAAGAAAGGGGTTACTAGTGGAGCACCCTCAGGGCTCAGTATTGGGTCCAGTCCTCTTTAACGCCTTTATAGGTGACATTGCAGAGGGTCTGGAAGGAAAGGTATGCCTTCATGGATGACACAAAGATCTGTAACAGAGTTGATACACAGGGGGTAGAAAGGATGAGAAGGGACTTGGCAAGGTTGGAGGAATGGTCAGACATATGGCAACTTAGATTCAATGCAAAGAAGTGCAAAGTAATGCACCTGGGAAATAAAAATCCAGGAGAAGAGTACACAATAGCAGGGAGGTACTAACAACAACAATAATGGAAAGGGATCTGGTGAGTCATATCAGATGACCTAAAGGTGGGTATGCAATGTGAGAAGTCAGTAGGGAAAGCCAGGGGATACTGGGATGCATAGGAGGGGCATCACAAGTAGAAAAGGAAGTGGTTATCCTCTATACAGACAGTTGGTGAGACCCCATCTGGAGTACTGGGTGCAGTTTTGGAGACCTCATCTACGCAAGCACATAGACAGGATGGAAGCAGTCCAGAGGAGGGCAACTAAAATGGTGCAGGGTCTATATCAGAAACCATATGAAGAGAGACTGAGAGAGCTTAATATGTATACCCTTGATGAAGGGAGGGACAGGGGACATAATAGAAACTTTTAAGTACCTCAAGGAATCAACAAAGTCCAGGAGGGTAGCATCTTTCAGAAAAAGAGATGTGTAAGAACAAGGGGGCACAATTTAAAAGTTAGAGGGGCAGCTCCAGGGGTAATGTGAGGAAATTCTTTTCACGGAGAGAGTGGTGGGCGCATGGAACCGCCTTCCTGGAGAGGTTGTGGGGTCTAAAACAGTGGAGGAATTCAAACATGCATGGGACAGACATAAGGCAATTATAGTGGGAGTTGCAGGAAATAGGCTGTTGGTTAACTAGAATCTGCAGCTTATCCAGTAGGTAGGGAAATGGGCAGACTGGTGGGCCAAGTGGTCCTTATCTGCCGTCAAAGTCTATGTTTCTATGTTTCTATGACATGCCCTCGGACTGACCCCTACAGCAGCCCACTGTGACCTCTTTGGTCACTAAGATGACCCCATTCACCACCCTTGGTTGCCTCACCCCACAGCCAGTTTCCCCATCAATCTGGCTGACTCCTTCCTTACACTCAAGTTCTCTGTCTTTTTAGCAGCCCTTTGGGTGTCATTGAGTCAAAGGCTTTGCTAAAATTGAAGCAGAGTTAATCTGCTGCCTACCTTTATCTACCACCTTCATGACTCAATCAAAGAACATTGTCAGGGTGGTCTGATTTGACCCTTCTGCCACAAACTTGTGCTGTTTAATGTTCTGCTGCCCATTCTCTTCCAGGTAGGTTACTAAAGCTATCCTTGGCCAGGGTCTCTGTCAGTTTCACCTACAATAGAAGTGAGACTGATGCATCTGTAATTTCTTGGATCCTTTCCATCCCCACCCTTGTGGAGTGGGACCACATCCACAGACCTCAATTCAGTGGAACCTTCTCATATTGTAATGAGTTATTGAATAAGCTCAGCCAAGGGCCTAGCCAGTTCTGAAACCAGTCCCTGATCACTCTCTTGTAGGGATCTCAAGGTATCATTGTTTACAGTATATGCGGCATTGAAGTCATGGTATTAATACTATGGACAAGTTCTGTTACTGCGATAACCGTGGTTACATGGTGTACCATCGGTATTCAGACCTTTCAAATAATTTTTTGAATTTTCATGGACAACTGTCCCTTCCATGCCGACTCTCTCTGATGCAAGAGTCTGAGGAGTCTTCTTTTTTTGTACAAAATTTACTTCTTCTGTAATACTACGGCATAACGATTACTATGGTATTACGTGTGCGGTTGCCATACTGTGACATCCTGTCTCTTGTGCAGCCGCTTGGGACCAGTGACTTATATATTTTCAGGGCAGCAAGCTGCTTTCTTACCCTATTGACTGTAATCTCCACCCACCAGATTTCCAGAATGCCCCCATGTAATGTGCCCTCAACCCCACTCTCCAGTAAAGTCCACTACCGTGAATACTGAGAAGTAGTTGTTCAAAGCATTTGCCTTCTGCTCGTTGTCTTTGACTACCCTCTCTCCCTCCTGCTAACCTAACAATCCCTCCCCATCTTTCAGTTTTCCTGAATGTACTGGAAGAATTATTTTATTTTCCTTGACACTCTCTGCAGTTTGCAGCTCTATTTCTACCTTTGCATTCTTGATCACCTAGCTTCGTTCCTTCAGCTTACTCTAGTACTCCCCCTACTCCTCATCCCCTCAATTCTTTGTGTACCTAATGAGGCTCTTTTGGTCCTCACCACCTCCCTTACCACTTCTGAGAACCCGATTAGTCTCCTACACTTGTTACCCATAGTAACCATCATCACGTATGAGTTAGTTGCCTTGAGAATGGTATCTTTAATTGCATTCCTCTTATCCTCTGCCCCCGATCTTATCCACCCTTCATTTTCCTGATCTTTCCCTCATTTGGTCAAAATAGGCCCTTCTAAAATCCATGACTATAGCTTTTGAGGAGGGTCTACAGTACCATTACCAGGGCCAGCACAAACTATATGGTATAATAGTTACTGGACTCAAGGGGTTCTTCAGCCACTAGCTCGAGTTGTTAAGCACCACATTGAGAATGACAGCCTGTCTCTTGGGTTCCCTGACCAGCTGTACTAGTAGCAGTCCTGTGGTGTGTTAAGCAGACCCTGACATCTGTTACTCTTTGCTGCTGAAGTATTCTAGTCGATGTTAGGTAGATTTCCAACCACCACATCATCCTTGGCTGCCCTCCTCCTAATTTCTTTCCCCAGTTCCTTATTTCCCTAGTCCTTCTTTCCTGGTAGACTTTAGACCTCTCCTATTTTTACGCTATTCCTGTATCTGTCTTTAGCTGCACCCATATTGATTCTGCTCCTTCACTCTCCCTTTTGATGGACCTGTCCTTCATGTCTTCTGTGCCATCCCTAGTGTAGAGGGTTACTTGTTCTCCCTTACCTTTATTCCTACCCTATCTTTCCTGTACAGGGTATACCTGGTACAACCAGATCCCAGTTGTTATTCCTAGTGACTCGAATCTCGGTAATGGGCCACCAAGTCTAACTTGGTATCTGTCACCATTGCCTGTAGCTCGTTAATTTTATTACCAAGGCTCCTGGGTGCTTCTAGGGCAGAATGCCTTCCAGCTCTTGCTCCTAACTGCTTTTTGCTTATCTGTGGCCCATCCCTTTCTGATGCCTCTATTCCCTGCCAATTTATTATGACTCCACCCCTTCCTCTTGAACCAGTCAGATCCCTGTCAGTGCCATCCTTAATCCCTCCTTGCCTCTTCCTCATTCCTGGTGTCCTAGCTAGGCTACCCTTTTCCGTTTTTCAAGGGTTTCCCCAGCAGTAGTCACCCCCTTAGCTTAAATGTCCATCTATGCAGACATTCAGCTTTTGTTCACATGTGCTGTTTTCTCCTTCAGCAGGTAAAGGCAGTCTCCTTTGAAGAACATTCTGTCCTAGATGCTCCCCCAAGTCTCCCTCAAAATGATACCCTTCCTCTTTACACCACCTTCAGGCCTCAAAATAAATTGCAAGCCTGTTTTCTCCCTCCTCACTTATTCCCCACCTTGCCTCACACTGAAGCACTTCTGAAAAGGCCACCAAACTGCCTTTCCCATCAAAATATCTCCCAGCATCTGGAAGTTTAGTTTAACTACTTTCAGTTTCTGATTTTCCAGGTCACTGGTACCTAAGTGTATCAGGACCGCGTTTTTTATCCCTCTAGCCTACTGACCAGCCTCCCTATTCTCTCTATATCCCTAATGGCCAATGCACCTGGTAGGCATTTGATCAACCCTCTCCCTTTCCCTCCTGCACACACACCCTCTCCACACATCTTAACATGGAGTCCCAGTGGTTAGAACATGCTAGCTGCTCTCTTCTTCTTGAACACCTGCTGTGTTTGCAGTGTTGGACAGTTCCTTCTTCTCAACAAGCTCACAGGCACCCCTCCACCCCCCAGGAGAACTGGGGACTTGTGCCTCTCCAGCGGTTCAAAATGGCTTTCAGTTGCTACCAAAGGCTCCTGATGTGCACATGTCTACCCGTCTTGCTACCCTTCCCTTCACCACCACCCTTCAACCCCTTGGGCCAGTGTGCCTTTGGGGAGGGGTGTTGGATGTGGTTTTGGACTCTAGATCAGCTGACTATAGGGACGTTTAGAAGGTTACTTGATCAGTTTCAAACCTGTGGATTACAATTGATATTGAAAGTTTATATATATATATATATATTATCAGTTGATCTGGGTTTGCAAGCTGTGGAGCGGATGTTGCTTCTCTTTGATCTGCAATTCTAATCCATTTTCTCTTTTGAGGTCGGAATTTGTTCTTGAGCACAACTATTTTGTGTTTAATAACAAATTCTATTATCAGTGTAGTGGAATGGTGATGGAATGGCCATACGCCTTCTTTGCAAATATTTTTTGTCATAGGCAGAAAGATAGTTTATTTTGTCAAACTGCAACCCATTTAGACATAACATATTAAAACTGTATCGATATAGATGATGTGTTGATACAGGGATGGTAGTGAATCAGATGCAGTATTACTTGCAAACTGGCTTAATAGCGGCCACGATGGACATAGAAACCTATGGATATAGAAAGCCAACAGCTGGTAATTCTTTATAGTTGTCTACTAGTGCCTACCCTAGAAAATGATTGAGGAACGTATCGTACAGTCACTTTTTTACGTTAAATGGAACTGTACTCTTGCAGAGAAGACTAGGCAAGAAGCTAAGAATCTTATTAAAAGATGTCAGTCTAGGGGATATAAGGAGCCTTTGATAGGGTGGAACAGATGGATCAGCAAGAACTGCTTAAAGGTCAAGTCCCAGAAAAATATACAAAGGTAAACCACTGGTGTTTGTTACAGAGTTTAGTGGTAGTAGTGAACATTCTGTATTCCAGTTGGAAAATACTACAAATGGATGTGTCTTTTAAAAATACTATAGGTAATAAACCTCTTATTGCTTATAACAGAGCCTCTAATTTGGGAATATGATAACCAGTAGTCACTATTATGAGAATCAGGACCCCAAAAACAAAATTATAGGATTCTGTGGTTGTGGCAATTGCAAGGCATACAAATATGCAGCAAGGAGTAAAGAACTGCAACATCCACATTCTGGCAAAAATGTTCAAATAAGACTTTTTATTCCAGCTGTTTGGTCCCCATCACGCCTCCCGACAACTGGCGATGGGGACACATAGAAATAGTTTACTAGTTTTCTCCTGACCATCCCGAGGCCATGGCAGATGGCCATCACAGTGTGTGGAGGCATGCTACGCACCCCATAGTGCAAGCTCAGCCCCTTCCACCTCCCGTAGCTATTTACCACCTCCTCTCTGTATACGCTACCACTGGACCTTCACCTGGTGGGAGCAGAACTACGGGGGGTGCCAACCCACCCTCATCACCCTTGAGAGAGGAGAGCTGCCCATTGGCATGCTCTAGCCTGCTCCGCACCCCATTCCCGAACCCTGGTGCGGGTAGCGCAGATGTGGCCTCCAGCACCTCAACCTCAGCACCACCGGGCGGCTAAGACTTTTTTAATTGTAAGCACATATGTATTTTATGCTATCGGTACTCATATAATAAATTTTATATCAGTAAAACTATTAGGAAACAAGAATACGTGTATCTGAACATTTAAGATCTGTGCATTTAGATAGATGTGACAGTGCAGTGAGAGTACCACTTTAAGACAGTCCATAACTGCAATACGAATAGCCTCCGATTTGTGGTATTTGATGGAGCACCTTACCTCCACTGGGGGGTGAGGGGCTAGGGAAAGCATCTTGTAACAACTAGAATCACAATGGATTTGTAAGTTAAATATGTTGGCACTGAATGGCCTGAATACTGACTTGAATCTAGCATAGTACTGTACTCCATAGAAGCTGAATTTGATTTGTGTTTCCTTTTGACTTCTTGAATATACAAATATGTTTTTAAAAATGTGTTGCAGGTCTTTAGTGCATATGTCCTTTAAAGATTTATGGTTAGTTACCGTTTGTCATCCTGCGGTAGAATGGTTCTGTAACACAGTTTATTTCTAAATTTTGTTGTAGAATTACTCAATTTGATTATTTTCTGGCAAAGAACTCTAATTAACTTTATGTATGTTCCTTTCATACCACGTAAATTAACTGCAATGTAATACTGTAATTGGCAAATGGCCCTTGTGAGGATTAGGTACACGCACAGTTAGAATTTTTCACGTTAAAATTGGATGTTTCAGTACTGATGGTGAGTTCATTTTGAATACCAAATTATAATTCTTTGTTATAAATACATTTTCACGTATTTTGGGCTTGTTAGTAGTGGTTTTTAGTGGGAGCTTATGGTGCTTTAGCATGATTGGTTAAGCACTGTTGGCTGATCCACATTTTGGCTTAATAAAGAGATCTCAACATGCATTTTTGTCATTGATCTATTTAATTTATTATTAATGCAGTTAGGTATGTAAAATCAGTCCCATACTAATCACGTCATGCCTCACGAAGCAATTTTTTTGAAGCGTGAGTTGATTGATGTCCACTGCCTTGATGCTGTCTTAATTTTGTGCTTTGCCAGACATTTACAGGTTGTGACTCAGAATCATTGGTTTATGTGGAACTGGTAGTATGTATGCAGCTGTAATGAATTTCTTCTGTGAACTGCAAGCTCATTTTCCTTGAAGTCCTTCTGTGCAAGCTGTGAATGTCAACAGAGGGCTAAATAAATAGCTATGTTTTACTTTTAAATTGGTCTGTTGTGTTTAACTCCTTGGGACTGATAGGAGGAATATCTCATAACATGCAGTCACTAAGTGTGCCTGATGTTCTGCAGAGCTGCTACATATGGGATACTGTCCACACCCCAGAGCATAGCAGGGATTGTGGGAGATCCATGGAGGATCCCCCACAATTCCTGAAGCTGGTTAGTCCTCTGGCATACCTGCAGTCCATTCTTGCTGTAATCCTCCTGTGATTACTTCCACTTACTGACCCTTAGAATCCCTCCTTCATTTGATATTTCAGTGTATTTAGATAGAGTGTTACATCCCATGCTAGATAAAGCCTGTTTTATACCCTGTTTAAATCATTTTACTTTGCTGTTTAGCCTACTGTGGATAGGGTGTTACTGCCCTATTTAGGTATAACCTGGTTGTACTCTGCTTATGCCTCTGCCTCTCACACTAGTGAACCCACCAAATCCTGTCCTCAAATGACAGTGTATGCCTACTGTTGATAGTGTGTTAGATGGATTTACTGGCACCTCCAAATGGCAGCTTTCCTGACCTACCAGGAACAGAGTTCCCTGCAGAACTGCAGGCTCTCTGCAGCTGGCCCTGCAGCTGTCACACTGCTGCTCCATAGCACATATGCTCTAGGATGCTCACAGAGCCACACTGTGGTGATATATCAGTTATGCATCATGTGTGGGTCCACCTTGAAACAAAACAAGCTCTATCCTGTAGAAGATACATCAGGATTTTATATTTCCCTCTGATATGTTATTAAAATACCATAATTGTTACACAGCACAATGTTATACTTCTGTAATTATCATTATGATCAGTGTGCATGATTTAAGAGTTTTTTCTTTAAAACAGGAAAAGAGATACTAACATTCTAAAATGCCAGCAGAATAGGCCCTAACGGTCTTTGTGTCTGCTCGTTTGGTCATCCCCCACCCTGGTTGCTGACCTTGCTGCCCCCTCGCCTTCTCTGGCTTCTCCCTTCCTAGTTCCGGATATTCTTGCTGCATTGGATTTGCTTCCAGAACCCTTCCCTGTACCTGTCCCACCCCTCTTGAACCCCTCCACTGTCTCTGCCTCCACCAGCCCCTAGGCAGTGCACTCCATGGCTCTACCACCTCTCAGTGAAGTAGCACCTCCTCCTTTCTCCCTGAATCTTCCCTCCAGCTTCCACCCATGACCTCTAGTGGCCCCCTCCTCCTTCCTTCAAGCACCCTAACTGTTCCTCCCTATTTACCCTCTTCATGTACCTGAAGACCTCTATCATGTCCCCCGGTCCCTTCTCTTCCAATGTGTACATATTTAGCTCTTGAGCCTCTCCGCTTAGGTCCTGTCCCCCAAGCCCCAAATCATTTTGGTTGCCCTCCTCTGGACCCTCTCCAGGAGGTTAATGTCCCTCTTTAAGTGCGGCCTCCAAAACTGCCGCAGTACTCAAATCTGACCTCACCAAGCAGTTTACAAAGGAGTATCACTTCCTCCTTCTGGAGGTGATCCCCTAGCGATGCATCCCAGCATCCAGTTGGCCTTGGCTGCTGCCTCCTACAAGTCTCAGAGTTGTTCATCTTGACATCCACCACCACCCCCAGGTCCCTCTCAGCCATCGAGACTTGTAGCATCCCCCCCAGGGTGTACACTTGGCCCGGGTTTCTGGCCCCCAGGTGGAGTACCTTGCATTTCCCTGCATTGAACCTCAGCTTCCACTTTCTAGACCATCTTTCCAGAGCCTCCAGGTCCCCTGTGGGCCACCCTCCCCTCCTCCCCATCCACCACCGCCCCCAGTTTTGAGTCATCCAAAGAGACTCATCTCACTCCTGATTCCTGTCCTTATGTCAGAGACGTAGGTGTTGAACAGAAGGGGCCCAGGACTGATCCTGTGGGACCCACTAATGACCTCCTTGGGATGAGACTATCCCACCAGCTTCGACCCTCTGGGTCCGGTCCTGGAGCCAATTGCCTATCAGATATTTTGTACCAGTTGAGCATTCATTGGATTTACAATGGTTTCCTGAAATCACCACAGTATTAGACTTATATAAACTTAGATTTGGCTGTCAGTGAAATTACAAAATCGTTCTCTGTGGTATGTGGTGAAATAGCTCCCTATAAAACCTTTAAAAAACAATGGAGCGGCCCGGTGGCACCGAGGGTTGAGGCGCTGGACGTCACACTTGTGTCACGCCCGGCGACCTGGGTTGAGAGCGAGCTCGGGGCATCGGGGTCGGCAGGGAGAGAGAGGATTGAGTCTGTGGATGGCTCTCTCTCTCTTGGGAGGATCCGGGGGAATGCCGGTGCAACAACATCATCCAGTGGAGACCCGGTGGATGTGCGCACATATGGCATTAAAGTAGAGGAGGCGGAGTTGCAGCCGGACGTCGTGGCGTCATTGCACTAGCAAACTCCGGGGGAGAGGAAGTGGGACAAAAAAACCAGCTTGTGGATGAGCAGCGGCACCTGCATGCACCGACCACACTCCAGTGCGGTTGCACTCCCTTACCTGGGCGAGCCCAGCCCGGCCCATTTACAGATAGAGCCCTGGGAGGATATGGCAGTCCCTACCTCGGGGCTCAGAGCCGGGAGGATAGCTGTGCTAGGTTTCAGGAGGCCTCAGGCACGGAGGGTAGAGTCGGGGCACTGCAGGATGCCCAGAGAGTTCCACAGGCTGGGTGGAATAAAAGAGTTAAACAAACAAAAAAATAAGAATGGAACATGTCCCATGGATAACAGAAAAATAACAGAAGAAATACGAGTTAAAAACAGACTATGGAAGAGGACTAATAGAACACTGAAAACTGAGGAGTGGCAAGCCTATAAAAGGCAAGGAATGCTTTAAGAACTAAAATCAGAAAGTCCAAAAAGACATTTTATAATATTAAAATCTCAGAGACCACTGACTCAAGACAATACTGCTCTCTCATCAAATCACTTGAGAGACCAGTAGAAAATAGGTTACCAATTCAAATGCAAATGAATGGGGTACTCCAATCTATAATATCCCCGGAATATATTATGTGATTACGTTGAGACTCTGCCTGATGTAGAAATACCCCATTGGGAACAATGTTTAGATCCAAATGTTACTCCGGCAGGGTTCCCAGGTATTCAAAATTTAGATATAGAGCCTTTACTTGTAAGGATGTTAAAGCAGAGATAAGGAAATTAAAAACTAAGAAAGCATGTGGGATGGATGGTATTAAAAATAGATTTCTAAAGGACTCAGTTGATATTGTTGCTCTGATTTTGGTAAGAATTTTAGCTGGAGTCTGATGGTGGGCCTTTTCCCAGAACAATGTAAAGGGCCAAAATAATTTCTGTTTATAAAGGTGGCCAAACCACTAAACCTACTAACTATAGGCCCATAGCCCTCTTGTCCACAGTGTCAAAGGTGATGGAGAGATTGGTCCAGAAACAACTGAGTACCTTGGCAAATATTCATTATTGTCAGTTTTCAGTCAGGCTTTCACAGGACACTCCAGAACACCACTCCACTGATCTTGTTGATATTATAGCGTTCCAATTAGTAAAGGGCAGGGTGGTGGATCGTTGTCCGATGGATTTGTCCAAGCCTTGGACACTGTGGACCATGACTTATTAATACAGTGGCTGCTTGGTTTGGGGGTGCCAAAGACAATTTAGAATGGTTTAAATCCTTCTCAACCAATAGAATCAAGCAGGTTCAGGTAGGAAAGAACTGTTCGAATAGAGCAAGGGTATTGAGAGGAGTTCCCTAGGGTCCATATTGTGGCCTGCTCTATTTTTGATTTGTGTAAATTACCTGGTCAAAGTAGCAATTCAGACTAATATAAGATTATATACAGACGACACAGTATTGTTGGCTAGTAGAAACTGTGTTGAAGAAATGGAAATGGGGCTAGAAATGGATTTTACACAATTAGAAACGTGGTTAACTCAGTCTGGACTAGTTTTGAATGGTAAAAGAAATCAACTGTTTTTAAATTGGCAACTAAGAAAAATGTAAACAAAAACAAGAAATTAAAAAAAACTAATATAAATGAAATATTGGAACAGGAACAGCAGTATGAATACCTGGGGTATGGGTGGATGAGGGTTTGAAATTTGACCACCATATCACAGATATGTTGGGAAGGGTTCTGTGTCATAATGGCATTTGCAGAATAGCGATTGCCGTTTGGGTGAGTGTACATCACTGAAAATGAATTATGATGATGTATACTCATGGCAAACTGCAAGGCAGCGACTGAATATACATGTATGGGCACCCCATTTAAGGATTCTCAACTCCAGTGTTGTCACCGGTGTGTGTGTTGTGTGAAATTAAAAAAAAACAACCGCCTGCCGGAGACAAAACAAAGCGACACACTGCTCCGGACCCGAAACCTGCACCCTGCACACCCCAACCAACCACCTCCCACCCACGCTAGCCAACTAGCTTGGCAGCTGTGCATGCCACACTCTCTCCCACATACCTGCCTGCCCCTTTCTCCCCGCCCCATGCATATGCACTTCCCATCGCCGTACCACCCACACACGCATCTGGTCGCCTTCGCCAGGTAGCCCTGAACACAGGTGCTGTAATTGAGTCGCTGTTTTGTAAATGCTTAATGCGGTTGTCATGTTCACTGGATACCGTTGGGGAAGGTTAATAGAAGATAAGGGGCATTCTGTTGATCAGGCTTCTGTATAGATAGAAGAGTAGAGCTACTATTGTAAACCAACTGTTAGTACCTGTTCTTGATTATGGAGGTCACGTGTATGGGTTAGCAAGTAAAACACTGTTGAAAAGGTAAATGTGGTATATAATAATTTGGCCAGGTTTATCTTGAGGTGTGATACTTACACTCATCATTGTGATATGTATAGTGAATTAGGTTGGATGACCCTTGAAAACAAAAGAAAAATTATATGAACTAATCAAATATACAAAACCTTATATTTTGATCGACTAAGGTGTTTGGCAGAAAAGATGAGAAAGACTGAATATAAACATAACTATAGCCTAAGAAATATTCAAAAGAGATTGTTTAAAATTCCAAAATCTAAAATAAATATGGAGTGATATGACATTCTTAGTAATTTCAACTTCTTATGGAACTCAATAGATAACTCCACATGCCGCCCATCGGCGCAGCGGTTGATTTCCGCCATGCACGCTGCGGACCCGGTTTGGGAAACGGACCTGCGTCATCAGAGGGCTGGCCGGGAGGGGATGGAGTGTCCCATGGACAGCTCTCCTCCTCCAGGGGAGGGTGGGGCATACTGGTGCATGGAGGACTCCTGGCGGAGGCTGGGAGTTCCATCGCAGCCGCGCCATTTTGATCCAGGAGGTGGGCAGACGCTGGACATCATTGCATGTCCCCACCTCCCAGAAACACAAAAAAATTGCTGCCTGTCCATCTATGTGAAGCCCTGCCCTGGCCTCGATTAGCCTCCTGAGCTGGGCTTCCCGACTAGTCCCAGTTTCGCGGTGCCAGTTGGGAACTGTGCCGTGACCCCACCCTCTGGGGCAAACCAGGGTGACTGGGTGAGTCAAATACAGGAGGTGCAGGCTCAGGGTGCTGTGACCAGGGCTGAAAATGCCGATGGCGGTGCGGTGCATAAAGAATAGAAAAAAAAAGATAACTCCAAGAAAGGTTTAAACAATAACCCAAAACTTTTTATGAAAACATTGAAACACACATTGAAAACTCGATGCATGTGTGATGGATAAATGAAATGCCAGTGGGACACACACGATACGCCTGGTCTAGCTATCTTATACGTGTAACTTCACATATTTGACTGTTGATTTTGTCTAGTAAAGTAAAGGTCTGTCTCAGATTGAGATGCAGCGAAATTAAATTCCGCTGGTGAAGTGAATATGAAGTGACCACTTTGCATTGTCACTCCACTCACGTGGAGTGGCCAAAGCAAAAGGCTCACTTCGCGTTGTTATTATTACTTCCGCTTGTCATTCCTCCTTAACACGAAATAAGGCATAGTGACAACAGTATTGGCAGTCCCTGACACACACAGTCGCCACAATTAATGTGATCCCCAAATGCTACTGTCTTGTGTCCAGAAAACTCCCCAGTGCTGACGAGCTAAATTATAACACAACAAGAAATACAAAGTCTCCAGAATTAATGGTGCACTCAGTCATGCTGCAGTGGCTACACACGGTCACCAGAATTAATGTGTGCCCCAAAATGCTACTGTCTTGTGTCCAGAAGATTCCCCTGCTGACGAAGTGAAATGATAGCACAACAAGAAATGCAAAGTCTCCCAGGATTAATGGTGCACTCAGTCATGCATGCAGTGATAACACACAGTCACCAGAATTAATGTGCATCCCCAAAATGTTACTGTCTTGTATCATGAAAATTCCCCAGTGTTGACGAAGTGAAATGATAGCACAACAAGAAATGCAAAGTCTCCAGAATTAATGGTGCAGTTGACTACGCACAGTCACCAGAATTAATGTGCATCCCAAAAATGCTACTGTCTTGTGTTCAGAAAATTTCCCAGTGCTGACAAAGTGAAATGAGAGCTGACAAGAAATGCAACGTCTCCCAGAATTAATTGTGTACAGCAAAGTGCAAATGCACGGACAGATTAAGATTGCGCTGCACACAAGAGATGCAGACGCAGAGGCACAACAACACCTAACCAGTGCTCACGAGTCACAAATCCAAATCTGGAAAATAATACCTTTTGTTGGTTGGGGAAGTAGTGCACGGCAGTAACAGTCCACTACCAGTAAAGGTACCACAAAGTATAAAACATGAATGTAGGTGCAGTGGATAGCAGGTTCACACTGCTGCAGTTACTTTGTGGCACAGTAAAAAGTGTCTGATTTAATGGCCGCCATGCAGCAGCGCACACACACACTACAAGTAATGTGTAACAAATTGAAAACCCTTAGTAATATAACCAAATGGTTTAAACAAACTGAAATTGCCTTTTTCTCCCAGTTAATCTACCTACCATAGACGCCCTCCCGAAGCATACTTCACAGTACACAAACTGACTGTTCTAAACTAACATTCAAAATCACACACAAACAACAAACACTGATGATATGAGCACAGGAGAGTTTCCTGCAATCGATGTACTAAATTTTGAGCAAAAAAAAATGGCTCACAGCTTTTAGAGGATTTGAATCGCAGAGCTCTGAGAGGAAACTGTCTCCATCTTTTACTACACACACACTACGCAGAACTGAGGCTGTGCAGAACAATCTAGAGCCCATGTGACCTGCAATTCCATGAAGCACTGCAAAATTTGCCTTGAGCTCAATTACAAGGTGAAGTGATGTGAATCGTTGATTTCAATGTACTTCCTTAAAATTGGTGGAGAAGTGGTTTGGGGAATGTGGAATAACGGAAGTCATTGGTTTCAATGGACTCGCTCCTCATTATAATGCAAAATACTCCGCTCGTAAGTGGCACTTCACGGATTCTCATGCTATTCGCGAATCACTGCGGGAGTGAATTTCAGCCACATCACCACCCACTAGTCCCAAATTGTAGACTAAAATGTATTTGCATGTTGGCTTTTGCATTTGTAAAGTTATATTGTTTTATATGTGAAACTAAATTGAAATGCATAGAATTTTACAAATAGGACCATCTTGAAAATAGGTCTAATGATGTATGTAAGACCTTATCCTGTATAAAATAAAGAATTTTACTACGTACTATTATTACATTGCTGCACTACACTGTAGTATATTATTAGAGACACTCATGAAACTTGACATTGTGACCTCTGTTATCCTATTCGCCACATGCAGTAAATAGCATTCACTGTCACCCTCTCACTTTCATGTTTGTTTCCACCTGAAGCAGTTGTCGCCAGATCAGTTTAGTTTGCTGTGAAGACTTTTCTTTCTTTTGTTTTTAAGTTATTTTCAGTGTATTGATTGTGCTTGTTTTCCTTTAAAACACTCCAGTAGTTTAAATCATGTTTTAGTTAGTTTCTGCATCCCTATTATTTTTGGGACTGTGTATTAAGGTCTGTATGGTTCCATCCATCCCATGTAGGCACACAGTTGGCCAGGTCGTAGAATCCAGGCTTCAAATATTGCTCGTCCGTCATGGACGAGGACCTAGTCATTCTCATTTTTGAGTAATTTGTAGTGGTAGAGGACTTGTCGTATGCTTTCTTCTGAAGACTTAACTGCTCAGGAGGCTGGAGGATTCTTTGATTTGTTTCATGATTAATCTTCCCCAAAAGAAATAGATGGCTTGGGAGAGATTCCAGGTACCCATGGACTTGGTGCTGGGCTGCCCAATGTCTGCACTCAATGTTGTTTCCATTTCTCTGCCTTCACCACCTCATACTATTGTGCTGTATCCATGGGCTTGGTTTGGTGGGTTAGTTTTGCTTTTGCCAGACTGTGTGAATTAAATACCTCTTGCTCCCCACTCCAGTTTTTCTTGGCCCTGTTTTGGGTGCACACTCCCTATAAGAGAAGAGGTGACCCTCTAGTGCTACTGGCAAGTCCCGTAATATCATACAATGGCGTCCCAAAAGGTCATGAACTCCTGTGGCCTGTGCTTCCTTTGACTGGCTTTCACCTGTCTCTTTGACCTTGCAGTATTCAGGAGCTTTAAATTCAATGACTTTCTAAATTCATGTGCTTTAACACATGCTCCATCTGGCATCTGTAGTATTTGTGATTGTTTAGGCTGAGGTTGCCCATCCTCTCCACCTTTCAGAGGATATGGGGTTTAAAGATTCTGAATCCGTTTGGATTCTGTTAATTTCTGGTGTTTTGTGGTTCCTTACATTAGTTCATTCTCTTGAACCCTAGTGGGCTAAGCAGGTTTTCCATTGTGGTCATTCTGTTTATGGCATTGCCGTCTTATGCCCTCTTCTAGTTCTTCCCTTGGCTTTGGTTTCTGGTGATTAAATATTTTGTAAATCATCTGGTTCTTGTAGAAATTTTTGCCCTCTTTTGTTTGACTCATTTGTGTAGCAGGTACTTGGCTAGCTCTCTAGTGTGGTGAAAAGCAGTTCTCCTGAACCACTGTGCCTTCAGTGACCTCTAAATGGGAACCCTCGTTGGAACTCCCCAACTCTGTACTCCATTGCACCTCTTTTCTTGGTCTCTTCATGTGCAGCTTTGCAGAGATTTTAGAACCCTAGTCTGAAAGAGCCTTTTTGAGTTATAGCTCCATCCTCCTAGGTACTACGATCAGCCTGCCACAGTGTGGAATTGAGGATGAATGTGTACAGTGAAAGATATTCCATACTTGTGATATTAGCTCCTCTAGTTGCATTCAGTCACACAGTTCTGCTCTTCCTTTATTTGCTGTAGCATCTCTTGTTGCCTGGCCTCCCATCTCCCTTGTGCGAGTAGCCTGAATCTGAAAGTGAGGGTGGGATTGGATGCTATTTACTGTAGAATGGGTCACACAGAATGAAGAATTTTTCAAAACATGCTCAAGCACAGCAGATACTGACACCGTTTAGATGAACCACACTGGTAAGACCAATGCTACAAATAAATTACTCCTTTCTTTTGTGCCAACTACAGGATTCTGTCTGGTTCCTGTAACCTTTCAGCACAAGCTTCTGAAAAGCGCTGTCTTACTCCAGATGGTTTGATCTGCAGTGGCAGAGGACAGTGTGCCTGTGGCACGTGCATATGCCAAGTGTCTGAACGCGGAAAATTTTACGGACCTCGATGTGAGTGCCATGACTGGGTGTGTGAGACATATGATGACAAGGTCTGTGCAGGTAAGAAGTTTCACTTCTTAGAATCTGTTTTGAAAAGGCATAAAATAGCCCTTCTGTTGCATGGCGTTTTCCCAGGTATTGTGCAGTGCTTCTGAAACTATTCCCAATTGATTCTTTGAAATAAAATCGAAATGTCTGTGAATGACATATTTGGGACTGTCTAGTACAGTATGCCCTGCAAGCCCATTGGTCCACATTGGGGACCAATGGGCTTACAGCCCATACTGTACCTGTCATTCGGGGCGGTGGCCAGGGCGTGTGTGAAGCGGATGTGCCGCCAGCCGGCGATGGAGGGGGAGCGGGTGGCAAGGGGTTCTGTGTGGGTGGATGGAGTGAGGTGGTGCCACTGGATCACCAAGATGTTACAAGATGGGATGTTACCACAATCGTGGCAGTGGGCAGGGGGTCCACTGACCACCAGGGACATCATAATGTCATGTATCAGGGCATTGGGGACTCGAGTGGGAGGGGGACCACTGGACCACCAGGGTTGGACATGTTTCCTACACATCGGGATTCGGGACTTGGGGGCCGCTAGATTACCAGGGATCTCATTATTAACATATACCGACGATCGCTGCCACGGGCGAGGGGGTCCACTAGACCACCAGGGGTGTGTGTGCTTGCAGACGGGTAAAGGGCGGGCGGTGGCCACCCACGTGCCGCGCTTGTTTGTGTTGGCGCCTGTGGTGCCAAGCTTTTGCTCCTACTCAGCAAGTGCTCAACTTTGAGTCCCCTTGTGGCGCAGTGCAGGGTGCACCGGCATATGCACCGCACATCTCGGGCTGAATATCGGGATGTGCCGCATGTCATGGGCATGCCCCCACATCTTTGCTGCATATATTATCATTGCACCCGGCACATAGGGATTTGCACTGGCGCCAGGCAGCTGCCTCAATATCCCATCTGGCGTTAATGCGGGTTGCATCATGCTAACCCCTTTGATATCTGGGCCTTGGTCTAATGGACTTAGTTGAAGAACCCTGACACTAGTGGGAAAAACTTTAAAAATATGTCATGGCTACAATTCCATTTATGTTTCATACATTTTCTATATTTTTTCCACCTTTCTATTATACTGAGGACAGTTGCATGAAAACAAGGTCACTGTCCCTAGATGTTTTCTTTTCTTTTTGTTGTGCCTGGCCCCGAGGCTCAACCCTGCTCCACCTGCCATCTCCTTGTGCTCCTTGGGCAGGGCCACAGTGGGCACCCTCCCAGTGGACACTGAACAAGCGAGATCCGCCTACCCCAGGTCGGGGCCATGGGAGCGGGACCCCCAGTGGACACGGGTAGGTAGTAGGAACGGCGGTGGAGCTGGTGTCATGTGTGGGGCAGGCATTTTTATAGTATGAGGATCTCTAGTGGGCGGGGACATGCAGTGACAATTGGTGTCTGTCCTGTCCCCCCTAATGTGTGGCGCCGTCACAAGGGTTCCCAGCCTCCGCCAGAGGTCTGCAATGTGCCGGACACTGATTCAAAAAGCACATTCTATATCTCATTTTATACAGTAATGTTAAAGAAGTTACACTGTGATAATGTTTGCAAATGTAAGTAATTGTCTGATGTGTTGTGTAAATGTAAATTTTGTATTGTAATGTTATGTGTCAGGCGTGGCTGAAAATGGTTGTGCCAGTCTACTTCCTGGTTAAAATAAAACAAACAAACAAACTCAACCCTCTCCTGGAGAAGGAGAGCAGTCCATGAGACACTCAATCCTTCTCTTCCTGGCTGGCCCTTTGACTCCGGAGTCCATCCTCGAACTTGGGATGTTGGCGCCGCAAGTGGACACTTTGCCGCTGCACCAGCATCACTAGATGTTTCTGCTGTGATGCTTGTTGACACCTGACATCATAATCCCAATTATGTCACCATAATTACCTTTACAGCAACAGATTGTGATGTCTTAAGTAGAACTGTGATGTCAGGTGTGGACAAGCAAGTAGAGCAGATAAGGCAGAGATCCAATTTTTTTGTGCAAATAACATTAGCAATAAAATAATACAAGGTGAAAAGTACAGAGCAAATATGAAACATAAACTAGACTGTGTCTAAATATTACATTTGTATGTGTCGTCCGAACAGCATTATGGGCTTATTTAATGATCATCAGTATAAGGTGTGAAAAAAGAGCATGTGGGCACCGCAGGTTCAGTATTAGGACCGGTCCTCTTCAGTGTCTTTATAAGCGACATTGCAGAGGGACTGGAAGGAAAGTATGTCTCTTGCAGATGACACAAAGATCTACAACAGAGTTGATGCACAAGGTGGGGTGGAAAGGATGAAAAGGGACTTGGCAAGGTTAGAGGAATGGTCAAATGTGTGGCAGCTTAGATTCAATGCTAAGAGTGCAAGGTAATGCACCTGGGAAACAAAAACCAGGGAAGAGTACACAATGGGGGTGAGATACTAACAACAACAAAAATGGAAAGGGACCTGGGGGTAGTCATATCAGATGACCTAAAGGTGGGCAAGCAATGTGAGAGGGCAGCAAGGAGGGCTGGGGATACTGGGATGCATAGGGAGAGGCATCACCAATAGAAAACAGGAAGTTATTGTCCCTCTGTACAGACAGCTGGTCAGACCCCATCTGACTACTGCATGCAGTTCTGGAGACCCAGTCTTCGCAAAGACATAGACAGGATGGAAGCTGTCCAGAGGAGGGCAACTAAAATGGTGCAGGGTCTGCACCAGAAGACATATGAAGAGACTTAAGGAGCTTAATATGTATAGCCTCGAGGAAAAGGAGGGAGAGGGGGACATGAGAGAAACTTTCAAGTACTTCAAGGGAATCAACAAAGTCCAAGGGGTAGCACCTTTCAAAAGAGAGTGTGCAAGAACAAGGGGCACAATTTGAAGATGGGGGGGCTCAGAGGTAATTTAAGGAAGTATTTTTCACAGAGAGGGTTGTGGATGCATGGAACGGCCTTCCGGAGGAGGTTGTGGAGTCAAAATCAGTGGCGGAATTGAAGCATGCATGGGACAGTCATAAGGCAATTCTAGGGGTGAGGGTAGAAGAAGTAGGCTGCTGGTTAACTAGGATCTGCAGCTTATCCAGTAGGCAGGAAATGGGCAGACTGGGTGGGCCAGCGGTCCTTATCGTGTCAAATTCTATGTTTCATGAAACATAGATTGTGACAAGATCATCATGGGAATAGCACATCCTGCTTCATTCTTGTGCCACATTTTACTGCCATGAGGAACACAGGATGACTGAAACTGGATGAATTCACAAAATGTTTAGAATACAGTGAATTTCTGATTGATGGGAGTGTGGATATACCATATTTATAATGATTTGGAATTCTTATGTGGAGGTCTAATGGTGTAGTGCAGTCGTTATATACAAAGAAATCTCATTCTGCATTTCTGTAATTTGTGTTGCAAATTATAATTTTGAGGCCTGTGTTAGTTCAAAACCTACATTTATGCAGGAATGATGGCTAGTCATGGAACCCAAACTCTGTCATTAAGTGACACATATGTAGGAGCATGAGAAGCTTGAGAGCGGGATACTATTTGAACATGCCCAGACGTGACCGGGCAACATGGAATGCAGCAGTCTTAGTATTAACTGCACCTTTTCAATTGAGATGATGTCAGAAGAATAAATTGCCTACCGTAGCAATGTTGTATCTTCTCAGGGATCCCTCACTATGCTTTTACAAGCAATATCCTCTGGCCAGAGTGGGCTTAGAATACAAGTTTAAGCTCTACAGTGTGGCCATGCACCCCTTTGCTTTCTAACATCAGATTTGTGTCAAAATTCTAGATTAAAATTTTAAAACACCAAACAAACTTAAGATGGACATCATGTAGAAAAACATTTTTAAAATATTTAACAGTCCATATTTTACAATTGTCAAGAAACTGCAACAGCCTTAATGAAAAAAAAATATATTCTTCTGTGAACCTATTTTCAGGTTCTGCAAGGAGGCAAGGGTTAGGATTGTAAATCATACTGAGGGGTCCTTAGAAGAAACAACATTATTATGGTGAGTAGTTTCTTCTTCTAACCTCAGGAATCCCTCACGGGTGCATTACATGAGCAGATTCTTTAACAGCTCCTTGGGAGGGTGGGCGCAAAGCCTACTAAGGAAAAAGGTTCTGCAAGATAGCAGTTCCAGTGCTGGCATACCTTCTGGACTGTATGTCCAAACAGTGGTGCTTTGTGAAGGTGTGCACTGTTCTCTAGGTAGCCGATTTGCAAATGTACAGTAGTGGAATGCCACTTGTTGATGCCACAGAAGCAGAAGTACTCCTTGTGGAATGTGCTGTTAGGCCTCTGGAGTATTTTTTCCAGTTTTCTCAAAACATAACTGTATGTAAGAGACTGTTAAGTGAGAGATTGCCAAGATCTTTGTTGCTGGTTTACCTTTGCCTACAGTACCTCACCATAGGTAACAAAAAGCTGAATGCCCTGGGATCTGACGCCTTTGGTCCGGTCCAAGTAGTGGGGGAAGTGCTTGTTTCACACCTAGGCAGTGCAACTTCTGCTCACCTTGACTGGAATGCTCAGGAACTGACTGGTTCTGATGAAATTCCAATACCACCTTAGTTAGGAACCTCCTATTGGTTCTAAGGACTACCTTGTCCATTGTGAAAGATTATGTAGTTTAGCTCTGTGCAGAGGGCTTGCAACTGGCTTAACCTTCTAGCAGATGTCACAGCAATCAGAATAATGATTTTCCATGTGACATGCAGTATTTTACAGAAACACTTCAATTAACTACACAGTCCGTTCTTATGCACCCCACAGCACCATCAAATCACATTTGCATTCTTACCTCCTTCCTATACCCCGTACCACCTCCTCATCTCCGACCACCACTTCCAAGTCCTAGAAGCTGGGAACAAGTGTTCCTTCCGTGGCCTCTCCCTCAGAAAGCACCGCTCTCCCCAGTACCTCCAACAGCAACCGCAGTACCAGAAACATGCATAATTTTCACAACAGTTGTTTCCTACTCCTGCCGAACAGTCCATTGTCATTCTCGCATCTGACCTCCCTCCCTCCCCATCCCGAGTACCTCTCCACGTATCTCCGCCATCTCTCCAGTACAGTCCATGCCAGTGGCAGTAACCTATTTACTGGCCACGTGTTGAGGCCGCATCGCTTGCTTGACTGAACGCTTCTGCTTACTCTGCAGTCACTCAAACTTCTCCCGCCACGTGATGATGCATGCAATTACGTCACTTGTGCCAAACCTCTCGGTCATCTTGAAATGCATATCGGTCATCTGTAACAGAACTTTAAAACACCGAAAATAGAAAGCAAGTACAGAACTCTTTGTAATTAAACAAGAAAGAGGCAGTGTTGCATAAATTGAATATGCCATGGCCGTATCAAAAATATTCCTGTTATTTTCCCTTATGCAGTTTAACCTCTGACATCACTGCGTGGCTTGGCCACCATGATGTCATAAGGTCAAACTGCACTTAGAAAAAACAGGGATATTTTTTGATACGACTGTGGCATATCCCATGTATTTATTTATTTTATTTAGTTTTTGTTAACCATATACAGTATATGGTTATGCAGTAGGGACGAAGTTATATAAATGCACTAGAGCAGTTTGACCCGGTAACCTCACAGGGGTGTAAGCCATAGTTGAGGTTTCAGAGGTCAAACTGCTCGCATGCACTGCATAATTCATTTATTTAATATGTTCCCCAATTGCATATTCCATTTATGCAATAGGGAAGGGTTTTCTTTGTGTAATTTCAATTTATCTTTATTTAGTTTTGCTTTTTTGTAGTAGAAAAGAAAGGGGATTATTTCTGCTTTTCTGCATCTTATTCCACAGTTCGTGGTTGGTTGCTAGAATTGGTAGTGTGGTTGTTAGGACACAACATCCCTGTTTGCATAGCTTGTATTTCTGATGGTGCAGAATCGCGTCAGAGTGGAATTTTCAAAAAGAAATGTGACTGCTGTTTTTCACTTAGCAAGAGAAACTGCAGCTTGGTAGTGTTAGTTATTATTCTTTTTGTTTAAATTCTATTTAATCTGGCAGATCCTGCAATATCTTGTTGGTGACTGTAGTGAATGAGGGAGTGAAACTGCGTTTGTGGCATAAGCAGATGTAATGCATGGTTTGGGCTTGCATTTAAGAAAAACAGCAACTTTCTTTTTGCTTTTGTAGCCATCCTGTGTGCCATGAACAAGAAACTAACTCAGAAGTTTTTAGTATATGGAAGTTCTCTTGACAAAAGACATGTCTGCATGGAAATTTACATGCAGAGTTGATTTTAGGGAGCCATGTTGGTTTTTGAACCGAGCAGTGTATGTCTGAGCTGGCGGATGAGTGTACGAGCTAATGGCGGAAGAGATGGATCATGTGGAGAGAGTGGATCAGAGTCTGGTCTGCTAAAACTAAAAGGTACAGTACTTTGGGGATTTACTCCGAGTTGGACAAGCACCAGGAAAGGTAGAATTGTTGAAATTGGCAAAGGGGAGTGCTGCTGGTTGGGGTGGGTGGGTGGTGTAGAGAGGCTCTGTGTAACACTGAAAGTACTGGGAAGTGTAATAACCCCTCTTTTGGACTCACCTCTACTGTTTCCGGGGCCCTCAGGTCTTTCCTGAACACACCTCGAGGAGGCTGGCCTAGGTTCTTTGGCAGACAAGTGGCACTGGAGCAACAGGTGCACTTGGTGCCTTCTTCACCTGGGTTAGTGATAGGGTATACCTGTAGATAAATTGCAGGTTAACACCCTCAGGAAAATAGAGTAACTACCTCCATTGTACCTCCCACACAACAACAATTCCCACTTTTGCAATGAGATGCAGTACCAGAATGTAACATTAGCAATTAAAACATTTTATTTTGGGGCGGGGAAAGGGAGAAAACAGCATAACAACTTAACAACTGTAGCACTTTTTAACCCGATCAGTCCCACCTCCCACCTCACGGTGCACCTGACTTCCCAAATGGCAACTGCCCAACAGTCTATAGAATCCCTGGGTGGGTACCACACGCTGATGCAGAAGACACTGGGAATCTTTCGTTTGGGCCGTATAACTTTAAGCAGAAGAAACAGATGTGAAACTTTAACTGCTTAATCTGGTTCAGGGTCAGTTGTCATTCATCTTATCCCCTCTCCCGAGGTCGTGCCTGAAAATAGGCAAGACATGTCTAGTGTACTTACCGGTCAACAAAAGCTAAATAAATAAAAACTGTGTCCAGCGTATCTTTAACCTTGGCACAGTCCTGACCAGGGCTTAACCCTTTTTTCTAACTAGCTAGCTAGCTGAACAAAGACTTCCTGAAAGCTGCCCAGGGTGCTTACAGTTCTGGAGATTCTCAGGGAGTTTATACCAATACTTGTTTTCCCGATACCATGCTGATGTCAGGAGTTGATCATGCCGCCAACAGCCACAGGCTAAAACAATGATGAGAGCCAGTCTTCCCCTGCCAGGCCTTTCCAGTCTTCACCCGTGGGCCTTTGTATCGGTGTTCACCTGGCAGGCCTCTCGACATCTTCCTCAAAATGAATCTCTCTTTACCGGTACAACTTCTCTCCCCGCCTGGGGAACACACTTTCAAGTCACCTTACTCTTAGCTGGCAGACACTGTGTAGTTCAAGTGGCGACCTTTACAGCCTCTGTTATCCAGCTGTAACCTTCAACAACTTTTTCTGCACTGAAGGATAGTCCACTTCTACTGGACAAATCTCTGGAAGTCTCTCTTTGAACTGCAGGATCTTCTTTCTCCAGGCGCAGGTTCCTATTTCAAGGCAGTGGTCTCAATCCCAATAACAAATGTCTCTCACCCACAGGTTTCACACTTGGCAACTTCCATCTTCTCTACCAAGGATTCCAAATTCAACAGCAAATTCTTTTAGGCACAGGCTCGCTGTCTGGAGCAAAATCCACACCCTGCAGCAATATTCGCTGCCACACAGGTTTAAATCTCAAAAGCAACTTTCTCTCACTGCAGCAGATTTCACCTAGGAATCTCCTTCTCAGAGCAGCTCTTTTCCCCAGGACTATCTGGTTTCCCAGGCGCAGTGCAGCTTTTCCTACCCTTGAGCCAGTGAGGCCTTTGGGCAAACACACAGGCCTTCAGGGCTAGTGAACCCAAAACATTGTCTTTCCTTGCTTCTGGCTGGGCTCACAGCCTCCAGCCATATATCCCTTCTAGTGGGCAAACAGTCTTTCTTATTGGCTGTACAGCAGCCCTCCTCATTAGCTGCAGCAGTCATCCATCAAACTAATTAATATGCATTTCTATCACTCAATGCCCTATTGGCCCTTTGCTTATGCACCAAAAATGAGCCTCCTTTTACTCCCAGAAGCCCTCTGGCAGTCCCAACAGCCCTCTGAAAAATCCCTGCGTTCTGATTTGTTGTACATGAGGTCAAGGGTGGCAAGTATGGCTGCAGTATACACAGTCCAGGCGCAAGTCCCCAATTTCAAAGTCCCTTGCAGCCACACATTTCAGTTTTATTCATAATTTTCCCACAGTTCAATAATAGCCCCTGACCAGACATGGTGTATTATTTTAAGTCACTTTCCTGCCTGTCGCTGCTGCCAAAAACTGCCCCAAGGCAACAGGCAGGCTCTTAATATTTATGAGCCTCATTAATATTTATATCCAGCCCTTATAATGCTCATATGTGCTCTTAAACTAAATGCATTTTGACCTCCCCTGGTGCCTCCTCCGAGTATCTGGACACCCTTTTGCAGAATCTGGAGGTCAGGAGCACTGGAGAGGCATCTGGTTCGCTGCAGTGGCTGCGTGGAATTGAAATGCACTACTCACAAGTGCGATCAGCTGGCTCGCACATCCGAGGTGCGGTAGCTCGGGTGGTCCCATGGCACTTTCTCCTCTGGTTCCATTTCTGCAGGCAACATTGTGGTGCCAGGCGGAGGACATAGGACACACAGGAAAACATCGGGCCATGGTGGTAAGGATGTGGAGGAATGGAGCCACACAGGTAAGCCCAACAGTGTTGGGGAGCTTACAGAAGCACAAATTTCCTGCAGGTGGGTGGATGATTGATTGGGGGATAGATCCAAAGTTCCATAATTTATTTAACATCAGTGGAAATAAATGGATTTATTCTATCCCCTTCTGGATCCACACTTGTTGCATAAGTGGGGATACATGATGGTGGAATGTTGTGTACATAATTTATTTGAATGAGCTGTGAGTGACCTCAGATGACCTCACAAATGGCAGAGCCATGAATAAGGTCAGAGGTCACTCACAGCAATTCATAAATAATGTATATATCATCCCACCATCATGTATGCAATTATGCAATAGGATCTTGAAATTTTGTATGCTTTTATGGATTTTTAAATTATTTTTATGTGACTATTTGTGATGTGGTTGGTTTCAGAAGTGTAAGTATACTTGTGTGTGAATAGGGTCATGTGAAGAATGTCATTGGTTTGTTTTCATGAATGGATGACATATCATTTTGATTGGTTAGTTTGAGCATGGGAAAATGAATGTGTTTGGTGGAGGGGCATGTCTGTGTATCTGTGGGCAGGGCTTTACGTTATGGTGCAGTTTCCAGTCAGTTGTGGTGGAGGAGCTGAGTGAAGAATATCCGCATGCATTGGGACTGTGTTTGTAGCAGTTGCAGCCTTTTTGGATTGTCATGGACAGAGAGCATGGCGCAGAACCGTGGAGTGTGGAGCGGTGTGGGATGGTTCTACTGGGGTGGCGACATTTGAGAGGCTTTGTGGGACTGTAGATCATTGCGATCGTGTCAGCATCGGAAGCATGGAGATCGGGCTGTAGCTGTGAGGGACTTCACTGTTTGGGATTTGTTTCTGCCATGCCTTTGCGCTCATTGGAGTATGTGGAGGTTGCATTCTTCATTGATCAGAGCTGCTCGGTGCACATTCTTCATGGATCCTGCTTTTGGAGGCTTTTTTGGTGGACTGGCCGTGTTTAGATGTTCCCTTTTCTTCTGGTCGTAGGGCTTCTGGTCATCTGGTGGTTGGCTATGTGTGTCAGGATGGAGTTATCTCTCTGGCCGTGAAGCAGATTTCTTTTTGGTATGTGGAGTTACTTTTGTCTGGTGTGGGTTTCCTTCTGGAGTTCCAGCATGAAGAGCCTTAACCTGTGGAATTATTGATTTCTTTTCTTGGACCTTTTGCCTTGTTTCTGAATTTATTTTTAGAATTATTTTTTTGGGGGTTATTATTTTAGGACTTTTCACCAAAGAAGACAGCTAAAGGTAAGAAGTAAGCATTAATCACTGATAGAGGAGGGCTGTACCGGTGGATTAATGCCTGGCGGGGGATTGTGCACGAGGCGAAGGGCGAGTGCTCCAACCACCCAGAGGGCATTAATTCCGTATGCACTTGTAACATGGCAAGTGCGAGGGAAATATTGTGCGCGAGTCCTGGTTCACTTCAGAATAGTGAGCTTGCTGTCACTGATGTTGTTTACTTGTTAAGAACACTAGATTTGCTTGGTTTCCACTGAGTGTGCTAATATGACAACGTCTTGGGTCATGGTGCATGCTGCACATTCTTTTACATAGTGTCAGATATTTTTCCGTCGAGAGCACCAGAGGATTACTGTGTGACAGATAGAATAGCACTGTAAATTTTCGATTCCGACAGACCGTTTCCATGCTCTTTCGTTCTACCTTGTCTACTGATCATGAATGACAGCAGTGCAGTGTGGGAGAAATACCTAGTCATATTGGGACATGTTGAGACTGATCATCCCTTTATTCCTGTGATCTACGTTGTGTGCCACGATACATCCGTCTCTTATTTTTGTTTCCCTTGCCAGTGCACTGAGGAGCTCCTCTACTCAGTCAACGGTGCAGCGAGTCAGTGGCTGCCTGCGTGCGACTGTACTGGCGAGGTCCTCGGTGTTTTTCCCCATCGCTGACGTACTCGTCAGGGGCATGCCTACTGCGTCCTGTGTCTACCTGCTCGCGGCGTGCCCTGCTTGTTTGCATGAGTTACCTGGCGCTATCTGACGGTGGCTTGTGAGGTAGTGCACCAGCGGCTCTAATGGTTACACACTTCTTGAGCTCTACCCTGTTTATTGCCTTCGCAGTGCTGCACCGTGTGGCTACTGGTGGTAGGCGCCAGCGAGCTCTACTGATTACTTGGATCTGTAGCGTGTTTATTACCAGCGTCCTAGTGCTTGCACGTGTGGCTACTAGTGGTAGGGCGCCAGCGAGTTTCTACTGGTGGGTTAATCACTGCTGGATTTGGTCAGCTGGTACCTTTCCACCAATGCCCTGTCTCCATTTCACTCTAGCTTTGGACCCATGTTACAACAGTTCTTATTTTTCTCTTTCCAAAGTACAGGTTAAGGATGAAAAGGGTACATTATGTATTTTGTTCACAGTATTCAATTTTTTGGGAGAGACATTAAGATCAGAATATCAATTTTCAAACAGGCACCTTTTTCCCCGCAGTTTATGGTTGTACATGTCTGTCATATTTTTACAGTTGTAGTGTGTGAACATGATGATTTGAGAAGTATTCTGTTTCTTTTTTAGATTTCAGGATTTTGCACTCATTTTTGTTTTGCTCTGTTGGTTTGGCAACTACTTGTAGAAGTGCTGTTTTTAACTTTTGATTCTCTATGCCCCTCCTTCCCATTTCAACATGAGAAACAGAACTTTGACACGGAAACATAAAAGTAACTGATGAACATTGTAACAGTTTTAGAAGTTTAGAAACAGACTGAGGTTTTTAAAATCAAGGCATTTAAAACACTAATAATCTGCCGACCTGGGGCTCGATTCTCAGGCGGTATTGAATGCCAAAATGCCGGGAGCACGAATGCAGGGTGCATGGGGCTTGCAGCATTCGGTGCAGCAATCTGGATTCTCATCCTCGAGCCCTCCGTGCGCCTCGTGCAGTGAAGTTAGACCAGCTTTTACTGGTCTGACTTTGCCGACCTTTTATGAGGTTTCGCCAAGTATTTGGTGAAAGCCACTGTAAAAAGTAGACTGTTTCAAAGACACGTGACCTACTAGAATCGGGCGAAGTGTTCAGGGTAGCGTGAGAGTTTGACGCAAGGCTTGAGAAAGCCCTGCGTCAGCCTTCGAATCAAACCCTGTTGTGCAGCTTTCCATTTTGTTTTGAGCGTTTGTTGTTTTTCCTGTGGACTGTTCATTTTCACATATTCCCTTTTTGTTCGAGTGTCAGAGAATCATTACTATGTAGTATTTTTTTTTCTTTGTATTCTGTCCATGGATGAAAAGATATCTGTTTGCCTATTGCTTTCATGTATGGAAGATGTTTTGTTTTGCTGGCACATATTGTCGGTGTTGTCTTCATTGTTCGTAGGATGAACTGACAGTTTTTTTTTGTTTTTCACCTTTTAATCCAAGTCGGTATCTGAGTCTATAACTTGTGGTTGTCGTCTGTATTTCTCGTAGTACGTGACCTGTTTAGAAAAAATTTATAGAAGTTATAAATATTTTGTCAATCTCTTCTTTATTTTTTATTTTTTTAATTTTGGGGGTCAGGAGGGTAAGGGTTAGGGTGGATTGTGTAGGGAGTGAGTGCAAAACTATGTGTGGTGCTGGAAGGAGGGTGGGTATGGGGAGGTGAGTTTGGGTGTAAGGAGAGGACGTTTGGAGGTGGGGTTCAGGTGAGAGAGTGTGTTGATAGGTTACTTCTATTTGGTAGCATTACATTACAAATATTTACTTACCTTGTACTGTATTAAGTGTACTGTGTTTACAGTGATCATGGGTTTATGGAAACAGGCTTCTAGTAGTTCCTTATAACTGTGTTACATGGTGCTTGATTTTGCCTTTTATTTCCTGTGGTTCTTCAGAAGTCTTCACGTCTGTGCCACTCAGTAGTCTTGATATTTGGGACTGCTTTTCCTCATTTATTTTGGAATACTCATTCAGGCTCTGTAATTGTTTATGGCCTGATATCTGAATTATTTTTCTGGGTGCTACTCCACTATCAGTGAATTTTTGTATGAGGTGTTTTCTAGCTGAATGGTTAGTGAGTCTTTATGTGTTTCTAGCTGTGCTGCCGCGATCATATTTTCACTAGATTGGCTTTTTGTCTATTGGTCAGTCCTTGAACCGGGCTCCTGCTATCTGTTGTAGTTAGGAGGTATTTGTGGCCTGAAAGAATGGTGCCTCTGGATATAGTGTTTCGCTAGGTCTCTCTGATCTGTAGATTTCATAGGTTTCACTGGGCACCTTCCTGGTTCTTTTGTGATTTTATATGCTCATGCTTCAGTTTTCTGTCCTCGTTTGGATTTCTTTCACTTCTTGTTTTAGTTTGATGTTCCTGATCATACTGCAGGTAGCGCCTGTTGTGTTCGTCTTTTTAATTCTATGGCTGGATTTTCAAAAGGCCCTTAGAGCCACTTAAAACTACGCCAAACAAGCAGCTTGAGTCAGATTTAGCGCTTAAATACTGTGTGCCATACTTTGCAAGAAAAGCATTCTCTGTGAAAAGTCCTCCAAACTGATGCTGGATGTCCACTGCATCAACAAAATGGCATAAGAGATGAGAATAGCTTAAGCCGCACCAAAATGAATGGTGCAGGTTGAGTCAAAAAATGACTCGAGGAACAAAAATGCGAAACTGAGTAAACAAAAGGTGCAAATGGAGTAAAAATGGTGCAAGCTGAGTCCAACAAGTGGTGCAAGTTGAGTAAAAATGTCTCAAGGAACGAAAATGAGACAAACTGAGTAAAACACATGGTGCAAATTGAGTAAAAAATGGTCAAGTTGAGTCAAAAATGAAAGTGCAAGTTGAGTAAAAATTACCCGAATGATGCAAGCTAAGTAAAAGAAAACAGCAGATGAAATTGCAAGACTAAGCCCCAATAATGTTCTAAACTAGTCCTTCAGGAGAACACTGGCCGTTAATTGAAGCATAGTCAGGTCTGACCACCTGCAGTGGGTCTCTGTATATGCTCTAGTATCCCGTCTAACAGCGACACGCATCTTAGGCACAAAGACAGGACTGACATTCTTTGAAAATCCCAAATAAGGGATGGTGCATCATTTCAATAATGCAGGCATCCCTTCTGACTATGGCACTGGCATTGTTTTGGTGCAGGCATGGGGCAAGTCAGTCTGGCGCATGCAGACCTGTTTTTGACACAAGCACCATTTGAAAATTGGAACTGGTGCAAGGTTTGACATTTTCTGCTCCTTGCGTCAGTTGTTTTGATGCAAGCACCCTCGCCATTCTCTGGCCTTTGAAAATCTGGCCCTATGTCTCCCGGCATATCCCTCGCATGTTGTTGTTTCCTCTGGCACTGAAATACAGACTTATGGTAGCCACAATTTGTGTTTATTAGGAGTGCAGATTGTGTGGTTGAGTTGCTTTTTCTCATATAGCTGGTCTATAATAGTATCTGTTAGTTTGTCTGCAGCTTTTGAGCGACATCCTTTGCCTTGGCGTTTAGCTGTTTATGTTATGACTTCATGATCTGTCATGTTACTTCAGAGAAAGGAGATGTTGATAATGATGCTGGGTATTGGTGGTCTTTTAGGTACCATTTATGCTCTGGAACATTGACCATAACATCAGGGGTTCATAGGGGACACATCCTTTTTTCTGCTGTCGTAAAATATTGTGCTAGAATTCTGTCCATTTATTGAGGCGTTATTTCTTCCAGTGGCTTGGTTATGTTAAATGTGTTGAGCAGGTATGGTCGTAGTTGGTTGACATCTGCTTGAGTTTTCTTTACTGTATTTATGTTTTGAATTGTCTATGGATTCTTGGATTGCTCGTGTGTCGATTGTGGTTAGCATTTCTTGCCTTTTTATACATCTGGCTTGCTAGAGGAACTTGTGCTGGGTTCTTCGTGCTGTGCTGTGGTTAACGCTACCTCTTGGTTTGAGAGCTACCTCTCAAAAAAGCTATTCATTAAAATAGGAACTGCAGTCTCTGATCTTGCCCTATCCTTGTCGAGTCCCCAGGGATCTGTTCTTGGCCCCTCCTTTTACTCTTTTGTTAACAATCTTTGCACTCTGCCCTGTTCCTCCTCTAGGATCCTCTGTCACGGATGACATGGTACTTTACTCAGTGCTAAAGACCTGCCCTCCTAAATGCCAATCTTCAATCTGATTTTGACTGTCTACAAGCATGGCTGCTACCAAACTAGCTTCTTCTAAACTCTTAAGAAAAGAGTGGCCATGCTTTTTGGCTCCTCACCTAGAATCAAATCCTGTACTTCTGCCTACTGAATCCAGGACTTGGAAGGCTTCTCCTGGAGATGGTCAGCTCATTCAGGTGTCTTGGGGTCACATGTGCCCCATCTCTTGATTTCACTCTTCACATTGCAGCCATGTGTGCGGTGCTTAACATAAAACTGGGGCTGGCCTATGATATCAGGTCTTCCTCAATTCTGCTGCCAGGCTTGCTATAGCTCAAGGTACACTCCATCCTTGTCTAACATATGGCTCTATGGCCTATTGTGATGCGAACAAAGGTACTTTCCAGAAATGGAGCACATGCTACAATAGCATATGCCGATTTACACTCTCTGTGCCCAGACTAACTCATCACTGCCAACTCTTTTCCTGTCTAGGCTGGCTCTACCGTCCTCGCATCGGCTCTATACTGTTGGCGTCTGATTGATAATATAGGCAGAACTGGTGCTCGGGTCCCTTTCCAATATGTTAAGCCATCCACACTAGCTTACCCTTGAGATCTTCTGAACAATCTCCTCTTGAAATTCCTAGAAGTTCCACAAAAAGGGAACTTTCCTTTGCAATATCTGTGCCCAAAACTTGGAACTCCCTTCCTCTAAATTTCAAACTCTCAAATCCCACCAAGCTTTTAGAAAGGGTCTTTGATCCATCCTGAGGACTCTGACATTTGCTCCTGCTCTGACATTCTTGTGCCTCCCAACTAGTTGCTATACCTGCTCCACTAAATGGCACTTACCCTCATTTCTGCACTTGTATCACCTGCCTGAGTACTGCCTCCTCAATATTATATCAAAATGTCATTTGACCTGGCTGGCCCGGTGGTGCTGAGGGCTGGGCGCTGGATTCCTTACCTTGCGCTGTGCTGGCAGCCCATGTTAGGGGAGCATGGGTCACAGAGGCTTCTCACTGCTCTGCCACGGAGGGTAAAACCGTGGGGAAGTGGGGTATGCTGCCTGATGTCGGGTTGTGGGGCTGGATGGGTGGCTGAAGGATAGATGCTGACTGGGACCCGATGGAGAAACAGATAAAAAAAAAATTAATTTGACCCACTGAATAGACTGTCTTGTGGACCCACTGCTGCATAAATCAGTCTGTGACTTAGATACTGTACTCCTGCCAGTATCGCCCATGCCACTCTCCCTGGTTGCTGTCTGAATATAGTTAGCCTTTTTGTCTAGTGCACTAATTAATGTATTTTCTGTTCTTCTTTCCAGTTTAACTGTCTTTGTTCAGTTGTAAATACTGCTTTTTGTTCAAATTTTGCTTAATTCCTGTTGTGATATGCCCATTGTATTTCCTGTTTGTACAGTGTTGTATTGTTTGTAACTCTCCCGGACGTGCCTGAAAATAGGCAACATTCTTGTCTATTTATTTATTTATTTTAGTCTTTGGTAACTGGGTAAGGCACACTAGGCACAAGTGCCTGATTTCCTGGGAGCACTGGGTGGTTAAGTGACTTGCTCAGAGTCACACAGTATGCAAGTGGAGGCTGTGAGAATCAAACCCTGGTCTGGTCTGCTGGATGTACCAAGTTTGTTCACAGCTCATTACTCTAACCTCTAGGCTGTACTGTCAGCCTAGTGCACTAAACTGGTAAACAAAAACTAACTAAATAAATAAATAAATAATGGGAGAAAGGTATTTTCTGTTTGTTGGACACTTTCTGTGCTTTGTGGTGAGGACTTCTGTCACTGCCATTTATTTCTTCTTGCTCTAAGTTCCTTGGTGCTGTGTTACAATGCTGTGTCACAGTTACTGTGCAGGTTTCTCTCAGGCTTTGTAGATACACCTTGTGGTTGTTTGTTGCTGTAGGGTCTTGCTCTGTATATCGAGAGATCGTTTACTGTCATTGCTATTTGCAAGGCCTTGATGGACTCTCAGGTGGTTCCAGAGGTTTGTTGTCCATTTAAAGCTGTGTTAGTATTTCCTGCATTTCTAGTTGAAAGTTGTTATTGGCAGAAATCTGTTCAGTCATCATTTTGTCTATTGCGGTTGGTTTTAAACTCCTTTTGGTTTCTGCTTTTTTCTCTTTACAGTTTTATGAGCTTCAGTGTGTTGTCCAGTGACTTTGAGCTGAAGAGATCAGTGAGCTGCGGCTCGTGCAGTTTGTCAGCAAGAGTCTGCGTGGTGCCAGGTGTTCAGTTATGGACGAGATAGGTCAGTTATGTACAGTGCGGTTTGGTAACTTTTATGCTAATTAGGGAGCTGGGCATATGATTGACATTGGAGTGTTAAATAAACAGTGTTTGACTGACATTAGGGTGTTAAATAAATGGGTGGTTCCAGGATTTATTTAACAAGGTGAAAATAAACAAATTTATTTACCTGTTTTTGTGCCCTCGCTATTGCATAAATATGTATAACACATATATGTATATATTACTACATATGAACATATGAAAGTCACGAGCAGAACAGACCTACTGGTGTATCAAAGTTTGCTCAATTGTGCAGCTAGCCCTCTAGCAAGCAGCTGCCCTCCCATCCCCTTGACCTCCCTTTGTTGTTGTCCTCGCCCACCCTTACCCACCCCTGTACTCTGTCCCAAGCAGTCTTAAAGCCAACCACGTTTTCCTTGCTATCACCCCTTGTGAGTGCGTTCTACCTCATCACCACTCTCCCTATGAAGAAATGCCTCATCTCCGCCTGAATTTCCCTCCCTCTATTCTTAGCCTGTGCCCTCTAGTTTCCTTCCGCTCCTTAGTTTAAACAGCCCCTTAGTCTCCCTCCGTTTGATACCCTTCAGGTACTTGAAGGTCTCGATCATCTCCCCTAACCTGCCTCTCTTCCAGTGTGTACATATTCAGTTCCTTTAGCCTTATCTCATAGTCCATTCCCTCCATCCCTGAATCATCCTCATCGCCTCCGCTGCACTTTCTCCAGAAGATTGACATCCCACCTGTGGAGCGGCCTCCAGAACTACACACAGTACTCCAAGTGCAGCCTGACCAGCGACCTGTAGAGGGCAAGATCACCTCCCTGCGCCTGTATGTGAATCCCTGTGCTATGCACCCAGCATCTTGTCTGCCTTCACCGCCCTCTCCTGCATTGGGCAGTATTGTTCATGCTCCCTGTTACCAATACCCCAGGTCCTTTTCCTCCTCAGTGATCCCCAGCTTGATCCCCAGCCAGTATTCTCTCCTTGGGTTCCTAGCCCCAAAATGTAACACCCTTGCATTTATTCACATTGAACCCCAGCTGCCACTTCCTGACCATTCCTCCAACTTGGTTAAGTCCTCTGCAGTTGCATCCATCCCTTTTCATCGTCCACCACTATACACCCATTTTGGTGTCATCGGTGAGCAGGCTAATCCTGCTCACCACCCTATATGCAATATCGAGATAAATAACCGAACAGCGCCGGACCCAGCACGAGCCCTGTGGCACCCTGCTCATCACAGAGCTAGGCTCTGAGACTCCCTCCCCATCATTCATTGTAGTGTACCCCATAGCCAATTTGAGAACCAACATGCCATCTTTGTCCCCCACTCCCACCCCGACAACTTCACCCTAGTTACCCATGGGGCACTGAATCAAGGCCTTGCTGAAATCCAAGTACAGCACATCCGCAGCATGGTCCCTATCCAGCTCCCTCGTCACCCAGTCATAGTATTGTATAAGATTGGTTTGGCAGGATCTCCTGAAACGAACCCGGCTGCCTTTCATCCCGAAGGTCATTGCCCTCCAGAAATGCCACCAGCCTTTCTTTTAGTATCGTCTCCATGAACTTTTCCACTATGGACATCAGACTGACTGGCCTATAGTTCCTGGCTCATCCTTGGACCGCTTTTGTAATGATACCACATGGGCCATCCTCCAGTCCTGAGGCACCTCTCCTGTTTCCAGGAGGTGCTGAACAGTTCTGCCAGTGGTTCGCTAGAACATCTGCCATCTCCCGCAGCACCTGGGTGGATACCATCTGGCCAGGTGCTTTATTTACTTCAGCACCTCAGTCCCTCCACAACTCTACTACCCTCTATCCTGCTGTCCATTATCTCACCCCCACTCCCCTCCTCCCAGACAAGGGTGATAATGGCCCCACCTTCTCCTTTGTGAACATTGAGTGGAAGTATTTGTACAGTGCTTCAGCTTGTTGCTTCCCTTTTCCACTCCTCCTCCCCTTTTTTATCTTCACTGTACTGTCCCTGCACTTCCTTTTCTCCCTGACATATCTCAAAAAAAGTCCCCCCTTTTATTCTCTGAGCTAATCTGGGTTCCTTGTGGCCTTCGCTCCCTTACCCTCTTGGTCACCTCCTTAGACCATTTGGTGTACTCCTCCTGTCCTCCTCCTTCCCTGTCCTTCTAAACTTCAGGTAGCCTCGTTTTTGCTGTCATCCCCTCCATCACCTCCCTGTTCAACCAGCATGGCTCTTTACTCTACTCGTCTTGCTCTGTAGCCTGGTACCGTTTCCATCCCTCAATGATTCCTTGCTTTAATATGTCCCATTTCTGCACTGTCTCCATCCTCTGCTTTATGCCCTCGAGTCTCCTCCTCTTCAGCAATTCCTCATCCTCCTGAAGTCCGCCCTCCTGAGTCTATCACCTTTGTTACTGAGCCTCTGGCTCCCTGCTCGTGTGATGTTAAACCACACCATTTGGTGACTGCTGTCAGCTAACGGTCTTCTACACTTTTGTCCCTCACTGCCTCACTGTTAGATAGTACCAGGTCTAGCGTGTTCCCTAGTCTAGTGGGTTCAGCAGCCAGCTTTGTCAGGACGCCCCCCACCCAGGAACGCATCCAGGAGGACCTTCTCCCTAAGCTGGAGATGATCAGCATGGTCCAGTTCATCCCTGGCAGGTTGAAATCCCCACTGTGACCACTTTCCCTTCCTACATATGCTCCTGATTTGGTCCACCAGTTCCCTGTCCACTGTCTGGGATGGCGGCCTGTCACCAACCAAACCTCAACTTCCTTCCCTAGAGTTCAGGAGCTGTTTCCAAATTGCCTCTGTTCCTCTCTCTTCCCCTTTGTCCCTTGTACATTTGATCCCTCCTCACATAGACAGCCACCACCCTTCCCTCCTCTCCCCACGGTCCTTTCTGTACAGGCTGAACCCTGGGATTGTCAGATCCAGTCCCAGTACTCTGTAGACCCACGTTTCTGTGATGTCCACGATGTCCACCCTCCCACAGCCAAGAGAACCTGTAGCTTGGCTGCCTTGTTGCCTAGGATTCTTGCATTCACAGGGACCACCCTCCTCCCTGTCACCCTCCTTCCTTTTCCAGTTCCCTTCCTCCCTTGCCCTTCTGTACTAACTCCCTAGATCTTTCCTACTAGCTTGGGGGTAGACTCACTGGTCCCTGGTACCTTTCCTACCATCTGACCCCTGCCATCCCCCAGCTAGTTTAAATCCATTTGGTTGCTGTATACCCCTGCAGCTTCTGCTTAATATCCTCTTTCCTCCCCACTTAGGTGCAGCCTTTCCCTGCATATTGCTCATTATTGTCCCAGGTCTTTCCCCAACCCCACCCACCCATACCTTTTGATCTACACCACACCTCAGCCAAACATTGAATTCCTAATCCTTCCTTCCTCATTGTGCTTGCTCAGGGGTACTGGGAGCACCTCTGAGAGAGCAGCTGTATCGTCTACCTTTTCACGCGCCTTCCCAATCCTCCAAACCTTTCCTTCACCACTTCGACAGTCTCCCCTGCCAGGTCATTTGTTCCCATGTGCACCACTATGTGTGGTCTCCCCTGCCCCTCTTCACACACCTTAGAGTTGATTGTCCCACTGTCTGCTCTTAGACCCAGTATGGCTTCCACCCATATGCGACTATGCCATTTCCCTCTACTGCCCATCTGATTCCCTCATGTGAGTCCCCCACCACCAAAACATCCCTTCCTCCCTTGCTCCACTTAAACCCCTTCCCCTGTATACCCATTCCTGATCTCCTCCTCTAGGAGCTCTGCTCTTGCTTCCAGCAGCCTCCATCTATCCCCTTCCTTCCTGTTTCTTGTCCTCCCCTCCCCATCCTTCCGCACACCTGCCCTGCTGCTGCAGAACCCCCCATTTGCCTCCTTGCCTTCCTCTTCTTTAGCCTTTTGGCCTCCCTGCACAGTCACCCTTGTACCCTCATTCGCCCCCATATCTCTCTCTCCCTCTCCTGCACCCCCACCAGTGTCATCAGCACATCAGACCTACCCCCACCTTCGTTTTGGCTTGCAGACTCTCTACCCTCCTGTCCTGAGTCCTTCCCTTGTGGTAGGCCTGACCCTAGTCCATCCCTCATTGCTGGACTGCCTGTCCACATTGCTGCCCCCACATCTCCCCTCTTCCCTTGATCCATTGCCCCCATGTGCTGCATCCATGTGTTGCTTCCATTATCCTGTTTACCTGTCTCAGACTTTATCCTCTTTCCTTACCCCTCGTGTTCCCTCTAATTCTCCTCACCTCCTCTTCCAACCTGTTCATCCTGTGACATATTGGACATCCTCCCAGCCTCCATTAGATTCATCCATGCTGCTGCCCCACCCATTGCTTCCCACAATCCTCCCCATATTAGCACTACTTGACCCTTCGACCAGGGTATCACAGTATTAGTAGTACTATATGCACCGCCCTCCCTGTTCTAACAGTATCTTCCCAATGTCTGCAACCTGTACCTTAAGCCCCCAGCCACAACCAGTGCTTACAAATACCTATTCTGCCAGACACCCAAGTTTTTACAGCCCATAGCAGCTTTATTCCCCAACCTAACTAAACCAGTCTCCGGGTTCTAGGCACTGGGTGATACAGTTCAGATCCTACAACCGACTACCTCCCACATTTATATAGGCAATAACAGTTACTGCAGATATAGAAAAACTGGCCACCCCACTTTGTATAGGTGAGCCTTGTATACTGACAGTGTATGGGTCCCCTTTGCATCACCTAAGTCCCCAGAGTGAAACCATAAACTGTTTACGGCAGAGATTAAGTACATAGCTGGATTAAATCCCCAAACAGATAATGCGGAGGTATAATAAATACATAGCCCTCCGCAGGGACAACAGCTGAGCAGGTCAAGATATCAGACACTCAAACCACTTCGGGCAACCCCTTGATTCCCACAGCCACCTCCTTAGTCCAAGTATATCTCATCCAGCTTGTTGAGGGGCTTTAAACTCACCTCCTTCCCAACAGATTAAGCCCCAACATTAACAGTACCTTTTTTGCTGGTGTGACCCTGACCAGCAACAGATCGTCTTCCTGACCCCCCGCCCGGCTCTGGTCCCTGTTAACTCAGTTTGCTCCCTGGTTTACTTAGAGTTGAGTAAGGTGTTTAACATTAAACCCCAATGTTTGCACTTAAATAACTTTGGTGGCATTTGAAATAGCCCATTTTTTGCACTTACGGTCTGGCTAGCAGGGTCTCAAGACATAAAAGTTTTATGATGGCACCATGTTTCGTTTCTGAGGTATGGAACATCGATTTTTAATAAAGTGTTTTTTGCCTACACTAATATTCTTTGCAAAAAACTTTGCTAATGCACTAATGAGGGTAATTTAATGTCACAAAGTGGGAAATGTGGCATTATGGTTTTCAACCCTAAGTCCCCCTCCCCAAGCAACAGAAGAAGAAAAGTTAGGATTTTGGGTCTTCAGAGTCTTGGCGAACCAATGGTGGGATCTTCCTTGGGGTTGTCAACCAAAATGCTCCCCTCCCCAGCCCGTAGCTTCCTGTCCAAAGCACAAGGTACAGCTCCAAGCCAGTGCATCATATTGATACCCTCTTCAAAGGTAGAGAAGTATGTCTTGCCTCATATTGCTAACACAGTTTGTTGTAGCTTTCTTCATGCAGGGCCCCGTGAGAATGAAATCATGTGTGACATTGTTAGCTCAGGGAGCGGTGTGGGCATTAGGGTGACAACCCTAAGGAGAAGACCCCACCACTGACTCACCAAGGCTCTGGAAACCCAAAACCCTTAAGTATTTTTTTTTCTGCTTCTTGGGGGGGTGAAGGTGGGCTGCAGTATAGCCTGGAGGTTAGAGTAATGAGCTGTGAATGAGCTTGGTACATCCAGCAGACCAGGCGTTGGTTTGATTCTCACAACCTCCACTTGCATACTGTGTGACTCTGAGCAAGTCCTTAACTGTCCAGTGCTCCCAGGTCACCCCTGAAAACAGGCACTTGTGCCTAGTGGACCTTATCCGGTTACCAAAGACTAAAATTAAAAAAACAAAAAAACAAAGGTGGGGAGTTAGGGTTGAAAACCCTAGCCACATTTCCCTACTTTATGGTATTAAGTTACGTAACTGGTGCAGTAAAATGTTTTTTGCAAAGAATTTCCTTTCTTTTGAGCTAGTGGCATCATATCCTCATTAGGGACCTGCTGCATGAACAGAAGTAGATGCCTGCGCCAAGGAAGACTTTGTCCACCTACAGAGGTGCAGCGATGGATGTGAAGAATACATGTGGTTGTCTGGTGGCTGTGAAGCGCGGGACTCTGGCGTCCCTGTGCTTTTATGTGGCAGCAGATTGAGATGCATAGGGTAAGAGTACATCTGTCAGCCAGTGCACAGGGTCCTCTGCCACCCATGAATGAAGAGGTGAGGGCCTATGCCACGAGGACAGCTGTCTTCACTGTATGTTACCTGGGCCCGTGTGGACAGACCTGCACCTTTCATTCCCAGACTGGGGTGGGGAAGGTGTCATTTAACAGCAGCATTCCACCACCCTCACCCCATCCAGCGGGTCACTGAACCAGCACCAAACTCAGCTCACTGGCACAGGATCACAGAGATTGCCTGCTGGGGTCAAGATTGGCACTACACACAAAGTTTGTTAACAGTGATTTATTTTTTTACTTTTGACCCCAAATTTTCAAGATATTTATTTTATGATTCGCCTTGTAAACATAACATGTACCATTTCTAGTATATTTTACAATGGCATTTTGCACCAGAGGTGCAAAAGCATGTCCAGGATTTTTAAAAATGACATATGATGTTTATGAGGTGGTGGAAAAATGGTTATATTGAAGTTTGGAGTCAAAATATTGAAAATTAGTGAAGTTATGAGTGAATGATCATAACCTGTCATTTTACAATATTTGTATACCAACTTTTCAGAATAGCCTTCTTATTACCCCACTTCATGAATTCGATCATTAAAAATGTTCAAATCCTTGCCGAAATGTCATTCTATGCCACCAAAATGTCATTCCGCACAACAGAGTGCGAAAACATATTTTTGCCAGGATTTGAAAAATAACAGATGTCCCATTCATGAGGTGGTGTGAGAAAAATGAGTATGTTGAAAATTTGGGGTCAAAATATTTAAAATTATAAAGTTATGAGTGAGTATAGAACAATTTCAACATATGCACATATCTTTGCCATTTTACATATTTTGACTCAGATTTTCAACATAACTTTTACAGCCCCACCTCATGAACAAGGGTACTGAAAATGTTCAAATCTCACCCAAAGATCAGTTAGCCAAGTGACCGCAGCATCGTCTTTCAGGCCCCATTGGCATAATTCCACCACCACTAGTCATGAGGTGGGGTCCCAATAAGTCCATGTTGAAATCTGGGGTCAAAATATGCAAAATGACAAAGTTATGCATCAAAGCTCAAAACCCTTTGAAATACATTGGACTGCACTTACCTTAATTTCTCATATTGTAGTTGCCGGTTCCAGCAGTAGATGTGTCTTTGATATGAGTGGATTTTGCTGTGGGACATGTTCATGGTGTGTGTGTGTGTGTTTGGTGTAGGGGTGTGTGTGGGGTGCTGAGTGGAGGTCTGTGGGGGTCAGATCAGCAAGGGACCATTTTCTTTTGCTGGGTGAAAACCTATTAAAGGATTGTTTTCTTTATTTCAACAGAACTGACAAAGGCGTGGGTGAACTAAAGGGTGAGGGGTCTGCAGAAGCAGAACTGGGGTGGGCACCTGGTCCGTTTATATATTTAAAAAATAAATATTGGGAAGGGTAACTATTCTGGAGGCGGGGGGGA
The DNA here is from genome assembly GCA_016271365.2 of Neoceratodus forsteri. Taxonomy (NCBI): domain Eukaryota; kingdom Metazoa; phylum Chordata; order Ceratodontiformes; family Ceratodontidae; genus Neoceratodus; species Neoceratodus forsteri. The sequence continues at coordinate 36,165,957 of CM057459.1, forward strand.
CAAAGAAGCAGTACTGGGGTGGGCAAACTGTTCTGCTTAATTAAAAATACACAGACAGATAGCTAGATAGAGACTGACAGAGAAAGAGAGACAGCAGCTCACTGTTCTCACTGCAGCCCACAGCAAGACTTCTAACTGTGGCTGCATAATTCAAGAAAGTCCCACTGTTCTCATACAGAGACCACAACTGATGAACCCACCAAGTGTATGCTATCAGGAAGCACACTCTGCTTAGGCTCCTCAAATTTGAAACTACTTCTCTTCTGCATGTCGAGCCTCAGGCTGCCACATGCCTCCACTCACCACCACGCCTTCTGGCCAGCTGAACTAGTACATGTGCACATGAGTGTGCTACCCCATCCACAACAATGACTGACCAAGCTGCATCTTTTCCCCATGGTTGGGGCCCAGTCATCGACAGGTATCCCTGTGACCATGGTAACCATGGGGAAAGATGCATAGTAAATGGTTATAATACAAAAAGTGCAAAATACTTTTTAGAAGTAAATAATATACTTTAATTATTAAAATAACATGGTAATATCTACAAATAGGGGACCCATTGCATACACTAAATATGCTATGGTCTCTGTGTGTGAAACAGAATTTATCTGTGTTCCTGGATGTTTCCCTCATTGAACTCACTCGTAGCTCCACTGCTTATGAAGTCAACAAGGTCAGACATCAACTTATACAGGTAACTACTGCATCACACCCAGACTCATAGCATATCCATATATATCATATGAAAGGACAATAAATATGTGAGTTGTCAATACCTCGATTCCCAAATAGAGCACAAGACATGATAGTGCTAGGAAAAACCTGACTGCTGACTCCAGTTCTGTGGGAAGTATCATATTTACCGTCTTAGTGAATTTTTTTTTAAACTTTATTAAAAGTATTTTCACAGATAACAATACCATACATTATGTTCATTTTACATGGTAACTTATGTAATATCCAACATCATGTTTGTTCATATTCATCAGGTATACAAGTGAAAACCTTACCCACTGTACATGTATCTGTAAAACTAATAAAGCACAGTTTATAAACTTGAAAAATTTCAGAGAAAAACAGGGGCAGAAAAACACTTAATAAAACTAATCCGCTCTCTAAAAGTGGCACACCTGACGGTGGAAGGGTAGAGAATTCATATCACTAACCTGACTCTTATAGCCTACTTCTTGTCCAATTACACGTGCCTTGAATTTGGTTCAACAGGCTCAGTATACAGTATTTGTAGGGGTTCATAACACCAGGCTAGGTCAGATCTCAATCAATCCCGAGCAACACCCATCTGGACCAACGCTCAGTGAATTTTTCCATTCTGTTTGGCACTTGATATGTCAGCTTTTCCATTTCTTGTATGTTTACAATAACGTGTTTCCACTCAGCCCTGTTGGAGGTTCTGGCTTTAACTATTTATGCGTGATCACCTCATTCAGATATGGCATATATAGAGAGCGTTGGCTCCCTACCCCACAGGAGGTAGTCCCAGCACCATATTATAAATGGATATGGGAGGGTGACCTGAAATAAGGTGTCCCTCTCTACATGCCTACAGAATCCTTGTACCTAGATTGGGGCAAGAAATGTAGCCAAATTCTCATCCTGTTCCTCCCATCCGTGACCCCTCCGCCTTCTCAGGGAACAAAGTCTGGCCTGATGGAGGCCATGTGAAGTAAGCCCAGGCTCCATCTTTCCCAAGTGATGTGTTCTATTTTTGGAATAGGAGGTCATGGCTTCCATTTACATGTCTCCCATATGATGTCTTGCCATTGCGTGAGGGTTGGGGTCAGGTTTAAGCCATAGGCATTATCATTTTTTGTTTGTTGCAGCAAAAGAACACTTAAGAGATAGAGATGTGCCTTATTTTAATGGTGTGGAGTATAGTAGTAAAGGAGCTGCTTGGGGAGCGAGATTCCAAAGCCCGTTATGACGGACTGTATCTCCTCACCCTTTCTGGAAGGGGCCCAGCATAGGGCATGTCCAGGATATATGGGTATGTGTCACTATCACATAACCACAGCCTTGCCAGCAGGTGGAGTTGTGCATTGTTGTGTACTTCACAGTGATTTGCGGTGTTTGAAAAAGCCTATCACTGTCTTCCAGCAGAATTCTAGCCACTTATAAGAATTAATGACTTTTATGCTGCCTGGCCCAGATTAACATCCAGACTGAGGGGATTAAATTAAGTGATAGTTTTGCCTCCCATGTGTGAACTCTGCATATCTGTGTCTGGAGGGTTCTGTAAGGCTTGATAGCATAGGGAAAGAAAATGATCTAGCCACGTGCCAGTTAATATTAGTGGAATAAAATTAACCAATCGGGTGATCTGGGTAAAATCAACCTCCCAGCCCAGCTGTGCAGCCACGTAGTGTCTAATTTGGAGAAAGCAATAATGATCTTGATGGTCCAGTTTGAACTCTCCCGAAATTGCTGACAATATTTTAGCAGGTGCTCCTGTCAGAAAGTAAAGGCATGGGCTAGGCCTTGCAAGCCAGTGATGACATTTATAGTCTAGCTTGGTAGGGGAAATTGTGATTGGAATGCAGGAATAAGTAACCATCAGGAACTATATCTATATTTTTTAGGGCAAAAGTTGATACCATTCTCGGAGGGCTGCTTGCGTGGAGCTGGGCAGCTGTAAGTGCCCACCAGTGGAGCTGGGAATCCAAATACCAATCTCTCATGACCTTTCTCCATAGTATCTAATTGATGTGTACCCAAGTGGGGAGGAGCTTCAGTTGCGAACAGGACGGGGTATGGTGAATTGTAGCTGCCTTGGAGTATAATTTCAAATGTGGAGCCAAGCACCCCCCACCACCATGAGCAGCCGCTGTTGCGGAGTAACCACCATTCCACAAAATTTTGATTGTCATCTGTTCCATTTCTGAAAATTACTTGCTGCAGCGGGATCAGTGTTGTCTGGAAGAAATATAGGAAGCGAGAGAGGATATTCATGCATATAGTATGAATTGTACTGATAAAGGTCAGTTTAAAACTGACCAGGTTTGTAAATCCTCTTTATTGTCTGACTCAACAGAATATAATTTAGAGAGGAAGGATTTAGGATCGGTGCCAACATGGACTCCCAGGTACTTAATAAATGGCTTATTCCAGCGAAAATGATATCACTGTTGGTTCTCTGGGGTGGGTGTTATTGACCTATAGAACCTCCGTTTTATTCAGAATAGTTTTGTAACCTGTTAAATACTCCAGTCTTCTGTAGAGCTTGTGACAGAGAAGGAGAGTCACTCTGTAGGGACCAGGATTGTGTCATTAGTGAACATTTGTATATTAGCTGAGATGAAGGCTTAGAGGAGATCATTCAGAAAAACAGAGACGAGGATAGGGCCCAGAATTAAGCCTTGGGGGTACTGCAGAGGTTTTGGGGCATGGAACCACCATGGATTCCCTGACCTAAACAGGCTGGTTATGACCAGAAAGGTGGGAATGAAACCAGTCCACTGCCGATGCTAAGAGTCCAGCATGCCCCAACTTTTCAAGGAGGAGAGGATGAGCAACAGAATCAGATGCCTTGGTCAGGTCAATAAAGGTGGTGACTGACAGCGTGACCCTTATCCGTCCCTTTCAAGATGAAGTTAGTGACACACGTGAGAGAGGCGACTGTAGAGTGGGATTTCCAAAAGCCAAAACGGAATGGAGCGAGGAAGGAGGAGGAGGACTCAAGAAAGTCAGAGAACTGATAGGAAAAACAGCTTTTCCTGGAGTTTAGCTAGTGAGGAGGAGAGAAATAGGGTGGTAGTTCCCAGGGTACAGGTGTCGCCCCTTGTGGAGGGAAGAACTGTTGCCTGTTTCTAGTACGTGGGAAAAGCAATGCTGTAAGGAGAGATTTAGCAGCACAGAAAGGGGCACGATGGATGGAGCAGAGAGCTAAAGAAATTCAGGATCCAGACCACGGCACTGGGGCTGTTGGAAGGATTAAGAGTAAAAAGAGCAGACAAGACATCAGAAGCCAAGACTAGAGAGAAACAAACAAATAAATGATGGGGAGGAACAGCAGAAGATAAAAGGAAGTAGGAGAGGGAAGAGTAGGGAGGACACTGGAGGTGAAATGGGATTTGAAAGCTGCGGTAGCCCCAAGGGCTCAGAGATGACCAAGGGAGTTGCTGAGTTTTAGTGTAGTTGTGGTATATGGGGTAGTCAAACTGGAGTGAATAACCCTCCAGAACTTACTTGGGGAATTAATATTGTTCTGGAAGCCTGAGGCAAAATAATTGGCTTTGCCTCTTTAGAGACTTTTGAAAGCATTACATACAGTAGTTGGCAATACCTCAGCCAGTCTTTGTGGGAACCAGAGGACTTATGGAGGAAACCAAGCTGAATCATGGGTCCTAAGGGTGAGGTGAGTTCAGAGCTGACCCATGACAGATGGAATCCATGCTCAAGATCTCCACAGAGGCATGCTTGTCCCAGGCAGAAGTGAAACAGAAGGAAAGAGGGAGCGGGCAACATCTATGTCAGTGCAGAAGACAAGAGGAGCCTAGTTGGAGGACTGCAGGTCATCAGGATCTTTCCAGGTTTAGAGACCAGAAAGACCAGGCCCAGATGTACCTCAGAAGGGCTTAGCACCAGTTAATTTTCCAGATACGGTAGACCATGCATTGGTCACTGATGGAGTCTGTAAAGGCACCTGCAGCACAAATTCAGTGGTTATGGGAGACGTGTCTAGTCAAGCAGCAGTGATTAAAGGGATGAGGGTTGTGACAGGTAGGGTCAGAGATGAGTTGAGAAAGGTCAAGCAGTAATCTTTTGGGTGAGGGATTTGGAGAAGGAGGGACCAGTTTAAATTAAGTCTGAAACTGGCCCAGTGGTGCTGAGGTTGTGGCACATAGATGCCACACCTTCCGCCATGCTGGCGACCCAGGTTTGGGAACAAGCCTGGATGGTTGGGGAGGTGGGGAGGGGCTGGGAGGTGGATTGAGTGGCCGTGGGGCAGCTCTCCTCTCCCTCTCCCGGTAGGGACTCAAGTCACGCCCGCTGCAGTGCTGACCCTGGGTGGAAGGCAAGTGTAGTGCAGATGGGAGCAGCTAGACTAGGAGGGTGCTGCAGATTGCTGCGTATGCATGACTCCACATACACCTGAGCAGCTGCAGCATGAGAGGGTTAGTAAAAGTGGAAAAAGGAGCTGGCAGGCTCCATGACAGCCTCACATCAGCCACCTCCCAGAGGTCTGGATGTTGGTCTCCGTGGGGGGGTCGATGTCCTTGGACCTGTTATGGGGAATTACCAGGAAGGGTCAGGGTGCAGAAGCGTTGGGGGCTACAGGATGAGCCCTCCAAGGGAGTGGCCATAGCTGCTCAGCCAGCTCCGCTGGGGTGGAGCAAAATGTAGGGAAAAAAAATAAAGTCCGAAAGGATAATAAATTCACCAGAAGCAGAGTTCATGGGAACAGTATGGTGCAAAACACTGGGATGTGCATATTTGGTATAGTATAGTTAGTTAAAGCTTTATTTTTAACAGGAAAAGAACTTTGGTCGAAAAGTTGTCCTGTATAAAACAGTCAAGTTATAGCGGTTTTAAACTCTTCTGGAACTGTTCTACTAACTTGGAAATGTAAGTTTTAAAATAATTTTGCAACAAAGCAACTTGTGTGCTTTTATGTGGTTTTGATGTTCAGAACTGGCTATGACCATACAGGCTCTCGGCACCAGTTCTGAAGATTGCTGTTAGTCCCACTTGTTCTGTATGTCCTGATCCTACCAGTTACTCTGTATTTTTCTGGACTATTTTTATTAATTGAATGGTGAGGTCAGCCAAGGCAAGGCAGAACTGAGATTGGCAGGGGATTAGAAGGTGGGGGAGGGTTCTTTAGGTATATCAGAGAAGGAAAAAAAAGGAAAGTGCAGATTCATAGACATAGGTCGGGAGAGGGTGGGTGGAGGAGGCAGGAGAGCTGGAGGTACAAATTATTTTTTGCCTCAGTCTTCAATGGGGAGGATGGGGGTGGCACTGCAAGGAGAAGGGGTAGGGGACAGGCAGATGTAGTAGAAACAATGGATGAGGAAATCCCCATTGGGAGGGTGTGGAAGCACTCAAGGCCCTAAGAGCGACAAGGCACCAGGCCCAGACAGGATCCATCCCAGGGTGCTTAAGGAGCTGGCTGATACCTTGGCTGCACCTCTGGTGGGCCTTTTTAACTCCTCCTTCAGACTGGGAGGATGCCTCAAGAATGGAGGATGTCCCATATTGTAAGAGAGTCTCATTCTGATAATCTTTAAGTGCCAGTATAGGTCACCTCGTATTTCCTGTAATTTATAGAATACAGATTTAATTCCAGCGGCATGCGTGCCAGCAGTTCAGTTTCCGCTTGCGGCGCCAGCGACCTGGGTTCAGGGCGAGCCGGGAGCTGGAGGCCACCAGTGGGAGGAGGTCTGGCGTCCTATGGACAGCTTGCCTCTCTGAGGGTAGGGGGTACCTGACCCTGTGCCTGGGTGACCCCGAGTGGGGACTCGAGGTACAGCAAGCCTGGGGACTAAGAGGGTGGCGTGCTGGACATCCAGCACTCATAAGCGCCTTGATGTCATGGGCACACAGCGCGTCTAGAAAGCCGGAAAAACACCCACTGCCTCCCAGTAGACGGAGCTAGGAACCCAACCTTCACGCCCTGCCACTTCCGGAGACAGCATCCCGACAAAGTAAAAAAGACACATCGGGTGAAAGGGCTCTCACCCTGTACCCACCTGGGGGTACAACCATGGCTCCATGGGACGGACTGCTCTGGATGTTGGACAGGTGAGCGAGGTGTAACAGACCAACAGGCAACTCCCGAAGAATGGGAGAGTGGAGGCAGAGGAGGAAAAAAGAATACAGATTTAATTTCTGTGGTCGTGCAGTATATGTTTTATTATTCATATTAGTAACTTTTTGGTTAATCTCCTGTACCTTCTCAATTTTATTCTTGCCTTCTATAGTATAAGGTGCACAGAACTGAGAGCAGTACTCCAAATGAGGTCTAATCAAGGAGGTGTATAGGGAACTATAATCTCAGATTCTCGGCTCTTTATATTTCTCAGTATGCAGTGATAAATTCAATTACATTTTTCATTAATGCATTTATATGTTTGTCAAATTTAAGATCAGGTGTAATATGAACACCAAGGTCTGTTTCTCTTGCTAGACTTCAGCAGGGCATTTGACTCGGTGCCACATCCCAGGTTGCTGGGGAAGCTGGGGGATATAGGGGGTGGGGGGCAGTTGGTCAGGTGGATAGGAAGCTGGCTAGCGGGAGGGTACAAAAGGTGATGGTGGGGAGGTCTCATCTTCCAGTAGAGTCATTAGTGGGTCCCACAGGTCAGTGCTGGGCCCACTCTGTTTAATGCCTATATCTCAGACATCAGAAGAGGTATCAGGAGTGGGCTGAGCCACTTGCCGACGTACTCGAAACTGTGGTCAGTGGTGGAGAAGGAGGAGGAAGTTGGCTCTCCAGGAGGACCTGGAGACCCTGGGAGGTGGTCCTGTGCCTGGAAACTAAAGTTTAACGCTTGGGAATGAAGGGTGCTCCACCTAGGGGCCAAAACCCTGCTCATGTGTACACCTTGGTGGGGGGACACTACAAGTTTCCAGGGGGGACCTCGGGTGGTGGTGGATGCCAAAATGAACAACTCGGAGCAGTGTAGAAGGGCTGTGGCCAAGCAAATAAAATGCTGGGTGCATTGCCAGGGGATAACCTCAAGGAGGCGAGAGGTGCTCCTTTCACAGTATAATTGCCTGGTTAGGCCAGCACCTTGAATACTACATGCAGTTTTGGTGTCCTTACTTAAAAAGGACATTGCACTTCTGGAGAGGGTCCAGAGGAGGGTGACCAGGATAGAAACATAGAATTTGATGGCAGATAAGGACCGCTTGGCCCACCCAGTCTGCCCATTTCCTACCTACTGGATAAGCTGCAGATCCTAGTTAACCAGCAGCCTACTTCTTCCTACCCCACCCCTAGAATGGCCTTATGACTGTCCCATGCATGCTTGAATTCCACCACTGTTTTTGACTCCACAACCTCCTCCAGAAGGCTGCTCCATGCATCCACAACCCTCTCTGTGAAAAATAATTCCTTTAATTACCTCTGAGCCGTCTCCTCTATCTCCAAATTGTGCCCTCTTGTTCTTGCATACCTCTTTTTTGAAAGATGCTACCCTCTTGGACTTTGTTGATTCCTTGAGGTACTTGAACATTTCTATCATGTCCCCCTCTTCCTCCTTTCCTCGAGGCTATACATATTAAGCTCCTTTTGTCTCTCTTCATATGTCTTCTGGTGCAGACCCTGCACCATTTTAGTTGCCCTCTCTGGACAGCTTCCATCCTGTCTATGTCTTTTTGAGGAGATTGGGTCTCAGAACTGCACACAGTACTCAGATGGGGTCTCACTAGCTGTCTGTACAGAGGGATAATAACTTCCTGTTTTCTACTGGTGATGCTCTCTCTATGCATCCCAGTATCCCCCAGCCCTCCTTGCTGCCCATCGGAGTGGTTGCTGCTGATTTGCTTGAACCCACAGTGCCAATCCAGTCTGTAGAGTCTGCAGGACCATGAGTAACCAAGGGCTTGCCCTGCCTCACAGGAAAAGTTAAAGCAGCCAACATTTCTGCTAAAGCTACTTCAAGGGCCCCTTTTCCTAACAGTAATCATATGGCTGGGTACCTCAGCCTAGTCCCCTCTTTAAAATAAAGCTGTGTTTTGATATTGGAAAATTCTGTGTTGTGAGCATATTATTATGTGGTATTCAGTGTGGGGTGGCTGGAAGGGAGGTGATTGGTCAATCCCCTGGGATGCTGTACCTACCCAACACCTGGCCCACTGTTACTTTACTCTGGGTGGAGGCACACACTACTTTCTTTTTATTCTGGGACAGAACCCCCAAATCACCATTGCAACAGAACCCAGGCCCTTAACCTGTGTGTAGTCAACAGGCAGGGGTAGTAGCTCTCTCGCACATGGTGCCTGAGCTACATCTGCACAACTGTTAGTTTATTGCATATTATTTTATTGTTTAACATAACACACACGAATGCATCTGGTTATGAGTGTTACCAACTCCCTATGTCTTTCATAGTAAAACTTTTGAGATACCAAACTAAATAAGATGGATCTAATTATAGCCAGGGTTCCATCCCAAAAATGGTCCCCATTATAGCCAGGGTCCCACCCAGAAATAGTCCCCACTGTAGCCAGGGTCCCACCCCAAAATGGTCCCCATTGTGGCCAGGGTCCCACCCAAAATAGTCCCCATTGTGGCCAGGGTCCCACCCCAAAAATGGTCCCCATTGTGGCCAGAGACTAGTGCAGTCATCAGTGGGACAGCAAAACTGTAGTCCTTCTGGCATTACTGCAGCACTCCAGACGGACTGCTCAATTCAGCGATGACTAGGAAAAATATGGTCTCTGCATCAACATCGTGACATTTGCCATCTCATGCGTCCACAAACTGCCTGCGCTAATGTCTACCTGTTCCTCTAATGCACTATGCGAGTATTAACTTCTAAACACTATTAGACCAAGAAATCATTTATTTCACAAATCGGAACACAGAGTTTTTACTAATGACTAATAATTTCTGAGCTGCACAGTTCCCATTTTTGCATTGGATACTGATGATGTTTTTCATCTGAGGGCTGTGCCCCCACCCTTATGTTTATTTCCTTGCATGCCAATGTTTCTTATATTATATATGTGAAAGTGCAAGTTGATGAATTAACTTTTGAATGGTTGCATGTGAAGCTGATGATCGCCCCCCTCACCCGGTTGTGTTTCTCATTATTTTATTTATATTTTTTATTTTAACACTAAGGAATCCCTGCTGAAAGCATGTTTTTGTGTAGCAGTGTCTCATATATACAGCTAGGTATATGGCACAAGAGCACTACCATTATATCACCCAAGATGAAAATGTGTGCAGCATCTCTCCAGAGTGCTACAGTATCTCTGTCCTTATTTCCCTGCCAGTGGCCAGTCACCCAAAAGTTAAGCATGGCCCCTAAAATCTATACCAGAAGCCCAGAACACACTCTAACAAGACACAGTAAGTTTGATCTCCTGTGCCAGGTGGCAAGACAACATAAAGAGCAGAATGAAGTCAAAATGCATAAACCACCCGGTTAAAGCAGGCAAAAGTTCTCTTGTAAAAGACAGTCTTGCTGGAGGGAGGAGAAATAGAGGATATGATAGGGGTCTTCAGGTACTGCAAGGAAATAAATAGAGTCAGCCTTGAGGGGGCACTGCGCCTGAGGGAGGTAGGGGCCACCAAGGGGCACTCGATGAGGCTGGTCAGTGGGAGACTAAGTGGGAGACGAGGCACTACTTCACAGAGAGAGTTTTGGAGCCCTGGAATGCACTGCTTGTGGAACTGGTGGCTGTTCTTGAGAGTGTGGAGGGTTCAAAGAAGCTAGGATAGGTACAGGGGAGGGTGCAGCCCAGAGGCTCACCAGGGGTTGGGGGAGGGACCCTTGGGGTGGGCTATAACAGTGCCCTGAGTGGGCACTGATCCATGAAACAGACTCAATAGACCGTTGGGCCTAATCTGCTGGCTTTTTAGTATGTTAATTAGCCCCTAAGCTGCATGGCTTCTTATGAAGCCAACTCACCTGACTCTCATCAAGAGCTACCTTGGAGTGTTAGCACCTCACTTAGCTCCCTGGGCTCTGTTTATTACTCATGCCATATAATCTGTGGTTGCTATAACAAGTTCCTGCTGCTATATCTCTGGCTTGACTTGCGTCTGTACATAAAACACAGTCCACAATATGGCTTTAAAGAGAATGTGTACAATTCCTTATAAGATTATTTTAACAAGTACTGTGATCATCCAGAATTTGGTTTGCTTGGATTTAGTTAACAAATGACTTTAGTAAAACACTGAAAAATACTTTTTTTTTTTTATTTACACTTTCTGCTCTTTCCTGGTGGCCTCCCTCTGACTGCCCCCCAGCCCTATCACCTCGGCCCAGACTTACCATCACTCTTGTCCTCTTTCACAAGACTGTGGTGTCTCCCGCCACCAGGTGTGGGGCTCATGAAAGGTCAGTCAGCATTTTGCCGCTGTTGGGGGTTTTCTCCAATCTTGTCTCCGCCACAACTGCTGCAGTGGGTGGAGTGGCTGAGCTCTGCCTCTACAGAGACAGCCTAACACCCTAAATGTGAGGTTCCTTCCCCATGTGATGGTGTGCATGTGCTGGCATCCAGCTGCAGTTGGAGTGTGAGCAAGCAGCACGCCATATCATCCCCTTCCCCAAGGAAGGAGGCTGTCTGTGGATGCTTGATCCGTCCTCTCCCACCAGCCCCGAACAACCCCAGTCCATTCCTAAATCCGGTCATCGGCATGACGTGAGGGTGGCATCTAGCTCCTCAACCCTTGGCGCCACTGGGCCAGCTAAAAATACTTTTAAAACAGGATGTGGAGGCATCCCTTTTTGGCAGGAATGTTGTGACGATGTCACTGCCTCACCAGTCTTAACAGTGTGCATTGCAGTAGGTGAGAACAGTTGGGCTGTGCTGATTGGGGTCTGTTACACTGTGAACGAAACCCTTGATGTTATATTTGGCATGGTGTAGCAAAAGAATCCAGGGCTTTCCCTCACAGTTTGTCATGATCACTGTCTGTAGAAGAAGTTTGTTTAACCTGCTTCACCGCGCTGTTAGGGTTGGCGAGACAGTGATATCATCACTGTGGATTCCTCCATATCACAGATCGAAGTATTTTTCTGTTGTACTGAAGACATCTGGTAACTATAACCCAGCAGTTTACATATTGGATTGATATAGTAGCCTTTATAATAATCATATGGGGAATGGTACTCATTCCCTTGAAGAATCTGGCTTAGCCTGGTTACTGCATAACCTAGTATGTGCTTGACACTCTCTAAAAGTAAGCTCACCACAATCATGAAACTTTGTATGCCTCCCTCATATTCAGTGCAGAGACATACAAGCTCAGGTGTAGGGTTTTGTAGCTTGCTGCCCTGTCCTGTAATACTGGGATTATTCTGAGTATTTCCCAAGGCACATATTCAGATGGTGTGAGGCGTGAGGAAGACTCTGAAACTTCAAATTTGTTATTCAAATTTTATTGATTTACATAAATATACAGAGCCATAAAACATCATTGGCAACATTTTGTGGATTACAACAGCCACTTCTTCTAGCGCTGCATTTGCCACAGTCCGTCTTTGCATAGTTTTTCATTCTTAAAGGTTTGATCTGCTTTTCTACCTGGCTCACAATATCTGCTCTGGTTCACTTGCACAGAGTTTGCTGTGTATTGCACATGGCCAGGTGCTTGGTGCACTGTTCGAGACAGTCTTTAGAAGATATGTAGCTGTTGTAAGCCACGAACATTCTAATGATGTTCGAAAAATATCTGATTAAGCTGCAGCTCTAATTATCAGTTTTGGAGAGCACACTATGGAAAATGGGCTAGAGAGGTACAAATCTAGTCTTCTCTATAGTACAGTGTCTATGAAAAGAAGGAGAAGCAGCAAAACAAGGGCTGCTACAAGGTAAAGCATGGTGCAAAGCTAAAAGTTGCACAATAAAAAGCAAAACATAGCAGCACTTCGCATGTCCTCCTAGCTCCAAGCAACAGTCTCTGTTTCATAAGTAGGGATACAAGACAATAGCTTTTCGCCAATTAGTCTCACCATTATTGAAATGGAAGATATCAAGTGGGTATAATGTGGCTCCATAATGGGCATCTACCTTATTTCCAAATGTAATAATCGTATCGCTGTTCACTATATTTGAAGGTAGCCCATTTCCTGGGGCTGCGACTTTCTGGTTAATCCAGAACCCCACTTATTTGACTTATAAAGTTCGCCCTTTGGTTGATAACCATGAGTTCTAGTAGTAATGATTGTGGCTTTTCTTTCCAGTCGTACACACTTGCAAAGGTCTTCATTCCTGAATGCAGAATACACCAGACAAAGGTCACCCCGAGCCTATGGTATTCCAACATATATAAGTTCAACTCTTTCAATCGTTCTGCATATGAAAGGTCGTGGAGATTCTTGATCTTTTTGTCGCTCTCCTTTGCACCCTTTTCAGGCTGTTTTATGTCCGTCTTATGACACGGGTTCCAAAATTGTGCACAGTATTCCATAAGTGGTCTAACCAAGGTATTGTAAAGAGATACTATCACAGTACTGTCTCTACTTCTAATGTGACGTAATATACAATGTAACATTCTGTTGGCCTTTTAACCACTTCAGTAATGTGTAGTCTGAATATTAGGTCATTTGTTAGCAAAATTCCCTGGTCTTTCTCGCACTCAGCAGTACAGAACTTTATTTTATCACATAATTTATATGTTGCAACTAAATTATTCCTACTGAAGTGCATTACACTATATTTTTAATGTTAAATTTCATTCTATGTTGTGCTGCCCAAATACCTATTGAGTCTAGTTCATTTCATAAGTTCAGTATATCATTCTGAGTTCTTACTATGGTACCCAATTTACTATCATCTGAAAATTTTGAAATCCACGTGTTAGTTGTTTGTAAGGAGGACACAAAGATATTAAATAACATTGGGCCCAAAACTAAGCCCTGGGGACTCCGCTAGTCACTTTACCCCAATTTGATATAAAACCCTGATGATAACTCTCTGTATCCTATTATTTAGCCAGGCTTCTCTATCCATTTGATCACTGATGGTTCAACCTTCCGGTCCTGTAAGCTACCAGTCAGTTCAGCATGAGGCACTAGGTCGAAGGCCTTAGAAATCTAGGTATACTACATCGACTGGAAGGCCATTTTCTAAGGCCTTACTTACCTGCCTGAAGAAGCATAAAAGGTTTGTCTGACACAATTGCTTAGGCAAAATCATGCTGGAAAATGTCTGTGTAACCCATGACTTGAATAAAAGTATTCCAAATACTCTTTAACGTGTTCCTCCATGATTTTACACAGAGCATGGGTCAGACTAATTGGTCTATAGTTTTGGACATCTGATCTAGCTTCCTTTTTGTGAATGGGTGCTACATTGGCTAAGCTCCAGTCATCTGGGATCACCCCATACCTTAATGATTCGCTATACAGAACTGTCAGTGGGCCTGCCAATTCATTGGCTAGTTCCTTTGAGTATGCAGGGATGTAGACCATCTGGTTCTGGGGATTTATTAATCTTTTAATTTATGTAGTTTGGATAAAACAGTAGTTTTGTTAAAGTCTATAACAACCTTGGGTGCATGTTCTATGTCTGGAGCGTTTATGGTACTAATTTTCTCTTGAAACTACTAAGGAAGCACTTATTAAATGTATTAGACATTAGTTTTCCATCAGAAATCAATTCTTCTTCATCTTGTAGTGGCCCTATCCCACTGGCTCCAGATCTTTGACTGTTGATGTAATTAAAAATGTTTTGGTTATCTGCTGTTTTATTTGCTATTATTACTTCTTCACCTGTCTTAGCATTCTTAATGGCTTTTTACATTGTTTCGCTAATTCTTTATATTTTTCCATCTACTGGATGGTGGAATTTTCCTATATGTGTGTGGTACACTGTTTTCTTTTTACTTATGTAATGTTTGATTTTGGAGTTCAGCCATGGGGATTTTACCGTGTTTATTATATTTAATTTTTTTCTGAGACATAGTGGTTTGCACACAATTCAGTTTTATTCTTGATATTTTCCTAGATCTTCTGGACACTCAGTCCTTTGAATTCATTTTCCCAATCTCAGCAATTCAGGTATTTTCTCATCCTTTTGTAACTGGCCTTACTCCAACATTTTATTTTGGTTATTCCTTTGCTAGGATTTTGCTCCCCAGTATTTTGAATTCAACCATATTGTAGTTGGTTTGACCTCAATGGTTCTCAGATACACAATCTTTTATATCATTTTCCTTGTTACTCAGGACAAGGTCTAGAATATTGTGTTCCTTATGATTTGACTGATTTATTGTTGCATATCATTAATAATTGATATATCAAGGACATTTATTTCTAATTCGCTATTCCCAATTTGGCCTTTCCAATTAATACTAGGTAGATTGAAATCTCCCATTATAAGTGCTCTACCACGTAGTTCAATACTTTTGATGGCCTCTATGAACTGCATGCACATTGTCCTCATCGTTGAGCCCTGAGCTCTGTAACATACACGATTGTTATTTTCTTATTACCAGGCTGAATGAGATATAGCCAGATATGTTCTACTCTTGCATTGTTTTCAAGTTTAGGCCTTATTTCGTATGCATCATAGGTATCCCTGATGTATAAGGCCATGAATACATTGACTGCACTGCTAAAATTTACGTTGGATGCTCTTTCAAATATGGATGCTGGTCGACTTATAGGCGCTGTATTTATTGACCTTACTAAGGCTTTTGACCTTGTAGATCACCCTATGCTTCTCACAGCTCTTTGCAAATTAAACTTCTCACACCCAGTTGACTGGTTCAGCAGCTACCTGCTGGATAGGACCCAAGCTGTGAAATTTCATTCCTCTATATCTAACACTTCTTCCATCAATATTGGGGTTCCTAGGGCTCTATCCTGGGGCCCTTCTCTTCTCTCTCTTTAGTAACAGTATTGCTGATACCTTTCAATACTGTTCCCTCATTCTTTATCTCGGATGATCTGGTCTTTTACACTAGCTCCACAAGTGTTGTCAGTATTAATTTATCCCTTACTGCTGATTTTAAACTTGTCCAGAACTGGCTTAGAAACATAGAAACATAGACTTTGATGGCAGATAAGGACCGCTGATCCACTAGTCTGCTCATTTCCTACCTACAGGATAAGCTGCAGATCCTAGTTAACCAACAAACTATTTCTTCCTACCCCCACAAGAATTGCCTTATGTCTGTCCCATGCATTCTTGAATTCTCCCACAGTTTTAGACCCCACAACCTCCTCAGGAAGGCTGTTCCATGTGTCCACCACCCTCTCTGTGAAAATACTTCCTCACATTGCCCCTGAGCCATCCCCTCTATCTTCAAACTGTGTCCCTTTGTTCTTGCACATCTCTTTTCTGAAAGATGCTACCCTCTTGGACTTTGTTGATTCCACTGGGGTACTTAAAAGTTTCTATCATATCCCCCTCCCTCCTTTCCTCAAGGGTATACATATTAAGCTCCTTTAATCTCTCCTCGTGTAAACATCTTTCAGACCCTGCACCATTTTAGTTGCCCTCCTCTGGACTGCCTCCATCCTGTCTATGTCCTTGCGGAGATGGGGTCTCCAGAACTGGACGCAGTACTCAGATGGGGTCTCACCAACTGTCTGTACAGAGGTATAACAGCTTCCTGTTTTCTGCAGGTGTTGCCTCTCCCTATACATCCCAGTATCCCCCAGCCCTCCCTACTGCCTTCTCACATTTGCTAACCTTAAGGTCATCTGATATGATTACCCCAGGTCCCTTTCCATTTTGTTGTTGTTACTACCCCCGTGTTGTCTTCCCCGGTTTTGTTTCCGGTGTTCATAAACTGGTACTTAATAGTCAGAAGACAAAATCTGTGCTGCTAGGCTCCGCTCCAAAGCTAAGGGCATGCTCTCTGCCCTTTATGGTATGTGAGTCTGACAGTACACAAATTGAATCTGTCAAGTCCTTTAAATACCTAGGGGTCCTGCTAGACCAGTCCCTTGATTTTAGTCCTCACATAAAGTTTACATGCAAAGCTGTCAACACTAAACTGGTGTGGCTTCCACAAAACCAGCTACTTACTTACGCTTATAAGCCAAGCTTAGCTGTTGCTAGAGGGATACTGCTCCTGCCCTCACCTATGGTGCTCCTATCTATGCTGCAGCTCACAAAATACCCTGCAAAAGTGGGACATCACCTTCAACTATGTGTAACCCTGCAAATGGGGGTTCCCAAAAGACTTCAGGAGCTTGCTTGAATGCTCCAAGCCTGAATGGTGTTTGGCATTTAAGCCATTTATCAGTGAGTGTTTTTAGAGCCTCTGGTACTGTCTCTTTAAGAGCTGTCTGCTTGCAGACATAATTAGTTTGTATGGGGGACTGTGTGTTTCTCTGAGTACCACTCGAGCTGCTGCCAATTCACTTCATTTTGCAGTCACTAGGAGTGAGGGGAACCTATCTGAAAGATGTAACTGTTTGCCAGAAATTATTTAGAGTAATAATGAAATTACAGTTTGTCTAACCTGCTTTCTTTGCAGTCAGAACTGTGTCTGCTAGTTCCCCATTCTAGTTTTGAACTGCTGAACTGGACCAATCAGTGTGGGGTAAGCTAGCTCTAAAATGGTGCCTTGGACAGAATCAGAACTTGGACTCATAATCTGGAGCCAGCCACAAGAGGATTGTATGGGCAGTGACTCTGGGAGATGAGTTTAGACTTCAGTGCCTTTTTGGACCAACAGCAGCAGTCTATTGTGGTGACAGCCAATCCAGTCAAGAACTGGGAGGAACTCAAAGGAAGTGCCAGTTTTGTGGTTGGAGTTTCAGTTAGCTTTGGCAGTGAAGAAGGAAGGGCCCTGTGCTTTTTCAGTGTGCAGTTTAGTCAAACAGTGTGTAAGGCCCAGAGTTCCGGTCTGCAGCTTGTGTAACAGCTTGTTAGGACTGAATCCGTCCTGTAGAAAAGAATCAAAGGATCTCTGAAGAGTAGAAACCAGGCTCACCCTGTAGAAGACTGGAGGAATTGCTGAAAATTGCACTCTGTCTGTCAGGAACTGAATCTGCTGTGTGTTCTCCGGGTATTGTGCAGTAATTGCGATCGGGATACAGATGCAGCCTGCCTGGTATAGTGCTTTCTTTTATATGGATGTGTGAAGGGTTTGTGTACCTCAAGTGAGCCCTGCTGACATTGAAGGACCTATCTTATTTGGAGGTCGTGAGTACTAATTCAGGGTCGCTCCCTGTTGATTGCCACATTAAATCCAAATGGAATTACTGTACTGCTGACTGTTTAATTCTCCTTTTCTCTGTGTGAAAGGGCCCCTACCAGCTGCCACGGTTTGGACTAGCCACTGGGGCTTGTGTGCCCAGGGACAGTAACTGATAGGGATAGGCCTGTGCACAGAGCCATAGGTGTAGATTATTAGAGTGATAAGCTAATTAACCTGATTTCCCCTGTCCTTGTTATATCCCCTAAATAAATCAGAGCTGCTTGTTTCAGCAAAGTTATACTGCCTGAGGTATTTGTCTATGTTAAAGTACTGTACTGTGATTGTTGCACTGTATCTCATTTCACAGGAAGTCCCAGTGCAGGAACCAGACCTGGGGGTAAGTGTATACTGTGAAGGTAATTCTGATATATTGTGTGGGCCACTAGTGGGAAGAAAGGGGGTTGCAGTGTCCCAGAGGGCTGTGACCAAGTTAGTTTAACTATTGCAAACCCTGACCTCTGGGTGGAGGCACCATCATTGGATCCAGGCCCCTCAACCTGTTAGTGGCAAATCAGGCAGGGGTAGTAGCCCCTGGGATAGCGCCATCTAGGGGTTACATATGTATGCCGTCATGTGTCTTCATCTTTTTGGCTCAAGCATCACTGTCAACTATACAGTGACCTTAACTGGCTCTCTTCCTTATCCTGTAGGAAATACTCTCTAGGCTCAATTACTGACTGGGTTATCAAACTGCACTCCCTCCTGGCTTGCATCATTACTTGCCCCATGCTCCTCTCATGGACTTAGCTCAGTAGATAGACCCCTGTTGCATGTCAAGAGATGTCGTACATCCAAAGGCTCTAGTGGCTTCAAGATCATTGCCTCTCAGCTATGGAACTCTCTTCCCCTAGGCCTTAGACAACTGAAGTCCCATTCTTCTTTCCAAAAAGAACTACGATGGCATTTGTTGCTTACTGACTCATGCATTTGTTTTGACCCCACTTGAGCATAGCCTCCATCAGACACCTTTTTACTTACACCCCACTCAATTATTTCTTTCTCTTTTCTCTCTCTCACATTTCATCAATTAACTTTATTTCCTCCACCCTTTCTCTTGTAATCCTTTTCTACTAACTTCTGTTATAGGATCATCCCTTCTTTTAGCCACTTTGGCATATTATCGCACTCACCTACTGTGTTATATTCCCTACTAGTCTCTCCTGACCACTGTGATTCTCATAATTTCTCCTATCCTATCTAAAAGTGTTAGTTCTGTAATAATTATAACTAGTTGTTTTACCTTTTGGAAGGCACTGTAACTATTTAACTATCATTGATATTTGTATTTGGCGTACCCTGCCTGATTTATAGAATATGTATGTTAATGTCCTTATTTCTTTCATGCTAATGTTTCTGACTACTACTGTTTGTTGTTAATGCTTATTGCTTCATACTGACCATACCTGTAATGTTCCTGCACTTCTTGTAATTCTTGTTGTATGCTTGTCTTTTATTGTGCTCTCCTGGGCGTGCCTGAAAATAGTCATTTTATGGCTAGTGCACCTACCAGTTAACAAAAACTAAATAAATAAATAAATAAATAAAATAAGGCAACACCACTTCCTTTTCCCTATTTTGTTGGTAAAATGGCTTATACCCTGGGATATTCTTGCCCCAGTGATCCTCCTGCCACCATGTCTCAGTCACCCATAACTGTATGTTCTCCTGTTGTAAAAGAAGATTTAGTGCTTATGTTTTATTAGTAGGCTTTGTGCGTTGATTAACAATGCCTTTATTTCATTTGAATTAGTTTTCATAGTTTTTCCACTCATATTTCTGTTGGATGCATATATTCTTTTTGGGTCATAGTGTTTGGATTTAGGGTTTGGTTTGGGGTTTGACCTGTCCTCTCCTCTTTTCTATTAGTTTAAATTCCTTCCTGAAATTGTTTCATTGAAAATCTTGCTCATAAACCTGTTCCTTTGCTGCTCAAGTGCAGGCCATCGTAGGCAAGTAAATCAATGCATACATCAAATAATTCCCATGTCTTAACACAGGGTATGTTTTCTTGTAAGCACCATTTCCTTAACTTATTGTTAATTTGTTTTATTTTCTTTGTCCGTTATGGCCTGCCTTCGGTACTGGTAAATCTCAGAGATTATTAATTCAGC
Source organism: Neoceratodus forsteri (assembly GCA_016271365.2). Taxonomy (NCBI): domain Eukaryota; kingdom Metazoa; phylum Chordata; order Ceratodontiformes; family Ceratodontidae; genus Neoceratodus; species Neoceratodus forsteri. Next base: position 36,185,934 of record CM057459.1, read on the forward strand.
CTGCAAATTATGAATATTTTTTTTTTTGTATTCCTCCAAGACATCTTCCACAGTCTGCCCTTTTTTATTATTTGTCCCCACATGCAACACCTCAAAAGTTTTTCCCCAGCTGGTTTTAACATACTAGGTATCATGCTCCCTATATCATTTAGTGTAGTCCTGGAGAAACTACAATTAGCTACAAATTCCTTATTGCTTTGTGTTGTATTACGATCCACATATTTTATCATGGAGTCACCTAGTGTAAATGTTTGCCTGCCAGATTTACTTTCAACCCTTTTCCCCTCTTGTACATTTCTTGCATTAACTCCACTTGATGTACTTTGCTCTGATACTAGGTGTGATTCACTTTCTGTGTGCCCTTCTGCATTTGGAATATTATCTTCTACTGATACTACATTTAAAAAGCTTGTCAGCCTGCCCTTCAGTATTGTCTGTTAGGTTAATTAGGGTTTGAATCTGTTCTGCAGCTTAGTGGTCATTTGATTTCTCTTCTGTCCTTTCGTTTTATATGCATTATTGTTATACTTAGAAAATGGCTAAAATAAATTCTTAAACCTCATTGGCTGAGACAGGCTCTAAGCTGGGCATTTATTTTCAATAGATGCCAGCTGAAAACGGAAAACCGGTCCCAGTGCCACTTCACAGAGTAATAGTCTCCAGTGCTGCCCAGCCTGCTTTGTAAGTGGCTGAAAACATCCCAGAAAAATTTGAAATGCCCACTATTTTTTTTTCTCTCACTAGCGACAGCTACAGTTCCTCCTCCACTACTTGCTTCAGTGCGGCTCTTAATTAAAAAAAAGAAGAATGATTTTGTGGTCGGAGTAAAGACATTTACATACCATATTCTTTACTATGGCACAGCTCTCCCGACCGCCATCTCTCACTACCACGCTAAACAACAGACAGCACTGCGACTCCCCCCTTAAAACCCTAGCCGGCGCGGTTTAAAGCACACCGGCAAAGACTCCATTTACCTTGGCAGCCAAATTCAACAAGTGCGCTCTTCTGCTCTTAACCCCACTTTTGCCACACACTGCGCATACTGTCCAACGTATAGCCTACCTCTTCCTGCATGCTGGCGTTACTATGCAGGCTGCTCCTCTGTGTCTGTTTTTCATCTGTGCCCATCTTCTTGCAGTCACGACTCCCAGCGGCAAATTCCTCCCCAACTGTCAAAGCGACCATATGGCGATTCCTTGCCGCTCTGCAAGCGTCGGTACTGCAGATTCCTTGCTCGCTCTCCAAAGCAGCAGTACCGGGCTTCACATGCTAAAGCCTAACATAATATTACAACTTGAGGGTTCAATACAATCAACACTTTACACACCGACACCTCATTCAAGCAAATTTCATAGATAATATCGCCCTCTAGTGACACACATGCCACAGTACAGGAACTACTTTACAAAAACAAAGTTTAATCTTTTTCTAAATATTAATTAAACAATTAAAAAATGTTTTTCTATTCTACAAAAGTATTACTTATGGACCATTTTCTAAGTGCAACAATGCCCTCCAGGGTGGGCATTATTGGGAAATACTGAACCTTCCAGGGGCTATAAGGACCTCCGCCTGGCGTCGGGCCTCGTGCGCCTAGGCGGTCAATATGTTCCAACATCTACCACCTGAAAAATAATCATTAACACACCTTACCAGTCCTCTGCATCATTTCCTCTCTTCTGCATTTATGTTTTCTTCCTGATCATTTGCTTGTGTAACATCTTTTACCTCCGATATTCACGTCAAAAACTGCTTTAAGCTTTTTATCTCAAGTTCGAGTCCACATTTTTGACTTAAGTTCTTTAATTTCTTTGCATTGCAGGCATGTATATGGGGCTGAATCTTCTATTGATTCTACTGTGAACTTGCCACAACAAACACATTTTATCCCGGTGTTCCATCATTCAGAACCATGATTGTGCCATCCATTTTACACTCCTAATTACTTACACTCTGACACACTTAAACATTTTTGGATGGAGTTACAGAGTGCCACAGTTTATTTCATTATTTACTCTACTGCTGTTCCTGCTGACCCCTGCGGACGCGTGCTGACACATGATGATGCACTTGTCTCGGCGTGCCTTTTCACACATGGGACAAAGCGCATGAGAGCTCATCCTGCTCATTGAGGGTGAGTTAAAAGTACTTTCAGTGACCCAGAAGTTGTCCTGGGGTCATGGAGCTTCTTTGCAGAATATTTCCTAATTACATCAAATAAAATATGTCCTCGACTCCTTTTGGAGTCTATAACAGTACAAAATGGGCTACAGTGCCCTAAAAGTATAAATAAATAAAATGCCTCTGTGCTGTAGCTCATGGGGCTCTCCATGAACTCGAAATTCACCTCTTCCTGTCTCCTACCTCCTGCTTCAGAAGTTTAACAGGGACGTCCCCATGACCACCGGCAATAGCGAGTATAAAATATATTTAAAAATCAGCGTATGCAGCAAAGTCTGCTGGTGCCTGTCTCACTGCTGTCAGCAGTCTCAAAGGTCAGCAGTATCATATAACACCAGTCAGCCTTCAGAGTCACAAAGGACCAGGCAGGATACCAGTTCTTGTGTTTGCAGGTTCCTTTTTAATTCCTTTTGTTTCAGAAAGCAAATTAAGTTAAAGTGAAAGTGAAAAGGGCTAAGTGCAAATACAGTGATTGTGTGTCTCAGTGCTTATGATGCCTACACCTGTTTCTTGTGTATCACATGTGCTTCATTAGTGGTGGCATGCTTGCAAATGCATGGTCCCAAGGCTACTAAGTATGTACATGTATGAGTTATTATTCATTAAAATGACAGTGCCTAATGTGATCAAGTGCCATTTAAAACATTAACATATACCACATTGTTTTCAAACAGCTGTTTGGTCATCCTGTTTGCCACCTTACTCCTTCTTAGGGCCTCCCTCAAGTGCCCTTAACCCTAACCGCCCTCCCTCCACAGTCACCAGCGAGGATCTGCCGGGGAGGGTCCGAGGCTTCAGGCCCATCAACACAGCAACTGGAGCACATTACTTTCCTCATTTTTCCCTCCCAGGCTGGCTGACATGCGTGGCATAGATGTGCATCATGAAGACTCCACACGCACTCAGCACCCGCCTCCAGCCTAAGAGGCTGTTACTGTGGCACCACAGCTTTCACTAGGTGGTGACCGAGCAGTGACACTGCCCCCCCTCCCTGATGGAGGAGAGCCACCGATGGACACTGGGTCTTCCTCCCGATGGGTCCCCGGCGAACCTGGTCCATTTCAAACCCTGGTTGCCAGCACGGTGGCAGGTGAGGTTACCAACACCTCAGCCCTCCAAGCCACTGGGCTGGCAACATACATTTTAACAATGGTAGTAGTTTAATTCAAGTGAGGTGCCCATCCAGTGCATAGTACAAAACTTCCAGACTATGAAAACACGGGGCTATAGAGCCAGCAATAATTAATAAGCGTAACAATACATAAGAACTCATATAAAGCATTATGTACTACATATATCTGTATATACAACTTCGATAAATAAAACATTTCTGCCAGCTGTATAGTCCCTTCTTACAGAAGACTAAAGTTATTATTCAGGGCATGAAGTATACTTGTACAGTATAACTTGCAAATAAGCTGTTATGTAACAAACATTAAGAACAAGTAGGTAGCTTTCGCGGTGGAGGAAGAAACTGTTACTAAGGACGAAAGCAAAAATAACAAACTTGTGAACCTTTCACATCTCAGAGTGCTGAAAACATTGCCCTGTGCTTCACCACAGTGGTCTTCAAGGCACGCGGCACTATTTTCAGCATTCTGGGATGTAAAGGCTCACAATAAATTTGTGATTTTTGCTCTTCAGCAGGCTCTGCACTGTTTGGCATTAAACCACAACCGCCTTTGCTTTTAACCACACTGTGAGTTCCCTAGATCTCTGCACATTCTTTCCATGCCCTTCTGAGTATTCATCCTATTGCAGACCTATGGCAGGTTTTTGCATCATATGTAGAAAGGCATACCTTCCTGTGGTACCCTGCTGGTCACTCTTCCATTATCAGAGTGAGTGCCATATACCATCGCCCACTGTCTCTTATCCGTTAACAGGTTCTTAACCTAAATCACACCACTTTGGACCACACCCCTGGGCTGCTCAGTGTCTTAAGGAGGCAGTATAACGTAGTGGTTAAGGGCATTGAGCTGAAACCTGGAGACTCGGGTTTGAATCCCATTATCCCCCCACTTGCATACTGTGTGACCCTGAGCAAGTCCTAAGCCGTTGTCCTCCCAGGTCCACAAGGAAACAAGCCCTCAGCTTAGTGCCTTCCTGTTAAACAATTTCTCCTTTCCCTCTCCTCTCTCTCTCTCTCCTTTATCAGTCTTCTGTTCGGCACAGTGTTGAGGGCCTTGCTAAAGTCCACATAGGCCATGTCCACTGCCCTCCCTATTTCCTTGGGTACCCAGTCAAAACAATCTTATGCAGATTTGTTTGACATGACCCCCAAATGTGAATCTGTAGATGCTTGTGGCCTTGCAGCCACTGGATTCAAAATACTCTACCAGTCTCTCCTTCAGCAGGGTTCCTATTAATTTCCCCACCACTAAAGTAAGACTGACAGTCCTATAGCTCCTCCCCACTTCCAAAGTACTTATTGAGCTCACCTTTGCTTCTTCTTGTCTCTCCACAGCTGGGAGCGCAGGTCGAAAAGGGCACTGCCGGTTGCAGCCCTTCCCCATCCCCCAGATCGCACCAACATCAGGTACGGAGACTGCGCATCCCGAAACAGGCGTGGGGAAGGAATGTTGCTGGCCCGGCCGGCTCTCCCGCCAGCTACCCCACCACCACCCTTGGTCAACTTGCACATATAGAGGGTCATGGGTTTGGTGTGAGCCAATCAGTCAACTTTCCCATCTGCAGCCTATATTCTTACACCACTAGAGGCTGTTTCAGATTCTTCTTCTCTTTCCTTATATATTTCAAACACCATGTTTTATCTCTGCCTCATTCTTCTTACCCTGCTGTTCCTCTGTTGTCTCTCCCTCCCTCAAAGTTCCTAAGGAGCAGACACAACTAATTCCAACCTATACTCTGCACTTGGTACTCTCCCAGTAGCACCCTCCATATTGGGCTGTACCCAACTCCACGCTACTGCTGTTACAGGTCAACCCTCTGTACTGGCCCCTGCTTTCAAGCCGGGCCTCATATCCCAAAAGTATACTACTCCAAACCACTCACGACTGCCCCCTCCACAGGGCACTACCTGGAAAATGCAAACCTCAATGCTTTATGATACTCTAATAGTGACCCTCCTGTTACTACTTGCTGGTGACATTGAGACAAATCCCGCCCACCCACTCCTTATTTGCATGGACCCACTACCACTAACCTAGCCTATCTCGTGGCTAAAGTTGATGCATCTGAATGTCTGCAGCCTGTTAAACAAAATAACCTTGCTGCAGCCTACCATCCTCTCCCTGAACCCTGATGTCCTAGTCATCTCAGAAACCTGGCTCAAGCCTCACCACAAGGACTCTTGTACGCTATACCAGGCTACTTATTATCAGGCATGACCGATTAGCAACAACAAGGGAGGTGGCTTAGCTATTCACATCTCTTCCTCTGTACAGTTCACCCAAATCACGCTACCAAATCTCCCACACCTGATAGATGCAGCACTAATCAAACTCTCCTACCCAATACAAACCCATTTTATAGCAGGGACTTACTTGTCCCCAGTTTCCTCAGCTCTTGGAACTCCTTGTCACCTTGAAATCCCTTGCTAAGTGTGGCGAGCTCCATATCCTAGGGATTTCAACTTAAATTGACTATCCAGCAGCACCTCCAAGTTCTGCAACCAAGTTGCTGGACTTAACCTGTCACACAACTGATCACCAACCCACTTGACTAAATAAAAGTCATCTAATCACTTCCTTCTGGATTGGGCCCTCACCTCCCACCAGCATTGAGTAACTGCCTCTGGCACCCTACTGGATTCCCTAAGTGAGCACCATATGGTTTCATTATCTGTAAAATATTCAGAACCAAATCATCCTCTCCCAGGATCATCTCTCTAGGTCTTTTAAATCCCTGGACCTTCCCTCGCTATTAAATGATCTGATAAACACTGATTGGTCCCTCCTCCACAATGCCTCATCTATTGATGAAGCATGGAGCTATTTCAAACTCAAGTTCCTAGCAGCTTGGGATACATGCACCACTCAAAGGTCCCGGGTGAGGGGTGTTCACTCTGCCCTGGATCACTGTGGACATCATGGCCCTTATCCGAGAAAGAGACCAGGCTTGGAAATCACTTAAGGTCTCCAGATCCCCTACTGACTAGGCAAATTACATTCCCTCATGCAGTACCTGCACTAGGCAAATCAGGCAGGCAAAGATGTGTTCTTCAAGCTTCCTTCCAGGCTAACATAAGAAACTAAGACAGCGATTAGTTTTATTCTATCAGAGTAAACACCTACTCACGTTAGAAGCCAGAATGAGACTAGTACAAGCGACATTCCTACCTATACTGGACTACGCTGACTTCCTTTACAGTCATTGCCCATCAATGTTGCTAAACAAACTGGACACCTTTACCACCGGACTTTAAGATTTATCTTAAATCCTGTAACCCCAAAGAATACTACCCTTAAGGCTACTACCCTGCCTGCACCACGGAGACAGGGTGAGGGCCCAGATCCGTTGACGGGTGCCTCCACCCAGAGGTTGGGGTTAATACTGGCGAGGCTGCCTCGGTCACAGCCCTCTGGGTTACTGCAACACGCCCTTCGATCCACTAGTGGCTACACAGGGTTCCAACAGTATCTCCCTCATACACTTACCCCCGCGGGTAGTATTTCTCTGCTCACTCCGGGACCCCTGTAAAGTAAGGTGCAGTTATATCACAGTCACTATGCAGCAGTTCACCAGTAATGCACAAACTAGACAGGGTGTAGTTGCAACACAACAATCTGATTTATTAAAGGGGCAAATAACAAGGCAGGGGAAATCAAGGTAATTGGCTTATCACTATACCTATCTACCTAGGGTTCTGTGCACAGGCCTGACCCCACGTTTGCTGTCCCTGGGCACCTTAAGCCCTAATGGCTAGTCCACCGTGGCAGCTGGTTGGGGCCCGGACACAGATGGCCTTTACATTCCTAAGCAGGTCAGAATGGGAAGAAAATTCAATTAGGGCAGTCAGCAGTATTACAAAACAACTTGAGACCCGGACGGCAAACTTGGCAGGGAGCTACACTGAATTAGTACTCACGACTCCAGCAAGTAACAACTCCTTCACCACGGGCAGGACCAAGCCTAAATTTCACCAGCCTCCTCACACATTTATATGGCAAACTACAGAGGGGTACCATACCAGGCAGCTGCTCTCAAGACCCACACAAACCCACAGCAGACTGGGGCAGTACACGGCAGCTTCACTTTCCGGATGGACGGCAGCGATTCAGCAGATTCTCTGGTCCTCTCAGGTTAAGCCTGGTAGGTAGCTGGGCTGGCACCAGCCTCCTCCGACCGCACGCTGGCGGATTAAGTCTGACTCACTCAGCGGGCAAAACGGCCACCTCAGACCTTCACGCACTTCCCTCGAACACTCCCACGCAGAAGCACACAGCTCCTTCCTTTTCCTCAGCCACTATACATCTGCCCTAGTAGCATGGGACCCTTCTTACAGTTGGGCACTACCCTATCCCATTGGCTGTCGTCACTTGCCAGTCATTTACTCCTGCTTTTAGTGGTGCAGAAGGCGCTATAACCCATAATGCCTCTCTCCAATGACAAGCAGTTTTCCCATTGGTCAGCCGGCTCAAGGAGTCCTGAGACACTGATTGGTCCACCCGGCAGTTCGGGACCAAATGGAGGGGATAATCAGACAGTCTTGCTGCAAAGGAAACAGGTCAGAACAACCCACATTATCATTATTACCCTACGTTATTTGTAGCAAACAATTTCCTTCTCCCACTGAGCTCCTCTGCCTGCTTAGCGATGACAGAATGGGCGCCTACTCTGCAGCCCAGGCAGGACTCGAGCATAGTAACACTCGAACCCCACCCAGACTAATTATAAGGCAGCCTTTAAAGAGACAGTATGTGGAGGCCTCAAAGCTCACTGGCTACCATGTGAAAGCGGCTTAACGCGAACACCAGCCAGGCATGGAGCATTTAAAGCGAGCTCCGGGAAGCTTTAGGAACCCCCATTTGCAAGGGGTTACATACCCGTAGTACACATTACTGTCATCTATATCAGGTTTCGGGATGGACCTCACTCTCAACTAGAAGAAAAGGAATGCTCTGCTCTGGTTTTAGAGCATTGTCTGATACACCTCCTGCATACATCCTCGAACATCTTCAAACAGGCTAAAGATTCCTATGGCCTGAGGAAGCTTTCTTAATCTGCTTCAGATTCCTAGAGTGAAAACTACCCTTGGCTCAGCAGCAATCAACTTCTCACTTCCATCACTTTGGAACACTATGCAAGACTCATTAAAATGATCCTCACTTCCAAGCATTTTCACCATTCAATGCTCTATTAATGGATTATCTGAAGGGAATCATGCAACTGTTTCAGATGCCGATGACCCCTAAGCCTCGGGTGCCACTCTCAAATCCTACGCCTAAGTATCTCATCCACCCCATACAACAACAGAAACCTAGGACCAAAAGCCTAGTTCCCTTAATCCAAGATGACCCTGCCTATTCTCTACCTTTTACCTGTTCTGGCCTCCTTTTGGCTGCCTACTCTTTCACCCCAATTTCTACCCTATTCCTTAATACCTCCTTATTTTTTATCATTTAGGTATGAGCTCTTGCTCAGCGGAGACTATATGGGATTATTGTCTCTTCTCATTTCAGTAAAACTTATCATTATGTACCTTTGCATGTTAATTATGTTGACGGTATGTATAGGCCCATTATCCGCACCTTCACAATGTTTTTTTTTTGCACCGTTGTCCACCGTAACTGTAATCTTATGAAGTGTACTGTGCCTATTTATGCCCAGGACCACCTTGAAAATGAGCTTGCTCAATGGTGTTTATGCCTGGTTAAATAAAGTGATTGATTGATTGAAACCAACTAAATTCTGGAAAGTGGTCAAATCACTCTTCTCTCCACCCTCTCAGCCTCCCGGCTCCTCGCTCAAGTGGATGGAACCACCACAACTGACCCATTAGTTGTTGCAACTGCTTTTAATTCCTACTTCACAAGCTGCACCTCAGCTTTGCTGTCCACCCTCCCCTTTTACAGCCAAAACCCAAAGCTGCAGCTGCCACTGCAAAGCTCATTCACGTCTCCTCCCTCTACTTTCTCCTTCTGCCAAACAACACCCTCTGATGTCTTTGAAGCCTTGATCCCCTAAATACTAACAAAGGCAAATGCCCTATAGGGCTGGATGCCAAGATGCTCCACCTAGCCACTCCTGCCATAGCTGCCCGCTGCTACCTCTATAACCTCTCATTTTTCTTTGCCTCCGTTCCCTCAGAATGGAAACATGGTACTGTCATCCAGCTCTCTAAGGTGGTGACACCTCAGTACCAGGTAACTGCACACCTATCTCCCTCCTCCCCATCCTGGCGAAGATCCAAGAGAAACTAGTCTTCCTCCAACTCTCTACTTTCCTTAACTCCTCTTCTTTTTTTCACCCTACCAGTTTGGGTTCAGGAAGTCCCACCACAGCCACTTCCTCCTACACCTCACCGATGCTATCCTTGATGGCATGGACAAGAGCCATCTCACCTCCACAATTTTTGTCAGACCTAGCAAAGGCCTTCAACATGGTGTCTATCCTTTCTTACTAGATAAGCTCTTCACTGCTGGGCTATCTCTAAGGCCACCAGTTGGTTCCACTCCTACTTGGGGACGATCCCAGTCTGTCAAAATTAGTGGATCCACCCCCTCACAGTTATCACCAGTGTCCCCAAGAATCCGTCCTTGGTCTGCTCCTATTCTCCATCTTTCTACATGATCTGCCAACCACCTTCCCACACACCTCCATACACATGTATGCAGAGCGACACAGTCTTGTATGCTTCTGGATCCTCAACCGATTAAGTTGAATCCATGTTGCTGAGGACTTCAGTCAAGTCCAGCACTGGTTTGTACAAACCAGCTATTCCTAATGCCAAGAAAAGCGGTCTCCGTGACCTTTGGAACAAGGCAGAGACTCTCTTGGCTCAAAACCCTCCCGTCTTCCACACCTGGATGGGACCACTCTGGAAGCTTGCACTTCCTTCAGATATCTCGGAATCTGGCAGGACCAGCATCTCAACTTTTCTGTACATGTTGAAGCCATCCACAAAAACTTTCATCCTAAATTGGGGCCCTCTACTGCAACAGTGGTAGCATCCCCTGCCAGCCCACAGGGCACTAGTACAGAAAATGATTCTCCCCATCTTCGACTATGGCAATGTAGTCTATAGTGCCGCTCCCAAATCCATCCTAGCCAGACTGGACCCCCTCTTCCACTCTTTCTGTAGGTTAGCCCTTGACAGCCTGCCCTCTACTCACCACTGCAACCTCTTATCGGGCCCTGGAGCTGCCCTCCCTCCATGACCGTCCAGGAGGCACACTGTCGATACTCATAGCAAAGTATTAGTCCCAGTCCCTCCCCAGTACCTCAATGCAGTGCTAACTCCTTTTCCCACCACCGCTTATTCCCTGAGGAAAGCAAACACCCTTCTCCTAACAGTACCATGCATGACCTCATAGGCTGGCCAAGCAGCCTTCAGACACCATATGCCTAAGTTGTGGAACTCCCTCCCTGCAAGCACTCGACTAATGCTCTCACCCACTCACCTCAGACACTTCATAAATGTGCACTGCAGCTGACCCTGCACATGCTCATAACGGTGCCGGTTCAGTACTCTGCCCTGGCCTCTCACTACAGCACTGAATAGTTGTCTCAGTTCTAATTGCAGGCTTTGCTTACTTCTGGATGAAATGATGATTGTCAATAGCTGCAAGTAACATTGATAATGCCAAGTATAAATATATATGTATGTATGTCGTTCAAATTTTTCCAAATGATGTGTCAACCTAGCGATGTATCTGAACTGTTACTGTACTTGCTTATACGTGTCTGTCTCCTTATGTCCCCCTTCTCCCAGGACACACCTGGAATCAAGCAGTACTCTGCTCAGTGTGCCTTTCTGGTTAAACTTTAAATAAATAAATAAATACAGTGTAACCCTGTTTATCCGAATCTCCCTGTTATCCAAAACTGCGTGCTGTCTCCCACCGTTCCCCTGTCACTTTGAAATTCACCACGAACAATTAAACATTTGTTTACATTTACTTTTGTTTACGTTTCCTTTATGTACGACTGTTCTGCTATTCTCTCTCACCTGACAGGCACTATTGCCAATAAGAGACATTCTGTTGATTGACAATGCTGGTGCGCATCCCAGTTCGGAAAGTTTGCGGACTGCTCGATTCAGCCTATGGATCAAGGGATCCTTGCAACAGTTAAAATGGTCTGTTGCACTAAGCTGTTAACAGCAGTGCTGAGTGAAGAGAATGAGCAGTCTACACTATGTAGACATTATAAAATCAATAATAATCAAGGATGCCTTCATGATGTTGGCAGATGCCTGGAGAGAATCGGCTCTGAAACCATAAAAATGCTGGCATAAATCAACACTGCTGCTTGAGCCTCCTGTGCCTCCAATGATCACAGACCAAGCAGATCAGAAGAAACTGATCAGCTCGCTGATGCTACAGTAACACTTCATAAAGCTGCTGAGGATATGGAGTTCACTGTTGATGAGGTAGAGGAATGGATGGCGACCGGCGACCTGGAGAGTGGATACGGAGAGATGTCAGACAGTGACATCATACAGGCTGTGAAGTGTGACATTGACGTGGAGATTATGGATGGGGAAGAGGAACAGCTGATCAAGAAGCAACTGTGCCCCCACCACCACCCACAGATGCAGAAGCTGCTGACTCCTTTGATAAATGTATTTCCTGGCTGGAGAGTCAGCAAGATGCAGATGGAGTTCAGCTGCTGTTGCTACGCAGTTACGTGGCCGCGAGCCAAAGCGCCAGAGAAACGAAAAGAAAAAACAACGATTGATTCAGGACTGCCTAACAAAACTTTAAGGACTGTCATGTAATGTCTAACTAAAGCCTTTTTAACCAAACCAAATGATTGCTGAATGCTTTGTTATGTGTTGTATTCAATAAAATAATAAGTATATGCAGTACTTTACTTTCATCCATGTTACATTAGGTGAGCAGCATTGTATTTTTGTTATTTTCGTTTATCCGAACATTTCAGATGTCCCCTGCATGTTCGGATAAGCGAGGTTACACTGTAGTTGCTTGTCTCCTCCTGCTTCTGCTCTTAAGTAGAGACCATGTCAGACCTTCTCCTGCCCTCTGCAACCATCCCTGTTTCCAGTGAGCTTTTGAACAAAGCTGATAGTGGGGTAGCTGACATTTCCCTGAGTTGTTTATGTACCCTTGGATGTATCATGTCTGGGCTCATAGTCCTGTCCAGCTGCAGAGCTGCAAGTCTGTTCCAGACTGTCCTCTGAAAATGGACTTGTGTCTCCCCCTCCACTACCCCGTTCCTGTTACTCCCTGGTGGTTCGTCCCCCTCCCTCCAGTGTGAAGAATGAGCAGAAGTATTTGTTTAGGACGTCAGCTTTTCTTGGTCCTCTTCTGCATAGTCCCTCCCTATCTTCCGTCCTTCTAATCTTAACTATCCCTCCCTTGCTTTCCTCTTCTCACTGATGTATCTAAAGAAAGTCTTATTCCCTTTAATGACTTCTTTGGCCATCTTATCCTCGCTGTGCACCTAAACATAGAAACATAGAAGTTGTCGACAAATGGGGACCTTATGATCCATCAAGTCTGCCATTGTTTTCCCTACCCCATACGCTTTGCTGCCTGCTTGAGAATCCCGCAATGCCTGTCCCATGCCGCCTGAATTCACCCACCGTCTTACGCCCCACCCCCTCTGGCAGGCTGTTCCACAGTTCAACAATGCGTGCCGTGCTGTGGGTAGTGTTAGTAGTGGAGTTTGAAGATGTGGTGAGGCTGTTTTGGAGAGTTTCTTTATCTTTTTGTCATAAATTTTTGTAGCTTTTGCTGTTGTGCTTTAAATGTAGCCTAAATCCTTAAAATCTTTCTGTGGCTAGAGGGACAGAAATCCTTAAATCTTAAATCTTTCTTTGACTGGAGACTGTTGCTGTGGGGAGGTTCTTCGCCAGTAACATAGCCAGCCAATCGTGGTTGTTTGCATTTCAGTTACTCTCTGTTTAAATGCTCACTGAGGCATTTTAAATCTTCTTGCTGTGGGCAGTGTTAGCAGTGGAGTTTGAAGATGTTGTGAGGCTGTTTTTGGAGAGTTTCTTTATCTTTTTTGTCATACGTTTTGTAAGTTCTGCTATTGTGTTTTAAATGTAGCTTAACTCCTTAAAACCATTCTGTGGAAAACCCTGCCACCCACCTCTCGCTTTAGCCTTTCTTAAATATGGAAAAGCCACTGGGGTTGGGTTTAAAGGCTGGGAGGGAGGAGCTTAGGAGTTGCAAACTTCCACTATGAGCTAACTGTTAAGGCTAATAGTCAGGTGGGGAAAAGTTCAGACACTCAAGCGTTGCGAGTTTGAAAGTATGTATGCTGTTTGGGGATCATCTAGGCATAGGTACTGGTAGCTCGAGAAACTGTAGAGCCACTGAGTTGGTAAGTTGGCCTAGAAAAGACTGCTGTGATGATGGGGAAGGGACTGCACGTCTCTAGAGCAGGTATCTTTGGGTGGGTGGTTGGATGTACAGGGTGTGGTGCAGCCATGATACTGGACTGAGCTTGGAAGTTTGGGGGATGCCCAGTTTGCTACTAGCTGGCACAGCTTAAGGAGGAGGTAGAGGGGATCCAAAGGCAGCTTGGGGTTCGGGGAGGATTGGGAGGTAGGGAAGCAAGCAGTCACCTCACGTGGAAGCACTAGGTGCTGGGGCCTCCCATACTTGGGGAGGAGTGAAGGAGGTGCTCACACTAGGGAGTAGGGAAGAGGTACACAGGGGGCTCTAGGGGATCCTGGCAGGTGGGGCCCAAAGGTAGAAATTTCCACAGCAGTAGGCAAGAGGCAGGGGTGTCCAGAGGAAACCGAGAGGGGCTGTAGGGATGGGGGTACTGGGGGCTGGGCTAAGGCTTACAAATCATTTTAATCTCTACACCCATTGGTAGAAGAGGGGCGCGGGGGGAGGAGGAGGATAAGGATGATGATGATGACGATGATGCTGCTGGTGAAGCTGGGGCAGGACAGATAGAAAGGGTGAAGGGTGCAAGAGAACAATAGAGGGACCCAGACAGGATGGGGAAAAGGGGTAGGGAGAAGAAAAAGGAAGATCAGGGAACAAGGAGGAGGCTGAGGGTATGGAACTGGGGAGCACGACAGGCAGGAAGCGCAGGACGTAAATGGGATGATAGTGAGCAGAAAGCAAAGTAGGCAAACAGATAGGGCAGATGGATTAGTCAGTAGTGGGGAAAGAGATACAAAGAAAGATACTCGGTGGGGGTAAAGAAGGCCGGACATGGGTAGAAGGGGTGACCAGGGAAAATAGTTGAAGGGCTACCTTCACACCGGATTGTGGGAGGCGCGAGGAGCCGGTGGGGAGAACCCAGACGAAGGGATGAGGAGGGGCATGGAAGGAGGAGAAACCCGAGGAATGAACAGGGAGGCAAGGGGAGATTAGAGTACTGCTACTGGGAGACTCCATGATCAGAGGCATCCAGTGGGAGGGGCAAGGGAGGGAAAACCTGTCTGGTCAGACCAAATGCCACCCAGGCCTGATGGTGCACAAGGCCAAGCATGATTTGTATTCACTGGCAAGGGAATGCGGGACCCCAGACATTCTAGTGCACTTGGGAACAAATGACTTAAATGGTAATAGTGAACTAGAACTTCAGGCAAGGTTCTGGGAGGGGCCAGGGTATGCCTTCCATAGGCTGTAAGATCTCCTTTTCAGAAATCCTGCGGTGCCAAGGGCTAGTGGGGAAAACAAGAAGAAGATTAGGAGATAAATCAGTGGCTTAGGGAGTGGTGTGGAGAATTGGGGTATGGCCTGGTGGGGACTGATGGAAGACCTGGGAGGATAAGGGGCTGTATGCTAGAGACAGTCTCCACTTTAATTTGGAGGAAGGAAATCCTAAGCTCAAACTAGCTGGATTCATCAGTGAAAGGTGGGGTTTAAACTTCTGAAGGGGAGGGATCAAAAAGGGGCAGTGCCAGCAGGATTTAATAATGAGGGTTATGGCCTCCACTTTCTAGGGGCTAGGAGACATGGAACTGGTTCATCAGGTAGGTGCAGGAGCTGAGAAATGGGAGCTCTAGGGAGGGAAGGAGAGGAGAAAGGGGTGGAGAGTGGTCCTGATAAATGCCAGTAGCTTGGAAATAAAATGCCTGAGCTCCAGGCAATGGTAATTGAGGGGTGGTAGATGTGGCAGCAGTCACTGAGACCTGGGCCACTCAAGGGCAGGTGGGACCTAAATCTGGAGGGCTATACTATGTTCAGAAAAGACAGGGGGAGGAAGGGGGCGGTGTAGTACTGTTAGAAATGGCATGAGTATTGGAGGGTGGAGGAGGCAGAGAGGAACATGGAGGCTATTTGGGTCACCCTGCTGACGCAGTGAGGTAAGAAGTAAAGGTCAGAGTGGTTAACAGACCACCAGCACTGGCAGAGGCTCTGGATGAAAGTTTGGTGGCAAATCTTGAGGACACTTTAGATTGGGAAAGGAAGGGTAGTGGTAATGGGGACCTCAGCATGCTGGGAACAGACTGGGGACTATGATGTCACCAGTGGACAGGGGCAGAGGCTGCTGGATGTCTTCCAGGACATTCTTGACCCAGCAGGTGGGTGAGCCAACTAGGGAGGCCCAGACACTGGATGTGGTCTAGCGGACAGTGATCAGATTAGGGCTTAGAGGTGAGGGACTCGCTGGCGAGGTGATCACTTCACAGTCTGGTTCTTCTTGGACCTGGGGAGAAAGCCAAACAAGGACGGTAGTAACTGACTTTTGGGGTGCAGACTTCAGGGAGATGGGAAGGATCCTTAAAGATCGTTTGGACAGGATAAGGCTGGATATGGTCATCTTGCTGTTTCATGCTCTTGCTCCTCTTCAAACCCCTTAGCATAGCACTTCATCACTATATCATCTACCCAACGCCTTTTCAGTGCTCCTTTCCTCAACCAACTAGTTCAGTACTGTCTGGTCTCTTAGCTTGTTACAATGTAACTTTAATTACAATCAGTACCTCATCTTTGTTTATTTATTTATTGAAGTGTTTCACCAGGAAAGTTACACTGAGCAGAAGCTGCGTCTTCACGATACGTCCTGGGGAAGGGATTGGGACAACAGACAATATTGCAACATGATACATACAGTAGCAGCTAGGTTAACAATCATATATAACTAGGTGTATAATAGACACATTACATCTAATACATACATATGCTGACAATATACATCTAGCAGATTGTACAGTTTACAAACTGCAACATAGTTTCAAGTTTGGGGATAGAAGAATAGGTGAGGAGGGGTGGAAGTAGAGGAGTGAGAGAGCTAAGTCGGAGGTGCAGACTTGCATGGGCTAATACTACATGGAATAAAACCAGCAGAAATTTGGCCGGCCCTCAGGGGTTAGTGCAGTTGCAGTTTGTCACTAGGTAGTTTGTTAGGGAAGAGGAGAGGGAGTAGGTTGAGGAGGGCTGACAGATTTGGGCTGATAGTATGTTCCAGAGTTTAGGTAGGCAATATGAGAAGCCAATTGGTCAGACGTAGTGTTTCTGAAAGGTATATTTGAGAGCAGGTGTCCTCAAACCGGAGGTATATTTGGACTGGTGAGGGGCGGATAAGGAGGCGACTAGATAAGATGGCAGTGAACCTAACCAGAATTTTGAGATAAACCTTAGCCATGTGCAGTGTTCTCCTGTCAGCAAGTGAAGGAAAATTCAGGGAGCGGTAGAGGGAGCAGTGATGTGTAAGAGCAGGGGCATCCACGGCATATGGCAGAAGGAGTTGAAGAGAGGTTCAAGCCTGAATAAGGAGGACTGAGGGCAGCACCATATACAAAATCACAATAGTCGAAGGTAGGCAGTATCATTTTGTGTACTAGTTCTCTCCTGGCAAAGTGAGGATACTCCTCCTGCTTACGATGGGGGCCCTAGTTTAGGCGGAGTTTCTTTAGGATAGCATCAATGTGGATGGAGAAGTTTAGGTTTCTATTGAGCCAGACTCTAGATAGCGGAAGGAAGCGGTGTCTTCAAGTACAGTTCCATCTGTAGTGACGAAGGTGTTCTTCCTTTCATCCCCATACACTTCCTCCCTACCTCAGTTATTCCTCATTTTCTTTTGCATTCCATCTTCCTTGACTACCAGTTGGCACTCTCACTTGTTTTAGCTTATTGACAGCTACCAAAATGTTGCTTGAAGATTTTACTGTTTTTGCCTCCCATTTTCTGTTGTTATATTTGTCTTGCAGAATCAGTTGTATCTTCTTGAATCTTTTTGTTCCCACTACTTGTACTGTATTGCTATTTTAGATGCACCTACTGTTTATATGATTGTTATGTCATTTGTTAAATATGTTTGTTTCTGTATTCTCCCGGGTCGTGCTTGAAAATAGTCATTGCTATGGCTGGTACCCTATCCGTCAACAAAAATGAAATAAATAAATAAAAATAAATATGGATGCCGAGCAGGTGGGAGATCATTAGGAGGGAATACAGGAGGTTACCAGATTCTGCACAAAGGAAAGGAGAGTTCTGTAAGGCCAGAAACCCTACTGGTGGACCGGGAGGTACAGGAGGTGGTGAAGGACAGGAAGGTGGCCTATAGGCACTTCAGGTGCTCAAGGAGTGAAAGGGATCAGGAGGAATATGAGCTGACAGCCAAGAGAGCCAACAGGGTGGTGAGAGCAGCTAAGGAAAAAAAGGGCAGTCCTTGGCCAGTGGGATCCGGAGGGGGACAAGGGTTCTTTAGATACATAGGGAAAAAAGAAAAAGTAAGGGGCAGATCAGCAGGATAAGGATAGGGGATGGTTGGGCACAGGAAGCGGGGAACAGGCAGAAGTCCTAAATGAGTACTTGCCTCAAGTTTTTACCAGGGGATGGAGGGGCTGTGTCTTACAGGGGAGGCGAGGGCAAACCGGAGGAATGGGTGGGACCCGGTAGAGATCAGGGGTCCTGACGGGTGTGGGGAAGGGAGGGCCACCACAGACAGGTGGGGGCCAGCAGTATAGGGTGAAAAGGGGAGGACATGGAGGCTGAAATCCTGGTAGAGAGAGAGAGGAAGCTGTCAGGTCCCTTTGATGGAGAAAGCACCTGGGCCAGATGAGATACATCCCAGGGTGCTAAGGGAACTGGTGGATGTCCTGGCAGTCCCTGTAGTGGAGCTTTTCAGCATCTCTCTGAGGACTGGGTGGGTGCCCCAAGACTGGAGGGTGGCCCATGTCGTGCCGATCACAAGGGAGGATCAAGAGGAGGTGGAAGTTACAGGCCCATTAGCCTGACATCGGTGGTTGGCAAGGCAATGGAGGGATTGTCAAGGAAAGGCTATGGGTGGGGGGTTACTGGAGCAAACTGGGTATTTGGACAGTAGGCAGCAAGGCTTTGTCCGGAAGATCGTGCCAGACAAACCTTGTTGAGTTCTATGACTGGGTGACGAGGGCCTGGACCAGGGGGAGAGCCAGTGGACGTCCTCTTTCTGGACTTCAGCAAGGCGTTTGATTCGGCATCCCACAGTGGCCTGCTAGCTAAGCTGAATGAAATGGGGGTAGGAGGCGGTTGTTAAGATGGATAGGAAAGTGACTCTCTCTGGGCGTACTCAGAAGGTGGTGGTTGGAGGGCTAGCCTCGTTCCCAAGGTGGGTTACTAGTGGGGTGCCTCAGGGGTCAGTGCTGGGGCCACTCCTGTTTAACGGTTATGTCTCAGACATAAGGAAGGGGATCAGAGTGAAATGAGTCTCTTTGCAGATGACTCAAAGCTGGGTGCTGTGGATGAGGAGGAGGGAGGGAGGGGTGCCCTTGCAGGAGGACTTGAGGCTCTGGAAAGGTGGTTGGGAAAATGGAAACTAAAATTCAGTGTGGGGAAGTGCAAGGTTCTGCACCTGGGAGTCAGAAATCCAGGTCAGGGGTATACCTTGGGAGGAGACATGATTCAAGTTACAGAGGTGAGAGGGACCTGGGGTAGTGGTAGATGTCAAATGGACAACTCAGAGACCTGTGGAGGAGCAGTGGCAAAGGCAAATAGGATGCTGGGGTGCACTGCCAGGGATTACCTCCAGAAAGCGTGAAGTGATCCTTCCCTGTACAACTGCTTGGTTAGGCCACACCTAGTATTGTGTGCATTTTGGAGACCACATTTAAAGAGAGACGTTACACTCCTATAAGGGTCCAGAGGAGAGCAACAAAATGATCCGGGGCCTGGGGAAGACGACCTATGAGGAGAGGCTCAAGGAACTCGACATGTACACCCTGGAGGAGAGGAGGGACGGGGGACATGATGGAGGTCTTTAAGTACATGAAAGGGATCAATAAAGCAGGCCCAGTCGTGGCGCCCAGAGGAAGGAGGCGAGGGCAGCGAGAGGTCACGGGTGTAATCTGGAAAGGGCAGGCTCAGAAGGGAGAGGAGGAGGTGTTAGAAAGGGTGGTGGAGCCATGGAACGCTGCCCAGGGAGCTGGGAGAGGTGGAGATGGAGGACAGGTTAAGAGGGATGGGACAGGTACAGGGGTAGGGTAAATCTGACCAGGCCCAATACAGGTGGAACCTCTGGGACTGGGAACAGTATAACCCAAGGTGTGGGGACACCAAAATCGCCCTCAGTGTGGGTGCTAAAATCGAGCAGACTCGAAGACCATTAGGCCTATTCTGCTGGCATTTTGGTATGTTAGTAAGAAGAATTTCCTTGTATTGTTCTGAACCTACCTCCCTTGAGGCGAAAGTCATGCCCTCTTGTCAAGCTATAGACTTCTACCTGAAGAGATTCTGCACCTGTACCTTGTTTTTGCCTTTAAGGTACAGTATTTAAATGTCTCTATCATGTCCCACAATTCCTGCGCTGCTCTAGGGGTATAGATTGAGTTCATGGAGTCTGTTTATATGGTTTCTGGTGCAAGCCCTGCACCATCTTTGTTGCTCTTCTCTGCACCGCCTCCAGCCTATCTATGTCCCTCCTGAGGTGGGGCCTCTGGGACTGAATACAGTATTCCAGGTGGGTCTTACCAGGAATCGATACAGAGGCATGATCACCTCATGCCTGCTGCTTGTGATGTCCTTCCTATGCATCCCAAGATGCCACTAGCTTTAATGCTACTTGCATTGTTTGTTGACCTTGAAGTCATTTGATAAGATCACCCCAGGTCTCGCTCTAGCTTTGTATCCACCAGCTGCTCCCTCCCATTGAGTACAGTTTCCGGGTTACATTTTCCCAGGTGCATAACTTACATTTTTGGCATTGAATTTCAATTGCCAGATCCTTGACCATTCCTCCAACAATCAGAGATCAGATTCCATGCTTTGTTTCCCTTCTGGTGTGTCAACCCTGTTGCCGATTTGGCGTCATCAGCAAACAGGCACACTTTCCCATCAGTCCATCAGTAATGTCGCTGATGAATATGTTGAAGAGGATCAGTCCCAGAACCGAGCCATGCAGAACCCCACTAGTCATCCTACCCTCCTCTGACAGAGTGCCATTTACTATTACCTTCTGTGTTCCCCCATGTAACCAGTTCCTGACCCAGCCTGTTACCTTAAGCCCGAATCCCCATGTTCCTGACTAGTCTACTGTGCGGAACCAGAGTGAAACGCTTACTGAAGTCCAGGTAAACCACATCCACTTCCCACACTGATCCACTGTTCAGGTGACCCACTCAAAGAAATCTGCCAGGTTTGTCTGGCAGGTCCTCCCCTGCTGTGAAACTGCGTTGCTTTGTGTCAAGCTACCACTTTCCTCCAAAAAAGCAATGATTCTGTCCTTCAGTAGGGACTCCCATCAGTTTTCCACTACTGACGTTAGACTAAGTGGACAGTAGTTTCCTGGCTCTTGCATGCTTCTGCTCTTGTCAGTGGCACTACTATTGCCCTCTTCCAGTCCTCTAGAACCTCCCTACTCTCAACGATTTGAAGAGCACTGCTAAGGGGCTGCTAGTTCCCTCCCAAGTTCCTGAGTATTCTTGGGTGTATCCCATCTGGTCCCATAACTTTATCCACCTTTAACTTGTTGATTTCCTCTAGTATCCTTTCCTCTATGAAGGGACTCGTGTCTGTACCTCCAAGTGGAATATTCTTTTTGCCTATTGTTGAGCCGCTACCATCTGCTTCCTGTGTGAAGACTGAGCAGAAGATTTATTGAGTGCCTCTGCCTTCTCTCCACCCTGTTCCGTGGGCTGCCCATCCTTTTTGTGATTCAAACAATGCCTCCCTTAGTCTTCCTTTTTCTCGTATGTGCCTGTAGAATGTTTTGTCACCTTTCTTCACTCCTGAGCTATCCTTGCCTCTATTCTGTGCCTTGGCATTTCTTATCACTTTCCCTGTCTCTTGTACAGCCATACTCTCAACTGCTGATTTTCAGGGACATCCCTGATTTGACTCAAAATTTTCCTCTGTCCCTCGTACAGTTTGTGTTTTTCTGACAGAACAGTGGGGTTGAAAGTACAAAATAATGCCAAACATTAAAGTTGCAGACTTGTTCTTCTTCAGAAAATGCATCTCACACTAATCCACTTATTCTGTCAGCTTTCTGAGTAAATAGTACCAATTTTTAAGATGTGTCCCTGATTTGGGATCTTTGATTTTTGCCCTGATTTTTTAAGCTTGTCCCTGATTTACAAGTAAAGAGGTTGAGAGGTATGCTTGTA
Organism: Neoceratodus forsteri; assembly: GCA_016271365.2. Classification (NCBI taxonomy): domain Eukaryota; kingdom Metazoa; phylum Chordata; order Ceratodontiformes; family Ceratodontidae; genus Neoceratodus; species Neoceratodus forsteri. Next base: position 36,207,766 of record CM057459.1, read on the forward strand.
GCTTTTCATATATTCTGTTTTGTCAGCCTCTTTCCTGACTAGTTGTACTTTCTGAAGGCTCTGCTTTCCCTCACCATAGTTAATACTTTGGAAAACCATAGTGGGTTTCTTCTCCTCTTTTATTCTTACTGACCTGGTGGGCACACTGTGATATGACCATCATTATTGCATATTTCAGCCTTGTCCAACACTCCTCAATGCTCTCTTCTGTTGTGTTACTAAGATTGTCCCTCAGGCAGGCCTTCATTTTTTGAAGTCTGCCCTCCTGAAAGTCAAGGACCTTTAGCTTAGAGTGTGTGAGTTCTCAGTCCTGTTTATCTTGAACCATACTATGCGATGGTCACTATTTCCCAGGTGATTCCCCACTTGCCGCCCAGAACCGTGTCAGCTACCTTTACTCACCTCACTACCTTGTCTGCTTCCTTCTGCTTTACTTGGTATAACTTTCTGTCCTTCTTCCTCTGTTTCCTTCTACCCCTTGAATGCCACCTTTATTCTTTCACCACCTTTTCCACTTCTTAGAGAACCACAACAGTCTCTTTCTTTCTGCTTTTACTCACTTCACATAGAAATTGTTTGCCTTCATTATGCACTCCCTTATTTTACTTACTGTGCCTCTACCCCACCCTGGCAATCCCCCTTTGAGGCTGTTTCTGAGGCCATTTCCTTAAAATCCTCCTCCTAAAGTCCAGGAACCTAGTCCTTATGTGGTTTCTTCTGTTACTGTCTTTATAGTTGAACCACACTGTACAGTAATCACTGGTACCCAGGGGACTGCCACTGTGACATCTGCAACACTGTCCCTTTTAGAAGCACCTGATCCACAGTGCCAATTTCTTGTGAATGCTTAGTAGACCTGGGGCTATTTAAGAGCACTGTATTTGCAAGCATATCCCTTCTGAAGAAATGCATCGTAATATGTGTGAAATGTTGTGTAGGAACCATAGGTGATGATAAACTTCAAAATCAGTGTGTTTGCGCTTAGCGTTTTTTCACTTTCATTGTGGTTCAGTTTGCTTTCTTCATTAAATGGAATTAAAAAGAACCACCAGATAGAAGAACTGGTATCCTGTCTGGTCCTTTGGCTCTGAAGAGTGAAAGAGACTGATGCTTTGAGATAGGAGAATATGTGACTGTTGCTATTTATTGCTTATTTACAATGTCACAATCTTCCTGAGTAACCTCCCCACACGCACCCTTTTTTCTGTGTCAGCAGGGCTGCTCCTTTCACATCTAGGCAGCACAGAGAGGCGTGGGAGTAGTCACTACAATTTATCTTTGCAGAACTCTGTAGACCTTTTATTTCTACTACTGGGCCTGCCATCCTTCAGACAGGCAAACCAAGTGTGGCAACTACCTGGCTCAAACCTGAGGCACCATTTTGCATAGCCATCAACCTGGGTCCCTGGAGAAACCGTTTGCTCAGCATTGTGCTAGTTTGTACTTCTGGTCAGGGCACTCAAGTAAATCTGGACACTGGAAGCAATAACTGAACTGTCCAAACCAGGATGGGATTCTAGAGTGTGGCTTTTATCCACATAATGCAGAGAATAACAAAGCAAAGCAAAGATGGACCCCACAGGGCTACACTCGCTGGTAATGCAGATCACAGAGGTACAGAGCACACTTCTTCGCTACAACCCTCAGGTTCTGAACAGATCTGGGCACACCTGGCCCAAACTGGTACACTTCTCTTCTATTCCTTGACATGGCACCCCGGCCAGTACTAGGACACTTTTCCATATAGCATGGAGGTTGATGGTGGCTCCCTAAACCACCCACGAGCACTTTCTAGCTCTCAGGAAAATCCAAAATCCCATGTCTGGGTGCTTTCTTCAGACACTGGCCAAGTGCCTGAGAGAAAACCACAGGTGTCCAAACTGAACCGGAGAGGTAAATCTGGTTACTCCAGATGGGAGGTCTCCCACCTCTTGCTCCCAAATCTATACTCGGCCATTCATTTGGTTTACAACACCTTTCTTGAACTACTGTTTGTAGATGCTCTCTCGAAATGTTTATCATATTTAACATTCTACATTTCACTCTGGTGGTGTCCTGACTTTAAAAGTTCTGTAAGTGGCTATGTCTTTATCCTAGACCTCCACTGTTGCAGATGCTTCTAACCATACACAAACTAAAGTTCTGTACTTGGCAAGTCTTCCTTTGAACCCACAGTAGGCAGACACTTTTACTCTAAATTCTGTTTGAGGTGAACATTGTCTCTATTTGAGTAGAACTCACCCAAGGTATGCAGGTGCCCCAGGGCTTCTCTCCCACTACAGATTCTCTAGTACTCACAGAACAACTCGATTCTCAGGCAGCTTCTCCCTGTCCAGGCTGGCACAGGGGATTGCCCTGAATTCCTGGAATTCGGGATGGGGCATGGAACAACTCTAGGAGCGGTCTCTACCACTTTCTTCTGGTCTATTCCTGTGTTCCTCTCTGGGTGAGAACACACACTACTTCTTTCATGGTAGTTCTATATCAGAGCTAGGCTTGGAGGAGCTGCACACTGTAGCACTCCTCACTCTCTTGAGTCTCCACCAGACTGCTCTCTCAAGACTGACTTGAATTTCCCAACATTCTACTGCTAATCCCCTGCAGCTAGCATTCCACTGTGGCTTATGCTGTTGCAGAATTCCATGGTGACATCATCACTCCAGCTCAGCTGAAACTAAGAACAGAGTGAGACAGTGTGAAACCCATTTAACTGGCATCTCACAAGCTGCCTTCCCTGCCTGCCACTGGTTCTAAGTGGGATTCGATTAACCCCTAGGAACAAGAGGTTACACCAGTATTACCAGTTGAAATTTCCAGTGCTAATGTCAAACCAGTCCTCTTAGTTGGTTGCCACTGCCTCTCTCTAAGCTAACCTGGAAAATCTAAGTCATCTCTTTCGGTCCTTATCCCCCTGAGGGACTTGTAATTTCTTCCATGGGGGCAACCTAAATGTAGATTAGATCTTGCCCTAATTTAATTGACCTACTGGAGTTAACCCTCGACATACTGTAGGTCTCATCCAGTTTATCAACAGTCACGCACAGCTGAGCTATAAAAAATTTATTGAACTCCTCACTGCTCAACTTCAATTTTTACAAGCAGGCCTGATGTTTAATTCCAATGGGCTTCTAGCATGTTCATTTTGTGACCATCAGGTAACCTGCTGCATTTTCAAAAGATAAAACCATCTGTTATGCCTAGAATAATTTCTTGTTTGCATTTAAATGCTTTGACTACACAGCTTTAATGTTGGATTTGAATAATGTGAATTGGGATAAGCTAGAGCCTGTTCCCACCTGGGCCTTCATGTTCATGGAGTCGGGGATGTGTCCTCCCAACTTTCTGTTCAAGCGTTGCTTTTTAGACCGAGGAAGAACTTTAAAAGTGTAATTTATTGCCCTTCCTGCTTAGTTTTAAATTGTTTGCAGGCCTCCAGAAATATTCTTAGCATGGTGCCCTGATTCCCACCATAGAGGAGGCATGGGAATATTATTTGATCTTAATTTCTTGAATATCTGCAGCAGACATAAGCCACTTCAAACTAACTGGATGAAGCTCTACAGTGACCCTGTTTCACATCCTGCCTCTGTAAATCCCAGAAAATCAGAGGCAGAGCCTGTACAATAATGCAGAATTATTCAGTTCAAATCATGACTAGCAGAATTGCAGATATCTTCAAAATAAATGCTTCAGTGATGATGGGGCTTCAACAGCTTCCTTTTCTAGGGACACATTCACAAAATTAGAAGTCCCAACTTGGTGTCCTTTTGGAAACTGTTAGAGAGCTCGACAAAGGACCCTATGTCTGACCTGCGAAGTCCTTCTTACTTGATGGTCAAAGTACTGCCCACCTGGAGGCTGACATCTTTGTTCCTACTTGTGTAAGGTTTGTAGTATATTCCAGCCTCTGAACCCTTTCTCTTTCATCTTTGGATGTTCAGTCCTTTAGGTGCCCGACTCAGTAAAATTCCCTGTAGCACAGGCTACAACAAAAGCACACCCTTAATGGCAAGCAACAGTTTTCTTACAGCTGGGATGTTCTTATAAGAGGGCTTCATTGAAAATCCCTGTAAAATTTGGTTAACACAATGCAGCTGGGCTAAACTGTTTTAGAAACCCATTATTAAAAGCAGTGCCAGCTTTAGTAATGAAACATAACATTTCAGGGTGCCTTACATGAGTTGGGTCATGACCTTTGCAATGGAGTCAAGCAGGTTTTCTATCAGACTGAGAAATTTCATTTACATTTAAATCCTGATGAAATTAGGAGAGTACAGTAGAGGCAGTCACTGTTCATGCCTGCAAACTACACACATAAACTGAATAAAAGGCTGAGGGGACCTTCCTACTTAAGTGGCCATTATTGAGGAAACTAGCTTAGGCTTAGCACAGTCATAGAAACATAGAAGTTGTCGGCAGATAAGGACCACTTGGCCCACCCAGTCTGCCCTAAATTCCCTACCTGTGGTGCTACGGAAACCATACCTGAACTTGAAGCCTACACCCCTCTTGCTTCTAAGTTTTCCTTGTGTCTATCCCATGCATTCTTAAATCTCGTGAAAATTTTAGCCCCACCACTTCCTTTGCGAGGCTTTTCCAAGCATCCACCACAATTTCTGTGAAGAAGTACTTCCTCCACATTTTCTCTGAGCCTTCTTCCCAGCTTCCTATTGTAACCCTTGTCCTTGAGCATCTTTTCTTTGGAAAATGCTCCCTTCCTGCACCTTGTTTACTCCTGTGAGGTACTTGAATGTTTCTATCATATTCCCTGTTCCCTCCTGTCTTCTAGGGAGTACATATGCAAACCCTTTAGCCTCTCCTCATAGGTCTTCTGATGTAAGTCCTGCACCATTTTGGTTGCCCTCCTTTGCACCACCTCCACCCTCACACATTTGGAGGTAATTCCGACCATCTACCACTACCTCTGGAAAAAATGTCTTCCGAATGGGCTGATTGTTCCTATGAATGGGCTACTTGCCATTGAAAGTAACGTGAAAAATCGGGACATCAAGAAAATGTTCATTTAAATGAGATGTTCTTACATTTGATGTTCTTATAAGTGGGCTAAACTTTATCTACATTTAGAGGACACTTTCAGCCCTTTTGCATCATATTATTTCTAGTTGAAACCCACATTTTATGATTGATTACTGTCTTTAAAATTAATTGATGTTGCTGGTTATTTTATTTGCTTCCTTTCTTTACAGAACTGAAATGCATGCTAATTGTGCAATTATGACCAACCTTGTTTTGTTTCAAATGCTTGATCTACTCTTAGTGCATACTTCCTGAACATTAGGAACACCTCCAGACAATGTAGCCACTCATGATACAATAGTCTCCTCTCCTCCACTGCATCATGAGTGGCTAGACTGTATTGGTTGTGTTTCCAGATCCATGATGATGCAGTGTAGTTTATCAAGAGCCACAAAGAAACATGTTTTGTGTGGTAGCACTAGTATGGTGAATAATCTGTTTTCACTTTTAAAAGAAAAAAGGAATCTGAATCAAACCATCGGCTACATCAGCAATCTCTGCTGTATATGATGAATCATTACATGCATTTTTAAAAGAGACACTTGAGGCATAAGAGAGTTTGTTGGTTGTGTCCCTTTAATCCCCATGAAATCCTCAAAGGGCTGCTAGCCTTAAAGCCAAGTAATGCAGGTGGCTGTGATTGGATAAGCAGTAAATTAGCACGTGCAACTCTTGTCATTTTTCCTACCTATTTAACCTATGCTTTGGCTCTGCTATATTCCTTGCCAGCTGGAAAACTGCCAGGTGATACCCATATACAAGGATGGGGACACTGGGTTATTATACAGTACACAGTAGTTAATAAGAATGCAGTTAATTGGAACAACATGCTTAGTCGGGATCTCTTAGCTGGAACCAGTTTTTATACCATTAGTTCCTATTTTATCCACAACCTTTTAATGGGGACTATAGCAGTGGGTTAATTGGGATCGGTCAGAGTGCAAACTAGCATCTTAGAGGCCCTTGAGGGTTCTCGTTTTTGCTAGTTGTAGCTTGTAGTTTTGACAATACTTTACATCTGTAGCAAGATTTAAAGTTAGAGCACTTGCCACATAAGCTTTCTAGAGTGTCAACAGTTGGGTTTAACTTCAAGATGGCTATACTGTAAGCAGTATGTACTATACCAGATTTAATAAAGTTAAGTTAAATAAAGTTAATACAGTACCTAGTGTTACTAAAGAGTACAGCACATTACCACACTCATGAGGCGACTGGCGATATTTTTCTGTATCACGAGTGAACTCCTTTTAAAAGAGACATCTGCTTAAGTAGGATGATATTGAATCCATTGAGGTGTCTTATTATGAGGTGTTGACTGTGCCACCATAGACCTATTTTTGTCCTACTGTCTGTCTCCAGATCATTGGAGAAACTGATCTCTAAATAGCTGGCCAAGCACCTATTAGACAATGACCTGCTTAGTCCTGGTTAGTCTGGATTCTGCACTAAGCATGACATCCTATTGGCTGTAATCTCAATAACTAGTGATATTATAAATGCAGTGAATTGGGGATGAATGCACCTTTCTCTACCTGAGCAAAGCCTTTGACGCTGTGGATTACAGTATCCTTGTAAAAACACTAGGTGTTTATGGATTGCTCCTCCACTATGTAATGGTTTTAAAGTTCCATATGTGTCCGTCATCAGTTTGTTGCAATCAGTGGTTACAAGTCAAGTCTCTTTCATGTCTGTAATGGAGTGCCCCCAGGGCTCAGTTCTTGGCCACTTGCTTTTCAGTATATTAATGGTCTAGATAAAGAACCTGTACACCCAAAAACTCATTTATATAGTGACAGCAGTATTATGGATTTCAGTGCTAAAGACACGGGCAACATCCAAACTAGCCTACAGAATGACTTTGTCAGAATTCAGTACTGCCTACAACAAAAGAGGCTTTTCTTATTACTAACAAAAACAGCTTATAGTCTTCAGTTCTCCAGCTACCCAAAGAAAGGAGCGGATCATCTAATTCTGACCACTCTGGATAACACCTGGCTGTCAGAAGAACAGTACTACAAATATCTAGATATCTGTCTGGACCCCTGCTTAAAGTAGGAGGCCCATATTAACAAAATAATTAGCAAGGTCAGATCCAGAACTGGTTTCTGTTTAAAACATGTAGATTGCCTCTCTGTGGTCTCCAGGTTGAAAACAGTTCCATGATTTGTTACCATCTTTGACTGTGGGTGTACCTTTTGAGTTCAGGCCCCCAATGTCCTGTTGCACAAACTTGATGTCCTGTATAACACCTTGACTTGACATATACTGGCTGCCCTGAGGTACTGTCATCACTGTTATATGTACGGACAGCTACAGTAGACCTGATGGCTGAGCAGAGATGTACACATCTGCTCCTTGCACACAGATGTGTGAAGGTTGCTGCTTCATCTTCCCTGTGCAACCTATTTTTAACAAAGGCCTCACCCTCTGTGCTAAGGTCTGCTGCTGGATATGAACTTGAAATCCCGGCAGTCAGATAAAATCTTGTCCGACAATCAATCTCGTTTTCCATACCACTGCCAGACACTTCCTTCTAGTCATCTGAGCCAAGTAGTGGCCTTTTCCCTCAACCTCATTCATTCCCACTGGTTTGGACTTTAGCGAGCACTCCTTATAACTTCTGCTGAGAGGATATAATCGAGGACAATGTTTTTCATCTTTCCGTGATTTTGGATGGAATTGTGGAATTGGAATAGGCTGGTGGAATTTCAAATTTCCCACGAGCGCCACATGAAATCACACTTCCAGCACAAGCAGCTCTGAAGTACAGCCTTTTACAGCTGGCAGGTAGCTAGCAGTCCTTCCTTTAGCATGAGAGTGAGGAGAAACTGTAGAGAAAGTGCCCCCTGCAGCATGTTGCTGGTTGCCACACCACTCTGCCCTGAGATGCTGCCTGGAGAAATCGGTTCCACTGTTCTGTCCTCCGTCTGCCACAGTAATGCCAGCTGCTGCTTAAGCCGTTGTTACAGCCAAGGGAAAAAAAAGAATATTTCTGCTGAAGACCCCACTAGGAACACCACCAGGAATGACACTACCAGCCCCACTGAAACTCCACCTGGAGTCACGCCCGACAAGAGGCCTTGCTAAGTGACCCTTCAGGTACATTTTGAGGCTCAATTTATGACATTTTTTTATTTTATTTTTAGCTTAGCCAAAATGCAATCCTGCTGTGCTAGCTGCTCTACTAAGCCACTTAAACTGTTTTTGCTCGGTTAAAAAATAATTTTTGTACAGAGGCATATGTGCATACAGTAGATGTATGTGTGAGGCTTTTAAAGATTAATGAAGAGTGCTTCTATGAACTGAACTTAAATAGTGAATTTCCATTTACGAGTAAGCAGCACATGTGAGGCGAAAGGTGGTTTCTATAGTCTTTAGTAAAAAATAAATAAATAAGTACTGCTGCAGAAAGAACTCCATATGGCCAAGTATTCAGTTTTGCATAGGATGCTGAGTGTTTAGAAATTTGCTAGACACTTGTAGGTAGGGAATGTCTAAAATCTCAGGGTCCGATCCAGATGTTCTGGACATGCAGAGGGCTGTTTGTGCAGGCTAGTGAAGCACAGATGTTCTGGTCGCACGTGTGGTAACCTCCATACAGACTCGGTTTGAAGCGTGGTTTTAATACAGTAGCTCCAAGTCACTGCAATCCCGCTCCATAAGCTGTACCGCCAAGTGAGTGAGCCTACAGGTACATAAGAGTCTTTGAAAGTCTCAGTTTAAGAAAATGATTATTTTTAATTGCACAGAGTCCAAGGCTGTTCTCAATGACTTGTATGCTCGCCAAGATGTGTAAAGTGTATAGCAGAATACAGATTCAGTTTCTGTTTTGCACTTTTATGTAGATTTGTTTTGCCCTCTTTGTGAGTCGTTGAATAATTTAGTTGTGTGAGCTGGCAATGTTGGGTTAGGGGACTGTAGACTGCAGCTGTATTGTCTCAGGGAATGGCTTATTATGATCAATTTGGAGGGTGCTTGAGTTCTATACTGTGTGCCCTATGAAGTCAGTGGGGCTCTGATGGGTGATATCCAAGGTCTGTGTTGAAACTTGCTTGAAAGCACAAGCAATAGATACCCTGGACTTGCTCAGCGAAACAATATAAAGGCCCCCCTTCTTACAAACTTGCTTTGGGGGTTCGTTGCTTTTAGTGCTGCCTAGAGCAAGTTTGCATTGGGGGCCTTACATGTTGTGTACCTGAGGGAAGTCAGAGAGTCTCTGTTCTTGTTGCTTTCAAACCAGGTTGGTGGGGGAGGCATCGATGTGTCCCTGAGTAAGTCTGAAGCTTTCTTGTTGCTTGCAGCATGCACCATAGCAAGTTGTGGGTAGTTCACATTACACACAGTGTGCACCTCCCCATGTAAACTTGCTCTGTGAAAGCAAGTAGTGATGAAGACACTGAGACTTGCTGAGGAACATGCCCATCCCATCCCAGACTTGCTCTGGGGCAAGCAACAAGCAGCAGAGACCCTTGGGCTTACTCAGGAAATACACTGTGCAAGTTCCCTCCGCCTCCTTGCAAACTTTCCGACACAGGCTACTGAAGGAAGAATGGTTGTAGAAAACCACGCTGACATTACAGCATGTGTCGTTTGGAGTCAGTTTATATATATGTTAGCGGTTTTGACCACGCCATTTTCTGGTGCAGTGCATATTTTGACTATGCCATTCTTCCATCACGGTTTTGACCTGGACCCACTTTCTGTGAGGCCCTAAGCAGGTTTACATTGGGGGGCCTTCACACTGTATACTTGAGCAAGTCTGAAGGTGTGGAAGTCAGAGAGTCTTTGTCACTTGTTGTTTGCTGTGTGCTCAAACCAAGTTGGCTGGGCAAGGGTGGAGGCATTATTAGTCCCAGACCAAGTGGGAGGTCTCTTGTTGCTTGTTGCTTGCGTCACAGCAAGTTGTTGGGTGGTTCATATTATACACTACCGCATTGCATAATGTGACCCCCCGTAATCTTGCTCTGTGGAAGCAGCTTGTAATGGAGACCCTGAGACTTGCTCAGGAACACACTCATACAGTCCCCCTCCCCAAACTTGCTCTGGTGCAAACAACAAGCAACAGAGACCCTCAGGCTTCTCTGGGAAATGTAATGGGGTGTCAGGTTACACTGCACACATTGCACAGCGCACACTAACAAGGGGCAAGTTTGGGGGTGCTGGCGTTGGTGTGCAAGTCCAAGGGCTGTTTTCTGTGTCCCAGAGAACGTTTGGATGAGGAATTAATATTGCAGGCTGACCCCAGTAACCCACACTCTGCAAACATATTCTGGGGCACACACAAATCAACACAGCTCCTCAGACTTGCTAAGGGATGCACGGTGTCAGCCCCAAACTTGTCCTTGGTCTTGCAAGCTCACCCCCAACTTACTGTAGGGCACACAGTAATGCAGCCCCTCAAACTTTGCGAGGGGGGCTTGTACAATGTGTGTCCCAGAGAAGGTTGGGGTGGTATGTTGCACACTGACCAGGAGATGTAGATCCTGTGGTAGATTCACATTCTGTTTTGAATAGATTAACACCAATTTTTAGTCCTTGTGTCTGAGTTTGTATGGAAGTTGGCAGTGTTGGATCAGGGGGCTGCTGTGGGCAGCCCGACACTAGTGTCTCTGGAGAATAAATAGCTTGTTTATAGAAGCATGGTGATGCGGGGGCATTCTGCACTGTAGGGCTGTAATGGATTTTGTGCCCTGGCAAGACTGGATTCTGTGCTGAAACTCGCCTGGCGCAGCAGAGGATGTGCTGATGCAGACCCCACCCCTCAGTGTGTAAGGCTCTCCTGCAAACTTTGCTTTATGAGGCCTTGAGCAAGTTCAAGGGTCTTAATGTCCCTGAAACTTACTCTTTGACACATAGTAAGCAATAGAGACCTCTACTGAGGGGAGAGAATTGTTCTGAAGGGAGAGATGTTTTTGCAAGATGGTGGTAAAGATGGGGGTTCTGTCATCAAAAAGAGGGATGGGTAGGGGGAGGTGGGAGAAGGGAAGGAAGGGATTACCAAGAAAGCGTGCCTTATTGTTAGTACTGGAGGAATGAAAGGAGGAACTGACTGGGCCTCTGACAGTCCTGTTCAGTCTGTCACTGGGGACGGGGAAGTTCTGGAGGACTGGAGAAGGGTGGATGTGGTTTCACGTCACAAAAGTGGGAATAAGGAGGAGGCGAAACTATAGATCTGTCAGCCTGACTTCCATGGTGGTCAGTTATGGAAACACTACTTAAGGAAAGGATAGTGGAATACGTTAAAACCAGTAGTGCAGGATCTGATGTAGCATGGGTTCACGGCGGGGTGGGGGTGGGGATCCTGTCAAACAAACCTGACAGATTTCTTTGACTGGGTAACCAAGAAGGTGGCTCAGGAGTAGCGGTGAATGTGACCTACCTGGATTTCAGTTAAGCCTTTGATACCGTTCCACAAAGAAGACTGGTAAGCAACTTGGGCATCCTGGGAGTGGGTTCAAAGATAGTAAAATGGATATGAATTTGGCTAAGTAACAGAACTCAGAGGGTGGTGATAAATGGAGTTCACTTGGAAGTAGGTAAGGTAACCAGCAGGGTGCCTCAGGGTCGTACTGGGACTGGTCCTCTTCAGGGTCTTTATTAGTGACATCACAGAAGGGCTGGTAGGAAAGGTATGCCTTTTATGGATGACACAAAATATGCAACAGAGTGGACATACCGGGGGTTGGAAAAAATGAAGGAAGATCTGAAGAAGCTGGAAGACTAGTCAAGAGTTTGGCAACTGGGCTTCAACCCAAAAGTGCAAAATTATGCACATGGGTACAGAAACCCTAGGGCAACATATCATTGGGGGGTTAACAACCACAGAATAGGAAAGGGACATGGGGTGATCATATCCGATGTCCTGAAGGTATGAAGCAGAGTGGGAAAAGGCTTGTAAAATACTGAGATGTGTTGGGAGGGGTATTACATTAGAGAAAAGGGGGGTAGTGATACCCTATGTAGATCAATGGTGAGGCCCCATCTGGAGTACTGTGTCCAGTTCTGGAGGCCCCATCTCAGGAAGAACATAGACCAGGTTGAAGCAGTACAGAGAAGGGCAGCACAAATGGTGCATGGCCTGCACTAGAAGCCCTATGAGGAAAGACTCAGGAGTTAATTATGCACTCTCTGGAGGAAAGGAGGTCAGTGGGAGACATGATAGAAACATTCATACCTCAAGGGTATCAGTAAAGTGAGGAAGGTGGCATCTTGCATAGAAAGAGATGCACGAGGACAAGGAGCACAAATATGAAGCTGGAAGGGGAGACTTGGAGGGGATGTGAGAAAATTCTTCTTTGGAAAGGGTGGTGGATGCCTGGAACAGCCACCAGAAGAGGTGGCGAGTGATCAAACTGAAGCGGGGTTCTAACATGCATGGGATATGCACAAGGGGACCTTGGTAACAGAATTGGGGGGCGGGGGGCCTGAGATAAATTAGGGTCTACTATAGCACAATAGGTAGAGATCATAGGGCAGACTAGATGGGGCAGGAGGTCCTTTTCTGCCAACAGTTTCTATGTTTCTGACTTGCTCAGGGAAATGCAGTCGTGAAACCCACTTGTAGACTTGCTGTGAAGATGCATTGCTTTCTGTGTGGCCTAGAGTGAGTTTGTATTGGGGCCTTACACACTGTGTATCTGAACATGTTCAAGGGACTCTGTCACTCATTGCTTGCTGCATGCCCCAAACCAAGGTTGGCAGGGATTGTGAGGCGTCAGTATGTACCTGAGCAAGTCTGGGTCTTTGTTGCTTGCAGCATGCACAGAGCAGGTGTGGGGTGGTGGGTGGTTCACGCCACACACTGCCCACAGTACAGTATGTGCCCCTCAATAAATTTGCTCTGTGGAAGCAACTAGATGCCCAGATTCAGTGCCAAAGCAACTGTAATGTGCACCCTTGTTTTCAAAGTGCACTGACTACCTAGTCCTGAGTGGTTTGACTTGTGTGTTCAGCTGTGCGCCACAGAGCAAGTTTGCAGGAGGAGGACTTTATACACTATGTAATGGAGTCAGTGTGTAACACTTAACTTCCCACATATCAGCTTGCCCTGGTTAGTGTAGCACCCCCAACAACTTGCTTTGTGGTATGCAACCATCAAGAGATCCTTGTACCTGCTCGGGGACACATAGTGTGTAGGACTCCCCCAGACTTGCATCCTGAGGAAGGGGCAGGTTGTGGAGAGAAAACACTGTGTAAAGCTTCCCTCTGCAAACTTGCTCTGTGGCACACAGAAATCAACACAGCCCTTGACTTGCTCAGGTACAGAGAGAAGCCAGCTCCCCCACACACACACACCTTGCCCTGCTTAGCTTGTTCTATGGCAATGAGAGGCTGGGGGGGAGAGATAACATTGATGTTACCTGAGCAAGTCTAATTCCACCCTGGCAGACTTGCTCTGGGCACACAACAACAACACAGCCCCCAGACATGCTCAGGTGCACAAGATGCAAACTCCCAGACTTCCCTCACCTCCCAACTTCCCCTGGGTAACTTTTTCTGTGGCATGCATCAATCAAGAGATCCTTCGACTTGCTTACAGATGCACAGTGTGTAGAGCCTGCTTCGACCCCATAAACCTGCTCTTAGTACATAATAAGCAACCGGTCTCTTGGACTGTGTTGCTTTCTGTGTGCTCCAGAGCAGGTGTGCTGGGGGTCTATACACTATATGCCCCTGAACAAGGAACAAGATCTCTTTTATTTTTGTGCACCACAGAGCAAGTTAACCAGGGGCAAGTTGAGATGGAGTTGCCATTGGTGTGTCTCTGTTTGGGAGGTAATCTTCCTTACTGTGTGCCCTTGGGATAGTCTGAGGGGCAGGATACTTGCATGTGGATGGGTGGGCTGTTGATACTGCAGCAGATGGACAGAGGGGTTGTGGTGGTGGGGGCTTCTTATGCCAGTGCCACTAACTAGCAGGTGGGCTGTTGATGTTACCACAGACATGGCTGTGGATGGTATGGGGCTGCTTTGCTGGAGTGGTGCTGTCCTGGAGGTGGTGGTCAGGATTCTTCTGTTGTCACCACAAAGGGATGTGGTGTGGACTGCCACTGACATGTTGCTATGTGTCTTGGCATTGGGCTGCATACTGTGTTGTGCTTACTGTGGTTGTTGGCAAGTCGGGAGGGTACGGGTTACTTGCTGTGTGAGTTTAGGCAAATCAGGGTGAGGGTTTATTTTTTGTGCAGTGTTGGGCAAGTCTAGTTCCTCAGTTGGGTGCCTGGCTGTGGAGCAATTCAGGGGTGTTGGGTGGGTTACTTGCCGTGTCTGTGTGGGAAGAGATACACAGATACCAGCTCCCTGCCAAACCTGTGGTGCACATAGCAAACCAAACCTCTCAGACTTGCTCAGGGAGTCACGGTATGTAATGCCTTCCCTGTAGACTTGCTCTGGGTGTGTAGCTTTCTGCATGTTTCCACTTGCTCTTTGTAACATGGAAAGCAACTTAGGCCCCCTCAGACTTGCAAGGGAAGGCCTTATATATATACACTGTGTCCCTGAGCAAGTCAGAGGGTCTGTTAGAAGCAAACCACAAGGTACAGAAACTTCTCAGACTTACTCAGGGACACACATACCCCTCCCCAAGAATGTCAGAATGCCCTGCAAACTTGCTCTCATGCTGTGCTGCTTTCTTTGCTGCCCGAGCAACAGACGCATGGACTTGCTCAGGGATATGCAGTGTGTAAGGCCTCCCACCTATGAAGTTGCTCTGAGGCTGCAGTGTTTTCTGTGTACCCCAGAGCAAGTTTTCAAGGGGAGCACCTTACACACGGACTCTCAAGCAAGTCCAAGGGTCTCTGTTGCTGTAAGTTGCACAGAAAGCAATGCAGCCGAGATCAAGTATGCAGATGGGGGCCATAGATGGAGGGGAGAGAGTTGATGTGTCCGTGTGCCCAAGTTAATTTTTTAAGCTGTTTTGAGCTGTTGTGGTCTGTATCTGACAGGTTTGTGGCAAACAAAACTCTGCCTGGTTCACAGCAGCTCAGAACCACTAAAACAAAACTAAAATGCTTGCCAGTGCATCGCCTGTTACATAATATGCATCTGATTGTTTCACATCAGTATGCAGTTTGGGTTTGCAAGTCATAGAAACATAGAAACAGAATTCGATGGCAGATAAGGACCGCTTGGCCCACCCAGTCTGCCCATTTCCTACCTAATGGATAAGCTGCAGATCCTAGTTAACCAGCAGCCTACTTCTTTCTACCCCACCCCTAGAATTGCCTTATGACTGTCCCATGCATGCTTGAATTCAGCCACTGTTTTGACTCCACAACTCCTCCGAAGGCCGCTCCATGCATCCACAACCCTCTCTGTGAAAAATACTTACATAACCTCTGAGCCCCCATCTTCAAATTGTGCCCCTTGTTCTTGCACACCTCTTTTTGAAAGATGCTACCTTCTTGGACTTTGTTGATTCTCTTGAGGTACTTGAAAGTTTCTATGATGTCCCCCTCACCCTCCTTTCCTCGAGGCTATACATATTAAGCTCCTTTAGTCTCTCTCCTCTCTCCATATGTCTTCTGGTGCAGACCCTGCACCATTTAGATTCTCCCTCCTCTGGACAGCTTCCATCTTGTCTATGTCCTTGCGGAGATTGGATCTCCAGAACTGCACACAGTACTCCAGATGGGGTCTCACCAGCCGCCTGTACAGAGGGATAACAACTTCCTGTTTTCTACTGGTGATGCCTCTCCCTATGCATCCCAGTATCCCCCAGCCCTCCTTACTGCCCTCTCACATTGCTTGCCCACCTTTAAGTCATCTGAAATGACTACCCCAGGTCCCTTTCCATTTTGTTATTGTTAGTCAGGGATGCAGATATTTTCTGTGTGGCTGTGAGCATATAGAGTTCCTAGCTCAGTGATGCCAGGTGAGCCTGGGTGTTGCCTGCATGGTTGTTAGCAAGTCAGGGGAGGATTACTTGCTATGTGGTTGGGGACAAGTAGGGGAATTGCTGCTGCCATTGTACCTGGAGATGGTGACTGTAGGCTGCCCTGCTACTGTCATACCTGTAGGATGAAGGACGAGAGTGCTGCTACCATCTTACCTGGAGAATGAGAGTTGTAGACTGCTGCTGCATTCGTTACTGGAGGATGGGAGTCCTAGACTGCTGGTGCCATCTCACCTAGAGAAGAGAATGGTGGCTGTAGGCTGCTGCCATCATACCTGGAGGATCAGGTCATAGACTGCTGCTGCCATCCTACTTGGAGGATGGGAATCATAGACCACTGCTGCCATCTCACTTAGAAAATAGTGGCCATTGCCTGCCACTGCCATCTTACTTGGAGGATGGGAGACACAGACTGCTGCTGCCATTGTACCCAGAGGATGGGAGTCCTAGACTACTGCTGCTGCTGTCACACCTGGAAGATGGGGGTCTTAGAATGCTGCTGCCATTGTACCTGAAAAGATGGCTGTCATAGACTGCTGCTGCCATCTCATCTACAGAATGGTGCCATTGGGTGCTGCTGCCATCATACCGAAGGATGGAAGCTGTAGACTGGTTCTGCTATCGTACCTGGAGTATGAGAGTCATAGACTGCTGCCACCATCATACCTGGAAGATGGGAGTCATAGACTGCTGCTCGTGTTGTACCTCAAGGATGGGGTCGTAGAATGCTGTTGGCATTGTAGCTGAAGGATGGCTGTTATACACTGCTGCTATCTCGCCTAGAAAATGGTGGCCTTTGGCTGCTGCTGCTGTCCTCATACCCAGAGGATGGGAGTCATAGACTGCTGCTGCTGTTGTACCTGGAGTATGGGAGTCATAGAATGCTACTGCCATCATACCTAGAGGATGGGTGTTGTAGACCTGTGCCATCTCACCTAGAGAATGGTGACTGTAAACTACTGCTGTCGTCATACCTGGAGGATGGGAGTTGTAGACTGCTGCTGCAATTGTACCTTGAGGATGAGAGTAGTAGATTACTGCAGCTGTCATACCTGGAGGATTGAGGTCATAGACTGCTTCTGCTGTACCCAGAGGACAGGAGTTGTATACTGCTGCAATAATACATGGAGGGTAAAAGTTGTGGACTGCAGTACCTTGGGGATCTCTGTCTTCCATTTTTTCACTTAAGTTATCTTATCAGGAGACATGGAATGACCTACTAATTTTTGTACCTTTGGTTGTGATTTAGTATTTTACAGTCTTCATAATTATGTCTGCATGATGCCTGCTGCACCACTCGATAAGAAGGCCAAGACCTGCTACACGTCTGATAAGGAGCAGACCTTAAGTGCAAGTCTAAAGGCCTCTACAAAGATGGAGGAAATCTTTTCTGCCCATACTGCAGTCATGTCCTGATCATACAAGAAAGGATACAGTGACAGATTGTTTGATCAGCCAGCAACGTGGAAGGAATAAGAAGCGAGCTGCTAGGGAAGGAAAGAAAGCAAAGCAGGTCACCTAACCAGCAGTTTCAAATCTGCAAACAAATCATCTATTGCAAGAAATGAGCTGGTCATGGACCCAATGAAGGCATGTTTTTGATAAATATCCTGATGGAGAAGCTGGATCCTTCAGTTGAGGGACTGGATGGACAAATGTGAAGGGATTGGAGCACTGCCAAAAGTAGACACCCTGAGGCAGATCTACATACCGAGTTAAGAGATCAACTTGACGCAGACCTTAATACAGCTGTGGCATGGAAATCACTGTCTGTTGTATGTCAAGAGTTCAACACACAGTCATGGTGAATTTTCAGTATCATCTTTGTATTGGAAGGGACAAGACATTTTCTGGCAACAGTACAGAACTGGAAGCTGTAAAACATTCAACAGTGCTAAAGCTGTTCTGAAGACTCTGCAGAACAAAAGTATTGATTTTAAGAATGTAGTTTCCTTTGTCAATGAGAATGCTCACTACATGGTTAAGTGTTTTGAAGATGCGCTTTGTGGAGTTATTGGGGACCATGTTTTGCATGTTTATTGCTGGGCACATGTCTTGTCCCTTGTTGGGGATACATGACTGCACCATTTCAGAAGTGTTAATGAAAGTGTCTCAATAGTAAAATATGCTTTTCAGCAATTGCAAAAATGCATGAGAGAGTTTATTACATTTGGGGGTCAGGATGTTCCGAGGAGCTTAATTGCTTTGCTCTTGGTTCCAGATCTTACAGAATGGAACACGTGGTTTGCAGCTGTGACATACCATTCAGCGCACCTGCAGTACCTGAGGGACTTTTTCAGGCAGGATGCTAGTGATGCCACGTCAATAAACAACCGATGGCATTATTGGAGGACTGGTATGAAGAGCTCCAGGCACAACTGGTGTTCATTTCTGAGAATTCAACCAACATTACTGATGTCATTGCACATTTGCAGTCTAAGGAGACTCCTCTTACAACATCTACATATAACAACCTGATCTCAACTAGTAGCTGGTTTGAGGTTGGAACAAGTAAGCATTAATCCACGGCGAAGGTGGCATCTAATAGGAGTTAATGCATGGTTGGGGCGTTGTGGCATCGCGGCCGCGGGCTGAGTGCAATGACCTACTTTGCATTAACTCCCCATTAGATGCCACCTTCGAGGGGATTAATGTGCTTGTAACATGAACATCAGGATGGTTATTATGTACTACAGATGTCTGGACTTCTACAAGACAAAAGACTCTGACACTGATAAGTTCTGGTCTAATTTTTACTGTTACTTTCAATTCTTTTGATACTACTCTGTTACATACAGATATGGTTATTTTATTTTCACATGCAGTAAGCACTTACATTACTATTAACTATTGCTGCACATTTGAGATTTCTGCATGGCTGTTCTTTCAATATTTTACCTAAGAGGACTGTTATCTGCCTCTTTTCCCATTTCCACACTCTCCCCTTATCTCATTTGCATATTTGCAGCGTCCTTTGCTGAGTTTCATTGCTCATAGTATCCTGCTTGCTCTCTCTGTTTCCCTACTTGTTTCTTTACCTGCTAGTAGTCATCCGTGTCTGTAGAACGGTCTGCTGTGTGATTCCTCCTGCATAGTTGAACTTTACAGTCCCGTACACGTGAACCCGTGGAACTGAAATCCTTTGGCGGATGTTCCGCCTGCTGCTTCATGTTCCGTGCTGTCCTCCTCTCTCTCTCTCACTACTTCTGGGCCAGGCTTACTGATTGTTTGCTCTCCTCTGTTGTCTCCTAGCTGTGTGCTGTACTCTAGCTCGCTACTTCTCTTTCTTTACCCAATCCTCCATTTGAATTCCTCCACACAGGCTGAACACTACTGCATTTTCTCCATCTCTTCATTCACAACGTCCATCTCTATACTCCTGCTCACGTCCTTCTGTTTCATTTGTCCTCCCTGCTCCTATATCCTACTATCTTGCTCTTTTGTGCCTCTCTGACTCACATTTTTTCCCCTTTCCACTGACCACACCACTCTATTCTTCTTGTGGGTACTTTGTGTTACTTCAGAGCAACATGGCATTATCGTCTCATAATGCCGTGTTGCTACTGTACCAGCTGACAAGTTTGTTCTATTAGCGCTCGCTTTTTATCGCTGTCAGATTTTTGCCATGTTGCAACTACAGATAATGGCTTTGTGAAAGACATAAATATACCTGTCTCAACTGAGGATTAAGGTAACGGGACAAGCACATTAAAATGTTCCAGAATGCTTTCAAGGTCAGTTTGGAGAAACTGTGAAAACACCTGGACTCAAACCCATCTGTACCATTTCTCCAGGCCTACCAAGT